>OY292472.1:1312500-2562500 GCA_958496255.1 Camptogramma bilineatum
CCTCAAACAACACTTTCTTGTATCAAGGTGGCAGTCATAATCCCTATTCCCTCTCACTCACTCGTTCTCCCACTCTCTCACTGTTCATTACGTTCCTTCATTAAAAACGTTCTCTTTCAAGAAGCCTTTCACAAACTTACCTCTCTCAAATCCCACAAATGGATTAGAATCGTGCTAGATGAGAGCGGGTCATGGGTTTGAATCACGGTCGTGCAACAATGAATTTTGACATACCTCTGACTACTCCTTAGACATATTCAAAGAATCTTAGATGACTAAAGATCAAGGAAAATAGTTGACGATGGGTTTGCTAGAGCATATAAAAATCATTCTAAATGAAAATCCCAGCACCAGAGCCTGCAGAAAACATTCACATTCGCAGAAAACAAACACTAGGGAGTGGCCACACTGCGTTTTCTGCAGCGCGTTTTTAAGCCACGCATTTGCATACATACCCATTTATTACTTACATGCCTATTTATTCTACCTATTTATACAAATTATTTTGATTATAATTGAAATTTAAATTTTATTTTAATTGATGATTTCATATTTTAACTTTTACCTAAATATGTCTGTACTCGCTCGATGTATCATTTAAAAGCTTGCTGTCTGTCACCTATAATTATAATAGCATTTACCTCGTCTTCTAGAACTAGCTTTCGTATATTTGCATGATTGGATGTATATTATGTTGGTGGCACAAATAAATAAATAAATAAATAAATACCTATTTACACACCGTGCTTTTTCTTCTTATCAGTTTTTGTCCATCCAAAGGTTGCCTGTAAGAGATCGCTTATCGCTATATAATAGACTGATATAATTGTTTAATGTAGACTCGAAAACGTCCCAATTAAGACGTCTTGTCTTTATTCCGCGTCAAGCAGGGCGACGTCCTAAACGTGTTTGTCAATTACAAAAACAATAAAAATGCTATTGTGTTATAATAATGTATGTACTATTCATTTGCGGAACTTGTCAACATACTATGCACTATATCGGTATGTAGGTACACCAGTGGGAACAGATTTTAAACATTTGTCTTAACATATCGTCGGTCCAATGCTAAAGTCGCCAAACTGTAAACTCATGATTGTTCAGGAAAGCGAAAACAAAGTTTAATTCGTTGCTACAAATCAGAGGTTATTAATAGAAATTTAAATCATGACAATAAAATTACCTACTTCAGGCAAAGGTCTCTAGGGCAGTAAAATTACGCATTGCTAAAATGTTAATAAAAACAAAAACAGTTGACAATAGTAAAAAGTAAATTTTGAGCAGATAGCTGAAAAAGAAACTGGTGATATCTTTGTCATTTTTTATGCTCTAGCTGTGAAACTTTGCCACATTGTGCTCTTGGCTTAACCAATACTATGCCCATAAAAAGTGAAAAACGCCAAAATGCTAGTTTGGCGACTTTAGCATTGGACCGACTATACCTAGAGTATAATAATCATTGCTAAGAAACCGATCTTCAATGGGTTTAGTACACCTGCTAATTATCGATTTGTCAGGAAACCAGGTAAACTACACAGCTATAGATCTATCTGTAACTCAATCTATTAATTACTGAGATCTCACCGCCCGTTTATCTGCTTGAGCCAATTAATTTGCTTTGAAGTTTAGAGGATCGCGATTCCCGATTTGTGATATTAATGTAAATTCAATAATTTTGTAGGGTGAGTGAGATAGCATACAACTTGGGAAAATTGGGTTGTTATGGAAATAAAACATTTCAAGGAAAAACTGCAGAATTATTTTGTGCTTCATTTTACAAAGCTGCAACATTTAGCTAGTGAACGCCCGCGGCTTCGCCCGCGTGGACTAATATTTAATTTTGTTTATCCCACGGGAACCATACACATACATTTTTCCGGGATAAAAGGGTGTTATTCTAGAACCTAAACTATTTATATTCCAAATTTCATCAAATTCGGTTTACAAGTTATGGAGATACGTGGGAACAAACATTCACACACACACGGACTTTCGCCTTTATAAGATTAGTAGGATAAGAATGTATCTGATTTTGTATAAAATGCAAAGCAACTTATGATGTAGGGCATGTGTACTGAAAATATAGATCTCTCTTACGTAAGTTACGTATAATGAGGGTAGTTCAGAATGTTGTATAAGAATTCATTACTTTCTTGCTTGTTATTCCGCATGGAGGCCCAAAATCTTGTTTGCTTAGGATTTCCTGCCTTCTTTTGAAAATTACTTCACTTGTTTCGTTTTGCTTCACTTGTGAAAGATAAAAAAGTAATTTTTATTTAAACTTTTTTTCTCGTTTAGTAAATCTAAATTCAAGATGACATTTCTAGTTCGAAATCGATTATCAAAGATGAGTAAAACCTTTTTTTTATTAGTAGGTAAGTAAGTTTGTGAGTACCTACTACCTAATTATTTAATATAATTTTATTTATCTAGTTTACGATAATACAGATCTTTTACACAGTACTCACAGTACAGTACTCACAATGGATCTAGGCATTCGTGAAGTTAGCCGTTTCGATGCGCATTACTTATTCAAATCAATGTACCTAGGTACTTATATTAATAATTCTGGACGAATTACAAAATTAAAACAAAATTAGTTGAAATTTCATCTCGACCGCTCAAAATAATTTGTTTATTTTCATCAAGTTTATCATCATTGTCCTGTATTGTCAAGTATTCTTGCATTTCCCTCTATTTACAACCTTATTGTACCTACTTACGAGTAAAATATTCACAAACAAGGTATCATCAGTTTAATTAAACTCTACCTTATTTCCATCAGACTAAAGCATGAATCTTATCTGGTACTTCCACGAAATTTACAAAGATATTAAAACCGAACTTAACTTTCTGTAACTTGAATGCAAGAATTAATAATGTAAGATTTATGTACATTAGTTAGGCACCGGCTGTTCCTTATTAGTTCTGTGTTAGCACCAATTTCTGACGTTATCGAGTTGATATGAGTTTGTTTGCTTTGGTGAAATCTTTTGAGGTCAGTTTTCATCAGCATAAGCTGAACCACGATATTGCCTGACCAGTAGTTGATTTGTGGAAAAGCTCGAGACATTCTTAACTTTTGTTAGTAACCTTTTCAAAGCTAATGAAAAGACAGGTTTTTTTCCTTGGTACAAAAACTACTGCTAGAGGCTCAAAAGTTGGGCTGATTGTAGAGTTTACTTTATAACGACTCAGAAGCGATTCAGAAGATGAGAGATGAGAGTACCAAGGAGAGTACTTACATAGATAGAAGCAAATATCATGATTACTATAATAAGCCTACTATGTTATAAATATGTTATAAGTTTTTCGGAACAAAAGTGTAACAGGAACCTAGATAAATACCTACTCTCTTAATCTAAAAACATTAACTGATAAAAATATGCTTAAATTTTAAATGATTTCGGTATTACGTTTTTATGGAAATTCGCCTGTCGCAGGCCTCTTAATGTATCTGGGTATTTATCACGTAAATTACCTTTTTATTTTTAAGGCTTGTCTTTTTTAAACTTTCGCAATCAGAACACTGAGTTGCACCAGGCGGGAAGACTTCCCGTGACCACGGCTGGTGCAATCCAGTCAAAACTTCGAGCTAAATAAAAGGTAATATACGTAATAAATACCCGGATACATTTATATGTTTTTGTAATGTGTTCCGATCGCGAAGGTTTTAAAAAGACAAGCCAACTATGTCTTGAAGTTGTCATTTTAGGAAATTGACGAGTTTAGAGTAGAAGTCCTCGAAAGTTGACGTTTTCGGAAGTTGTCATTTTAGGAAGTTGTCGTTGTGAGGGGTTCTTTTGATGGAAAAGACTTCTCCTTGGTCTCTCCAGCTATGTATATCGTGCCATTTGGACTTATACCAAGAAGATTCTAAACTACGTAACTGGAGTGCTAACTGACATTTAATGTACAAAGGATTTTGAACCTTATCGCGACTGAACAACGATCTGTTATCATTTAATCTTGGTTATAAGGATTGTTGGTCTTGTTGAGAGGCTTTCTTGGGTGCTTTATCTCTTTCACACAGTTGCAAAAAGAAAGAGACACACCGCCCAAGTTTTATTTCAAGCGGACCTTGTTTTCTGTCTCAGTCAGCGTTCCAGGTACGTAGTATAGAAATTCCTTGACTTATACTCTGACAGACAAACATTAGCGTCAGAAAAAAATTATGATAATTATAAGAATCGAACTCCATTCTGAGCCATGATTTTGACCTTTGGTCATGAAAGAAAATTTATTGTTTTGACAGTTATGAATTGAAAAATATTTACAATCCCTATGGAAAAACTCAATAAGGACATTATGGGAGTGGCCACACTGCGTTTTCTGCTGCGCGTTTTTGAGCTGCAGAAAACACAGTATGGTCACTCCCTATTTCGATGAAATTGTCTAAGGGAAAAAATTATAAAACGTTCTTTTATTTTATTTCATTTATTTTTTCCTGTTGATCTAACTTTTGTTAAGAATGTATCTAATTCGCTTTGTTTTATTTCAGGTGAAAGAAAAAAAACAAATGCAAAACATAAGGATTTAAGTGTAAGTAAGTATATTTATACTAAGATGTAAAAGGCTTTTTATAAAAGTACCTACTTATAATAATTTAAAATATATATAAAATGAACGTAGATACTAATTATATGCAGGTCTTGATGGCGGTAACTTCTTTACATCACGCTCGTTCAATAAGTACTGTGTATCATTTGAACCACGCTTATTGGTTTCGTTTGAACCACGGAAATTTGGCATTCCATCAAATCTGCGAATGTACAGTACCAGGCAAGTCTGGTTTCTCATCAGTACCACGCATGTACATCTCTGGTTTGGGCAGAGATCTGTATGGAGGATTTTTGGTACCAGTATATAGCATATCCATCTCTAAAGAGTCCCTTGACCTTTTGTAGTAGTAGAGACAGTTTAGTTCTTCGCCGTTGTAGAATATAACATCTAAAATATTATCATTTTTAATAGAAAATATTATGATTGGAAATATTTTAAAGATGCCATAGAAATTAACCAATAACCATAACCCACTTGTCAGTCAGCCGGGTAAAAAGTGGGTCCAGTTTTCTTTCTGGGAAATATTCTTTGAGATACCTAATCTTATTATGTACCTACCTCCTAAGATCACATTTATTGCTTTACGTTTACTGTAATGTTATATCAGTATAAATTTTTTCGTTGGCATTGTAATTTTGGAATTCGTGGCGTGTGCGAGGCGTACGTAGCACCAGTTGTAATGTATGAAGCAGACGGGTCACGCGCGTGCATAAGTCACGCATCAGTGCCTCGATCGCCAGTATGCACAAGTTTACTATTCGATCCGTGACTGTAGTATAGTCTCTCAAATGTATGGGATTCCGGTGCAGCGCCTCCAGTGGTAACTTGACTGAACTAAAATCCCAATACATTTGAGAGACTATACTACAGTCACGGATCGAATAGTAGACTCTGTGCATACTCGTGCTCGAGGCTCTGGTCTGGGGTCTTTCTAAGTTTCATACATTACAACTTACACGCCACGCGCACATCACGCACCACGCATCTGGTGTTACCAGCGGTCGTACTGCCATGCCAAGTCTTAGAGCAATGTCAAAGTAAGATTACTTTGGTCCGTACTTAGATAAGACTGAAGTAAGACTGACGCAGGCATAACTCCATCTTAAATCAGGCCTAAATCAATCTTGTTTTAATCCTGCCTTAGGACCAAAACAATCGCAGGGATGTTTTGGTGACATGACATCGACTAGATGCAGGACTGCGCATGTCCTGCTCGATGTCATCGAGCAAGACATGCGCAGAGAGAGCGTCGAGACAGTGTAATGCGCATGTCCTGCTGCAATCCTGCGTTAAGACCATGGCAGGAATAAAATAAGATTGTTTTCGGACCAAAACAATGACAAAACAAGCCTAAAGCAGGAATGGTTTTCACCTTGTTTTGACATTGCTCTAAGAGCTCATGGTACGGCTACAGCGCTCTATTTACCTTTGTTATATTCATTGCCATAAACTCCTCCGTAGTTATGTTCAACACGGTATTTGCAACTAAACAGTTCAATCTCGCAGGGACTGTAAAAATCTTCGTAGTACGAATTTCTGTAGTCGTATCCACAAACAGGCGTGAAATACGTTCTGAAAAATTAAAAAAACAATTAAAACGTCACTCACTCTTATCAAATTCCTCACGTAAGCTCGTCGATCAGGTACTCTTGACCTGGCCTTTTTGCAATAATTCGCCAATTTGAGCCAGGAATGTGCGCCTAGGTCTTCCCCTTCCAACTGTCCCATTTACATCCGCCTATGTACCTGTTTCTTCAATCTTCTTTCATACGTCTCTACATGACTGAACCATCTTAACAACCCTTCTCAATTCTCATCACTACATTTTCTTTCACCACAACGCTCTCTTATCACACTGTTTGTTCAATTCAACAAACTCTGGCTTCCAGCTCAGCTGGTAGTGGCTATGCCATCTGCGCTGTAGGTCGTGGGTTCGATTTCCACCCATGACTGTGTCTCTGGCTCTGTGTCTGGGTGTTCTATAGTTCTTATGTATTTACAAAAGTAAGTAGGTATACAAGTATTCTATCTGTTATCTGGTTCCCACAGTACAAGCATTGCTTAGTTTGGGGCTAGATGGCGCTGTATGAAATGTCCAGCAATATTTATTTATTTATACTTACTTCCTCCGTATGCACCTATGATGCTGTCCATAGCAGTCGTTGTGCTCGCTTTGTATATCTTCTGGCAGCAGATTGTAGTCAACGCCCTCGAAAAAGTACTGCCCTTCAGTTGAGGAAGATGTAGTGTGCCTGTGTCTTCTTCTCATAGGAATGGTCGATGATGTGGCTAGAACTGATTAATTTAATTTGTTTGCCTTCACCGTTTAGAGCCCGTGGTAATGCGCGTATAATTTTTTCGAAACGAAAAATCCATTGATGCTCGGCCCGGATTCAAACTCACGACCTTCGGATCGAATGTTTTGTATTCAAACAAAAATCCAAAACCAAAAATTTTGAAATTACTTACTTAAAATTATGGCTTATTCATTCTACAGGAAAATCTATAGACTTACCGAAAATCGCTAGAAGGTTCAAAACGACCTGCATTTTCGACATTTTAGAACAATATTGTAAGTCAGTGCAAAGTTTTGTAAAGAACTGAGTTCAGAAAATCGGCTAAGTTTACTAATATCTTCACCACAGAGCAAAAAAAAACAGAAGTGGCATTTATGTGTGAAAACTATTTAGGTAGGTAGTTGTTATGCTAAGATAACATGCATGTCATCACAATAAGAGTGTAAGCGGCTTGAAAACTATTATTTGAAATTCAAACCTATTTTTAACCGGCTTCAAAAACAGGAGGAGGTTTTCAATTCGTCGGAATCTTTATGTTAGGTACCTTATGACTCGAAAGGCATCGTGTCGCCGGTCGCGTCCGCGAGTTGACCATTCACAGCACATTTCTCTGTGCTGTGAATGGTCAAAATTAATTTATCTGTGCTGTGAATGGTCAACTCGCGGACGCGACCGGCGACACGCTGAAGAGTGAAAAAAGCCTTAGACACCTGAACCGATTTGAAAAATATTGTAAAAGAAATGTTTGAATGAAATTGAAAGAAATTGAAAGAAATATTTTAAAAGTAAGACTTTTTAGTCTGACCTAAAACTGCGATTTTCTAAGTATCCACGACTCAAAGTAACAATTGTTATTGTAACATTTCGTGTTACATTGTAACATCTTCTCTGTCTCATATCTTGCTGTGGCAGTTCAGTAGCTAATTAAGGGCGTTAATGAAGTTATAATGAACTGAATTAAGTTCCAAGTTATAATGAGATTTCGCTGATAAAGTGATAAGTACTTCGAGTTTGGGAAGACGTCGCTTAAGTGTAGATGTTTCGTATAACTTAAGTTATAATATCTCAAATCTTTTTTGGGTTCCGTTTTTAGAAGATAAAATTCTTAAATAATATTATGAGTAGGATTTATAGAAGTGCTAGTGGCGTAGCTTGCTTAGACGTTCTTGATTGATCGTTGAAGTTAAGCAGTTAAGCAGCGTTGTGTGTGGTCACAATTTGGACGGGTGACCGCAAGTGGCATTACGAGCGGAGCGCTTCCGTTCTTCGGAGGGCACGTTAAATTGTCGGTTCCGGCTTTTAAGTCGTTAAGCCATGACGGAGGCCTTTAGGCGTCCTAAAAACTCCGACACTAGAGTTGACCACTTGCTCATACGAACTTGCTTTAGTAAGTAAGTTCGTATGAGCAAGTGGCCACTTGCTTTAGTAGGATTCATACTTAAGACGAAGTGCTATGTTTTAGTCATACATAGTACCTATTTAACACATAGGTATACACTCTGTATGTATGTTAAATAGGTATGTATGACTTTTTCTTTGAATTCATAAAAGCATAGCATAGCGGGCATTTTAGCCTCTAAAACAATACATATACGGAGATAAAATATTCCTTTTGTTCGGTAAACAACCGTCCAGACAATGCACATTGAACACTAAACGTCATACAGGAAGCACCATTACCATAAAATCACTCCACTCGCACGTTATTATTGAACCGCGCACGATCCATTGACCGCTATCCGAGGTTCGGAACTATCATTAATGCTATTAGCCATGCAGTGTACGCTAAAGCGATCGGTACGTCAATGTAGGTCGCAGACTCGCAGTCACAATAGGTGAGGAGTTGAGAGCAACGGATGCGGCATTTTAATATAATGAATGAGGGAAATTTTTATATTTATCTCAAAGCCGTGAAAAGCTTTTGGAAAAATATTTATTTGAGTAAAAAACGGATTAAATAGAAATATCGTTGAACACGCATTTGATAGATTTATCCTCATCATTTATTTTTAGAGAAATAAAAAAAAAAAAACAATTTAAGACACCTATAGATATTTTACTACCGCTCTACCGTCAGTATTCTGTAAGTAAGCCAAATTCAGTGTTTGTAAAGCGTGACACAAAAGTTGATTAAAAAGCAAACTAAAAAAACTGGACAAGTGGGAAAAACGTCTCCTTTTAAAAAACTACACATAATAATATCTTGTTCAAACCAATTTTCGTTGAAAGATCTAAGTTCTACTAACGGATTTTTTTTTAATTTTTCATCATTGCTATGCATAATGGGGTAATTTATTTAGCTACTCTTTTTTGCTTATTTGTTGTGCTTTGAACAATTTTGACACCAAGAATTAAATTATGTTGAAATGTATGAAGGAAGATAGGAGGATCTAGGAACATCGGATATCCTTTCACGCGACCCCGGAAGGGACGACAATGTTATCGCACCTTTATTACGTAATTTTCTTTACATTACACTCTTTTATTTATTTAAAACCTCACCCTTTTCACTGATGATTTGATTTGATCTGATGATTCACCGCAATTTTTTTTTTTCGTTTATTTTTCCGATGTATAGAATTTATTCTGCTACTTTGAGCAGGAGATCAAATCGGTCCAGCCATTCAGTTATAAACAGCGTAGCCAACCCGAAATTATATGGAAATTATTTTACAGATTAAAATGGATACATACATAAAATCACGCCTGTGTCCCATCCCATTATAGGGGTAGGAAGATTATTAAAATTGATATTACGAGTAAATTGACCAATTTATTACTTTTACATAGAAATACATTTTTACCATATCCAAAATATTATAAACATCCACGCACAGATTGCCAATTACGACTCTTCCGCTGAACATCCAATCTTTTCATTGCACGCGCCTACCGTTCAATCATTCATTCATTCATAAACGTAATCATTCGTTCAGTAATTACGGCCCCTTTGAGACCGGAGACAATGAAATAACCATTGTTGAGGTGTTAAAAAGCGAATTGGCTTTCCTAATATTTTTTTTTTTGTTGTAGATAATCAAATCAAATGCTTTTTCTTTCTTTCTTTAAATAAATATTGCTGGACATTTCACACAGCGCCATCTAGCCAAAAATTAAACAAAGCTTTTACTATGGGAACCCGGAAACTGATAGAATACTTATTTACCTTTTTTTTGTAAATACATACATAGAATACTTTATAACACCCAGACACAGAACAAACATCTATGTTCATCACACAAATGTTTGTCCTGAGTGGGAATCGAACCAACGACCTACAGCGCGGAAGGCAGAGCTACTACCAACTGAGCTAAGAGGCCAGTCATCTTTCTTTCTTCTTTCTAAATACTTACCGATTTTCTCTCAATATTTTTACCGATTTAGTAATACATCGTAAAGAATATTTACAAAGAGCAACATACAAAACCGTATTGTATTCGGTACAAGATGGAAACGTCTTCGTGAACGCTCCATTTCCTTTCCTTTATAAGGTTAAGATTGCTGAATCATTAATTAAGCTTGAACTCTATCTACTCATGAGAGTAATACGCTACTCCCTGTTCTTCTGGTATGAACAGAAGCAAACGCGGATTTATAAATATACCTAGAACACAGAAGAGAAAGTAAGGGCGGGTACCAATTAAGCGAACAGTGAGCGACTGTCAGATGACGTCTCTGCGCGGCGTATGTCGAATGAAATTCTAACAATCAGAAAAAAAAGTAAAAAAACAAATTCGTTTACACAATAGGATTAGTGTACCACTTCAACGTCTTAAGAGCTATGTGATTCTACTCCTGTTCCTTCGCGACCAGAGATAGAAATGCGAATTGGCCACTCGCTGAATGAGTTGGTAAGCAAAACACTGGTGCGTACAGGATGCGCTATATGGACACTCCATTTAAAAATTATAGGGAAACAAATTGGAAGCAAAAAAGCCGCTCACTGTTCGCCTTAAGGGGACGCGCCCTTAAACTTCTTCTTCTTTTTTCGTGTCGATGACTAATTTCAACCCTAAATGGTGTTTTTCCAGTAACTGACCACTTCTATGGCTCCATTCGTGCACTCCATAAGGTACATTAATCTATTAAACTGTGTTTTTTGCACTAGTTCTGAAAAAAAACCAAAAATAGAAACAGCTAGCATAAAAGACAATTACGCTGTCCTAACTATCTAAGTGATAGGATTTTTTTTTAAATAATAAAATTCTTGATACCGTTCAGAGACGTCAGCTGGCAGTCAGACGCTCACTGTTTGCCTAATCGAAACGCGCTGTTAATCAAGGACTGAAATGTGTTAGGTACGTATCAAATAAAATACGCAATATGTATTATTAAAAAAAAAAAACAATTGAATAGCGTGATTTCCCCTATATCGATAACTTCGAATGAAGCGTAACCAGGCCTGTCTCACTTCTCACTTTAGGTATTTATCGGACGCGCGCCGCCTCGGGCGGCGCGCGACATAGGTTGCCACTTGCCGCTCGCTCGGCTTGCGGACTAGACGCATTGTGCGTAATTATCGTGATCTCGTATACATCGTTTCTTGTGATTTTTGCACGATAACTAAACGATCTAATCCGTATAAAAGATACTGCTGTGTCTACGGGTGTCTAAACAAAAGGAAAAGCAATGAATGGACATTAACATTCCACAAAATTCCGGAAGATATTGAAAGGTTGGTAGGTTCCTACTAAGCTTTTCTATAATTTGTTGTAAGTACCTACCTATTTAAATAAATCATCAATAAATACCTAGGTAGGTACTTACTTTTACTCTGTAACTGTAGGTGCATAATGAAAACGAGATTTTATAGGTACCTATTCGATTCCTTTTTGATTGAATAGGTACCTGTTTACAAATAAACAAACATAATACACCTACAAAACTACCTACCTACAAAACTGTAGGTAGGTAGGTACCTACAGTTTTGTTTATTTACATATGTACCTAAAAGTAACTTATCCATTAAGTAGGTACCTAACCTACTTAATATAATAATTGTAAGTGTTTAGAAGTTACATTACATTCATAGAGCCATGTTGGTCGAAGTGATTAGTACCTTAACTTTCGAGACGAAGGTCGTGGGGTTCGAGTCCTGGCCGTGCATTAAATTGCAAATGTGATTGCAAACCTAACATTAAAAGGGTGATTATCGGATAACGGCTCCCGGTCTAGTTGTGTGATGATGATGATTGTGTGTGTCTGATCGATGTCTAGGTAGGTATGAAGGTATAGATATTTTGAAATGCAATAGGGAACCTGCATTATTTTTATTTTTGCTTTCATTTGAATGAATTTTATGTAGAATAGACCACGAGTTTAAAAAAAAATTAAAATACTTCAATTTAATGTAAAAAATTGCGGTTTCAAACTGACCGTTTAAATTTTCGCGCGCAAACGGATGTACAGTTATGATGACGTCACTCGTGTCGAGGAGAACGTTAAAAAGGACCTAAAACTATAAAACTAATTTTATTGATAATAAACCCTATAAAGATAAAGATAAAGATTATTTATTTGCTTAAACATGTGTAGATTAGATGATAATGATAGAGGATGTCACAACATGGTTTACCGAATTCGGTGTGCAAATAGCCATCGGAACATGGTTCTAAACTTAATAAAATAATAATAAATTAAAATGAAAGTCTACCTGTCAAGAGATGGCGTTTTGCGAAATATTTTTATTCAGCTACTTGTCGCGAGATGGCGTTATCTACCGTTATCAATTCTGTGTCTTTATCTACAAGACATAAGATTGATAATACAATGGCTATTATTCATGGTCCACTAAACACAGCTATCCGCTTAGGGATGTGCCACAAGACGAATGTATCGAAATCTACTATTACCTACCAATTGATGTGTAACGATCGGTAGCACGTCAGGTTATATTTGTGGTGGTCGAAATATAAAGCTTTTCTTATCTTTCTTTCCTTATTTACACAATCAAAGTTCATAATCAAAGTAAATTATTTACACAAACAAAAAAATAAAAAAAAATCGTAAATTGTATCACTGTTTAAAATAATGGTTCTTTTTCTTATTGTGTGTTCTTAAGTACAATAAAGTTATATTATATTCTAAATATTTGAAAAATATTAGAGCGAGTGAGCGAGCGAAGCGAGCAAAGATCTTAGTGGTTAGTTAGGCGATTTTGTTCATTAATTTATTGATTATCATCACACTAATATAAAATGCAAAAGTTTGGATGGATGGATGTTTGGATGTATTTTTTTTCCACTTGACAACCCCTGAACCGATTTGGCTGAAATTTAAAATATAGAATAGATAAAGACCGGGAAAAATGACAAATTATATAAAAAATGACAGATCATGTCAAAAATGACACTAGATGTTATTACTTATGAGAAAAGATGTCAAAAATGGCGCTCATCGATGCTATAATCGATAGTATGGTCTTCTCATGATTTTCAACTCTGGCGTCAGAGGTTCCGTGGCCGAATTGGTAAAGGCACTCCGGCTAAAGGAGGATCGCTTGTATCATTGCGGGTTCGAACCCCGTCGGAATTGAAAATTTTGATAAGATTTTTCAGTTTAAGATGTCAAAAATGACAGATTAAATAAAAAATGACACTAATTGTCAAAATTGACAGATTAAAAACAACAGATGTTTTTTTACCATTTTTGACATAATCTGTCATATTTTACATCTAGTGTCATTTTCTACATATTTTTTTAGTGTGTGTTCAAAAGGCCTTACCTATCTCGGAAACTCCCGTTCTTAGTTCAAATGAAAGCTATTGAAGAGATCTTCATTTAAAGTGACAGCTGTCAAACTTCAAACGGCCATATCTCGGTAACTACTCGTCCTAGACTTCCCTTTCTTAGTTCAAATGAAAGCTATGACCAAGATCTACATTTTAGATGATAGATGTCATTTTGACAGCTGTCATTGAAAATGTAGATCTAGGTCATAGCTTTCATTTGAGCTTAGAAAGAAGAATCGAGGATGAGTAGTTTTCGAGATATGGCCGTTTGAAGTTTGACAGCTGTCACTTTAAATGAAGATCTCTTCAATAGCTTTCACTTGAACTGATTATGATGAAAAATCTTAGGCATTATATGAAATTAATGCATTTATATCAGGCATATTAATTTTTAGACATTCATGTTAGGCACTTTGCTACAAAGGCAAATTGCGTTTTAGACACTGTACTGTACAACTCGGGTAAACTGAGTTTAAAATAAATTGCCATTCAGGCAAATTGCGTCTTATGTGTTTCAAATCTTAGGCGAAAAATTATGAGAATAATGCATTTAACTTATCATCAGGCATATTACTTTTTAGATTAGACACCTTTTTCTATGGGTAATCGAATATTTACTATTTGTAACTATGGTTCATTAGCGTTTGTTTAACACATTTTATTTTTTGTTTTTGTATGTAAACTGAGTAGGTAGGTACCTACCTAGATAAGTTAGTCTACTCCATGTTGCTCTTTAGGTATACTTATACAAGTCAAATCTTCTTGTTTGAAATAGGTAGGTAGGTACTTACTTATTTACTTACTTAGTATGTAGGCTTATTTTTATAAGAGACTCACAAGCCTGCGGACAAACCGTCACACGGTTTTTGCAGAGCTTTTAATTTAAAACTTTATTTTCTGTATAATTATAAATAAATAAAAAAAAAAAAAAAAAAAAAGATATTCATGTCAGGCATATTGCTACAAAGGCAAATTGCATTTTAGATGAATCGCGAACGACCCTTGTTTCTGACTAAATATATATGTTTCAGGCTTTTTGTGATGCTTATGTTTATGATTAGTAATCATAACCATTAAAGTTATCGATAGCACATTCATCAGTATAAAGGGTCACATCCCTAATTGAGAAGATTTTTACGTCACTCATGTTACTCGACGCTGATTGGTGTATTGAAATACGTTCCGTTTCACGTACTTATAATTCGTAATAATTGTTAAAAATCAATACTAACTAAAATAAAAACGTTGCACTGGGTCTTCTTTTATGTTTTTTTTGCATTTAAGACTCAAAATATTGAAAAATATTACGATTGCATGTTTCCTATTGTTTACAAAACGAACGAGATAATAATGTATCTACCTACTTCACCTACCTACGTACAATACGTAGTACCTACTTACTACTATTTATTCTGTGGTAACGGTAGATTAAATTATATTTAGGCCTACTTATTTTAGAACTTAAGTAGGTACTGTTTTTGTGACAGATAAAATAAATTAATTTATTTGTGTTGTCGCAAGCGAAAATTCGACAACCCTTACGAGTCGCGTCACACCGCGCCAGACAGTGACACAGTTACGCATTAGAGCAGGATGGGAATGTTTAGGCAAATATCTCGATAGGTAATAGGCCCATAGGCGAGTTGAATTGCACTTTATAGCTTCGCCTCGAGAGTCTCTATTTAAACAAATTTACTCGCGAAGTGACCCTTCTGTACGTAGTACTAGTATTCTGTGGCGTAACTACTCATATAATATTGACCGAACTTCACTCTGCAAGTTCGTTTGATCATAATTTATTAAAGTGATTTAATGACAACCAATGAAACGAGTCGGATAAGAAAACATAAAAGCCTTGTAGGTATAGATTATTATTCTAAGACGCTATTTATCCTTTGCGATACTCATCGGGCAGCTTAGTACTGATTACAGGGTTACTTGTAGGGATTTTCTTTTAACGAAGAAATATAGCCAGATTACCCTTTGTGTAGAAGATTCTCATTTATAAGACACTTTAGTATAACCTAGACTAGAATGAAATAAGTTGTACAGTAAAGCTATTATTTGTAATGTACTTATTGGTTTAGGCTATAAAGTAAGTTCTTATGAGCCAGTCTAGCTAGCTAGCCTGGCTCTCACGCAAACAATGGGCGTTTTTCCACTAGATGGCACGGCACGGCACGGCAACGGCAACGGCGACGGCGACGGGCCAGTGGTGGGGATGCAAAAATGTATGAAACCATGCCGGTGCCGGCGCCGGTAAGTGGAAAGGCGAGCCGTACATTTTTATACATTTTTGCGTCCCCGATTGCCGTGCCGTCGGTCGCCGTCGCCGTCGCCGTTGCCGTTGCCGTGCCGTGCCGTCTAATGGAAAAACGCCCAATGCCGCACTTGCTTTCCTGCTCGCTGTGCCCTGCCTGGGAGCAGCTCAATCAGGCGACTGATGAAACCGTGAAGGTGGTTAAATACTGGTCCAATTTAATATGAGCAACATTGACCCGAAACGGATGAAGGAATGAATGAGTGAGCTATCTCTGATGACGGAGTTTTTTAGGCCGCTTACAAGGCCTTATGCTATTAAATCATTACTAAAATTCTACAGACAATTTGTAAAATGACTGAATCAACATTATGACCTTGGCATACACTTCAAATGTACAATTGTGTCATTGAACCGAAGAACCAATAACTCTACTGCCACGATAAACTTTTCTGCAGTAGTTTCTGTTCTATTTTTTACGCACACGATGACAATATCGTAAATTGTACACAGTAAATGCAAAATGTGCTGCCTACCATGAGCTTTATATGCGATCCAGTTTAGGTCCTAAACTGAACTGCTTCGCTTGACGTATGCTATGACGCTGACAAAATATCAGAACCTAAACATGACCGAAACTGAATTGTTAGATAAAGTTTCGTTCACTCTATTCTTACCATGACCGTTTAATACGCGTTGAGTTGGTTTACTTTTGTGTCAAAACTGTCATTTTTAAAACAGGTCGCGGTACGAATAGTTTGCGATCCAGATTAGGAACCTAAACTGGATAGCTCCTAAACTGAATTGTTTACTATGAAGAGAGGTCATAGTCCAGCTGCAGTACTCTTATTATTGTAACATGACATATGCCAATAAGTTGCTTCTCAATTCTCATAATCACTTGCGTTAAAATACCGTTAAATTAGAAGAGACAATAGAAAAAATTGTGAGAAATCTTAAAGTAGTTTTAGAGTTCCTCTAGCAAATATTTGTAAACTGCAAATGCAAATTGGAGTTTTATTTTTCCATTAAAAGTAATAAAAAGCACACCTTCACCGGACCGGACCAGGTTTTTTTTTAACACATTGTTCACTTAGGTAATATATGAAAACTTTAGAGAAATAAATTGTAACATTGCGGAAGTTTAAGCTCATTTAGATGCACACAAACTTGTTGGCATGCTAAATTCATTGCACTATTACTTCTAGTAATCATTTTACGACTAGAACACAAATATACAGATATTTTATATGAATTACTAGCAAAATGTGAACGTGAGCCAAATTTAATTTGGAGACATTGGCATTGAGTTGTGAACTGAAGAATTGTGAAATATTAAATATACTAGTTGCGCCCTCGCGGCGTTACTAACGTAGTATGGTGATGGTGATGATGATGATAAAAAGTAGCCCATAACCTTCATAAAATAAATCATTTTTTTATGCGAAATATGAGCTTGTTTAGTTGAGCATATGCGGTCCTTTGGAGTAGCTTAACTGAGATAGGTAACCTTATTTTTCCGAGGCACACCAACTAATGTTCACGGTACACCAGTGTGCCGCGGCACACCCTTTGCGGAACACTGGCTTAGAGGATAAATATGTATTTATAAAGTATAGAGAAATTTTCAAGTAAAGCGGTAAGTCCGTTTAGAACCTAGACTTGCTTCCTAACTTAGAAAATAGGATCTCGAGGATCGTCTAAGCTCTTGATCCAGATACGAAATGAGGTAGACAATTACTGGAAATTGGATTTAACTCACCGTCGGTTATTACACGGGAATGTCGTGAAATACTTTAGTAAGACATCTTTCGTTTTAAGATTTCGTTAGGAATAAAACTACGAGAAAGCTAAATGTATCTAACGTGTGGCTAAATTAGAAATTAAAAAAACGGACTTCTTTATTAGAAATTGAGGAACAGGACTATTTCAAGCTTGTTTTAACATTGCTTAGATTCGTACCAAAACAATATTGTTTTATTCCTAAAAATTCCGTCACCAGAGTTGGCCACTTGCTCATACGAAAGAAGATGAAGAAGAAAATTGTTTTATTACTGCTGATGCAATCCTGCTTTAGGAATGTTGAAACAAAATGAAAAGTTATAAGTCAAAATTTTCAATTCTGATGGGATTCGAACCCGCAATGATACAAGTGATCCTCCTTAAACCAGAGTGCCTTTGCCAACTCGGCCACGGAATCCATATTCATCAGGTTGAAAATCTTGATTAGCTCATATTTATCGATTAAAACATCGTTTAGCGCCTACCTAAGTGTGATACCTAAGTGTGGTTTAACATTTAAAAAAATAAAAATTATGTTGAAACAAGCTTAAAGCAGGACTGTTTCAAGCTTGTTTTAACATTTATGTGAGAGTTCGTGGTACGTCCCCTGATAATCCATAGAAAGGCCCTGAGATTGTCTAAATATAAATAAGTAAAAAACCCTTTACAAAAAATTCCATCCCAACAACTCAAATCATTATTCGCACAATGATAAACAAAAATCTATCAAGAAAATAAACGAATAATAAATCTTTTTTCGTCTTTATTTCTATAAACGGCCGCGAGGGGCGGACATCTGGGCTCGATAACCCTCTTATTTAATTTAAGTAGTACAGTCAGTTATAGAATGCTTCGGTGGATGTGCGGAGTCACGAGACGCGACATGATCCGCAACGAATACATCGCCGATAAGCTCCAGGAAAATAGGCTCCGCTGGTTTGGACACATCTAAAGAAGACCACCTGAGCACATTACACAAAAAATGATCACGCTGAACATTCCTGGATCCAGGCGTAGAGGAAGACCAAAAAAGAAATGGACAGACGTGATCAAAAAAGATCTACAGGACTGCAATGTTTCCCAGGACGACGCGTTAGATTAGACAGAGCGAAGTGGAAGACGATGACGAGGAAAGCAGACCCCACCATCAGATGGGAATAAGGCTTAGGAGAGAGAGAGTCAGTTATAGAATGTACTACAAAAAAACGACAATTTTATAAATTATAACAATAAAAATATCTAAGCTTCAAAGGAAGTGGAAGTAAGGTGTCTTTGCCCAACAGTGGAATCCAATAAAATGTTAACAAACTTATTATCTAACAAAATCTAAACAAGGATGATCTTAATATAGTGTACATAACTGTATAATGAAGTATTCCTGGTTCATCGACCTCATCCCTTTCTATAACATTTATTATTACTTATCCAATATAAAATCATATTTATTCTTTTTGCAATTATTTTTTCTTTAGGCAGCCTAAAAACTCCATCACCAGAGTTGGCCACTTGCTCATAGATACGATCTTAATTTTCGCAATTAAAAAAGTGTGAAAAATATCAACTAACTTTTTTTATCTGACTGTACTGCCATCTTTAAAAGTAGAACTTGTAACTTTGAGAACTCTTAAGAGCCGTTCCGTGCAATTAAGAATTAAGTTTTAAAAGGTCAATTAGTACTTGTCACGATAATTTGAGGGGAAATTAATGATATTTCGCGTATAAAATAAGAAAGCGTATCCTAAGGGATAATCATCATCATCATCATTTCAGCCCATCTCCACCCACTGTTGGGTATAGGCCTCCTCTTTATCACGCCATTCTTTCCGATCCCTCGCGAGTCTCACTGATTCCCAACCACGTTTACTATATCATTTGACCATCGGGCGGGTGGTCTGCTTCTTGGTCGTTGAGCTTCCCGGGGCCACCGTTCAGTTACCGCCTTTGTCCATCTTCCATCATCAATCAAGGGATCAATCATATCAAGGGATAATAATTGACAACATTTTCAGTACCTACTGAACGCGAACAGTTGGGTTGTGGAATGATCTACCTGCCGCGGTTTTCCCCAGTGACTACAGTATGGGGTTCTTCAAAAAGGGCGTTTTGAAATTTTTAAAGGGTCAGCAGCGCGAGTGTGACTCCTCTGGTGTCACAGGCGTCCATAGGCTACGGTAACCGCTTACCTTGCCTTTGCTTTGTCTGCTACATTAAAAGTAAAATAAAAAAATAAAAAAAAAACTAAGCAAGTTTGTATGAGCTATCTTTAGTGACGGAGTATTTTTTGACGACCTCTGTGGCGCAGTGGGTGAAGGCCCGCCTGTGACGCAAGAGGTTGCGGGTTCGATCCCCGCCGCGGGACAAATGTTTGTATGATCTGCAAATGTTTGTATGATCTGCAAATATTTGTCTCGGGTCTGGGTGTTTATATGTATATTATGTATGAATTTACAAAAAAAAAATGTATATAAGTAGTACGTATATCAGTCATGTGGTTCCCATAACACAAGCTCTGCTTAGCTTGGGGCTACATGATGCTGTGTGAAATGTCCAGCAATATTTATTTATTTATTATTTATTTAGGCCACCTGAAGGCCTCCGTCATGGCTTAACGACTTAAAAGCCGAGGCCGACAATTTAACGTGCCCTCCAAACGGAAGCGCTAGGTCAAGATGCTGCTAGACAGTACTATGAATGGTATTTTTTTTTTAATACTACTAGTGATATAACGGCAAACAATAGTACATTACTCACCTAGGGCAGGAAAGTAGGAAATGCCTCAGATCACCATGTAATTAACCATGTAACCAGACAAACAAGTAATCTGAGGCTTTCTTATTTCCTGCCCATGGTGAGTATACTATATTTCTCCTCGACGGAGGCGGAAAGCGGCAACTTCGTTTAGCGTAGCGGGACAAAAGTTGCCAGTTTCCGCCCGGAGCGGAGAAAAATACTTTTCGTCCGTATACAGCAAGCAAAGCAGTCTAAATAAGCCCGTTTAAAACAATTTTTGCCTTTTTCCGGCCAACAAATGATCACATAATTTATTCGGAGCCTTCGGGATTTAATCTGAGTTTATAAAAACGGTTTTTGGGCTGTAAAAAACCTCTTATAAGACTTTTATTTCACTTAGACATCTTTAACGCCTTACTCATTACTAATAGAGTAGCAAATAAAATCACGGGCTAGTTTGTACATTTGCTTTGTAGTTGAATACTTTATTTTTAAAATTTAACTGTACCTACTACTGTCGCCTTCTGTGCTGTAGGTCGTGGGTTCAATTCCAACCCAGGACAAACATTTGTGTGATGGACGACGTTTGCTCTGTGTATGGTTGTTCTAAAGTATATTATGTATGTATTTACAAAATATACATGTATTATATCGTTTTCTGGTTTCCTTGGTACAGGCTTTACTTAATTTGGGGCTAGATAGCGTTGAAAAAGCCCATCAATATTTATTAGTATTGGTCTGAGACTCGAACTCACCACCTTCGGATCTCAAGTCGAGAGAACACTCCACTAGGCCACACGACTTGTTAATCCTACTAATATTATAAAGGCGAAAGTCCATGTGTGTGTGTGTATATGTGTGTGTGTGTGTATGTGTGTGTGTATGTGTGTGTGTGTGTGTGTGTGTGTGTGTGTGTGTGTGTGTGTGTATGTGTGTGTGTGTGTGTGTGTGAATGTTTGCTACCTCGTATCTCCATAACTACTAAACAGATTTTGATGAAATTTGGAATGTAGATAGTTTAGGTTCTGGAAAAACACATAAAGGCTACTTTTTATCAAGTAAAATGTGTGCTTTTCGTGGGATAAAAAAAAATAGTATAAGCGGGTGAAGCCGCGGGCGTTCACTAGTAGCGTGATATAAATTTAATATTGTCTTCGAAAACCCTTTGATCCCGCTCACTCAATTACATCGCCTAAGCAGCTTAGGATAATCACAAATTTACAATGATTAACTTCTACTGTTACTTTAATCTGAAGGGGGTGATCGATTGGCGAGTAATACAGCTAGTACGCGAGATAATTCCTTAAATAAATAAATAAATAATGCTAGATATTTCACTTAGCGTGATGTAGCCTCAAAGTAAGCAGAGCTTTATTTTTTAAATACATACTTATTATACCTGTTAATGGTTCCAAATACTTAAATATATTTTCACCTCAGCAGCTCGAAATGGCATCCATTTTGTTGATGTATTAATCCTCCTTTTTTTTCTTTTGACGACTTTGACGAGACTCACATTGTTTGACTGGCTCCACACTGGAACTTGACTATTTAGATTTTAAGCGGATGGATCACCGAAAAGAAAGCTAGGCCCCATACCGTGTTTGTTGCCCTGATTCTTCACGGTGTTGGTCGCGAAAGAACAGGAGTAGAATCACCTAGCTCTTAAGACGATTCAAAGTGGTCATAACGGTCCTACTGAATAAATGATATTTGATTTTGATTTTGATTTTGATTTTGCTGCGAGAAACCAGTGTGCAAAATCGCATTTTGCACACTGGTTTCAGTGAGGAAAAGTGATTTGAAATTCGAATGTCGTAGATTGACACGTGATAGTGCATGGCGGTCATTGGCTAGCCTGTCTATGAAAAAAAACAATAACGCACCTTTTAAAAATAAAATAGCGGGAATTTGTTTCTGTTACGCTAGTTATTTGTTGAAAATTCATAAAACAATAAAGATGAGTGAAACCAGTGACGAATACACTAATTTATCTCCAGAGAGAAGAGTTGAGACAAAAAGTGATTGTGATGAACAAAGTTCCCTTCCTGAGAAGCACGTATGTAAGTTCTGAACAAAACAGAAACTTTTAATTTTCAAAATTACAATAACTGTTATTTGTTCTTTTAATTTCTAAAAAAAATGCTTTATTTTTAAATAGATATAAATGAATACCTATTATGAATTAGTTGCCTCATTATGTAAAAAGTTGTATCTTTTATTTGTGGGTAGTAATGTTCTCGCTGCTGAGGTGAAAAATTTTGTGTGCAACACGAGACCAAAGTTTTTTACATCTCGTGCCTTTGAATTCCTCGCTAGACTCGGGATTCTAACGTAGAATCACTCGCTACGCTCGTGATTCGATTCTTAGAATCCCTCGTTCGCTCGGGATTCAAAATCAGCACTCGAGGAAAACATCAACTTTCCCCTCTTGTTGCACAAATAACTATTGTATATTTGTATATTGTATATAAAACACCCAGAAACAGCCAGTTCAAGTTACTACTATTGACATATCGTTAGATACACCATGGTGCCTAAAATCTGCAGATTTTGACATTGTAAATGTATTTTCGTTCGCTCCAGTGTAGGCTCCGATATCACGAAAAAGTGCGATCACTTTTTATATCTTGGAGAGTAGTGAAAATATGATGTTAAAAAAAAGCTTCTCGAAATCTGTGTTTTTTTTCACATGTCTGTCAACTGTCAATAAAACAGTAAATAAAAAACCAGACCATGTTGTCTGCTGTTGCTGCGTGTACCTACGTGTACGCTACGAACTTGTACCTTTATGAATTATTTATTATGTCATTGTATGAATGTATTCATTGTCGACTTTAGATTGCTGGCTTGCTAAAGGATCACCCCTTTAAGGCA
Source organism: Camptogramma bilineatum (assembly GCA_958496255.1). NCBI lineage: Eukaryota > Metazoa > Arthropoda > Insecta > Lepidoptera > Geometridae > Camptogramma > Camptogramma bilineatum. Next base: position 1,335,741 of record OY292472.1, read on the forward strand.
TTACTCCTAACTTCGTCACAACATTAATCATTCAATAACAATTTTATTGCCGATTGACTGTCTGATTTGATCATAAACTTGTTTTTGTAATCATTCCTTTTCAAGTGTATCAAAGGTTGTAAAATTTTAGTGTTCATTTAAGATGACATCTTTTGACAACGTAGATAGTACTTTGTTTTATTAAATACCTACTTACACTTTCCGCTCTACTCTTCTCAGCTAATGTCTAAACAACGTTTAAACTATTGCCATCCTTTTTTGTTAGATAGTGACAAATAGTGACAGGGCGAATCTTGAGCATTGTTTAACTAGTATTCAAGTTGAGAGGCGTTTAAAAGTAAGGCCTTTCATGATGTTGTATTACGCTGTCATAGACAAAAAAGTCAGCTACCGTTTTCTAATCAAAGGAATGACAAAGCCAAAGTTATGGGATATTCTGATCGGTCACAAAACGGAAACATAACTATCTTCCACCTACTGCGCTTCCTTTGGAAGTCCACTTGCATTTTGGAAGCCCTCCTTGAAGCTAAGTACTAAAACACAGACCAAATTCTGGGCTCGAAAAATTTAGAGACAGAGCCGTAGAGCTTTCATTGATCAATATTCTGTCGCCTTTGTTTATCTTCTATCATCTTTTCTCTTCTGCTTATGGCTACTTCTGTCTCACGATCTGCATCTTCTTTTTCTGCCACTGCCTCTCCATTACTGAAGGTTAGCTGTCATCCTGCTAAATTTTTCTTTGTAACGATCTGTTTTATTAGTTCAATAATTATAAGTTCAACAAATTCATAAACAAAGTTGAGTTTCTAGTATGTATTTTAACCACTAACAATTTATTAATTAAATAAGTTAGTAAACAAAGTCACAGGAGTTTCCAGTGTACAGAAGCGTGATCATGATCCGAGACTGGATTAATTCAATAACACACTTTGAATCTTACTCCGAATAAACAAAGGTTTGTAGAAATGATATGAAATAGAGCTAATTCACTTACACGAAACAAAGCTAGGCCCCAACCCGTGTTTGTTGCCCTGGTTTTTCATGGTGTTGGTCGCGAAGGAACAGGAGTAGAATTGCCTAGCTCTTAAGACGATTCAAAGTGGTCATAGCGGTCCTACTGAATAATAGTAGATTGTATTATAAGGGGGCAAAATAATATTTTGACGGCGAGGGCGCTTTTTTGAATCCAGAGCGAAGTGAAGGATTCTAGAGTAGAATCCCGAGCGTAGCGAGGGATTCTTTAGTAGAATCCTGAACGTAGCGAGGGATTTAAAGTACGTCGCCCGAGCCAAAAATATATTTTGCGCCCGAGTGATACACTCTACTTTTCATTACAATGTATGAGAAAATAAAAGGGAAGAGAAAAGAATGTGTTAAATCGACGAAGTTCCACTTGAGAAGAGTAATCGGGGATTAAATTTTTTTTATTCAGACGGCGGCCGCGCGCCGGCTGAATGGTGGGCGGTATGTTTATCTGATGGTTTATGGTGATGATGATGATGATGAAAAGTAGCCTATAACCTTCCTCAAGAGTTAAGCTATCAAATACAGAAATAATTTTTCAAATCGGACTGGTAGTTCCTGAGATTAGCGCGTTCGAACAAAAAAACTCTAGAACAGCCATCAATAGTTCCACGAAAACAAACTAGATGGCGGTAGTAAATCGATTTCTAGATCGCGCTGACGAAAACGCACAGGATTTTATGAGGTTGGACTTACAATTCTTGTATGGATAGCTAGCTATCTATAGCTATGTTAAAACCGCAGAGTAATAAATCTCTAAACGTGATTACAATAGGGAACATGCAATCGTAATATTTTTCAATATTTTGAGTCTTAAATGCAAAAAAAACATAAAAGAAGACCCAGTGCAACGTTTTTATTTTAGTTAGTATTGATTTTTAACAATTATTACGAATTATACTACGACGGTTACATCCTCAAGATCATAATATTTTTGACCATGTAGTTTCACTTCTCAATGTACTCATAATTTTAGAGTACTGTAAAATCTGTAAAATTAAAGCATTAGTAACAAAATAATGACACTCTGGCATCCCTATCTGGCAACCCACTCGCTCGGCTCGCGCCAACTTCATTCGTTTCTTATGTGCGGGCATCGCAACATCGCAATAATTACGAATTAATTTTTTTCGCAAGAAAGTTATAATAAAAAGTTTATAATTGGTAAAACAACGTAAACGAAGTGGTGATTATAGAATAAGAAAGAAGATTAAACTTTTGGAAAGGAGTTTATGAAAATCATCATCGTCTACGAGAGATGAAGGGAGGTAACAGTTTTTTTGTTTACTTAATTTCACCCAATTATCAAAAAATATTACCTATAGATGCATACAACAAATAATACCGTAAAATATTTACGACAAATAATTTTTACATGTCGACAATTCACATTAAAAAATATGTGACTACCTTCATTTTATTTTTGTCTCGGGTTTATTGTTGTATTGTTTATCGTTGCATTGTGATATTTATTCATTATGATAAACGATCTAGATTACGTCTTAGTAATAACAATTTTGTCGTATTGCAATTTCAAAGTGCCAAAAACTGCCGGTTTTTTTTGTTTTCTTTGCACACAGGTCACCAACGATGTTGAAATACCTACCTGCGATATATTACGCGACGAGCTCGCGTCTGATAATTATCGCTCAGTCTCGTGTCGTCACATTATGACGACCAATGACTTTAAAACAATAAAAAGGGCAGACTGCAGATTGGATGGATATTAGGGTGGGTCACTCTTGTATGGAGAAAAAAAAATTTTTTTTTTTCAGTTTCTAATAGTGATAAAAAGATGCCATATTACGTCAATAATCCACCTGCAAAATATGACACGGATTGAAAATCATCTTCTGCCTCCGAATCGAAGTTAAACTTTTAAAAAATTACAAAAAAAGGTCTTTGGAAAATCCTGCTGAAAACTATGAAAATATACTTGTGTATGGTTTATTTTGGAACAAACCACGATACAAGAAGTCATATTTGTATATTTAATTATAAATTACTCAGTTACTTATCTAAAAAATGCAGGTTAGGTCTTCAAAGAATAGCAAAATCCTTCTTTACTGTAAAATGTGCGCATATGTTTGCGTGACTTTAGCTGAACCGATTATAAGTCCTTTTCTCTCAAATTTGGAGTTTAAAGTGTTGGATGCTTCCACCAAAGTCGTAATAGCTCTTTCCACACCTTACAATGACATGGCATGCGAAGCAGAAGCAGTTCGCCTTCGCCCACTTGTACAACAAAAGTTTGTAAGTTTTCGTCATTTTGCACCTTTGAATCGATGGTTCGGTAGCATTTAGTCACTAATAAATCAGATCAACATAAGAATATGCATTTAAAATTGTTCAGGAACTTGAGAAATCTTAGTTTTGTGCGAGAAATGAAACATTATTTCAGTATTCGACGAGCGGTAAACTTTCTAATGTTTTTATGTAGATTAGACAACATTGCTAGCAAAAAGTTATCAGGATGAGCAAAATACAGGCTAAATATGACAAAATCTTTTATTCCTTTGAATTCTATTGATTATTATCTTGATGTGGCAATTATCTTTTGCATGTATTGCGGTCTTTCATTGCAGGTAGCGTGGATCTTAATAGTGAACCAAAACTTTTAAATCTTTCGTTGCTAGAATCACCAGATTTATTGAAGGAGCTTCTGTGGATGAATAAATTAAAAAAATGCAACTTGTTTGTGTGAACCAACAAGCATGAGGCATTTTACCTGGTGAAAATCACGAAAAACTCCATTGAAATACAGGCAAGAAGTATTTCTATTGTATTTTGGTGGTAGCATCATGGATGTTCTTTTTATCATTTTTTGAATTGATATTTCATCAATTGTGTTAATTTGTAGGTACATTGAGATCGTCAGGCTTCCTGCCCTCATTCGAATCTATGCTTTTTCAGCTAGAAATGTCGAAAAGAGCTTTCCTGCTATTCTTGAAATCTGTAATGTTTTGGTGAAGTTTTAGGCAAGGACTTTAGTAGGTTTTTAGACTTCAAATGATGTACTTTAAGCATTTGTAACACCCTTTTATCTGAATTTATAATAATAAGTCCTTTTGTCTATTATTTTTAATTCAATCAATAAAAATTATGCAATATCTCAATGCAAGTTGGTTCTTTTTAACCGACTTCCAAAAAGGAGGTTCTCAAGTCGACTGTATGTTTTTTTTTTTTATTTTTTTTATTTTTTTTTTTATTTTTTTTTTGTATGTGTGTTACGCGATTTCTCCGTCAATTGTGGACCGATTTTGAAAATTCTTTTTTTGTTACAAAGGGTATACTCCCGAGGTGGTCCCATCGTCACCAAATCAGGATCTGATGAAGGGATCCCATGGAAATCGAGGGAAACCCTCAAATTTTATGGTTTTTATTGTGTTTGTAGAATTATCGGGCTGAAATTTTGCACACTTATAGATTCTCGGTGACAATGAAATATTATGGTATCAATAAGCTGATCTGATGATGGAGTCAAGAGCTGTTCAACAGAACTCCTCAGTAACTAGGCCGATTGAGTTGAAACTCGGCATATTTGTCAAGTTCTGACTACAATGTAATAATATGGTGACAACAAGCTGATCTGATGATGGAGTCAAGGGCTGCTCATCAGAACTCCTCAATAAATTGGCCGATTGAGTTGAAACTCGAAAATCAGCATATCTGTGAAGTTCCGAGTACAATGTAATAATATGGTCACAGCGAGCTGATCTGACGATGGAGTCAGGACCTGTTCCATGGAACTTTTTAGTGACATGGGTATCAAATGAAAGGGCTTGATGAGCGAAACACAATAAGTAAGGTGACGTCATTCTAATTAAAAAATAAACACTAAAAATGGAAAAATAAAAAATTTTCAAAAAAAAAATACTCAACCGACTTCAAAACATCTTGCACTGAAAAGCAAAAAATAAGAATATAAACAGATTTGTTTCATTACTAATTATATTATTTTATGTTATAATGTTGAAGTCGGTGTAAATAAAACAATGACTAAGAAAATTAAATTTTATGCACACCGATTTCAACATTATAACATAAAATAATATAATTAGTAATGAAACAAATCTGTTTATATTCTTATTTTTTGCTTTTCAGTGCAAGATGTTTTGAAGTCGGTTGAGTATTTTTTTTTTGAAAATTTTTTATTGTAAGTCATTTTCGAATTCCCATTGGCACCTCAATTCTTCATAATGTTTAAGAATACCGTTGTTACTTGGTAGTAAATTATCTTTATTATCGCTATTACCATCAATTAAAGAATGCTTAAAACACTTTTTAGACATTTCCATTGTTAAAAAGTAATCTTCGAACTTCAAACGTACAACGTCACTTTTGCGACAAAAGCTCGAGATTTCACACTCTCAAAATCTCACTTTTCCTAAGAAAATGGTAAATAATGTTAATTAATAAGTAAATATATAATACTATCTTATGTTTCAAGGCAAAACTGTAACCAAAAACTACCTGCATAGTACTTTTATCAGTTCATGAATTGAACACCAATTTCAAGATTTTTTGAATTTTCAAATTAAATTCGGAGGCAGTTAACATTATTATAAAGCAACCATATTTTGCACGTCTCATTTCAACCATATTTAGCCACTTTTTATCGCTATTAGAAGTTGAAAATCGAAAAAAAAAAAATTTGACCCACGCTAATGGATATGTCTACCTGCCAACACAGGTCAAGGGTGTAAAAAGCCTAGGTCCCCAGCGTTATACTGCGTGACGCGATCACGTTTGATATCGCTTAGTCCGGAATGACTTTAAAATAACAACAACTGCAAACTGCAGATTGTAAGTATGTCTACCTGTGCATACAAGTCAAGGAGGTGGAAAACCTACCTGCGTTATACTGCGTGACGCGATCACGTTTGATATCGCCCAAATGACTTTAAAACAATAAAAACGGCAGACTGCGGATTGGATGTATATGTTTACCTGCCCACACAGGTTAAGGGTGTAAAAAACCTAGGTCCCCTGCGTTATACTGCGTGACGCGATCACGTTTGATATCGCTTAGTCTCCGTAATGACTTTAAAATAACGACAACTGCAAACTGCAGATTGTAAGTATGTCTACCTGTACATACAAGTCAAGGAGGTGAAAAACCTACCTGCATGACGCGATCATGTTTGATATCGCTTAGTCCGTAATGACTTTAAAATAACAACAACTGTAAACTACAGATTGTAAGTACCTGTGCATACAAGTCAAGGTGGTGGAAAATCTACCTATACTGGGTGACGCGATCCCATTCAATATCGCTCAGTTTCGTGTCGTCGTGTGATGACGACCAATGACTTTAAAACAATAAAACTGCAAACTGCAGATCGTAAGTATATGATCATAAGTATATGTCTATCTGTGCATAAAGGTCAAGGGTGATATATATCTACCCAGAATTATAGCGCGATGCGATCACGTTTGATTTCGCTTAGTCTCATGTCGTCACGTGATGACGACAAATGGTTTTAAAATAATAAAAACTGTGCAGATAGTAAGTATTATTATGTATACCGGCCCATACAGGTTAAGGGTGTTAAATACCTACCTACGTGATATTGTGTGACGCAAATACGTTTGATATCATTCAGTCTTGTTTTATTACGTGATGACGATCAATGGTTTTAAAATAATAAAAACTGCAAACTGCAGATTGTAAGTATGTTTACCTGTAAGTATTGTGTCTATTGTAAGTATAAGTCACCAGGGTTAAATAACTACCCGCGTTATACTGCGTGACGTGAACACGTTCCTGTCGCTCAGTCTCATGTCTCATGATGACGACCAATGACTTTAAAACCAATAACAACTACAGACTGCACATTGTACAGGTTATATTACCTGACTTTTGTAACTTTGATGAAAGCGTAGTATGTCTTCTACCACTCTCAGAGCGCGGCTATTACAATACCCGACTCCATCACCGTGAGCTCTACTTGATTTGTCATAGTCAGACCATGACAATCGGTTCATGCATTGTGTCTGAATAAAAAATATAAAATTATTATGATTATTATTATTATCTATCTTTATAGGAGCTCTCTAAACGTTGGGGTCGGATTCTGGTGGCAGGTGACCGAGACCAAGAAAACCAAAGAGACCTTGTAAAAAATACTTTAATATTTAAATATTCTATAAATATAAAGGCCTTCAGATTAAAAGGTATGACCTTAGCTTACTCTCTAGATCGAAGCAGTAGCAGGCAAACTGGAAGGCCATTCCAGAACTAAACCACCCAGACCATTCAGGTGGGGTGGACCGAAGAACAGATGCCAAATCTGAGGTAATCCGTCTTAAGATGGGTACCCGTTCCAAGGGCGGAGACCACCGCCTGCCGCGAGCTCTTCCTGCACCAAGACTGAGTTCAGGACCCGCAAAACGCATAAGAGGTAAGTAATACTACTTCATGCTAACAATTTGCGCTATTTTATGCTAATTACTGCGCTCTCTGCTGTACCCAATGATCTTCTACTATACCTTATAAACTGAGGTAGATGTGTTGTGTTGTGCCCCGCTCCGCGTGGCGAACTAACTTCTGGCTGGATAGCTTGGGTCAACTCGGTCGCTCGTCACAGGCTGTCATTTGCGACTTGCTGCTAACGTAATTGTGAAAATTACATTTATCTCGTTCTGACAACGAGGTTTTGTATTTCTCTGCTATCTTTTGGTTTCTTGAGTGATGTAATGTAAACGAAGCTGCGAATATTCTACCTACTTAGCTGTAGAACAATTTCGCCGCGTTTGAAAGCTTTTATAATGAGTTTAATTAACCCATATATGCCCAGGAGTCCGAAAACGACCCAAATTTACTTGGTCAGCTCTGACGCCTCCTAAATTAAAACTATGGAATAAAATTTTAATTTAACAGCATTTATGTGTTGTTAGATCATGTATCTAAACTATCAATACCATTTACACGCTAAACTAGCGCTATTTCGATAGGAAACTTTCAGGTCAAGTTAGTCCACAAGCTTTTCAAAAAATTTTGTGCGCCTTCGTTCACGAAAATGTAAGTATAAATATGTTATTTTTAGAATTTCATGGATATTGCTGATAAAATAATGAAAAAGATAGTTTGTTTAGTTATACAGCTAATAATTTTTGTAAAAGTCTTGTAATTTTGGCTGATTTTGAAATGCAAACTTTGTTTGGTCGAAAACGACCCATTGAGCAAATGTCATCAATGATGTACCTACTTCAGGTCTCGCCGCGTATTGACTACGAATGATATTGTGGATATTCTGGAGTCCTTGGATGATGACGAAAACTAGCGCAGTATTGATGTCTACTTGGACCCATCTTGTGAGGGTAAAATATCTGATGGGGACTCAGGAGATGAAAATCGCAATGAGTATGAAAGCCTCTCCTGCCGAGTTAGTCTTAGAACACCAATGTACGTGATACAGAAGAATGTGATGCCGACCTCACTACTTCATCTGCAACATAGTCAAGTCGTCCAACAAGTCTGTCGGCCGCCGATAAACGGGCTCCAACAACAGCTCCTCAAGAACCTGTCCCAGGCGTTCCTATCACATATCGCGGGGCTGCTTCTAGGCAACGTAGTGTCACACAACCCAGACCAAGAAAATGGATCAAGCGTAAACTAGTCAATCTTTGTATTTTGGAACCCTTAGACCTCCCCCCCCCCCCCCATAACAAAGCTATAGCTACCAGCCTGGCAGCTGACAAAAGGAACATCGATATTGATAAACCAAACGTGGTCGCCAAATACAACAGGTTCATGGGTGGGGTAGCTCGACTAGATGCCAACGTCAAAAAAGCCTTCCTGGGCGTCCTCCTCAGCGAGGCTTCACCAATGTGCCTTTGGCCGTTCGAAGGCATGCAGTCACACACATCATCATGGTTTCACAAAGCCGAAAAAGATGTGCTCTTTGTAAAAGCAAAACTGAAAATGTGCCGTTCATGTGGTGTCAAGGTGTCAACCTGCATGACAAATGCTTTGAGAAGTTTCATGTCTAAAATCCAGCCGCTAGACTATAAGATGTAATAGAATAATTTTTTGTTTGTATGCACAAGATGTTGTATTTGATACATGTAATTCTTACCAAACACTGACTATATTTGCCCGAGGGGTCGTTTTCGCCCTACTGAAAAAAAGGTACTTCCAGATACTGAAACTGAAAAATATAACTGAACATGTTATTTATAGGCTTTAGGGAGTAACATATCCAAAGTTCAAAAAAATCGCAGACCTAAATCTTTCTGGGCATATATGGGTTAATATAACGACTCTGTTGGAAAAATATCATTAGCTGTACCTAGCTATGTGAATGGATTTAAAATCCCGTTTAATAGTAGGCCTCCTGTACAAATGTTGGAACAAGCTAACCAAAAGTTTAGCAATACGGAGTTACTCGTAGAGCAGTTATGTTCAGCTACTCATAAGTTATAGTCATCAGAATCTGTGATTCTTACATAAAACATATTCCGGACATTTTTTGTCTCAAACTTTTTTGACAAATTATTCGTGAAGGCACTTCTAGATTTAGTGTTAAGTCGATTTATCTTTCAGTCAATATTTTAAAGTAGTAGATACTTGCACCGCTGCTAAATTACTTATTAAAGACTGATTCATGGCTATGATAGACTTGCAAGATACATATGTTTTTTAGTACCCGGTCCATAAGGGCCTGTCATTTCTTATCTAAGAAATACGGACTGATTCTAGTCATTTATTAAAATGAAATTCAGTGCATAAATGATACTTATAATTGCCACGACAGAGTCAAGGAAACCTTTAAGATTGGGTTTTATTATTATTAACCATATCGCACCTTCGGCAGGACAAGGTCGTAACTGTCAAAAATTCCAAAAATGAGTTGAGTATGCCCAAGGGCCTAAAAAACAGCCTTTTATCTGAAACGACAGAGATTCTTTCTTAGTTTGGCTTTATTTCGCTATAGGGCAACAGTGTCTTTGTCAGATTATTGCGATTTTTCGTCAATTCTGGCGCGACAACGCCGTAAAGGGCATATTCAAAGACTACATATTTTTGTTTTTTGTTTAAGTTTGTGGAGGAACAAAGTCATATTTAGTACTTATTTTATGTTGTATATGCAACCCTAATTACAAAGTTATTTAACTTTTGGAGGACAAGGGCATAAATGTGACCCCTTTTTTTAAAAAACCTCCTATAAAACAAATAAAAAATATTTCACTCATTTATGAAACATGCACCGATTCATAAAAGTTTAAAGTATATTTTGTGCAAAGAACAATCTCTTCAGAGCAGTTTATACAGAATGATACGACGTTGAATGAATAAAAATATTTAAAATGGCTCTCCTGTAAAATCACAAAATGTGCAGTTGAGACCTTGTCCTGCCGGAGGTGCGATATATTAAAAAAAAAAAAAAAAAACTTTTTTAAGTTCGAATTAGACTCTCGTACCTAACAGGTGCCTGAATTTGGCAGAATTTTAACACAAATAGAACACTTAGGTATCTTGTTAAAACTCGTTCACTAACCCTAAGGGATTTCACGAAATTTTTTCGTGTTACTTTGCTCAGCTTGTCCTGCAGCTGCCCGTGGACGGCTATAGGTACGCTTCGAATCGGCTTGAAATTGAGAAATTTCTAGCTTCTTTGATTTAATGATTATGACTCCTACATGGTACACAACACACATATACCTACGAGTAGCTTATATCCAGATCTGTCTTTGTGGCGAAATTATATTTTAATTTCAAATAATCCTATTTATGGTATTAGATTTATATGGATGCGCCTTTAAAGGATTGGGGCGTCTTAATTTTAACGGAGAACATGTAAACGGTTTCTAGGACTGCCGAGCCAGATACACTATCAACCTTTTAGAACTTAAAGCCGCTTCTATATAATTAGTGTTTCGCTGGCAAATCGATACAAAATAAATTTTGATCCGTAACGATAAAACGAACGCGATATGTAATTATGATGAGGAGGTGTCCAGTTTAAGCATTTAAACAATTTAAGTAGTAAGATCTAGTAGCGGCGTTATAGTGTAGCATATTCGAAAAATCCAAAATTAAAAAAGAAGCTGGACCAGGGATCCAGATGTTTTAAAATTATTATTGATACAATATGGAGTCTATCTCAAACAAGTTTGAATGATTTATGAAAATGATTTATTTGCCACTAGAATAAATATGTAAATGTCATAAGTTCGTCTCTTGAAACGAGATCCGTCCGCATTCGATATCGATGCGTTTACTCTAAACTGGAGTGTTTATTTTTTTCTACACATTACCTCCTTTTTTCATTCATTTTAATATACTTAAGTAAACTAAGCAATAATCGTGCTACTAGAATTGGTCGTCCCTTATTGGCCTAGCGGCCTTGGTACCATGGTACCCATTGTTCATAAAAATATATATATATATCTCAAGGCAAACTAGTTTACATAATACCACATTAGGTACTCTTTTCAACTTTCAGACTCTGGCAGCGACACCCTAGTGTCATCGCTGTTATTGAGCAAGCCTACTCAAGACAAGCACTTTAAGCAAGTGCTATAAAATTGATATACCTATCATCTTTTTCTAAAAGTTCTATAAAACAATAATAACTGTGATTCCACAAAATGGTGGCAATTTTTGCACCAAACTTTAAATTGACTTTTTAGAAGTTATATTCTATTTGTAATCGATTTTCTAGTTAGCGAATATAAATCTGGGTCAAATTATTCGACTTTGAATACTTGTCATTCAGCGCTTGCAATATTTGGTAAACGGATGAGTCAAGATGATAGAATAGAACTAAACTTTGTTTTTTCCAATAATGAAAATAATCTGAAATCTGAATCTTGTAGGTGCTTGATCATCTTTCGAAATTATTTCCTAAACAGATAAATATTTCTTACAAAACGATACATAATGCGAGTGTCTCGACAATAAGCCGATAGATAATGCAGATTTTGCCAGTCAAATAGTGGCGTCTATGCGTAACGGAGTCCCAATAGATATCTTATAACGAACCGACTCGTTTGGTCAGAAGTTCTACATTTGACCCAAAACGATGAGCGTGATGTATTTGGGTTTTTCGTAAAATATTTTAAGTATTCTATCGGTTTCACCAATATTTAAATAATTGAATATTTTGAATTGAATATTTATTTATTTGCAGATTGCATTTTTTGTCAAAACATGCAATCGTAAGTTGATTGTAAGACATCATTAGGTATTAATGTACCTACCTGCTTTTGCATTAACCGCTTATGTCGTTAAAGGTCGCTAAACATCTACATGGTCAAAAATATTATGATCTTGAGGATGTAACCGTCGTAGTATAATTGATGGTTAAACAAACTTACCAAGTGAAGTTTGGCCATAATTATACGAGACGGTTACATCCGAAGAGATCAAGAAGGTCCCACCCGAACCCATAAAGGCCCTTGCTACTTTAACGACATAAGTGTCTCTGAAGAAATGAAGTTGGCGCGAGCCGAGCGAGTGGGTTGCCAGATAGGGATGCCAGAGTGTCATTATTTTGTTACTAATGCTTTAATTTTACAGATTTTACAGTACTCTAAAATTATGTGATGCCCTAGTACATTGAGAAGTGAAACTACATGGTCAAAAATATTATGATCTCTTCGGATGTAACCGTCTCGTATAATTATGGCCAAACTTCACTTGGTAAGTTTGTTTAACCATCAATTATAAGTACGTGAAACGGAACGTATTTCAATACACCAATCAGCGTCGAGTAACATGAGTGACGTAAAAATCTTCTCAATTAGGGATGTGACCCTTTATACTGATGAATGTGCTATCGATAACTTTAATGGTTATGATTACTAATCATAAACATAAGCAACACAAAAAGCCTGAAACATATATATTTAGTCAGAAACAAGGGTCGTTCGCGATTCATCTAAAATGCAATTTGCCTTTGTAGCAATATGCCTGACATGAATATCTAAAAAGTAATATGCCTGATGATAAGTTAAATGCATTATTCTCATAATTTTTCGCCTAAGATTTGAAACACATAAGACGCAATATGCCTGAATGGCAATTTATTTTAAACTCAGTTTACCCGAGTTGTACAGTACAGTGTCTAAAACGCAATTTGCCTTTGTAGCAAAGTGCCTAACATGAATGTCTAAAAATTAATATGCCTGATATAAATGCATTAATTTCATATAATGCCTAAGATTTTTCATCATAATCAGTTCAAGTGAAAGCTATTGAAGAGATCTTCATTTAAAGTGACAGCTGTCAAACTTCAAACGGCCATATCTCGAAAACTACTCATCCTCGATTCTTCTTTCTAAGCTCAAATGAAAGCTATGACCTAGATCTACATTTTCAATGACAGCTGTCAAAATGACATCTATCATCTAAAATGTAGATCTTGGTCATAGCTTTCATTTGAACTAAGAAAGGGAAGTCTAGGACGAGTAGTTACCGAGATATGGCCGTTTGAAGTTTGACAGCTGTCACTTTAAATGAAGATCTCTTCAATAGCTTTCATTTGAACTAAGAACGGGAGTTTCCGAGATAAGGCCTTTTGAACACACACTAAAAAAATATGTAGAAAATGACAGATTATGTCAAAAATGGTAAAAAAACATCTGTTGTTTTTAATCTGTCAATTTTGACAATTAGTGTCATTTTTTATTTAATCTGTCATTTTTGACATCTTTTCTCATAAGTAATAACATCTAGTGTCATTTTTGACATGATCTGTCATTTTTTATATAATTTGTCATTTTTCCCGGTCTTTATCTATTCTATATTTTAAATTTCAGCCAAATCGGTTCAGGGGTTGTCAAGTGGAAAAAAAAAATACATCCAAACATCCATCCATCCAAACTTTTGCATTTTATATTAGTGTGATGATAATCAATAAATTAATGAACAAAATCGCCTAACTAACCACTAAGATCTTTGCTCGCTTCGCTCGCTCACTCGCTCTAATATTTTTCAAATATTTAGAATATAATATAACTTTATTGTACTTACCTACACCATAAAAAGAAAACACAATAAGAAAAAGAACCATTATTTTAAACAGTGATACAATTTACGATTTTTTTTTATTTTATTTGTTTGTGTAAATAATTTACTTTGATTGTGAACTTTGATTGTGTAAATAAGGAAAGAAAGATAAGAAAAGCTTTTTATTTCGACCACCACAAATATAACCTGACGTGCTACCGATCGTTACACATCAATTGGTAGGTAATAGTAGATTTCGATACATTCGTCTTGTGGCACATCCCTAAGCGAATAGTTGTGTTTAGTGGACCATGAATAATAGCCATTGTATTATCAATCTTATGTCTTGTAGATAAAGACACAGAATTGATAACGGTAGATAACGCCATCTCGCGACAAGTAGCTGAATAAAAATATTTCGCAAAACGCCATCTCTTGACAGGTAGACTTTCATTTTAATTTATTATTATTTTATTAAGTTTAGAACCATGTTCCGATGGCTATAGGGTTTATTATCAATAATAATAATAATAATAATAATAATAATTCATTTATTTCAGAACAAGTCCATACAAAAAAACATTTTAAAGAGAGCCAACACATAATAACATTACCTATACTTAGTATAAATAGTACTTAGTATAAATAGTAATAAAATTAGTTTTATAGTTTTAGGTCCTTTTTAACGTTCTCCTCGACACGAGTGACGTCATCGTAACTGTACATCCGTTTGCGCGCGAAAATTTAAACGGTCAGTTTGAAACCGCAATTTTTTACATTAAATTGAAGTATTTTTTTTTTTTTTTAAACTCGTGGTCTATTCTACATAAAATTCATTCAAATGAAAGCAAAAATAGAAATAATGCAGGTTCCCTATTGTGGTGTTTTTGGAAGAGTCCTCATTCATCTAGCTATCTAGCTAGATTCGTTCGAGACTTGAATGTGGAATCTTTGCACCTATGAGGTACAACTACTTTGCAGTGCAAAGTAGTTGTACCTCATAGGTGCGCGGCAAAGATAATTCCGGCGCACTTAAAGGGGATTAAAAACTCATTACTGCCCGCTAAATTTATAAAGAGGATTAAAAACTCATTACTGCCCGCTAAAAGTTCCTTGAAGAGGAATCATCTACTTTGGGCGCACTTAACCCTCGGCATGCCTGGTGGAAAAAAGTTACATGGTATGCCTGGTGGGTTTGTGAGACCCGGATTTTCAAATAACTTTTTCGCCTACAACTTTGTGTTAAATATTAAAATTTATGGTTTAATAATTATATTAAAGATGCTTTTAAGGGTTTTAAATGAAATTAGTGTCCGAATCAACAATATTTATGAATAAAATACGTAATTAAACTCAGTATACGTTTTGTAACGTTAAATAAAACTAATGTTTATGAACATGCAAAATCAACTAAAACAAAAGAGATCTCAATCAGACTTTGGGGAATTATAGGCACATATATATCTTATATTCTAAGCTAAAATAATTAGTCTACTTCATTTCCAACATCATTTTCACAAGCTTTGTTTTCGAAGCATCTTACTACTTTACACACTTTACACACGTCCTATCACTCCTGGAGTGCACCCCGGACTGAGGTAGCGGGCGGAGGGCGTTAGATAGTTCACTATGGTCAGCTACTGAGAGCGGTTACGCGCGAAATTCAAATTTGAATGAATTGTAACGGTTTAAATGCTGCGGTGGGTTTCACAGACCGTACCAGGCATGCCGAGGGTTAAAGGCGAACAAAGTCGTCCTTTTCGAATAGATGGAATGAAAATGATATTTAAATTTTAATTTTTTTACTTTACTACACTAAATTATTTTTTTTTTTTACTTTACTTTATACACTCAACCACTCAACTTCTGTCAAAATTGAAACACCGTTTAAACTATTGCCATCCTTTTTTGTCAGATAGTATCAAATAGTGACAGAGCAGAATTGTTTAACCAGTGTTCAAGTTGAGAGGCATTTTTACTCGAGGCTTATTCAGTTCCACATATTGTACTTGTGTTGTTCTTCATGTGGAAAAAGCTGAATAAGCTAGTGAACTAGCTACCCCTTGACTAACCTTGTTCAATTACGCTGACAATCAAAACATTGCAAACGAGCATTATTGTCGAGACTCCATTGTTTTCTCAAGGGCGTATTGTGTATCTTTTGCAATGATAAAATCTTTTGTTGCTCTTAATTTTATGACACCTATAATGTGAGAAGAAAGTCATATTACAAGGAAAGTGTTGGATATGAATGTGGAAGGATACATAGGTAGAGGACGGCCAAAGAAAAGATGGATGGATTGTGTGAGAGGACATGCGTGTGAAAGGAGTGACTACTGAGATGACGAGTGATAGGAGGGAATGGAAGAGGAGAACATGTTGTGCCGACCCCACCTAGTGGGATAAGGGCAAAGGGATGATGTTGATGATGAATAGGACTGTACGTACAGTCAGCGTCATCAATCGGTATCCCCCTATTGATTTTAACAAGGACCCTTTTCATTTCAACTTTGGATTTCAGTCGGATTTGCTAGTATAGGAACTCGAGCGAAATTAGATATCCATAAGTATACTAGCAAATCCGACTGAAATCCAAAGTTGAAATGAAAAGAGTCCTTGTTAAAATCAATAGGGGGATACCGATTGATGACGCTGACTGTACATACCCCTTACTGTTTATTTAAAACAAAACACACAATAAACTATGTTGTAAATATTCAAAGTAATTCCAGTGCTTATTGACTTTGAATTTGACTTTGAAGGCAAAAGCTTGTTAATGTAGAATCATGAAACTACTATTCAATATAGGCCCTTACAACTATTCTAGTTTCAAAGCCAGTAGGCATTACGCCTACAACAATGTTGAACTTGTTCAGGTCATTTCTTGAATTTCACTTGGAGCAGTTTTGCTCAGTATGTATAACCCTTTCAATCTAAATATTATCCACAGACATATATTTATCAATAAGTTCAAAAGCAAAAAGTTTCCACGCGATAATGTCGTAAATACACGTTATCTCAAACATAAAACAACTCAACAGCTTAGAAACCAAAACACCCACTAAGAACTGCAGTGAAAGAAATCATTTTCCTTTTTAAGACTCGGCTAAACCACAAAGTAACGCTCTCCATCTTCTACACACAAGAAATACATCCAACACAAAAAACTTCCACTTAAATAACACAGTCGGATACTGTATACAAATCTGTAACTTTATTTCAAACATTAATATGCCTTAAAATGAGGGTGAAAGAGTTTACATTCTAATAAAAGACACTGGCTCATTTTGTAAGCCAAAAGGCATGCGTTTAAAAAATACTTCAATTGATGTACTCAAATCACCTTTTAATCATAATAAAATTTTGTTAGGTGTAAAGATGATATAACATTGTTCTCTAATTTAACATAATAAGGTTTATTCTGCAACGACAGCCGATTTAAGAGTGACATGGCCTAGTTTGCAGTCATATAGTATTTTAGTATGAAAAGCCTACGATGCTTGACCTAGTTCCAACGTTCAAGCTAGGGAATGCTAAGGGTGTAGTTTTTTATAAGCGGAGCGGAAAGCGAGTTCATCTGTCAACAAGAAAAAAGGGTGCACTGCAAATATTATTTTAGTGATTGCACAGTTCGATAGTTCTTAAACTTGGGTAAATTGTGTAATTTTTCACTGGCGCGAATTCTATATTAAATTATAATCTATTAAGTTTATAGGTACTTGTACGATGACTAAAATATTTTTTACCAATAATTAATACCTATTCTATTCGTGGTCTCTGCCTACCCCTGTGGGAAAGAGGCGTGATTTTATGTATGTAATATTCTATTCTCATAAAAACCTTTCAGACTAATTTTACTAATGTGAAAACATATTTTTCAATGACAAATTGAGTGTGCGCCGCTCTCATTTTTTAGTTTTTTTAGAAACTTGCTCGATAACTTTAGATAGGTACAAAAGATGCAATTTATAGGGTCTCAGATATCATAAGGACTAAAATCAAAAAGTAATCAAATAAAATTGCTTACTGTGACGGAAATTTTCATTAGAAGAAGACCGATAAGAATGTTTTAATTTGTGTCTGTATTTAAAAAAAACATTTTATCACTCACTATTCCCGCTCATCCAAAGCGGAAGCGAGACCTAAGACCTACATTTTAACGCTCTGGTTGTAAAAAGAAATGTTGATTTTCTTACAGAGAATCTTGAAATTATTTTACGGTCTGTGGTTTTTATCTTTGTAATTTGGGGGATGATTTCCTGAAGTTAATATTCGTGAAAATAATGAGGGCTTGATATTTACTTTGAGAAGGTTAAGGGTTGGAGTTAGAAAAGAAATTGAATATTGCTTAAAGTACGATTTCGATTTGAATTGGCTGTTTGATATTATGATCAGTTTTTTGTAGTACAGTTTATTCCTGCTAGATGTATTTTTATCAACACCAATGTCCTAGATGCAATAAGGTTTTTTCTTTCTCTTCTGTTAACAAGAACTATTTGAAGAATTAGGTAATTGAAATGGTGCCTATAGCTTCCTTTTACCATTGCTCGCCATTGGCAGCGTATCGATTCTCACATCACTACATCTACTACATCACTGAAGCCAATGTGGTCTCGCACGGTGTGGTTCTAGCTGAATTTCCTCGTGAACAATTAAGTTCTGGAATGATCTACCTGCTGCGTTTTGAAATTTTTAAAGGTTGAGTCTGTCTCCTCTGGTGTCGCAAGCGGTTACAGTAGCCTATGGGCTACTGTAACCGCTTACCATCAGGTGGGCCGTATGCTTGTCTGCTACCTTAATAGTTTAAAAAAATAAAAACTATATTATGTTTTAGTCAAATTCATAAAACTCAGTAAGAGATAAAGCAATAAGCATCACCACAAACTTTCACATTTACAAATTAAGATTGACAAGCTAGATAAACAAAAATACAAAAATAAAACTACAAAGAGGAAGAAAAATAACTTTACCAGAGACAAGTAAATTGACAGATGTGTAGACACGCGCGGCAATATAAATAAGCTTACCTTAATTCGTAAGGATCGGATCACATTGGTAACATAAACCGAGCCTGATACTAAAACATCGCAATCGAAACATATAATTTCAGAGGCGATTACATCTATTTTAAATTATTTGAGAAGCACTTTAAAGGTAAAACAATCGTACTACTGAAAAGGGAACTTCGAATGATATATAACACAAAGAAAATCATGGTCTATGAAATTTTTATAAATATTTAAGAACATACTCGTAAGGCTACTTTAAACAATATTGTAAATTATATAATGGAAATGTGATATATGTAGTAGATAATTTGAAAATGAGAAACATCAAAAACAACACTCAAAATACATTATTGTATCATGATAAAATGTGTAATATACACCAGTCTGTAAACAACCTAACCCACACAAGCCGTCCAAGCAGGACAAACAAAACTCAAACAATAGACAAACCACATTACTGTAATCGAATGGAACTTTTGTAGTATCAGACAATGTACATTCAGTTAACAGAAAGCAAAGTACAAAGTTATTTTGGACAAGTTCTGCCTAGGGATTTGGTCGTGAAAGTAGATGAAATTTTCGTGATTGAAATTTTAGCATGCTCATATAAATCTTAGTGGTAATGTCACACATATAGCTACAGACGTGATAATGTTGAAAACCAAGGCAAAAGATACTCTGCAGTTAGTAAATAAAAAAATATCCTAATTGTATTATTGGTAAAAAAATTATCATAATTATAAAAAAAAACATATAGGAATCTCCTCATCTTAATTAAATAAATTATTGATATTAAGATGATGTTTCTAATTTGATAATGATAATCCCACAAAAACAAATTGCAACTGAGAAACCTATTAAATTTTGCTGCCCTAGCCAAGTTATTTATCTACAATCGCTAACGCTATAGATCATATAGAAAATATATGGGAATTGTAATTTAATGGCAGAAGTGTCAGAACAAAGAATTAATAATGATAGGAAGAGATTCGCTTCGATACGAAGCGCTTGTAATTTGGCTAGGGCAGCTGAATATATTGAGGAACTAAAAAATTAAAGACATGGAATATTAAGCCACTTTAAATTTAAACTTTAGCGTGCATCAAAATAAAGTACTTTTTATGAATTTTATTTAGACAATGTCCCTCCATTTTTCCAAAATTACACACACATCTTTTCACCACACAAAAACAATTCTAATTGAATTATTTCCAACGCATTAATCATTTCACATTGAAACCGACGCGACGCCAGAACATGTCCACAGAAATTGTGAGTTTCTTTAAATAAACGTCATAATTTACTCCACGTTTCAACCACTTGCTACTCATCAATTATGCCTACTCTTAAACGTGTAGATCGGAAGACAGTTAAACATTTCTTATGACATCGGTATAAAGTTGTAAGCCATGTCGGAAGTTGTATGAAATCAATAGAAAGCTCGCACATTTCACCAGCACCGTGCGTGCCGTATTTCATAATGACACGTATTTGGTACATACCAATACAATTTTGCATTTCACTCATCTAATACGCACTACCTATCTCAAAATGTTTAGTTAGACATAGCTTTTCAAAATTTTGTAACAAAATTAAATCATCTAGCTCTGAAAATATTAAAAGTGAAAAATAATATAGTATCGACCTTGTTTTACAAAGCTGACATTTAATAAAATCTTCAAGAATAGTTTCGCTGTCGTTTTAAACGACAAACTTTATAAAGTGGTCTAGCCGTCTAGCATATCAAATAACCTCAAAGTGTGTTAAGAAAACTCGTAAAACTTTATAACGATCTAATAACGAAGAAGTTAATAACTGGAACAAATTATTTAAAAAAATAATGCTGGACATTTCACACAGCATCATCTATCCCCAAAGTAAGCAGAGCTTGTGTTATGGGAACTTTATGACTGATTACTACTTTTATATTTTTTGTAAATACATACTTACATTATGGAAAAACAGCCAGATCCGAGATAAATATTTCCAAACATACAAACACTTGTCTCGCGGCGGGAATCAAACCCGCAACCTTCTGGGCCTTCGCCCACTTCGCCACAGAGGACGTCGAAATTACGAGTATGATATAAAAAATTGAATATGAGCTCCCGAGCTTTTCCAAAAGATACTAAAATTCGGGTCAACAATTTGAGTTCTCTTAATAGCCCATTAATGGTCCGTGGAGTAATTAATGCTATTCTAGCATTTCACTCCAATTCACACTTTTATTTTGGTACAGTTAAAATGATATGGGGAAGGGCAAAGTTTTTCTTACTCTGTATTCAAGCAGCCCGACTGGGGAAGTACCGTCCGCTTTTCAGAATATCGCAGCCAAATAACATCGTTCTTCTCGAATGGTGTGTTCCTGCGGTGAGTAAGGTTGCCAGAGTTCTGCGAGGAAGCGCTGTGGTGACTACTGGTGGACCAGTCTCGTCATTTGTGTTGTCAGCACGGTGATTCTTCTTTTAAAGGGTCAGCAGATCGAGTGATGGCAGCAGTCTCTGGTGTTGTAAGCGTCCATAGGCTAGCTATGATAACCGTTTACCATCAGGTGGGCCGTAGGAATAGCCCTGCTAGCTTAGTAGTATAAAAAATATGCAGATGATGATTAATATGATAATAAATGACTCACGACATCTTATCTCGGTTTTGCATTTGAACAAAAAATGAAAAGTTTTCCTTTTCTTATCTGTCTATTCGAGCATGACAAGACCATCAGATACGCCAACAGCTTTGAAAGACCACGTTGAAATATTGTCATAATGAAAAAGTGAGCTCACATGTCAGAAAAAGAAAGTAACAGTTCGACGTTGGAGAACGAGAACATCAATGCTTAGTTGTCACAAACGAAAACAATGCCACAGTTTTCAATATCATGTCGCCTTTTACGATATCAGTGATTAATACTATTATAAAAACTTTTAAAACATTTAAATGGTGACCATTTGAATGGGAATGGTTTGTTTATTCTGTTTCTATAATAAGTTGTTGATACTGTTTGTTTTGATAATAAAATAAAAATAAAATAAAAATAAAATAATACTTTAGGTGTAAGTAACAGCCATATACAAAACCAACATCTATTATTATTCATCACAAAAATGTCTGTCCTGGTTGGGAATTCAACCCACGATCTACAGCGCAGAAGCCAGAGCTACTACCAACGGAGCTGAGAGGCCAGCCAAGTAAAATCATTGGCATCAGCATTCCTGTAACTTTAGGAACCAGTATTTTTTCTTCCGTTATCTTTCTGACGAATGAGCTCTCACGATGACACCACTTAGCACGGTCGCTCAAAGCAAGTGGCGCATCTAACTATACATATCGATGCTGGTAAAAGCTAGTCTATGAAGTTTGAGCAAAATCAATAGCTCTGGCATCCCCGTAATGGCCAATTAGTGGAATAGGAAAACCAGTGGGTTTGTCGTTGTGATATTGATACTGTTTGTGGTCTGAACTCTGGTCCACTTATAGTGATTTTATGCATAACGATCATTCTAAAATTATGCTGGATTTATTTATTTATTTAGGCACACATTACGAGAGAGACTGGCAGATAAAGGCACTGGATCGTAGTGACTGGCGAAAATGGGGGGAGGTCTTTGCCCAACAATGGGATAGTGTGAGCTAGTAGTAGTATTATTAGTAGTAGGCACACATTACATGTTACAAACAATAATCCATTTACGAATAGAACACAGTTTTGATCTGGTTTGTCTATCTAAGCAGCCTGTAGCACCCACTGCTGTTTCAAGGTCTCTTTTCCATCACGCCACTCCTGGCGGTTTTATGCCAACCGGATTTCTCTCCTACCGCCAACACAATCATCATCATCATCTCAGCCGTTGGACATAGGCCTCCCTCAAAAATTTCCATGTGTTGCGGTTGGAGGTTCCATGTGTTCCGCCAACACAATATCGTCTGACTATCGGGCAGATGGTCTGCCTCGAGGCTGCCGCATATCTCTTGGCCACCATTCGGTAGCTGGATTAGTCTATTAGTCGTCGTTTCGTCTGGCCAAGTACCCGCCCATCTCATTAGAAATTAAATCTATTATTATGATTAACTGCTTTGAAACTGCTATGAAACAGAGATGACATGCGTATGGCAGGAGTGACTACTGAGATGACGGGTGATAGGAGGGAATGGAAGAGAACATGTTGTGCCTACCCCACCTAACGGGAAAAGGGCAAGGAAATGATAATTATAGTAAACTGCTTGTTAAAATTATTTTATTGTTGGTAAGATATTGTGTTGGCCTTGCTAGACTTGTATAATATTATAAGAAGTCTACTTTCGATCCGAAGATTTCAAGTGCTACTCCTAGCCGCGCATTAATATACTTACCTACATTTTGGCTCTGATGGAGACGGTGCGCACATCTCCACAAAAAACATGCTCATCGCTATTAGTAGCTATAGAGCACCATAATATTTATTTCATGAACGTCTTTTAAAAAACAAAAAAAAAATACATTTATTGAAATAAGAGTAACAAAACTCATGTAAGTACACAATATTAATTACCAGTTATAAATAGCACAGCGGGTTGGAAGGGCTTAGCTAATAGCTAAGCATACACGTACGGATATGCCCGTCGGATCTGCCTGACAGATTTGCCTGGCAGGCAAAACTGCTGGTGTATGGTGAAAACAGACACGGATTTGCCTGCCATCTGTCTGCCCGCTGCCCGTGGTCAAATCGACCGGATCAGAGCACGGGGCAGGTAGATCCGAGCACCAACTGTGCGTGTGTGCGTAGCGACGGATGTACCCGCCAGATTTCACCTCATCGCGCACTAACGCTCTTAGTGCTTTTTGGCGGGAATTGGAGAACTCGTGTTTCGTTTTTATTTTATTTTCCAAAACTTGTGTTTATGTGTAATATAATAACTGTGGATTATTAATCGTTACGTGTTCGTGCTTAGGTGTGGGCAAGTGAAATAAAATTGGATAGCATTGCTTTTCGAGTTCTCCCAAAAAGTCCGTGTTGATGTTTCAGTAAAGCTTCATCTTTACTGAGGCGCAAGGGGAGGGGTGGGATATTATATTTAAGTTCTTATCGATCGAGCGAGTGAAGCGAGCGAAGATCTTAGTGGCAAGTTAGGCGATTTTGCTTTGTATGTTTGTATGTTTGTATGTTTGTATGTTTCATTTTTATGTTCTCGCATAACTATCGAACCGCTAATCCAATCTGTATGAAACTTGATAGGTCAATAGATAGTGCTATGGAAATTTGCTGTGGAGCCTATGAGCGTAATCGATGAAGGGGTTGTAAAGATATGGGGTTCCCAAGGGGGTAAATTTTTTTCAAAGTTACCCAAATATATTGAGTGGGGTGTCATACGAAAGGGCTTATTTTGTACATTCCAAAATGGTTTTTATTTTTAATCTAGGATGTATAGTTTTTGAAATACGACCAAAGAACAAAAACTACGAAACCAGAGCTGCAAGAGCTCCCGTTTCATAGAGTTTCGATGTCTTCGTAGCTCATTGACTGGTCGGTCTTAAAAAGAGAGTGGCATCGTTGCGGTTTGGTTTGCAATGATTTTAGATGCTACTTGATTTATTTTCATGATAAAAAAATTTTTGATAAAGAATGAAAATAATTGGGGTAAAAAAAGTTAAATAAACAAATATATTGAGTGGGGTGTCAAATGAAAGGTCTTAATTTGTACATTCCAAAATAGTTATTATTTTCATTCTAGGACGTATACTTTAGAAATACGACGAGAATTCATAAATATGAAATAAGTAAATGAAAAATTAGACACGACATTATTGTATTGCATGCATGCTAGTATTTTTTACCATGAAGAGCTAGCGCAATAGGCATACTCGGCAGTAGTAGCACTTGAAATTATAGGGGTAGTCAGAAGAAAGTCCAAATGTAAGCCATCTACGGTGCGCGAGATCTCAGTTCGGGGCGAACTACTAGTTTATTTTTGTTTATGTTCTTTCTTCAAGACAAATAAAACCACCACATATAATTGCTATTTTTTGCTTTGAAAGAGACATTTTTACAGACGACCTTTTATGATGGAATCAAGATTTGAACTGATGCCCGAACTCGTGTGTGGCAAATCACGGATCCGAATCCGAGTCTCGCCTGGCGGGTATATCCGTACGTGTATGCTTAGCTATTGCCTCGTGTAGGGAATCTTTTACTCTAAAAACAACATCGGTTCCCTGAATTATTTGGCCATCGAAATTCAGGGTTTTACATAAAACATCAATCAAAGTAATTTAGCGGTTATCCGATTGTTTGTCAACATTGTTATATCTCGGAAATCTCAATTTATAAAATGAAATACTACGGTCTGCATTATTTTGTTAATTGTTTTGTAAAGTCATAAATGAACAAAATCAATTGTTGGTTTATATTGCATGCAATCATTCAGGTCTGACGATGCCATGACACCTTTTTGATGCAAGTTATCATAAAAATAATGTGGTCAATCTGATAAATACCTATTATAGATCTATTCAAACTACGATATAGTCCAATCGAGATTTATAGTCAAACTACGAATCGGTTATACCTAGTCATATCGAAACGTAGACTTAGATACTAACCTAACTTTTTCATCAGCGAAAATTAATTCAATAAAAAAGTATGAATTAATTATTTCAACCTAATGATCTTCTATATAAACTGAAGTAGATGCGTTGTACCCTGCTCTGCGTGGCGAACAAAAGTCAAGATAACTAGCTTGATTCAACTCAGTCGCAATTTGTCTTGCTCCGATGTTACACGCATTTACACGCAGCACGCACATAATTTATCTCTTTCTGACAACGGGGTTTTATATTATCTCTGCTATTTTTTAGTTTTCTTGATTGATATTAAACAAAGCTGCTTATTCCTACCTAAGGCTTTTTCTAATGAGTGGGTACCTATAACGTCTCTATTGGTAAAATCTCATTGTTTCAACCCATCATGTTATGCCTCTTCTTATTTCAGTTTGATTTGGTTATGATATCTCTCTAATAATAGTCGGGTCATTATCAAGGGAGGTACAGAAATAGGTATATTGACCTTATCTCACTCTCCACTGTGGCCTCAGCACTCAGCATTTTGGCAGGTTTCCTACAAAACCATCTTTTCCGGATAATGTGTCCGAAACTGATCCACTCTAATATCATTCCTAATCCTATCAAGCTAGGGTGTATTTTGGACTAAATTAAAAGTATATTATAGTCAACAGACCGGTCATTTTTACCAAGTTTTTATTGAGTCACTTTCTTGTTTGTCTGTCTGTCGTTCCAGATGGTATCTTGCAACTCAAACTTTTCAACAACTCATTCTTTTCATTCAATTCAAAGGTTGTCTGGATGAGTTCGCTTCTTGGCGATAAGACCGCCCATTGTACCATTTTATTGCTAAGGTTTACTAATTCATAAGTTTCTTTTGTAATTGTGTACCATAAAGTATTTTCATTTATTCATTCATTCATTAGAATTTCGAGCACTTCTCGATTAGCCATCAGGCTAAAACTTTTAGGGTAGCTTACAACTCGATGATTTTTTATCTACATTAATTTGTTTAATTGAATTGTTTACATTTGATTAATATTGAGAGAGATGATAAACATTGTCAAAGCATTTTGAAAAAGCATTTGCCGCAGAAATCTACACATAAATAAGTTCGTTTTTGAAATTTGAAACCACGAGATATTTACCATGACTTTTGGATTTCGGGAAACTCAAAAATCATGGTAAATATCCCGTCTATAGTTTTTACAGTGTTAATAACCATGATAGTTTCAAAAGTTACATCAATGTTAAATTGCCCAGTGACTGTGTAATTTCATTTACTAGAAAATCAAACCAACGAAATCATAAAATAGATAAAATTGATATATAAGCCGGTAATGATGTTCATAATCTAATTTGTATTTTTGGAACGAATGCGTCATAATGTATACTGAAGAGTTTGTATCGCGCTGTTTGTTTATTTACGATCATTCTATTACGTATTTAATTAGTTTTATAAATAGCTATTTTATTTATCTTCTCATAATATCACATTTAAAGTACACATCCAAGGGTTTATGAGTCACCATTAAGCTGTACGTCTACCGCTTCGGTATCGGAGCGTACGCAGCGTCAACAAGTGGCTAAAATAAAAAATTTAAAAAACCGACTTCAATACAAACTGCTATTGGGTAAGGCTAAGGGTGAGCTGAATAAAATGAGCCCGAACATGGATGTTCCACTGTTATTCACTGAGAAATTCCATTGAACAGGTCCTGACTCCATCATCAGATCAGCTAGCTGTCACCATATTATTACATTGTAGTCGAGACTTGACCGACATGCTGAGTTCCAAGTTTCAACTCAATCAGACTATTGACTGAGGAGTTCTGTTGAACAGCTCTTGACTCCATCATCAGATCAACTCATTGTTACCATAATATTGCATTATCACCGATAACCTATAAAGCTTTTAGAAAATACCCTAATCCCTTCAAGTGTGCCTATAAAATTTGAAGAGTTACCTCGATTTTTCCAAGATCTCATCATCAGATCCTGACCTGATGACCAAAAGGACCAATTGAAAAGTGTACCCTTTCAAACAAAAAAATAATTTTTGAAATCGGGCGACGAGTCTTCGAGTAATCGGTGAACATACATAAAAAAAAAATAGGTAGATTCCGACGAACTAAGAACCTCCTCCTTTTTTTGAAGTCGGTTAAAAATGAAAATGAAATGAAAGATCACGACTGTATCCCCAAGGCGCGGTAGACATTCTCTCAGATCTTTTTAAGCATTTTTTAAGATTCTTCGAGTCTAAGGGGGTGGTCAGAGGTACGTCCAAATACTTATTTGGTACATGCTCACGTTTTGCAGAAGTTAGCATTCCATACATGACAAGTTGCAAGCCCATCGACGCTATTAGAAAGCTAACTGGTTTCCTCACGATGTTTTCCTTCACCATTTAGAGATCTTGTTAATGCATATAATTTTTTCGAAACGAAAAATCCATTGATGCATGGCCGGGTTCGAACCTGCGACCTTCGGATCGAAAGTCGAGACACTAACCCACTCGGCCAACACGGCTCGCAGCAGCGTTAGTATTTACAAAATGTTGAGGGTGCGTCCACTGCTTTCGGATTTTGCATCGGCATTGGCAATACACAACACGCCAGAACTGAAAGTGATCGGGAGCCGAATGGCGCGTTAACTTCGGCAGAAATACCGGTCTCTGGCGCAGAAATGCCGATGCTGTGTACAAATTACCATAGAAATCAATACAAAACAACAAATCCTAACGCTCCATACGCTCCGATTCTGACATAGTGCACGCACAGCTTTAGTCTCTAGCTTTTAATGAACTTGTAAAGATCAAGTCATAATCTCATGCATATTTTTCTGGTAATTCAAAAACTATATTAAAAAAGTTATCGTATTAACTATGTTCTCTCGTGATGTCCGGTAAAACAACGTGTGATAACAGCACTTATATTATCTCAACTGATGGATGCATGCAGCAGGCCACTGAAAACAGCAAGACATGGAAATCTTTGATGGAGCCCTATGTCCAGCAGTGGACGTCCAACAGCTGAGATGATGATGATGATGCAGATTAAAATAAATGGTTCTAATGTATTTGACACCAAGTTGTATTAAGTAGGTACTAAAAGTAAGTCATTGTCATAACTACGAGTATAAGTAAATTTAATTTTTGCAAAAAATATTAACAGCGTTCAAGCAATTCATGAGATTTTCTCAGATATTTTCTAGAATAAAATTATCAGTCTTTTACATAATGGTATAATATAGGTTTTGCATCTTACATTATGTAAATGGTATTTACATAATGTAAGATGCAAAACGTTCTTTACATTTTTTTGTTTGTTTAAGATGTCATTCTGACGGGAGCTGATGGAGAAATAGAAAAACTGAATTTCTTTAAATGTTTAGTTGTACAAATTAATTATATAATATAATTAATACAGTAATTGTGGTTCTCGAAACTCTAAAATTGAAATGAAAATCTTTGAAAAGCGTTCAATGTGGTTCTTATTTGATTGAATTGTCTTGACTGTATATAATAGAACGAATACTGGGAATAGAGCGGATTCTATTTGTAAACTGTAAAACTGAAATTAAAATATCTACATTTTGAAGGTGAACGCAGACCTGGGCCGCACCGCAGTCGCCGCAGTCCCCGCATTCCCCGCATTCGATTTCATGTATAAGTCCGAGACCGACCGCAGACTGCAGGCCGCAGCCGCAGACCGCAAATCTCTATGAAATTGACACAGATTAACCATTAGTATTTGTGTCAATTTCATAGAAATCCGCGGCCTGCGGCTGCAGTCTGCAGTCTGCGGTCGGTCTCGGACTTATACCTTTCTTTATATGAAGTTCTATGCAACCTCGCGCACCTACCCGCGCCGCAGTACCTGAAGCAAAGCTATGACTGCGGCGACTGCGGCGCGTGCGGTGCGGCCATGTCTGCGTTACCCATAAAATATTTATTTAACTTGTTTTATGATATCGTTGAAGTTATGCAGCATTGTGTTTGGTCACAATTTGGATGGGTGACCGCATGTGGCATTACGAGCTGAGCGCTTCCGTACTTCGGAGGGCACGTTAAATTGTCAGTCCCGGCTTTTAAGTCGTCAAGCCATGACGGAGGCCTTTAGGCGGCCTAAGAACTCCGTCACTAGAGCTGGCCACTAGCTAATACGAACTTACAGTACTTTCAGATAAATAATGGGCATCGGCTAATTTCGTGTTTTTCGATTATGACAGACAGCATCTAAGTATTGATAATATTTAATTATGATTGCACAAAACACAAAACAGAAAGTGACAGATGTGTACGTTGTTAGCTGCGCAGCTCACACGGCTTGCAAGTAATTTGCTTTTCTTAAAAATGACATTGATATTTGTGTGTTTGGGATAAAGTTGAAATTATGAGAAATTTTCATTAGGTACCTACCAAAGTACTCTTTGTCAATAGTTTTTGTAATTTTATGCGATGATTTCCGATGTTTTCCGATACCCATTATATCATTACCCATTATACCATTACCCATTACTGTCTGCATGATACCTCATTCGAGTTTCCACCCAATAGTCTCATTTAGAGACTGTCGGGTGGGGACTCGAGTAAAGGATAATTTTAAGATTTTTTTATTTCAAAATTGATTTTACTAACATTAGATCTGTTACTAACCAAATGGATTTTGTTGTCTGAATAAACAATTATATTATTACTAGCTGCCCGTGGCTTCGTTCGCGTGGTACCTAGATTAAAAGTAATCTATGTTACTCTCCAGCCGTCCAACTATCTCCACACACAAAATCACGTCATTCCGTCGCTCTGTTTGGACGTGAAAGCAGGACAAATAAACAAATAAACACACTTTCACATTTATAATATGGGTACTGATTATTTATCTGGAAGTAGGTACTGTACTTAGGCTGGATTCGACCAAACTCCCAGATCACATCTTACTCCCAGAGTAGTTATTCCGTTAGCCGACAGAATTCGAAATACAATTGTTTAGAAAGCGCAACCGAACATTATTAGGTGAATTCAAATTATCCTGGTTATAAGGGGTCAACTTTACAATGTCAAAATATTCAAACAAACAGCAGTTTAATCTGTGGTTTAATCTCCAGATAAAACTTAATCCAGTTTGGTAATATCCAGCCTTACTAGTTTATTCAAACGACTAAAAAAGAACAAGTGCCCTGAATAAAATGTATCCGTAGCTTTATTTTAGCGTGGATAATTCTTATAGACTGGCAACGCGCCACGACTCATTATACGTGGGGACACAACTATTTTCGGATGAGTTCACAAACCAAGGTTATGGCCGTTTGTTGCAAGGTCAGAGTGATATTGCTCTTTTATGGTCAATATATCCGAATCTCTGACACTCTACGTCAGACATGAAAACCTTTATATATTTGTGTATGGAGCCTTGTTGGCCGAGGGGTATCCTCGACTTTCGATACGAAGGTCGTGGGTCGAATCCTGGCCGTGAGTCAATGTTTCGTTTCGAAAAATTTATATGCGCATTAGTAGCATGAACTCTAAACGGTGAAGGATTACATCGTGAGGAAACCCACGGCTTAGTCAGCCCCACACGTATTGATCATGCAGGGGCGTAGCTACCGCCGTATCTGCCGTATCAATTATATGGGGCCCCCAAGCCCAAGAGAAATCTTTAGCCTTCATAAGGGCCCCCAAATAAATTTTTATACGGGGCACCGCCAAGGCACGCTACGCCACTGTGACCATGTCTTTCATGTGGATATGGCTGGTTAAGCTGAGAGGATGGTTTAGGTGCTGGGCAAGTCTACTCCATCTCAACAATGTCCCAGGCACTAAAGTGTCCCGATAAATGTAGGCAAAGATTGCCTCCTGAGTAGTAAAGATGTAAATGTCTAAGTTGTGTATGGGACAGCTGAAAAAAAACGCTCGGCGAATAAAGGATGACTAAAGCGTACCACACATATAGCAGATAATATAATTATCTTTTGAAATATAAATCTTGACAGATCGCACCAAATATATTAATTTATATTCGCTGTGTGTAGTCCTCCATTGAATTTGTATGGTTGTGATCTCAACCTTTATATTTCATAAGATATATTATCTGCTGTGTGTGTGATAGGCTTCACGCTAGACCGTGTCGGGTCCGAGCCGAGCGTCCATACAAGCGTGAGCGTGAGCGTGTCCATACAAAATCTATTGTAATATCAGTTGACCGTGCTACGGCCGATTATGCAAGCCGTATGGTTTTAAAAAACGCGGTCTCGTGTCCACGGCATTTCAATTTTAGTTGAACAAACGTGCCGTGGACAAAGGCCCTTCAGGTAAAAAACCGATCTAGTGACAACTTAAAACGCATTAAGCTCAAGGGCCGTTAAGCCTTCGCTCCCGGCTTTACGACCGGCGCAGAATGGAAAACACCTGATGTCTTTTATGTATTCTTCCTGCTCAGCATAAAAAGTTTTAGTTGCTTGAACTTTGATATTTGGGAAAGGTTGTATGTTTGTCTGTATTGAAACGTTGAGGTTACCTCGTACGTTGCCTTCTGCACGATGATCGCGAAAGAACCATGAATAGAATTCGATTTAGTTGAGGTCACAAAGAAATGCCTAGCTAGACCGTGTTCGTTGCCCTGGTTCTGCACGAAGATCGCAAAAGAACAAGGAGTAGAATTAGATCTATAATACATTATTGAAATAATTAGAAATGAAAAATCTTATCAAAATTTTCAATTAATGATTAAAATTAATTGTTATAAAAAAATAAAAACCGGTCAAGTGCGAGTCGAACTCGTACGCCGAGGGTTCCGTACCTAGCCATGGTGCCAATTAAGCTAGTCCGCTTAATTGTATGAGCGCCCATACAACTCGGAGGACAATTTTAATTGGCGTCAACTATGTATGGGAACACCCTTTAATTTTCAACTTTTTTAACTTTTTGGAATTTTTCCTTTTTTTGTGCTATAAGACCTTGCTTTTTGCCAAATTTCGTTATTCTAGGTCAACGGGAACTACCATTTAGGTTTTCGACCCATAACCTCTAGGGTACTTCCGGTTGACCTAGAATTGTCAATTTTGGTTACAAACAAGGTCTTCCAGCACAAGTAAAGGAAAAATTCCGAAAAATAAAAAAAGTTGATAATTAAGGTAAGTTTTGGTACTTACAAGTTTTCACGAAAACCTAAATTTGCCTATATCTTTTTATAGTGTTGATTCAGGACCTTATTTTTATACTCACAATAGGGACTATAGACCTCAGTATATGGTATAAATTTCAACTTGCTAGCTCCACCCGTTCCTGAGATAATCGATGGTGACACACGGACAGACGGATGGACAGACGGACAAGAAAGTGATCTTATAAGGGTTCCTTTTTTTACCTTTTAAGGTACGGAACCCTAATGAATGATTTTGATTTTGAATGTATGTACAGAGTAGGAAGTAATATTGAAATTATAAGACCATTGAAGTCGTCTATAAGTAAATTCGTTATAAGCCCACTTTCATTTCACATACTATTTAAACGTACCTCTGTTAATCCCTAAAGATATCTTCAACAAATCTTAGTTTTGCTGAAGTTTATCTGACTCAATTTGATAAGATTGACTAAGTTAAGCGACGTTTAGTTCGGTCACCTAATAGAAGAGTTATCGCTATAGTCATTAACAGATTAGCGCAAAAGATTATAAAAATCTAATCTTCTAATAATTATTTGCTTATAAAGCCCAAACAGCCAAAACAGCTCATACAAACCTACTGTTCTATGATCAGCATAACATGAGCAGAGACACGGTACGAAGCTAGTTATAAAAACCTGACAAAGTTGGCAATATCATAAAATGTTAGTGTGTAATTTCCATCCCTACTTTTAAAAACGGCTTGTTGTATTAGCTTTTCAGAAAGAATAGCAAAAAAGCTGTCTTCTGAAAAGTATACGCAACATTATCATCAGCCATCTTTAGCCTCTGCTGGATTGACTCTCCGTTGGAGTTTGACTATTTTAGATTTAAATAAATAAATTAAATAAATAAATATTGCTGGGCATTTCACACAGCGCTATCTAGCCCCAAACTAAGCAAAGCTTGCACAATGGGAACCAGATAACTGATAGAATACTTATATACTTACTTTTTGTAAAGACAAACATACCTATAATACATTATAACACCCAGACACAGAACAAAAATCTATGTTCATCACACAAATGTTCGTCCTGGGTGGGAATCAATCCACGACCTACAGCGCAGAAGGCAGAGCCACCAACCGAGCTATGAGGCCAGTCCAGATTTAAGAAGATGGATTACCGAAAAGATAGTTCTTACAGCTATCCAACCACTAGGTATTAACAAGGAGTCTCTTGGATTTTTGGCGGGAATTTGAGAAGTCAAGTTTCATTTTTGTTTTATTTTTCAAAACTTGTGTTTCTTCGAATGTTAATGTGTAATAATGGTGGATTATTAACCGTTAAGTGTTCGTGAATGTGCATAAGTGTGGGGAAGTGAAACAAAATTGGATAACATTGCTTTTCAAGTTCTCCCAAAAAGTCCGTGTTGATGTTTCAGTAAAGCCCCACATCTTTACTGAGGCACAAGGGGAGGGGTGGGATATTATATTTATGTATTGTAATATGTATTTATATATCTTATTTATCTATAAACTTGAAGTTTATTTAATTACTTGACACTGGCTTAATGCACAACCGTGCGAAGCTAAAATAAAGAAAAAAAAAAAAAAAAGGAGTCTCTTATTAATTACTGTTTTATATTCCTGACCAGGCACAGGCCTTCGATTAGCTAGATGAAAATAAACCCAAAAAACTGATCGAACTAATCTGGAAGAGCGTAACTTCCGAAGAAGCACACACTTTGGACGTGACTCATTAAATCTATAAATAAAACTATTAGCTGAGTCCATGACAAAGTCACAGGCATCTTTTCTAATCGTGTCGATGCCACACGGTTAAATTAATTTTGCATAAAAGGTTACCACCTCAACTGCACTTTCTGTAGCAGCGTTGAAGTCTTCTTTGTGCAGGTGTTTGGGCACAAAGGGCACATCAACAGGTGCGGCATGGATTGTGCTGAAACACCACTGTCACAATGTGCTAGGCTAGGGTCCCTAAGCCTCCATGCAAACATGTTGGTTCTACATCGGCCAACTTGGATGCGAAGTCAATTTAATGACTTCCACACGGGCCACGGCAGGGCGTGTCCTGGTGGTATTTTTTCCTGAGGGGTTTTTCTCCTGTCAAAGCTTATTACAACAGGCTCACAGGCGTCAAACCAGTCAAAGTACAGAGGACCCCAAGGTTAACTAAATAATGACCTGACTTTGGACAATTTAAGTACTGTTGTGTGGTCGAAAGGTTTTTTCAAGTATTCCTATTGTTATTTTGCACAATGCTCAAAGCTCTTAGAATCTTTTATACGAGGATTTCTTTATAATGATCTGAAATTGCGTGCGCTTATCAAAACGACTTCAAATTCTGTGAAAATTTGAATCTTAGACGACTTGAATTATGGTATGTTTTACCATGGTGACAGTTGACTGAAAATATCTACATCATAATGTATGATGTGCAAATTAGAGTTTGCTGCCCTTGAAATACGGAATAGAATGGAATGAACGGGAAGATAGAGTGACAACTATTTGCGTCAGCGCCGTGCGCCAGTGAAAATGATTTTTGAAGCTTTGACACGCTAAACGCCTGTCAGTTTTAGATTTACAGTAGCTTCAACATTCTAGCTTATATTGTACAGCTAATGTGATTGCACAGTACATAATAATAATATATTTCAAGCTATATTATAACAGACATCGGTTATTTTCGTGTTTTCCGAATATGTCCGACAGCAGTGTATGATTCCACAAATCAGAATGCGACAAAAGTGCACGTCTCGTTAACAGCGCAGCTCGTTCATTGATATTTATTTGTTTGTGATAAAGTTGAAATTATGATTAACTAGCGGATGCCCGCGGCTTCGCCCGCGTGGACTACTATTTTTCTTATCCCACGGGAACCCTGCAATTTTTCGGGACAAAAAGTAGCCTATGTCCTATTCCCGGTTATTATCTATCTACATTCCAAATTTCATCAAAATCGGTTCAGTAGTTATGGAGATACGTGGCAACAAACATTCACACACACACACACGGACTTTTTATAATATTAGTAGGATAGTAGGATAGTAGGATTTTCATTTCTAAATGACTTTCAAAATTATCAAATTAAACTTTTCGTCAATTGTTTTTGTAATTTTAAGCCATTTTTTCCGATGTTTTCTGAAACGTATTCTTTTTCTGCTTTTACTGTAAGTTACCTATTTGATATTTGAGTACTTAGTATTTTTGTTTTTGTGAGAACCACTCAACGATAAAGTAAGTATCCTTGAGTTATAAACCACCAACAAACGTCGCTGTTCACGTTCAGGAGGAAATACCTAATTGGAACTTGGAACTAAGTTGTTGGTGTATAATGTATTTCTAACATAATGATTAAGTCAAAAGATGATGCCATCTATACAGACAATGAAATAAGATGTCTTAAAACCCTGTCGTTCTCATAAATAAAAAAACAGTATTTTAAATAGAAAGCACAATATTCATTAGGTATAGCGCTGAGTTCATCAGTGTAAATGTCGTTTCAACACAAACAAAATATTAATTAAGCTTTGCAGTACAATTGTGTAGTGAATTGTTGAAATGTGTCGCTGGAGGAATTGCAAGTTTATACAACTGTTATTTTAACAAATTATCTCTCTGTTTTGTTATTCAAAATGTATATACAATTTGACTTACTTACTTTATTTGACTGGCTCCCCGAGAGGATGCATTACCAAAACCTATAATTGAGTAGCTCTATGAGAGGATGGATCATGGAAAAGAAAAGGGCCTGTGTTGCTCAGCAAGCTGATAGACCCCTATACTTTCAAATGCTCGTCATGGTAAAAAATACTGGCATGTATGCAATACATAATAACGTGTAAATTTTTTAAAAAATTTTATAAAAAAAAACCAAATAGCAACCACTACGTATCGCAATGTTATCGCTACCTAGCTATTATCCAGCCAGTCTAACTTGAACTACAAAGACTTTAAAACTCTTACGAGCGAGAGATCTCGTTATACATAACGGTTTCTTAGTTTTTTCTTTTTTTATCGTATTTAAAAAAGTATTTATTCTAGAATAAAAAGTAAACTATTTGGGAATGTACAAATAAGGTCCTTTCAAATAACACCCCATTCAATATATTTGTATTAGGTAGGTACCTACTTTTTTTTACCACCCTGGGAACCTAATATCTTTACAACCCCTTCATCGATTAAGCTCATAATAATTTCTACAGCACAACCTATTCACCTACCTTTCATGCAGATTAGATAAACGGTTATGCGGGAACAAGAATTCGTTACATACAAACCCACAAACATACAAAGAAAAATCGCCCAAGTTGCCACTAAGGGTGTGAATACACTGAGTTTTTTGCAGCGTGTTTGTATCGATACAAATGCGCTTCCCTCGCTCGATCGACTAATGCATGTTTCCTGATTGAATATTCTGGCGACAAAATTCGCGTGTCTATTTCAAATGAATTTTATTGGACATGCTCCAAAATACAATGTCAATACACCATTTTAAAAACATTAAGACAAGTAAAAACAAACTATCGGTAATTGTATTAGGGCTGATTTTGGTTTGAGAGAACTGATGACAATTTTTAGTTTTGCTACTAAAAGATCACTGAAAAAAGTCATGCGAAATTGTTTATTGGATGTTATAAATAAAAAAATTGCTTTCACAGTTTTAAAATTTGAAATATTTAAATTTTTTGTTGACATGATTGTTTTTTTATTCAGGTAATGATCAAGCACCTGTAAGCTGAAAACAAATAATCGGTGAGTTTTTAATACCTTTAAGAACTTTATTTCTATGGCAACCAGATAAAAAACGTAGGCCTTTACATCTTTACTAGATGATTTATTCAGTGTCAGGAGGCAATCTTTTGCCTACACTTAACGGGACACTGTAGTGCCTGAGACATTGTTTGAGATGGAGTAGGCTTGCCCAGCACCTAAACCATCCTACTTACTTTCAGTCACTTAATGAAGAATAGTTATTAATTCAATTAATAAAATTTTTATAGAGATTCTTTCAACTACAATTGGTATAAATCTCAGCTTAATCGGCCATATCCAATAAAAAGTAGCCTATGTTACTCTCCAGCCCTCCAACTATCTCCACACAAAAACTCACGTCAATCCGTCGCTCTGTTTTGACGTGAAAGCAGGACAAATAAACACACTTTCAACTTTATAATATGGGTACGGATGCCAAAACTTGCAAGTCGCAGGCACTAACCAATTGGGACTGAAATCCATCTTCTTGATAGGATACCTTTGCTGCACCGCCATCGGTCTTAGATATTTACATACATACATACATGAAATCACGCCTCTTTCCCACAGGGGTAGGCAGAGACCACGGATTTCCACTTGCTACGATCCTGACACACCTCTTTTACATCATTCACTTTCATCACATTTTTCTCTTCTTAGATATTTATTTTTAAAAACGTAATTTGTGTAAGAGCACAAACTCGTAAGACATAAGTTCACATTCAAAAATACTTCAAAGAAGAAAATCGGCGCCAACGAAACACCTATTACAAATGACGTGATATTTCACATAATTTTTCATCTAGATTAAAAGTCCAATTTATTTACAGAAACTAACATTATATACACAATATTTGACGCGATCTGCGGGCTTAAAACTGCGGGCTTAAAAAGGTCACTATAGTAGATTTACAATTGGAATTGAACTATATGCCGTCTCTTTTCACTCTCAGTCAATAATAATAAATAAATAAATAATGCTGGACATTTCACACAACATCATGTAGCCCCAAGCTAAGCAGAGCTTGTGTTATGGCAACCACATGACTGATATACTACTTATATACATTTTTTTTTGTAAATACATACACAATATACATAGAAAACACCAAGACCCGAGACAAATATTTGCAGATCATACAAAAATTTGTCCCGCGGCGGGGATCGAACCCGCAACCTCTTGCGTCACAAGCGGGCCTTCACCCACTGCGCCGAAATGAAAAGAGACGGCATATAGTTCAATTCCTTTTGTGATTCTTCTCTAGCGACCTTTTTAAGCCCGCTTAAAACCAAGAAAGACGGAGAACCAGACAAACATCTGGCAGACAAACGCAAGCTTTTTTGTCAATGCTGAAGCAGAGACGCTTCGCTCGCTCGGTCAACTATCGTCTTATCTACACCTAATTGTTTACACTTTCGATACACGTATTCATAGCAATAAACGATACTTTGACTTTGACGTTGACTTTGACTTTGACTTTGACTTTGACCTAAGCAAATTAATAATCTTTATCTTTATCGTCAACGACGTTGACTCTGACTTCGACTTTGACTTTGACTTTGACCTAAGCAAATGAATAATCTTTATCTTTATTATCATCGTTTTGCCCTTATCTC
This sequence comes from Camptogramma bilineatum, assembly GCA_958496255.1. NCBI lineage: Eukaryota > Metazoa > Arthropoda > Insecta > Lepidoptera > Geometridae > Camptogramma > Camptogramma bilineatum. Next base: position 1,374,760 of record OY292472.1, read on the forward strand.
ACTAAGTGGGGTTGACATAACATGCTTTTCTCCTCTTTCTGCTATCATTTTTCATCCCAGCAGGTACTCACTCAAATAAGGGAACGAATACGTCAAGAAAGTGATACCTAGTATAGATAGAAAGTGATAGATAGTAGCACGCAACGGAAATCGAATGCGTGATTTTTAGTTTCCTACGACATCCACCCACGGAAGTAAATTTATTACGCGGCAGCTGTTCGATATACTGGAAAACATTGGTGTTATGAAATTTAATTCATAAATAAAAAAAATAACCGAACTCTTAGGGAGTGTCCACATTGCGTTTTCTGCAGCGCGTTTTTGAGCTGCGCGTTTGTATCGATACAAACGCGCGTTCGCAACGCGTATTTTTCCATACAAAAGCGAACCGGGAGGGGCTGCGCGGGGGGCTGCGCGTTCGCATCGCGTTCAAATCGCGTTTGTATCGATACAAACGCGCTGCAAAAAACGCAATGTGGACACTCCCTTAGGCCGACCGTTCGTACCTTTTTATCGCTTGTTCCGCACTCTCGCTTGCACGGTCAGCTCAGGAACGAGACACTTTTTCGGTCGTGCAGCCGGGGTGTTTATCGATTTATAAGAAGTTACCACGTCAAAAAAGATTCCGACGAATTGAGAACCTCTTTTTTTTTAAGTCGGTTAATAAATAAAGAGAACATGGTTTAGAGCGATGAAAATAAAACAAAGGAGTACAAAATTGTGAAAAAATAACTGAAATTCCAATAAAAAACAAAGACAAGGTAAACGTTAAAATATCTGACGGCCTGACACAGAATAACGAAAAGTTGACTGAAATTTTCACTCAAATACACGAAATAAAGTAAAAATACTGGGTCTTACTTATGAAAGACGTTTACAGTTGAACACTGGTTAAACAACGTCCTGTCTTTATATGTGGATAGTGACGAATAGAGACAGGACGTTGGTTAACCAGTATTCAACTTAAGTAAGGGGGACTTTGTATAAAACTGTGAACCCCAATTTTTAAAATGACACTGCTTGCTTAGTGTCACTTGATGTGTGGAAAGAAATTGATCTTCAGAAAAATATTATAAATATTATGATAATTTTTTTATCTGTCTTTATCACGTTTAGCGTCCATGACGCACTTATGATCTGGATGCAGTGTATTCCTGCGGCGCTCCTATATGAATACCGTCTTAAGGCTGAATTACATCAGGGCAACAACGTGCGACAGTGCCGCATGCTACATATTGTGACATGTGACATCTTGTGGCATGCTACAAATAGAAAGCAGTTGCGGCATTAGTGATTTTACGGCGAGGCAACATTGTGCTTGGGTCAGTCTGCCACATGACGCAAGGTGTTGCCATGTCGCACGGTTCTTGCTACAATGTGCGTCATTTTTTATTCTGTAGCATGCGGCCTTGTGGCATGCCGCAATGCCGCACAGTGTTGCACCGGTGTAATGTCACTTGCAGTCACTCATCCAAATTGTGACAACGCACAACGTTGCTTAACTTCAACGATCAATCAAGAACGTGATACGTTACGCCACGAGCGATTCAATTCATTTATCTATCATTTCAATAACTGTTGAGAGTTCATGAAAATATTTACTCTTTCCTTAAAAGAAATACTTTACATTTTGTGAAAATCTATCAATAAATACACAGGATACAATTTATTTTCTCGAGGAAACGCGGCAAAGAATCTAGGAACCTTATTACTTTCAATGGAGCAGAATTCCCGACGTTCCATTGGTAATTCGATATTGAACTTTGAATCTTAAGGCGCCGTGTGATGTCTCAATTCTATTCGACAATATCACGAAATCCTCCTATTTGGTTGATCCAAATTGAGTGCATTCATCGCAACGTGAACCTTTAGTCGACGTTTTAAGGCTGGTTTTGCATTGCAAGTTGATTTTCAGTGATATTCGAACAAGACATGCTGAGTTGTCAGAATGGACGTGAATGAAAAATGTTTTATTGTGAGTGTTGACAGATTTTTGATGATGGATTATGTATGTGGACGTTTGTGACTCCTGCACCCCTATTTTGTAACACGCGGTAAGTCGCTAACTCGGATTCATTCAAACAAAAATTGTTTTTTTACGATGAATACTTTGAAATGGTAGAAGATGGTTGAAAAAAGTGTTAGACATGTTTGTTGTGTAAAATATGTGAAGTAATTTTGCACTAAATAACTTTAATGTTGTTCGTAAAAAATCAATTTGTTTTAACGAATCCGAGTTAGCGACTTACCGGGTGTTACAAAATAGGGGCTGCCCCTCGATTCTACTTAAAAAACTTTTTATCAACCACACCAAAACGTCAACTGTTTTGTTTTGTTTCTATCCAACTAATGACCAATGAGGTAAGGTTTACTTTGTTGTGATGACGTTTTCAAACAAATTACCAATATGAGGTTTTGCAAATTACTGTCTTTTGGAGATTTGGACAAAATAGAGGAATTGGGGCCCTGACCTCCTTTGATATTGTTCTGTAAAGTTATTGAATTTTAGAAACAGATTTTGTTAAAAAACCCAAAAAAATAAATCTTACGGGAATTGAGCCCACAACTCCTTTTGGCACCCATTATATGTCGAGAAAACGTGTCGAAGACCATCAAGTTTCTGTTTTCGCGCTGGTGCTGCTCCCGGATTTGCCCTGACTAGCCTGGCATGGTTAGGCTAGGCTGTGGAAAGTGGGTGGTTGGGTGGCTTTAGCGTGAAAATTTTTGACAAAACTTTTTTGGTATAGATTAGCGGAGGAGTACCTACTTACTAGTATAAGTAATCAAAAAATCTGAAAATGGACTTCCGCAAAGTCACGCCTGAATCAATTAACTATCATAAGTCGAGAATACACAAACAACTCTGCATAATTTTAGCTATGTTTCATCATTAAACTTTCCGTTATAGCTACCCACAATTTTCTCCACGAAAATTCTCGGCAAAAGGCAATTTCGACATAAAATTATTTTCCCTTCCTGTATTAAGCGCACCCCATCTCATAAAAACCTAATTCCAATCGCCCCCAATTCCACTAATGGCCCACTTATGACACTGTTTACTAAATAAATTAGCACTTTAAAGCGGGAGCGTTATGCTAATACTTTGTCCTTATTTATTTCAATTTACTATGAAGTTTTAAAATAAATCGCTATATTTTCTTGTTATTACGCAACACATGAATTTTCATTATGATGCCAAGGTTTATATAAAACGAAGTATGATCATGACTGTATCAAGGCGTGGCAGCTCTTATGAGTCGATCAACTATTTTACCCACACTTTGCTGTCCCCGACCATTTTTTATTAAAATACGGTAAATGGTTATCTAGACACTCATAACGAACATAACAATGGTATCTAAGCTCATTAGGCACAACGGGAAACTTGATTACGTTCTCGAAAATCTTTAATTTCCATGAAATTTTATGGTAACTCAGTAGACAAAAAGTCTGCCCCATACAAAATATTGCTGTTCGAAGACCACATTCGACATGTAAACTTTAATTTAAATGTACTTACGCTTATTGGTTTTAGTTAATTCTTTTATTAGAACAAGTTAGTATGTTATAGTTTATCGTGAACTTAACAAAATAGAAATAGGCTAATTAACTTTTCCAAAAAAAATTCTCAAAAATCTGTCCCTTACTAGAATCCCCTTACTTGTGTCTGCTGAGTTACCCTCCTAAATTTGACCCGGAAACACAGAGAAGGCCCTGTTTGCCGTAGATAGCTTCATTTGTGTTTTCCTTTGGTCGTGTGGCGTGGTGGTGTCCTTTGATAGCACCGTCGAGCCGCCAGTCCGCGAAGTCCATAATATTTTAAAATATAATATGAGAATATAGTACATAATATTTCTAATGCCTTACTTTAATCAGAATATACGAAAAAAAAATTTTTTTTTTTTTCAAAAAAATATGGTCTGAACCTGTCCAAAGTGTGGGTAAAATAGTTGATCGACCCTTATATCTTTAGTCATTTCGGATTCTTTATGTCTAAGAGGGTAGTCAGAGGTATATCCATAGGTAGATAATGCATTTGGTGCATGCCCATATTTTGTAACAGTTAGCATTGGTTATGTGACAGTTGCAAACTCATCGCATCTTCTTGCGTTGGCTCTCCACTACTGGGGGTTAGCCGTCAGCTCACTGAACTTTTCTTGGTCTTGCGCCAAGCAAAAGAGGTCTTCGATGCTGCAACCACATCTTTTTGCGTCTACCAGCGCGTCGTTTACCCATGACTTTGCCCATCATAATTGTAACATCATTCTTCTCGAATGATGTTGTGTTCTTGCGGTAAGGTTGCCAGTGCTCTGCAAGGAAGCGCTGCGGTGACAACTGGTGGACCAGTCTTGTCCATTGTGTTGTCGGCGCAGTGATTCCTCTTTTAAATGGTCAGCAGCGCGAGTGTGACTCCTCTAGTGTCGCAGGCGTCCATAGGCTACGGTAACCACTTACCTTCAGGTGGGCCGTATACTTGTCTGCTACCTCAGTACCTAGTATAAAAAAGTTGGAGCAGTTGCTAGTTGCAGTTGCAGTTGTAATTATCGCCACTATAAAAAAAGCTAACTGGTTTCCTCAGTTTTCCTTCATCGTTAAAAGCATAAAATGTGTGCGCATATTTTTTTCGAAATTAAAAATCTATTGATGCACAGCCAGGATTCGAGTCTGTGACCTTCAAATTGAAAGTCGAGGCACTATCCCACACGCCTAACATAGCTCAAGGTTTATAACTCATTATATAAAATTATCTTATAGGAGTAGTTAGAGTCACGTCCAAATATGGTTTGACACGTGGAAGAATTGTAAAGTTTATGACAATGTTTGACATTGACAATCAGCCTTATGCATAAAAACATAGATAATACATATGTTTGTTCTTATGAGCAAGTAGCCAACTCGGGTGGCAGTTTTTAAGCCGTCTGAAGACCTCCGTCATGGCTTAACGACTTAACGTGCCTTCCAAAGCACGGAACTGATCAGCTGATAATGCCACAAGCGGTCACCCATCCTTATCGTGACTCTTCAGTAGGCCGATTCTACTAAAAAACTTTTAATCAATCAAAACAAATTACTGTCATTTTGGAGAACAAAATATACCGCAGCGGCAATGATACTTGAATGGTTGACGTTTTAAAATAGAGGAATTGGGGCCCAACCTTTTACTTCAATGATCTATCAAGAGCAAGCTACACTAAGCTATACCATACCTACCTCATTATGTATAAATCATTGTAAAATGGATCTAAAAGCCTAGATTAATCTAATGCATATATTGCACTACAATTCATCATGCGGTTTGCTGAGTAGCCCGTAACTAATTACTCATTGTTGCATATTACACGCTCGTTGATCTAAGCGGGCGTGTGTAGTGTAATAATCATTTATATCATCATCAGTCTATTTAAATAAAAATGAATGTTTGTATGTTTGTCCTATAGGAGTACTTAAACCATTGATCAGATTGTGATGGAACTTTGATAGGGTCTTATGAGGATCTTAAGGGCGTTATCACACTGGCGGTTTACGAAAGGTTTCAAAGTGGAGCGGGTGCGCAGCGAAATCGTGCCGAAATCGCAGCGAAGACGTTGCCGACGCGCAACAAACTCGCTGCGGATAGCACCGTGGACGCCATTTTGTGCATTCTGCGTAAAAAACCAACCCGCCCCGCCCTTCGCCTCTCGCCTGTTGGACAAGCGACGAAAAGGTTGCATATTCGCTGCACACCCGCGGCGTGTTCGCGCCGTATTTGCTACGCGCCCACCCCGCTTTGAAAACGCTCGCAAACTGCCGATGTGATATGCCCATAACTGCTACTACAATCTGGCGCAGGCTTGCCGAGTGAACGCCAATGCCAACGTGTGGATAGCACCATTTGCTTTGCCTTGCCATTGCTCGCCTAGCTGGCCGAGTGAATACAAGCGCCAATTTCCATTGGTTTGCATAGACTCGCCAAACTCCTGGACAGTATCAATCGCCTTGCATCCTTCCGCTCGCGCTGGCTTAGGCTTGCCCAATATGATAAAGGTTACCACCAACAAGCTGACATACGAATATTGGCACGATATTATATCGGTTTAGCTTTGGGATTAACCCCCCAGTATGTAAAAAATAAAAGCATGACTGCTCAAAACATAATTCTGAAATCTATTATTGGACCGAAAATGTGCCAGTGTCAACGCATTAATAAATTCAACTTGGATTTCAAATGTAAACACAATAATCATTTGCATGTTGTTGTTCGCATCAATGAATTGTCATGCTATAAAGACGCATGCCTGAACACGATCATATTAGTTGAATTGAACTCTTTTTCGTGGCACTACGGAATATTTTTCTCTGTCAGTATTGTTGGACTTTAAAAACAGTGATAAAATGTTTAAAAATTATGGCAACACTTAGCAATGATGTAGTGTAATATCAATGATATTTGTACCTTACAAAGAGGCCTTCAAGAGGCCTAAAAACTTCGATTTAAAGTTGGAAACTAGCTCACATACACCCGAATATCTACTGAAACGCTGATTATTTTAAGTGGAGCTTATCATTGAAATTAAGATAGATATTATTTAACATAAGTTCACAAGAGCAATTCTAAAATATAAGACATCATTGAAATGTAATTTTCGTTTTGAGTCAAAATTGTGTTATTTTATTTGAATTTGAAAATATTATTTTTAACCGGCTTCAAAAAAAGAAGGTTCTCAATTCGTCGGAATATTATTTCTTTATCAATACTTATAATAAAACTGTAACAGGTCAAATTCTGTACATTGAAGACATTTTGAAAAAAAATTTGGAGGGCTTTCTTCATAATCGATACCAAATCGATATTGAAACCAAAACTGTACTTAATTTTTTTTATAACAACACATTAATCATTAATTTTTCGTCTTGCAATAAATATCTTTATGGCTGTGTCCCCAGTAGGCAAACTGTTAGCGGCCGACTGAGTTTGCGGCGCGCGGCGTATCGGTTTAGTACGCCCTTCCATATATTTGAAATGGAGTGTCCACAGTTTGTTAGTTTTGCGCGTAACGCTGCCAATTGCGTACAGTGAGCGCAAAACTAGCAAACTGTGGACACTCCATTTCAAATATATGTATGGAAGAGCGTACTAAACCGATACGCCGCAAACTCAGTCGGCCGCTCACAGTTTGCCTACTGGGGACACGATACCGATAAAGCACAAAAGCACAAAAAGTCCAAATAATTTTTGGCACTTTCTTGCAGTTTTTCTCAATTTGTGCATGAAATGCACTTTTAATCGTGAAACATTGACAAAACAAAATTCCTGTGACAATCCATTGGAGGTTTTATTGTTTTTGGCTCGACACAAAGTTCGTTCGCCAGAGTGACCGTGTGTCACGCATGACATCACGCAGTGGTTCCTTTGTTTTATGAACAACATTAAAATAATGGAAACAGACAAAATATTATTTCAGTTTGAGATAAGTACCAGTCCAAAACTATATTGTGCAAGATATTATTGCTGCTTAAATTTAGCGTAGTTTAAGACCACGAGATGCATAATTTTACTGAGTACGTTGGCCGTAGGATGATAGTGTGTTTGTTCCAAAATAACTTTTGAACAGCAAACCATTTAGTCATTCGTGGTACAACTATGCTATGTTTAGATAATCTATACTTAAGGTGTCTTTATGGTAAACAATAAAGTGTTATCTATCTATCTATTTATAACAGAATTTTTGAATCTGTGTATGCTGCGTCATTTTTGAGAAAACTACTAATTTTATTTTGATGAATCTCTTGAAAAGAAAAGAAAGTAATTAGGTAGTATTACTGGCTTAAATAAAACAAAAAGGAGCCTTTTTTTAAAACCTCTTTTTAAAACCTCTTTTTATTATCGTCAATGATTACTGGTATTACTTATTACAAACACACTTTTCAATGTCATTGTAATTGCAGCAGGATCTCTTTCGAAATAGAAAAAAGTAAATAGTTTCTAATTTTCTAAAATAAGCATTCGGTTAGGTCAACAATTATTTTAAATAAAAATAAAAACAAAACTTAATAACTAGTAGTTCGCCCCGAACTGAGATCTCGCGCACCGTAGATGGCTTACATTTGGACTTTCTTCTGACTACCCCTATAATTTCAAGTGCTACTACTGCCGAGTATGCCTATTGCGCTAGCTCTTCATGAAAAAATACTAGCATGCATGCAATACATAATGTCGTGTCTAATTTTTAATTTATTTCATATTTATGAATTCTCGTCGTATTTCTAAAAGTATACGTCCTAGAATAAAAATAATAACTATTTTGGAATGTACAAATAAAGACATTTCATTTGACACCCCACTCAATATATTTGTTTACTTAACTTTTTTTACCCCAATTATTTTCATTCTTTATCAAAAATTTTTTTATCACGAAAATAAATCAAGTAGCATCTAAAATCATTGCAAACCAAACCGCAACGATGCCACTCTCTTTTTAAGACCGACCAGTCAATGAGCTACGAAGACATCGAAACTCTATGAAACGGGAGCTCTTGCAGCTCTGGTTTCGTAGTTTTTTTTCTTTGGTCGTATTTCAAAAACTATACATCCTAGATTAAAAATAAAAACCATTTTGGAATGTACAAAATAAGCCCTTTCGTATGACACCCCACTCAATATATTTGTGTAACTTTCAAAATTTTTTACCCCCTTGGGAACACAATATCTTCACAACCCCTTCATCGATTAAGCTCATATGCTCCACCGTAAATTTCCTTACCACAACCTATTGACCTACCAAGTTTCATGCAGATTGGATGAACGGTTCGACAGTTATGCTCGAACAACAATTCGTGAAACATACAAACATACAAACATACAAACATACAAACATACAAACATACAAACATACAAAGCAAAATCGCCCAACTTACCACTAAGATCTTCGCTCGCTTCGCTCGCTCGATCGAATAAAAACAAAGGCTCGGTAAAAAATTCGCCTATTGTTCCGTTCGTGTGTACACCGCAATATTAGGCTAATGGCTACTTTGTTTCCGTATATAGACATGATATTGAAATAATTTTATTAATAACAATGTCATGACGCTATTAAGCGTGACTTGAATTCAAGATTACATCATTGTTACCATTTCTAACAAAAAAAAAACAACTCATTATAATTTTCGCTGCTTAAACTTTTTTCACTCTTAGGTTTGGTTAGGTTTGGTTAGGTTTGGTTGTATGTAACCAACCATGTACAGTCAGCGTCATCAATCGGTATCCCCCTATTGATTTTAACAAGGACCCTTTTCATTTCAACTTTGGATTTCAGTCGGATTTGCTAGTATAGGAACTCGAGCGAAATTAGATATCCATAAGTATACTAGCAAATCCGACTGAAATCCAAAGTTGAAATGAAAAGGGTCCTTGTTAAAATCAATAGGGGGATACCGATTGATGACGCTGACTGTACTAGTTGAGTCTATTTTAATTAAACCTAGTAAGTATACAAAATAGTACAGAATATAGAACGTAGACTTTTTACCCCAAACATAATTATATCTATCTGAAACGTCGTAGCTGAAACGTCTGGCTGCATTTTACCAAACTGGATTAAGTTTTATCTGGAGATTAAACCACAGATATAACTGCTGTTTGTTTGAATATTTTGACATTGTAAAGTTGACACCTTATAACCAGGGTAATTTGAATGCACCTAATAATGTTCGGTTGCGCTTTCTAAGTAATTGTATTTCGAATTCTGTCAGCTAACGGAATAACTACTCTGGTATGACAGTTTGGTCGAATCCAACCTAAGTGGCGCGCCACATCTGCGGAACGTAGGTACGGCGCCGAAAGCATGGAATAGATAATTATACTACGTAGGTATACGATGGCCACTATAAGTTGAGATTGATGATTGAGATCAATTTGAGGTTTGAGAAAATATACCAACTTGAAACAATAAATTAATATGAATATGAATAAATAATCAGCCTACTGAAGGACACTATTTCAATTAATATAATAGTCGGCATCTACAAAAACGTGAAGACATTTCAAACTGACGGCTAAAAACATACAGTCGACTTGAGAACCTCCTCCTTTTTGGAAGTCGGTTAAAAACTCAGTCATTGGAGCAAACTCACACTCCCATTTCTTATTGTCTTCTTATCTTGCAAATAAATAACAAAACTCATAATTTGGTACATCATAAAACGTATTATTCAAAATTATGCAGATGTTTTTCATATTTTCCTCTTTCAGGGTTTGGCCATAATGATAGCGGAAAACGTGTTCCTACAATTATTTAGAACTACATTTTTTTTTCGGATACTTTGACTTCCAAATGACTATTTGGACATGTCTCTGGTTATCACCTTATGATGACTGATTAACACCTTATGATGGTGGAAACTGAATTCGGAACATTTTGACTAACGTAAGCTGAACTATAGTCGTATTGCTCATTATACGGACTAAAAGTGAAGGAAAAAAATGTCATTTTTCCTTCAATTTTGATTAGTTTTGATACGTTTTATGTCAAAATTGAAGGAAAAATGTCATTTTTTCCTTCAATTTTAGTCCGTAGAATGAGCAATCCGACTATACGTTATTTGGCACGATATTATTATTTCAAGAATACAAGAATTTATTCATAAAAATCATTATTTTACAAGTCAGTAAAAACGTACTTAAGGATTTAAATACCATTATAGGTAATTATTTTGTCATGTCTATTAAAATTTGATAAATTTTTTTTCAAGTATTTGGCAGTTCTAGGAATTCACCTATGTTTTCAGTCTATCGTTCTATCGTTTTCGGTTTTGGGAGTAGGGGCCTAGCCCAATCTCATTATAATCCACCCGCTTGCTGTCCGATGATAACAGAATAATAAAAAAATAATTTATCCACGCTATAATAATAACCACGCCCGCCCTCACTAGAATGTATTTAAGGAATTTTTCTCGGCGTCTCAGGCAAGCGGTGGAAATATGAAAAATGCCGCGCTGAAATAGCTCCCAATACGCCAGGCTCGGGGGCTTTCCATCAAATTAATCTCACTCGGTACCCGGGCTTTTAATTAAAGTAATGGGGTTTTTATCGGGGAATATTGGCGGATTTCGCATTCTGGTTCGTTTGGTGTAAAGTTTAAAATTGATGACATTTTTAACTTTAGGTACAATTTTACATTGGTTTAATTAAAGTTTTACTAATTTGATTTTTTTTTAAATTTGTAATTGGCGTTGATTCCCTTGTTCACTGACTAAGGCTGGATTCGATCAAAAGCTATTTACTCCAGAGTAACTAGCCGACATCCTACTATCCTACTAATATTATAAAGGCAAAAGTCCGTGTGTGTGTGAATGTTTGTTACCACGTATCTCCATAACTACTAAACCGATTTTGATGAAATTTGGAATGTAAATACATAATGACCGGGAAAAGGACATAAGCTACTTTGTATCCCAAAAAAATGCACGGTTCCCGTGGGATAAAAAAGATAGTAGTCCACGCGGGCGAAGCCGCGGGCGTCCGCTAGTAATTCGATATAAAATTGTTTAGAAAGCGCAACCGAACATTATTATTTCCATACAAATTATCCTGGTTATAAGGTGTCAACTTTACAATGTCAAAATAATCAAACAAACAGTAGTTTTCCTCGAGTAAAAACTTAATCCAGTTTGGTCGAATCCAGCCTAAACTTAAAAGCAGGCAATACGCACCCAACATCCCGAATACCAAACGATCCTGCCTTTATTTATTTCACATAAAAGAACAGCGAAGCAAGAAACAATCAATAAATAAAACTACCTGAGCACGCAACTCGTAAATCCGAACCTTTCGTAGACAAAATTGGCGAAAAAAGTCCCGAATACCCGCACGCACGGGAGCAAAACAAAGGCAAAATGGTCGAATGTCAGACAATAGGAGGGAAAATTTTATGTTACACGACAAAATGTACACAATGCGATAAACGTTTTTCGTGTACTCCCGCTGTGCTATGCCTGTAACTACTAATATCATCTCATCATCATCTCCCTGCCCTTATCCCGCTAGGTGGGGTCGGCACAACATGTTTCCTTCTTCCACTTCATTCTATCACTCATCATCTCAGTGCTCACTCCTTTCACACACATATCTGCATTCACACAGCCCATCCATCTTTTCTTAGGCCTACCCCTGCCGGTGTATCCATCCACATTCATATTCATCGCTCTCCGTGTAACCCTACTAATAATATATGCGAAATTTTGTGAGGATCGTATAGATCTATGGATGTTTGTTACTCTTTCACGCAAAAACTGCTGAACGGATTTTAATGAAACTTAGAATATACATAGTTTATGACCTGGAATAACACATATGCTACTGTTTATCCAGGTTCTCGTGCGAAGCGGCGGGCGGAAGCTAGTTATTCAAAAATAACAAAAGTTTTTTCTTGTTACTTGTGACAAGTGGCAAAATTAAAAATATCAAAAACCAACTTCAATTTTATAAGTTGAGCAATTTGCTGCACTGTCCAGATGCATTTCTGTTCATTACTCTGAACTTCTGAAGATCTTCGTCAGATCCTCACCAATTTTTTATGAAACCAACCCTGTCAAACAAAAAAAGAACCATCAACTTTTATGCATGCAATCAATATCAATATAATCTCAACAAACTCTAGTACATTATGTACCTAAGTATTTTTAACCGACTTAAAAAAAGGAGGAGGTTCTCAATTCGTCAATCTTTTTTTTGTGCTTTTTTATGTATGTTCACCGATTACTCAAAGACGCCTGGACCGATTTGAAAAAAAACTTTTTTTGTTTGAAAGGGTATATACCTACTTACCAATAGGCAATATGCGTCTGATTCAAAAGCGGGTTAAACGTATTTTTCTATGAACATTATGGCTTTAGAATTATGTGTGTGTAATTATTTTTTAATATTATTTCATTTTCGCATAGAAATTAATAATTAAAAAGTGCAAAAATATCGTGGGAATTTCATAAGACTTGAAACGCAACGCTATTTGTCACGTATGCTGTGACGTCACACTCCTTCAAACTCGACAGAAAGTTTTTTTTTCTACCTACAAGCGCGTGTAATTTTGGTGACTTGTGACGTCACGTCCGTTTCAAGTGCATGAAAATGTTGATAAATTTTAAAAATTATTTTTGTTATAAAATTTTAGTTTTTCGGCGCTGGAATTTTTGTTACGGTTATTTGACGATATAACCTATCGTATAAAATCATAAAAAAAAATTGTGGGAGTTCCCTATTGGTGCCACATAAATTTAGTGAGGATCTGTTAAGGTTCTTCAGAGTTATGAATGAGCACCTCGAGAGTGCAGAAAATTGCTCTGCTTGTACAGTGAAGACGATTTTTTATTTTTTAAATTTATCCACTTGTTTTTACATTGAAACTGTTTGTGTTATTATATTTTATTAAATCCATTTACAGTCTTATCAGGATCGTGTCGGGCGACATAACATTGTCTATTGTTGTCGAAATAGCGGTTTTACAATTAAACGCTGGACGGAATCGCTCGCTTTGTGCTCTGCCTTTTGATAACATTGTAACTATTGTGGGGGGTTGATTAATCAGGTATTGTACCGGACTGGAAGCAAGCGTTTTTGGTAAAATCAAAATATATTTACTTAGAGCGCTACTGAAAACAAGCGCTACAATAGCCAAGGTGCTTGCAGCAAATACTGAGAGGTAGGTAGCCTTGTCACAATAATATCTAATTCAATACATACATAACTACATCAGATTGTCAGTAGAGCCGATCGAAACAAAGCATTTTCCTATCTGTCAAACCGTTTTTGAGTTTTAACGAGCCAACAGCAATTGATTTATATATTATAGAAGATTACTTTACCCTTTAAGACATCAAAATGAAACTACCTCAATTTTGTCATTAGGAGTGTTTCTTTGACCAAAACTGGTGCTATAGATACCAACCCTTAAGGTGGCGGTTCGCGAAACCGAGACAAGAGAGCGAGAACAGAGACCGAGACAGGAGACCGTTGTCATATAAACTGACGGTTCTGTCTCGTGTCACTTTCGAACGCCCCTAGGCACGGGCTAGATAGAAAAGACGTAAGATGCAGACAGGGCGCGGACATTTCGCACCTCCAGTATTAAAGTGACACATTTCAAAAAACACGATTTTTGGGAAACGCGAAAAAACGATTTTACAATCGCACAATTTTTACAAAATCATTCATGACATAACCAAATTGCGACATTATGTATAATTTTTACTATTAAAAGGTTGAATTAGGGTTTTATCTATAGTTTTAGCTATATACTGAATTTAAATAATTTTAATTTAGGACAGTAATTATCATTTCAAAAAAACCTTCCGAAATTGAGTCAGTTTTGTACTAAAACCATTAAAATACTAATGACTTATTTTGAAATAGGTCTCTTTAGTTCTGATTATTTGACAAAATTTGTGGTTTAAAACAAATTTGTGCATTTTGGAACTATGGGATTCATACAAAAACACTAAAAAGTCAAAACACATTATTAAGAACCAGTAACAAAAATCAGTGGCATCACAACATTTTAATTTCTTAAGTTGACTATTAATTTATTAGTCTTGAACAAATATAATTATAATTAAAGTAAATCTAAAAAATTATTTAAACCTTCTCGGTATAATCAAGTAAATTCTTATTTACTTATTTTAGTATTTGGACAAATAATACTATGTTTAACTTACGAGTTTATACAAATTATAAGATAATCTAAACAAAATTAACTCAAAATTTAAAACTTCTCAAAAATAAACAAACGTAAAGGTACATTAATGTATTTGGACCTGTGACTACCCCCTTAGACATCTTCAAAGGATCCTAAAATGCCAAAAAAAGATCTGAGGGAATGTCCGCGCCTCGAGGACACAGACGTGCGTGATCATCATTCCTACCTATTTCATTTAATTTCTAAAGAGTTTAATTTTAGGTAGGAAAGTAAACAAAACTGTAGGTAGGCAGGTAGGTATTCAATCAAAAAGGAATCGAATAGGTACCTATAAAATCTCGTTTTCATTATGTAACTAGTAGTTACATAGTAAAAGTAAGTACCTACTACTAGGTAGGTATTTATTGATGATTTATTTAAATACAAAAAATTATAGTAGTTACCTACTAAGATTTAAATATCCTATCCTATCATCCTTTAACTAAGCCTTTCAATATCTTCCGGAATTTTATGGAATGTTAACTTCCATTCATTGCTTTTCCTTTTGTTTAGACACCCGTAAACACAGCAGTATCTTTTATACGGATTAGATCGTTTAGTCATCGTTTTTTGCAAAATCACAGAAATAAATAAGTACTTTGATAATTACGCACGATGCGCCTAGCCTGCAAGCCGAGCGAGCGGCAAGTGGCAACCTATGCCTTGCGCCTACAAGCGCGGCGCTCGGCCGATTATACCTAAAAATCGGAAATTAGACCCCCCTGTTAATAAGTTATTTTTTGCATAGTGATGTGACCTACTGAAAAAAAATTTAATTATTTCTTATCAATAAAAGGCATCATACCTAAATATTTCACAAAAAAAATCTGGCAAGTTAATAATAAAATAGCGAAAAACACTAATCTGCCAATAATGCTATCCTATGCTAAAGATAAAAACAGACCTTAACTTTAAACGGTTGAAAGAACGAGTACAAATTATAGTAATAAACTGATTTGAACTCGATTTATGTCACAACATTTTCTTCGTTGATTTTAATAAAAATAGCACAAAACAAACAAACGGTCGTTTTATTACTGAAAAATTTAAACAATTCTTACCTGATTTTCGCGTACTAAACAGCTGTATTGGGATTTAGGTTATTTTAATTCTAATCTACGGCAATCTCGGCTGACGCAAGACTTAATACGGCCGTTTTTCCACGGGGGAGGCAGGCGTAACCGCCAAAATGAAAATGACGCAGCTATTGTGTTTCACACGTTCTAACCAGAAAATGGCAGTTCTTAAAATACTAGCGGGTAGAGTTTTTTTTTCTGAGTTTTTCTACATATTTAACTCATTTTCCCTATTTTTTGAAATGGGTCACTTTAATACTGGAGGTGCGATTTGTCTCTTCCGCGTCCCTTTCATACAAAATATAGAGAGGCGTCGCGACGCAAAACATACAGAAGAAACGGGGCACGGCGCAACACTGTTGCGCTGACTTTAGGCGCAGGCCAGATAGAAGAGACGTAAGACGAGAACGCGTCGCGGACAGGGCGCCAGCGAACAGTGTAGCGTCCGCGCAACGTCTCTTCTGTATGTTTTGCGTCGCGACGCTTCTTTACATTTTGTATGGAAGGGACGCGAAAGAGACAATTGTCCGCGCCCCGTCTGCGTCTTACGTCTTTTCTGTATGTCCCGCGCCTTACAAAGCCTGTCTCCTGTCTTGGTCTCGGGCGCAAACCGCTACCTTTACGGTTGAGACTGGGCTTATTGCGGTCGTCAGGTAGGGACAGATTGCCTATTTCAGATTGGCTGATATTAATAATATCTTGGAACTGATTGTGTTGTATGACCTTCTAATCGTAGCTTAGACCCAGCCGTGAACGAATTATATTGAACTAGCTTCCGACTGCTACTTCGCTCGCGTGGTAATAGTGTGATATGTGATGTGATAGTGTGATTAGTGTGATGTGAAGTGTGATTAGTGTGATTAGTGTGATAGTGTGATGTGATTAGTGTGATGATAGCGTGAAGTCTGATGTGATAGTGTGATTAGTGTGATAGTGTGATGTGATTAGTGTGATTGGTTTAGAGACATAATTCATTCAATAATACCAGTAGGTGAGATTTGCAGCAAGAGACGATTATTTTACGTAAGTGATTCCCGTGTGTTAGTACAATATACATGTGACTTCTATGAAAGTAGGTATCCAACAAAATAAATAAATAAATATTGCTGGACATTTTGATCTAGCCCCAAACTAAGCAAAGCTTGTACCTACTATGGGAACCAGATAACTGATAGAATACTTATATATTAGTAAATACATACTTATAATACTTTATAACACCCAGACACAGAACAATCAGCTATGTTCATCACACAAATGTTTGTCCTGGGTGGGATCGAGCCCACGACCTACAGCGCAGAAGGTAGAGCTACTACCAACTGAGCTAAGAGGCCAGTCGAAATACATCCACTATTCACACAAAAGGTATCTAACGGTACTATTTGTAGGCTTATTCAATGGATAAGCGTGTGGGTGAGCTGAGTGACTCACACAGGAAGTGCTATCCCTGGGTGTGCAAGCATATTGCCTACGTGATACTGACTCTGATTTCCTAAGATCACACCATCACTTTTGCGGGAGTGAGAAGTCAATATCAAAAACTAATATTATAACTTTTGAAACTATCATGGTTACGAAAATCAATATTTATTATCAACGGGATAATTACCATGATAATTGAGTTTTGTTGCTTCCTGATATTTCGACGCAGTTTCATGTGCCATGATCAGTATGATCACGGGATAACTGGAACCAATATTGAAACCAATATTATTTATTTAAAAAGTTCACGGGTTTCCTCATGATGTTTTCTTTCTCCGTTTAGAGCTCGTAACGCATAATTTTTTTGAAAGAAAAACCATTGATACACGGCGGGGATTCAAACCCACTACCGTCGGATCAAAAGTCGAGGTATCCCACTCGGTTAACATGGCTTTAACTTTGGAGACTAGTGTTTTTATGGTGAGCGCATACCTACTGGATCCGAATGCGTCGAACGAATCGACCGACACGAATTTTAGAATTATTTATTTGAAATCGTATGAAACCTCGCACACCTGCCAGATTCGGACGATTCGGACGAGTCGACGCGGACAGATTTGCAAGATTTCAAGCAATTTCTTATTCAAAATTCTTTCAGGGCGTCTGATCGAAGCGACGCGTCATCCTAAGTCTGGCACTTATTTGGCTCAACGGATCAGCATTGCCATCCAGCGCGGTAATGCTGCCAGTGTCTTGGGCACGCTTTCGACTGGCAGTGGCTTGGATCAGTTGAGCTACCTATAGATCGTTTCCAACCATCCTTAGGTCAACTGGTTCTTATTGTATTTTATAATGTTATGTAAATATGTAGTAGGTAGTTTAGTTTCTGTAAATAAAAAATCATAATAAATAATTCTAAAATTTGTTTATTTCGATTCGTTTGACGCGTTCGGGACGGATAGGTGTGCGTTCACCTTATATCATCATCTTTACACCCTGCGTAGTTATTTCATTGCTATAATACTGTCACGTTTTCTTAGAAAAGCCATAGCTCGGTCTCCGTATGCAAATGAGACTTCTTCGAATAAATGAAACGACATCTGACTTTGCTTATTGACTACGTGCTGTCGTCAGCGTGTTAATAATCACACGGGAATAGTAGGGTTCAGGGGCATTACTATGAACAAATAAAGCAATGTCAAAGCAAGTTTACTTTTATTCCGTACTTAGATAACACTCCATATAATATTCCACATACCACTCCATATGTATATTACACATAGTATACCATTCCATATATTTGAAATGGAGTGTCCACAGTTTGCTAGTTTGGGCTCACTGTACGCAGTTTGCAGCGTTACGCTGCAAACTGCGTATAGTGAGTACTAGCAAACTATGGACACTCCATTTCAAATATGGAAGAGCGTACTAAACCGATACACCGCAAACTCAGTCGGCCGCTCACAGTTTGCCTACTGGGGACACAACCTTAGTCACTAAAACATTCCTGCTTTAGGATTAAAACAAGATAACTTAGGCCTGCGTAAGTGGTAAGCGTACTAAGTAAGGTTAAAGTAAGTCTAACGCAGGCCTAAGTTAACCTTGTTTTAATCCTAACGCAGGAATGTTTTGGTGACGTTGACGTTCTTACATGACATCGACTCGATGCAGGACTGCGCATGTCCTGCTCGATGACATTGAATAGGACTTGCACAGTCCTGCTGCAGTCATGCGGCAGTAATAAAATAAGATTGTTTTGGTTCGAATACAAACAAGGTGGAAATAATCCTGCTTTAGGAATTTTTAAACAAACCTAACGCAGGACTGTTTTATCCTTGTTTGTAATGTCCTCATCTTGCAGAAGTACGATGACATACGTGACAGGCTACAAGCCCATTAACGCTATTAGAAAGCTAACTGGTTTCCTCACGATGTTTTCCTTCACCGTTAGAGTTCGTGTAACAGCGCATATAAATTCGAAACGAAAAATCCATTGATGCACGACCGAATTCAAACCCACGACCTTAGGATAGAAAGTCGAGGTACTAACCCACTCGGCCAACGCTGCTCATAAATTTTAATATCAGTTCATGAAAAAATTGTCGAGTGGAGACCACGTCTCGGCAAAAAAGTAGTATAGGACGCCCTCCTGCCAGGTGGAGTGACGATCTGCGAAAGGCTGTCAGCACAAGTTGGATGCGTCAAGCTGAAGACAGGGCGCGATGGCGCTCATTAGGGGAGGCCTATGTCCAGCAGTGGACTGCTATAGGCTGATGATGATGATTAAAAAATAGGCGTAAAAAGTAATTTATTGAACAGCATAATGAAACCTTTAAACATTTTCAATACTTTTAAACAAGAATAACAATCGGGACGCTTCAATCAGATAGGGTTTCATTGGAAAAGTTTATATTTAAATTGAAACTCATTGGTTCGGATTCTGATGAAGTTTTCACAATTGAATTAAAATCTTTGTTGAAACAAAATAAAAAACTTTTATACCATCAATAGTCTAGTCTAGACCCATTGCTCAGTTGGTAATGGATCCGCCTACAGTAGCCGTACTAGGTATGAATTATTATTGCTCATATTGTTTTCTCAAGCTTGTCTTAACATCGCTCTAAGAGTTCTTGATACGGACCCTGTAATACGATAAGGGAGTGGGCACACGATGATTTCTGCAGCGCGTTTTTGAGCTACGCGTTCGCATCGCGTTTGTATCGATACAAACGCGCTTCAAAAAACGCAGTGTTTGCTTTTGTATCGATACAGACGCGATGAGAACGCGCTTTTGTTAGATAGGTACAAACGCGCGTTTGTATCGTTAAAAACGCGCAGACAGAACAAACCCTTCCCACAGAATAAATAGATTTGTATCCATACAAACGCGATGTGAAAGCGCAGATCAAAAACGCGCTGCAGAAAACGTCGTGTGCCCACTCCCTAACAGTGGTCGCGACCTCTGTTGCGTAGTGAGTGAAAGGTTAGTTCGATTCCCGCTGCGAGGAAAATGTTTGTATGATCTGCATTAGGTACTTCAATTTCTTTCGGGTCTAGGTGTTATTAATGTATTTACCTACTTACCTCCAAAAAATGTGTATCAGTAGTATATAAGTTATTTAGTTACCATAACACAAGCTCTGCTTACTTTTGGGCTAGATTATGCTGTGTGAAATGTTTTAATTAACAAATTAACAAAATTACTGATGGTCCAGGATTCAAACCCACGACCTTCAGATAAAGTAAAGAAACATTCATCCTAACATGATTTTACTGTAAAACCACATGTTGAACAGAAAACCTTACATTGAAAATCAAAAGTAAATCCTCACAAGCCCTTTACGTGCCACGTTAACGTTGTCACGTCTGTTTACGTTTTAATTTCGCCACAATATACAATCCCGTAACACCTCTGTTTCTGTGAAACAGCTTTCAGTGAATAAAAGCTTTATTCCTATGTGGTTTAGATTTATTATTGTTCTACACTATGTTTGTGCGCTTATAGTAAGCTAGTGTGGAATAATTGCATAAGAACTGTAAGTGCATAATTGAATGGCTCTCATCTTTCGAGCTAAAGGTTTTGGTCTCTATTATTAAACTCCGCTCAACTTCTGTCAAAGTTGCACCACGGATTTAACTTGCCATCCTTTTTTGTTAGACAGTGACAAATAAGGATGGCAATACCTAGTTAAATCCGTGATGCAACTTAGACACAAGTTGAGCGGAGTTTATTAATAGAGGCCTTTGAGTTCAAATGTTCACTTTCAAAACTTTTGTGAGTTGTACTAGACATTATTTTAACACACGGGAATTACTCACGTGAAAATATCGATTTAGATACCGACAATGTTTCGATTCATCCGGAGAATCTTCATCTGGGTAAGGAGGAAGTTGCAGCAAGGTTACTCCTCGCGGTCGCGTCTCACACTCAGATGCAAATTCTCCGGATGAATCGAAACATTGTCGGTATCTAAATCGGCGATATTTTCACGTGAGTAATTCCCGTGTCTTAAAATAAAATCTTACGTTATAAAAAAACTCTTAACTAAATCCTTACTTCAACAAACATTACCAAATACCAATCGCTCTTTTAGGAAACCAAATCCTTTACAATTTGTTATGCAGCCTATACATGTTGGGCGAGCCTAAGCCAGCGCGAGCGAAGGCGAATTGATGCAAAGCGAGTGCTACCGTCCAAACAATTTGGCAAGTCTATGCAAACCAATGTAAATTGGCGCTTGTATTCACTTGGCCAGCTAGGCGAGCAATGCAAGGCAAATGATACTGTCCACACGTTGGCATTGGCGTTCACTCGGCGAGCCTGCGCCAACGTGTAGTAGCTTTACATGAAGCGAACTATACCAATCGCTCTTTTAGGAAACCAAATCCTTTACAATTTGTTATGTTTAACGCAAGTTAGGCCCAGGGGGCACGTTAGCGGTTATTGTTTTTCACGCGAGCTCCTGAGGGTAGTCAGAAATAGATTAAACTTAGAGATTTATTGGTGGAAGAAATCCGTGTTGGCCAAATGATACGAAGGTTCAAGACTCGAAACCCGGCCGTGATCTTATTGTTATACGAGCACTTATTGTTGACGTATATCTTATTTGTTATACGAGCTCTAAGCGGTGAAGGAAAACATCGTGAGGGAACTAGTTAGTATTCTAATGGGCGGCGATAAACTTGAAAGTCATGGAAAGCTTACTTATAAAATACTTCTGCTAAATGTGGGCATGTACCAAATATACCTTTGACTACCCCCGTAGATCGCAAAAGAACAGGAGTAGATTCACCTAGCTCTTAAGATGATTCAAAGTGATCCTAGATGGTCCTACTCAATAAATGATATTTGAATTTTGAAGACATTTCTATAGGATCTTAGATGCCTTAAACAAATCTGACAGTGTCTATGTCTACCACGTCTTGCGGATACAGTCTTGATCATAATTTCATTTAAGTTTATGGAAAATATATAACCATCGATATAAAGTTTCCATAAAACACGGCGGCGGCCTCGAGGCAGACCACCTGCCCGATGGTCAGACGACATTGTGAGGGCGGTAGGAGAGCAATGGATCCGGCTGGCACAAAACAGCCAGGAGTGGCGTGATGGAGAAGAGGCCTTTACCCAGCAGTGGGTGTTACAGGCTGCTTAGATATGCTGGATAAAGGCCTCCTCTCTATTTACGCTACTCTTCGGTTTTACTTATCGTCACCGGAAGTATCAATTAACGTAAGGGACAAACCCCGGGTTTACAGCAGAGCCGATATAAGATATTTTTTTTGTAAATGTGTCTGTATTTTTTTTTCCTGTGGTCCTATTAAAATACTTTCAAGGGCAAAGTTTCTTAGAATTTTGTCATCTTTCGAACTGTTAATTCAAAATTAAAATAAACCTTATGGTTTCGGAGATAGCCTGTCCCTTACCTTAAAATTCAATGTAAAGCCGTCCCTTACGTTATTCAAAAGTTTTAAACAGTAGGTAAGCAACAAGTGAAAAAAGAAATGTCATGGGTCATTTTAACGTAAGTGTTTTTACTTTGTACTATAGAAAAAGAAAATCTGTCTAGAACTAATGAAAATGTGTGATGTAAGGGACATTATTTTTAAGATATCAAAATTCTGAGTATGCCAGTCGATAGAGATTTTAGATCGAACTGTATATTTAACTCATTTTCGACAAAATGTCCCTTACGTTAATTGATACTTCCGGTGACGTTATATTTGTTAATCTAACTTTATAATGATGATACTCTTAACATCCGAACAAGCAATAAATAGTCACGTCATCATCCCATCAAGTCTGATCAAGCAACTTATTTATAACTTGTACTGTGGTGGCAAACGGGCAACATAATCTATTGCTTGAATCTAATAGGGAATAGAGCTCAAATTGGTACAATCTACTTTACATGTATGATCGTAAACTTTATAAACCTTGCTCACTAAGATCGTAAAATTTTACTAACACTTGATTACTATTGCATTTATTGTTAGTGTAAAGTATGTACTGCAAATTGCTAAGCTTAAATAAACACATTTTTCATTTTCATTTTCAATTTATTTATGCAGCCTGTATGCACCCACTGCTGGGTATAGGCCTCCTCTCTACTCCGTTATTCTTTGCGATCCCTCGCCAGCCTCATCCATTGCTGCCCAGCCACGTTCACGATATCATCCGATCAACGAGCGGGCGGTCTGCCTCGCGCTCGTCGGGCTTGCTCTAATCTAGAAAAAAATAATAGATGCTATGGTAAAATACCATCAAAACATAATGAACTAAACAATTTATAAACCAGATTTAGAACAAGATCATTTCTGAGCTCTCTAGGCACGGTAGACAAGGTTTTTTTTATAATATGGTGCAAGGCGAGCAATCCTAAAGTATCAATGCTTTTTCAGGATTTTGGGGTATGAGGAATGAATTGCAGAAGTTAAACAATCGAACTATATTATGTGTAGGTATGAACTATATGAAATAGCTGGAAAATGTTATTATTTATTATAGTATTTTTTTTAATTTCAAGATATCGTTGCTCCACAATCGGCAACAATTGCTCAAAATTGCCCGTACATCCACATCTTCAGTTCCACCGCGCAAGTTATTTATTATTATTAGCTAGCGCGAAATAAATTCTGATTAAGCGGGTTGTTTGTTTGTTTCGCGCTCATTAGCGTTAATATTACTTGTATTAATTGCTGTTTTGGGAGTATTTTGGTTACGCTCTGGCACTGTATTGATATAGTAGGGTGAGCCTCATCTTAAGGCTGTACTACTACCTACCTAAATTAGCACAATGATGAGTGCAACTTCAAATATTTGATTTAGCTTTATGAAAATAAAGATGAATTTAGAATGCGCTCGGTCGCGGCGCTTACGACAACTGCACGCTCCGAAACACGACAAAATGCTGTTTTTTGGAGATTTCTCATCACTTTAACAACCAATTAAAAAAAGTATACGTACATTATGTGAATTATTAAATTACCTATCCAATGGTGTAATCCAAAAACATAAATAACATCAACTTTAGAAGAAGATTAAGATTGATCTTATTTTTAGTGGATTTTTCGTACTTTTATACCACCGTATTTTTTTACCACATACTTTATTAATCGAGGAGATACTTAGATAGGGAAATGCAGTATTTAGCTCATGGTAGCGCCTTAATATGAAAGGTCGTTGGTTCATACAAGGGTATTTTTATTTGGGTATCATGCGAGTAAAACCACATGTGGAAGCTACTAGTACGCCTAGGTCATTAGCATGTTATTGCTGTCCAAACACAATGTACCTACATTAAACATGTAGGTACTGTACATCCTCTGTGAGTGTGCAATTAAATAATTGCTCCTCATTGTACTATTGTCCATTCATATTCTAGTTACTGTACATTACATGTCTAGATAACTAGCCTTCATACTGTCATCCTTGACGACCGTAGCACACCTCCGCTGCGAAACCATAACAGCGGAACCGCAGTAATTTCGCCATGTCTTGTCCGTATGTATGAGATACGGAACACTAGCGGAACTGCCTGTTCTAACGCATTTAAAATACAGCGTTTGTGCCCACACTATTTCGAAAAATTAAAATAATCGTTTTTGTAACTGACTGTACCATATTATACTCCATACTCATACTCATGCCAGTAGCACCAGCTCCCTGTGAAATACGAGTAGCGAAACCGCTGGATGAATTCCGCTGCGATCAAGCACAGAAATCAAAAGCGGAGGTGTTGGCATTCGGAGCAGCAGAGGCATTCTGTACCTACTAGACTCACTTCGAATTCACTCAAGTGACCGAGCTCACTAAATACGCAAGAATGTATTGTAAGTGTTTGTAGTAAGATTCAAATTTCGAATACGAAATTTGATATCTCACAGCGGATTCAGCTCTTCGACGTTCGAAGTGAGTTTACAGAATGAACCTACAATGATGAAACCGCGTGGAGAAAGAGATTTATAATCAAATCTATGCGTTAAAACAGGCGGTTTCCCTACTGTTACGCTTCGCATACATACGGACAAGACAGGACAAAATTACTGCGGTTCCGCTGTCATGGTATGTTAGCTAACTAAGGGAGTGGGCAAACGCGCTGCAATAACCGCATTGTGCCCACTCCTTTAGTTTTTCAGGATGGTTATAGACTACTTTTCACTATCATCATAATCATCAAAACCATCACTCCGCGGGCAACGCCACTAGGGCGCAGCTAGTAAATTATATACCCCTTTCACTTCAAAGGAATTCTTAAGATCTTAGAGTATACCTACTTACATTTTTTTTTGTATTAAATTGCCTCACAAAGGCTTATGTTAGAAAAAACATATTACGCGTCAACTCAAATATCAAACAGTTCAAAAGGGGGTTAAATGCAAAGTACCTCTCAAGTTTTTCTTGTTTATTACCCCGAAAACCTCAGAGTGCTACTTAAGTCTTGGGGGACTAAGATATTGATACTTTATCCCTTTGAGCGCTCCAATCCCTGGCTTAAGAGGGACCGTGTACACTCCGAGACCTCTACATTCATTACAAAATATTTAAAAGTTCTTTTTTATTTAAGGCATTTTTAAAAATTGAATCGGGATTAAGGCAGTTGTCCCACCGCCAACGGTGAACGAGAAACGAGTAAAGCCCGTCACAGACTTAGCTATAATATATATTAATATTTTTATAGCTAGGCTTATTACTATATATTTTCTATACTAATTTTCGCGTGACCACACACTCAGCTATAAATATACGGTATCATAGTACGGTATATTAATATATATTATAGCTAAGTCTGTGACGGGCTTTAAACTAGAAACTATAAGTTGGCGAGCAGTGACAAGTGAGTGTACGAGTGCGACGGGTGATTACTCACGCTACTCGCTCACTATGCAGAAAATAACCGCTACTTGGCCTCTCGGCAAGTTCTGACCGCCGAAGCTAGCATCTCTGAGCGAGTATTGTGGAGCCGAGCTCTTATCGCCCAGCGACAAACTCGTGGAGAGAGTCCTCGCCGGCAGTGTAGACAGTCAGCGATCAACTATTAAGGCTGGTTTTACTGTCACGCGTACCGTCGGCGCTGATTGGCGAGTGATCTTTATTGCAATTAAATAAGGATATTGATTGTTTAGCAGAAATGGCTACGCTGATTGCTCTCGTCAGTGCTGGACAATCAGTATCCTTATTTCATTGTAATAAAGATCACTTGCCTATCAGCGCTGACGGTACGCGTGACAGTAAAACCAGCCTAATATTATATGCATCTCTTTTGTTTACACGAAGCATGCAGCTGTCGTAAGCGCCGCAGCTGAACGCATTCTAAATTCATTTTTATTATAACGTAGCTAAGACAAATATTTGAAGTTGCACTCATCAATGTGCTAAGTTTTGGTGGTATTTAAGTACCTACGCGTAGGCTGTACAGCCTTAACGTAGAACACAGGATGTACGGTCCCCCACGTGGGCCTGAAATTAAACCTTCAAAGGCCGAGTAAATCTTTAAATTCATTGATCCTTTGACCGAATTTTAATCTGTTGGTAATTTACACATTTATGTATTTTCAATTTAATATTTAATTTAAATATTGGCAATACAGTCACGGAAAATAGTGGGCAACTATCATTTTTAGGGTTCCGTACCTCAAAAGGTAAAAAAAGGAACCCTTATATGATCGCTTTCTTGTTCGTCTGACGGGTCTGTTTGTCTATGTATCACCACCGATTTTTTAAAGTTGCCTGCTGTGCGATTCAGACTTCCAAAAACGCATCCGATTCGATGATTTTCTTCGGAAAGTTTACGTTGTTTCAGCGAATAAACTTTACTTTCCGAATTCGGAATACATTCCGAGAAGGTCTGAATCGTGCTGGATTCAAATAAGTAGTGCAATATCCCAACAATTGTAAAGTATTGTAGAATTGCTAGTAAATTAATCGGAAAATTTAAAAAAAAAAGCAAAATGTAACAACAAATTCAATTTTTTTATTAATAGTTAACTATGGTATTGACAGGCTCTACATTGTGGTTTTATAAGTTTGCGCGAACTTCTATTGAAAATTCTTGCAAAATTCTTTGAAAACGACATAATGGAAAATTAAATTTTCCTCAGATTTTACTTTTTTATTCGTATTCAATTGTGGCCATTGATAAATCATTTACAAGGTTTACTTCCTACAAAATTCAGTGATGATTTGAAAGATTTTGGGTGAAAGATTGGTGAATTTTTTGGTGGCTGACTGTTCATTTGAGAGTTATTTTTATTTTAAGTAGAAATATGATTTATAAAATCACATACATAAAATCACGCCTGTTTCCCATCATAGGGGTAGGCAGAGACCACAGATCTCCACTTGCTACGATCCTGACACACTTCTTTCGCTTCATTCACTTTCATCACATTCTTCATGCATTTATATTTTTATTTTATTGTTTCAGATAAACATCCTGGATCTCGTAAAATGCGAAGTAAGATCATTTATTTATTAATCTTTAATTTTTGAACTTATAGAATAGTTTCCTGACTGACTAATCTACTGAAACTTTGTGGAGTAGCTTGCTCAGTCATTCTTAGATCGTTAAGTAAGTTCGTATGAGCAAGTGGCCAACTCTGGTGACGGAGTTTTTAGGCCGCCTAAAGGCCTCCGTCATGGCTGAACGACTTAATAGCCGGGACTGACAATTTAACGGGCCCTCCGAAGCACGGAAGCGCTCAGTTCGTAATACCACTTTCGGTCACCCATCCAAATTGTGACCGCGCACAACTCTGCTTAACTTCAACGATCAATCAAGCTACGCCACGAGCGCTTCTAAACTTTATCTACTAAACTTATAAAACAGTTTGTACTGACTGACTAATCTACTGAATCTTGTGGCGTAGCTTGCACAGTCATTTTTAGATTGTTGAAGTTAAGTAACGTTCTGCGGGGCTAAAAAGGCTAAAATAGCAGAATCACAATAGGAATTGAATTATATGCCGTCTCTTTTCATTGACTGAGAGTGAAACGAGACGGCATATAGTTCAATACCTGAAGATTCTGCTATAAAGGCCTTTTTAACCCTGCTAAGCGGTCATTTGGATGGGTGAAAATTTGATGATAATGCTGATAATGCCTCTAACAGACTGGACTAACAGGTAATTTTTTTAACGGCTCATATTTTATGAATTACACAATTTATTAATTTTTTAACCTGGTATATTATTGCTGGGCAAAGGTCTCCCACAAAATTCCCCACTGATCCAAACTCAAACTCAAATAACTTTATTTGTTAACTGTTAGACACACAAGTTATAAGGTTACACACATATATTAAGCTAAGTTAACAAAAAGGCCTCCACTCAGCATAATCTACAGTAGATAGTCTACCATAGCGCTGGTCTTCCGTGGTAGCACAATCCCTTTCCTTGGCAATCTCCAACCATTCCTCTTCGAATTCACAATTCCAACAAAAATATTCTTTACTTCTTATGAATTCGTGATTAAGTTGGCAGCCCTACTTATATGATTTTTTTTAACTGACAACCCTAGTTTAGTCTAAAGCTAACTTGACCACAAATTGTTCGATAAAACGCTTAGTTGCTAAAGGCTCTTCAAAGGCTACCCGTTTGGCCAAGCCGCTACCACTGTTGAACGAAAATCCTTTGATCTTACCAAAGCTTAGGAATTTATCCATTTAATATTGAGAGCTTATATTTGTATTTAGTTTATTCATAAATAAATCTTTGATTTCTTTCAATTCTATGGATATAGAGATGTAAAATAAAATCAGTAAAATCAGAATTGAATAACGTAAAGATTTTTCGTTTTAAAAAATAACTCTTTGAGGGAATGAGTTGAATGATATTTAAAGCTTTTGCTATGGAATAAAAAACGTTATTTTTATAAGCGGATTATGTATTATTTTAAATAAAAACGCCTTGTACGCTCCAACTCCGTTTAATTTAATCGTTATAAAAATATTGTTACAAAAAATAAATAAAAATATTGTTATTGGGTTAGGACGTGTCAAAGTGACCTACCTAAAAAAAAAGTAGCAAATACATGAAAATAATTATTTTAAATGATTTAGATTTCTTAAATCGTGACGAACTTTTTTTTTATATTTACCGTATGTTTAAATAAATAAATGATGACATTTTCACACAGAATCATCTAGCTCCTAAGTAAGCAGAGCTTGTGTTACTACTTATATACTCTTTTTTCTTGTTTTGTAAATATATAGAAAAATAAACAGACAAATATTGCAAATATATAGTAAAACCTTTTGTGTTGCAGCTGCATTTTAAAAAACTCTACAAAAACCTTCAAATGAAACCCACTTTCCGTATGCTAACTGGTTTCCACAAAAAGCTACTAACAATGTTACATGATGTGAATTAGTTAGCTAAGCTAGTACCAACACTGCAGTGCGTCACGGACAATTGAAATATTAACGTATTAAAATGCTTCAATGTAATTCCTTGGGATGAAATAATTCAATTCAAATGACCTGAATTAGTATAATATTAAAAAAAAAAGGCTGCAAAAATCCATTGTATTTAGGGCAGATTTTTCAATCGATAAATAACTTTTATCTGAGGAATAAATACCTACATTATGACTTTCAATACAATATCTGTCAAATCGCATATTTATTTCCTCATAAAAAGTTATCTAGGTATTGAAAAATCAGCCCTTAGTGCAGTAATATCATTATCATTGTTATTGGGCTTCCTGATTAGAAAGTCTAATTTCTTAAATGCCAGCTCAAATTAGATCCCATTGCTGGGTGAAATCTTCCGTACTATAATCCTTCCTCAAACGCCACCACAGTTGCATGCGCCATGAGAATCTCAAAAATTTACGAATCATGGCAAACATTCCGTATATTTTGTGCTTTTGATGTCATAGCTGTCCACGTCCACTCTGTACCGCATCGCTTTGTGATGTTAGGTGTATGGAATTCTATGAACCAAAGCTCACTACACCAACTCCGCGTCACCGGTTGAAAATAAATGAAATGCGATTCAGTGCGGTTCAAATGTGGAGTTGACCTGTGACCTGAAAATCTTGATAGGACCAATTCATTAATTAAATTAAAAATTTCACTTTCAAAACTTTCAAATTAAAAATTAATTAATTGGTTTAATTAATTAGTAAATTAGAAATTTAATCGATAAATGGTCCTATCAAGATTTTGTGGTCAAATTCTGTCAATTATTAATAACCAATCCAATGGTGTAATCGTATCCAGTCGTGTACGTTTGAAATTTAGGTAAGTAGCTTTTTAGTGTTCCGGCATGAGGCTATTTTCCGAATTAACAAGGTTCTAATGATACTTCAAATAATAGGTAAGATACACCACTGTGTAAATAATTTCACAAAGCGATGAAATCCGACAGGCGACATAAAAGCAGCGTTTTATGTCGCCATTAAAACCTGGACTCGCACCAATTGACACCCGTCAAGCTTATAATTGAAGCTCGTTTTCACTAATTGGGAGCAATAAATAAATACTTAATGCTGGACGTTTCACATAGCCCAAAGTAAGCAGAGCTAGCCCAAAGTAAGCAGAGCTTGTGTAAACTGCAATTGAAAATGAAAAATCTTATCAAAATTTTCAATTCCGACGAGATTCGAACCCGCAATGATTACAAGCGATCCTCCGCCTTTACCAACTTGGCCACCTACACCTGGTGGTTCAACACTAAGTATAAAATTTAAAATTATAATAAATTGGTTGTCAAGACTACTATTTTTGTATCCCACGGGAACCGTGCAATTTTTCGGGATAAAAAGTAGTATATGTCCTATTCTCGGTTATTATCTATCTACGTTTCAAATTTCATCAAAATCGGTTTAGCAGTTATGGAGATACGTGGGAACAAACATTCACACACACACAAACACACACACGGACTTTCACCTTTTTAATATTAGTAGGATAACTGTAATATAACCAGCTTTAGAATTTATAATTAATTGGATTATAACAACTACCGAAGGGTTTTCCCCAATTAGAGTGTGAAAATCTATCAGTTAGAAACAATTTACGAAATCTGACGAGCGGACACTATTTAATGAGTATTAATAAACTTCAAAGGGTACCTACAGATTATTGAACTGCCGTCGTATTACCAAGTCTTAGAGCAATGTCAAAGTAAGATTACTTTCGTCCGTACTTAGATAAGACTGAAGTAAGACTGACGCAGGCATAAATCAGGCCTAAATCAACCTTGTTTTAATCCTGCCTTAGGACGGAAACAATCTTAACGCAGGGATGTTTTGGTGACATGACCAAGGAAGTTATATACCTACGTAACTGGAAAGTTAATTGAGACAGAAAACGCGGTCCGCTTGAGAGATAAAACTTGGGCGGTGTGTCTCTTTCTAAAGGGTGACCATAATTTATAAACTAAACATCCCTAAAGTCCCTAAGGGGCCTTTTACATCATTTTATGATTTACGTGATGTTTCAGAGCATGATTTTTCAATTAAAATACTGATACAATTTTGATCCTTGATTTTGATTTCGATCCTTGGTTTCGATCCTTGAATTCGATCCTTGATTTCAATCCTTGGTTTCGATCCTTGATTTCGATCCTTTATTTCGATCCTAGATTCTTGAATCTTGAATCTTGATTTTTGAATCTGAAAACTGAAATCTTGAATCTTGAATCTTTGAAGTGACAGCTGTCAAACTTAAAACCGCTATATCTCGGGAACTACTCGTCCTAAACTCCCCGTTCTCAGTTCAAATTAAAGCTATGACCAAGATCTTCATTTGAAGTGACAGCTGTCAAACTTCAAATGGCCATATCTCGGAAACTACTCATCCTAGACTCTTCCTTTTTAGCTCAAATGAAAGCTATGACCAAGATCTACATTTCAATAACAGCTGTCAAAATGACATCTGTCATCTGAAATGAAGATCTTGGTTATAGCTTTCATTTGAACTGAGAACGGGGAGTCTAGGACGAGTAGTTTCCGAGATATGGCCATTTGAAGTTTGACAGCTGTCACTTCAAATGAAGATCTTCGTCATAGCTTTCATTTGAACTGAGAACAGGGAGTCTAGGACGAGTAGTTCCCGAGATATGGCCATTTGAAGTTTGACAGCTGTCACTTCAAATGAAGATTTTGGCCATAGCTTTCATTTGAACTGAGAACGGGGAGTCTAAGACGAGTAGTTTCCAAGATATGGCGGTTTGAAGTTTGACAGCTGTCACTTCAAATGAAGATCTTGGTCATAGCTTTCATTTGAACTGAGAACGGGGAGTCTGGGACGAGTAGTTTCCAAGATATGGCCGTTTGAAGTTTGACAGCTGTCACTTCAAATGAAGATCTTGGTCATAGCTTTCATTTGAACTTTGAACGGGGAGTCTAGGACGAGTAGTTTCCAAGATATGGCCGTTTGAAGTTTGACAGCTGTCACTTCAAATGAAGATCTTGGTCATAGCTTTCATTTGAACTTTGAACGGGGAGTCTAGGACGAGTAGTTTCCAAGATATGGCCATTTGAAGTTTGACAGCTGTCACTTCAAATGAAGATCTTGGTCATTGCTTTCATTTGAACTGAGAACGGGGAGTCTAGGACGAGTAGTTCCCGAGATATGTCCATTTGAAGTTTGACAGCTGTCACTTCAAAGATTCAAGATTCAAGATTTCAGATTCAAGATTCAAGAATCAAGGATCAAAATCCAGGATCGAAATCCAATATCGAAACCAAGGATCGAAATCAAGGATCGAAATCAAAATCAAGGATCAAAATCAAGGATTGAATTAAAGGATCGAAACCATGGATCGAAATCAAGCGCTGATTTTATCGAGCGCGATAAGGTAAAAATATCCTGAAATTTAAATGACAAGGTCACACTACTAATCCAACAACGAGTGTGAAAGAGACAAAGCTACCAAGAAAGCCTCTCAACAAGACCAACAATCCTTATAACCAAGATTAAATTATACCTAATATATCGTTGTGTAGTCGTGATAAGGTTCAAAATCATTTGTACATTATATGTCAGGTAGCATTCCTGTATGTATATAACTTCCTTGGACATGACATCGACTAGATGCAGGACTGCGCATGTCCTGCTCGGTGTCATCGAGCAAGACATGCGCAGAGAGAGCGGTCAAGACCAAGGCAGGAATAAAATAAGATTGTTTTCGGACGAAAACAATGTCAAATCAAGCTTAAGGCAGGAATGGATTTCACCTTATTTTGACATTGCTCTAAGAGCTCATAGTACGGTTACTGTACTGGATGAAATAAGATAACTCCCGAAAACCTTCTTCGTCGATTTATTTATTACAGAAATAGATTTTTACGCATTTTAAGATCCTTTAAAAATGTCTCTGTCAGAGGTTTGTCTTAATACAAAGTTAACATTCCATACGTGACAACGTACAGATTGCAAGCCCATCGACGCTTTCAGAAAACTCACTGCTTTCCTCACGATGTTTTCTTTCACCATTTAGAGCTCGTCTTAAAGTGCATAATACATTTTTCATTCCATCTATTCGAAAAGGACGACTTTGTTCGCCTTTAAGTGCGCCCAAAGTAGATGATTCCTCTTCAAGGAACTTTTAGCGGGCAGTAATGAGTTTTTAATCCTCTTTATAAGTTTAGCGGGCAGTAATGAGTTTTTAATCCCCTTTAAGTGCGCCGGAATTATCTATGAATTATCTTTGCCGCGCACTTTTGAGGTACAACTACTTTCCACATTCATCTCAAATCTACCAAGATGAATGAGGGAGGACTCTTCCAAAAACACCACAGTTGTAATCACATTTAGAGATTTATTACTCTGCAGTTTTCTATACATAATTGTAATTCCAACCTGATAAAATCCTGTGCGTTTTCGTCAGCGCGATCTAGAACGATGGTCTACTGGCGCCATCTAGTTTGTTTTCGTGGAACTATTGAGCAATTCTAGCGGAAGAGATTTTTTGTTTGAACGCGCTAATCTCACAAAACAGGTTTTTATAATAGCTACCTACAACGTTTTTAATATTCATTATTCTGTATATTTATTTAGCTATTTATTTATATTTATATTGTTTGTGAGAGAAATAAATAAATAAATGAAATGAAATGAAATCTCAGGAACTACCAGTCGGATTTGAAAAATTATTTCTGTATTTGATAGCTAAACTCTTGAGGAAGGTTATAGGCTACTTTTCATCATCATCATCATCATCACCATAAACCATCACTACGGGGGCAACGCCGCGAGGGCGCTGCTAGTATCGGATAAACATACCGCCCACCATTCAGCCGGCGCGCGGCCACCGTCTGAATAAAAAAAAATTAATCCCCGATTACTCTTCTCAAGTGGAACTTCGTTGATTTAACACATTCCTTTCTCCTCCCTTTTATTTTCTCATAGATTGTAATGAAAAGTAGAGTGTATCACTCGGGCGCAAAATATATTTTTGGCTCGGGCGACGTACTTTAAATCCCTCGCTTCGTTCAGGATTCTACTAAAGAATCCCTCGCTACGCTCGGGATTCTACTCTAGAATCCTTCACTTCGCTCTGGATTCAAAAAAGCGCCCTCGCCGTAAAAATATTATTTTCCCCCCATATAATACAATATACTATTTCGAAACTAAAAATCCATTGGTGCAAGGCCGGCTTCGCACCCACTCGGCCAACATGGTCACACTCTAATTTTAAGAAATGTTTGGGGAACAGGGTGGAATCGTTCCCCAAAGGCAGAGTAGGTGGTTTCTCTGCAACGGGCCGGCCCATCTGGCCCACTTGCCCGTGGGCTTTTATTACACCCTGTATTACTAGTAGTTCGCCCCGAACTGAGATCTCGCGCACCGTTGTGTTGATAGCCTAGATTTGGACTTGTTTCTGACTACCCCTATACCTACGTTAAGTGCTCCTTCTAGTGTTTACCACACAATGATATCTAATGCGGTAGCGCATCAGTATGGTAAAGATTATAGGCATGCATGCAATACATTAAGTCGTGTCGTATTTATATTCAATAGTTGACCCCGCGAACTTCGTACCGCGTCTCAGGGAAGGCCTCTTAGTTCGAGAAATTATTAAAATAGCAGTTCAATACAAAATGTATGAGAAAATCAATTCCCTCCCCTCCCCCCCTCCCTCACCCTCTCCCCCCCCCTCCCTCACCCTCTCCCCCCCTCCCTCCCCTCCCCCCCTCCCCTCCCTCCCCTCCCCCTCCCCCCCTCCCTCCCCTCCCCCTCCCTCCCGACCCACACGATGCCACACTCTTTGTCTGTTAACCAGACCTACGAATACATCGAAACTCTATGAAACGGGAGCTCTCTCCATACTTCCGTTAATTGGTTTCCATAATTTTTCTTTTTCACTGTATTTCAAAAACTATAGAACCTAGAAGAAAACTAAAAACCATTTTGGAATGTATAAATTGAGTACTTTCATATGACACCCCACTCAATATATTTGGGTAACTTTGAAAAAAATTTACCCCCTTGGGAACCCCATATCTTTACAACCCCTTCATCGATTACGCTCATATGCTCCACAGCAAATTTCCAT
Source organism: Camptogramma bilineatum (assembly GCA_958496255.1). Lineage (NCBI taxonomy): Eukaryota > Metazoa > Arthropoda > Insecta > Lepidoptera > Geometridae > Camptogramma > Camptogramma bilineatum. The sequence goes on from OY292472.1 coordinate 1,410,470, forward strand.
AGCACAACCTATTGACCTATCAAGTTTCATACAGATTGGATAAGCGGTTCGACAGTTATGCGAGAACATAAAAATGAAACATACAAACATACAAACATACAAACATACAAACATACAAACATACAAACATACAAAGCAAAATCGCCTAACTTGCCACTAAGATCTTCGCTCGCTTCGCTCGCTCGATCGATTAAAACCATCTGATGGCCAAAAATAGATGCAATCATTTTCATAGCGGCCGTTAACCCAATTAATTATCAAGTGGGAGGCGATGTCAAAATATTCAAACAAACAATAGTTTACTCTCGAGTAAAAACTTAATCCAGTTTGGTCGAATCCAGCCTAAGGCTGCTTTTCCACCAGAGATGTGCGATGGAAATGTATCGTGCGAGGATGTCTAGCTATGCTGTGAAAATGTGTGGAGATTTCCACCAAAGCTGTGCGATGAAAATGTGACTACGAGGATGTGTAGCGGAGCTGTGAAAATGCGCTTTAATGTGTGGTGCGAGGATGCGTTGCGAAGCTGTGAAATGTGTCGACGGGGGTGCGTTTCTTGCAATACATTACTCGCAACACATTCCTCGCAACACATCCCTTGTACACATTCCTCACAACACATCCCTCGCTTGTTTTGTATGCGCAAAAATCTAGCTCCGCTGAGCCGTGCTGACCGAGGCGAGATAAATGAAGCGATTCTATTGGTTCTTTACAAACACATTCCTCGCAACGCATCCTCGCACATCTCTGGTGGAAACGCAGCCTAAGGCTGGAAATCTGTACCCGTATTTTAAATGTGAAAGTGTGTTTATTTGTTTGTTTATTTGTTCTGCTTTCACGTCAAAATAGAGCGACGGATTGACGTGATTTTTTGTGTGGAGATAGTTGAAGGGCTAGAGAGTAACATAGGCTACTTTTTATTCGGGTACCACGCGAGCGAAGCCGCGGGCAGCAGCTAGTAACAAAATAAATCCGCCATTAAAAGTTTATATGTGCTATTCAATACGTAGAGTATTCAGAATGTTTTTATGTCCCCTAATAGTCATTAAACATTAAGTTTGCTTTTCGTACAAAGTTTTGGAACTCGGGAGCGATTAAATACAAATCATTGTTTGAGAGCGGGCTAGCATTGTTCTGTACCTACTAGCTCCTAAAAACGCCAATTGAATTACTTATTTGAAACACATTTCATAGAAAATGTGTTTTTTTGAATTGAAAAAAGAAAAAAAATTGCAAAAACTCACGAATTGATCTGGTAAGTTACTTTGGGAAAAGTTTTTCTGGTGGTAGAGTCGATTAAGACCAACTTGTTTTTTTTTTTGACAAATGCAATTTTTTAGGCTAACTGTACTTTTTTTTAAATGCAATTATTTTTTTCTTCAAAATAAAACAATAGTTTCTTAAGAACTAAACTTTCTAACAACTTTCTAACTACAAGAGAAAAGGTGAAAACACAACACAACACACACAAGAGAAAACCCTTCAGTGACCAAGAATTTGCCACACCCTGTATATGTATATAATCAAATACAAATCATTGTTTGAGAGCGGGCTAGCATTGTTCTGTACTAGCTTCTAACTGCAAGCGAATTGAATTATTTAGATGAAAATTCAAGGGAGATGGTAAATAAATTTTTTTCTTATTTATTTATTTGTATTTGTAAAACCAACAGCTAAATATACAAGATAGCAGCTAGAATAGATAACAGAGCCAATTATAGGTTTTCACTGATGGAAACATGATCCTACTAATATTATAAAGGCGAAAGTCCGTGTATGTGTGTGTGTGTGTGTGAATGTTTGTTACCACGTATCTCCATAACTACTGAACCGATTTGGCTGAAATTTGAAACATAGATAGATAATGACCGGAAATAGGACATAAGCTACTTTTTATCCCGAAAAAATGCATGGTTCCCGTGGGATAAACAAAATAGTAGTCCACGCGGGCGAAGCCGCGGGCGTCAGCTAGTGGTCAATAAATGTGAACACTCTATCACAATACAACGCGTCTACCTGAAAAGTGTCCAGACACAAATATTTTCTTCCTAAAGCATAAAGAGAGAGAGAGAGATAGAAACTACACGACAGTGACGAGAACTCTTTTCAACAATAATATTAAACAACAACAAAAACATAAAAGCAACCAAAGGAAAAAACTACCTTTACGGCTTTTCGACAATTTTCCTGTGGTCTATAACAATGTGAGACAACTGTGTAAAATGTCCATCTTTATTTATTTATTTAATTTATTTCAACAAAAACGTATATACATACCAATATTCTCGACATTCTCGTTTTTAATTTGAAATTAATCTAACTGGTGCTAGGAGCCGTGATTTGGGGTAAGCTGAATATAATGAATGAAACGTGTTGGATGATATGAGTCGGTTTTCAAACTTTTATTACTGACGAATTAGGGTACCAAAGCTCTTGGTTTATTGCTCATTTGGTGCTCACATTTTATCATCATCATTATTTCCTTCTAAGCCTAAAACTTCTAACACACGGGAATTATTCACGTAAAAATGTCGTCGATTTAGATACAGACAATGTTTCGATTCATCTGGAGAATCTTCATCTGGGTAAGGAGGGAGTTGCGGCAAGGTTACTCCTCGCGGTCGCGTCTCACACAAACAGATTTTTGAAACTAATAGATATTTTAAATGTTTTGGTAAAGGATTTTACCGCTTATATATCCGTTGTTCATTCAGTTAGTTGCTAATACATAACATTTCATTCTGTTGGCCTTCAACTACAGCCGAAACGTAACCAGCCATGAAGTGGGCTTGTATGTATGTATGTATAGGGACTCCGTTTTCCGCATTTAGACTCAAAGGTGGTCCTTTATGCGTGGGGATGACCTGGCTCACTAGTTGTGAAGTCAGCCTAGCTCCTCCCAGAAGCACAGAAGTTTCCTGGGGTCTTCGCAGGCCTCGAGGAGCGACCTCGGGTTGTTGAGGATTTGCTGCCGTTGTGCTGCTACGCCCACGCATTCCAGGACTACGTAGGCTGCTTAAATTAACCTTATCCAGAGGGAAGACTGATGTTGGGCCAATTGAGCTACGGGTTTCTCTACCGTTTAGAGAGGGCACACGACGTTTTCTGAAGCGCGTTTTTTAGCAGCGCGTTCGCATCGCGTTTGTATCGATACAAACGTGCTGTAAAAAACGCAATATGCCCTCTCCCTTACAGCTCATGATTATAATATGCGTAATTTTTTTTAGCTAACTAATTCTGCCCCACTGCTGAGCAAAGGTATAATAAGCGTAATAAGCAATTTTTTTGCAAAATGATAAACCATTTTTACACGGCCAGGGTGGGCTTTAAAGCCTATGACCTGTAGACCTATAATGATAATGAAAATTATTTTCTTTGATATAGAATGGTTGACGGTTGGGAATTAAAATAAAGTTCACATGCAGTTCTGAAGTATATATAGTTGATCGATCGAACACCACATGTCTTCTCACACCATTTGCAATGGCCACAATGATGAAGAATATTTTATTATTTTTTATTTTTACTACCTACTAATTTGCAAATATGAAAATGAATGTCAGGCTTCTTTTTTACCCGACTACGGCGAAGCAAAAAGGAGGGTTGAGGTTGACCGGTATGTATGTATGTATGAATGTTCATCTGTTCCCTCGTAACTTCTAAACTACTCATCATAATTTTTATTTTTTACAATACTCTATAGGCCCTCTTTTATAAGACAAGATAATAGTGCTAAGAAAATGTCCTAGCTTGTGACACATTTAAATTGTATAAAGACATCAATAAGCTATAGAATACCTAAAGTAAGAGGCTCTAGGCATTCCAATATCTTCCCCAAGTGGAACATAAATCATCTCCCGCAATTCATCAAAATTTTATACATGAACCAACAAAATGGGTGCATTACGAAGCATCTTTTGACATGTGCCTATTAAGTAACTTGTTGGCCAACATAATTCTTTTTTTTTATAAAGGAAAAATCCTTTATAAAAAAAAGAATTAGTAACTAGTATCAATAAAGATGGATTGCGGTTGGTTAATCTCCGGTTTCGTATGCGGCCGAAGAGGTTCGATTTTACACCGAACTTTGGTTCCCAATATGAATATTTTTTTGAAAATAAATATGATGGATTTCACACAGTATCATCTAGCCCCAACGTAAGCAAAGCTAGTGCTAGGGAACTACGTGACTGGTAAACTACTTACAATTTCTTTTTGTAAATACATTCATATTTCAGTGTTTCCTAAAAATTATAATCTAGATGCCTTTACAGCTAAAGTGAATAGATTTCTTATAGATCAATGTGATCCATCCTCGGCCACACCGTCGCTTAATATCAAGCGAGTTGGTGGCCAAACATAGATCTATTTCGTATAAAAAAAATATATCAATATAGAAAAACACCCAAACGCCACTTTTACAAGATCTTTGAATTAAATACATACATACATACATACATACATAAACTCACGCCTGTATCCCATCATAGGGGTAGGCAGAGACCACAGATCGCCACTTGCTACGATCCTGACACACTTCTTTCGCTTCATTCACTCTCATTACATTCTTCATGCAAGCTCGTCGGTTTAGGGTACTCTTGACCTGGCCTTTTTCCAATAATTCGCCAATTTGGTCTAGGAATGTGCGCCTAGGTCTTCCCCTTCCGACGGTCCCATTCACACTTGCCTTATGGACCTGTTTTGTCAATCTATTTGAATTGAATGCAGTCGAATAAAGTAAGTATTATGAATCACCTACAGAAAAGAGAAATGTTATTTCAAAGAGCCAATCAAATAGACATGGCAACTATAATAGAAGTAGATTATATTGTTCAAAACTTAACAGAACCTTATTTATCGCAGTCTAAACTTTAACTGGTGTAAATTAGTCCCCACTAACTTGTCAAACGCACCCCTGTCAGAAGTAACTTCTTGAACATCCGTACAATACCAGGTTTGGACCGTATCCAAATTAAAAAAGTTTCTTGGTAATATAAGGTTTCGAATCGGTTAAATTTCTAGGAATCACCTATTTTAAACGTACTCGTACGTTAATACGATAGTGGAAGTTTCATCGGTAATATACTTAGTTTAGAAGTAATAGACTTTATGCTCTACTGGTCTATAAGCCGGCTAGTTGAATAGTAATATAAAGTAGAAGACATTATGGAACTGGCATAGTCGGACACCGACAAAAGTTCCTTAAAAAAATAGATTTATGTACCTACCTATAGGTACGAACTGCCTAGGAATGACATAAAGTATAGGTATAGGTAGGTACATAACTCCTCTCATTGCCAAAGTATACTTTGAAAATGCGAAGAGTTGTGTTGGCCTATGATAAAGGCCGTTGTAAAAAAGCCGGGACCGACAATCAAAGGCGCATTTCAGACTGCGCTATAATATGCGCGATATTGTTATGCTATGAACTATAAGCTATAATAAAATGCTATATATAATATGCTATGTATATTATGTATATATTTACAAAAAAATAATGTATTTAAGTTGTATATCAGTCATGTGGTTCCCATAACACAAGCTCTGCTTAGCTTGGGGCTACATGATGGTGTGTGAAATGTCCAGCATTAGGTATTTATTTATTTTTATTTATCATATTATAGCGTAACCTGGGTTACGTGCCCTCCAAAGCGTGGAAGCGTAATAGAAAATCGAATATAAACAGAAATAAAATACCTGAAACCACGTATCCTATAAAAGCGAATGGAATCTTCTCGAACTAAACAAAAGCACATAAATGAGAAGCTACGGACTCGCACTAAAAATATTACGATGATGAAGACAGAACTTTGTTTGAGAGGGTAAAGCATGGTTTCCACTGAAAGATGTGCTATTTGGGTGCAGGGTTCGTTGGAGGAAAGAAAATACATTTTTAATACGTACAAACACTCGCATGCCGCAACTAAAACGTCGCAACTGCCGCACAAAAACTCACCAATGAAATACTTTAAATTAATGGACCTAAATTGTCTAAAATTAAGAGTTATATAAAATTGAAAATTACAAATGTTCCAATCACTAAAAGTGATATTAAAATTTAAGTGAAATAGATTCTAATTTTTAAGCCACTTTGAGTCAGTTAAGTCATTTTGACTGGTCTCTTAGCTCAGTTAGTAGTAGCTCTGCCTTCTGCGCTGTAGGTCGTAGGTTTGATTCCCATCCAGGACAAACATTTGTGTGATGAACATAGATGTTTGTTCTGTGTCTGGGTGTTATAAAATATTCTAAGTACCTATTATGCATTTAAAAAAGTGTATAAGTATTCTATCAGTTATTTGGTTCCCATAGTACAAGCTTTGCTTAGTTTGGGGCTAAATGGCGCTGTGTGAAACGTCCAGCAATATTTATTTATTTTTATTTAATATCTGTCTATGATTCAAATACATGAGCCATGAATTATAAACATCAATGTCTTTTCCAATATTCTACCAGAGTTGGCCACTTGCTCATACGAAAGAAGAAGAAGAATATTTTACCTACTTCTGTTTTCCTATGCTATAGACATGCTCTAAAAGTGGTCCACAACCCTATTTCCCCAATAAAACTAGAACAGCAAGTAAGTACAGTTATATTGCAATAGATGGCAGTCCCGCTCCAACTTTGTTCAGTTTGATAGTTCATATTCTCAAGTTTCTTTACGGAGTTCCTCTAACTTTGTTGTCTACTATTTTAGGGCAACTGTCCCACAATTTTGGCAAGAATCTATTAGATATCTACTATTTTAGAAGCAGACGTGGCGTAGCTTGCTTTATATTGTCGTGGTCAGCGGAGCTAAAGTGGCCACTCTTGATGAAACATCCGATTTTTCATCAAATATTTCATAGATGTTTCATATATGAAGCTTAAAAGAAGCATGTATGAAATATTTATGAAACATCTAATGAAACATTTAATGTTTCATAGATGTTTCATAGATGTTTCATAGATGTTTCATAGATGTTTCATAGATGCTTCATATATGAAGCATCTGATGAAGCAAACATTTGATGAGAAATTAGGTGTTTTATCAGATGTTTGATTAGATGAAACATCGGATGTTTCAGAAAAAGTGGCCACTTTAGACCCCAGAGAGAAGATCTTAGAAATACAACTACTAGTAGAACCAGTACCTATTTCTATATTTTGTTATAATTTTGTTTTTAAATTATTTTTATATTTAGAGCGAATAGTGGCAAGTTTGTTGCAAAAAGCTAATTTCCGTTCGTTAATAAGCGAAACTTTTTCTCGGCGGTGCTAAAGCTGCCATTAAAGATGCGTGTTGGACGCCCATCACAGCAACACGCAAACACGACTGCTTGCCACGGTGTCATTATGTAGTATAAAAGTATTTTTATGAACGGATAACATGGGATACCTCCATACAGATTCATTTTGTGGAAAAAGCTATTTATTAATCAAATACATGACAAAATTTTAAATAATTTTGCCGGATATTTCAGACGGCATCATCTAGCCCCAAAGTAAGCAGAGCTTGTGTTATATGGGAACTATATGACTGATATACTACTAGGATATTATGTAGGTTTTTTTTTTTTTACCTGTACTGTCCCAAAGCTGGGCAAAGGTCTCTCAAAGGTAGGTATTTACAAAAAAAAATTTTTTTTGTAATTACAATAAATAATACATAGAAAAGCACCCAGACCCAAGACAAATTTTTCTCTAAAATTAAAACGCGAAAACAAAATAAAAATGTCTGATAAATACAAAAAAAAGAATGAAAAATCTCTTATAATGTATTAATTAAATATAACTATGCAGACACAATGAACCAAATTCTGAATACTAAAAAGTCAGTCAAAAGGGCCCGTACAAACGTATTGTTCATATTGTTAGAACCGCCCCGTTTCAACTCAAAGAGTTTTAATTTGAACCTATCCGTATAAATTCTTTGAATGAAAGGAAAATTTTAGGGGTTTGTTGGTTTATGGGATTTTTTATGATTGCTCGTTATTTCGTTCAGAAAATTAGGATTTATTTGGGGCCTTTTGAAAGTTTTCGTATGAATAATTTTATAAGATATTTTTAGCAAAAAATTCAAATAAAGGTTCGCGCCCGAGACAGAGCCATGAACACAGAACATAATAATACTTCGTATACAATGGACACTGTGAGTTTGAGCTGGCGAGGAGCTGACTTTGAGAACGGAACGCGCCACACGCGCAGACGCATAGACGAGACTGAGACCACAGTGTACATTATTCATAAAGTGACAACCTTACTGTGTACAAAACTAACATTATGTAGTGTAGTGTAAAACATTGAAGTCAGTGTTTTTTAACTTAGCTAGGTACGAGTACCTACTTGTTATATTTCCGTAACAATTATGCTAGTGACAGAATTGCACGAATAGAATCTAATTAAGATGCTACTGATTAATTCTAACCACTGTCTTCTGGATAATTAATTTTAGTACCTAATTAATTAATTAATAATTAACAGATTAATTTAATAATGTCCGGGAAATTATCAATAGATTGGTTATCTGATTGTAAACAATTTTATGATCTAGCAATCATGATCATTCACAGAAATTAATTCAGCATCATTAATTCTTTTTAAAACTCACGTGAGTTGTACTTTTTATAGTACTAAGGTAGCAGACAAGCATACGAAAAAGTATTTGATAAAACAACACTATTCCTCAACAAAAACTAAAAAGTATAAACCAGGCCCTTAATTTTGAAACATAAAAATTGGGTGACTATTTTACGCTCATCCTTGTGGTTATCAAAATAAAAACACGAGTATATTTATCATTGATATTTAAAAATAATAGTTAGGTATGTTTCTAGCGCACGCAAAATTAAGACTGGAAAACGTCCCAATTGGGACGTCTAGTCTTTACGCCGGCTCCATACGTTGGGACCAACGTTGGTCCCAACGTTGGGGCCAAGATTTCGTGAACCATCCACACGTTGGCGACACACCAGTCTTGTTCCGTCAGAGCCAACGTGCAGACGTCCGATGTCTGCGCGTCCGATACAGAAATTGAAATTTCTCGAAGTGATTTTACATTACTGAATACCAATTTTATCACAATCACATCACATCATGTCACTATCACACTTCACACAACACACTATATTATAAATGCGAAAGTTTGGATGTTTGGATGTATGTTTGTTCCTCTCTAACACGACAACCACTTAACCGATATGGGTGAAATTAAAAATATAGATAGATAATAACCGGAAATAGGACATAGGCTACTTTTTATCCCAAAAAATTGCACGGTTCCCGTAACATAAAAAAAAAATAGTAGACTCCATCATCAGATCAGCTCGCTGTCACCATATTATTACACTGTAGTCAGAACTTCACAAATATGCCGAGTTTCAACTCAATCGGCCTATTTACTGAGGAGTTCTGTTGAACAGCTCTTGACTCCATCATCAGATCAGCTTGTTGATACCATAATATTTAATTGTCACCGAGAATCTATAAGTGTGCAAAATTTCAGCCCGATAGTTCTACAAACACAATAAATAAGGAATACGATGACATTCTCGCTCGTCAGTCGACACGTGCGCTCACGATGCGCGTCGAAACGGGACTGAGCATAGCGCCAACGTGTGGACGGATCCCCAACGTTGGCGCGCCAACTTCCTTTGATAAAACCGACACGGCACGGCCAAGCCCCAACGTTGGCCCCAACGTTGGCGCCAAGCTATTTTGTCAGCACCACACGTTGGTGAGAGGCATTGGGACCAACGTTGGCCCCAACGTGTGGATGCGGGGTTAGTCCGCGTCAAGCAGGGCGACGACCTAGACGTGTTTGTCACGTGTAGTGAATTACAAAAACAATAAAAATGCTATGGTGTTATGAATAATAATGTATGTACTATTCATTTGCGGAACTTGTCAACATAGTGTTCAGTGTTCACTATATCGGTATGTAGGTATACTAGTGTGACCATATTTTAAACGTCCATAAATATTGAACGTAACATATCTAGGGTATAATAATCATTGATATTTATCGAGAAATACCATAAACTTTGAGGAACATACTAAAAAGTAATCAAAACAAATTAAAAAGCAAAGATACAGTAATAAAAGTTGCAAGATAAAATTCTGAAACCAATTATTTTCACGGAAACACACAGAAAAGTGGAAATACAGAAATGGAAACATAAATAACACCATCAAACTGTCAACTGGTCAGATTTATTTCAAAAGCGAAAATATTATTCTGAGATATATCAAAAGAACTATATTTTTGACCTTAATAAAACGCGTGGTCCATTTATCCCGACCTTACTCCAGGAATGTGGCATTGTTATGCGAAGTGTCGTCTGCCGTCGCCATTTAGGGCAGCTGGTGCATTTCAATATTGGCATACATGACAATCATAAGGAATTTAAAAAAAAAAATAGTCAAGAAAGCTGACTTCAAGGTTAGAAATAAGTAGAAGGCGCCACAAAAGTAAGCACTTATCACTTTTATGTCAGTGAAATACTGAGATTGGAACTACTCGATTTAAGGCCCTACTCTGAGCTAAACACTGAAATTTTCCTGTCTATGCCCTCGATAAATAAAGTAAGTGGAAAGTAACTGAAAAGCTAACATGTATCTTTAACATTTAATATTCTAATTCCCCGTTTAATATTTTATTTAACTTTATATTTGCTTGATCATAAATCAACGAAAAAAACACTAAAAATTAGATAAATCTGCATCTTCTTCTAAAGATGTCTTTTCTTATAAAATTAAAATTACCTTGTACAATACTTATGCCTATGTAGCTATAAATGTTAAGAATAGGATACTTTTTTGAAGCATTGATTTATGGCCTCTCCAAGAGAAATGTTTCAAAGGAACAAAACTAGTTTCGTATTTGAATCAATTTCTAATAAGGACCTAAGACGTAAAGTGACTCAGCTATGCCCAAGTGGGGACAATAAACATAAAGAACAGGATACTTCTCTGAGATTTCTAGCCTGTCTAAAAGTAATGTTTAAAAAAAACTAGTTTCAAGTGTTTGAATCAATTTCTAATAAGGACCTAAGACGTAAAGTGACCCAGCTATGCCCAAGTGGGGACAATAAATGTAAAAAGCAGGATACTTTTCTGAGATTTCTAGCCTCTTTACAAGGAATGTTTGAAAAAAAAAAAAAGTTTCAAGTGTTTGAATCAATTTCTAATAAAGACCTAAGACGTAAAGTGACCCAGCTATTCTAAAAGCTGTGTCTGCGATTTACGAGCTATGCCTGCGAGGAGGGTGGGGGGGATTGACCTCGCTTTAATTAAAGCTGTGAGATATGTCAGTTCTTCACGGAAAATGACGTATTGCTTTCATTTCGCTAATTGCTCCAAATGATGTAATGTTGTACTGAAGATTGTGAAACAAGCAATGAGAGATTCGTTTAATACAGAAACTGTCACTCAATGTCAAATTACATTACGTTACATTACTCAATCACATCTATCAGTCGGCCAATTCCACGAACAAACTTTTTATCCTATGTTCGGCTGTATGTACCTACCTATGTTTCTTTGCTTTTTTTTATGTTAGGTTTCTATCCACCATCATGATTGTGGCTGGGCAGGGAATAGAATAAAAAGTAGTTACCTACTCTTTTTACAATCACTTGAATAAACAAAAGCATTTTTGAACTATAAGCAGTATTATTTTCATTTATCAATTATAAACAGTTCAATTAATGAAATATTAAGTAATGCTAGTGTTATTGTGCTAATTAATGAATGACATGAATGCTATAATTCACAATTTAGTTAATTTGTAGCTCGGACTATATTTCATTTCAATAGCAATACGCAGTCTCTTATGTAATCATTCAAAAGTAATAGATAGGTATTGTGTTACTATTGTGTTGACAGATTCACTTAAGAGGCCGGCGACAGACGAATGTGCATACAAACGTACCTAATACCACAAAATAATCGTACCTACTAATACCGAAATCATTTAAAATTTTAATTTTAAAATTTAAACACTTTATTTAAGCACTATATCTTTAGGCACTACTTAAGTCTTTCGTATAAACCATTAAAACCATTTTGAAAAATTCGAAAAAAAATAATATACCAATCGCCATTTTAACCGTAAGTTTCAAGCTATTTTCATAAAAAGTTATTATTATTATTTCAATCGCCATTTTAACTACAAACCTCAGTGGTTTTCTTTTAAGTGATATGTATGTTTTAATGTTATTGGCAACTCTTTAAATGATAAATAAAAAAATAAAAAAATACAAGTTTTTAAGCTATTTTCATAAAAAAGTAAAGTTATTAGGTATTATTATAATAAAAATATCAAAAATAGATAAATAAAACCATTTTTAGGCAAGCCACTCAGAAACACAATACTTTGCTTTTTCAATTTCAAAGTTGCTGCGAATAAAAGTGAAATATTCGTCTAGACTACTAATTGATCCTTAGATTCTAATAATATTAACACTAGCATGAACTTTTAGATAAAAATAACATATTCGAACCCACACATCACAAGTTTCTGGCTTATAGTTCATAATAAATCTAGGGTCACTAAATAGTTTGACCTTTATCATTATAAGCTGAAAGGACATCGAAATAATGACCTTTTAATAGGATTTTAAATGTTACTAGTATCTACAATCGTTAACGCTATAGAAAACAGAAATATGTATAGAAATTGAAGTTCAATGACGATAAGTCACGTGGTCAGGGCGTAATTCTATATATTAAATTTATTTCCAACGTCGTCAATACCGGTATGGTTGACGTAAATTAGTAGAATTGTGACACTGGTATTTCAAATGGAAATCATTTTGGAGTACGAAACAAAACGTAGCGGTACTTACCGCAGCGTACATTCGTTTTCCAAAATGACAGTAATTTGTATGAGAAGGTCACGACAACCTAACCTCATTGGTCATTAGTAGATTACGAAAAAAAAAAACGAAAATTAAGTTAAGTAGGTAATAAAAAGTAAGTTTGTTTGTAAAATCAACAATCAGGGGCCGTACCACGAACTTTTAGCTTAGAGCAATGTTAAAACAAGCTTGAAACAGTCCTACTTTAGGCTTGTTCCAACATTCCAAAGCTGGACTATTTCAAACTTGTTTCTGATATTGCTTAGATTCGTACTAAAACAATATTGTTTCTGTCCTGCTGCATGACTGCTGCAGTCCTGCTTTAGCCCCTCTTAATGACGTAATACGTCATTTATGTTATTCTGGAAAACGAATCTTGCAGCAGGACTGAAACAATATTGTTTTAGTACGAATCCTAGCAATGTCAAAACAAGCTTAAGACAGTCATTCTTTAGGAATGTTGAAACAAGCCTACAGCAGGACTGCTTCAAGCTTGTTTTAACATTGCTCTAAGAGTTCCAGGACTCGACTCTTGATATTTAGATCGAAAGCTAAGGGTCTTCACCATTCAACCAAAATGGCGATTTGGTTATTCCATTAACTAAGGTGATGGCGTTCGCTGTAAGTTAGATATAGTTTGTTTCCGAATGAGATTTTAAACTGGATTCAGGGCTTAAAAAGTGGTTACAACAGAAAGATTCAATTTAAAACTCTGCTTCTAACTTTGGCAATGCGTTTTTAGACCTGAAAACTGTTTTAGTCGAGTAGAAATCATTATAAATACCTATGTTTCCGGGTATTTATCACGTAAATTACCTTTTTATTTAGCCCGAATTTTGGATTGCACCAGCCGTGGTCGCGGGAAGAATACCCGGATACATAATTATGTATTTATAATGTATTGTGTTCTGGCTGCCTACCATGAGCTTTATATGCGACCCAGTTTAGGTCCATAACTGAACTGCTGTCAAAACTGTCACTTTTATAACAGGTCATGGTACGAATAGTTTGCGATCCAGATTAGGAACCTAAACTAAACTGAATTGTTTACTAAGAGGTCATACAAGAGGACAATGAGGAAATCAGTTTCCCACTTGCTCATACGAACTTACCTACTTACCTACCTATACTAATCGATCCCGTTGACGTTTTGGCGTTTTTGAGCTGTGTGTTTGTATCGAGACAAACGTACCAACACAATTTTTTGAGATTTGTTCATAATGAAACACATGTAATAAAATCTCGCAGTTAGAATTCAAAGCTCTCAAAATATCATTCTCAATCTATATACAAGATACTGATTGACGTCATGAATGTTATCAAACAAAATTATCAACTCAACAATTTCCATCAAAAAATCCTCTCAATATTATTCCGTGTTTCTAGGTTAATAGTTCTAAAAGCGCGAGGTACGAAAATAATTTTGTTTTTTATTTTTGACGCCAAAGTTTTGATTGGACTGAATTTGAGGAAATGGCACATTAGAGCGCGTCCGGCGTTGGTGCCGCGTGGAACTAGAGCGAATGGAAACGACTAATAAAATAATACTTTATTTTTACTTGACTGCCCGCAGAGGGTTATGTTTTTCGAGTATGAATGTAAGTATGTATGTATGATTGTATGTAAGTGTGTATGTGTAAGTATGTTTTTATGTTCGAGGTAAATTCTCACATTGACGCAGAGTCGAAGCGTTCATTAAACTAATAAAATTAGTTTAAAACCAATAAAATTCAACTTTATTTCCATTAAGGTAAGAGGTAAGGTACAAATTATTATAAAAAAAATTCTAAGTTAGACAAATGAAGTGAGTGAGTAGTTTAAGCAAGTGATTTTAAGTTAGAATCCTAATCGTAGCTCGAGGGATTCAAAGGCACGAAATGGGTAAAAAGGTACCCTAATAAAAGGTATACCTAATAGGTTAAAAATACAACTTGCACATAATAAAGAAACAATTTTATTTAACAACGACGCAAATATTTAATTATTTTAGAAAGTAAGAGTAGGTACAGTTTTGTTCGGAACAATGAAATTTAAAATTTAGGGGTTATTATGCGTTAATAAACACACCAAAACAGTCAATTTGCGATATTCGAAATTCAAATTCACGATTTACTCGTTATCACTTATTATCTCGGTTTGGTTTGTACGTGTGTTAAAACGTTTTGACAAAACATGGCTCAATTAGTTCTAATTTAAAAAGCAAATATCGTAATAAGAGACCGATCCTAATAAATACAGCATGTAATAAATAAATAAATAATAATAAATATTGCTGGACATTTCACACAGCGCCAAACTAAGCACAGCTTGTACTATGGGAACCAGATAACTGATAGAATACTTATATAGGTATTTGTAAATACATACTTATAATACTTTATAACACCCAGACAGAATAAGAACCCTGTTCGCTCCAAAGGGGATATGTAGAAATCCAAATACCTCTTTGGTTGGTTATCAAGAACAAAATCCTGGCCTACCTATATTCTATATTTAAGGAGCCTACCCCGATCTAAAATGAGCACATTGACGAGCACATTGATAAATAAAGTAAATGGAAATTAACTGAAAAGCATTTTATCTTCGAATCAAAGAGCTCTGTCGCCCAGATAGTCTTTATTTTAACGAAGATGAATCAAATATTTGAAGTTGCACTCATCAATGTGCTAATTTTGGGTCGTGTTAGCGCCTTAAATTTTTATCACGGGGAGGGGCACACAATAGTTATTTGTAATATTTGATAATAATGTCGCTCATATGCGACAACAAAGTGTTATGTCAGAAAACTCGACTTTCCAGAAAACGAGTTAAAATTTTTCAATTCGAGATTTTTTGAAACTATCTACCTACTTAAAAAGTTTTAGTTGAAAAAATTTGAAACCGAAAGTACAACGAATACATTATTAATAATAATTAAATAATATGCCTTTCTATCTCATATTCATTTTAATAGCTGTTAAAAAAGTTTATTTCGGCAAGTTACCATCCATCTAATTGCAATGGATATGCAATCCATCTAATTATTGTTACTCGAACATTAAATTATCTGAAATATGTATTTGGAATTGTGTAATGAGCCATGTTGGATAATAGGTTAGAGCCTCGACTTTCGATCCGAAGATCGTGGGTTCAAAACCGGCAGTGTATCAATTGATTTTTAGTTTTGAAAAATTAATATGCGCACTAAACGGTCAATCGGAACGGTCAAACGAAAAACATCATGCAGAAATCAGTTAGCTTCCTAATCTAGAGCGGCTTGCAACTTGTCACGTATGGAATGCTAATCTCTGCAAAATGTAGGCATGTACCAAAATTGGTATTTGGACATACCTCTGACTACCCCCTTAGACATCTTCAAAAGATTTGAAATGCCTAAAAAGATCTGAGAGAATGTCTACTGCGTCTTGTGGATACAGTCGTGGTCATTTTCAAATTCTATTTTATTGAAGTCACTTCTAGTAATGTGTATCTCTTGCGTGCTGGTGCGGACTCTCCAACAAGTTTAAATAGACTGTTCCTGTCTATTGCTTTGTTCTACAATATTTGTGGCATGTAATAACAGCGTAGGAGTCTTTGTTAGGAATTCAGATGAATATTTATAAAGGTCACGTCATACGAATTGGATGAAAGGTCAATGTGATTATTTTGCAGCATTTTATAGAGTACATGATCATAATCATTTATTCTACTTCTGAGATGAAAGGTACTAGGTCAAAAACAAAATTATGAATAGTAGAAATTTAGTACTAGAGGCTCTGTGTGCTGTAGACCTCGTGAGACTGTGTTTGCATAGCTAAAAGAAATCTAAAAGTGAGCAATTTACTACATTTGTAACAGTTATTCTGCTCATCACGCAAGCGTGTTGAGCAGAACAGTTCCTCAAAATGAAGTAAATTGCTCACTTTTAGAATTCTACCAGTGGAAGTGGAATCGGCCCTTTAACTACTAGGTAGGAATTGATGGAGCACCTGAGACCACCTCATCACAAAACTAGATAATTGTGAATATTTATTCAGTTTTGTGTGGAGTTGGGCAGGACACGTGGCCAGGCGTGGTGATGACCGGTGGAGTAGAGTGCTTACCGAGAGCCTAGAGAGGGGTATAGGAGTGTAGGTCGTCCACCGGCAAGATGGGTCGACGACATAGTTAAAACCTCAGGTCGTACATGGGCTAGATTGGCGCGAAAGAGGGACGAATAGCAGAAACGAAGAGAGGCCTATACCCAGCAGTGGGATGAGAAAGGCTGATGATGATGATGATGATGATGATTCAGTTTTAAATTTAAGCTATGCAAGGACAGACTTGCGAGGTCAGCGAGACAGCTCACAGAGCCACTAGTTATTTAATCGGAAGTCAACAAACTTGGACGACACTTCCACTTCTTCGAAAATTCTTCAACTTCGACAATTCAATACAAAAACAATCAGAAAATCAGTGACGCTCCGTCACTTAACCCAGAACACAAAACATCGTGAAAAGGTCTACGTACGCCATTTCGGCAAACTCGCCCCTTGAGGATAATAATACCTTCACGCTTGTCCCTTAACGTTCATCCCTACAGTACCGTACCCTTTCATACTTTTTGGAATCACACTTAACAGAACTAGGTTTCATTCACGGTTTTGCTCGCATGGTACTTGTAGTGACCTCTACCTGTCGCTAGATGAACTACATAGACATGCTACGCACTACGAGCTTCAGCGAAGATGGCGCCACTTAATATCAGAATGTCTAGATCGCGCAAGTGCACTACTCATCGCCGATCGGGTTATATACAACCAACCGACAACATCTGTCGATCGAAAGACCACGGGCAAGTGGGCCAGATGGGCCAGCCCGTTGCAGAGGAACCACCTACTCTGCCATTGGGGAACGATTCCACCCTGTTCCCCAAAGTACTAATCTTTCAGATTAATAATCCTATACTATTAAACGAGCAATATTCTTGTTTGATTATTTATTTGAGCAGAGCTCGGTCGCCCAGATAATAGTCTTTTTAAACTTTCGCGATCACTATTCATATTGAAAAGTTTTATGGACACGGGATTTTAAATCCCGTGTCCATAAAACTTTTCAATACGCCCAGATAATATTATTAATACGTGTTAAGGGGGTATTATCACCTAAAATTAGCACATTCATGAGTGCAACTTCAAATATTTATCTTAGCTTCGTTAAAATAAAGATGAATTTAGAATGCATGTTCCGAAACACGACAAAAATTTAGTTTCGTAGATCTCGGTCTTGGGCGCAAACCTCATAGAGACCCTTTTCATAGTGGCGATCGTGTTCGAGCATATAGGGTTGGAACCTTAATTTGGGCAAGGGGTAAGCTAATCGGGGCGTATAGGTATGTTTAGAATAGCCAAACGTTCCGGACAGATTGTAAAAGGCTTATAGTACCGTTTCTTAAAAGACTACCAACATCCTATTCGAACTTCAAAAATTACTAGCTGCTGCCCGCTTCGCTCGCGTGGTACCTGGATAAAAAGTAGCCTATGTGACTTTCCAGCCCTCCAACTATCTCCACACAAAAAATCACGTCAATCCGTCGCTCTGTTTTGACGTGAAAGCAGGACAAATAAACAAACAAACAAACACACTTTCACATTTCCCGCGGTTAAACTTTACGTGTAAAGGCCGATAATGACTAAAATAATATTTAAAGACGCGTGCCGCGCAGTGCCACTCAAATACGTTGGGATTTGCTCTGAAAGAATATTTGAAAACCCCAAACTCTTTCCCGGTCGTTAAATAACGGACACAGATTGCAAGGAACTTAGGGGATGTCTTTGTAAAGTGTCAATATTGATTTTCACGCCTGGCTCGCTCGTTTCAAATACCTCTTTGTAGAGAAGTAGAGAAGTGCTTTGAGCGGTGTCACTTTTTTACATACGACAATTCGAAAAGGTATTTTAAAAGCTAAAAGAACTATCTATGGGAACAAAATGTTAAAGATATTGTGCAGAAACCAACTTTTGCTACATTCCTCTTTTATTAATACTAGTGGCTCTGTGAGTTACAGATCTTGTAAGTCTATCTTTGCATAGCTTAAAACAGAATAAATATTTACAATTCTCTAGTTTTGTGATGAGAAGGTGCTCCTAGTAGTGGGCGAGCGAAGCGTCTCTGCTTCAGCTTGGACAAAAATGCTTTCGTTTTTTGTTGAGGATTTTTGATTGGTACTTCCTCCAAAAAGGGGCAAAAAGGGGGCTACAAGATATTATGCCTTATGTTTTTTTTTGTTTCCAAGGTTGTAACTTTAAGTCTGTCTCGTAAAAATTTGGTAAGTATAAAAACTTTTACAAAATTCAAAACGAGGAAAACAAAGAAAAACTTCATCACTAAAACACCTTTCAATTGACTGACTACACTTAAAAAAATTGCTTTTAATCGATGAAACGAATTCAGTTCTTGTTTCTACAAAATTAGGTAATAAATACAGTCGTCTAGACTCGGTTTTTGCGTTTTATTAGGTTCTATCATGAGATTAAAACATAAATCACGGCGTTCTGTTGAAGTTTACTTTTTAGCTATGTAGATTTTTATGTAATTGGATACTTATATAGCTTTGGGAGCAACGGCCTAGATTTATTGGTTGGTAATTTTATTAAAAAAGAGACGTGTTGGCCGAGTGGTTTAGTAACTCGACTTTCGATCCGAAGGCAGGTTCGAACCCGGCCGTGCATCAATGGATTTTTCATCCGGAAAAATTTATGAATTGACACGAGCTCTAAGTGGTGAAGGAAAACATAGTGAGGAAACCCGCGGCTTAGTCAGCCCCACACGTATTGACTATGTCTTTCCTGTGTATATGGTCGGTTAAGCTGAGAGGATGGTGTAGGTGCTGGGCAAGCCTACTTCATCTCAAACAATATCCCAGGCATTACAGTGTCCCGTTAGGTGTAGGCAAAGATTGCTTCCTGCCACTGTATTTGTATTTATTTATTTGTATTTATTTATTTAAAACACACGAGTTGGGCTTACAGATTAGACCAAAGCGCCCAAAACGTCTATGCTATTACTTAAAACTATCTTAAATTTAGTCATAGTATAAATCATCTAGTAAAGATAAAGGCCTGACTTTCTAACATTTGGTTTTTTTGTTACAGCTTTCAATAAAACCAAACTAATGCATCAACCAGACTGAAGATGTGTGAGCAACGAACACAACAACTGAAATCTGAGACAGTGAAGAAAAAATGAAGCTGAGCTGTTTTTGATGAAACTCTTCTAAGTGAGCACTGTAATAATGATCGCTGATGAACGAAGGAGTAGGAAGGACAGTGGTTGGATTCTTGAAACGAAAACGAAAGAAGTGAGATAAGGTAAGAACTGTCATAATTTTTTTTTGCCACAATAATAGCTTTTTAATTTTCGGAAGTGTGCGGCCGGTGGCATAGTGTTGTAATCATGAAAGAGTTTCCATGATTACAACACTATGCCACCGGCCGGGTCCAGGAAGAACTATCCAGTAATCCCATAATACAAAAACAAATAATTTAAATTCATCCAGTAAGCGTAATAGGCCATTTACATGGTGTGAGTTTCACGGCTCGAAGTTTCGGTTATCAAAAGCAAACGTCAAAATACGACAATGTAAACTAAACATTGAAACCATACCTGGAAGGTCGATAGTTGATTGTCAGTTTCTCGCATCTTCGATGCAAAAAACTCGCTCCTGTAAACGGCGCACAGACACGTAGAGTAGAGACACGTAGAGAAATATGACCGTCTCGTCGCACACAGGAGAAAAATCCCAAAAAGATGGCCAATTTTATTTGAAGTGTGTTTATGCATATATACTGCTTTAGTTGGTCTAAAATAATAGTTTAAATGATTATTATGAAAAATAAAGCTTGATTGATTATTACGAAAATAAAAAAATATTTCAGTTTTAAATTATGGATTTTGGTTTTTTAAGACAGCTATAACATCGTGCGGATATGACTTATATAAATACTTATAAATATATATGTATTTATTGCTATCCCACTAGACATTTTAATCAAAATTATTGGAATGGTATGCTGGATATTGCCTGAAAAACGATTATGAGTACTTTTAAAATTAATTATACCTAGTGTTGAATTTTGTTCAACTTTGTTTGGGTGACGCAAGTTGTAGCAGCCAAATTTAGTATAATGTAAAAGCTACTGAATTGTTCTTTTCAAATATGTATAAAAGACGGGTGAAGTGCGTGAAAGTATCAACTTTTTCACTATGAGAACAAAAATAAACTGATAAAAGAATAGCTTTGTGTTTAAAACTATGTATCTTTACAATTGTAAGTAATATAAGCATTCCAGTTATTTAGTAAAAAAGACCTTGAACTGAAGGTATGGAATCCATAAAGTTTTAATCCAAACATTCACTGAGTAAAATACGAAACGTGATTGAAACTAATAATAATAATAATAATAATAAGCCTTTTATTTCCAATAAACTTATAAAACACAATTTCAATTATTTACATTATTATTTTTAGCATGCATTACAATTTCTTATTTGTTTCGACACAATGATTGAAACTAGTGTATGAAATTGCAGTAAATTACTCCATTATCAACTACAGTTCAAAACAAATGTGTAGCTAGTTAAATAAAAAGTGTCAAACGTTTTAATAACCACCAATCGGTGGTGCCATATGTCCTGTTGCTAGTTAGGGTACTACTTTTTAATAAGAGTAACTTTCATTTTATGAATATTGGCCATCTTTTTGGCATATTTCACCTGTGTGCGTCGTATCGTATGGACCGAAATTTGATAAAAAATTACTTAATTCTCATTGTGTCTTATAATCTTAACAGACATACGGATTAAAAGACGATGAAGTTAAAAAAGGGTGCAAAATTTTTGTACAATACTTTTACAGTAAAATTTTGCAAACACGTATAACTTTTATCTAGCACACAGCAAGTTTAAAAATAAAATATAACAGCCGTTAACAATCAAATCACGCTTTACTATAATTGCAAAACTTTAGATAGTAACAATAAAAAATATACATTTATGAAATAAAATGTGTGTTGGCCTTGAACTTCGACGAAAGAATAAAATTAATGATGCTGCGCTTGTTTCAATAACTGAGAGTAAAGTTTTGGATAGTTACTACCCAAATAACGTTATTCGTAGAATAAAAGTAACGGATAGGGGCACGTTCCACCATTTCCAAGTAAATTTTTGATTTGTTACTTTTTATATTCTTGGATATTCATAAGCGTAGTGTTGGACGTCCACCGACAAGATGGACAGACGCCCTTGTAAAAACTACAGGTCAGCGGTGGATGCAGGCCGCATCCAACCGCAACACATGGAAATTTTTGAGGGAGGCCTATGTCCAACAGTGGACGTCCAACGGCTGAGATGATGATGATGATGATATTCTTGGAGCCGTGTTGGCCCAGTGCGATAGTGCTCGATTTTCGATCCGACTGTCGTGAGTTAGCATTCCAGCCGTGCATGTATTTTTCGTTTCCAGTGAAGGAATACATCTAGAGGAAACCAGTTAGCTTTCTAATAGTGTCACATACGGAATGCTAATTTCTGCAAAATGCGGGCATTCACCAAATATGTATTAGGACGTGCTTCTGACCTGCGCTTATACTTCTTCAAAGAATCTAGAATGCCTAAAATCTCAGAAAATTTCTACCGTACCTACTTATCTTGTGTTTACAGTCGGTCTTGATCTTATTTCGTTTTATTTTATATCGATTCTTTGGCAGTAAAGGTAAGCAACAACTCTTACAAATGACAGCTGGTTAGTGCTACTCAGCGATGGTCAAGGCCTGCACGATACTAATCACTTTGAATAACTGTTAGTTTATTTGAAACCTTACTCGAAGGTGGTGAATCAAGCATTAAGACTGGTTTAGATTAAACCAATTTCAGTATAATCCAATCTACTAAGGATCGTATCCAAATAGCCTTGGAAATATGGCTTCTTGAAGCGATTATAGTAGTACTTCCTTCATATATTAAAACAAAATTGAGAAATGCATTTGGATGTAGCAATTACATGAAATAGATAAACTTATTACCTAAACTGTTTCTAAAAAAAAAACAGACTGCACAGTCAAAAGCAACTGCCCGAGCGGTTGGTTCTTTAGTTCACTAATCACTAGATCTGGATTCAACCAAAAGTCATCTTACTCCAGAGTAACTAGCCGACATAATTCGAAATACAATGTTTAGAAAGCGCAACTGAACATTATTATATGCATACAAATTATCCTGGTTATAAGTAATATTCAAACAAACATTCGTTTACTCTCTAGTAAAAACTTATCCAGTTTGGTCGAATCCAGCCTAAGTCACTATAAAATCTACAAAGCTACATCAAAAATAGTTTCGTTAAAATTCTCTCTCCCTCAGACCGCCACTTATGGATCCAGAAAGCGCCACCAGTTTGCAGTACGTCACCACGACGGAAGAGACCCTGGCGTCGAACGTCACCAGCGATGACGTCACGCTGGGGATCTTCTACAAGATGCGCATATCGGTGCTGCTTCTCATCGTCATCATGGCGGTGTTGGGGAACCTACTGGTCATCGTCAGTGTTATGAGGCACAGGTAATTAATTTAAACATAAGCAAGCACAATCATCATTATCATTAGCTTATTTTTACCCATTGCTGGGTGTAATTAGCCCTCTTCTGTAATACCTCACTCCTCTCGGACTCATGACGTCAACCATTCTTGTCTGACCATGCTGACAATGCCATCCATTTAATGAGCTGATGTGGTGGTCTACCTCGTGGTTGATGCGTGTCTCTTGGCCACCATTTTATCAATGCTTTCGTCTACCACCCGTATGACTTCTAGCTAAATGTCGTGCCTATCCTACCATCGTGCGATGGCGTATCTCCACGTAAATACTCATAACTGCCCATTAAAAATCTGGGATTCGAACACAAAGTCCTTTGGATACAAAGTCAAGGTACTATTCCACTTGGCCAACACTGCTCTCCACTATTTGCTTAACCATAATAATTGTCTTAATGTTTTTTATCGATCGAGCGAGCGAAGCGAGCGAAGATCTTAGTGGTAAGTTGGGCGATTTTGCTTTGTATGTTTGTATGTTTGTATGTTTGTATGTTTCACGAATTGTTGTTCGAGCATAACTGTCGAACCGTTCATCCAATCTGCATGAAACTTGGTAGGTCAATAGGTTGTGGTAAGGAAATTTACGGTGGAGCATATGAGCTTAATTGATGAAGGGGTTGTGAAGATATTGGGTTCCCAAGGGGGTAAAAAATTATGAAAGTTACACAAATATATTGAGTGGGGTGTCATACGAAAGGGCTCATTTTGTACATTCCAAAATGGTTTTTATTTTTAATCTAGGATGTATAGTTTTTGAAATACGACCAAAGACCAAAAACTACGAAACCAGAGCTGCAAGAGCTCCCGTTTCATAGAGTTTCGATGTCTTCGTAGCTCATTGACTGGTCGGTCTTAAAAAGAGAGTGGCATCGTTGCGGTTTGGTTTGCAATGATTTTAGATGCTACTTGATTTATTTTCATGATAAAAAAAATTTTGATAAAAAATGAAAATAATTGGGGTAAAAAAAGTTAAGTAAACAAATATATTGAGTGCGGTGTCAAATGAAAGGTCTTTATTTGTACATTCTAAAATAGTTAGGTATTATTTTTATTCTAGGACGTATACTTTTAAAAATACGACGAGAATTCATAAATATGAAATAAATGAAAAATTAGACACGACATTATGTATTGCATGGATGCTAGTATTTTTTACCATGAAGAGCTAGCGCAATAGGCATACCCGGCAGTAGTAGCACTTGAAATTATAGGGGTAGTCAGAAGAAAGTCCAAATGTTGGCCATCTACGGTGCGCGAGATCTCAGTTCGGGGCGAACTACTAGTTATTTGTTGGCAGGTCACATATTTTTATTTTGTCATCTGTTCCAGAAAACTTCGAGTAATCACCAACTACTTCGTCGTCTCCCTCGCCTTCGCCGACATCCTCGTCGCGATGGTGGTGATGCCATTCAACTTCAGCGTCCAGTTCCACAACAAATGGATCTTCGGGCCGGTGATCTGTGACCTATGGAACTCCTCAGATGTTTATCTCTCTTCGGCGAGCATACTTCATCTGTGTTGCATATCGGTGGACCGGTATTATGCTATTGTGAAGCCTTTGAAGTATCCTGTTAAGATGACGAAGAAGGTGAGTGTTGGATAATAGCGGCCGCCACACGGTAAAGTTCTGACCGCGCATCGACTGCGTTCCGAACCGCGGATGGATCGGTGCAGTTTGAATCGCGGATCAAACTGTCGTGCTAAGTTACAGTTTAGACTGGCGTCCACACGGTGATGCGTGCAAAAAAACACACAAAAACTGTCTGTCGACATTTCAGATCAAACTGTCAGCCGCGCGCATCTACATGTAGGTTTTGGAGCGAAGGATGGAATGGCGCGTTCCGAACTTTACGTGTAAAGGGCGCTAATGACTTTACATATGGCTGAGCGCAGACCTGAGTCACGACAGTCTTAATACAGACTTGTCTTTCTCTCTCTCTCTCTTGTGCAGTTCCTTATACAATTATATATATTATTAGACAATTTTGTCTGTGAAACGTTTTGTTTGAAGTGTCGTCTTCATAAATTTTTACAGCAATAGTCTGTCTTAAGATTGTCGGGACTCAGGTCTGCGGTAAGCCTAAACAAACAAACTCTTCCGTTTTATTGTATAGATTAGTTTAGAGCTTCTGAGAATTTATTTATTTTCTCTTCCATGAGATGAAAACTTATCAGACGTTTGAGCCAAAATGATCTTCTATATAAACTGAGGTAGATGCGTTGTAATCCACTCTGCGTGGCGAAAAAAAGTCAAGCTAATTAGCTTGAGTCAACTCAGTCGCACTCTGTCTTGCTCCGATGTTACACGCATTTACATGCAGCACGCACATAGATATAATTTATCTCATTCTGACAAGGGGGCTTTATATGTCTCTGCTATCTTTTAGTTTTCTTGATTGAAATTAAACAAACCTGCGTATATTCTACCTAAGTATAGCTACTTAGGTAGCACATAAATTCGCCGCGTTTTAGAGCTTTTTACCCGACTGCGCAAAGCAAAGGAAGGGTAATGTGTTTATCAGTCTATGTATGTATGTTTGGATGTTTCTATGTGGCATTCTAGAGGCCAAACGCGTGGACCGATTTTGATGATTCTTACGTCAATCGATTCGTCTGAACCTTGGGAGTGTTGTTAAAGGCATGACAGTAATCAAAATTCACCAGTGCCACCACCAGACGCCTTAAGAGGCCTGCGACCGGCGAATTTCTATAAAAACGTAATACCGAAATCATTTAAAATTTGAGCATATCTTCATCAGATTATGTTGTTAGATTAAGAGAGTAGGTATTTATCTAGGTTCCTGTTAAACTTTTGTTCCGAAAAACTTACCTAAAAAGAAATGTAAGCAGATTGAATTGAAATCTTTGTAGGTACACCAAAAATGGCATTTTTTCTTTTCATTTGCTCTATAGTAAGTTTTTTGGAACAAAAGTGTAACAGGAACCTAGATAAATACTGCCTTTATCCAAATAATAACATAAAGTGATAAAAATATGCTCCAATTTTAAATTATTTTGGTATTACGTTCCTAACTACGTAGATACGTTCGCCGAGCTCTTAATGTCAAAATTAAAAAAATCAAAATCGTCACACCATGTCAAGTGGGGTATCGTTGAATAGGTATTTTAAAATCAACTTTATGTTTCTTTTACCATTTTTCATTTTAAGTAATAGTTTAAGAAAAATAACGGTTTAAAGTTGATTAATAATTATTCTCGCTATGGATGTTTCTATGTGGCACTCTAGAGGCCAAACGCGTGGACCGATTTTGATGATTCTAACGTCAATCGATTTGTCTCAACCTTGCGAATGTCACTAAAGACATGAAAGTAATCAAAATTAACCAGTGTTACAACCAGACGCCATATTGTCAAAATTGAAAAACTCAAAATTGACGAACTATGTCAAGTGGGGTATCGTTGAATAGGTATTTAAAAATCAATGTTAGGTTTCTTTTACTATTTTTCATTTTAAATAATAGCTTAGGAAATATAACGGTTTAAAATTCTGTTTGTGTGTATCTTGGCCGCGCATCACGTCTCCGTCGAACGAAACTACTGGACGGATTTAAATGAAACTTGGTATTATCACAGAATACTAGTACTACGTACAGAAGGGTCACTTCGCGAGTAAATTTGTTTAAATAGAGACTCTCGCGGCGAAGCTTTAAAGTGCAATTCAACTCGCCTATGGGCCTATTACCTATCGAGATATTTGCCTAAACATTCCCATCCTGCTCTAACGCGTAACTGTGTCACTGTCTGGCGCGGTGTAACGCGACTCGTAAGGGTTGTCGACTTTTCGCTTGCGACAACACAAATAAATTCATTTATTTTATCTGTCACAAAAACAGTACCTACCTACTTAAGTTTTGAAATAAGTAGGCCTAAATATAATTTAATCTACCGTTACCACAGAATAAATAATAGTAAGTAGGTACTACGTATTGTACGTAGGTAGGTACATTATTATCTCGTTCGTTTTGTAAACAATTGCATTTCAAAATATCTATACCTTCATACCTACCTAGACATCGATCAGACACACACAATCATCATCACTCAACTAGACCGGGAGCCGTTATCCGCTTATTATAAGCTTAGTAGGTACCAACCTTTCAATATCTTCCGGAATTTTGTGGAATGTTAATGTCCATTCATTGCTTTTCCTTTTGTTTAGACACCCGTAGACACAGCAGTATCTTTTATACGAACTAGATCGTTTAGACATCGTGCATAAATCACAAGAAACGATGTATACGAGATCACGATAATTACACACAATGCGTCTAGTCCGCAAGCCGAGCGAGCGGCAAGTGGCAACCATGTCGCGATTCATACCTAAAGTGAGAAGTGAGACAGGCCTGGTATTATTTGAGTGCATACATACTATACTACTACGAGGTATAAATAGGATACTTTTGATTACTATACCTACTTACTTACTGAAATTCAAGACGGTTCCCTTGGGAGAGGAAATGAAAATCAAAATGAGTAGGTAGCTATCTGGTTGTAATTCATTAACACATAGTACGATTTTATTGATTCTTTTTACCCGACTGCGCAACGCAAAGGAAGGGTAATTTTGTTAGAAAGTAGGTATGTACCTACTTTAAAATGTTCTGTAAAAATTTCAAGGTCATCGGTTTTGTAGTTCAGAAGTTACAAACATCGCAACCCTCAGTATTATTTTTTATTTACATTAATTACCAAAAACACAACTAGATGTCGCTGCTAAATCTGAACCAATCCTAGATCGCGCTATCGTTGCGTTTTGAAAAGTTTATCTATTCTATCAATTTTTGAGGGCCATTATCGAAAGTTTTTGATATTATTGGATTGGATTGAATTATTGGCTGATGGGGAATTGGAAAAATTGAATAAATAATTAGGGCGATACGAAGTTACTTAGTTTAGTTGGTTTATTAATTTCTTGTTGGGTAGGTAATAGTTAATCAAGGTATTTTAAAATCAACTTTATCATAACTAAAAAGTGTTAAATAAAAAAATATTTTAAAAAAACAAAAACCCGACTGCGTCAAAACTAAAAAGAAAAAAACAAGCCTGCAAAGAATTACTCACAGTCGGGACCCATAACATTGGGAAGATTTGATTGGTAATAAAATGAATGGGTACCGACTGTGAGTAATTCTTTGCAGGCTTGTTTTTTTCTTTTTAGTTTTGACGCAGTCGGGTTTTTGTTTTTTTAAAATATTTTTTACAATGAGTATAACGTTTCTATTTGTAAAATCTCGTTGTGGAAAGCCCATAGTAGGTTTGAGATAGGCCGCCTCAATATTTCACGTTTTAGTACGTTTTTTGATGTTTTTTCAGCATCGACGATAAAACTGCGTTAGTATGGATTGTTTTAGCTAGGGGCAAATTCAATATATGCCTAAGTAATTTTCGTGCACGTTATTGAATATAAAAGCTTTTGTTTTTAAAGTTGTTTTGGTAATTTTTTGAAGCGCTCGTGGCGTAGCTTAGATTTTTTTATAGGTCGTTGAAGTAAAGCGATGTTCTGAGCGGTCACAATTTGGATGGGTGGCCGCAAGTGGGATTAACAGCTGAGCGCTTCCGTGCTTCGGAGGGCACGCTAAATTGTCGGTCCCGGCTTTTAAGCCATGACAAAGGCCTTTGCGTGTTCTAAAAGTTTCGTCACTAGGGCTAGCTCATACATACATACATTTTTTCTGAGAGCATTATCACAACTCATACCTTGCATGAACGAACGTGTTTAAAGTTGCACAATATAAGTCTTCACATGTTTAACCTGAAGATTTTAATGGGTTTATTTTGACGACCCATTTCGAGCAATAAACAATGCGATATCGGAAAATTACTGATGTTTAATAATTTATTGAATGCATAAACGATTTTACTCGTAGCAAATGTTGTAGGTACTCAAAATGCGTTTCGGCATCTGAAAGTTTGTATGTTTGTGTTTCAATCAAGCCATGAGACCTCGCAAACTGGATGTCTAGTCACTGCGATATGACGCACAGTTTGCGAAGCATTGAATAAATCATAAGGGTGACAAATCTACATCGAGCTATGCTGCGCTGTACTGCGCTGTGCTATGTTTGGTCAACTCGCTCGTCTAATATTTCAATGACGTTACAAACAAACCATGCTGTGCTGCGCTGTGTGAGGCTACGCTCTGTTTACGACGTTTTGTTTGACGTAACCATAGCACAGCGCAGTACTGCGCAGCATAGCTCGATGTAGATTTGTCACCCTTACCCTCCTGTTTGCTTCGCCGTAGTCGAGTAAAAATAGGAAAATTGTCGGCCACAGCAGGTGGTCGCGTCTACGAGCTGTCACCGTCGCTTGTCGCTCAGTGTGCGCAGTCTCTAAACCAATTAACTGATTTGAAATTCAAATCAGTACATCTTCTCTCTTGCACACTACACCACAGAGGTTGTCGAATAGCATAAAGGCTATTTAAAATGTAGATATCATGCAAGCGAAGCTCCGGGTGGAAGCTAGTGTTACATTAATATCCGAAATGGATCAATCATTTCATGTCGATTCGTATTTGCCTATTAGCAGAAACCAACTGCTTTTGGTCTTTTGATTGGCAATATTTGTGAACTTAATGTAATTGGACTTTGTAATTTTTGATACAGAGATTTTACGAGAATATGTTTTATAAAGAATTATTTATAGTTAAAGTTTAATGTTATATCTCTACAATTTCATAAACAATCATAAAAGCACACCGGTAACATTATACTCTATTTATGAGCGCTTTCGTGCTTCGGAGGGCACGTTAAACTGTCGGTACCGGCTTTTAAGTCGTTAAGCCATGACGTAGGCCTTTAGGCGGCCTAAAAACTCCATCACCAGAGTTGGCCACTTGCTCATACAACCTTGCTTGCTTTACTCTATTTATCCCTTTGTTTCAGATGGCTTACCTCATGCTGGCAGCGACATGGCTAAGCCCCATCACAATATCATACGTCCCAATCTTCATGGGATGGTACACAACGAAAGACAACCTGCGAACGTACGACGAAATCCGAAACGATGACAAAGAACAATGCGATTTCAAAGTAAACAAGCCGTACTCTGTCATATCCAGCTCCATATCATTCTGGATACCATGCACGATCATGATATTTACTTACCTAGCGATATTCAAAGAGGCTAATAGACAGGAGAAAGCTCTACATGCCAGAGCAGGGAACGCTATGCTTATGCATCGCCATTCTAGAGAGGTGGGTGATAAGAATGGGTTGCATATCAACGCGAATACTCCTACTAAAGACAGAAATATCCTAAAGATGAAGCGGGAACACAAAGCGGCGAGAACTTTAGGCATCATCATGGGTGCGTTTATCCTCTGCTGGCTTCCGTTCTTTCTCTTTTACGTATCAACGTCTTTGTGCGAAACCTGTCAGTATCCAGAAGTTGTGACTGTGATTATGTTCTGGACTGGGTATTTCAATTCTGCGTTGAATCCGATTATATACGCGTATTTCAACAGAGACTTTCGCAACGCGTTCAAGAATACCTTAGCGTGTGCGTTCTGTAGTTTTTGCAAGCGACGGGCGTCGGATTTGGATGCAATGGAGAGATTGGATAGGCGGGGATCGGGGCAGCTACGAGTACCGGTGCCCTCAAGGCGTGCTAGCGATCTGGCTTCACTTTGAACAGTGATGTCTCAACGAATCGGTGTTGTACTTATTCCGTGATGTGACTGATTTACAGACGGCGTATGTTGACGCATTTTGAAACCAAACTAGATATAATGTGTGAAAGCACAGACGGATATTGTTTCCTTTAAAACATTCTAATCATTTTATACGTAAAAAGATCAAAAGTAAAAGAATGTGTTGTTTTATCATAATAGTAACTTAGACGTGTTAAGTATACTCTAGAGAACTAGAAGCATTATGTTACGAGATTGTAAATTTTATTTACATTTAAACGAATTGTAAATGTTTTAAATAATTTAAATATTTATTAAACTTTGTAAATATAAATTGAAAAATAGATTTACTTAACAGTCGTCGAGTGAAATTCACTTGACGTGATTATAATTTGTATGTTCCTATAGTCTTTTTCTAATTATCTAAAATATTTAAATTATTATAGAAATAGGATTAATTTAATGATAGTGTCATTCCATAGTAACTTTTCAATTTAGTCAGAAAATACGGGGTTTCATAAAATAGGCTAATAAATAAATATGGCCTAAGTTTTTAATTAGTTACCTACCTTTTTGTAAAGAGGCCAAAGCATTGTATATAGTAATCATCTAATTTAATATAGTTTAGTAAAATTTAAATTTAATATTTATAACGTTCATTAGTATAATAATATCTATCAGTGAAAAAAACTTTGCAATAATTTGATTTTGTACAACAAGATCATTGTAGAAAACTTAAATATATATTATTTTTAAATCCAGTTTTCAGTTACCTATATTCTGTTATAGAAAATTGTAATTAATTAAAATTTATAGGATTCTAGACAATTTAATTTTGAGCTCACACAAAGTGTGCGTAGATGTTAAAGCTGAAGTATTAATTTATTTTAAGTGATAGGTATCTAGAATATTTTAGAAATTAATTTAGTTTAAATACTTGTTAGGAAGATACGATAAAATGGGGACAAATAACGCTTCAATAGAAAAAAAAAATACAAGTTTAAAGGATAATTATTATTGATGTGCTACGATTACTAATATAAAAAAACCGTTAGATTTGGTGTGTCAGTGTCGTGTCAATACATTTTTATTAATATTATTAGGTGTCAAAAATACCTTCTAACATTCTACAATTGGATCTTAGCTTCATAAAGAGAAAAAGATTTGGAACATGGATTTGTAACTATCAGTATATACAATTTTAACTATATGTTTTTTTTATTAGAACAATCATTAAAAATAAATAACTTTAAATTTATTGACTTGATATTGAAATATTAATATTATTCATTATATTAA
Source organism: Camptogramma bilineatum (assembly GCA_958496255.1). Taxonomy (NCBI): domain Eukaryota; kingdom Metazoa; phylum Arthropoda; class Insecta; order Lepidoptera; family Geometridae; genus Camptogramma; species Camptogramma bilineatum. The sequence continues at coordinate 1,442,861 of OY292472.1, forward strand.
AGTACCTACTTAAAGATTTTGGTATTTTTCTACTAATCATGAGGTTTAGACAAGAATTTGTTTCTATATTTAATTTTAATTTTTTATGCGTAGGTACTTAGCATCTATCTAATTACTATGAAATTTTAGTAAGTTATTGTCCACAAGCCGTTATAGCACTGAGTTAAAAAATGTATATTATATACAGGGTGAATTTTTGAGATGGGGCAGTAAGGGCAGCTACCTTAACCGTTGTAGCTAGAGGAAAACGTTTTTAGAAGACCATCCTTAATTTTTGAAAATATTTCGACCTGCATTCACAGATTTTGAAAAATATGTACAGTCATCGAGAAAATGGGCCATTTACACAAAAACTTTTTTTGATGCCAATCGATCCTGTTTCATCTAAGGATAAAAAGGCTCTTTCAGACCAACAGAGGTTAGAGTACTAGAAAAGTCAGAAATCGCTAAAATGTATTTCTGAGACAAGACAGTAAGGGCTACCTTAACCGTTGTAGCTACAGGAAAACGGTTTTAGGAGACTACCCTTAACTTTTGACGATATTTCAACCTGCATTCACAGATTTTGAAAAAAATGTACAGTCAGCGAGAAAATGGGCAATTTACACAAAAACTTTTTTTGATGCCAATCGATCCTGTTTCATCTAAGGATTAAAAGGCTCTTTCAGACCAACTGAGGTAAGAGTACTAGAAAAGTCAGAAATCGCTAAAATGTATTTTTGAGACGGAGCAGTAAAGGCAGTTTGTTAACCGTTGTAGCTACAGGAAAACGTTCTTAGGAGACTACCCTTACTTTTGAAGATATTTCAACAAAATGATGAAAAATTATGACAAATGACAAAATGATTTCGTACGAAATGTATAATCAAAGTTATTTGCGTTTTCTGACTTTTCTAGTACTCTTGCCTCAGTTGGTCTGATAGTCTTTTAATCCTTAGATGAAACAGGATCGACTGGCATCAAAAAAAGGTTTAATGTAAATTGCCCATTTTCTCGCTGACTGTACATTTTTTTCAAAATTTGTGAATGCAGGTTGAAATATCGTCAAAAGTTAAGGGTATTCTCCTAAGAACGTTTTCCTGTAGCTACAACGGTTAAGGTAGCCCTTACTGTCTTGTCGCAGAAATACATTTTAGCGATTTCTGACTTTTCTAGTACTCTAACCTCAGTTGGTCTGAAAGAGCCTTTTTATCCTTAGATAAAACAGGATCGATTGGCATCAAAAAAAGTTTTTGTGTAAATGGCCAATTTTCTCGCTGACTGTACATATTTTTCAAAATCTGTGAATGCAGGTCGAAATATTTTCAAAAATTAAGGATGGTCTCCTAAGAACGTTTTCCTCTAGCTACAACGGTTAAGGTAGCTGCCCTTACTGCCCCATCTCAAAAATTCACCCTGTATAACGTACATTTCAAATTAAACAGAACCTTGGTTTCATTCTATTTTGTTCCATCCTGTTGATTGGACGTACTGAATGAAATGAACTTTTTTTCATTCAGTACATCAACGCAAATCCAGTAATTTGGTTAGATGGAAATTATTAGAGAAAGTTGGACAGATCTACTAAAAACAAAACCAATTCCAAATCTTTTATCTTATTTTCTTGTTTTCTTCCTAAAATGTACTATACTTTCGTCAATGTGAACTCTAATAACCTTTTGCTTACATTTCCGCTCGCATCTTAATGTTAAAAACTAATGGGTTACAAAGTTATATAATATATTTAAAAATATATACATTTTGTTCTCATTTATACTTGTCTATTTTATTCTATTAATTTTTTTCTCAAAACACGCAATGCAGAATAGTTGTAGATGTTTCAGGACTCTTAACTTGATCCTAGGCAATGACATTTCTACAAATAAAATAGCTTTAAATAAATAATAGAAACTATTTCAAAATTAAAAAGATTTCTTAAATTAAAAAAATGCCAAAACAAAATATTTAGTTTCTAAATTTTATGTACTGGTTTGATCAATCAATTGTTACATTTTTCGCTTTTGTCCATTAGAGAGACCATTGTCAAATCAGGATGGTAAAAGCATTGGTCAATTTTTGTTCCCCAGTAGATCCAGTATTTTTATTTGTAATCAATCAGTATTTAACAATGCTAATTAAAATTCAATGTGTCTTCCTTTTAAATAAGTAAGTATAGGCTCAACATTGTATATATAGAAATTAGTAAAAGTGTGTAGCCAATTTTGGTGTTTGTAATGTTATATACCCAAAATATATATTGTGTATTGGGTGGCAAACTGGCTGTATATGTAAACCAAGTAATAATATACGGTTGTGAATTCATTAGATATTACAACTATTTCTAACTTTAAATGTATTCTTACTAAAATCTATTGTTTCTTCTCCAATCGTTTTGCTAATTGAACTTCAGCTTTTTTTTTTCAAAATATTTTTTGTAAATTTTAATTTATTAAATCCGTCCAAAACTTAAGTTCATCTATTTCACCCTGTATCGTAAAATGTGTTAGATTTCATTAAATATATACATAGATCAAGTCACGTTTACTTCAAAATATATTTCTGTAGGTATATAAAATATTATGTTATTTAGAAAAATAAATAGACTGTTTGTACCCTATTTAATTTCTCACGAGTACTTATAGAAGTTCACTAGCAAACAATTTAAATGAAATTTTAGAATATATACATAAAGACAGCAATATATAATGTAATTTAATATAACCTATTGATAAAGTAGATACGTGGATATCATAGATACAAAAAACATCTAGCATCTTTTAGAACTATTTAATTCATTTTCGTTTTGACGCTCAAAAGTTTTGATGTGGATACTAAAATATTTAAATTTAATTGAGTTTTAAAATTTAATTTAATTTAAATAAATTATTGTTGACAGTTAATTTCATAGTAATTGCATCCTTTCAGGACTGTGATGATTTTTAAATAGTTTCCTATTTTGTTAGTTAAAATATACACAATTATTATTTTTATTCAAAGCCACTATCCACTGAAGCAAGGCATAGAATGAAACAAACTCAATTTTTTTTGTGCAAAAAATTTAAATTTAATTAAATTAAATTAATTAGTATCACCTTTACATAATGCTTGAGTGGATATTGTACTTTTTTGTTGCAGTTTTAACCATTTTAAATGATGTAAATATTTTTATAATTTCAAACGACAAAGTGATAAAGTTGAAATTAATTATTTGATTATATTTATAAATTAATTTAGTTAAATTAATTTGAAATATTGATGCGTGGTGAGATTTTAACATAATTGTGCGTGTAATCAAATTATGCTTTTTGCAAAATAAACGAAATTGTTTCGTAACTGCATTTTGATTTCATTCATTTTTATTAGTCTTTATTAGTCTAAGTTTAGTAAACAGAGCCGTGTTTTTCTAGTGGAATGTACACTCGACTTTCGATCCAAAGGTTGTGGGTTTGAATCGCGGCCTTGCATCGTTAACACAATCTTAAAACGATGAAGGAAAACATCGTGAGGAAACCAGCGGCTTAGCCGGCCTACAGGTCTTTCCTGTGGATATGGCCGGTTAAGCTGAGAGGATGGTGTAGGTGCTGGGCAAGTCTCCTTCATCTCAACAATGTCCCAGGAACTACAGTGTCCCAAAAAGTGTAGGCAAAGATTGCCTCCTGACACTGTAGATTATCATCTTGTAAGATGACTAGACTAATAGCCCAAGTTAAAGTTTGGTAATTTCAGAAAAGAAAAAACTTTAACTTTTAATGTTCAAATTCATGTGTATGCATAATTTAGGTATGTTCCAGCAGATCTTGAGTTTTAATGGTATAAGTAACTCGACTTTGTTTTATATATTTAAGATTAAGCATGAATAAAATATCACAATATGTTAGATTTAAAATGAATGAAGATCATCCTCCTACACACTTATATCACAGAATAAATTATAGTACTAGGTAAGGATGGCTCACTTTCACTCGAAAAAAAAATTATATAAATAGCGACTCTTGCTGCGACGCAACGAACGCGCCAGACAGCGACAGAGTTATGGGTTAGAAAGAGTGGCGGCAATGTTTGGATGAATATCTAGTTGGGCAGTAAGTTGCACGTTGTTGCGTCGCAGCAAGAGTCGCTATTTATATGTTGACGTGTCAACGTCATATAAATCGATGAACGCTGGCTGCACGCACAAAAAGTGTCACGTTCCACCTGAGCCGAGCGTGCAAGCGAGAGTGCGGAAAAAGCGATAGAGAGGCACGATCGGCCTAAGCGTTCGCCAATTCATAAAAGTGTGCAATTTTTCTATGACGTTAACTCGTAAAATTATCGTTCGAAAACCGACTTTACAGACAACCAGTTTTTTTTTGGCGAAGTGAATCTTCTGTGTGTACTTAGTACCTACCTACTATTATATTTATTCTGTACCTAAACAGTGGAGTGAGACCCCCCTGCTTATATAGAGTGGATTTACCTTTTAACCTATAATGGACTCTAAGTGCTCATTCATAATTCATAATTCATAATTCGTTTATTTGCTTCAATGTGGTATTACCAGGCCTGGCTCACTTCTCACTTTAGGTATTTATCGGACGCGCGCCGCCTCGGGGGGCGCGCGACATAGGTTGCCACTTGCCGCTCGCTCGGCTTGCGGACTAGACGCGTTGTGCGTAATTATCGTGATCTCGTATACATCGTTTCTTGTGATTTATGCACGATGTCTAAACGATCTAGTCCTTATAAAAGATACTGCTGTGTCTACGGGTGTCTAAACAAAAGGAAAAGCAATGAATGGACATTAACATTCTACAAAATTCCGGAAGATATTGAAAGGTTGGTACCTACTAAGCTTTTCTATAATTTGTTGTAAGTACCTATTTAAATAAATCATCAATAAATACCTAGGTAGGTACTTACTTTTACTCTGTAACTGTAGGTGCATAATGAAAACGAGATTTTATAGGTACCTATTCGATTCCTTTTTGATTGAATACCTACCTGTTTACAAATAAACAAACATAATACACCTACAAAACTACCTACCTACAAAACTGTAGGTAGGTAGGTACCTACAGTTTTGTTTATTTACCTAGGTACCTAAAAGTAAACGCTTTAGAAATGAAATGAAATGAAATGAAATAGGTAGGAGTGATGATCACGCACGTCTGTAGATATCCTCGAGGCGCGATACACATTCTCTCAGATCTTTTTTGGCATTTTAAGATCCTTTGAAGATGTCTAAGGGAGTTGTCACAGGTATGTCCAAATACATATTGTACCTTCCTACATGCCCACATTTTGCAGAAGTTAACATTTCATACGTGACAGGTTGCAAGCCCATCGACATTAGGTACATTACATTCATAGAGCCATGTTGGTCGAAGTGATTAGTACCTCAACTTTTGAGACGAAGGTCGTGGGTTCGAGTCCTGGCCGTGCTTTAAATTGCATAATTATGTGATTGCAAACCTAACATTAAAAGGGTGATTATCGGATAACGGCTCCCGGTCTAGTTGAGTGATGATGATTGTGTGTGTCTGATCGATGTCTAGGTAGGTATGAAGGTATAGATATTTTGAAATGCAATTGTTTACAAAACGAACGAGATAATAATGTAACTACCTACTTCACCTACCTACGTACAATACGTAGTACCTACTTACTACTATTTATTCCGTGGTAACGGTAGATTAAATTATATTTAGGCCTACTTATTTTAGAACTTAAGTAGGTAGGTACTGTTTTTGTGACAAATAAAATAAATTAATTTATTTGTGTTGTCGCAAGCGAAAATTCGACAACCCTTACGAGTTGCGTCACACCGCGCCAGACAGTGACACAGTTACGCATTAGAGCAGGATGGGAATGTTTAGGCAAATATCTCGATAGGTAATAGGCCCATAGGCGAGTTGAATTGCACTTTATAGCTTCGCCGCGAGAGTCTCTATTTAAACAAATTTACTCGCGAAGTGACCCTTCTGTACGTAGTACTCTAGTATTCTGTGGTATTACAGAGATCTTAAATTTATTTTATTTCATTTCTTCTTCTTCTATTTAAGGGGTAACCCCTTGTCGGCATAACTGATGCTTCTCTCTCCACGAAGTTCTTTCCAGGGCAACCTCCTTGACTTCCCTATATGACATGACAGCAACCTTCTCTTTCACTCGGCTTATGTAGCCTATCCTCGGTCTTCCTCTTCCTCTCCTTCCTTCCACTTTTCCTTCAATGATGTTCTTAATGAAGCTGTTATGTCGTATAAGATGGCCAATCATCTTTCCTCTTTTATTATTATTACATTTCATTTTAGGGTATTTCTCGCTTGGTGGAGCATTTTCCTCGCCAACGTATATCTGTCTCAGAGGAATTTAAAACTTCCATCAAGTTCTTCGGTCCAAACAATATCTATATTGCCTCTATTGTCTTTCTACCCTCAATCCAATGCCAGTGCCTTGAGCACAAGTTTTAGGGGGTTTTTGCACAGCATTTTTTGAAGCGCTGTAGCGCGCGAAGCGTTTGTATTGATACAAATGCGATACATGCGAACACGCCGCTCAAAAATGCGCTTCAAAAAACGCAGTGTGCCCCACTACCACACGTATTATGGCGTACAGCGAAGTCATTCTGTAGACTCACTTCGAATTCACTCAAGTGACCGAGCTCACTAAATACACAAGAATGTGTTGTAAGATTCAAATTTCGAATGAAATCTGACAGCGGATTCAGCTCTTTGACGTTCAAAGTGAGTTTACAGAATAGCGGCCTTTACACGGTAGAGTTTTAAACGCGCATCTGGACTGCGTTCCGAACCGCCGATAAATCTGTGCAGTTTTAACATAAAACTGTCGTGCTAATTACTGTCACAGTTTAGACTGGCGCATGGTTCGATTATGAACGGTGATGCGTGCAAAAAACTCTCACAAAAACTGTCTGTCGACATGCCAGATCGAACTACCAGGCCTCGCGCATCTACACGTAAGGTTTTGGAGCGAAGGATGGAATGGCGCGTGCTATTTACCGCGGTTAAACTTTTCGTGTAAAGGCCGCTATTGGGTTGGTAAGAGCTTAAAGTTAAAGGGTGTTAGTACAAAATTTAAAAAGCAGATTTAGTTTTCTGTGTGAGTTTCCAGCTATGAATCATATTGTGAATCTGCCATCTCGGTCTTTTTAGCCCCGCTGCATTATCCTATTCTATGATATCAAATGAGCAATATTTGTTTATTGTTTCTTTAGTTGTAGGTCACGTTCTCGAAAACGGCTCTAACGATTTCGATGGAATTTGCGGTGCAGGGGGCAAAAAATAAATCTAGCTAGGTCTCATATCTGGGAAAATTTGTTTGCTCGGCATTTTCACGCAAAAAGATTTACCAGTCCAATGTGGTTCGTAATTTCACAGAATTTGTTGAGACCGGAGTGGCTGAGTGGTTAGGGTATCCGCCTTCCAACCGAAGGCTGTGAGTTCGAATCTCAGCCGGTGAAAGTATATTTTTTGTTTTGTAAGTTTTTGTTGATTTTTTTTTCGCTTTTTTAATTTTTTTCTATTTGCATCTGAGCAGAGCTCGGTCGCCCAGATATTTAATGATTTAATGATTTATTTATTTTTCAAATGATTTAATGATTTATTTTCATCAACAAATCGGTACAAATCAACACAACTTAGGTCTAAGGTTTGTAGTAGGTATAGAAACAGTACATGTTAGAAAACATAGGTACCCAAGCTAGGTAAATACCTGTGTTATGGCGTACCTATACTCTCCACCGGACTAAGGTTTATTAATCTTTATTATGTATTACTATTACTTCACTTCTTTCCGTTTATTCTTGTGTCAGTAACTCGTGCTAAGGGAATTCTCTTGGCATCTGAAGTCAAAACAAATAATACCATCGAATGGATGTCACCTAGTTTAGCTAGTTCACTTCTTACAAGGGCCGATCACAATCCGTACCCATATTATAAATGTGAAAGTGTGTTTATTTATTTGCTTATTTGTCCTGCTTTCACGTCAAAACAGAGCGACGGATTGACGTGATTTTTTGTGAGGAGATATTTGGAGGGCTGGAGAGTAACATAGGCTACTTTTTATCCGGATACCACGCAAGCGAAGCCGCGGGCAGCAGCTAGTACCTAATAATTAAAAGTCTTAAACTGGATTCAACCAAGTCATCCTACTCCAGAGTAACTAGCCGACATAATTCGAAATACAATTGTTTAGAAAGCGGAACTGAACATTATTATGTGCTTCTTGGTTATAAGGTGTCAACTTTACAATGTCAAAATATTCAACCAAACAGTAGTTTACTCTCGAGTAAAACTTAATCCAGTTTGGTCGAATCCAGCATTACTTGTTACCCTCCCCAACTTACTTAACTAACTACCTTTTTAACCCCCGACGAAAAAGAGGGGTGTTGTAAGTAGGGATTGCAATCCCGCAAAGCGGGATCCCGCAATCCCGCGGGATCCCGCTGCTTTTATTGGTCTGCTGGATCCCGCACCTTCAAAGCGCGGATCCGCGGATCCCGCAAATGAAAAATTTGGCGTTAAAACTTTCGCGTAAATCGCGAGTAGCACGAGCGCGACGTTGCCGTTTCGCACAGACCACCGCGCCAGCGACTAGCAGACGGTTGGCGGGCTGTCCTGTCATCCGTACCCAATTACAAATATGAAAGTGTGTTTATTTGTTTGTTTATTGGTCCTGCTTTCACGTCAAAACAGAGCGACGGATTGACGTGATTTTTTGCGTGGAGATAGTTGGAGGGCTGGAGAGTAACATAGGCTACTTTTTATCCGGGTTCCATGCGAGCGTAGCCGCGGGCAGCAGCTAGTTGTTTATAAATGGCACTGCGCTGCGCACGTCTTTCTGTAAGTGACGAGTGTTTTCGTGCTCACCGTCCGGCATTTTACGTAAGTACCTAAACTTTAAAGTTTTTGATTTAGTTTTTTTCTGTGCTATTTTAAAAGCTGATTGTGCCGTAAATAGTTATATAATTAAAGGTGCGTGAAACATTATGGTGGTTTTTGTTTTTGTTAATATAATGTTTTTTGAATACAATAGGATATATTAACGTTTATTTGACACACACAAGTTACAGTAAGTACATTGGGAAAAGCACAGCATAAAGTAGGTAATGAATAAACCTACCTAATGAATAAACAATTACACAAACAAAAATAACTAAAATCTAAGGAAAACTGTTAACAATAATGTGCGTGCGTACCTGCCTACTACTCTTTGTGGTGCCAAATAGGCCCAGTCTCAGTATAATGCTGGCTCCTGTTGCTTAATGTAAGAAACGTTTAATAAAAGTTGATTTTTTACTCAAAATCTGTTGTTTCAATTAGATTTTATACATAATTTCTAAGATGCGGGATCCCGCGGGGTCCCGCGCGGGATCGACTAAACCCGCACTAATCCCGCGCGGGATTGAATGGGCTGCGGGATTGCAATCCCTAGTTGTAAGTTTGTAGTGTGTATCTGTGTATCTGTAGCTCTGTTTGTCTGTCAGTGGCATCATAGCTCCTGAACGGATGAACCGATTTTAATTATTTTTTGTTTGAAATATGGTCTTTGTCGAGAGCGTTCTTAGCTATGTTTCATGAAAATATGTTCAGTCGTTTGAAAATCATCAGCTTTTTTCTATAGATTAGCTGTCCCGGCGTTTTCGTTATCGCGATCGTTTTGGGTCATTTTTAGTCGTTGATAACTTAACGTTAACGATCTATCAACCTGCTGTCTATCTTTGATAGCGACCAAAATCGGTCTCGAACTGTCAATGACAGATCAGTGACCACGCAAGTAGCTCTGACACTCTCATTTCATCGAGACCAAACGCGACAATACCTACGCGATTGTTTTGACAGTCGGAGACTAATTTGAGGTTTGAGACGGTTGGACAATCAGCCCACAGACACACCCCGAAATCTTTATGCAAAAGCAGCGTCTAACTACCTATCGCGTCCCTAGCTTAAAGTCAGCCCTTCGCCAGCTCAAATTCGGTCAGGCTTTGAGGAAGCCCCGATTGGTGAGGGGGGGAGGGCACAGTAGCCATTCTATACGTAGTATTTATTCTATGCCGCAGGTAAGACAAAGTAAGCACGAGTGTTGAAGTGACCTAGCTGTTCTTCCATCTGCAATCTATAGGTAGACCATAAAAGTACTATAAACTTCAGAGTTTCAAAGTCAAAGCTTTAAATTGTGTTATCTACAAGTTCCAGTTCAACTATAGCATTTGTTTGAGTTGGAGCACTACCTAGTTTATAAAACTCTATGGCTTGTAATACAGACTAGTGAACGCCCGCGGTTTCGCTTACTACGAAGTATGTATATTCATGACGTGGACTTCTATTTTTTTATCCTACGGGAACCATACATTTTTCCGGGATAAAAAGTAGCAGATAAAAACTAGTAGTGTTAGTCCAGAACCTAAACTATCCACATTCTAAATTTTATCAAAATTGGTTTAGTAGTTATAGGGATACCAACGTGGTAACAAACATTCACACATACACACATGGCCCTTATAATATTAGTAGAATAGGATAGAATTGTTACTCAAGTACAGTTTAAAAGGGTTCATATTCGGACTGGATGCAATTTTTGGAGGACATTTGTGACTGGAATAAAAAAACTAACAGAGAATGGGCGTTTTAAAATAGTAGTAAAGTTGGGGAGTTGTTGAGATAATGCAAAATTTTTATTTTCAACCTATCTCGTCCCACTGCTGGGCAGAGGTCTCCCCCAACTCCCTCCATCTCTATCCCTCGCCGTCTCCCATCAGTCACTCTCAAAGGAATCGACATCGTCGCGCCGCCAATCCAATTAATCCAATCCAATCCCAATTAACAAAAAAAAAAAACGAAAAATTTTCAAAGTATTTGAACAAATTGTAATATTGATTCTCAAGATTCTTATATTAAAGACTTTGTTTTCACATTTATCACTCCCCAAGCGCTCTCAATTTTAAGGGCGGTGAACGTGAAAAATGGTTCCCTTAATAGCTTTGTTTTAGTACCGTTTCATTTTCTATTTCACACCCCATTTAAATGGTTTAAACCTGGAATCGATGTGAATAAATTATTTCACACTCCACGAATATACAAATGGCATGAAAAAAATGGCGATTAGAAATTATACTGTCATAAATACTTAGAAATTAGCAGCGTCCTAGCGGCGTTGCCCCCGTAGTGATGGTATATGGTGATGATGATGATGATGATGATGAAAAGTAGCCTATAACCTTCCTCAAGAATTTAGCTATGACATACAGAAATAATGTTTCAAATCCGACTGGAAGTTCCAGAGATTAGCGCGTTTAAACAAACAAACAAACTATTCCGCTTTATTATATTGTTATAAATTATAAATAGGTAATTCATTACCAGAATTAATTTTCTTCTTTCTAACTCACTCTTCGATGACGTCCTAATTGGCCATTTGCATTGAGATTGCGCGATTCTATAGAGTATCCTAATTGAAGCTCGCATGTGAACGCACAATCTCAATGAAAATGTCCACCGCACGATCGTTGACGCCTTCAAGTTAGATGTTACATTTGAATAGGTTTTCCAAGATCCCAAATAGAATATTTTAATACAAACAAGGTTCGCTAGATATCTATCATTTTTCTGTCTCCCTCTTCAAAGAACCATAAGGACCACAAAATCTCAACGACAAAAGAAGAGGTCTTCATAATCTATGAGTTAGTGCCGGCACTAAATCGAAGTTAGGCCTCCAATAAATCAACGGATTTGCATATGAAAGACGCCAGCGGTGTGTGTGTACAGACTGAGTGATCTTTGGGAAACGCGTGATCTGGCACTTATTTGGCACAACGGATCAGCATTGCCATGCAGCGCGGTAAAGGTGGATTCACGTTACACCGGCCCGGGTCCCGGCCGTGCCCCGGCCGGGCCCCGGTGCACGGTCTGGCATGAATCACTTCATACAAAATGTATACCATAATGTTCCGGACGGGCCCGGCCCGGTGTAACGTGAATCCACCTTAATGCTGCCAGTGCCTTGGGCACGCTTCCGACTGGCAGTGGCTTTCGGTTGAGCTACCATTTCCAACGATCCTTAGATGGCTAAACAGGACTTGGAAAGACTACACCTATTTGATTTTTTTATCACCTTTTGAAAAATGTATTATTATAGACGTACCTAACCCAGCCAAAGTCGGGTTGGTTAATAGTGACTAATAAACGGAGAAGAATAGAGAGATAAACGAAGAAAAAGAAAAAAAAGTTAAAGAGAAAATTTTTAGTCAGACAATTCTGTCACAGTAACTGGATAATATTTGTCACAAAATAATCCCTCAGTCTGTACACACACTGCGTTTTGAAACTCAGCTAATTTTATGTCAAAAGATTTCCTGGTTTGCGAGTTTGGAAGAGAAAAGTAAGAATAATTAATGGATTCATCGGAAAATGAGGAAAAATATGGCCAACTGTGACCGTTTCAAGGTCAGCATCTATATTTCGAACTTCTAGCTGGAAAAGTAGACAGAAGGAAAACTGCTGGGCTTAATACAATTTTTTTTTTTTTTAGTTAATTTATCATGTCCCACTGCTGGGCAAAGGTCTCCCCCTTCAACTTTCACACATCACGCTCCAAGGCCACCGTTTGCCAGTCTGGTTCGAACGCATCCAGATCGTCTCGCCATCTTTTCTTGGAATACAAAAAATACAAAACATTTATTTTGTTTCTAAAGGTACAGTTTCCGTAACATAATTTAACGTAGTTTACCTACACAAGGTAGGTATAAGCTAAGATTCGTAGGTATTTAGTTAAATCATGTAGGTATGGTCACTAGCCCACACTAGGATACCCTGTGTCGTGGGTGGCTAAGTACTTCCTAGGGTATCAGATAATCAAAGGTAGGTAATAACAATTATAGTTTATAAACTAGGTGTTAGGTAGGTACATTTTTCAATTTAGTACTAAGCGGACTTTAACTTTAACTTCATATCTAATAGCAATTTAAAAGTTTAAGAGGCCGTTATAGCAGAATCACAAAAGGAACTGCAATATATGCCGTTCTTGACACTCTCAGTCTATAAATAAAAACCGGTCAAGTTAGTTATGTTCCCGGTAGAGAGCCCTATCGCTCTATAATGTGCAAGCTGGCATTCTTTGCCCGGCCACCGGGAAGTTTATCTCCGCCGCCCACACAAGTTGTGTCGTCCGGCCCTAGCATTGTAAGACAATTTTAATTCATTCGTGATTTGAATAAACTTCTTCTAACACGTCTCAAATAATTAATTTGTTTGATTTCAAATTCAATTAAATAAATTTAATTTTTAAAAAGTTAAATTACGCTTCCACAAGCTTTACTGGCGCAGCCGGGGCGGATTTTTCCGAGTTTTCGTGGGATATATCACGAGTTTTCCTCGAGTTTCCGACGGATCGGAGTCCGCTCGAACCAAACAAAATTTGTAAAGTGTTGGCGATTTACTTCGAGCATGAAGGTGACTGGCTGGTGAGTGAAATTTTTTGCCATCCTTTCTTACCTAGTGTTTTTCATATAATTGTTTTGTTATAAAAAGAATCGAACCTTTTCTTTTATAACGTTTTCTGGTTTCCAATACAGTTAATGTGTTAAGTATAGTTATACATTTTTAACACGCATATACCTCTGTGTGTTATATAATATAGGTGTGTTAATAATATAGGTGTGTTATAATTTTTAATGTGATTATTTCTCGCGTTAAAAATGACACCAGTAAATTTAATTCCTAAGGAAATTTCATGCATACTCCCAACTTTTGGAGGTAACAAAAGACACTTAAACTTATTTTTAAGGAAATGTGATTATGTCATAAACAAATATAGGGGAAACGCGGAGCAGGATTTATATGTATTACATATAATCACAAGTAAATTGATTGACGACGCCGCCGCACTAGTTAGCGAGCGAATTGATATATCATCATGGGAGCAACTCAAATCCTTACTGAATCAACATTTTGGTGATCCTAGGAGTGAGGAATGTATAGCCATCGAACTTGAAACATTAAAAATGAAACAAGGCGAGAGCTACTTAGAGTTCTGCAATCGGGTTCAATCAGTGAGATCAGTATTGATTTCTAAAGTGAATCAGCTTTTGGACGCGAGCACAAAAATGAGCAAAACGAGCATTTACAACAACTTAGCGCTTAATGTATTTTTGTACAATTTGCCCGAAAATTTGTTAAGAGCAGTTCGAATGAAAATGCCACAAACTTTGGAAAAAGCTTTAGAGTATGTATTGGAGGATGTTAATTTCTATGAACAGTACAACATCCGTTCTAAAATGTTAAGGTCTCAGCCTTCAGCGATCACATCAACACAAACATCTGCAAAATTTGGCACCAACCCTTCACATCAAAATGTGCCCCCTATGCCTAGTGGTTTTAGGCAAAACTTTTATACACCCCCTCAATTCAAATTCGGTATTCCAGGCAACAGTCAATACAGGCAACCGTTCATGAATAGGGTTACCCCTCCAAACGTACCGACTGGCTACAGGCCAAATTTACCAACCGGGTATAGGCCAAATCTACCAACCGGGTATAGGCCAAATCTACCAACCGGTTATAGGCCAAATTTACCGACTGGTTTTAGACCACAGTACATGCAACCTTAAGGTTTCAACACAAAGCCACAACAGTTTGGCTATCGCCCCCAAAATCAATTCGGGTATAAGCCCCCACAGCAACTCATACCTAGCTCTGATATTACTATGAGGACTTTACCCCACAAACAACAAGCGCAGGCTTCATATCAGCCTCAAGGCTTTCGTTTGAACGAATTGGATTTAGGCGAAACATACGGATATGACACTTACGAAAATCAGGAAGGTTATGAAGGTTATGATTATGATGATAGTTACTATGCAGAGTACTACGATTCCCCGATGGAATCAGCTGTTGAAAACGGACAGGAAAATGTCGTGACTGAGGAAACTGCGAACGAAACTGAAATCAAAAATTTTCACGTATTAGCCTCAATAAACCACCCGAAGTGATAAATTTAAATTGTAACATCAAATTAAAATTACCGTATATATATCTTCCTGAGATTGACGGTAAATTCATGATAGACACGGGAAGCACACGATCTTTTATCAGTCCACAAAAGGCTCATAGATTTTTCTCGGAATTTACTTTGTGTGAACCATTCACAGTCATAAGTACGCATGCCTCAAGTAGTCATAATGAGGTTATTGAAATTCCCTTAATGCCAACTTTTCGATGCGCAGAATTTCATAAATTCTACGTATACGATGTAGACACTCAATACGACGGACTTATAGGTAACGACCTACTAATACAGCTAGAAGCTGTCATTGACTTAAAACATAATAAGCTCAGGACTAAGACAGGTATTATACCAATAGTACAACGTATAGCAAACCACGTTATAGAGTTAGCCCCACGATCTGAACAACGAGTACAACTACCCGTTAACTTGTATTCTGGTGAAGCTATATTGATGTATACACAATTACATGACGGCATCAGAATGCCTACTGCTTTAGTTAAATGTGAAAAAGGATATGCTACTACCGTTATCCAAAACACTCTAGAGACTCAAATGACTTTGACTGTTACATCTCCGTTTAAAGTAGAAACTTTTAACGCGGACAATGTAGTAAACGTAAACTGTTACAATGACGTAGAAATGAAAGACATGGAAGTAGACAACATATTAGAAGAAAACTTGACTAGACTAAGACTAGAACACATGAATGACGAAGAACGTAAATGCATATTTGAATTATGTAGAGAATACAAAGATATATTCTACAGCGACAAACTTCCTTTAAGTTTTACTAATAAAGTAAAACATTTTATTAGAACGAAAAATGAAGATCCTATTTATGTAAAACCATACAGACAACCTCCCGTTCAGACTCAAGAAATAAAAGAACAAGTAGAGAAATTATTAAAAAATAATGTAATTCAGGAATCCCATTCACCATGGAACGCACCTGTTCATCTAGTTCCAAAAAAGATGGACGCTTCAGGTGAAATAAAATACCGCATGGTTATAGACTACAGAAGACTTAATGACATCACAGTAGACGACAAATACCCTTTGCCTAACATTACTGACTTATTTGACAAATTAGGCAAGAGTAAATACTTTACTACTTTAGACTTAGCCAATGGCTACCATCAAATTGAAATTAATGAGACTGACAGACAGAAAACAGCATTTAGCACTGAAGCAGGGCATTACGAATTCTTACGTATGCCATTTGGGCTCAAAACGGCTCCTGCCACTTTCCAACGAGCAATGGACAATATCCTTAGAGGACTCCAAGGATTACTTGTCTCGTGTATATGGATGATATCATCATCTACAGCACTAGCTTGCAAGAGCATGTTAAAGATTTAAGATCTATCTTTAATAGACTGAGAGAAGCTAATCTCAAGGTACAACTCGATAAATCTGAGTTTTTACGAAAGGAAGTATTGTACTTAGGTCATACCATCACTGACGAAGGCCTTAAGCCAAACGACGATAAAATAAGGGCAGTTTTAAATTACCCCATTCCCAAAACAGTGACAGAGATCAAAAGTTTTCTTGGTCTTATAGGCTACTACAGACGTTTTATCAAAGATTTTGCGAAAATCACAAAACCCTTGACAAAATGCCTTAAAAAGGGAACTTAGATTGTAATAGACCAAAAGTATACGGATGCAGTTAATCAGTGTAAAGAACTTCTGACACATGCACCCATACTACAATACCCTGATCCATCAAAGCCCTACATACTAACAACCGATGCATCAGCCGTCGCAATCGGCGCTGTGTTATCACAGGGAACTGTAGGATCTGATAAACCTATCGCATATGCAAGTAGGACCCTTAGTGAAACTGAAATGAGGTACAGCACAATTGAACGTGAGCTCTTAGCTGTCATCTGGGCTGTAAAACATTTCAGACCATATCTTTACGGTACTAAATTCACAATTTATACCGATCATCGCCCTCTTGCTTGGCTTGATTCCCTTAAGGAACCTAACAGTAAATTGACGCGTTGGAGACTCCGTCTTCAAGAATACGATTTTGAGACTAAATATAAGGTAGGTAAGCAAAATACGAACGCCGACGCCTTATCACGCATTAAGGTCAATGCTATGGACAATGACTCATCTGACGGATCAATGGATGTCAATGTAGACGAGACAGAATTGAGACTTCAGAAACACATTCAAGACTTGACTGACAAAATTAGCTACTTGTCTAAAAACAAACAGACGAATAGCGATGACGAACCACCGATAGAGACAATAGTATTATCTGATACTTCAGATACTGAAACAGTACGTATACCATCCGAAACAAAACAATCGTATCCGTTGCCACCACTATCTAGTAGCACGGAAGACACTATTCCTTTAGAGCAAGATAGAGAATTCACAGGTATTCCTATTTTAAATGAAGCGATTGATACAAAACCAAATCAAATTCTAATTTTTACATGGTTTAGGAAAGAAATACAGGTTAAGAAAATTGATAGAGAAAAACAGAAAATTCTTGAAGTATTTTTGCCATTAGATGACGACGAATTAGTCAAACAATTTTTAAAGGAATATGTCAAACCTAATACGAAATATTTCATCTATTTTGATGACGATAAACACCGAAAAACCTTTAACAGTGTTTTCATAAAATTATTCAAGGAAGGTACGGTTGAGTTTTATGAATGCACTGAGAGAGTTATATTTGTTGAAGATGAGAATGAACAAAAGGCAATTGTGTTGCAACATCATGAAGGAAAAACTTGTCATAGAGGTATTAGAGAAACATTGGTTAGGATAAAAAGAAATTACTATTGGCATAACATGCAAGACTTAACATCAGCTGTGATAAACGCGTGTGAGGCTTGTCAAAAGATGAAGTATGACCGAAAACCGATAAAACCGAAAATAGAATTAACTCAAACTCAATCAGCACCGTTTCAAGAAATATTCATTGATATCTTTTCAATTGAAAACCAAAGTTATTTGACCATTGTAGATGCATTCAGTAAGTTAGGGCAAGCGTTAGAAATTGAAAATAAATCAACACCAGAGGTAGTTCGTGCATTGATTAAATACTTTTCAATGTACGGCATTCCTAACAAAATTAGCAGTGACCCTGGATCAGAATTTAATAATGAGTTAATGAAGGAGTTTGCTAGTATGTACAAAATTCAATTACACATCTGTACACCACATAACCCAAATTCAACAGGCATTGTTGAACGTTTCCATTCAACATTGATAGAAATTTATCGTTTAGTAAAGTATGAACAAAAATGTACAGATGCTGCTTCAATTATGACGTACTCTATAATGGCTTATAATAACACAATTCATTCCACTACGGAATTGACTCCATTCGAAATAGTTTTTGGTCACACTGACTCTAACAAAGTGTTTGATGGAAATTTTGAAAAAACATACATGCAACAATTGCTGAAAGATCATGCGAAACGAACAAAACATTTATATAAATATCTTTCGGATAAAATGGTAGAGAAAAAGGAACGCGTTAGAGAAAAGAGAGTAGGAGAGCATGTAGAGTTAGAACCAGGAGATATAGTTTACACGAAAGATATTAATACTCGAAAGAGCAAGGACAAACCAAGGTATAAAAAGGCTAAGGTTAAAGGAAGGTTAGAAAGAAACATAGCTTCAATGCAAGTAGGAAAGAGAGACACGAAGGTAGCGATTAAAAATGTTAAACGCCCTCCACAGGTGGTGTTTGGTCGTAGCGACACTACTTCCCCTGTACCAGGCCCTTCAACTTCTAAGGATTCAAAATAATCCTGGAATTTTACCCGTTAAGGAAGGAAAAGCATTTAAAGAGGAAGATAAGTGGTTAATTGTTAAGATTTTAGACTTAAGTGGTATTAGTAGAGACTTAGAGTTCCATAGGTTAAAGTACAATGAGTTTGTTAGGTTAGTTGATTCTCATGAATCCTTTGTCAATGAATTTCTTGGCATAAGGACTCAAACAGAATATATATGTAACATAACTGTAGTGAAATTCCATCAGTTAGTTCCATTACATAATAGGTTTAGAAGAGGCTTAATAAATCCTCTTGGCTCATTGATTAAAGCTGTTTCAGGAAATTTAGATTATGAGGATGCTCTAAAATATGATTCACTTATTTCACAAATTAATTCCAAAGAAAAAGCTCTTAATAAAAAGGTAACTCTGATCACCAGGATGTTAGATAACTTTGTGAATAGTACAGAAACCCTATATGAAAATACAATAATATTAGATAAACGATTGAAAGTTATTGAAGAATTAATTAAATATAAAGCATTCAAGGAAAACACCTGCCTCTATCTCTCTTACGCATCAAATATGTTTGACACGTTTTTGAGTACATTCCGAACTATCTATGTAACGCTAAATGAAATAGAGACAGCTTTGGCATTTAGTAGAGTATCTGTACTACATCAGTCTATTATAAATTCAACAGAATTATTAAATTTACTTAAATCTGTAGAGCAAGTAAATGGATTAGTTTATAAAGTAGAAGAAAGTAATTTGTTAAAATTAGAAAGGCTTATTACGGTTAAAGCTTATGTAAAGGAAAACCAGATAACGTTCATATTAGAAGTTCCACTCACAGATAAAAATGTATACTATTACTACAAAATTTATTCACCACCTATTTACAAAGATTCCATTAACAAAACAGTTGTAATTTTCCCCGAATTCCCTTACCTTTTGGCAAAAGATTCAAAGTACCTGCCGATCACTAAGCCATGCGAGAAGATTGCTGAAGATAACACTTTCTTTTGCAATGATGACAACGTGGCTCAGTTCGCACCGCAAACCTGTGCAGAGCAGCTTTTGGAATTCAAGGAAAATACTACCTTATGTGTACCATACGCTGTAGAGATTGAAAACATCAAAGTGCAGAGAATAAGCTTGGATAGCTGGATCGTCTTTACACAAAAACCAACGGTTTTAGTAGAGAAATGCAGCCATGATAACGTTAAGAAACTATTGTATGGTACTTATATAATAGAAACAACTGAAGATTGTGAGGTTCATTTGGATAACAATAAATTAAGCTATCGCAGAACAATTGCAGAGAAATTCAATTTTAAGATTACTCCAATCGTAACTCTACCAGAGTGGAAATCTATGAATTCTACATCATTGGCTACTGTCAACATCAAAAACATCGACCTGGATGAAATTAAACAGTTTTCCCGAATTTTGAAACTAAGTGACAATGCTTTCAGTGAAAGTGAAAATGAGTTCAGTGGCGTAACCGTAAAAAGTGTTAGTTTAGGCACCCTCCTATTGTACTTAATTCTAATCATTGTTTTTATTAGTTTATTTGTGTATCGCTATGTGTATTGGCGAAATAATCGGACCACACCATCCGTGAGACCCGATAATTTCGCGCTTGAGGAGGGAGGAGTTATGTTCCCGGTAGAGAGCCCTATCGCTCTATAATGTGCAAGCTGGCATTCTTTGCCCGGCCACCGGGAAGTTTATCTCCGCCGCCCACACAAGTTGTGTCGTCCGGCCCTAGCATTGTAAGACAATTTTAATTCATTCGTGATTTGAATAAACTTCTTCTAACACGTCTCAAATAATTAATTTGTTTGATTTCAAATTCAATTAAATAAATTTAATTTTTAAAAAGTTAAATTACGCTTCCACAAGCTTTACTAGTTCGAGTCGAACTCGTACGCCGAGGGTTCCGTACCTAGCCATGGTGCCAATTAAGCTAGTTCGCTTAATCGTATGAGCGCCCATACAACTCGGAGGACAATTTTAATTGGCGTCAACTATGTATGTATGGGAACACTCTTTAATTTTCAACTTTTTTAACTTTTTGGAATTTATCCTTTATTTGTGCTATAAGAATAATAAGAATACCTCTAGGGTACTTCCGGTTGACCTAGAATTGTCAATTTTGGTTACAAGCAAGGTCTTCCAGCACAAGTAAAGGAAAAATTCCGAAAAATAAAAAAAGTTGAAAATTAAGGTAAGTTTTGGTACTCACAAGTTTTCACGAAAACCTAAATTTGCCTATATCTTTTTATAGTGTTGACTCAGGACCTTGATTTTTATAGTCACAATAGGGACTATAGACTTTAGTATATGGTATAAATTTCAACTTGCTAGCTCTACCCGTTCCTGAGATAATCGATGGTGACACACGGACAGACGGACAGACGGACAGACGGACAGACGGACAGACGGACAGACGGACAGACGGACAGACGGACAAGAAAGTGATCTTATAAGGGTTCCTTTTTTACCTTTTAAGGTACGGAACCCTAAAAACAGACAGCATATAGTTCAATTCCTAATGTGATTCTGTTATGGGAAAAATAAATTATTCTTATTCTTATTCTTATTCTGTTATAAAGCCCTTTTTTGATGAGAAATCTCCAAAAAACTGCATTTTTGTCGTGTTTCGGAGCGAACAGCTGTCGTAAGCGCCGCGGCCGAACGCCTTCTAAATTCATCCTTATTTTAACGAAGCTAAGACAATGTACTAATTTTAGCTCTAGGTACGGCCTTAAGTCAATTTAAAAGATGGGACCGAAAATGTAAAGTGCCCAAGGCAAGGAAGCGCTCTGCCGGTGAGAAATGTCATCTAACTTTATTAATCTCAATAACAACTAGAGATACCTCGAGAATTTCTCTAGAAGCGCTCGTGGCGTAGCTTGCTTGGACGTTCTTGATTGATCATTGAAGTTATGCAGTGTTGTGCGCGGTCACTTTTAGGATGGGTGACCGCAAGTGGTATTACGAGCTGAGCGCTTCCGTGCTTCGAAGGGCACGTTAATTGTCGGTCCCGGCATTTAAGTCGCTAAGCCATGACGGAGGC
The DNA here is from genome assembly GCA_958496255.1 of Camptogramma bilineatum. Classification (NCBI taxonomy): domain Eukaryota; kingdom Metazoa; phylum Arthropoda; class Insecta; order Lepidoptera; family Geometridae; genus Camptogramma; species Camptogramma bilineatum. The sequence goes on from OY292472.1 coordinate 1,464,669, forward strand.
CTTTAGGCGGCCTAAAAACTCCATCACCAGATTTGGCTACTTGCTCATACGAAAGAAGAAGACGAGAATTTCTACCAGTCAGTAACATTGGGCTGTATCAGTAATGGACATTATCCAAACTCATTAGTTTCCAGCTACAGCTAGTATTAATGGTATTAATAGATGTGTATTAAGACTATGTTGACTTGTAGTTTATGGCGACACGCTCAACTGAGATAGTATAGGTGCAGGTTTGAACCTGGCACGGAACAATCAAGGTCGATCGTCATTAAAGTAAGTTCATGATTACAACCAGACCCAGAACAAACATCTGTGTTCATTACATAAATGTTTGTCCTGGATGGGAATCGAACCCACGGCCTACAGAAGGCAGAGTCAAATGAGCTGAGAGGCCAGTCAATTTCTTTTTTACTTGAGTTTACTTTTGACCACACCCTGCCTGATGTAAAGCAATAGTGTGGTCTAAGATGGAGCACGCTTACCTAGAAGGAACCTATTGACTCTCGATTAGAATATTATACGAATGTAGAGATTCATCTAAATTTAAACAGTGAAGCTACTGTGTGGTGTATGTATATACAAAGTAAATTTTTGAGACGGGGCAGTAAGGGCAGCTATCTTAACCGCTGTAGCTACAGGAAAACTTTCTTAGGAGACTATCCTTAACTTTTAAATATATTTCGACAAGTTTTTGTGTGTATTGCTCATTTTCTCGATGACGGTACCAACATTTTTTTCAAAATCTGTGAATGCAGGTCGAAATATCTTCAAAAGTTAAGGATAGTCTCCTAAGAATGTTTTTCTGTAACTACAAGGGTTAGTGTAGCTGCCCTTATTACCCCGTATCAAAGGTTCACCCCGTATTATGTACTCCTGACCTTGAAAAACATACTTTGTGTGTCGTATCTGGTTTAAATACTTATGTACCATAAAATTCACCCTCCCTAACGTGCCGTGGCTATAACATTATTTCTTCACTCCAGAAATAAGACCGGGTGAGACATTGATAAGGGCCAAGCCAGCCTCCCTTTCATTAGCTCAGCGTTGGAAAGGGACAGAATCTGCCCTCTGTCAAGGCACATTGACGTGATAAGGGACCAATTAAAGGGAGCACATGGCGTTGACACTTTCATAACTGACGTTTCTATTCTCAGATTTGTTATGTCTGGGTTAGCACTTGTTTTAGACGCTTTTTGCTGTTTGGTCGTTACTAAACCTATTTTGGTCTTTTATAATGTTTAAACAGTCGAAAAACCAACTTCGCGTGACCCAAAAACTCAAGCTCATTATTAACGTATCAGGTAGGGGTTGTCTACCAAAATATCTAAACTTAAATACGAGTACATCAATCATTGCTAGACATCTTCAAAAACCTTTTTTTTTACAATCTAATAAATATATTCCATATTTTATCATCACGCACCACGTAAAGGCTGTTCCACTCTGCCGAGCCTAAGCTTTACTTCGTTTGCTTGTCATTTTTATTATGTCATTGACCTCTCTGTCTGGGGGGGATTGTACCTCGACTTTCGATCCGAAGGTCGTGGGTTCGAATCCTGACCGTGCATCAATGGATTTTTCGTTTTGAAAAATGTATGCGCATTAACACGAGCTCTAAACGGTGAAGGAAAACCTTCACCGTTTAGAGCTCTACATGTCTCTAAGCTCTAAAAGTCAGCTCTACATGTCTTTCCTATGGATATGGCCGGTTAAGCTGAGAGGATGGTGTAGGTGTTGAGCAAGCCTACTCCATCTCAACATTGTCCCAGGCACTACAGTGTTCCGATAAGTGTAGGCAAAGATTGCCTCCTGACACTGTATAAATCATCTAGTACCTAAAGATGTAAAAGGCCTAAGTTTTTTTGACCTCTCTATTAGTCGTCTGCCAGAAACTTCTAATACTTAGCGTTTATTTCAAAAATAGCCAAAATACCTTAAACTTTATCCCGTAAACGTATAATCCCATATTTATTTCATAATCAGGATAATGTCTCAGGATGATAAAGCGATATCCCGAAGGATATTAAGGTCGTGATAACACGTAAGAGACACTAGCGAAGTTAATTTGGTTATTTTGGCCCGGGGCGGTACGCGACTGGCAAATCACAGTAATAATACAATTTCTTACAGTGCTCAACTTTATTGAAGGAGTTTTAGGTCTCTAAAAGTTTCCTGGGCAGGCCATATAGCACGCAGAACAGATGGCCGATGGGGCCGAAAAGTTCTCAAGTGTACTTCCCACATGTATCTAAATAATAAAGCTGGATTAGAAAAAATTAACAATGGAGCAAATGAAAAAAAAAAAAAACTGTTAAATCATTCGAAGTCAGAAAAAAAATTATAGGACCTTACTTCGTTATAGCACTATATCAAAAACGACTCCAATACGATTGTCGCATAGTTACGAGTACTAACTTTCATTTAGGTCACCTATGAAGAAATAGAAACTCAAACATATTTTACAAAATATCATATCATTTGTATTTATTAGAAAGAAAATAATGAAATTAACTAATTAGCATAAAACTAAACAGTCAAGCTTACCAATAAAACAAAAAGAAACACAAAAATCACACGTTCCTAAATATAGATAGATATTTTCATGTCTGTATTCAAGATTATAATATTATAAATTTGTCCATAAATAGACACGTCCAATACGTCCATATTAGACAAATGCCCTATCTTCCTATATGTCAAATAAACAATCATTTCATTCAGCAACTTCAGCAGAAGTTTCAGCAGTGGCTTCGGTAGTCGTTTCTGGTGCTGCAACTGAAGTAACTTCATCATCAAGATGCTCAGATGGGGCCTCCGTGACTGTTTCAGGTATTTCTTCAGGAGCAGATGACTCTTCATCACCCACTACCCCTTGTTCATCTTCAACAGTCTCAACTATAACTGGTGTTTCATCCGCTGCAGGCACTTCACCTTCTTGTGCTTCGCTTGGTAGTGCTTCTGCTTCTTCAGCGGTTATATCTTCAATAGGAGCTACTGGCTCATCAATAGGCTCTGGTAGTTCTTCAATTCTAGTCTTCGATCTTTCTTCTTCAGACGGACGTCCCACAGAAGCTTTGGAACCTGTTTTGACAACATCTAACATACTGATTTTACGTTCTTCTGGTACTAAAGAGTTTTGTAGTGACGGAGAAGGTTTTAAGTTCTCTTTTCCTTTAATTTCGTCACCTTTCTTTCCTTTACCTTTATACGCTAGAGGAAAGTAGAGTTTGTACTCAGGAGGTAGCTGGTCTTCCGGTATCAGTCTTTCAGTAAAGTAGATTCTCCTCAGTCGTATATTTGCATTGATTTTTATCTTCTGCGTTTCTACAAACTACTTCTTGTAAGCTCGTCGCGTGAACTCAGCTAAATTGAATTGGATCTGGTTCCAACCTTCAGATAGACCAATTGGCATCACAGTACACAAGGGCAATATTTGAGTTGTGCTTTGAAAGTTCGACACGCGGAATCGTCGCCTTGTACTAGTCTCATCAAGTATTGTCACTTCAAATGAGAAATACTTCTTTAGATTCTTGACTATCATAACGAGGAAGGGCATGGTGATCCCCAAAACCGTTTTTCCTTTAGGACAAGTCATGTAGGTTGTACTTACATTAGTTCCACCTATTTCTAACACCATAGACTTTATGTCTTGGTCTAAAAACCTCTCTATGTAACCGTCTTTACAGTATGTCTCCCATATTCCTAATGGTTTGGATCCACAGCTGAAGAACACAGTCAGCATACCCCGTTGGTAGGAGTTTCTGTACATATTTAGTAAGTACTCTACTTATGTGTCTAATCAAGTCTTACTATTGACGTTTTACAACTATTTTTCTTTAAATCACCTAGCACATAAACACTACGTTGAAATTAAAACTCTCCGGTTGGTTCCGAGTTAAAACATGACAGAATAATAAATGTACGTGCTGTCACGTTTCTGTCACAACATTCATTCGTCATGGAGGTCAAAAACTATACCAGAAAGATTGCAAATCCTTTTTGCTGTCTTTTGGTTATAAACAAAGATAAAGTTTCAGTGTCGTTCCTTTTTATCCGACTACGGCGAAGCAAAAAGGAGGGTTATGATTCTAAGGTTATAAAAGACAGAGGGACAGTTAAATAAACAGCCTTGGTCTTTTGATACTTACGATTTTGTATCCAAATTCTCAAAAATGCCTTGACTGCCTTTTTACCCAATATCAATATTTTTATGAGTAGCTTACCTAGTATGTGGTCTAAGAAGTGCTTCTTGGTGCTTCTATATTAAATAGATTTTTGACTTTGAAATCTTGTACAGTTGTTCTATCTCACGAAGTCCGTTTGGTCTTAATTGTGTATGTAGATGCACATGCACGTTGTTTCTGTGTATGTTTTTGCGGATGGATGGACGAAGTTGGAAGAAATGTGCCTTACTTTCTGTGAGAATGTTTAAATGTTTAGAAAGTAGATAGTAGTGCTATGTGCAATTTTCTAGTGTAAGTTTTAATTGTATTCTGTCATCTCATTAGTAATAATTAGTAATAGTGCAATTTATAGTTTAGGTAATTGTTATATTGTGTTAAATTGGTAAGTACTTTACCTACATTATTTTTGTTATTTTCAGTGTAATATTGTTTTTGTTTTGGTTTGTTGAATAATATATTAAATTTTAACTAATTGTAACGAATTAGGTACCTGTAAGGCCTGTAATGTTATAATAGTATTGAAATAAAGAATTGAATTGAATGTGGGCCGATTCTGAGCGCTCCGCAGCTTACTGTAGAAGCTACTATAGAAGCTACGTCCATAGGCTACGGTAACCGCTTACCATCAGGTGGGCCGTATGCTTGTCTGCTACCTTAATATTATAAAAAAAAGCAGTTCTTGGTGCACACACACAATTGAGACCAAACGGACTTCGTGAGATAGAACAACTGTAACTCTTCTGTTCCAAGTAGTCTATTCTGTGCAAGAAGGTACGTGACGGCGTCGTGTAAATTATCCCTGCGGGCGTGTCTTCTCAAGTATATTAAGAGGATTGAGGAGATTCGTTCTGACGATTAGAAAATTTTCTTTGAGTTAGATTATCGTTATCGATAAAAATGTATTTCTTAACTAGCGGACGCCCGCGGCTTCGCCCGCGTGGACAACTATTTTTCTTATCCCACGGGAACCCTGAAATTTTTCGGGATAAAAAGTAGTCTATGTCCTATTCCCGGTTATTATCTATCTACATTCCAAATTTCATCAAAATCAGTTTAGTAGTTATGGAGATACGTGGCAACAAACATTCACACACACACACGGACTTTCGCCTTTAAAAGTTCTTAAAATGAAAATATAAGTAGCACATACTCCGTGGTACAAAGATGGTGGGTTAAAACACTAACTCAATAGGTATTTTGTAATGTAAAATATTCGTTTTGACATAAGACTTAGAGAGCTAGATACCTACATGTAAGTTCTTTAGAACCATGGCTAACTCTGGCGATGAAGAGTTTTAAGCCACTTGAAGACCTCCATCATGGCTTTAAGACTTAAAAGCCGGGACAGACAAATTAGCTTTACGGCCGAGATTCGAACCCACGACCTTCGTATTGAATGCCGAGTTACTATTCCACTCCGTTACTTATTTTTAGTGATTCTCGCCTACTTTCGAGGAGATAGATAGGGAAATATAGGGCCTTACTTATGAAAGATGTTTAAAGTGAAACACTGGTTAAACAATGTCCTGTCTTTATTAGTGGATAGTGACAAACAGAGACAGGACGTTGTTCAACCAGTGTTCAACTTTAAACATCTTTCATAAGTAAGGGGGATAGTGTTTAGCGCAGGGCTATACTCAAGCATATTGTGGGAGTGCCTTAAGTTCATGAACATCATACTAATGTACTGTCAATTTGTCGTCTAAAACCTTTGTCTAAGATAGAGCGTTAACATAATTTAGCCCATCTTAAAGGGCCAAATTAAACGTTAAACGTACGACTCTAATTAATAATGATAGCACGGAACTAACGTTTTAGTTTTTGGAAAAACGTTGACCGTAAAATTGTGGTTGTAATTTTCATCGATAAAATCTTACGCCAAAAAAACTTTGATAACCATTAAAAGAATCTGAGAACTATAATAATATCGATATTTCTATCTGAATTATATACAACCTGATCAATCGGCCATATTTGATAAATTATAACTTAACTAGCTGCTGCCCACGGCTTCGTTCGTGTGGTACCCAGATAAAAAGTGGCCTATGTTACTCTCCAGCCCTCCAACTATTTCCACACAAAAAATCACGTCAATCCGTCGCTCTGTTTTGACGTGAAAGCAGGACAAATAAACACACTTTCACATTTATAATATGGGTACGGATTTTCAAGTTAAAATTGATCAAATACGGCCGCAACGTGACAACCGTCGGTTTACAGAAAAGCTAAGCTTAACACAAAGTTCCATTAGAATTAATGGCACAAGACTGCGATGGATGTGGGTACCGTGGGTTCTATGTACTTACCTACTTGAGACTAATGTATATCTGTTTTCACATGTCTGTTTTTTTATGTTTTACTCAATTCATTTTCTTTCGAATTAGAATGACAGGGTTTTATGTACATTAAATGGCTTGGAAACAATGATATTAATACCCTAGATATGTTACTTTCAGAGTTACCGACGACGTTTAAAATCTGGTCGTACTGGTATACATACCGATACAGTGCACACTATGTTCACAAGTTCCACAAATGAATAGTACATACTTTTATAACATAAAAGCATTTTTATTGTTTTTGTAATTCACTACACGTGACAAACAGCGTCCTGGTCCTCGCCCTGCTTGACGTGGATTAAAGACAAGACGTCCCAATCAGGACGTGTTTGAGTCTTCACTTTACGTGCACTAGAAACATTAAGTATCTATTATTTTTAAATATCATTGCTTGGAAACTTTATACCAATTCGCTGAGAATATATAAGAGCGTCAAATTTCAGCTCAATCGGAAGTTCTCGTTTGTGAAGTGGGTCAAATTTAACTTGCAATTTGTTTTGATAAGTTAAACCTGGACAGGTTTAAACAAAATAAAATCTTGTAAAAATAAAACTTGATGACTTATCTGCAATACGTGTGGAGCTCATTAAGCTGCAGATTTTGTTACGATGTTTTCCTTCACCGTTAAGAGCTGTGTTAATGCGCGTAAAAAAAATCGAAACTAAAAATCCATTGATTGGTCAGGATTCGAACACACATCCTTCGTATCAAAAGTCGAGGTACTATCCCATTTGGCCAACACGGTCTAAGTTCATAACAAGTTTCTTATCCACCGGATAAATTGACCACGTGTGCGACGTGCGTCATATAAGTACGACTTTATGGCTCCACAATTTAGGCTCCAACCTGCTACCAAAATATCGTAAATTTGGGGCGAAATTTTCAGTATTTCCCAACTGTAGAGCTCGGGGTCTTTAAAAGTATAGTGACCGTTATTCAGCTATGTATTTAGATAGAAAAAAAATTATAGTTTTTTTCAAAATATAGGTACCTATCAGAAATAGTCTCTTAGTTACGTGCTTGAATAAAACAAGTGGCTAAATTAAAATTAAATAAAAAAACCTTCAATGTTGACTGATGGCTTCAATGTTATATTTAAGCTGAGCAATTTTATGCACTCTCGAGGTTCATTTCTGTTCATAACTCCGAAGATCTTTGACAGATCCTCACCAAATTTTTATGGCACCAATCAGAAAGTATATCGTCGTCGAGCTGTCTTCGAATAATCTGTGAACATACATAAAAAAAAAGATTCCGACGAAAAACTTCCTCCTTTAATTAATTCGATTAAAAAAAAAATCAAACCATAGCGTTCATTGTCGTGCTCTGCAATGCCCTCCAACGGAGAAAATTTCATAAGAACATTATATAAATCAATGCTGGTTCGAATCCCGTCGGAATCAAAAATTATGATTACCTAGCACTTTCATTTTCGATAATCATACAAAACTTCAACGACTTACCACAACATTTAATAACCAAATTGACAGTTTAAAAACAAATAAACTTTAACAGTTTAACATTTTTGATGTTTACGGACGTTGTCTTACGGACATTGTAATCAAAGAGCCTCCCTTATCCCAAAATCCGATAACGGTTCACCTTCGGAGCTCACACTGCAAAGTTCAGTCGTAAATTACAGAAAGTCGTGTTAAATTTAGATAGGAGGGACTTAGTTGTGACTTAGGGCCACACCATATCACGAATTTATAAGTAAAAAACTTAGGCCTTTAAATCTTTACTAGATGATTTATACAGTGTCAGGAGGCAATCTTTACCTAGATTTAACAGGACGCTGTAGTGCCTGGGACAATGTTTAGATGAGGCTTGCCCAGCACCTAAACTATCCTCTTAGCTTGGCCATATCCACAGGAAAGACATGGTCAATACGTGGGGCTGACAAAGCCGCGGGTTTCCACACGATGTTTTCCATCACCGTTTAGAGCTCGTTTTAATGCGCATATACATATTTCGAAACGAAAAATCCATGGATGCACGGCCAGGATTCGATCCCACGACCTTCGGATCGAAATTCGAGGTACCCCCTTTGGCCAACATGGCTCTTGGAAATTCAAAGTTTAAAGTTCAACAATTATACCTACCTATGCAATTTTTAACAAAATAATGAAGAAATTCAAAGTTTTAATGTGGAGGGCTTCTGTTAAACTTCGAAATCGAAATATATCCAGAATTCCCCTGAAACCGATTTAACTTTACAAAGAAACTATTTCTTTGTGAAAAATTCTCAGCAAGACGGAATAACAAACTTACCAAAGGATTCCGACGATATTTTACTTTAGAACTCCTGCGATGTTTTGCTTACTGCGGAGTTCATTGTAAATTGTTTGTCCTATATTATTATTGTCATAATGTGTGTGTGTATTATAATGTTATAAGAAACAAAAATCTAGATAAGACGTCATCGTCGGTCGCGGCCGCTCCCAAACAAAACAATGAATGAATGAATACTTTATTGTACGCATGTATGCAGAATACAAAACTTAAAATAAGATACAGCGACTTCTTCCAGGTAAAGACCTCTCAGTCTTTGCCTGGAAGAAATCGCTTCTTCCAGGTAAAGACCTCTCAGTCTTTGCCTGGAAGAAATCGCTTGTCTGTTACGCTCAATTTATATGGATATAAAGTCCTTCCCTTTCACCGTTATTATTTGAGTTTACAGCTATTAGTTTGAAGTGCTCTGGCCCTATCTGCCAAGGCCCGCCCGGGCGGGCCCACCAATGTACTTGTAGCTTTGTACTTAAAGTGTGGAGTGCGCATTCTGTAGGTACCTATTCTGTGACGTAAGTGGGAAAAGGGCAGGAAAATGATTAGTCGTAAACCCATAACGTTAGCGTAGGTACGCAATATTTCAGTAGGTAGCAACGATTGTGTCACAAGAGCTTCAAAGTTTTGATATCTTCGACTTTTTCTTGTTACTGAACAGTTTGAGTTTGGGGCCTTAAAACTGGCGATACTTTTAGCACATTTTAAACTTTCGCGATCTGTAGACATAATTTAAACGAACTAACGGGACTTTATCGCGTTATTACCTTTGTTTATTATTTCCCGACGTTTCGAGTGCGTTACAGCTCTCGTGGTCACGGGTAGACTACCCGTGACCACGAGAGCTGTAACGCAAAGGTAATAACGCGATAAAGTCCCGTTAGTTCGTTTAAATTATGGCGATACTTTTGTATTTATGTAGGTTCGTACGAGCTAGTGGTCAACTCTGGTGACGGAGTTTATAGGCGGATTAAAGGCCTCCGTCATGGCATAACAACTTAAAAGCCGGGACCGACAATTTAACGTAATACGGAAAATAGAACAAAACCTTAACATTAACTTTTCAACCCGTATGGTTGAATTAAAGATATTATTTTTAGAACTAGTACTTATACATTATAAAATGTGCTTTTTTCTAAGTAAAATTTTTTTCAAGAAAGGAAAATTCAAATGGAGATTCATGTACCTGTTTCGTTGGATTGTTTTTATGAAATGCCAACTTCTGCAATATGTGGACATGTACCAAAATGAATTTGGACATACCTCTGACTACCTCTTTAGACATATTTAGAGGACCTCAAAATGCCTAAAAATATCTAAGAGATTGTCTACCGCGCCTCTGGGATACAGTCTTGATCATATTTCGTTTTTAGCACATTTTAAACTTTGGACATAATTTAAACGAACTATCGGGACTTTATCGCGTAATTACCGAGAGCTGTAATTCACTCGAAACGTCGGGTATAATAAATTAAGGTAACTACGCGATAAAGTCCCGTTAGTTGATTTAAATTATATTTAGGTAAGTTTTTGTTTCTTTTTTCAACATGTTTCGTTTATTTTCGAGATAAGCCAATTCACAGCTATAACCGCTGGTTATACTCGTATAACCACAATCTCTCTAATAAAGTATTACGTTCAGATTGTCGCGAAATACCGAAAGAGACACTTCAATTTAACGCGCAGACGACTTTTCGATTTGCCTAAGCCGTGTATCGGGACTTTGGAATGGAAAATACCAATATTTTCTCGAAGATTCTGTTTTACCAAGGTAATACTGAGGATAAAATGGCTTTGAAAAGAATAATTATAGTTAAATAAATTATGAAAAAAATTACAACTGTATCTTCAAAGTGCGGTGGTATTCTCTTATGGTGGCCACCCACGATCAATTCTATCGTCCAATCGATTGGATACTGTTACTTGCCAGTTTGATCATGTCGAATGGACCGTGTGGACGTGGATCGGCATGAACTGCCGAATGGACAGTTCGAATTGAACGTGTGTGGTGAGCTTCCGATTGGATATGATCGATTGGATCCAATCGCAAGGACAATAGAATTGATCGTGGGTGGCTGCCATTAAATCTTTGGCTTAGGCTTGTAAGATCTTTAGAAGATTTAAAAGTGGTAATCAGAGGTATGTCCAAATACCATATTTGGAACAGTCTATTGAAAGTTTGAAAGCTAACCGGTTTCCTTACGATGTTTTCCTTCACCTTTTAAAGCTTGAGCTATTTTATTCTGTATTGTGTTTTTTTTTGGCACTAATCATCGCTGGTATTTATTGAAACAATCTTTCTCTATACACTGTCCTTTTTCAAATAAGAAAACAGTGATTCATCATCCCGTTATTATTTCGGCTAGGCAAGACTCGGTTTAAGCATGGTTTTCTTTATTAATCCATCATAAAAGAGAGTCTTAAAAGGCAAGCACTCATTAATTTGCTCAAAGACGCGACTAAGCTGTACTTACGTGGTTAAGTATACGAGGAGAAGTGGTTTGCGACGTTTTAATTGTCATGAACTGCGTATTGGCTGGACTGAATATGAAGATTTTTGGCCTCCCAATAATATAATAAACAGTAGTTATGAACATTTATTCATCACCATCTTCAAGAATCATCAGGTATGTAATGTATTTTTTGCTTTATCATAATAAATATCTGGGCGACCGAGATGTTCTCACGTGAAAATACCGAGAAAACTAATTTTCCCAGATATGAGACCTAGCTAGATTAATTTTTCGCCCTCGTAAACTAACACATCGCATAATGTCATCAAAATCGTTGGAGCCGTTTTCAATTTCGAGAACGTGAATACAAATATATAAACAAACTAGCGCGGCTTCGCTCGCGTGGTACCCGGATAAAAAGTAGCCTATGTTACTCTACAGTCCTCCAATTATCTCCACACAAAAAATCACGTCAATCTGTCGCTCTGTTTTGACGTGAAAGCAGGACAAATAAACACACTTTCACATTTATAATATGAGTACGGATTTATTACCTTAATATATTTTTCAGAAAGCTCTTCCTAAATTAATAGGTAGTTCTTATGAGCTACTCCACTATCCTCTTAAGTATAACTTAACCGTGGGTTTATATCTCACTTAGAGCTTAATTGACACTTGAGGTGAGCTTACTTATTGCCTGGGGAGATGTACAAAATTACATGAACACGAGATATAGTAGTGTTTCATTAATTATGCTCACAGGAGCAGTGTTCACATAATTATGACTGCGAGAAAATTACGTACCCTACCTATTTATTTTAGTACAAAGGTAATGGAAGTTTATGAGAAAATTTGTCTCATTATTAATACAATTTTTTTCTTGTCACTCACACTCTCTTAAGTAAAAAGAGATGGCAACAAAGCCGTTTGAGCTATAAAGAAGCCTTTGACCTCTAAAAACGTAAGCCGAAGCCTTTACATCTCTTACTAAGATATGAAGCGCTCGTGGCGTAGCTTGCTTGGACGTTCTTGATTGATCGTTGAAGTTAAGCAGCGGTGTGCGCGGTCACTTTTAGGATGGGTGACCGCGGTCCCGGCTTTTAAGTCGTTAAGCCATGACGGAGGCCTTTAGGCGGCCTAAAAACTCCGTCACCAGAGTTGGCCACTTACTCATACGAACTTACTTATTTTTATCAGTTTTTGATAAATATCGAATAAAAAACTGCCCTCATCCAAAATGGTGATGGAAAACATTACGGGCAATTTCACGGTTTCGCACGTAACTTAGTTCATTGTATAATATTAATAGTAGTTACTTCGTCCGGTTCAGAAGAGGTGATAAATGATTGACACGAACTGGCTTTCTTCCAAAACAAACTAAAAATTGTCAAAAGACACGGTAAAGTGAACCTTAAAATTATAAGCTTTAAGGGTCAAGAGTGTGGAGAAAGAAAGATGGGATGAACTTGGGAGATTCGCAACGATTTGGGCAGCTTCGACTATATTTTGGGGGTTAGCATAAGTTTTTAAACTTTTGGACACTTTAAAATGTATGCTGATTAAATGAAATGAAATGAAATGAAATGAAATGAAATATGATAACGACTGTATACCTACAGAAGACATATATATATATATATATATATAGACTGTATAATGTCTACAGGCGCGGTAGACATTCTCTCAGATCTTTTTTTTTAAGGAATTTTAAGATCTTCTAAAGATGTACCCCCTTAATTATAAAAGATGTTTAAAGTTGAACACTGGTTGAACAACGTCCTGTCTCTGTTTGTCACTGACTGGCCTCTTAGCTCAGTTGGTAATAGCTCTGCCTTCTGCGCTGTAGGTCGTGGGTTCGATTCCCACTCAGGACAAACATTTGTGTGATGAACATAGATGTTTGTTCTGTGTCTGGGTGTTATAAAGTATTATAAGTATGTATTTACAAATATATAAGTATTCTATCAGTTATCTGGTTCCCATAGTACAAGCTTTGCTTAGTTTGGGGCTAGATGGCGCTGTGTTCGCAAATGTTCAGGAATATTTATTTATTTATTTACGTTGTTTAACCAGTGTTTCACGTTAAACATCTTTCATAAGTAAGGCCCGTATTGTCTAAGCATTGTATTGTATTGTCTTGTAAATATTGTATAAATTGTCGTAGGGGGTAGTCAAAAGTAATCTCCAAATACATTTTTGATACATGCCCAGGCCCACATTTCGCAGAAGTTAGCATTCCACGCGTGACAGGTTTCAAGCCCATCGACGCTGTTAGAGAGTTATTGGTTTCCTCACGATTTTTTCCTTCACCGTTTAGACTTCAGAGCTCGTGTTAATAAACAAGGTATAAAAAAAAATGTTTTTTTTTAAACTGGTGCTAACGCTACTGTAGTAGTCGATAAACGAATTTATTGTAGTGTGAAAAGGTTCTCATAGTTTGGCGAAAGTCTGAGTAAGAGGATTATTGTGAGCTTGTAAATCAATATCTACCTAGCTAGACTATAGGTTTACCATAGAGTATTTAATTTTTTTCTAATTAAATGTAAATTACAAATTAAAATTACAATACCCGTAAGTATCTGGGGGCACGGAAGTGCCCCCGCCAAGTCAAGCACGGTTGTACCACACTTTTCTCAAAGCCATTCGGCCCATTTTCGACCCCTCTGTAACTTCGTTGTGGAAAAGAATAGAAGTCTAAGTTTGCAGTGACCAAGAAGACATGACATAGCTATATATTAGCTTATATAGGATTTCCAAATTACATTAGAAATAGTAGTCTAAGAATGAGTGCAAGCCAAAGTTCCTATTTTTGTAAGTGACTGACTGACTCACCGATCATCAAAATTAAAAGCCTACTTCTAGCAGACCAACAAACTCCAAATTTTGAACACAGATAATTTTACCGTGTGCGTTTTCCAAGTTACTCTATACCGACTTGTTTACATTCGATTTCATAACTTTTTACGGCAGAAGAACTTCGTTGCGAGACTTGTGCATTTTTGTACAGTTATGTTGTAGCATTCGCATCAAGGATGGCTTTCTGCTACGTTGGGAAAGACCGGAAGATCCTGGTCTTACGATAGCTCTGATTAAAGGTTTGGTTCACAAATCGATGGGCAATCAACAGTCAAAGAATATCACAGCAAGTACGTACCCAGGACTGCATCTACTGCCCGACGATGAAAATTCCACTGTCCTGATGATGGGAGGCTGCACTTCACAGATAGTCACACAATTACAAATTAAAGTCCTCAGTTGAGAGAAAGAATAGTTCAGGGTTTCCAAAAAAAGGTTGCTTGACGTGTGCGCGCGCGATGGAGGCTCGTGAAGTTGTGTCTGCCTTTCCGTTAGGGGACGCGGGCGCGCTCCTGTTATTTGAAAAATACGACTTGTGTGACGTCATCAATGGATGACGTTTCGATGTCTGTTGGTGTCAAAGATTTGTGAACCATACCTATCGTTACAAAATTGAATGAAATAAAAAATGCTTTATGAAAACGAAACATCCCGCCCACCAAAATACCTATGGTATTTTCTAATTTCGCAATAGATATACCTAAGGTAAAGTTGGGTTAGCTAGTAGTTTATAGGAACGATACAATAACGATACAAAAAACGATACAATATAAAGATTTAGGTGGTAGGTCTGTCTAAGTACTTAACTAAAACAAAATAAGAAATTGATTTGATTTTTAGAACTGATTGAAGCTAATCCCCGATCGGTAAGGGGCATAGCTTCACTAACGGTCGATGAATAAGATGATTGTTGGAAGTTTTAACTACTGCACTCCGAGCTATCCCATCACTGCCTACATGGAGTGTTACTACTCTTCCAAGAGTCCATTGTAATGGGCTACGATTATCGTCCTTTATTATGACCATCTCTCCCACAGCCAGCGGTTTAGAATCCTTAGTCCATTTGGCACGTTGCGTTAATGAGTTTAGATATTCTGATTTCCATCTGGACCAAAAATTCTGTTGAAAGGCTTGTAGCAGCTGCCATCGATTAAGTCGATTAAGATTAGTATTCGATAAATCCTCATCTGGAACGGCAGTCAGAGGTTCTTGCGTGAGAAAATGACCCGGTGTGAGACAAGAGAGATCGTTTGGGTCTGAACTAATGGGATAGAGAGGCCGAGAGTTTAATAACGCTTCGATTTGAACAAACAGAGTTGTGAGCTCTTCGAATGTGAGGACTTGGTCACCAACTACCCGATACATATGGGTCTTGGCCGCTTTGATCTGAATTTCCCAGACCCCCCCGAAATGAGGGGCACCTGGTGGATTGAATTTGAATTCGATATTTTCCGCTTCAGAAGCCTGTCGTGCGAACTGTGCAAGTTGATTACTAGCACCCACGAAATTTGTGCCGCAATCCGCATGAATTGTATTACAACGTCCACGACGTCCCACGAAACGTCGAAGCGCTGCAATAAAGCCCTCAGTAGACAAGGTCGACACGACTTCCAGATGAACTGCTTTAGTTGCCAAACAGACAAATAGGCATAGGTATGCCTTGTCTATTTTGGCGCCACGATGAGGGCCAAGTTTAATACGAAAGGGTCCTCCGAAATCGACACCAACCACCGAAAATGGTTTGATTTGATTAAGACGGCATGAGGGAAGGTCGCTCATGAATGGTTGTAACGGTTGCGGGTTGGTTTTAAAACACCTAATACAGCTGGAAAGTTGACGACGAACAGTGCGTTTGGCTGCGATAATCCAGAACTGCTGTAGCAACAGGTAGTGCGTGGTATTAATGCCTGGGTGCAAGTAGCTACGATGAATATGATTGATAATCAAGTTTGTTAAAGAGTGGTCAGAAGGCAATAAAGCAGGGTGTTTTTGATCGAATTCCAAACCAGATCGGGATATTCGTCCGCCTACACGCAGTAGATCGTCGAGAAATAAGTTCAATTTCCTAAAAGGTTTGGATAACTGTTTGTTTGTTTTCAAAGCAGAAATTTCCTCAGAAAAGGAATTAGTTTGGACATGTCGAACAATCTGTATTAGAGCGTTTTTGCGTTCGACGTTACTTATGACATTTTTACGATTAGCCGTAATTGGGTGATGAGCATTCCCGATGAAACGGTAAATATACGCTACGATGTTTAACAATTTAGAGAGAGAAGAATAACGATTCACTAAATCATCGAGAATGAATTCAGCGTTTTCATTTGAGTGTGTTACAAGAGTTATTGGTTTACGTTCTTCCTCGACCACTTCGACATCCCTGCCATCGATTACGTCCTCCAATGGCCACGTCTTTTTGTCCTGCGACAACCAACAAGGCCCCGCCCACCATAACGTATTGTTAACGAGTTCACTTGGAAATTGGCCACGAGAGCATATATCTGCGGGATTATCGCCAGAAGAAACGTGGTGCCAGCATTCAGTCGGCGTAAGCTCCTGAATTTGGCTGACTCGGTTCGCAACGAATGTAGCCCAGCGAGAGGAATGTGAACGTAGCCATGAGAGAACCACAGTCGAGTCGGACCACAAGTAAACAGCATCGATATTTGAATAAAGATCGCGAACGAATCGGTATAGATCTGCGAGCAGGACCGCTGCACAAAGCTCCAGTCGAGGCAAAGAAGTTCGTTTCAGTGGAGCCACGCGAGCTTTTGAGCAAACGAAGTAAATGTGGACGTCGTCGTTCTCATCAGTGACGCGAAAGTATATGACCGCTCCGTAAGCCTGTTCTGAACTGTCACAAAATCCGTGCAACTCGCATGACTTTAGACTAGAACAAATGAATCTTCGGTGAATGCGAAGACGAGCTAACTGGTGTAATTCGGCTTTGTAGGTGGCCCATGTGGTTTTAATATCCTCGGGAGGAATCTGATCCCAACCAATGCCGAGAATCCACAGTTTTTGGATATATGTTTTGATTCGAATGGTGATGGGAGACAAGAAACCTAACGGATCAAACACTCGAGCGAGTTCACTGAGGATTGTACGTTTGGTACAAGGGCGTTCAGACGGTTCAATGTCGAATACGAATTCATCCGAAGAAGGATCCCATTTTAGACCGAGAACCTTTTGAATCGACGGTTCGGAATTATCCAGTGACACGGACCCAGCCAAACAGTCTTCACTCGGAAGATCAGACAGCAGTTGATGATTGTTACTTGTCCACTTTCGAAGATGGAAGCTACCGCGTTTGAATAGAGCTATGAGTTGGGCCTTTGCTAGTTGTGCGTCCTCCAACGAATGACAACCCGACGCTACGTCGTCGACATAGACATCGCGGATGATTATTTCTTTCGCGATTGGATACAAATCCCCATCATCATCGGCAAGCTGTCGCAAAGTACGACACGCGAGATAAGGAGATGAAGCTACACCATATGTGACAGTATTCAGGCGATACTCTAGAAGAACATCACGGGGTGAAAACCTCCAAAAGATACGCTGATAGTCACGGTCTTTTGGCGAGATCATGATTTGGCGAAACATTTGTCGTGCATCAGCCATAAACACAACTGCGTGTTCTCTAAAACGCAAAAGCAAGACCACAATGTTGGGCTGCAACTTTGGTCCAGTTAGTTGTGTGTCGTTTAGAGAACGGAGACAAACATCTTTGGCGGAAGCATCGAAGACAACGCGAAGGCGGGTTGTAGCAGAATCAGGACGTAACACACAATGATGCGGAATGTAGTATTTCCCATTACTGAGTTCATCTGCGGGGACCAAAGACATGTGTCCAGCCTCAATATAATCTGTCATAAATTCTGCATATTGAACATATAGATCGGGTTCACGTGACAGTCTTCGCTCAATCGCATTAAATCGCCGCAGCGCCATGTCGCGAGAGTTCTCGAATATTGGATCATCGTTAGTTTTGAATGGAAGACTAACAGTGTATCGTCCACTTGCGTCGCGAGAGTGATTCTCCAAAAATTTTCGTTCACAGAGCGCTTCGTCAGGGGTTAGCGTATTCTCCGATTTAGGGATACAATCTAGTTCCCAAAAATGCTGTACAAGCGAGTTTAAATCGTTATCTTTATCTGTACAGGAATGTATTAAAACGTTTGAAGCAAGTTTGGTTTTTCCTAGAAGAAGCCATCCAAAGATTGAATTCAAAGCAGTGGGTTCATTGGCCTTGCCTTTGACATGCTCGTGCAGAAGAGACTCCGCAAAAACATCCGCGGCAAACAACAGGTCAATGGGCCCCGGAATATCAAATCCTGGGTCCGCTAGCGAAAGCGATTTCAGATGCGACCACCCTGAAGCGTTAAGTTTTGCGATGGGTTGATCGCCACAGATCGATGAGATAACGTTGAAGTCAAGTTTAAAACGAACCTGGTTTTTAGTACCCACCTCGCACGCTACCTCGCCCAATACCGTAGCAGCTACTTCGCCCAGCCCACTAATATTGCCGCTCGACTCAATATGACGCATGTTTAAGCGTGTAAGCGCAGATGTCGTTATGAAATTACTCTGGCTCCCGGTATCGAAAAGCGCACGGAAAGATTGCATGGTTCCAGAAGCGTCCTTCACCTGCACGATAGCTGTCGCAAGTAAAACAGTTGTGTGCGTCAGGGACCTGGTAACTAGTGTTGCGGTACTATCGGAAGGTTCGGATGATTTTTCACGATGTAGTAATGAGTGATGTTTGCGTTTACACGAGCGACACGAAAACATTGATTTACAGTCTCTTAACTGGTGCGATGATTTTAGACAATTGTAGCACCACTTTTTGTCGGTTGCGATTTGCATGCGCTCATCTGTTGATTTCTTTGTAAATTCCGAACAGTTAAAAATCGAATGTGAATCGCCGCAATAACTGCACTTAGTTGTGAAAGAGGTGGACGGTACTACATCGCCCGTAAGCGTCCTGTCGGTCGCGCTAGTGACGAGGACATACGATGCATTGTCTCGTTTAGGTTGGGTATGTGACGGCGCGGACGTAGATTTTTGCGATTGTTTGTTAGTCTTAGTCAGATCCGAAAAATGATTGTCGCGTATTAATGCTTCACATTTAGAATGTAGGTATGACTTTAATTGAACATAAGTTGGTAGGTCAACTTCACAATGTTTCTCCTCAAAATCACGACGTAAATCCGTGTCAAGCTTCGATAAGATGTGATAAACCAACACGAAGTCCCATTGATCAATTGGCAAGTTGACAGTTTTTAAAATACTTAGATTCTCCTCAAACAAATCAAGCGACTTTCGAAACCCCTGTGCATCGTTACAATTAAATTCAACATTTAGAATGTCGCGCCAACAAGCAAACGCTAAACTGCGTTTATTTTGATAACGCGAGACAAGTGCATTGTACGCGCTTCGGTAATGTTCCTGAGTTAGCGGGAATGGCTTTACGACGATCAACGCGTCTCCGCTCAATGACGATAAGAGATAATGAAAACGTTCGGTGTCCGAGAGGGAATGTGAGTTATGGATTAACGCGTTGAATGTATCAATAAACTCAGGCCATTTTTTGATATCACCCGAAAACACCGGTAGCGAGATTTTTGGCAACCTTACGTTATTAGTTGTACGATTGGGCAAATGGTTTGATTCGCCTGCCGTAGAAGCGGTTGAAGTATTTAGTTGGCGATAAAACGATTTAATTTGAAAGTACATTTCATCACATTCTTTTTGTAGTTTTTCATCTTCATCAATTCTGTCGGATAGCTCGATAATGTCAAAATGAAATTCCTCGAACTTGGAAACATTCAATGAAACGTCATCGTAGTATGAAAAGAAAAGATCGAGTTTCGTAGGATCATGAGAAGCTTCCAAAGCCAACTCTAAGGCCTTAGAAATACGGTTGAAAACGATAGTTCGCTTCCTACGTAAGGAAGGCAAGTCTAATTCAGTGTAATTTTTATCGAAAGACTTCTTTGATTTACTCAATCTTCGCTTGCTCGTTGTACAAAACGCCATAGTAAAATACTAAATACGATATGAACGATTCTAAATGCGATGTGAACAATATAGGATAATATTGACAAACGAATCTGAATAAGATATCGAAAATCAACGACAAGTTTATCTACGTTTACGATCGACCATAGTAACTATTACCTAAGCTTAACATTCACTGTTCAGTTAAAATAATACGAGCGCGTACGGTCGGTTTGTAGTGGTGAGCGCTTGACAATCCTACCCTCATGCAAAAGAAAATATGAACGAAGTTATTGGTAATTTAGTAGAATTGTTGAATTAGATGTATGATGAAATGATATGATTTTACTTAAATAGTACCTAGCGGAAATGATTACAGAACGATTATGATTATTGGACGTTACTTGTTTGCAAGAAATGGAATGAGTTAAAATTGTGCACCGATTTTAACGTAATTTGATTGCACAATATTTGTTTTTTGATGACACCTGCCTAGTAATTAATGAAATACTGTGAGCCGATATGAAATTGTAGATAGGTACCTACAGCGATTTTTGTAGATATTGTGTTTGTACAATTTTGTTCTCACAATAATTCACGATTTAAATTATCCAGACAAATGACAGCGATACTGAAAATTCTAAGTAATAATTATTGTTAATCGTTGTAACTCGTGCACCGATTTAGAAGTGTTTGCACGAATTTGTTTTAGCAATAATTATTAGCGATATGATTTGATGGACACACACGCAGAACCCTGGCGGATGGAGATAATTAAGGACGATATTTTCGTTAGTAGGTACAATGATCGGACAATCTTGATAAATAGGATAACTTAGAATGCGAGAAATACCTACTTGTTTTTAGCTAAAACAGTAAGTCGATTGAGAATTCAAAGTTACGTATTTTTATCAGAAATTAGACCTGCGCAAGCGTACAAAATGGCGGTTAGGTATTACACAAAAGGACAGAAGAATTCTCCCTGGTTTCGGCACCATTTAATGTAGCATTCGCATCAAGGATGGCTTTCTGCTACGTTGGGAAAGACCGGAAGATCCTGGTCTTACGATAGCTCTGATTAAAGGTTTGGTTCACAAATCGATGGGCAATCAACAGTCAAAGAATATCACAGCAAGTACGTACCCAGGACTGCATCTACTGCCCGACGATGAAAATTCCACTGTCCTGATGATGGGAGGCTGCACTTCACA
The DNA here is from genome assembly GCA_958496255.1 of Camptogramma bilineatum. Classification (NCBI taxonomy): domain Eukaryota; kingdom Metazoa; phylum Arthropoda; class Insecta; order Lepidoptera; family Geometridae; genus Camptogramma; species Camptogramma bilineatum. The sequence goes on from OY292472.1 coordinate 1,485,995, forward strand.
GATAGTCACACAATTACAAATTAAAGTCCTCAGTTGAGAGAAAGAATAGTTCAGGGTTTCCAAAAAAAGGTTGCTTGACGTGTGCGCGCGCGATGGAGGCTCGTGAAGTTGTGTCTGCCTTTCCGTTAGGGGGCGCGGGCGCGCTCCTGTTATTTGAAAAATACGACTTGTGTGACGTCATCAATGGATGACGTTTCGATGTCTGTTGGTGTCAAAGATTTGTGAACCATACCTATCGTTACAAAATTGAATGAAATAAAAAATGCTTTATGAAAACGAAACATATGTTTTTGACGGGATGTTATTACTCGTATGATGTCAAGTCTGATGATGAGTTTGTGTGTGTTGTCCGAAACACTAAAAGCACTTAATTCACTTTTAATATTAGAAGCTATGATTAGAAGTAATTCCAAGATATTTTTATAAAGGTCAGTTCAATCATAATGCCACTAAAAAGGAATGTTCATAAATCAAAGAATAATTATTGAACTCGAAAACTCGTTAATAAAATATGAACTTTTGGGCAATTTGGCTTTAGTGTAGCCATTAGGAATTAGATTTATATTTAGAATAACAAATCCATGTTAGATTAATAGGGTCATATAATAAATGGGTAAAGAAGCCTGACTTCGCGAAAACGTTTATTTAAATAGTGACTCTTGCTGCAACGCAACACAGTGCAATTCAACTCGCGTAAACGCTCATTGCCTAGTGCAATATTCACCTAAACAAATCTTTTATTTCTTTTTTTCTTGAAGTAAAGAGTCAAGCATGGAGATGCCTAAATCGCAAGTTTTCTTACATTTTTTCGCATGCATTTACTAAACATTTTAGCAAGAAAATGCAGGAATTTAAACCCACCTTTGATGAAAAGGCACATCCCACTGGGAAAATAAAGCCCCTAACAACAATACCTACTCAAAATATTATTTCTATTTATATACCAAAGGCCAGGTATGCCTAAATTTAAGGTAAGCTTCGAGTAAGGCGACCGGAACACGAGACATCGACATTGTCCCCAATAATTTAATAAATAAAACAAGTATAGTAAAATCAATGCTACTAGCATGCTTCTATTTATTAATTAAATTAATTCTACTACTCAAATTAAATTTATGACGACACCGTGCTTCTTTTCTTGTTTGTTTTTGTGCATTAAAAGGTTGCCTGTAAGAGATCGCTCATAGTGATAAGGCCACCCATTACCTTACCTTTTGCTTTTAGTTTTTTAATTTACTTTTTTTATTTGTTATTTTTAAGTTGGGGAAAATAAAAAATTAACCATCTATCTATTGCAAACAGGGTGTGTTTAAAACTTGTTAAAGTGAAATACAAATTATTTTAAAAAGTGAGCAAAGGCTCACTTAGCCGTGCCTCTGATCACCGATTTAAACATCTTCAGTGACATTAAAAGAATGTATGAAGCTCTTTATACAGATCAGCTCACTGCCCTTGCGATGGAGTCGCTTCGTTTACTTTTGTCATATTTTGGGTGTTTAAATTGAAAAGAAAGAGACAAGACATGTCGCGATCTCCTGTCTCATGTCGCGCTTATCGGTCGCGTTTCTCAAAACCCCACCTTAAGGGAAATAATTTCCTCTAAGGAATAAAACCAGCTGCCTACTTAAGGGCATGATTGATGAGCTTAAGGAGCACCTTGCCTATTTAATTAAGGACCCAACTGGCCTACACCCTTCATTAACCCTTTTCAGGACTGACAATGTCATTGTTGGTCTCTCACCTAGTAGTTTAAAATGTTTGTTAGAAGGTGAGGGAAAACAGGGAGTCGGTTTTATGTGCTCGAATTTTAAGGTACGGTTTTGTAGTAAAGATGGGTAGGTCCGACGATAATTCGGAGCTACATCTTGATGTACATCCAGCTCCAAAGAGCTACATCCAGATCCCGTGTCCGTCGGACCCATATGGGTTCGGTACTGCGGGAGCGTAGGTTTCGGTTCCGTCGCGCGCGATGCCGTTCCTCCGCCCCGTCTAAAGACCTACACACAGGTCCCGTGTCCGTTGCACTCATATAGGTCCAGCTCGCACTCGCATCTATGCAGTACCTATCCTTTCCGTCCACACTCCGCCCGCTCCGCGTCACCGTCTAATGACCTACATAGGTTCCGTGTCCGTTGCACCCAACCCTAGATAGATACCAGTGGCGAGGGATGAAAGACAGTAGGTAGGTAGGTATCTATCTATATTGTGTAGGTACCTACTTGTAACTCCAATTGTACCTACTTATTTGAACTAAGTCTATAAATGTTACATAATACACTACCTACACAAATTAGGTGTGTACCTACTACTACCTATTAAGTAGGTAAGTAATTAGTCTTAGAGAAACACAACGGTCGGTAGGTACAAATAAAACTTGCAAGCTACACACAAAAGAGAGAGAAAAAATTAGGTATGCGTATGCAATCGCGTAGGTAGGTAGGTATAAAAATAAATATGGCCTACTACTTACATCTTGATGATGTGACACGCGCGACACTCGACACGTTTCATTTATTTACAATGACCTGACTTGACACACGAAAACACAAACAAAAATGAACCAGCTCGGTGTTGCACACGCAAACTTCGCTTGAGGTCTCGCACCTGCACCCTTCCCGCAGTTCCCGGACCTATGCAGTACCCCACTCCGTCCGCGATCCGCCGTCCGCCCGCTCCGCGTTGCAGCTCCGCGTTACCGCTCCGGATTGCAGCTCCGCGTTACCGCTCCGGGTTGCAGCTCCGCGTTATCGCTCCGGGTTACCAGTCCGCGCCGTCCGCCGTCCGCCGTCCGGACCGGCGGACCGGTATCCGAGTTGACGCGCGATGTACATCCGTCAGTACCGCGAGGGATTCCGGTCCGCGGTCCGGTATCCATCCGGACCTACTCATCGCTATTTTGTAGAATCGGTGAACGTTTTAAGACGGTGATGATTATGGATAAGTACTTGAATTTACCAATGCGTTCATTTTGAATAGATTTAATTTTAATTACGTATATAATTATCTGAACCTATGACAGAAATCTTCTCTTTTCTTTTGGCAATTATTACTTAACTACAACTAATATAAAAGCTTAAACGCGTGTCATAGTTAGTTGATGCGCTACTCATTTCGGCGCCACTGAAAACCAGCGCTCTAACAGCCATGGCGCTGCTGGAGCAAATGCTGAGGGGTAGCCTTATTTTCTTGTCACTGTAATGTAACAGTAAGGCGCCGGCCGCCCCATTGTACATCCCCGATATCGCTGGAGAGACATGGTAGACAAGATCTCTACAATGGAGATTGGCGCGAACTAGCTCAAGATAGGAGTAGATGGCGTCTTCTTTTGTCGGAGGCCAAGACCCACTTCGGGTCACTGAGCCAACGGAGTAAGTAAGTAAGTAATGTAACAGTTCTGATTTGTGTTGTATGTATCGTAGTGGCGAAATAGTAGATTGTTGCACGAGGGTTGAAAGTAACCTATTGCGGCACGAGATGGTTTGGCGCCTGAGCGTAGCGAGGGCGCTAATAGTTCGAGTGCCGTAATAGGTATTTCACCCGAGGTAAATACTCTGCTTTTCATTTCGAATATTAGGAAAGTAAAAAAAAACCTGATTAGCTCATTTTATAAAAATCTCTGCTCTCGATCGACAAAACAGATAAAAATCGAATTGGTGCTTTAAAAAAAATACTGGCTGGTAGCTTGCCACTGAAAAAAAAAAAAGGCGCCCACCTTTTTTTTTCAGCCAGTATTTTTTGTCATTGAAGATGGTGAATATTTCAAGCTCAAAATCTTGTTTAAATAATAATAATTTAGTGAAAAGTAATTATTAATAACAATACTCATGTAATAAATTGTTGAAATTTTTTTTATAGCAATTCTCAATAAAAAGGTAAAATAGAAATGTCAAATATTACTTTTGCTGTGTAAAAAGTTTCAACATGACTCAATAGAAATGTCAAAATAGAATGTTTTTTTTTTTAATTTGACAGCAGGGAAAATTGCTTCCCAGGGCGGAAAAGTACTACTTTCATCCCTCTGTTCAGGTAACTTCAAGCGTACTTTCCGTGTATGAGAAATGAAAATAAAACTTTTTTCTATTTCTATTTCTCTAAATCCATAACATTAGTGCAAAAATTCAATGCCTAAGTTATATCCCCCGTCGTTTTGAAAACACTAGCATAGAAACGTATTCCGAACACTTGTTTATCCAATTTGCATTTCATTCTTGGCTTTGAAACAAAGCTGTTGTGCAAACGTTTACTTGGCTGTATTTGCTGGCCCCTACCACATATAGCTTTGTATCTCTTTGTCTCTCCACTGTCACTTCGGCTTTGAACGCCTCACTTTGGCTTTGAAAGCTTTCATTTGTCAGATTATCAGAATGCAGTCATGTGGATTTGTTTTGAGAACTGCGGGGCTAAATTCACGCTGCAATTCCTTTTTAACCGATTTCAAAAAGGAGTTCTCAATTCGTTGGAATCTTTTTTGTGCTTTTTTTATGTATGTTCACCAATTATTCAAAGACGCCTGGACCGATTTGGAAAATTATTTTTTTGTTTGAAAGGGTGCTTTTCAATGGGTGAAGGTCTTGATTAAATTAACAGAAATGCACCTCATGAGTGCAGAAGATTTATTTTATAAACCTTTTTGCAACTATTTGTGTTGTACTAACGATTCGAATGCGTGCGTTTCCTACGATTAAAATAATTTTAAAGATTTTTATAAAATGAGGGTAGTCGAGAACTACTAGTAGTGTTTCCGTAGCTCCGTGGAGCGCGTCCTTGCCACAATCACAGCCTCCCGCCGGATCTTGCTGCACGAGATTGTTTCAACTGTTTCTAAAAGTAAGCATGCTTTTATGCTATATTTGTTCGTTGTTGACACGCTTGGGAGTAGCTACACTTAGTTTTTCGTAGCGCGTTTGTATCGATAGAAGGTGCGACCGCGCTGCTCAAAAACGCGCTACGAAAAACGTAGTATGCACACTCCTTAACTGTGATATAGATGAACAGCATCTTTTTAAAATGACATGGCTTTTTCGTATTGGGAAGGAATTTAATCTATACTAATACAATAAAGCGAAAGAGTTTGTTAGTTTGTTTGAACGCGCCAATCTTTTAAATTAATTATTTCTGTATTTGATAACTAAGTCCTTGAGGAAAGTTATAGGCTACTCTTCACTATCATAAAAAAAAAACATATACCATCACTACGGGGGGCTATGCCGCGAGTAGTAGTCCGAAGTCCGAAGTCTCTATCTCACGATGTCCGTTTGGTTCGTTTGGTGGTTGTGTGTGTGTGTTCACATGCACGTTGTTTCTGTGTGCGTAAGCTCGGGAACGCTCAGAATCGGCCCACGCACACAGAAACAACGTGCATGTGAACACACACACAATTAAGAAACGAACCTTCGAACTTCGTGAGATAGAACCACTAGAATAATACATAATGTGCCAATGTTCACAAAACCATTTTCATTATCATTATTATATCATTTGCATTATCTGAACATAGCTTTGCTGATCATAAAAGATAAGCACATTGTTTGTCACTCGGAAGCTGATTAGCCCAATTGGTTTCAGATGGACGTTTGCATACATTATCCATTATTAACACCGATGGATACCTTATTTACCTAACTGATGGGTTAGTTTATTAGCATTGTTGGTAAATTATGTAAAACTAGCTGCTGCCCGGTTCAGTGGTTGTCGAGTTATAGAGGAACAAACATACATCTATCCAAACTTTCGCATTTATAAAATTACTAGCTGCTACCCGCGGCTTCGCTCGCGTGGTACCCGGATAAAATGTAGCCTAAGTTACTCTCCCTTCAACTATCTCTACACGAAAAATCACGTCAATTCGTTGCTCTGTTTTGACGTGAAAGCAAGACAAATAAAGAAACAAATAAACACACTTTCACATTTATATACGGATTGGAGGGTTAGGAGCTTTATGACTACATCTCTATTTGACTAGGCAGCAGATATGACTAGATCGCTTTAAGACTAAATCGCGATATGACCATATCGCGTTGGGGTTACATTGCTTTTGGACTACATCGCCAAAGGACAAAAAAGCGTAATGACTTAATCTTCATTTGTTTTCTAAAGTACAACTATGGCGAAAATCAAAACATTCAAGTTTTTAAGTAGTTACCTTTATTAAAAACAAAATGTTACTTTTACTTATATTTAAGTTTTAAAGCACTGACATTTTTTAAAAATTATCGCGCTCGACAAAATCAGCGCTTGATTTCGATCCTTGGTTTCGATCCTTGAATTCGATGCTTGATTTCGATCCTTGGTTTCGATCCTTGGTTTCGATCCTGGATTTCGATCATTGATTTCGATCCTTGATTTCAATCCTTGATTCTTGAATCTTGAATCTTGAATTTGAAATCTTGAATCTTTGAAGTGACAGCTGTCAAACTTCAAACCGCTATATCTCGGGAACTACTTGTCCTAGACTCCCCGTTCTCAGTTCAAATGAAAGCTATGACCAAGATCTTCATTTTAAGTGACAGCTGTCAAAATGACAGCTGTCAAAATGACATCTGTCATCTGAAATGTAGATCTTGGTCATAGCTTTCATTTGAACTGAGAACGGTGAGTCTAGGACCAGTAGTTTCCGAGATATGGCCGTTTGAAGTTTGACAACTGTCACTTCAAATGAAGATCTTGGTCATAGCTTTCATTTGAACTGAGAACGGGGAGTCTAGGACGAGTAGTTCCCGAGATATGGTGGTTTGAAGTTTGACAGCTGTCACTTCAAAGATTCAAGATTTCAAATTCAAGATTCAAGTGACAATAAATTGTTTTCTTTCCAAGAAGTACTTATACCTCTATAATATGCCGAAGTGTGAGGTTGAACCGAAGTGCCACTCATTGAGCAAGTGGTGCCACTTTTAAACACAACTGTACGTCATATCGATATTACGTCGAACTGATAATAGGACGTAAGCATATATGGTCGAACAGCTATTTAACCCCAATGCGATATAGTCATATCGCGATTTAGTCTTAAAGCGATCTAGTCATATCTGCTGCCTAGTCAAATAGAGATGTAGTCGTAAAGCTCCTAACCCGGATTGGAATTTGCTTTTACGCGCTTAGAGGCTATTTGTATGCTCAATCTTGCGTTTCATGAAATAAATAAATGATGGGACATTTCACACAGCATGATCTAGCCTCAACGAGCAAAGTTTGTGTTAAGGGAAACAACATGACTGATTTTAAATACATTTATCTATATATACTTGTAGAAAAACATCCAGACCATACAAATAAATAGTTGTTTTTTTAAATTTTAATAGTGTTAAACCACACTTAGGTTAACCACATTTGGAAATTAAAAATCTTATCAAAATGTTCAATTCCGACGGGATTCGAACCCGCAATGATACAAGCGATCCTCCTCGATGCTTTAATCGATAAAATGATGGTCTTAACAATATTTTCAACCTGACGACTAAGGATTCCGTAGCTGAGTTGGAAAAGGTACTCCGGCTTAAGGAGGATCGCTATCTGTAGATAATATCTGTAATATCTGTAGATCATACAAACATTTGTCTCGTGGTGGAATCGAACCTGAAAACCTTCTGTTTCAAGCGGGCCTTCACCCCCTAAGCCACAGAGGTCGTCAGTCGACAAATGTCACAAAAATTATGTTTCAACTTGTTAAAAGTGAGTAAATTACATTTAAAGCAAATTTGAATATGACTGACGAAATTCTAAGAGCAATCTGCATAGATGCTTGTAAATATGTGTTTGAGTCAAATATGAAATTAATTAAGGCCCTATACCCTGACGATGCACCAAAAGGCACTTGCAAGATCCAAAAGTTTAAGAGTTTGGCTGAATTGTATTACATAAAAACAAAAAGGTAGTAGCTCAATAGATGTGCCAACAATAACACCGCGAGATAATTGCAAAATAATTACTTATTTCCGAGAAGAAAATAGATAAACTCTCTCAAAAATCCCGAAATCGACCTTTTTTTGTTCCAATTTTTGCAAATCCCCATTGGAGTTTATAAAAATATTTATTGTTCACGATAGACACAAAAGTATGAACAAGAGCAATACCGCGCTAGATTTTGATTAAATCTCATCGTAAAGTTGAAATCTACGTCTGAACACTATTTATTTTTCGACGCAAAGCGTGCGCCTGCGTCCATACATTTTACTATGGAGTAGGTACGGACCGAACGTCGCTTTCTGCGCTGTATAAATGGAACGTTGACGTGCGAAAAATGGCAGTGTCGTCGCGGATACCGAGGTGGGAGGACGTCCGTTTTCCATCCGCTCACGGACGCACGCACATTTTAGGGTGGGGTGTGACTGTCTCCGCAATAATTATCATTATCATCACTTTGTATGACGTATTTTTAGTTATAGGAAATACTTACCTATTTTTAATCGACATCGGAAAAAGGAGAAGGTTCGTTGGAATCTTTTTTTTTGTGCTTTTTTTTTGTTTTTTTTTTTATGTAGGTACATGCTTCTCTCCTTCCATGTTTCTCTTCCTTTCTCCTTCCATGATTACCTACCTTTGATTAATTATATGTCTAGATGGACTCTCTCGCTTCAATCGCAACAAGAACAACAGGCCAGGTTTGAAACGCTAGTGTGCGTATTACGCACACAAGTATGCGAATCTTCTATTGTCTATAGCTATACAGGTGCGCTGCGTCACCTGTCAACATTGTCATCCATTTTTAGTGATACCAGCTCTTGAAAATTTCCCATAAAAGTAGGGGAAAATATGTTATGATATCGAAATGTCTCTAAAATTTGTTTCAAATTTTTTGCGGTCAATACTGGTTTTTGTTTACTTAATTTTTCTTGTAAGTATTCGATCCTTGGTTTCGATCTTGGATTTTGATCCTTGATTTCGATCCTTGATTTCAATCCTTGATTCTTGAATCTGGAATTTGAAATCTTGAATCTTTGAAGTGACAGCTGTCAAACTTCAAACCGCTATATCTCATGAATTACTCGTCCTAGACTCCCCGTTCTCAGTTCAAATGAAAGCTATGACCAAGATCTTCATTTGAACTGACAGCTGTCAAACTTAAAACGGCCATATCTCGGAAACTACTCGTCCTAGACTCCCCGTTTTCAGTTCAAATGAAAGCTATGACCAAGATCTTCTTTTTAAGTGACAGCTGTCAAAATGACATCTGTCATCTGAAATGTAGATCTTAGTCATAGCTTTCATTTGAACTGAGAACGGGGAGTCTAGGACTAGTAGTTTCCGAGATATGACCGTTTTAAGTTTGACAGCTGTCAGTTCAAAGCTTAAAACGGCCATATTTCGGAAACTACTCGTCCTAGACTCCCCGTTCTCAGTTCAAATGAAAGCTATGACCAAGATCTTCTTTTTAAGTGACAGCTGTCAAAATGACATCTGTCATCTGAAATGTAGATCTTGGTCATAGCTTTCATTTGAACTGAGAACGGTGAGTCTAGGACGAGTAGTTTCTAAGATATGACCGTTTTAAGTTTGACAGCTGTCAGTTCAAAGTTTAAAACAGCCATATCTCGGAAACTACTCGTCCTAGACTCCCCGTTCTCAGTTCAAATGAAAGCTATGACCAAGATCTTCTTTTTAAGTGACAGCTGTCAAAATGACATCTCTCATCTGAAATGTAGATCTTGGTCATAGCTTTCATTTGAACTGAGAACGGTGAGTCTAGGACGAGTAGTTTCCGAGATATGACCGTTTTAAGTTTGACAGCTGTCAGTTCAAAGTTTAAAACAGCCATATCTCGGAAACTATTCGTCCTAGACTCCCCGTTCTCAGTTCAAATGAAAGCTATGACCAAGATCTTCTTTTTAAGTGACAGCTGTCAAAATGACATCTGTCATCTGAAATGTAGATCTTGGTCATAGCTTTCATTTGAACTGAGAACGGGGAGTCTAGGACGAGTAGTTTCCGAGATATGGCCGTTTTAAGTTTGACAGCTGTCAGTTCAAATAAAGATCTTGGTCAAAGCTTTCATTTGAACTGAAAACGGGGAGTCTAGGACGAGTAATTCATGAGATATGGCGGTTTGAAGTTTGACAGCTGTCACTTCAAAGATTCAAGATTCAAGAATCAAGGATCGAAATCAAGGATCGAAATCCAGAATCGTAACCAAGGATCGAAATCAAGGATCGAAACCAAGGATCGAAATCAATAAGGTAAAAATATCCTGTCAATGACTTGGGCACGCTACTAATCCAACAACGAGTGTGAAAGAGACAAAGCTACCAAGAAAGCCTCTCAACAAGACCAACAATCCTTATAACCAAGATTAAATTATAATAGATCGTTGTGTAGTCGTGTTAAGGTTCAAAGTCCCTTTTACATTAAAGTCGACTTAACCATCCTGTTTGTATATAAAATCCTTGGATTCAACACTTGTTTTTATTTGCTCACGCTTTCACATGGGTAAAATCAAAGAATAATTATGGCAACCCTCTTATTTTTTATTTTTATTATAAATAAAAAATAAAACCCTCTTAGAACCATGTTAGGATAAAATTACAAAGTTTTATTTTCTTGTTTTCATAACTTATACCTAGTTATTTATAATTTACTTACCGATCGATGCTATGTAACTTCCTCATTTATTTTTAGTCGTCCTTTGTAATTCCTGCACACTTTAATGGCACAAATCGCCATTTTTGTTTGCCGCCAAATTCATGTTTACAGTACATACAACGACCTTAGCGCGACTGAATGAGCGAAACGAACAAGTCAACCAACAGTTGGTTGACTTTTTTTTTGGCGTTTTGACGCTCGAAATCGGGGTCTAGATATTTAGTTCGTCCAAGTTACCTACATACTTCTTATCTCACTATATTATAAACCTTCCATCATCATTATGATAATGCACAAAGTAATGAAACCAATCGGAAGTTGCTAGTGTGCTCTAGAACCGAATCTGACACGATAACTCAAGTAGGTACCTACGGCTCGACCGATTTTTATGTTTACCTACAAGTAGGTAGGTACATAAATTAAATAATATTTATAGCGTTTAATAAATCAAAATTGATTGAATGTACAGATATCGGATGTACCTACAGCTTCAATTTATAATAGGTACCTAATAGTTCGGTTCGAATATAGACTCAATTCGAACCGTGCAACCGACTTGGATAGCGTCAACCCGGTTTACACTATGGCTCCACCCTTAGGCAACAAACACTCACCATGACATTTACGCCGGCCGGTATACATTGCGCATTTTCTAGGACATGCTTACAAATGCTACAGCGATGACGCGCAATGAGAAACAAACAAACAAATAAACGTCAGTGTGCATGCGTACTACGCTACGAGTTGCAGATGTGTGAGTGTAAAATTTCAAAGTGTGCGTAGAATGAGAAGTTCCCACGCTCACAATGTGGAGGCTTAACAAAAAGCTGAGCAATCTTATTAGTTTAATTGCATTGTAATTAAAGAAAATAGTATTTTAGTGGTTGGCAATAGACTTGCTTGTACCTCGATTACTTTATGAATGAGCAATTTTCGTAAATGTATTTTTGAATGCCCTTAAATTGTTTAAAAGATTTTGTGAGCTATGAATTGGATAAGATAGCCGAAAAAAAACTTAGGCCTTTACATCTTAACAAGATGATTAAAGGTGGCCGCACAACTATCCGCGCGGATCAAATAGACCGAAACGAATTTTAGAATTCTTTATATTTTGCGAAACGAAATATATATTGATGTACGACCGGGATTCGAACTCGCTTGTTTCAGATCGAAAGGCGAGGTAAAAATTCCATTCGGCCAACATGGCTTTATAGAGACAGTAGAGAGACTAAAATTTCTGGATGTATGTTTGTTTAGATACAGATATTCTACATTTTGGTTCCAACAATTCCACCGTCACGTAAATGTGCTGAATCGTAAAATGGCCCTAAATTCAAGACGACAGACTCGCAATTAAGGCAAGCGGTGACATAGAAAATTAATTCAAAGATGTAGGGCACTTTGCGAAGGAAATGGGGGACTTGAAATGTTACTAAAGATGTGTTACTGCTTTGAAATGTAAGTGCAAAATCAAGGGTTCCATTGAGAATGAAAAGTCTTATCCAATGGCTTGAGGAGGATCGCTTGTATCAATGCGGGTTCAAATCCCGTAGGAATCGAAAATTTTGATTATATTTTTTAATTTTCAAGATGTTGCATTTTTTATTAAAATAGACTAATATTTTATAGTTTAACCCTCACATAAAATATATTTAAAGATACAACAATTAAAAAATAAAAACACATTAATTTCAGCAAAATGTTTGCGTGTATCAAAATGTATTTGGACATACCTGTGATGAAAAGAATCGTTGATATTTTTACGTGCGTAATTCCCGTGTGTTAAAACAATGTAAATTTTTTTCTGATTAGAAAAAAATAAAAAAATTAGAGTTCATGATAAAAAAAATTGTCCTACCAAACTAGCACTCCATAAATCTCAGCCATTGAAGTCGTTTTAATGGACATTCAATCAAAGTACTCGTATTTACAAAGGTTAGTCAAAGGGAATATAGTTACTTTCATCAAACTGTAACCACAGAGCAGAATGAAAAGGCCTGTAACTTTTCAATCAATAGTGTTGTGCTTACTTCCGTATCCGTATTTAAAGAATAAAAAGTCGCGGTTTCGTATCTGTTTCACTTTAAAAACTTTCGTGAGTTGTACTATAATATTTTTAACACACGGGAATTACTCATGTAAAAATATCGTCGATTTAGATACCGACAATGTTTCGATTCATCCGGAGAATGTTCATCTGGGTAAGGGAGTTGCGGCAAGGTTACTCCTCGCGCGAGCGTCTCACATTGTTTAACCTTACAGTAAATATAACATGACATTAATACCTACCTATGACATTTAGGCCTGATTTCACCAAACAGTGTTTGTTAACTCTTAATGAGGCATTAGCTAATGGTTGTTTAAAATTAACAATTCTGTTAAAATGATTTACGTCCTATGAAGAATATTTAACAAACCATTATTAAATCCAACGTTAAACGACTGAATCGCAAATCATTCACTCTCGTTGTAATACGACTTAATTGAAACGTTGTATTTGACGTTGCATTCTTCATACAAATAGACTACTTTTTTACTTAGTCGTATAATACGTCACTTGGTTGCTACGCTACCAAATATATACAATGTAACAGTCACTCTGCGGGATGATAATGAAACCGGGTTGCTTTTCATTTTGTAATCGTGTTATTATTTTCATACACATATCACAATGTCTACCGCTAAAAAAACTCGTGGGCCCAATTTTACCAACAACGAAAAGGAAATATTAATAAATTTAATAACAAAACATAGGGATATTGTGGAAAACAAAAAAACCGACGCGGTTAGTAGTGTTATCAAACAGGAAGGATGGAAAAAGCTGGCAGAAGAATTTAACTCCATAAGCTCCTTCTGTGTTCGCAACACCGAACAATTAAAAACCTGTTGGGATAATATAAAAAGGACGACGCGGAAGGATAAGGCTGCGACAAAGAAAGAAGTCTTCTTGACGGGTAGGTACTAGCATAAAATTATAATGAAACTAGCTGCGTGCGTAGGTTTCACCTGCGTAAGACCCAATCCCGTGGGAAAATCGGGATAAAACATAGCCTATGTTACTTGCAAGGATTCAATGTATCTGCGTACCAAGTTTCATCAAAATCGGCCCATTCAGAGCTTATTCGTTAAAAACAAAAAAAATACCTACCTTTACCTCTATTATTTGTATAGATAACGTAGGTATATACTTATTATTATTCAACTCAGTTAACTCACTTAGTGCTCTTGACTTTTTTTTTGCAGGAGGAGGAAAACCTGACCTTCCACCGCCTGGACCTTTCCAAGGACAGGTGGAAATACTACTAGGTCCAACATTAGATGGATTGGATAATCCTTATGACTCCGATATACAGTTTTTAGACAAAGGATTATGCACTAATCCAGAATCAATATGTAATGATGTATGTACCTAATGATTGAAGTACAAGTAAGTTTTTTTATTCGCGAAATGACAAGGATTATTTTGTTGTACTTACCTACATAGTACCTATGTGTGTTGACTATAATGTAAATTTAATTATTAATTTACCTATGTGTTTCAGAATGACAGTGTAGATATTTGTGTCGCTGGATCATCGCAAATATCTGAACCTGCAAAGGAAAACAAACCACCAGAGGTAGGTATTCCCTGTATTGGGCAGTGTTAGGACAATATTGATATAGTTAAAGTTGAAGCTTAATTTTGTAAGATAATTCGTTTCGCTTTGATTTTTGTATGAGTGACCAACATAGCTTTCTAAGAAAGTATCTCGGCTCTTAAACTCTTTATTGTTTTAGGATGCAGAAAAGAAAATTTGGAATAGCTGGACACCAACAGTATTAAAAACTAAAGTGTCCAATACACTTTCTGTTGATAAGCGCAACACTCCATCAACATGGCTGCACAGAAGAAGGCCAAAGACATCTTTGCAGGATAAGTTCCTGCAAAGCAAGTTAGAGTTATTAGAAATTATGAAAAAAAATGCAGAAATAGAGGGTAAAATAAAAGAAGAACAGTTAAAACAAGAAAAAATTAAAACTGCAAAATTAGAAGCAGAATCCCGCTCCTAATTTTCGATTCACTCAATTGTCCATCCGTCTGTCTGTCTGTCACTACTCTTTTCTCAGGAACGGGTAGAGGTAGCAAGTTGAAATTTATATTAGAAGGTCCATGGTCCCTATTATGTATGCGCCCTATTATTTTATGATAGTTCCTATGATATGATAATTCCTAGTCTAATTTAATGTACCTAGATCAGTTCTAGTTTAGTTGTATGTACCTATAGTTATTTTTGTAGTTTTGTGATTCTAATGTTAGAAAATACCTAAACTTTTGTTTTGAAATAAAATAAAATTTGAAAACATTAATTTTTATTTATTGTGCAATATTGTTGAATGATACAATTATATAATAAATTATATCATGATGATGCACTCAGATGCAGACTGCTAAAATAGTTATTTATCAGCTGTCTTCGCACAGGATTGATATCTCGTGTAATTTCATTATTACCTCTTTGTTCCCTAATATGGCCTTGATTCAATAATTCTTCCCATGGTACTGGAAGATCAAGTTCAGGGTCATCTACTGGCAATTCTTCCTTCGCCTTTACCAAAATGTTATGTAGTACTCCTGTGGCAATGATAACAGGCAGACAGTTACTTAACTGGATTTGCATGCCCAAAGCAAGCACAGGGAATCTACGTTTCCATACCCCAAACAGGCGTTCAATAGGATTTCTGCTCCTTATTTGAGCTTCATTGTAAAGTACCTCCCCTGGTGTTCTTGGGTTTTCCAATGGCATCATGATGTAGGGTCGATTCATGTATCCACTATCAGCCAATAATACTGCATCACCATATCGGCCACTTTCAAACACAGCATTTCTACATGAGGCATTCCAAATTGTCTGATCCTGACTGCTACCGGGCCATCTTGCTACCAAATCAAAAATTTCCAGGTCTGCACCTCCAATAGCTTGTACATTTATAGACATGTAGCCTTTCCGATTCCTAAAATACTCAGCATTTTCCCCACCAGGTGAACGAATGCGTACATGTGTGCAGTCTAGAGCACCCAAAGCCTTTGGAAACCGTGCTATTTTATAAAAGCTCAACTGCGCTGTTTTCTGTTCTTCCATTGTATCAGGGAATTTGATAAAGTTGCGGCTGAGTGAGGCTATTGCAGCAGTGACTTTGTGTATGATCCTGTGAGTAGTAGACTTGCTTATTCCACAATAGTCTCCAACGGTTATTTGTTGTGATCCAGTTGCATAGTATCTCAACGTCAAAAGGAGTTGATTTATGGGTGTAATAGATTTATTTCTGAAACAAAATTAGAAGATTTTAGGTTTGTGGGTGCCTACTAAAGGTAAGGCTAGGTTTTGACACTTTTTGTGATTTTCAAGTTCACACTATTTTCACAACTTATAAGACACGTAAGTAAATAACAATTAATTCTGCATCTGGAGCTTGTAAGCTATTTACTTACCGATCTGATGGGTATTCAAGTTTATGTTCAATTAATTCCAAAACATCCAAGACAGATTCTTTTGACAAACGAAACCTCGTGCAAAAATCGACATCATCGTATTCTTCGAAATAGTCACGTCGTTGTTTAAAAATTCTTGGGCGTCGTACTATTCTGTCCAAGCTATCTAAAGTTTCTAAATTATCGCATTCGAAAATAAAACTAAATGCGTCCATCTTATTGAAGATACCTATGTTTTTTGACAGTAAAGTCCATGTAATGTCATTTTTAACAGTCTGTTATTGTTTTAACGGACCTCTAGAGCAGTGATTAAAATTAACGTCTTGTTAAGATAATTAAACAGCCATTAGCACGTGGTGAGACACACAACAACTTTAACAGTCCGTTATTGGATTTAACAATCCGTTATTTTTTTAACATTGTATGGTAAAACTGGACCTTAATTTAAGATTTTAATTTAGTAATTTTGCATGAAATTTAAATTACATTGCAGTGCCCAACAGGGTGTATGTATAAAGCCTACTAAGCCTACCTAGACCTAAGCTATACTATGTACCTACATACAAGCAATGAATAAATGAATATGAATATGAATATGAATATGAATATGAATATGAATATGAATATGAATATGAATATGAATATGAATATGAATATGAATATGAATATGAATATGAATATGAATAATAGTATAGAATAATTACCGCCCAGAACTTGATGACAATATATATATGTATATATTTTTAATTAATATTAATTATTGTAAGAAATAAAACAAGTACAATTTCCAAAAGTTTTTAAACTGAAACGTCAGCACTACCACCTTAATGTATTTACAAGGAAGTTACAGGATGTTGTTATTTTAAGGACTTCTGCCGGAAACTGAGTCTGGCAACAGGAAAAGGCACCAGCCTGTGTAAATGGCTAACAGTCATCTTTCCGGTGGCTTGAAAAGGATTTCAAAAGGTTTTCCTGGTTGGTGTTTTTTCTGGAGATTTAAACACCTTTGGTTACAGTTGCTTTTGGCTTGATGTTTTTGGATGGTTTTTTGTGCTTCGTATCATAATCCTACTAATATTATAAAGGCGAAAGTCCGTGTGTGTGAATGCTTGTTACTTATACGTATCCCCATAACTAAGTAATCGTTTTTGATGTTTAAAATGTAGATAGTTTAAGTTCTGGAATAACACATAGGCTACTTTTAATCCCGGAAAATCTAGCTTTGCTTAGTGGGAACAAGATGGAACCAGTTAACTGCTAGAATACACATATTTTATTTATTTTACTCTAGCTTCGGCCCGCGGTTTCGGTCACATGGTACCCAGATGAAAAGCAGCTTATGTCCTATTCCCGGTCATTACCTATCTATATTTTAAATTTCAAGAAAATCGGTTCAGTGGTTGTCGAGTTATAGAGGAACAAACATACATCTATCCAAACTTTCGCATTTATAAAATTACTAATTGCTGCCCGTGGCTTCGCTCGCGTGGTACCTCGACAAAAAGTAGCCTATGTTACTCTCCGACCCTTCAACTATCTCCACACAAAAAATCACGTCAATCCGTCGCTCTGTTTTGACGTGAAAGCAGGACAAATTATCAAACATTATAAACACACTTGGGTGCTGACACATTATCACGTCTCTACCCCGTCGCATAGCATGACCGTAGCAACACCGTCCCGGCAAAAATGATATTCTTTGTATTGAAATGTACCGGACGCCCCACACCAGACCGTTCCCACACCGTCGCGTGTCCTGCCCTGCCATGGCCGTCTTGTCAATCTCCGGCCGCCATGATTATTTTGCTGACACGTAGGGTTGCAACACCTAATATTATATTTAATATAAGTCTAATATTATTTGAATCCTAAATAATATATTTTTGGGGAAAAAATATATTAGGCGAAGATCTTAGTGGCAACTTGGGCGATTTTATGTTGTTTGTTAGTAGATGTGTTTCAAAAAATTTTCCGGGATAAAAAGTAGCCTATGTCCTATTTACGGTTATTTTCTATCTATATTTTAAATTTCAGCCAAATCGGTTCAAACACATCCAAACATCCATCTAACCACCCAAACATCAATCCATCCATCCAAACATTCAAACTATTAGTGTGATGTGATAGTGTGATGGCTTTGACCCTTTCTTCTGACTTACAAATTTTGCTCTTAGAGTTGCCGCAAAAAATAATACCCTAGCCTAGAGCTAAAATTAGCACATCGATGAGTGCAACTTCAAATATTTGTCTTAGCTTTGTTAGACTAAAGATAAATTTAGAATGCGTCCGGTCGCGGCGCTTATCGGCGCTGCTCGCTCCGAAACACGACAAAAATGCAGTTTTTTGGAGCTTTCTCATCCCTAATAACAACCAATCGAAAAAGTGAACGGAATTTATGTCATTAATTGAATGACCTATCCGATGGAGCAAACCAAAAACATAAATTACCTACACCAACTTCAAAAGCAAATGAAGATTTATCTTATTTTTAGTGATTTTCGTTGATTTATTATGAAGTAAATATGATGTTAAATAAAAATTAAAACTAAAATTAAACGGTATATTACAAAATAAAATGTTAGAGATGCATGTTGGCTTTTCAGTTACTTTCCACTTTATTTATCGAGGGTTTATACAGGGAAATACAGTATTTGGCTCAGGGAACGCCCTTAAAGCAGACTCAACAAAACCATGGTAAGCTGTCATATTAATTATGTGAATGTAAACTTAAACTTGTAGGGGTAGTCAGACAGAAGCAAGGAAACTTTTATTTTTCAATCACATTTTTTATTAAGTAAAATCTACTATTTATTTGTAAGTTCCTACAAACTCCTTTATTCGAAAAAAAAGTGGCAACCCTACTGAGACGGTCGCATGCATGTCAGGTCGAGTTGACACTCGACTGACGTCCGCTGACAAATAACAATTTTAAAAATATAGGCTGAGTTCACATTGCATCTCTAAAATTGAAAATTGACAACCTTGTACGAGTTGATGTACGAGTAGAAAAATTTAAATTCCATATACAGGGTGGAAAAAATGAATGGGCCCCGGAGGGAAACTACTTTAAATCCTTAAGATACAGTATTTTACTTAAAGGAAACATTCCTTTATTTTTAAAAAGAAACGAGTAGAAAAGAGTGTTGTCGAGACGTATTTAAAAATAAGTTTTTGAGAATAAAAAAGTTATTGTATTGTTCAGTTATTCAGTTATTTATTTACTACAGATTTAAATTATCATTGCAGATAAACATCCAATGCGATAATTTAGATAGGTACTTTTGGAAATGAACATCTACTATGAATACTTACATTGTACGGTCCGCAGTCCGCACACCCTGGATAAAGGATAGTTCATAGTCTAATATCTTTAAAACTCTGAGATAAATTTTAACTGATATATTGTAAGAAAACTTATGATATTGATGACTTATGTTATGATACTTATACATAATACTTAAAAAATACAGACGGACGGGCATAACGAAACTATTAGGGTTTCTTGTCAGGACAACGGAACCCTAAAAAGTA
Source organism: Camptogramma bilineatum (assembly GCA_958496255.1). Lineage (NCBI taxonomy): Eukaryota > Metazoa > Arthropoda > Insecta > Lepidoptera > Geometridae > Camptogramma > Camptogramma bilineatum. Next base: position 1,505,568 of record OY292472.1, read on the forward strand.
GTATTAGTTGATGAACTGAAATATTTTGTTTTTGAGTTTCCCAACTCGTTCTCGTACATTTTTTTTTAGTAGTGCAGACACCCCTTTATATTTTTAATCCCCGCCCATCTGTCAATACACATATTAGTAGCGTAGCCAGGTCGGCCCCTAGGGGCCGCTTTTCGGCCGTTGAAAGGCTTAGGCGGCCTTTCGATGGGAGCGGCTCCTAAACGGCCTATATGCACCTATAGTCTGTTCGCGGAGACAAACTAATATAGCGCGCACTCTCTTGCACAATTGTATGAAAGTGAAAAGGACGGGACTACTAGCCTGGGAGACTAAGATTGGTCAGTGGGAGTGACCGTTTTTAAAAAATGTAAAGCTATGTTTAGATTGCTCACTTCAAACTATTACTTACATTATTCACTAGCTTTTCGCCCGGGGTTTTGAGGATGAGTGGCTTATTGATAATTGACCTACTTATTATGATACTGAGAACCTAAAAATATATTCTTTGTTTAATTTTGGTTATGTTGCAAAAAATAAAACATCGGAAATTTTCTTACAAATTGATTCACTTGAATCCGAATCATATTCCAAGTTTATAATAAAACGTTCTGACATATTTTCTACGTTCCTATCCATAACATCCATACCAGGCTCTACTACATCAATTACATCAACTACACCAAACGACACGTCCGGCACGTCTGCACCGCACAAGAGACAGATAAGACTGACTTTTGGTCACACAGCGTGCACAGTGTGCACGTGCCCTATGTTCGTTATCTGCGACCAATAACGTGCAGTCTATGATTTCCCTATTAGTTTGTCTCCGCGAACAGACTATAGTTACCTTTTCCTATTTTTATTAGGTAGGTACTTACCTAATCATAATTCAAAATTCTTAGCAAAAAAAAAAACAAAGCATTTTTTTTTTCTCTTAGCGCGTGCCGCTTATATCTTTGGTTGAAACCTCTATGTTCTGGGGGTCTAAAGTGGCCACTTTTGATGAAAAATCAGATGTTTCATAGATGCTTCATCTATGAAACATCTGATGAAACATCAAATGCTTCATAAATGCTTCATAGATGCTTCATATATGAAGCATCGATGCTCATAGATGTTTCATAGATGTTTCATAGATGCTTCATATAATGAAGTATCTATGAAGCATCGATGAATCATTGATGAAGCATTTCACAAAACATCTTTTTTTTTCTTCTTCTTTATTTTGGCTTCGCACGGCTTGTGCATTCAGCCAGTGTCAAGTAACTATAAACTTCAAGCACATTCACGAACACTTAACGGTTAATAATCCACCATTATTAGAACACATTAACATTTGAAGAAACACAAGTTTTGGAAAATAAAACAAAAACGAAACATTACTTCTCAAATTCCCGCCAAAAAGCAACCCCCAAAACATCTTTTTTGACAGATCTATGTGCGAGGTTAAATTTATTTTTAGAAAGTAAATAGGTACCTTACCTACCTATTTACTTTCTAAAAATATTTGAATTTGAGAAGTAATATTTCGTTTTTGTTTTATTTTATTTTCCAAAACTTGTGTTTCTTCGAATGTTAATGTGTAATAATAATAATGGTGGATTATTAACCGTTAGTGTTCGTGAATGTGCTTGTAGTTTATAGTTACTTGACACTGGCTGAATGCACAAGCCGTGCGAAGCCAAAATAAAGAAGAAGAAAAAAAAAAGATGTTTTGTGAAATGCTTCATCAATGCTTCATAGATGCTTCATAGATGCTTCATATATGAAGCATCTATGAAACATCTATGAAACATCTATGAAGCATCGATGATTCATATATGAAGCATCTATGAAGCATTTATGAAGCATTTGATGTTTCATCAGATGTTTCATAGATGAAGCATCTATGAAACATCTGATTTTTCATCAAAAGTGGCCACTTTAGACCCCCTGAACTTACTAGTAGCATGCACACTGGCAGTCTTTATGACATAATGTGCTATTCTATGCTATGGGTTTCGTTTGAATGAAACTAATTTTGAAATGGATAACGAAAAACTTATTGAGAGCGTAAGAAAATTTAATTTTCATTCCATCTATTCGAATTGGAAAACCCCCCCATCTAGCATAACTTAATGCGTTCCGCACGTTATGTGACATTATCAAACGTCAAAATCCCATCGGGTACAATACTGCCCTCTCGAAATCAAAATGTAGTAACAGCAAAAACACGATTTCGAGAAAAATGATGAAGCTACAATCAATTAAAATATTCAGAAGAGGTTACATATTAATAAAACCTTGAATGTGGAGTGAAAGTACACATAATCTATAGGTACCAACCAATAATAAAGCGTAAAAGTTTGTTTGTTAATTTGTTTGAACATTGAACACGCTAATCTCAGGAGCTACCAGTCGGATTTGAAAATTTATTTCTGCATTTGATAGCTAAACTCTGTGAGGAAGGATATAGGCTACTTTTTATCATCATCATCATCATGATCACCATGTACCATCACTATGGGGGCAACGCTACGATGGCACTGCTAGTAAACTATATTTCTTAACGTTTTTACTTTATTTTTTCTTCAAAACATAACAGTTATAGCCATTTTATAGTACTACCTAGTAGAGTGATATATCCCCTATTATTGCTATTAGTTTTCTTGTGAAATCCGTTCAAAACACATTATTATTAACGCACTAAATTTTCTTACTACTGCGTTTTCGATCATTTTTTCTGTCATTTTACTAACTAAAATGTGGTATTATTGTAAGAATACTACAGTTTTAATGTGAAATAATTAATAATTAATAATTTAACAGTAATTTCACGCACTCTGCTGTGCGACCAGATGGAATAGCGGTTGCAACACCCGGTTGAAATGCTCCTGCGTGTGTCCGGGTTCGGCTTCAAATCCTATAACGACTATAGATTTTTTTAATCAATTTATTTTTTATTTCACAACGAACTGTGTGAAATATGTATTTTAGTGTGGTTTAGCTTGTAAACGCTCTATATTTACAAAAAAATTGAGTGATAAGTTTTAAAATGGGCTTTCAGAATAATTGTGTATTTAGCATAAAACCAACAAAATGTCTATTACTGTGTTATAGGCTCGGGTGGGCAGATTACGCTTCGCAAAACGGTTATGCGACGGTCCTAGTATGATACGGTCTTAGTGTGTAAGGTGCTATTTTCGTGACGGGCTCGGTTATGCCTCGGCCCGCTTATGATACTGCGCAGTGAGCGCAGACCTTTTTATAATATGGATACGGAGAGTGTGATAGTGTGATTTAAAAATAACATCTTAGTGACGTCACTAGCTTGTGACCACAGGTAAACAATAGTTTCTATATCAGAATGTGTTCTAAAGCTTTGTTTGGTTATTAGCAAAGTTGAAGGTAGTTACGTGGTAGTCGAGTATTTAGTGGTTATGAAATATTTGTTTTGAAGTGATTAATTTAAATTTAAAAGCCTATTCTGATAAGTGTGAGTGACAGCCTATTTAAAATTTTAAAATTTTTATTAAGTAAATTATTAAAAACAACTAAACAAATTAAAACAGGACTGTATTCCCATAGCATGATAGACATTCTCTCAGATATTTAGATAATTCATGATTCGTTTACGATGTCCAAAAGATTCCTAAGGCCTATCAAATTCGACCTCCCGATTTATTGTTATAAAATGTATATAAAATGTGTTGTAAAATGTATGTAAAATGTAGAGCATTGTTGGTAGAATATCCTATTATTTTGTAAGTCAATATTTTTGTAAAAATAGTTTCTGTAGCTAAATTATTTAATTTATAAACTATATCCTTAGCTTTAACATAATAATCAAAATTACAAGAAACCTTGCTATCAACTGAATTGTAAATTAAATTCTATTCTACGAAATACTTAGCTCCACATGCTACGAAAGTTCGTAGAATCTCGTAGCATCGTAGCGATGCTACGAACCGTAGCCTCAAAAGGTTGATGTGTGTTTATTTGCTTTGCAACAATAAACAGTGATCTATGAACTGTTTGTGAAGGAACATATTCCTTTGACTGTGATGAAACACAAATGCATAATTATTATAGTAATTATTATATCGGGCATGTGCAAGCCAAACCTGCGTACCTACCTACTGATAGTTGTTTTTATTTATGTCACTCATTAAGTTTTGAAAAGAAATCCTACTAATATTATCAAGGCGAAAGTCCGTGTGTGTGTGTGTGAATTTTTGTTACCACGTAGGTATCTCCATAACTAACTAATATAAATAACAATACTAATCTATACAAATACTAATCTAACTAAAAAATAAATAAAGCCCATGTGTGTGAAAGTTTATTACCTACGTATACGTGTCCCCATAACTAAGTAACCGTTTTTGATGAAATTTAGAATGTAGATAGTTTAGGTTCTGGAATAACACATAGGCTTTTTATCCCCGAAAAATGTATGGTTCCTGTGAGATAAAAAAAGTATTCCACGTGGGCGAAGCCGCGAGCGTTCACTAGTATTTAATAACTGTAGATTTCGTAATATTTTTGACGACAATAAGACAATATCAAGTATTTTAATATAAATTCTGATTTCTCCCACACTTTGACACATATTTCTCACGGGATCTCAACCCACGGGCATACCTCTGACTATCCCCTTAGATGTCTTAAAATTATCTTAAATGCTATCTTAGACAGCACGTTAAATAGTCGGTCCCGGCTTTTAAGTCGTTAAGCCATGACGGAGGCCTTTAGGCGGCCTAAAAACTCCGTCACCAGAGTTGGCCACTTACTCATACGAACTTCCATACAACCAGCCCCCCTAGCCATATTACACTATCTATCGTCGCGATAGAATAGAAACACTTCAAAATGTATAGGATTTGACGTTTCAAGTAGATGAGTCACGTGGTCCGAACGTCAATTCCTATACATTTTGAAGTGTTCTATTCTACAGCGACGATAGATCGTTCTACAGCGACGATAGATCGTGTAATATGGCTAGGGGGGCTGGTTATAAGGTGTCAACATTACAATGTCAAAATATTCAAACAAACAGTAGTTTACTCTGTAGTAAAAACTTAATCCAGTTTGGTTCAATCCAGCCTAAATGAGTTAGCAAAAAGGCCTTCACTCAGCATAAGCTTTGTTGCTACTCGACGTACTAACCATCAAGTAAAGCTGCAAATAGAGTAGTGAGTAAGGTTGTGTGAGCTAAGCCGAGCTGCACCTACAGATAGTGCTTATTGTTGTATCAGGGTAGCAGCTGCTGCAATATCGATTTAATGTGAGGCTAAGGGTTGTACAGACTAGTTATATGCAGTTTGGTGAAAGATAATTAGGGTCCGTTTAAATGAAATGAAATTATTTATTTGTACAAAGAACTTAGGCACCTGTCCGACCGCCGGCGAGAAAACGACTAAATGTCTGATTTGCCTGAAATTTAAATAAAGACATATAGATAAATAATAACCGGGAATAAGCTACTTTTTATCCCGGAAAAGTGCACGGTTCCCGTAGGATAAAAAAAATACTCCACGCGGGTAAAGCCGCGGGCATCAGCTATTTATAGTATAAAAAAACTCTTGAAAAAAAAACTCTTGAAAAAAAAAACTTACGTACCTGTCCGACCGCCCCGGCGAGTACAAATATCAAGGTTTCAAATTTCAAACAAAAGGACAACCCAACGTGTATTCCGACCAGCTCTGTACATGCACGAAATGCTCAATTTGTAGGCAAGCCTCGCGATAGCACTTCGTCGCGAAACCATTTACGTTTGCCAATAAAATAGCGGTTATTTATAAAATGAAACAATAACGCGGCATAGCCTAGCCGACTTTATAGCTAAGAGTTGATATTCTCATAGATTTTATGTATATGTATACATAAAATCGTACTAGTGAACGCCCGCGGTTTCGCCTTCGCAAAATATCATCATAATAGGACTAATCCTATTATATCCTAGGTGTGAGGCCTAGGGCTCAGTTATTACTGTCATCTTAGCAAGTAGCTTCCTACTCCACGCCTGAAAACTCTTTGCTGGGTACTCACTACCCTACTTCTATTCACTCCTCATCGTATCATTTAGCATGCAATGCAGTTCCCCAATTTGGACACCTGTATGTTCTCAAACATATTACTAACTGAAATTGTACCTAGAGTTTAAGTAGTTGGTTAGTAGTACCTAATTATCCCTATGTATTAGCTACTAAATAAATAAATTTCATTAAAAAAAAAAAATCATAAGCTTATTAAATTATTGTTATTTTATTTTGTCTGTCTTCATGTCGTCCGGATCCCACGACTTCTTTTTTGGCACTGGATTTTCAATCTTATAAAGCCAATACAATTTTATTAGAGTACTATTTTCATACATGACAATTTGCGAGGCCGTTTGAGAATATCGCGCCCTAAGCACGAAATTATCAAACTTGGCCATTTTGTTTTAGAACCCCAAAACAACAAACATAATATAGAGAATAGTAGGTACTTATAGAAACTACTACACCACAAAATTAGTAGCATTTCTGCCCTCTATATGCATATAATTAATTACTCAATATATAAAATTATAATAGGCTCTCTCTGGTTGCTCGGAACGGACCGACTATACTCGCGTGGGAGGATGTCTGCCTCTTCAATATTATTACCACTTTAAGTACTTGCTACACGTAGTTATTGATATATGCATGGGCGCGGAGTTATCAACAGCGCGGTAATATCCAATTCTCTCCTACAATAAATAAAAACTTTACTTGGAAGGTGAAACTTGCTCTAAACATATTTTATTAATAACAAACAGACTTTAGCATGCGCTTATAAATTACTAGCTGCTGCCCGCGGCTTCGCTCTCGTGGTACCCGGATGAAAAGTAGCCTATGTTACTCTCCAGCCCTCCAACTATCTCCATACAAAAAATCACGTCAATCTGTCGCTCCGTTTTGCCGTCATTCCTCGACAAAGCCACAAACAAACAAACACACTTTCACATTTATAATATGGGTACGGATTGTGTAAGCTTTATTCGTTGTGTATTCGAGTTTCGTATTTGCAAATGTCTTATTTTGTTTTAATGAATGCAGTTTTAGTTGGACTGGCTTAGCTTTTTATAACTTTTATGTTCAAAGCTGAGAATAAACGTATGAAATATGTAATGCGGTTTGGGATTATGTTCAGTTAAATACGGTTTCGTATTTACACATATAAAATAAGGTGTAATAAAATGAATTCTAAGGCACGGGACACACAGAAAAGACGTAAGACGCAGACGGGGCGCGGACATTTGTCTCTTCCGCGTCCCTTACATACAAAATGTATAGAAGCGTCGCGACGCAAAACATACAGAAAGACGGGGCGCGGACGCAACGCTGTTCGCTGACGCCCTGTCCGCGACGCGTCCTCGTCTTACGTCTCTTCTGTCTAGCTTGCACCTAAAAATTTTAAACTGCATTTAGAACACCGCGCACTCCTTTTCAGGGGAGTCATTCAATTAATTATTAATACTGGTATACGGAACCAATACTCATTATTAAGTCTCAGAACAACAATAATATAATCATGTACACAGAAAAAAAGTGATAACCATGACCCTGTTGCGAAATAAAGTATTTTAATGCTAAAAGTTTATTAGGCTTACGAACGCATCTGTGTATTTAATCCTTTATTTTCTTGGGTAGGTACTACCGCTTAATATTTTTGAAACATTGCTGTTTAAGATTTAGGAAACTACTTATCTTTTAAGCTCATCGATGACTACAAAACGTATCTCAACATTAACAAAAAAAAAAATCACCTAGAATTACAGAAAATAACAAAGTCAACACAGATTTTTACAAATCGTAAGTTAAACTTGTACTTATAGTTATTTTCACGTTGAGGGTTAAAAATAGGTTGTTTTATTTGAAATTCCAACTAGTCTGAAACTCTCGTATGCTTTCGCGGGTATTTTATTACAACCAATATCCAGAAAACTCATTTATCATAAACTTGCAGTTCTCCATTTATCTAGCTTGCATGCCCTCCATAAAACTGAGCGTAGTACAAATAAATGTAAACGCTAGATATTCTGTATGCACGTATTTACCACCGGCAAGGACATAAAATCCTATTGACAGAGACGTGCTTAATTTAAAACAAACAAGTGACTAAAAGCCAGGTCAAAAGTACCTTAAACCGGCGAGCTTGTATGAAAAATGTGATGAGAGTGAATGAGGCGAAGGAGGTGTGTCAGGATCGTCGCAAGTGGAAGTCCGTGGTCTCTGCTTACCCCTGTGGGAAAGAAGCGTGATTTTTATGTATGTATGTAGGTATTATGTAACAAGTGACTACATTAAAATAATTAAAAAATCTACTTTAATGTTGTAGGCTGAGCAATTTTCTGCACTCTCGAGGTGCATTTCTATTCATAATTCCGAAGACCCTCGACAAATCCTCACCAAATTTTTTTGGCAGCAATCTGAAAGTATACCTACTACCGTTTCAAACAAAAAAGAATTTTCCAAATCGGTCTAGGCGTCTACGAGTAATCGGTGAACATACATAAAAATACACACAAAAAAAAACTATTCCGATGACTTGAGAACCTCCTCCTTTTTTTTGAAGTCGGTTAAAAATGACTACCTAAGTACCTACTCTTTCTAATTGTTTGTAATTTATGAGTTTTTTGAACATGTCAAATAACTTTTAGTAGATTATTTAATCAGACTTTTCGTAACGCCCTCGTCACGCATTCACCAGCTTACTCCCCAAGTCAAGCGTGGTTAAAGAAGTTTTACTTCAATAATGTCAAAAGTAGCTTCACAGTTTGTCATAAGTACAGAGACAGGGATGCTTTACATTCGAGTTTTCCGCATAAACTATGGTAATGTACACTTGAAAATGTAACATGTTTTTCCTTTTGAATTGCATGTGGGGGAGTGAAGTCGTAAAGTTTCTGTTACACTAGTATTTGCCGGTGGCTTTACTTGAAAATTACTAAAGGATTAGCAAAATAGTTGTGGCTAGCTTTCTAAACTTATAATTAGTGTAATTGGTTCATCCGTTCTAGTTATTATCAATAAATTGCAAATTGCAAACTAATAGCGTCAATGGGCTAGCAGCTTGTCACGTTTGGAATGTTAATTTCGGCAAAATGTGGGAACGTACAAAAATATGTTTGGACATACCTCTGACTACTCCCTTAGACATTTTCAAATGATATTAAAATGCCCAAAAAGTTCTGAAAGAAAAAGTTCTGTCTTCCGCACCTTGGGAATAGATTTTAAATATTTTTTTAATTTTTCAGTTCTTAAATATTATTCATTATGATGTTTTTTTTTTCAGGAACCAAACAACCACATTATTTGCATTGTTTTACAGATTTAGAACCAGCTAAGCCATCTAAGGATCGTTGTAAACGATCTATAGATTGCTCAACTGATTAAAAGTACTGGCTACACAAACTACGTTGGTGTAACTCAAAATTACAACCTTTTCTTCGCTCTTAATATAAAAATATCGAAAACCTCAATAACATTTATTATGGCTAATGTCTAAAGGGAGTTATAATTGGACTGTAGGATTACCCACATAGAGCATTATGAGTTCATTAAACAGTCAATGGTAACGCTATAAGCCCACAAACAAAGAACTGGCTTTGAGCCAAAAAGGTACGCCAGGTACCTACGCAATTGATTTATTGCTAAGACCTTCGAATAAATGCTTTTCGGACTCGGTATAATACCGCATAATTTGGTTCTCTTTGTATTTATTGGTTGGTTAAGGTGCAATCACACGGTTTACTCAAGTGAAAGATCACTCGAATGAAAGCTGGGGTTTTCTATGACACTTTTCTTTCATTTTTGTTCAGATGTGGCACTTTGAGTGAAAAATGCCGGATCAAGAACAGAAATGAACGAAAATTGAGCCGTCTGATTCTACCTTTAGAAACTCGACTTTTGATCCGAAGGTAGTGGGTTCGAATCCTCAATGGATCATCAATGGATTTTCCGTTTTGAGAAATTCATATGCGCTAATGCGCATATGAATTATTTATTTATTTTATTTAATGCGCATATGAATTCCACCGTCATACCGACACCGACACCGTCTAGAGCTCGTGTATTAACACGAGCTCTATACGGTGTATAGAATTCTTTGATAAACAATATTATTATTATTCTATTCTGTTATATTGGTAAAAAAAAATCCGACTGCGGTGTACAAAATACCAAGTTTAAGATTCCAAACTGTTTTCAAACACATAGATCTTATATATTTTTATCTTTTATGTTTTTTTAAGAATTTTATGTACAGTACTTCAAGCTTTATAATGGACATCGGTCATTATTCCACAAAATAGAATGCGACAGAAGAATGAATAATAATAATAATAGAATGCGTCGTTATCAGCGCAGCTCGCACGGTTTGCAACTAATTTGGTTTTCTAAAAAATGACATTGATATTTATTTTTTTGCGATAAAGTTGAAATGATGAGTAGGAAATTTTCATTTCCAAATGACTTTATCAATCGTTTTTGTAATTTTATGCGATTGTTTCCGATGTTTTCCGAAAAACATTTTCTGTACCCAAGTGATACTTGCGCCATCAATACGAATCTAATGACGTATCAATTATCAAAAAATCAAATCAAAATATTTATTTGGAACATTAACATGGGATACAGTCAGTATTGGGAACGTTGAACTGCTGCGATAGTTAAAGAAAACTGTGTTGCAGAGTCAGCGCCCTCCTCCGGCAAACAGGTAGGCAGGGTTCCAGCCAAACAAACAAGTAAAATATATTAAATAAAGACTTAAAATTAAAATGCTTAGAATGGGTACATAAATGTAAGAACAAAAGTAGGTTATTTAACAAAATAAAGTAAACTTTGAGAGTCACATCTGGAAAGATATTTTGGTGGTGTGTGTATTTGTTTGTGTTTGTGTAGTGCTGCAAGAGTGTGTGTGTGTGTGTGTGTGTGTGTGTGAGAGAGATTGGGCCAACTCCTGATGGCATCAAGCTCAAGAGCTTGAACAACAGGAGTACTCAGGTATGTGTGCGCGTGTGTGTATGGTTGTGTTGTAAAAAGATGTACTAGGTACTCGTATCAAAATGAGGCGTTGAGTACTTACGAGCGGACATAGGAAGGACCTACGTAATACAGGTCAAACACATAACCCTTTTGGGCTTCGACGTCTTAAACAAGGTAGTCACCATCGACCCTTCGTAAGAGCACATGCATAGTGCATGCTTTCAGTCTGACCTAGACGTAGCATGAATATTATTCAACGACGGATTTAAAGTCAAGAGGCGAGAGGTGTGAACGAAACGCTGCCAAATATGCTCTACTTTGAAAATAAAAACTTAACCTTTTATAATCTTTTACTAGACAATTTATTCAGTGATAGGAGGCAATTTTTGCTTACACTTATCGTAACACTACAGTGCCTAATACAGTGCTAAATTATATATAAACCTAATATTACAAGACACCTAGCATCAACGCTCAATCGATGACGTACGCGGGGTGTCGCGTATCAACCTTCCAAGGAAATTCCTGAAAACAATGTAAAGCTGGCGGAGACCAAGACCGGAGACCAAAATAAGAGACAGAGACAGGAGACGTCATTTAAACTGATGGTTCTCTGTCTCCTGTCTCTTTCGCGCCCTACAAAGCCTGTATCTGGTCCTGGTCTTCTGCGCCAACCGCCGCCTTAAGCTTGTTCAAGTATTTTAGGAGCTGTTTTTTTCAGCCGTGTGAGAGTGTACGCTGTAATAAGAAATTTACAATAGTTCTGATGAATATGCCATTTATTGGTTTGGTTAATTAACTTCTTGGCATGTTCCTGTACAAGAAAATTTGAGTTATAGCACAGAGACAATTTGGAAAACTAAATTTAAAAAAAAAACTATTTTGACGTACCTCTGATTACGCCCTAAGACATCTTCTAGCGATGCCGAAAGATCTAAGAAAATTTAGTCGTGTTTTGTTATAGTAAGGATATTAAGTAGAGCACAGTGCACCACCTTTTGAGAAACTTGCCTATCTGTACCTGAATAGCCCGCCTCGGGCCCTACGCCTCCAGAATATATCAGCGAGATGAAATATAAAACTGCACAATGCCCACAATGTCGCTTAAATGATGTATTGGCGGGTTCTAAGTGTTTGTGAGACAAAACTATTTCTTACTTTACTGTCATGTGACATCTTATAGGACCTACTGAAATAAATAAAATTTGGTGGAAAACCCAATGGCGGAAAGTGGTGCCTTTTTTTTCGCGCGGCCATCAACCAAACATTAAAATATAAACTCTTAGGAGTATAACAAACAATATTTGTAAGAACAGTATACATCTTCACTCAGTCAGAACCGAGTTATACAGGGTGAGTTTACAAGAGTGCCTCTAGGGCCAAATCTGAAACTATTAGCAATAGCGAAAAACTCTCAAAGGAATCTCGTAAGCGATTTTGATAAAAAGTAAAACTGCATCATTAGATAAAAATAATCATTTTCCTGGCCAGGAATGGAACCTGTTGATTAAAAAAAATCTTTCTGTATTATAACCAAACCACCGCCACCTTGCAATACAAAATCTTACAAGCCATTATCATCCCTAAATAATAATTGATTTAAATTCCATAATCGCGCATATTTCGAAGTTTCAGGACGCATATCAAATCAGTTTCTAACAATAGCTATACCTCACACCTTAAGCTATCGCAGAAACTTGGGCTATCCCAACTTAATAATGACCAGGAATTTGCATAGTACATTTACACAAGTTTGCACCTTCAAGGTCTCGAAGTTAAAATACTTTCGAACTAGCTCATTTTATTTAACAACCGATGTTTTGAACAGTTCAAAAAAGGAGGATGAATCTCCGTCAATTGTTGACCGATTTTTATGATTGATGATGATGATTTTGATTTTGGTTATCGTAGGCTATTAACGCCTGTACCAAAGGAGTCACACTCGCGCTGCTGACCCTTTAAAAGAAGAATAACTGCGCCGATAACACAGAGGACAAGACTGGTCCACCAGTTGTCACCATAGCGCTTCCTCGCAGAGCTCTGGCAACTTTACTCACCGCAGGAACACAACACCATTCGAGAAGAATGATGTTATTTGGCTGCGATATTCTGTAAGGCGGAGGTACTTCCCCAGTTAGGCTGCTCGAATTGCACGGCTTGGAATCGAACCCACGACCTTCGGATCGAAAGTTGAGGTACTATACCTCTCGGCCAACACGGCTAAATACCTAAATTTAAAAGGTTTAAATATATTTTACTAAAAATTTGCAACTTAGAAAATCGTTTTGATATCATGCGAATGAAACCAAGATCTATAACCAAGGGCTATATATTATGTAAAATTTTGTAGGTAACTACGAGTAAGTCCCTTAAGCTCAGGTGTGCAGTAGATTTACACAGCTTTAGTCCTACTTGTCAGTAATCCCAGTTGGTAAACAGATTTGCATTTATGCGAGAATCATGTAAATTAACTAGTAATATGCAAGTTATGTTAACTGAATTAGGAATAGAATTAGCTTTGCTTAATTTAAGACAGGTATAAACTTGGAAAGGTACTACCATTTTTCAAGTAGTAACAATCTACTAGTAGTAGTACTATTTAGAGTTGGCCACTTGTTCATACGAACTTACTTTTTGACGTGTTAACGTCTTATAAATCGATGAACGCCCCGGAGCTGCACGCACAAAAAAGGGTCACGTCTCGCCTGAGCCAAGCGTGCAAGCGAGAGCCCGGAACAAGCGAAAGAGAGGCACGATCGGCCTAAGCGTTCGGCAATTCATAAAAGTATGCAATTTTTCATCAATGTTTTCTTATGACGTTAAGTGCCAATTCAGACGTACCACAACCACACGACACCGACAACCACACCACAACGACGCGACGTGGTCGGGCGTATATTTGTACTGAAAATGAATTTCCAATTCATACGTAGGTACTACATTTTGTCGTTGTTATCGACCACCTGTGTAATACGACCACATCACAACCACATTGCGACGACATGACGTCATCAACAGCGCGCGCCTAGCTGGCTGGCGCCTGCCACATCGACATTTTGTCGGTACCACAACGCAACTGCAAAAAGTCGCTGCGACACTATTCACACGTAACCACAGCTGGACCACATTTTGTCGCTGCGACTTGGTGTGGTAGTCGCACGTGTGAATTGACGCTAACACGTATAATTATCGTCCGTAAACCAACTTTACAGACAACCAGTTTATTTTTACTAGGTATTTCAGATCCTTTGAACATTTTTTTTGCGCATTTATTTTTTTTAATGCCGCAATTCGAACTTACAATCTTCGGATCGAAAACCGAGCTACTTACTATCCCACTCTGCCAATATCGTATCACAATCAATCAAAAACCCAATATCTATTCAAATCTACGGTCCACTGCCATTATTTCCCATTCAAATGCTTATTAAATTCTAATCAAATTCAAATAAAACTCAAATTCCATTACTACGAATTCAATTTTCGCGAATAAAAATGTAAAGATAAAATATACTGAACCCAAACGGCCTTATGAATTATTGAAGACGTTGAATAAAATTACGGTGTACCGGGGACCTGTGGTTTATTTTTGGGTTTGCGGGACTCTAATTGTGGGTTTGTTGTGAGGTCGGTATTCATCAAATAAAGGTTTTTGAATTTAGAATTTTAAACCACACTAATAAAACTAGCTGAATGTTAACCTTTATATACAGCATGTTTTAAATATAATTTGGGAAAATTATCAAGACAGAAAGTTTTGCAATTTTTTTCATCCGTTGACAAAATATATTTCTATACATTTCTTATATCTAAAAAGCCTAACTGAACCTTACCATTTTATTTTACTTTGCTCACAAAATCTATTACTTGGGAAATCAAATATTTTTACATTAACTATTTAAATAACTTTCTGTTATAAATTTGTTTTTTTGTCAGTTCGCAATTCATCAAAAGCTAAGTGCTACGTCGTCAGCAAAAAAACTATTTTGTAACACAAAATGTCCCAAAAATAATCCTTTCAAACAAAACTGTAGGCGTATAAAACTCACAGATGTCATATTTACGAACAAAGAAACGAAATAAGAAGGTAATAAAAAGATCCAACAAGCCAAATGAGATTGTTTGTATTTATTCAAAAATTCATTTCCCAAGATGAGGCTTATGTGTGGCTGTCAAAAGTCTACATTACGACGCACTGGGTTCTGAAAACGAACGTTTTAGAAAAAAATAGGTGCTGAGATCTTAATTCAGCCTCCTGTATCTATCTTTTATAGCGATCAAAATCGGTCTCAATTTGTCTAAAGGCTGGCATAAGCTCGCCGAGTGAACGCGTTGCCATCTCGCTCTCCCCTTGCATCGATTCGCCTTCTCGCTTGCACTCGCACAGGCTCACCTAGGCTGGCCCAGCGTGTGTTTGAGCCATAATAAGACAGTTCAGTGTACAACCAAGTAGCTCTGTCACTATCGTCTCAACAAGACCGAATGTGACAAAAGATACCTACGCGATTGTTTTGACAGTTTGAGACTAATATGAGATTTGAGACAAGTTAGACAATAAGCCCACAGATTTCATTATTTTCATACAAAGAGAGCCGTGTGAATCGCAGGTTGACGACTTATGACTCTAGGCATAAGTCATCAACCTATGATTCGACGACATAGAGAAAACAGCAGGTCAATAATGTCAGACTGACACAGGATTTGGCACAAGTGATGATAGGTTTGAACTGTGGGATGTAACGTGAGACTACACCATGATGATGTTGATAAAATGATTGAGATGTAAAGCATTTGCACAGTTTCCTGCAGAAACATAGCTGAGATAGTAGATTTCGATAAGAAATATAGATTTTCTCAGTACTGTCACATGCACACTTTTTATGACAAATTGCAAGCCTATGGCCTTGTACTTAAATTCTAAAAAAGGTCCTCACATAAGTTTAGAAACTTAAATGTCGATAGTTTTTTATTCCTAAACTCAACGTTATAGTTCAATGCTAACTCAACGTTATAGTTCTAGACATATTTCATTTGTAAAAAAACGAGCGTTAAATCAACTGTGTGCGTACACAAACGATTCTATAATAAGAAAAAACATCACGCAATAAACCTACCATGTGTGTGTGTACTCACACAATTACAGAAAGCTTATAACTTTATAACAACTCAGAGAAATTATTCTTGAAACTTGCGAAACAAACCGTTTGTATGTGACGTGGATTAAGTATCAAGAAAAAGTTTCTTTAACTTTGAGATTTTGTTGAGTCGTAAGAAATGGCATGAATTATTGCGATATTTCTTCTGTCAGATATCTGAGTAATTATAGTACAGTTAGTAACGAAAATTCAAGGAAAGTGTACGAGCGAGCGAAGCGATCGAGGCGACTCAGTTTCGAGGTTGGTCAAAAAGTGATTTTATAACTTGTTAAACTTTCGCGATTTGTTAACATAATGATAATTATTATTACGGAATTTTATCGCGTACCTTTTATTTATTTTCTTAAACCTAATAATTATCATTATAAAAGTGCTTTTGTCTGTGTGCCTGTCTGTCCTCCTCTACAGGTCACATTTCACAACTGATTCTCGTGAAATTCTGATCATTTCATAGAATTTTTTGTCGTATTTTTGACTACTTCCTCCAAAAATAAATAAAAGGGGGGCTACTGGATTATCTCCGCCTTATGAAATCTGATTTCGATGTTTCTTTTTCTGTTTGAAAATTTGTAACTTTAAATAGGTCTCACAAAAATTTGGTGAAGATCTGATTAGGATCTTCAGCGTGATGAGCAGAATAGCTCCTGAAAATGCATTATATTGCTCACTTTTAGATTTCTACTAGAGGAATTAGCCCTTTAATTACTAGGTAGGTATTGATGGAGCACCTGAAACCTTCTCATCACAAAACTACAGAATTGTGAACAGTTATTCAGTTTTGCAACAGTTATTCAGGCTCTGCAAAAAAATATTATTTAACACACGGGACAGATCAATCAGCTGATAGCAGGAATAGACGAATCACAGAAAACTGAGATTAAATATGATTGGCAGTGATTCAATATGGCCAATCGTAATGAATCTCAGTTTTCTGTGATTGGTCTATTCCTGCTACCAGCTGCTATAGGTGAATGTCATAATTTTAAATGGCGATTTATTTTGTTCACCAACTGAATAGTGAATCATCCTGTTATCTACAAAAAATGTCATAAAAACTCGACTAGAAAAATGCGGTTGTAAGCACAAAAATGTCGAATATTGGTGAATTCAACATCAACAAAAATGCAGATGAAAATACTAGGTACTTTTATTAAAATTCGAAATCGAAAAATATGGGCGCAATATAAAAGAAGAATGCGGGAAACGCATGTTGATTAAAAAAATATTGTTTATGGAATTTAATATGTGTACAATATCGAATTCGCACTTTGCTCCATTGGGTAACCGCTTCCGTCGTAATTGATTTTTTTTAAGAATGGAAAATCGAACCCGCATGATCAAATCGATCCTCCTTAATCCTTGATAAACCCTCACCAAATTTTTATGGCACCAATCGAAAAAGACAAAAAACTACTAAGTAAATACTACAAAGAATTTTTCAAATTGGTCCAGGCGTCTTCGAGTAATCGGTGAACATACATAAAAAAAAGATTGAGACGAATTGCAAACCTCCTCCTTTTTTTGAAGTTAGTTAAAAACTAAAACCGAAGGCGTACTGCCTTAATTGTTGGTCATCGAGAAGTAGGTATCCATATTTTGACAGGCAGATGGATAGACGGTCTACCGAGATCCTACAAGGGTTCGCTTTTTTAAATACGGAACCATAAAAAAAGACAAAATGAACTTCACAAAACATATTTCCAAAAATAGGAACAAAAAATATGAACAAAGAATAACTTCTGTCATAAATGACAGACAAGACAAACTTCGAATTGCCTACACATTTTCTTAGTTACGTGCGTTGTTTGAGCAACGAATAGCCTAAGTAGTGGTTAGCTACTTCACAACTTGGGACCGTGATGTGTAACTTGAATTGTTTTACTTATAAATGAAGGTAGAGTTTTCAAGTGAGACGCGATTAAGATAATTACTAGTATTACACTTAGATACTTTACTAGTTTTAGTGGCATTACTAGCTGAGCGCTTCCGTGCTTCGGAGGGCACGTTAAATTGTCGGTCCTGGCTTTTAAGTCGTTAAGCCAAGACGGAGGCCTTTAGGCGGCCTAAAAACTCCGTCACCATAGTGCCACTTGCGCATACGAACTTACTTTTTCTTTTTTTGCAAGTGTTACACTTAAATAATTACTAGTTTTGACCCGACTGTGTCAGAAATAGTATGTTATGTATGTGTAATTATTTCAAGCAACTGAGTCTTCTTCCTAACCGTCACGGGGTAGGCAGGTAAGGCCCTCAAATTGTATTCACTGCCTTAAATGTCGCCTTTGAGGGTACTACATGAAATACGAAAAATATTCAGTTAAATAAAAAACTTGAATAATTGCCCATATATTTTTAAGGCTATCGCAGAACAATTTAAATTATTTTACACTACTTACACTTTAAAGCATATTCATTGAAATAAGTTGGAGAGCTTTTAAAATTTCTAAAAGCTTTTAGACCAATAAATTTTTAAGTGCTGGATTTTATGTTCTACAAGCTACGCCGTAGCAACTACGCCGTAGCTCGTAGAACATAAAAAAAGACAAAGATTGCCTCCTGACACTATATAAATCATCTAGTAAAGATGTAGGTAAATAAATAAATAAATATTGCTGGACATTTCACACAGTGCCATATAGCCCCAAACTAAGCTAAGCTTGTACTATGGGAACCAGATAACTGATAGAATACTTAAATATTTGTAAATACATACTTATAATACTTTATAACACCCAGACACAGAACAAACATCTATATTCATAACACAAATGTTTGTTCTGGGTGGGAATCGAACCTACGACCTATAGCGCAGAAGGCAGAGCTACTACCAACTGAGCTAATAGGCCAGTCAGATTGCCTCCTGACACTGTATAAATCATCTAGTAAAGATGTAAAGGCCTCATAAAATGGATGTGAGCTGATTAGATAGAAGTTAAAGCATAATCCGCCTATCTTCTCAGTCGGATAACAAATTGGACTGTACTCAAGCGACAATCCGGACCCAAGCGCTGTGACTGACGTGACGTATCTGTCCCATTTGTCACGGGAATAGTTCCACTAGACACGAATATAAATTGATCCTAAAGCTTCGATCTTTGCACAATTTCAATTTTCTTCTTTTTGGAGACCTACGTTATTGTTATTAAGGGCTCGGCGAACGTATCTACTTACCTAGGAACGTAATACCAAAATAATTTAAAATTTGAGCATATTTTTGTCACTTTACGTTATTATTTGGATAAAGGTAGTATTTATCTAGGTTCCTGTTAAACTTTTGTTTCAAAAACTTACTATAGAACAAATGAAAAGAAAAAATACCATTTTTGGTGTACCTACAAAGATTTCAATTCAATTGGCTTACATTTCTTTTTAGGTAAGTTTTTCGGAATAAAAGTTTAACAGGAACCTAGATAAATACCTACTCTCTTAATCTAACAACATAAACTGATGAAAATATGCTTAAATTTTAAATGATTTCGGTATTACGTTTTTATAGAAATTCGCCGGTCGCAGGCCTCTTAAGACGTTACGTTGTATTTAGCAATAATAAAATATAATTGGCTTGGTTTTGAGATTTAGTTTTATATTCAATATTAATAATGATAGTTTAAGGCCTCTATTAATAAACTCCGCTCAACTTTTGTCTAAGTTATACAACGGATTTTACTATTGCCATCCTTGTTTGTCACTGTCTAACAAAAAAGGATGGCAATAGTGACAAATCCGTGGTGCAACATTGACAGAAGTTGAGCGGAGTTTATTAATAGAGGCCTAAGTGTCAGTTAATATTTGTATCATTTATTTTCTTTTTATCGAATTATTGATTAGTCAATAGTTTATCAAAAAATAACTAATCTATAGGCTTGGTATTTGATAAAGATATTTGTTGAAATCGTAACTCAGAAGTGTTTTGTCGACAGTAAAATAATTTCACTTATCAAAATTGGTAATGGTATTTTGACCAATCAGTCAGTCCGGGTGCGAAAATTGCCCACGTATTTATCTGTGTATTTATCACTTTAGTTTGAGTGGACGCTCCGTGTGGTATTGACGTATAAGGGTCATCCTTATTCAGAAGACCCTTGTTGTTGGTAAAAAGTTGGGTCCGTGAAGTGAAGGTCCTTTATTGATAGTAATGGCCGATTTTATAAGAAGACTAAGGGTTTGGGTTAAATGGATATTTTTGATGCTTATGTTGATATTTATAGATAAGTTTGAAAACATAGAATGTATTCCAGATCGATAAGGTATGTTTTAGATCTACAAACGATACATTTTGACGACCTCTGTGGCACAGGCTTGAAACACAGAAGGTTGCGGGTTCGATTCCTGCCACGAGGCAAATGTTTGTAAGATTTGAAAATATTTGTCTCGGGTCTGGGTGGTATAAATGTATGTATTTACAAAAAAAAAGGATAAGTGTAAGTAGTTATCAGTCATGTGGTTCTCATAATACAAGATCTGCTTACTTTGGGGCTACATGAAGATGTGTGAAATGTCCAGCAAATATTATTTAAGTATTTATTTATACATTTATTAACACAGTTTGCTTCTTGATGTTGAATAAAATAATATACAGAAAAATAATGCGTTTACAAAAACCATTGATTAAAAGTCATTTGGAAATATGAAAATTAGGTACTCATAATTTCAACTTTATCGCAAACAAATAAATATCAATGTGATTTAGAAAAAAAGTAAATTAGAGCTTCTGTCGTATTCTGTTTTATGGAATCATACACTGCTGTCGGGCGTATTCGGAAAACACGAGAATAACCGAGATCTAATCTAGAGCTTGAAGTACTGTACATTATGTAAAGTTCTAACTAAGCTTTAGAATTAGAGACATAAGTCCTAGCCACAGCTAAGGTGATAGGTCTTTACCCGGTATCCACCGCTCGAGCAGATACTAGATATAAGATTTTACGCTTTTCCTCCTACTTGTACAGTACTGTCGGTTACAACATTCAATAGTACCTACTTATTTTATTCGACTAAAAAGCCGTGTATAAGATAGTGCCTCAACATTTGATCCAAAGATTTTTCGTTTCAGTAATGCAATAAGTAACATGGAAACGCGCGGCTTAGCGCTATTTATCTAGAAATTATGTATTAATATATGGGTTTGTTTTTTTCGCCCCCGTGATTCCCCGTGACACAAATTTCATCGAATTGTTAGAGCCGTTTTCGAGAACGTGAACGCAAATAAACAAATATAGGTAGAAATATTGCTCGTTTCATAGTAGCGAAATACCTATAGAATATCTAGGATAATTTTACGTTAATCATAATAATGCTAGATTCCGCCCGCGGCGTCGCTTTAGTGGTGCCCGGATAAACAATAGTTTATAGTCTATCCCCGGTCATTATCTATCTACATTTTCAATTTCAGCTAAATCGGTCCAGTGGTTGTCGAGTTATAGAGGAACAAACATAATATCCAAACATCCAAACTTTCGCATTTATAATAATTGTGATTAATATAGATTTTCTATTTGTTAGAGCTTCTCTACCCGACAGTACTATTCGTTCGGAAGCCAATTTCCTACGAGAGCAGCACTCTAGAATTTCGTGGTGAAGTTGTTTTATTAGTCTCGGTGAAAATGGGTTTCCGTTGGATACCCTCGTGCCGCGAATGTAGCAATGGTTTAAACAGCTTATGTAAGTTAAATCTATCTGTAGTCTGAATGAATGAATGAACTATGTAGACTACATACAGAAATATCAGACAGATAATTATAGCACATTTTAAACTTTCGCGATCTGTAGACATAATTTAAACGAACTAACGGGACTTTATCGCGTAATACCTTATTTTATTATTTCGGGTCTCTCGCGGATTCTACCCTCAATTAGTGGTTCCAGTACATCAGTCTACCCGTGACCACGAGAGCTGTAACGCACTCGAAACGTCGGGAAATACTAAAATCAGGTAATTACGCGATAAAGACCCGTTAGTTCGTTTAAATTGGTTATCATTATTTATTTACTTCTTTAATTTATTTAAGAGTCATAGGAATACTTATAGCTAGGTAAAATACATACGGGTCTTATGCATAAAAACTTAGTGTGCCGACCAGAGAACGCTCTTTTGTTTTTGGAAACGCTCTAGTGATCTTAGGTTAAGGTTAGGTTGAATAACAAGGTTAAGGTCAGGCTCATTGTATCAACCCCGCACCCGATCAGCACCGCCTTCACCTCGTCCAGTTAGTATTACTTCTATGGAGCAACGCTCACTATATCGACTCCGTAGCGTCACCGGATCACCGCGTCCAAAGCCGTCAACACGCGAAAGGCGAGTGGTCCACTCATTAACCACGCCGCGTCCACCTTTGGTCCACCTATGAGTGAACGCGGAAAAGCAATGCGGTGCGGTTCGAGTACAGAGTTGACAAATCAGCTATAACCTTTAGTCTATCTAAGGACGTGTGACTTCTTTCCTTCAATGTTTCTTCTTTTTCTTTCCTGACCTTTATTCTCAATAGATCCGTAGTCATAAAATGTCTAGTGAACTTGAGGTAAAGTCGGTGGCCTGTTTGCGTTTATTAAGTCCTTTGGATTGATGCCACATCTATCTTTATCTTTGAATATTGCCTTTGATTTAGTTCACCTAATCAAACAAGTCAATTTTAGTTACGACAAGTTAATGCTGAGTGAGGGATCTGTTTGACCTATCTAGATAAATTATATAAGACTATCACACTAATATGAATGCGAAAGTTTGGATGTTTGGATGTATGTTTGTTCCGTTATAACTCAACAACCACTGAACCGATTTGGCTGTTTAAAACATAGATAATGACGGAATAGGACTATCTAGGTACGAACGAAGCCGCGGGGAAGCTAGTGTATAATATGTACTTATGTATTTAAAAAATAGTATATAAATAGTGTAACAGTCATATAGTGTCCATAATACAAGCTTACTTTGGGACTAGATGATACTGTGTGGATTATTTTGACTTTTCGTTCCGAAAAAATTATATGCGCACTATCACGATCTTTAAACGGTGAGGTGAAGGAAAACATCGTGAGAAAGCTAGTTAACTTTCTAATAGTGGCAGTGGGCTTGCAACAGTTGCAACCTGTCACTTATGTAATGCTAACTTCTGCAAAATATAGACCCAGCGCAATTGTATTCACTACTGCCCACCGTACCATCGATGATACCAACAGTGGACATTATTTTGAAAGGATCTTAAATGTCTAAGCATCTGAGAGAATGTTTACCGCACTCATGTAAACTAACGGTTCTCTGTCTCGTGTCACTTTCACGCCCTTCCAAAGCCTGTCTCAGGGGCCAAAAAAACAAGTCTGTTAAAACAAGCTTAAAACAGTCCTACTTCTTTAGAAATGACATTCAATGTCATGTTTCAAGCTTGTTTTAACATTGATCTAAGAGTTCATGGTACGGCTACTGGTCTCGGTCTTCTGCCTCGGTCTCGGGCATGAACCAACCTATATCAAAGTTCATCTTTAACTTTGCCACTAGTATAGAACATACTTCAAAGTTCTCAACTCTCACCAAATGTTTGACATCAGTATTCCGACGAGCGAAGCAATTTCGTTCAAGTTAGTACTTAAGTCTTGGTTTTCTTGGTCTTCGGCAAACGGGCAACTGATGAGGTAAAGATGAGTCTCGCAAAACAGTTCTAATTCAAAGAGGTCAAAATCTATACTAACATTTATAATGCTGGACATTTCAGCATCATCTAGCCCCAAAGTAAGCAGAGCGGTGTGATGGGAACTGCATGACTGATATTCTACTTATGTAGTTTGTTTTTTAATATTGTACATAGAAAAACATCCAGACCCGGGAAAAATATTTGCAGATCATAGAAACATTTACCTCGTGACGGAATTTGAACCCGCAACCTTCTGTGTATCTGGCGGACCTTTATCCACTGCGGAAGCGCTCGTGGCGTAGCTTGCTAAGACGTTCTTGATTGATCGTTGAAGTTCAGCAGCGTTGTGCGCGGTCACAATTCGGATGGGTGATCGCAAGTGGTATTTCGAGCTGAGTGCTTCCGTGCTTCGGAGGGCACGTTGAACTGTCGGTTTCGGCTTTTAAGTCGTTAAGCCATGACGGAGGCCCTTAGGCAGCCTAAAAACTCCGTCACCAGAGTTGGCCACTTGCTCATACGAACTTACCTACTTACCCACTCCGTCACATAGGTCGTCCGTCATAAGTGGTCGATTTGTAATCTTATTGATGACGGCCGTAAATGGTAATTTGCTGACGGACGCTTATAAACGGCATCGTTTGTTACAAAACCTAGGCTTTACTGAAGTCAGTTCATGATTTGTGTTACAATTCAAACGTTTTACTCTAAATTTGCTCTCTGGAAGTGCAATCAGAACGGTATTAAATTCTATCGATCGCAGTAAATGTATTACCTCTTTAATAAGTTAGCAGAAACCTAGTTTAGTTTACGGACTTTCTACATTATACTGAGTATAATGGATCATCATCATCATTATCTCAGCCATTGGACGTTCACTGTTGGACATAGACCTCCCTCAATGATTTCCATGTGTTACGGTTGGAGGTGGCCTGCATCCACCGCCGACCTGCGGTATATACAAGGTCGTCTGTCCATCTTGTCGGTGGACGTTTGGACGTCCACCGACAAGATGGACAGACGACCGCAGTGTTGGCACTGCGCTTGCCAGTCGCCAGTGCGCTTTTCAACCTCATTGGATGGTTTCCTCACTATTTTTTTTACTATTAAGGTAGCAGACAAGCCCACTTGATGGTTAGCAGTTACCATAGATATGGTCGCCGGCGACACCAGAGGAGTCACACTCGTGCGGCTGACCCTTTAAAAGAGGAATCACTGCGCCCACAACACAATGGACAAAACTGGTCCACCAGTTGTCACCGCAGCGCTTTCTCGAAGAGCTCTGGCAACCTTACTCACCACAGGAACACAACACCATTAGAAAATAATTGTTTCCCTAACTCTCTTTTTCAAAACGAAAAATCCTATAATACACAGATTCAAAATTCAAACCCACAAAATATGTACCTACTATATTAGATTTAGAATAACCATTTTAAACATGGTAAAAGATGTTCGCATAAATACACATGTCAAAAAGTTTGTTTTTGAACAACAGGCTAAAGTTTCAGCAAACACGAACCTTTACCTAAATAAGCCTCATCCGAGTAAACACGTTTTGCAAGGCGTATTATTTAACACGAAATATGTAATCTTTATTTCTTTACTTAAAAAAAAAAATAAACAGAAAAATTCTTCCCCCGACCACGGCTGGTATGTAGTAGAAACGTTATGCAAAATAAAAAGAATTAGTACCTGTTTTCAATAGCTGTGGTCGAGAGAAGAATTTTTCTTCTTCATTTTCCCTAAAAGTAAAAAAAAAATTACATTTTATTTCATTTAAAAGTTCCATGGAACAGGTCCTGACTCCATCAGATCAGCATTGTGTTTTGCTTATCAAGCCCTTTCATTTGATACCCATATCATTAAAAGTTCCATGGAACTTAAATTTTTTTTTAGCTACGATGGTCACTCTGTTATCTATCTCTACTTTTTTCTGCTTCGTGATTTGAGCAATCTAAAGATAGTTACAAACGATCTTTACAAGTTACCCAGTTCGAAAAGAGTGTACATTTTCCACTGGCTTTTATTTTCCGAACCGTTGAAACTTTTACAGAGAAACTTTTGAACGATAAGAGGGTAGTTCGGAAACGCCATCTAAACAATAGTTTAAGTTGCACATCGCAGCACTGTACCACAGAATAGATACAGAAGGCGCACTCTGCACATCAGGTACAAAGCTACAAATACTCGGGCGGGACTTGGCAGGTAGGGTTCCCACTTGCCGCTCGGCTCGCACGCTAGCCGCGTTGCGCGTAACCTATACGCAACAAGTCGACAACCCTTCCGCGACAATCCGCGCCAGACAGTGACAGAGCTATGCGTTAGAAAGAGAGGTTGTGTTTAAGTGAATGTTGCGTTACGCAATAAGCGCTTAAGCGAGCTGAATTGCACTTTGTTGCGTTGCAGCAAGAGTTGCTATTTTAACAAATGTTTTTGGGAAGTCACGCTCCTGTATCTATTTATTCTGTGACTGTACTAAGCTATTTCCAAAGTCGGTAAAAAGGAGTTTAGGATTCCTTTGTTCAGTTTTATTTTAAAGCTCTGATAGTCTGTAGCGACACTTCAGCGCCATCATCATCACATACACCACTCACACAGTTCACACATTCATAACACTAACAAAATAATAAATACACAAGCATAGCCGCGCGATACCAGTAGTATGCGGATTGCGCTGAGCTTAGCAGTCCGCCGCATTCCATTGCGCCAGCCTTCGGGAAAGCTCGGCTCCTGTCGTACCGCGCCGTTGCCTCGACCAGTGGCTACGATTACTTGACGCGAAGCGCACGCCTCTTGCGCATACACCGCTATCTCTAATTACACTCGCGATCTATTTGTTTATGTGCTTTTATGTATTTTCCTGTTCTGAACTGTACCTACTTGTGCTTGACTTTCTGTGCTTTACTTTCTCTGTCTCTCTTCCTTCTGTGTTTTATGTGAAGATGCTGGTCCGGAAGGTAGGCTCCGTTGCAGAGGAACCACCCACTCTGCCTTTGGGGAACTATTCCACCCTGTTCCCCAAACTGGTGACCCCGACGTGATCCAGCCGTCGACTACCTCGGACGACTCCTGCCGAAACCCGACGACTGGAACCCTCAACACGCAGCACCTTCAGCGCCATCACCATCATCAGCAGCGAGCCAACCTTCGTCTCTCTCCTCTCTCTCTCTCTCTCTCTCTCTCTCTCCCTCAAGCCTTGACATCCGGACCAGCTTCACACCACAGCAGCAATCTTCAGCCTCCAGCCTCCGCAGTTCCATCGCAAGCCGCCCCGACTTCCTGGTTCTGCAGGCTCTCCGCTCCTCGATACGCTTCGTGGAGTTTCCTCAACCGCAGCATCGTCTGGGTATCTCATCCCGACTCACCGTGGACATCACCCAGAGCACTGCACCGCACGCCGAATCGTCCCGACTCACCGTGGACACGTCTCGACTCACCGTAGACGCACTCGGCGTACCGCGTCGTCCCGACTCACCGTGGACACGTCTCGACTCACCGCAGACGCACCCGACGCACCTCTTCGTCCCGACTCACCGTGGACAGACATCGTCTCGACTCACCGCAGACGCATCCGACGCATCGCTTCGTCCCGACTCACGCTTCGTCCCGACTCACCGTGGACACGTCTCGACTCACCGTAGACGCACCGATGCACCGCTTCGTCCCGACTCACCGTGGACACGTACAATGCTGGTGACAAGAGCATATCGACCTTCGGTCTGGAAAGGGAGTGATGTAGCGACATCTACCTGTCGCTAGATGAACTACAGAAAAACATGCTACGCACTACAGATGGCGCCACGCTCGACATCAACGACTCGTTTCTGAGTTTCTTAAGGATAACGAACTTCCAAGCTACTTCAAAGCAACTTCTACTGCAAAAAGAAGAACACGCTGGACAGTATCAGACCTCAGACCAGATTGCAGGCTAAAGGAGCAACGGAATCACACGCAACATCGGAATAACATCGGAATTCCCTAGATCTCGCAAGCGGAGTTTCTACCAAGTTGAAGCTTGTATACAACTATCCGACATCAACTGTTGGTCGAAAGACCACGGGTAAGTGGGCCAGATGGGCCGACCCGTTGCAGAGGAACCACCCACTCTGCCTTTGGGGAACTATTCCACCCTGTTCCCCAAACTGGTGACCCCGACGTGATCCAGCCGTCGACTACCTCGGACGACTCCTGCCGAAACCCGACGACTGGAACCCTCAACACGCAGCATCTTCAGCGCCATCATCATCACATACACCACTCACACAGTTCACACATTCATAACACTAACAAAATAATAAATACACAAGCATAGCCGCGCGATACCAGTAGTATGCGGATTGCGCTGAGCTTAGCAGTCCGCCGCATTCCATTGCGCCAGCCTTCGGGAAAGCTCGGCTCCTGTCGTACCGCGCCGTTGCCTCGACCAGTGGCTACGATTACTTGACGCGAAGCGCACGCCTCTTGCGCATACACCGCTATCTCTAATTACACTCGCGATCTATTTGTTTATGTGCTTTTATGTATTTTCCTGTTCTGAACTGTACCTACTTGTGCTTGACTTTCTGTGCTTTACTTTCTCTGTCTCTCTTCCTTCTGTGTTTTATGTGAAGCTCAATAAACGTTGTACTTTTGTATTTGAGTGTTTTAACGTGACTTCACCTACCCGAGCTTCTAAAAGTCTATTGGTTTAAATGTATGTAATGAGTTGGACGTCCACCGACAAGATGGACAGACGACCTTGTAAAAACTGCAGGTCGGCAGTGGATGCAGGCCGCTTCCAACCGCAACACATGGACATTTTTGAGGGAGGCCTATGTCTAACAGTGGACCAACGGCTGAGATGATGATGATGATGATGAAATGTACCTATGTATGTTCGTACGAGCTAGTATCTCTGGTGATGGAGTATATAGGCCACATGAAGGCCGTCCAGACTTACCGACTTAAAAGCTATGACAGATTAACGTGCCAATCGAAGCACAGAAGTGCTCAGCTGTTAAGCCGCTTGCGGTCACCCATCTAATTATGACCGCTCAGAATGTCGCTTCACTTCAACCTGCGCAAAATCGATACGCCGCGCACTTCAGCCGCCATAAAGTTTGCGGCGCACTATACACAGGTACACTACACACTACGAAATTAGAACTTCCCTCCCTATTTTTCCACGTGTTTAAAAAAAAGTATTTATCTCATCATCATCATCATCATTATCAGCTTTTAAAGACCCACTGCTGGGCATAAGCCTCCTTCCCGAACCGCCAAAACATTCTATTCTGGACCTTTTGCATCCAGGTCTTACCCTGTACGGTAATAGGTACCTATTTAAAGAAAATATGCCGATTGAGGAAAATAATGATACCTTATAACTCCGCCAGAGTTTCC
This sequence comes from Camptogramma bilineatum, assembly GCA_958496255.1. Taxonomy (NCBI): domain Eukaryota; kingdom Metazoa; phylum Arthropoda; class Insecta; order Lepidoptera; family Geometridae; genus Camptogramma; species Camptogramma bilineatum. The sequence continues at coordinate 1,534,710 of OY292472.1, forward strand.
TTGGAAGATTCTCTCGGAAATGACATGCGCGCATTGGAAATCTTTCTCCCAATAAGTAAGGTATTTCCTTTTGAATGCCTCTAAGGATGAATATACGATTTTCATATTTCATTCATACTCGTATTTCATTTCTTAGACACTCAAAATGTTTGAGTTTTGTATTTTATATTGTCTAAATCACAGAACTATATCGAGATAAAAGCAAAACGTTCGTTGATTTGTATGGAAACCTAACATTTTGCGTGGGTGCTTTGACGAACACAGTTGACAGTTTGGATTACATTGCTGGTTTTCAATGCTCGCCAAGTCTGGCGCGTCAAATTAAAGCCGCAATGGAATGAATTCAGAATGAACTTCGCGGCGAGCAAAGAAGTCCTCAGCCCTTCTTTTCGGCACGGGGGAGGTAGTATTACTTGTATTGTGGCATACACCGTCAAGTTTACTGGACGCCGCATCAAGTCCACTGCAAACTTGACGGTGAACTTGATCGTGTATGGCTAGCAGATATTAATTGTATTACGAACTACGTCGGGTAGCTAATAGTCTTGAGTAAAACTTAATCCACTTTTGGTCGAATCCAGCCTAAGACAACTAGACCTCAGTTTTCAAACATAATTATGTACGGCCACTGAATCAAAAAGGTTTTTTTAATGAATTGTTCAATGTGCGTATTTTACACACGGGTGCATTTTAACATACCAAAGAATTTAATGTAGGCTTACAAAAAAGAACAAAGGGATTTGGACTTAATGAAAAAGCTAGATTAATATAGCCGTGTTGGCTAAGTGGGACAGTCCTTCAACTTTTGATCTGACGGTCGTGGGTTCGAATGCTGGCCGTGCATCTATGGAATTTTTGTTTCAAAAGATTTATATGCTCACTAGTGAACGCCCGTGGATTCGCCCGCGTGGACTACTTTTTTCATCCCACGGGAACTATACATTTTTCCGGGATAAAAAAACCTATGTGTTATTACAGGATATAAACTATTTGCATTCCAAATTTCATCAAAATCAGTTTAGCAGTTATGGAGATACGTGGTAACAAACATTCACACACATACACGGACTTTTGTCTTTATAATATTAGTAGGATTAACACGAGCTCTAAACGTTGAAGGAATACATCGTGCGGAAGCCCGTGGCTTAGTCTGCCCCAAACGTATTGACCATGTATTTCTTGTAGATATGGCCGGTTAAGCTGAGAGGATGGTTTAGTTGCTGGGCAAGCCTCCATTTCAACATTGTCCTAGGCACTACAGTGTCCCGTTAAGTGTAGGCGAAGACTGCCTCCTGACACTGTATAAATTATCTAGTAAAAATATGTAAAGGCTTATGTTTTTTTTACAAACATACCAAGCACCTATGACAAAAAATTGATAACTTTGACACTATAACCCAATGAAGTCATTTTGAGTCATTTGAATGTGTAATAAAGTCACTTTTTCATTAAACTCATGACTGAATTTTACTTGACTTACACCCGAATACATAAACGATACTTAACATTGACATTAACTGTCATTATCTATCATTTGTGCATACCTACGATTCTGAAGAGTAACACACACACACACACTCACACATGCATACACACAAACACACACACATACCCACACATACACACATAAACACGGACACTCACACACTCACTGTCGGTTTGCTTTGGTAATTATAATGTAAATCCGTTATTGGCTGTCAATAATTTTAAGTTTTAGTGCACTCGTTTTCTAAGAGCTGTGGATTTTGTTAAAGAAATAAATAAAATAAGTACGTCTCAAATATTTAAGTAGCGTTTCAGTATTCGGGCGTAAGTAGAGCGAGTCTAAGCATCGCATAATCTTCCGGTTAACCGTAGATTATCCGAGTTTAAGCCAAAGGCTTTTTTGGCTTAAAATAAAGTAGCCAGTTAATTAACGTCAAAGTGGGCTGTTTTATTACAGTGGATTTAAATAAACGCGGTGTTGAAATGGCGATAATAAAAATCAGGTTAGTGGTAGTTTTAATAATACTTTTCGTGTTGGTCGAGGGGTACCTCGACTTTCGATCCGAAGGTCTTGGGTTCGAATCCTGGCCGTGCATCAATGGATTTTTCGTTTCGATAAATATTTACTTTTGCGCATTAATATGAGCTCTAAACGGTGAAGGAAAACATCGTGAAGAAACCCGCGGCTTAGTCAGGCCCACACGTATTGACCATGTCATTCCTGAGGATATGATAGGTTGAGGTGAGAGGATGGTATAGGTGCTGGGCAAGCCTACTCCATCTCAACATTGTCCCAGGCACTAAAGTGTCCTGATAAGTGTAGGCAAAGATTGCCTCCTGACACTGTATAAATCATCTAGTAAAGATGCCGAAACAATTAATTTTTCTATACAAAACTTTATATCAATTTTGATTCTTTACTTGTGTCATAAAATATGCAAATTAAGCAACAACTAATTGTAACGTAAAATCTTTTTTTTTGTGACTCTTATTTTGGTGTAAAGGACAGCATACACTCTTCATGTGATTCAGTGATAAAATATTTAGAAAATAACTTAAGACTTAGGCCTTTACATCTTTACTAGATGATTTATACAGTGTCAGGAGGCAATCTTTGCCTACACTTATCGGGACACTGTAGTGCCTGGCACAATGTTAAGATGGAGTAGGCTTGCCCAGCACCTACACCATCCTCTCAGCTTAACCGGCCAAATCCACAGGAAAGACATGGTTAATACGTGTGGGGCTGACCAAGCCGCGGGTTTCCTCACGATGTTTTCCTTCACCATTTAGAGCTCGTGTTAATGCACAGATAAATTTTTCGAAACGAAAAATCCATTGATGCACGGCTAGGATTCGAACCCACGACCTTCGGATCGAAAGTCGAGGTACTATACCCCTCGGCCAACACGGCTCTTAGAAAATAAAGTAACACATAAAAATAGGCTCCTCAAAAAACAAGCAGCAACTTAAACCTCAAAGTGTTAAACTGATTGAGAACTACTGAACGATTTGAACAAAACAACAGGTTTCTTAACTCAATTTCATTTTAATTATCTGCTCAGTCCGCTGTATCGTACGACACTTGGAAAGACATTTTGTTGCGAAAATGAATTTACCACGAAGTAGAAAAGGTAACGAAAGTGCTACGTACAATGCTGGGCCCGCAGATAAATGAATACTGCCTGAATATTAAACTATCTTTTAATATTCCAGTTCTTTTTTCATTTGAAGATAAAAAAATGACATATTTTTAGATCATAATCTAACGTGACCATACGTCCCGCTTTGAGTGGGACTGTCCCGCTTTCAGGCTGTCTATCCCGTTGTCCCCAGCGAGAGTAAAAATGTCCTGCTTTTGCAAACAAAACTAAATCTAATTCATTGCACTCGAATCTAACCTCCTATAAATGCGAAAGTAATTCTGCCTGTCTGTTAGGTACCTCTTTACTCCTAAACCGTTAAACCGATTTTGATGAAAGTTGATGAAACAGGCAGATAATTTTTATTGAAAATAAAAAAAAGGTAATTTTTGCCACAAAAATAAAATGAAGATCGCTTTTTTTTATTTAACCATAGTCGCCCGACTGACTTTTTTTAGTCGTCATTCCAAACGTCATTCACGAATTACCAATGAGGTTTAGCAAATTACGGTCATTATGGAGAACGAAATAAAACGCAGCGGCAATGATACTTATAAATGGTTGACGTTGTAAATAGAGGAATTGAGGCCCAGATCGATAAATTGTCAAGGGATTATCGGAAGCACGTTCAAATATATATTCGGCAGGTGTTAATTTTTTACCACCTTTATGTTTTTATTACTCTGTGAGACTGTGCCGGGAAAATGAGGTTTCACATTGTTGTGTAAGAAAGAATATTGCATTTTTAGTAATAACATTTTGTGTTTTTTAATAGTGCTGTCGTTAAAACACACCCTTAAAATGGTGCAAAAACATGTTGCGTGTTTTCTAAGCGAAAAATTTCTTTGTGTTTTAAATTTTCCTAAAGTATTTATTTAGTGCAGTATAAAGTACGAGAAGAAGCAATTCAAACCTTCATTACTCTTCTTAGGCTGGATTCGACCAAAAGTCATCTTAGTCCAGCGTAATTAGCCGACATAATTCGAAATACAATTGCCTAGAAAGCGCAACCGAATATTATTTTTAAATTTCATCATCATCATCATCCACAGCCCGACTTTACCCACTGCTGGGTATAGGCGGTGGTATAGGCCTCCCTAAGTTTGTGCCAAATATAAATACCTAACTAAAATTTAAATTTGAATAACTATGTCCGTGACTATCTCTGAAGATACTTTGTCGGAGCCAGTGGAACGCAATCGAAACCACATCCAATTTAGTGTTTACAAATTGAACTTGTAATTGAACAGAGAGTGTAAAAAGAGGTTTGTTTTAAAACTGGATGTGGTATCAATTTAAATTGACTTTATATCGCACCCCTAGATGAAAACCCCGGTAACTCGAAAAATATACTTTTTCAGATACGACACAAAACTGATTTAGAAATCTATGACAACGAAAAATTTAAATTATTATCATGAAATTTCAACAAAACCCTTGAAAGTATAGTTACGAAAGTTATATCACCGTATAGGTAATCAGCAGTGATCAGAATTAGGCGGGCTAAAATACCTAAAGTTCAAAGAACAGAGGCAAAAAAGGGGAGGCTTTCTTACTACAAGTATTTTATTAAGCCCAATTGGGCTGAAAACTGGATTTTTTTTTGCAGTGAGTAAGTACATTTAAAGTTAATTTTAATAATATTGTGAACTAATTCAAATCATTTTTCTATTTAACCGACTGCAAAAAGTTTTTATCTTATAACTTACATTTCAGTTTTGAAGATGAAAATCAATTTATTTTATTAAGACAATCAATACAAAGAAACACACTCATTAACATAAAAATTCACTCCTTAACTAACTTACAACTAAATTAAAAGGAACTCTGTCTTCTATCTTTAAGTGACTAAAGATAGAAGACAGAGTTCAGATCACCGACCGCAGGTAAAGTGCCCAAAAGGCTGGCAGCGTTACCCCGTTGGATTGCTAGACTTATCCTCTGTCCGAGGTAAGCACCAGCCCTTTGGTCATTGGTCTCATCCACTAACCTCTTGGATATTTCCCTGTAAAGGAGCCACGCTTCTAAGCCCCATGGTCCTAAAGTCTCTACTCCAAAAGGCAGAAATATATACCCATCTCCAATAGATGTATATTTCCGCCTTTTGGAGTTTTCTGCTGCTGTCGCCGCCGCTCCTGCCGTCCTGGAGGTTGCTGAGATTTCAGTTTTTGTTATTAACTCAGGTAAAAAATTGATTCACCTTAATGTTAGATGTACTTTAGTAATGTCCCAAAAACGGAAATAATTGGGCCGAAAAATATTTAGTCCTAAGGCGTCTCCGCGTCTCTGTTATTTTTCGAACATTAGGTATTTTAGCCCGCCTAATTCCGATCACTGGTAATCAGTTTAGGAATTCGAAAAGGCAATTAACTCCATTTGGGCACATTTTGAGTTATCGAAGTTTTCATCCAGGGGTGCGATATGTACAGTCAACGTCATCAATCGGTATCCCCCTATTGATTTTAACAAGGACCCTTTTCATTTCAACTTTGGATTTCAGTCGGATTTGCTAGTATACTTATGGATATCTAATTTCGCTCGAGTTCCTATACTAGCAAATCCGACTGAAATCCAAAGTTGAAATGAAAAGGGTCCTTGTTAAAATCAATAGGGGGATACCGATTGATGACGCTGACTGTACCTACTTTAGTAAAAAAAAATAGATTTTAATTATGTTTGCATGGCTAAGTTTTAGGCTGCCTGAAGGCCTCCATCATCACGAAACACGAAAGCGCTCAGGTCACCCATCCAAATTTAGACCGTTTAGAAAGTCTCGCTTAATTCAACGATCTATCAAGAACTTTCTGAAGATCGTGGGTTCGAACCCAGCCGTGAATCAATGGTTTCGTTTCGAAAAAATTACATTCATTAACTCTAAAAGGTGAAGGAAAACATGAGGAGGAAACCCGCGGCTTAGCCAGTCCCACACGTTCCATGTTCGCATATTTTTTCAAAACGAAAAATCCATTGATGCATCAAAGATATACGGTCTACAACGTCCATTTTAAACCTTAGTCCTAGTACACGTCAAGACTCTCCCTAATTGGGATGCGGCTTCGATCGAGGGTCGTTTAAAAGGCCCCTAATGACCTCAATCTACATTGAAGCTGGATTTTGAATAGAACTTTACGTTTTGAATAGTTTGATCGTTATTATAATGATGTAAGGAGAACCATCCTGTATTATACAGTATGTAATAAAACCCTGCTCGATCTGTGTTTTATTGGTATCAAAATTAAATATTGTATTTATGTCATCACTAGCTGCTGCTAGTGGCTTCGCTCGTGTGGTACCCGGATAAAAAGCCTATGTTACTCTCCAACTATCTCCACACAAAAAAATCATGTCGATCCGTCGCTCTGTTTTGACGTGAAAGCAGAACAAATAAACAAACAAATAAACACGCTTTCACATTGATAATATGGGTACGGATTAAAAAAAAAAAATCTTCTCTATATCTTTTTAGGCATGTCTAAATCCTTTGAAGATGTCTAAGGGGGTAGTCAGAGGTATGTCCAAACACATTTTGGTTCCCACATTTTGCAAAAGAAACATTCCATACATGACAGGTTGCAAGCCCATCGACGCTATTAGAAAGCTAACTTCACGATGTTTTTTTTTCACCGGTCGGAGCTCGTGTTATTGCGCATCAAAATTTTTGGAAACAAAAAATCCATAAATGCACGGCCAGGATTCGAACCCACGACCTTCGGAGGTACTATCCCCCTAGATCAACACGGCTTAGAGGTAAAATAATGGTTTAAACTATCTGTAACTGCCGTTATAATACAGGAACTTAATCTCACTAAGTCCTAAGTAGACTTTAATCATAGTTTTGAATTGTTGCTGCACTCTCTGGTAAGTACTACCTTGCAATTTAATTAAATTGTGCTTCTCCTAAGCAAATTCGTATGAGCAAAGTTCCTCTTGAAGTTTGTGTGAACTACTCGTAGTGAAGTTCGAAGACATTAGCAGACTTTGATGGTGGATTCGATTCTCGTGGCGAGACAAATGTTTTTATGATCTTGAGACAAAATTGTTCCATGGCAGGGTGTTATAGTACCATGATGGTGAAGGTTATAGCTGATTACTTCAACTCCGCACCCGAACCGCACCGCATCGCCTTTCGACATTCACTAGTTCCTTCACTTTTTGCATGATGCGGCGATTCATTGACGCTACGGAGTTGATATCCCTTGCGTAAGCGAACGTTTCTCTGTTCTGTGTTGATATCTATACGGAGTGAACGTTGGTCCTTAAAATTCCAAACAAGGAATACCTAACGGCACAAGGAGAGGAGTTGACGTGATCAGCTATAACCTTCTCTTAGTTTCTGATACTCTAATGAACACCATTCCTATTCTGATAAGTAAAAAATAGATTTTACAAAAGCGAAAGTCCGTGAGTGTGTGTGTGTGAATATGTTGATGAAACTTGGAATGTAGATAATCTAGGCTCAGGAATGACACATAGGCTACTTTTTATCTCGGAAAAATATACGGTGCCCGTGGGATAGAAAAATAGTAGTCCACGCGGGCAAATCCGCGGGCATTTTTCAAATCGGACTGGTAGTTTCTGAGATTAGCGCGTTCAAACAAACAAACTCTTCCGCTTTATTATATTAGTATAGACTACCTCATAAGACCCTTAAGTTGTAACAGTCTAAAGAACGAGTAAAAGCAAAAACAGTAATTTATTAAACTTATACTTATGTTCATCAGTTTCTAACATCGATACGATGTATAAAGCCGAGAACGTCTGCTGAATAAAGGTATTGCGTCTGGGAATAAAGCTAACTATTCATGCTCAGGCCAACTTAAAACTTTAAATAAGGTTTCCTGTTTTTAACAAATTTTAAGATTTTTTTATAAAAGGTACGTTAAATAGACGAAATGAGTCTTATTAGAATATAATTATTTTTTATTTAATTCCTCATCATTACTTGAAAGGAGGAAAATGACTTATAGGTGATAAGACCGCCTATGGTACAATTATGCCGTTTATTTAGTTCTTAAGTTACAATAAAATGTACTTACAATAAAGAGTTTTCAGTCATTCATGAATATTTTATTAAAATTTAAGAAGTGTTTTTTTAGCAAATATTTTAAAAATATATAAAAACCTGCCGTATCTCGCCCTGCCTTTATTTAAAAAATATCAAAATTCCTCGCAAGATTTACGACCAGCTTATAAAAACACAACACTTTCCCTAATCCTTTGAGCCAAATAAAAACTTTGCTACAAAATGCCTTGGGTGCGAAAAAGTTATGGGCCAACTCTTGGATACTTTAAATGAAGATTTCTTTAGTAATGGAGTTTGTTTTCGGGATTTTAATTTAGATATTATTCAGCTTTAGAGAGAAATTGATGTTTTATATTCAATCTCTTTTGGTTTACGAGTTTTGCCTTTTATAACTAGAATTGTTTTAGGGTTTATTGCTGAACTCTCAGATTATTTGCTCTCGAGCGTTCGTGGTGTAGTTTTAACATCACTAATTGAATAGTTATTGGCATGATAAAGTTGAGGGTTTCTGTAGTTTAGGGGGCACGTCCCACTGTCAGTCTCGGCTCCAAGTTGCCTATTTAGTGTGCAAGTTTTCTATGAACCTACTTCTTTAATAAAAACCTAATTCCCAGTCCAAATTCACCCACTGTATGCAGTGGGTGAATTTGGACTTTAGATTGGAAAGTACCCGCCATTTCCTCCGGTCACCTCACCACTCACAAACTCAGACAAGGTTATCAAACCATCTGGCTGGTGGTCTGCCTACCAATCTGCGACCTTCACTGAGCCTCGATTTTTGCCATTGTGCATCACCAAAAAAATATATAATGAGAACGTATCTCGGTTTCGGTTTAAAGAGTTTATAAGAACAAAATTACAGTTCACTTAAAATGAGAATTAAATTAGTTAAATTTCTAAAGATCGTAAAGCTAGTGGCGAAGCATCTATTTCAATAAATCTTTCATGTTGTTATTAAGAATTATTAAAATTAATATTGAAAAGTTTTATGGACACGGGATTTTATCGCGTAATTTACCTTATTTATCCCGACGTTTCGGCTATGTTGCAATAGCCGTGGTCGCGGGCAGACTGGAGTATGTTTTCAAGGTCCATTGTGAATCGGCGGTAGTATCCAAAACTACCCTCACTGATCTTCAGATTCCGGATCGGCTATTGCAACATAGCCGAAACGTCGGGATAAATAAGGTAAATTACGCGATAAAATCCCGTGTCCATAAAACTTTTCAATATGAATAGTGATCGCGAAAGTTTAAAAAAGACTATTAAAATTAAATTTTTGTTGTGGTAGCTTGCATAAACTGATTTTTATAGCAATGTATTTTATAGTGGATATTTAATATTACTTTAACGAGTTTTCATTTACCCCCTGTGTCAAGGTCCGAACAAACTTATACCATCCTTAATGGTACCTACAGTGACACGATTGTTTTTGTTTTTAGATCCAAAAAGTATAGTAGGGTACAGTAGAGTCGCGCCATGAATAGCCGCCTTTAAACACATCATCAATATCAATGGGATTACAAACTTGACAAGTTAATGAAAGGTATCCATTTTCTTGATTAACTGGCTTCATTATAGGGCGTTGAACTCTTGAGTCAATATAAATTGGTAGCTTTATATCTTTATTGAGAAATGTGTTTCATATATTGCTTCTTCTAACGGTGCCTCTCCGACTAGCGAAGGTTGGCATATATTGCTTGGAAGACATTATTTATAGACCCCCTTACTTATAAAACATGTTTAAATTTAGATCGTTGCAATATAGTGACGTCTCGGCTTTTAAATAGTTAAGTTATGAAGGAGGCCTTCAGGCAGCCTAAAATCTTCAGAGTAAGCCACAGGCTCATACGAATAATTTCTTAGAGAACTTATCAAATATGGCCGCTATGTGTTACCATAAGGATAAGCCTCATTTACAGCATAATTATGAGCGTTATGTCTAACGAGGCTATAAAACTGAACATTACACCTGATGTAGCAATAAAGAGAGTAGTTTTGTGTAAACTAGTCTTCATAAGAGCTTCATCTCTATAAGAAACATAAAATGCTCTCAAAATAAATGTTTAATAAGGTCTAAACTTGCATGAGTTTTTGAAGTGGAGATTATTTACCTACTATTTTATTTTCTACTATCTGACTCGGCAAACTTATATTTTTATAGCAGACAAGCATAGCCCACCTGATGGTAAGTGGTTACTATAGCTTATGGACGCCTGTGACACCAGAGAAGTCACACTCGCGCTTGTGACCCTTTATAAGAGGAATCACTGCGCCGACAACACAATGGACAAGACTGATCCACCAGTTGTCACAGCAGCGCTTCAGAGCAGAGCTCTGGCAACCTTACTCACTGCTGGAACACAACACTGTTCGAGAAAAATAATGTTATTTGGCTACGATATTCTGTAAGGCGGAGGTACTTCCACAGTCGGGCTGCTCGAATATAGAGTGGAGAAAAACCCGATATGCCCTTCTTCCATTATTTAAGATTCTTCTCCATCCAAAGGTTGCCTGGTAGAGATCGCTTCCTAGCGATAAGGCCGCCCATTGTACATTGTTATATGTTGCTTATTCTAAGGTGTGCAATAAAGAATTTTCATTCATTCATTCATTCTTCCTATAAACTTTGTATCACCTCATTTTTTTAATTGTTTTTTTTTTGTTTTATGAAATCATCGCAGGTGTCGTCATAAGACCGTATCCCTATCAAAGCTGATCAATTTAGGAATGCATAAAGAACAAACAAACAGACATTCATTTTTACCCGGCTGACTGTCAAGTCACAGGGTTATGTAGATCGCGCGTTTCTATGTATGTGGGTGGGTTCGTTCGTATGTAAGTAATATTCTTTATTACCACGTTTCTCCTAAACGGCTGGATGGATTTTGATGAATGAGGTATCGTTAGAATTGTCTCTATCTCGATTGTGCTCTAGAATACTTTTTATTTCGATAAATCAAATAGTGCGGCTAGAAAATGCAACAATGTATCAATTTAGAAAATGAAAATCACGCCATCATATCAAAATCCATGTCAAAATCAAGAAGTTGGTGGACTGATATCAAATATATTTTTTTGAAAAATCTAACATACCTCTTCGAAGACTAAATCGACTTCCAAAATTTTTGAAAATTTATTTTTCGCCCTAAATATTATTGCTAAACAAAACGCATACTAAAACTTTCTATTTAGTCACAGGCAACGTTTAGAATAAACTGCATCGAAATTGGTTCAGTCATTTAGGAGATATCTCATATTTAAGAAATAACTTACGGGTTTAATTTACCTACACACAGAGCCATCTGTGTGTCAACTGTGACAACAAAGTTTAGGAAAAAGCGCACGGCATCGAACCCTAGATACCTACCTATGTACCTACATAGTAATAAAATTGTAATTTAATTTTGTGATTGTTATGATAATGCTGTTTCCAACTTTTCAGTTCAGCCGGGTTTTTTTATTTTTGAATGAATTGCTTGTTATATACTTACAGGGTGAGCTTTTTTGAAACCATGAGAGTTATCGAAAAGATATACTAAAAAGGTTGAATTATTTTAAAATAGAAAATCTTATTTAAGTAGGTATCTTTGTTTAGTTCGTTTTAAAAATACTTTACGAAGTTAGTTTCTTTGCTATCTCTTCTAATCTGGTACAAGCTCCACTTTGTATGACGCACTTGAAACTCCTAGTATTAGTACGTAGTTCTATTATTTATGCTGAGGTATTAGCTAAGCTCAGTTTCCTTTACCAATTACCTTAGAAACATGCTGGGACTTAATTGAACATGTTGGAACATGTTTCATTTCATTATAAGAGTCAGATTAGAGAATAAGCATGTGGAGTGTTCCGAGAAGGCTTGTGCAACATCATTAGCTTTCTAGTGTAACGCATTGTTGTGAACTGCTGTTCTAGTGTTATTCAGTGTGGTAGAATATAATCTATCTCATGTGGAATTATCATTTTGCTTGCGAAATAGTTTTGATGTCTGAACATCAAAATTGTAAGAAGTTATTAACTACTAGCTGCTGCCCGCGGCTTCGCTCGCGTTTGTACCCGGATAAAAAGTAGCCTTTGTTACTCTCCAGCTCTTCAACTATCTTCACATAAAAAATTACGTCAATCCGTCGCTCTGTTTTGACGTGAAAGCAGGACAAATAAAAAACAAATAACCATACTTTCACATTTCTAATATGGATACGGATATGATTAATATTACAGGATTTTATTGAGAAAACCAAAGCGATGCGCCCATTGTAAGATACTTTTTACTAGGGAAGATATATCAACTTGTTCTTTTTTATAATAAAGCTAAAATAATTTTATTTTTACGAATGAGAAGAGAGAGTCATCATCATCATCATCATCATCACCTCAGCCGTTGGACGTCCACTGTTGGACATAGGCCTCCCTCAAAAATTTCCATGTGTTGCGGTTGGAAGCGGCAGAGAAAGAGAGAGAGAGTCAGCTAGTTCATAAATGAAATGGTGTTTATTTGTAAGCGCATAACTCGACAATAGCTAAAGTTTTTTTTTAATATTCAGAAATAGTAAGTAGGTACCTACTTAATAAAAATGAAAAGAGAAAATTGATTTTTGAGACATCCTACTAACATCCTCCCGTCTGCCTATCTGTCCAGACATTTGAAATTTTCATATTCACAAAGTGCGTAAGTATTATTATTGCACTTAATTGTAATATCAATCACGGATGATTTCACTTGAAATCTCCGGTCTCAAGTTATCGTAGCTTATTAAACCATTCGTTTGTCTTCGGTGAACTTAATCCTTACACAAACACCGACCAGAAATACTCAAGCCAATAAACCGCAGAAAATCAGAGAGGAATCTGGGAGCGTTCAAACACAGCGTTTTCAATGGCCCTCCAGTGCTGCCAGCTGAGAAATGGCAAAGTTGTTAGGTAAAATATTGAATTGGCACAAAAATTCAGGATTCAGACAGCATTCTGAAGAACGGTAGATAGATAGATCTTCAGACATCTAGGTAAATTATATTTCATAAGTAGGTACCTAAGTTAGTATGAGCAGATGGCCAACTTTGGTGACGGAGTTTTTAGGCCGCCTAAATGTTTCCGTCATGGCTTAATGACTTAATTCTATTTCTGAAAGCTGAGGAGAGGAGGAGGTGGAAATCTTGGTAAGTGAGAATAATTACCGACAAAATTAATTAATTAGAAGAAGTGAAGTTTAGCGCCGTTTACATAATGAGAGTTTTTTCCTCGAAGATGCTGAAACTCGCTTCATGACAATTCTGTGACAAGCTATTATCGACCTTCCACGTATGATTTCAATGTTTAGTTTACATTGTCATATTTTGACATTTGCTTTGGATAATCGCACCTTCGAGAAAACTCGCACAGACGTCCGATTTTTTGTCCGTCCGACTTACCCATCCGATTGCCTGAAGGCATTGGTGCCATACATTTGTTTGAACATGCAACACACGTCCGATTCAAAAGTCGGAAGCAAATGTATGCCGGGGACAATCGGGTCAGACGACCGGGGAGACAAAAAGTCTGACGTATGACGGCCTTATTCTAATGCGCCTTTGCCGAAAAAAAATGTTGTTAGATCTATCCAAAAATACCTCGTTGGCAACACTATCTCCGCTTCCCAACTGCAAACAGAACGCTGCAAACATCATGAGGGCAGCAAATACGTCTAGATTTGCTTATTCATCTGAGTGCTTAATTAATATTCATAGACACTGAAAACGGACTTTACTCGTACCTTCCAGATTCGCTGGTTTTTTCAGTTAGAAAAACTTTTAGAGTCACTTAGCGTCTATATAGATGATTTGTGCGCATTTTTCGTACTTAAGTTAGTTAGTTTTACCAAATATGTATGTATTTGTACATTATCTAAAGATCGGACAAGTTTACTGCGTTTCGGGAATATAGTCGTGATCGTGTACCTACCTATGTAAGTATAAAATAAGTAAGTAGGTACGTATTTTTTATGGATCATGATAACATAAGATATAATATTTGGGCGACTGAGCTCAGCTCGGGTGCAAATAGAGTAGGTAAAATGAAAAATGAAAACAAAAACTTCTATTGGCTGAGAATCGAACTTGCAGCCTTCGACTGTAAGGCCCACACCCTATCTACTCAGCCACATTAGTATCAACAAATTACGTGAAATAACGAACCAAATTGCACTGGTAAATCTTTTTGCGTGAAAATGCCGAGAAAATGAATTTTCCCAGATTAAGACCTAGCTAAATCGATTTTTCGCCCCCGTAAACCACCATACCTATCGCAAATTTCATCGAAATCGTTAGAGCCGTTTTGGAGAACATGGGTAGGTACAAACAAACAAACAAATATTGCCAAATAGAATAGGATTAAGTAGGTAAGTAGGTATAACCTGTATGAGTTTAAAAATTATTTTATTAAAAATTAAATCACTTTTTCTTAATAGGGGTTAAATGTGTGCCTTATAAGTATAATTTTGCACAAAACACACAAATACTTTTTATCTACCCAAATGAAGTCACTATTCAACAACTAAATTCACCTGAAAATGTCTATCCGAAAACGTATTCAAATTAAAGGCCAAATTAGAGCTCAATCCTATTAACATCCGTCTTGCCCCAACTACCCAAAAAATTAATAAGATGACCCCTCAACCACTTCCAGTTAAGCACCTTGAGTGCGTGCTTGAGTTGCCTTCGTTGAAGGCTTCGTACTCAAGTGAACGGAATATTATGTACGTAACTTGAGCTTAGTTAGACGGAAAACATCGAAACCTGCTCGTTATCTAAAGGTGGAATCAGACGGTTCACTCAAGTGAATATCACCCGAATGAAAGCTGGGGTTTTTTATAACACTTTTTATTTTTAACCGACTTCCAAAAAGGAGGAGGTTCTATGTTCGGTTGTTTGTATGTTTTTTTTATGTTTAGATGTGTCACTTTGAGTGAAAGATGCCGAATGAAGAACAGTGTGTCGATCGCCAGTATGCACGAGTTTACTATTATATCCGTGACTATAGTAAAGTATCTCAATTGTATGGAATTCAGTAGGTACAGCGCCTCTAGCGGTAACTTGACTAAATTAAGTTCAGTCCATACAATAGGCATGATGACAGTAATCAAGTATCGCCAAAATATTTATCTGATCTAATGAAATAGGATTCAAAGATTTTGAAAAATGTATTTATTCTCTTATTAATGTCGAGATTACTAATTTATTTGTTAAAATAAATCTACAAAATACAACAATCCGCCATGATAGCCAAATCGCTCGCCGGTGTCATGGCGTCTGTCATTGCGTCTCGTCTCAGTAAACGTCCTTTTGTTTCTAAGTAGCTATGTAGGCATCACTGGTTGATATACCGAGCCGTGACGTAATGACAGACGCCATGACACCGGCGAGCGTTTTGGCGTGAATTTGAAAAATTAAAATCAAATGTACTTTTATTGCATAAAAACCTTAATTTTCTAAAGAAATACGATATATTTTATACATAATAGATACTTCTGAATATCATAGAAGAAATTTTGAAAATTAGTCATCATGCCTATTGTCCATACTTTACTGTAGTCACTAAGCTCGAAGATAGTCACGGATAGAATGGTAAACTCGTGCATACTGACGATCGTGGCACAGAAACGAACGAAAAGTGAACCGTCTGACTCACTTTAATTGACACGGGCTATTGTGACCAATAAGAACAAAGTTTAATTTTTAACCGACTTTAAAAAAGGAGGATGTTCTCAATTCATCGGGTTTTTGTGCTTTTGTTGTTTTTTGAAAAGGTAACAAAAATGCACCTAGAGAGTGCAGAAAATTGCTCAGCTTGTAATATTGAAGTCGGTTTTTTTTTTTTTTTAGTTTAGCCACTTGTCCATGATGTTTTTTATCTTACAGTTATTGACGTTGTTAGTTTGTTAGTGAACCAAGCCTTTGTAAGGCCATGTTTGGTCCTATTTCGGCCCTAAAGAGTCGCTTTTATCTAAAGAGCCCATTTGGTAAGGTGGGTTCGGGCTCCAGGCTTTTATGGTGGACAGTAAAATGTTTTGAAATGCTTGCTTTCATTTTGGATTCGTTTTATATAGGCTGTAAGGAACTTTATGCTCAGCACGGATTTTTAATTTCTGTTTTATGTTTTGACATCTGCAAAAGTATTTTATACCTTTGAAGGGTTAAGGGTTCACAGTTAAAATATTATATTCGTAACAAGAAGCTAAATAAAAATTAAAAAAAAACCGACTTCAATGTTATACGCTAAGCAATTTTCTGCACTGTCGAGGTGCATTTCTGTTCATAACTCCGAAGATCCTCAACAGATCCTCACCAAATTTTTGTGGCACCAATCGGAATATCCTTAAAAAAATAATTTTTTGGAAGGTCGATAATCGCTTGTCATTGAATTGTTATGGAGCAAGTTTATCGCATGTTTGAGGCAAAAAAACTCGCACCATGCAAACGGCGCTTAGTTAACCGAATTATTTGAAAATCTAAATTGACACCTGTTCTGAATTTCCTATATTTGCGAATATGTCTTCTGTGGCTTATGAATACAATGTTCCGTATAAATATCGCCACTATGCAGGCAAATATAATTTATAGAATTGCGTAAAAATATTCGATCAACAAAGGCAAAAATGTAACAACCGTAAACATAATAATTTTGACAACATGCAGCCCCTTGTAAAACATTTTCACTCCGTTCTCTCAGGCAATGAAAAAAATCAAATTAAACAATTTTACTCAAGTACAGGTCAACACACGACTGAGGTTCAGCTAGCAGTACGAAGTTATATTTAACTTGTATTTGACTTTTTTTTGGAGAGCCGTGTTGGCCGAGGGGTATTAGTAATTTTCATTTCATTTATTTATTTATTTTTCTCTCATAAACAAAACATAATATTACAGTAAAGTAAATATAAATACTGAATTTAAAAAAATAATTTATTAGTACCCACCTCGACTTTCGATCTGAAGGTCGTGGGTTCGAATCCTGGCCGTGCATCAATCGATTTTTTGTTTCGAAAAAATTATATACGCATTAACACGAACTCTAAACGGTGAAGGAAAACATCGTGAGGAAACCGCTAAGCTTGTTAAGCTGAGAGGATGGTGTAGGTGCCGGGCAAGCCGATTAAGGCTTGCCCGGCACATAATAAGTTCGCGGTTCAGTTTCACCATGGTATCGTGACTTACATAATGTGCCAACCTGTACCTTTGTTTGCATTTCATTTTATGTTTACAATTCAATTTTAAATGTTTGTTTGTAAATTATACAATTTAAATGACTAATGAAATGATAATTAATGCAATGCTGTTTGCGTGTTTGTGAAATTAAATAATTCAGTTTAAATAATCGCCGCGTGGTGGGACATGAATTACTCGTTATAATAAACATATTTACTTAATATAAATTAACTAGAATAAATATTATTAATGTAAATACACAAATATTAAACTTGTTATACCTACATATTTGTTTTAACGAATTATAGGTAAATAGTGAACGCCCGCGGCTTCGCCCGCTTAGACTACTTTTCTTTATCCCACGGGAACCATACATTTTTCCGGAGTAAAAATCCTATGTGTTATTCCAGAACCTAAACTATCTACATTCCAAAGGACATGGCCGATTCCTAGAACAATTTTGCCCCACAGATGCCCACAGGAAAGAATGCTTGCGTCATGACCAAATTGGGATTTTTGGGTTTGTTTTTTTATTTTATAGTGAGACTCCATTCATCTTCTTCCTTTTTAAAGTGGGATTTAAAAGATAATCTAATTTAAAGCAGCAGGCTGTGACGCCCAACATGAACGGATGAACCTAGGAAACTATATTTTTTAGGTTCGTATAGTAAAAGCTTTGCTTACTTTGGGGATAGATGGCGCTGTGTGTAATGTCCAACAATAATTATTTAGTAGTATTATTATGGACTGGCAGAATTTTGAGTGAACTAGGGTATGGAAAATAAATAAAATAATAAATTAAAATAAAAATTCTTTATTTCAGACTTTCATCCATATATTATTTAACACACGGGAATTTTCACGTGAAAACATTATCATTCATTTATATTATGTTAGTATTAGTAGGTAGGCAAAAATCGGTGGCACATTTGAGTGGTAAGTAGGTACAACCGGACAGTCAATGGCAAGTATAGGTTGCCAAGATGGCATGCCTTGACTCCCAAGACTGAATAAGATGAAAGTCAGGCCTGTCGGCTATCGCCTGAAGGAGGCTGTTGCAGCTTGACGCACACAGCTGCTCCCAGTACCTACAATTTAAAGTAAAAAAGAAAAGTACTTAGGAAAAATTGGGAATTTCATCAATAAAATTATCTACACTCATGTGCAGTGATTCTGTACTTACCACCTAAAATAAAATATGATATAAATAAATAAAATAAAAAGCCTTTTATTTCTCTATAATTAACATTTTTTTCTTATCACTAATGCTTATAATCTAAGTAGGTACTAGAGAACCCCTAAGGTGAAGGCCTCCTCCAAAGCCAGCCATCTGTCCCTGTCTTGTGCTACTTGGAGCCAGTTTGGTCCAGCAGTTTTCTTGATGTCTTCGTCCCAGCGAGCGTATGGTCTTCCTATGCAGCGTCGACCTCTTGAACCCTCCCAATTTGTCACTCTCCTAGTCCATCTTCCATCTTGTAGACGTCCAGCCATGTCCAGCCCACTTCCATTTTAGTCTGTATGCATATCCCAAGGCGTCAGTTTTTGTAATTTTAAATAAAATATGATAAATCCTCATAAATCACATCACAACACAATCACACAACTGAAACTCAACGAAATTCCTTTTACATCTGTCAAATTCTTGTCCGTCTGTTTTGTTTACTATTTGAGTGTCATGTCAACCGCGAAAAAGAAGGTAGGTCTATCTGATAAAAATATTCTCTGTGATACCTCCAGACTCTCGGCAAGAAACCCCGACAACACCCGAGAAGCGTGAATGTGAGGAGTTTCTCGCCTTCTTGTTCTCGCGCTACGGTGTCGGTACCTATTTTTGGCCGAGACAAAGGATTTCAAACAGATCACGAGTGAGAAAATTGAGAGTGTTGATAATTTGTTTGTTCTTCGAGAAGTCTCGGTGAAACTTCTCGCCGTGAGTCTGGAGAGGCATTACGGACTGTAGTACCGGAAGTGACTAAAGTTACTAATAAAATAACATAATTATATTCCCACACGGCACGAGATATCTAAGTATTCTGTATGTACCAGTTAATTTTGTGATATTTTATTTAAATAATATTATTCTGACGCATAGTCTAATTCGATATTCGGCTCTTCTGGGGCAGTATCCGGCCAAATCCTTTCATCAAAATCGGTTTAGTAGTAATGGAGATACGTGGTAACAAACATTCACATACACACACACGGACTTTCGCCTTTATAATATTAGTAAGATTTAAAACGATTAAAGTAAATAAGCAGCGTAGAGTATTTTATCCGTGGCGTAACTTATAAATAAAAACCGGTCAAGTGCGAGTAGAACTCGTACGCCGAGGGTTCCGTACCTACCCATTATACCCATTATGATATTGTAGCCCGCTTATTTGTATGAGCGCCCATACAACTCAGAGGGCAATCTTAATTGGCGTCAACTATGTATGTATGGGAAAACCCTTTAATTTTCTACTTTTTAATTTTTTGGAATTTTTGCTTTATTTGTGCTATAAGACCTTGCTTTTTGCCAAATTTCGTGATTCTAGGTCAACGGGAACTACCATTTAGGTTTTCAACCCAAAACCTCTAGGGTACTTCCGGTTGACCTAGAATTGTTAAATTTGGGTACAAGCAAGGTCTCACAGCACAAATAAAGGAAAAATTCCGAAAAATAAAAAAAGTTGATAATTAAGGTAAGTTTTGGTACTAACAAGTTTTCACAAAAACCTAAATTTGCCTATATCTTTTTATAGAGTTGACTCAGGACCTTGATTTTTATACTCACAATAGGAACTATAGACCTTAGTATATGGTATAAATTTCAACTTGCTAGCTTTACCCGTTCCTGAGATAATTGATGGTGACACACGGACAGACAGACAGACGGACAGACAGACAGACAGACAGACAGACAGACAGACAGACAGACGGACAAGAAAGTGATCTTATAAGGGTTCCTTTTTTTACCTTTTAAGGTACGGAACCCTAAAAATGGCTGTTTGGTAACAAAACTTTGAAGCTAGGATGCGAGTTCAAATCCCGTCTGGATGCAGGCAGACATCCATATACTTAACCTGATTTTGTTATCCAGATCGAGTTACGAAAACACAAACTTTACTACAAAAGTGACAGCACTTATAAAATTAGAAACATTTTTAAACAAACAAAAAGAATTTGTAAGCTTGAATTCGTATCAAAGAAAGAAAATAACTGAGCCTCCTCGAATTTAGGAGAAAGTTTTATTTCTGTCATTATTTAGCCTTATAATCTTTTTTCCAATACTTCGCGGTGAGAAAACTTCGAGGGTACAATTTGATATTGAAATCCTTTCAAATTTGTATTAGGACTACTTGCCCGAGTACTAACAGACTCTTAGGCTGATTTTAGTCTCACGCTCACCATCAGCGCTGATAGGCGAGTGATCTTTATTACAATGAAATAATACTTAAGTAGAAATTACATAGAATCCTACTGTGTCTGTATGTATGTGTTAGGTACATAGAATACTTTATAACACCCAGACACAGAACAAACATCTACTCGTATATTCATCACACAAATGTTTGTCCTGGGTGGGAATCGAACCCACGACCTATAGTGCAGAAGACAGCTACTACCAACTGAGCTAAGTATTTAAATTAAATAATGTAGATCGCGCGTTTTTTCTCACGGTAGCAAGTGCGCACAATTCGCACAAAATTATATTAATAAAACAACCAGTGTGCCGAATAGATAATTTCAGGGCTCCGTTTTACACGCGCTTGCGACATTTTTATCAAGAGTCGTAAACTTCGTCGGAGATTCGGCTCAGTGAAAATACGAGCTCCCAGGAGACAAGAGCCGATGAAAAAACTCGGACAAAGATATCCGAAGATACGATAAAAGTGATACGGTATTTTGTCACTTGTCGTTTTATCATTTAATATCTGGGCGACCGAGCTATGCTCGGGTGCAAATAGAGAAAAATTAAAAAGAAAAATTAAAAAAAAAATTAAAAAAAATAATCTGTCACTGGTTGAGATTCGAACTCAAAGCCTTCGGCTGAAAGGCGGACACCCAATCCACTCGGCCACTTTGGTTTCAACAAATTACGAACCACATTGCACTGGTAAATCTTTTTTGCGTGAAAATGCCGAGAAAACGAATTTTCTGTCTCACATCTGAGAAAATTCGTTTTCTAGCTAGATCGATTATTTACGAGTAGCCCAGTAAACGCCCGCACCGCAAATTTCATCGAAATTGTTAGAGCCGGTTTCGAGAACGTGAGTACCTACAAATTAACAAACAAACAATTTTATTGTTCGTTTAATAGAATAGGTGTATTTATGCCTAACAGAAAAATCACAATAACACCGCTATCTAATCGTCTCTGTCCCTTGATTGTTTATTTTTGATAGCGACCAAAATCAGTCTCAAACTCTAAATTAAGACTGTTCAGTGACAACGCAAGTAGCTCTGTCACTCTCATCCGAGCTCTCATCTCAACAATACCGAACGCGACAAACGATACCTACGCGATGGTTTTGACAGTTTGAGACCAATTTGAGGTTTGAGACAAGTTAGACAATCAGCCTGCTGCAGATTCATTCTATAAACTCACTTCGAACGTTGAAGAGCTGAATCAGCTGTGAGATTTCGTCGAAATTTCGTGTTCGAAATTTGAATCTCACAATACATTCTTGTCTATTAGTGAGCTCGGTCACTTGAGTGAATTCGAAGTGAGTCTACAGAATGACTCTGCGTTCTCCTGTCTCGGTCTCAGGCGCGACCGCCACAATTAGGTACAAACTTTTTATGCCGCCTCAATTTTTTCTTCTTTTTCACACCTACCCAAAATAAATAAAATTGGAAGGGCTCTCGACAATATCAAACGTCCTATCTCTTCCCCTTAACACCCGAGGCATGGGGTTGGCTGTCATTACCTCATTATTCAAGGGTAGCACCCATGAAGATTTCTCATTCGTTATACTGTATGCAATTTCATCGAATCTTATCCTCTTTCAAGATCATACGATTTCGCTAAGGACTACATATTTATATCTATAGACATTCGGTCTTATGCATAAAAACTTAGTTCGCCGACCATGATATATCTAGCGCTCTTTTGGTTTTGGAAACAACGCTTTAGTGAGCTTGGTTGGCACACTAAGTTTTATGCTTAAGACATATTAAGCCTAAAGGCTTGACCAAACCAGAGCGTCCGCGGTGGCGTGCAAGGTGGTGATCAGTTTTGTCCAATCAGAGAACGCATCGTGACGCCAATTGTCATCATCGGTGTCACGATGCGTCCTCTGATTGGACAACAGCTGATCGCCATCTTGCACGCCACCGCGGACGCTCTGGTTTGGTCAAGGCTTAACAGACTAGTAGCGTTCTAGACATCGACAGACAACGGAGGACATCGTCGGTCGTGGCCGCTCTCAAACAAAAGACTGAGAGAGAAGAAGCACTGCACGGTGCCGTTACGATTCTTTATTGACCAGCAGCTAGCGTAAAGTAGCCGCACAGACACGAACAAAAATTCTTTGCGCGAATACCTACTGTGTCTGTCCTTAGGCTTGTTTCACTCTTCAGAGTGTCGCCGGTCACGTCCGTGAGTTGACCATTTACAGCACATTTCTCACATGCTGTGAATGGTCAACCCGCGGACGCGACCGGCGACACGCTGAAGAGTGAAACAAGCCTTAGTCAGTGTTTAGTCAGTATAGACTGACATTACCTTATATTAATTACCTTATGAGTAAGTAAATAAAAGTCATGTAACACAAACTCAATATTAAATAACTGCATACATACAAAGGATGATCTACTGATTAAATAAGACACAGAACTTGGTCCTACAAAATCATTTGAAGTTGAAATTAGTTCCCTTATATCATAGGTTCTCAACGTGGGCGATAACGCCCCCTTGCGGGCGTTTGAGACTTTCAGGGGGGCAGTAGAAGACCCAGAGAAAATTAGGGGGCATTGAGATGGCGCATTAAGATAAGGGGTAGGGGGGGGGCTCTTGAAAAAAGTTATTCTCAAAGTGGGCGGTGGGCAAAATAAAGTTGAGAAACTATGCCTTATACGATCCCAAAACACATTTTCGTCGCCATGTTTGTGTTGAACGCTTCAAAAACACGTTTCCACTATCATGTTTACTATTCCTAATATCCACGTATCCAATTACTAAAGCAAATTACTAACGTAAGTATATTAATGCTGCACAATTGAGAGGTTCTGTTTGTAGAAAAAAAAACCTTAGTAGGAAAGCTTTTGAGCTGTAGATTTACCGTCGTATATGGTGCGTACCTACATCTTTACTAGATTATTTATACAGTGTAAGGAGGCAATCTTTGCCTACACTTATCGGGCCACTGTAGTGCCTGGGACAATGTTTGAGATAGAGTAGGCTTGCCCAGCACCTAAACCATCCTCTCAGCATAACCGGACATTTCCACAGAAAAGACATGTACAATACGTGTGGACTAAGCTGCGGGTTTCCTCACGATATTTTCCTTCACCGATTAGAGCTCGTGTCAATGCGCATATAAATTTTTCGAAACGAAAAATTCATTGGTGCAACGCCAGGATTTGAACCCACGACCTTTGAATCGAAAATCGAGGCACTAACCGTCTCGGCCAACACGGGTCTATAAGTTGGACTCAAAAAGTCACAAACGCTGAAGTTATGAAACTTAAAATTCAAATATAATTTTATTCAGTAGGACCGCTATGACCACTTTGATTCTACTCCTGTTCTTGGAGAGTTCTCTATGAAAAGAATATGTATCAAATAAGCCCTGTCGTTAGAACTATTAAATAGAAAAGTCTCATATTTGGGACAAATAAAGAACACGAGCGCTACAATCTGCACCAACTGATCATAATGGGCAAAATACCTGGCAAGAGGTTGGTTTATGGTGTTCCTCAAAGATTTTCCGATTACTTTTCAAGGTACATCTAAGTCTTAGATGTATCTTGAACACAAAAAGTTTGCGAAACACTGGTCTAAGGGATAGTCAGAGGTACGTCCAAACATATTTGGTAAATTCCCATATTTTGCAGCAGTGTGTGAGAGGATGTGTTGCACTGTAAGGATCTACCAAAAGTCAATTACAGAGATGCGTAGTTAGGAACTTGTGAGTGTAATTAAATGGGCGTCCTTATGTGATTGCGATCCTGATGCAAATATGGCGGGGCATTCGTCATCTTGGTCCAAATTGGACGCTTTTACGAATTACAGAAAAATAGTCCTTGGAGCCGTGTTGGCCAAGTGGAATTGTGCTTCGGCTTTCGATCCGAAGATTGTGGATTCGAATCCCTACCGTACATCAATTTTTTTTTAACGAAAACAGGTTCGCGTTTGACCACACCCTGCCTGTGTAAAGCAACAGTGTGTCTAAGATGGAGCACGCTTACCTAGAAGGATCCTATTGACTCGATTTGAAGACACCCAAATTATACTTTTCTGGAAATACAGACCCCGGCAAGGAGTTTCACATTTTCGCCGTGCTTATGAAAAATATAGACTCAATAATGTACAGTCAGCGTCATCAATCGGTATCCCCCTATTGATTTTAACAAGGACCCTTTTCATTTCAACTTTGGATTTCAGTCGGATTTGCTAGTATACTTATGGATATCTAATTTCGCTCGAGTTCCTATACTAGCAAATTCGACTGAAATCCAAAGTTGAAATGAAAAGGGTCCTTGTTAAAATCAATAGGGGGATACCGATTGATGACGCTGACTGTACATGTAGAAATGTACAAAACGACTGACATCCTTGACAAAGCTTTATTTGTTCATCATCATCATCATCCACAGCCTTTGCTGGGTGAAGTCCCTTCTTTAGTTTGTGCCATTCGTCACGATCCTGCGCCAGTCCAATCCATCTTTTGCTCGCGACTTTCTCGATGTCGTCTGCCCATCTTGCCGGCGGACGACCAACATTTCTGTGTACTTGTCTCGGCCACCATTCAGTTATGGCTTTTTAATAAATATTATTTAAACTGTGCTTGTAAACTCACATCGTCAAATGCACGAATATCCCTCAGTAAAACAAAATAAAGCCCGTCAAGAGAACAATACATCGATAAACAAATTGAATTAATGATATTGTCGAGTGGATTTCCTAGAAATTTGAATAGGGGTGAAATTCGCCCGTTTACCCTATTTCACCCTTTTTAACTCGTTTCGTCCGTTTCTCGCTTGGCTCGCTTTGTTGTGAGATAGGTGAGGTACAAGTGGGGAGAAAATTGTTTGGACAACAGGTGATATTGTTTATGGCCATTAATTTCTAAGTAACCTAGTGAAAGTGAATAATGATTACAGAATTTAAAGTTAGATTTATCATGAATGTTATTTTTATTTTATTTTATAGTGATAATATATTATTTATACATTAAAGAGTTTTGTAAAGGTACCTACCTAAAACTTCTTTGAAATTTAATATTGAGATTCAATAGACCTATTAAATTGTAAGTGTGTGGTGTGTGTGTAAGTGGTCGATGAATTATGATAGTACAAAACTGTATGTACGGTTTATTTATTAGGTCTGGCCTATATTATACACTACATAACATTCTTCTCCTCTCTTCGTCAGAGGTTTAAAATACGTCAGCAGAGCTGGTTTACTAGATCTTAGGAACTTAAAGTGGAGATTTTCAGCATGGTCATAGAACGGGTGACCACTAGTCTTAGCCCTTCATTATTATGAAGACTTATGTCCATGGGCTGTTAAAGATGGTGATAAGAATGATGATAAATTAAAAAATAAAGAAATTAACAAATACCTAATTAAAAGTATGTCCTATTGGATTTACTATACATACAGGCATAATAATGATTTACAAAAACTTCTAAAAATGCACCTATTTTAAGTAATCATCATCATCATCCGCAGGCAATAATATCCCACTGCTGGGTGTGGGCCTCCTTTTGCTTACACCACTCATTCCTGTGCCTCACGCATTCAAAATCTATGATATTTTATGTATTTTGATGTTATCGACCCATCGCGTATTATTTTAAGTAATATAAAGTTTTCCATAAGAGGGTTAAATCGGTACCGTGTCACAGGTTAAATTATAGCCATCCTCTTACCCGCCCAACCCATTTCAAATTCTTTACGACCTCGTCAATTCACCTCGATCGCAAATGACCTGCCAATTTATTGACTACGACTTTTTTCCTTGACTGTTTACCATTACTGAAACTACTCTGATTTTATACCTTTTGTCATAGTGCGTACGGTTCAATTTTCAGTAACTAACTAGATCGTTACCATTTTATTACAACTGAAATGTTGTTTGAATGAGTCCCATGTCGTTTAATGTCTTTAAAATTTAATTTTATGGTGCTTCCGTTTGAAATTATCACGTTGTTACGTTTTTGGGGGGTACTTGCTTTGACGGCATCGTTTGGAACAATAGATTTTTTTTATTACTTTTTAAATTATTAAGTTTGGAAGACAACGAGTCAAGTACCCTTTTTATTACCCTGACTGTACTTTTTGTCTTTCTCATGTCTTGAATATCTGAATTGAATGGATGAGTGAATCTCCGAAAAAAAAAACTAAAATGCAATTATGTTTCTAAGCCTAATCAAGCGGTCTCGGGTCTGTTATAGCAACCAATTGCAAGCCGTACCGTTTTATTGCCACGGCTTGGAATCGACGGCTGTAATTTACAGCCAATTAGTGCGTAGTTTGTATTTTCTAGGATTTATCGCTTCGCTTTGCTTCGTTTCGCTTCGCTTCGCTCTAATAATCAGAGTTTCAAACCATTTAGTATTCTGATTAGCAATGCTGGTCTGAAAACCACATGTGGTTAACTATCTGCCCCCTGATTGTTTAGCTTTGATAACGACCAAAAATGGTCTCAAACTGTCAAATTTGAGTGTTTAGTGACCTCGCAAGTAGCTTCGTCACTCTCATCTCAACGAGACCGAACGCGACAAAAGATACCTACGTGATCGTTTTGATAGTTTGAGACGAATTTGAGGTTTGAGACAAGTTAGACAATCAACCTGCTGAAAGATGGGTACAAGTTCGTAGCCGACTGCAGACGGCAGCAGCAGACGTGTCGCCCAGCGACAGTTTCGTCTACCATTCCGCCCAGCGACGTGTCGCTAGCCATGGAAGGTATTTCATAAAAGCCCTTTCACTCTTCAGGGTGTCGCCGGTCGCGTCCGCGAGTAGACCATTCATAGCACAGAGAAATTCGAAAATTCAGAATTCTCTGTGCTGTGAATGGTCTACTCGCGGACGCGACCGGGGCGACACGCTGAAGAGTGATACAAGCCTAAAGTGGGTGATCGAGCGACGTACGAGCCTATACCGCGGTTTTGAAGAACGTCGGTTTTACTCGCAGCTCGTTGGTGCTGATCGACTAGCGATCGAAAACCGTCGTATCGTAGTCGAATTGAGGTTTTTAATTTTGAATTTGATGGAGCTGAGTAAAAAATGAAGCAAACATGACTACGATACGATTTAACTCGCTAGTCGATCAGCACCAACGAGCCGAGAGTAAAACCGTCAATCACCCATTATAGAAATACATAGCAACCAGTAGTATCGCCGGCTATACGTCGTCTACTGCTGCTGTCGGCTACGAACCTTAGCCATCACTTGAAAAATGCGAACAATTGAAGCGCTCGAGGCGTAGTTTGCTGAGACTTTCTTGAAAGATCGTTTAAGTTAAGCAACTTTCTGAGCGGTCACAATTTGGATGGCTGACCATATGTGGCCACAGGTGAACACTTCCTTACTTCGGATAAGATGCTAAGCCATGACGAAGGCCTTCAGAGTGGCCAAAAAACTCCGTCACCAGAGTTGCCAGTAGCACACACACATAAAGTTAATACGACACTATAGAGCTTTAAAAAACGGTGTTTCTTTGTTGACTGTCCCATAGATTCTTTGATCATACAAAAGTAGTAGTATTTGTTTAGGAGTTTCGTTTGCTGTTGAGGTGTACCATTTCGAATCCTTTGAAATAGAGTTGAAAGTGGTTAAACAGTCTAGACTCTCTATCTAGACCGTAATGTTCTGTGAAAGCACTCTACTAATTAAATGACCGCAAAGAAGCTGTATGAAGTTGGAATTTGAAAGGGTCATACAGATTTATATAAACTTTCGCGTTTTCTGAATTTTCTCAAAGTTAAAAAGCATTTATTTAGAATTCTAAATACTAGCTTCCACCCGCGTGGAACCCGGATAAAAAATAACTGCCCAATTCCCGGCCATTATCTACATATCTATATTTTAAATTTCAGGCAAATCGGTTCAGTAATTGTAGAGTTATAGAGGAACAAATATACATCCGAACATCAAAACTTTCACATTTATAATACTAGCGGACGCCCGCGGCTTCGCCCGCGTGGACTACTACTTTTTATCCCACGGGAAACATGCATTTTTTCGGAATAAAAAGTAGCCTATGTCACTCTCCAGCCCTCCAACTATCTCCACACAAAAAAATCACATCCATCCATCTCTCCGTTTTGACGTGAAAGCAGGACAAACAAACAAACACACTTTCACATTTATATTATGGGTATGGATGGATATGGATAGTGTGATGAATTCTTTTTTTTTAATAAATAAATTGTCTATTTGATCAAAGACAATCATGCTCCACAAAGAGTTTTCATCTAAATTATATTCAGACAAATACAATCAATACTTCACTGTATTTAAATGAGAAAGTTAATTCAATCTACATTCATTCATTTCGCTTCTTTGCTATAGGTATCCAGCGAGAAGTACTTTTTACTGGCGCGAACTCTTTTTATTAAACTTCTGAGTAGTGATAAAATATGGATCCTAAGGTATGAACATCCGTACCCACACAGGCGCGGATCCAGCCCTCAAAAAAGGTTGTGGGCACAGCCACCCAAAACTTTGCCAATTGCGAGCCGAAGTACGAAATCATTATGTTGAAAGCTAAGAGCTCCTAAAAAAATGTATTAGGTACGTAATTATCTAAATAACGAGTTCAAGTTTTCGTTTCTTCGAATCAAATTTCAATTGTACCTCGATAAACTCAATTAGGGTTGTGGGCATGCCCACCGTGCCCATATGGGTGGATCCGCGCCTGTACCCACATTTTAAATGTGAAAGTGTGTTTATTTGTCCTGCTTTCACGTCAAAACAGAGCGACGGGTTGACGTGATTTTAAGCCATGAAGGAGGCCTTAAGCCGGCTGGAGCGCGCTAGGGTGCTCGCCGCTCGTCATCGAGCTACTCGGCTCGCTGTACTAACATGCCGAATATTCGACTGGATTAACGTGTGGGTAGCACCATTTGCCTTGCCTTGCCATAGCTCGCTGGCCGAGTGAATACAAGCTCCAATTTGCATTGGTTTGCATAGACTCGCCAAAAGTGTGGATGGTGCGCTCGCCTTGCAACAATTCGCCTTCGCTCGCGCTGGCTTAGGCTCGCCCAGCATGTACGTAGTCATAAACGTGCTCACATTGAGCGAATATTCATATCCGTCATTACCATATTTTTTACCTTATTTTTTATTTGTTATAGTGTTAATCCACTTTTGGCGTCAGAGGTTCCGTGGCCGAATTGGTAAAGGCACTCCGGCTAAAGGAGGATCGCTTGTATCATTGCGGGTTCGAATCCCGTCGGAATTGAAAATTTTGATAAGATTTTTCATTACCTTATTATTATTACTCTTCGGTAAAACTCAAGGTGGGAAAAAGCGAATTGGAATTCAAATAGAAACGTGTAGAAAAATTCATGCTCCAGCAGTTTTCTTTAGAACTGTGTGTAATTATTTTGCTCTTTTCATGTCGTCCTTCTTTAAAAGTGTTTAAAATAAACTATTTATAAGTCCGAGTAACTTTAAAATTATATTCTAGAGAAAATAATCTTAATTATTGTCGTTAATTTCATCGAAGGGAAGTTAAGGCCTCAGGCCTAAGTACTTAGGCCTCGGAGTTTTTAAAAGCGTTGAATTGAAACTTATGAATTTCTATGTGTTCGCACGTCAGCGCTTTTAAAACGCGTCAAGCTATTGGATTCAATTCAATTTGGAGTGCTGGGCGGTAAGCATTAAATTGAATATGAGTTTTAAATTCGCCAACGTGCTTTTTTAACAGACGTTAATAAAACTCTCGTGCGAACGAGGCCTTAGAGGTTCCATTTCACGACCAATACCGTGAAAAAAATACGAGAGACCAAGACATGAGACCAGCCTTCTGATTGTCTATCTTTGATAGCGACTAAAATCGGTCTCAAACCAATTATTTATTCTTTGCTCAAACTCTCAAATATGACGGCACAGTGACCACGCAAGTAGTGTCACTCTCATCTCAACGAAACCGAACGTGACAAAAGATACCTACGCGATCGTTTTGACAGTTTGAGACCAATTTGAGGTTTGAGACAAATAAGATAATAGGCAGATACCATAAGAGATAGGAGACCGTTGTCATACAAACTGACGGTTCTCTGTCTCGTATCTCTTTTGCGCGCCCCTACAAAGCCTTCTTCTGGTCCTTGATTCTCACCTTTAATAGCTACAATATGAAAATTCAGTGACAACGCAAGTAGCTGTGTCACTCTCATCTCAACGAGCACGCGAAAGATTTTGACAGTTTGAGACCAATTTGAGGTTTGAGACATTTTATACAATCGGCCTTCTGGTCTCTGTCTCCTGTCTCGGCGGCCGGTTCGCGACCGAGACGGTCGCGAACCGCCACCTTAAGGGTTTAGCCTTTTAATTTTATAATTAAATTTATTTCTTTAGGAAAAATCTGTTAGACCCATTTTACAAAGATTTACTCTTAATTAAATGACCTGTACGCAAACCTTGCTAATTTAAACTAAGGCTCTTCAACAAACAGTACCCTCACGTTCTTCAAACAAATTAAACTGTGTAACTTAGCTCGTACAAGCTAAGGTCTGCTTTATATACTAGGGCCCCCGTGCCATTTGGACTCACGCTCTATTAACGGTATCAACATTATCTTGTTACCTTATATAATAAAAATAGAGTAACTTTAGTAGCGGTTCAAATCAAATCAAAAGCTTTATTAATCTAAACTTAAAATTAAATTATTTTACAAAAAGTTTGAAATTAAAAATTATTTGTTGTTGGTGTGTAGTCCCTCTTGGGTAAAAGCCTCCTCCAAATTGAACCATTCTTCGCGATTTATGGCAACACTCATCCATTTATCTCCTGCTATGTTTTTGATATCATCCTCTCATCTTTTTCTTTGTCGACCTACGCTCCTAAGAAGACCACAACCCTCCATTAGTAGCGGTTAAAGTAAGTTTAATGATGATGATATTCCACCTAAAATATACTTCCTAAGATCTTAAAAGCTGCAATAATCTTCTTTAACTATAGTATTTAAGACAGTAATTGGTAATTTAATTAATAGCCTAAGTTAAGGCTAAATGAGGTTGAATGACTGAAGTTTAGCAGTTAAATTGTCGGTCCCGGCTTTTAAGTCGTTAAGCCATGACGGAGGCCTTTAGGCGGCATAAAAACTCCGTTAGCAGAGTTGGCCACTTACTCATACGAACTTACTTACTTAGCAGTCTCTATATACCAGCATGTAGTCGCTATTTTCTTATTTTTAATTACAAATAGTAGTGTAGGATGCCCTCCTGCCAGGTGGAGTGACGATCTGCGAAAGGCTGCCGGCACAAGTAGGATGCGTCAAGCTGCAGACAGGGCGCGATGGCGCTCATTAATGGAGGCCTATGTCCAACGTGGCATAGGCTACGGTAACCGCTCACCACCAAGTAAGCCGTATGCTTGTCTGCTACCTTAGTTAAAAAAATAAAGGCAGAGAGTCGCCAAAACACGATACAGCATCGGCCCTATAGACATCATCAAAAGATCTAAAAATGCCTAAAAATCAGAGAGAATATGTCTACAACCGTGATCACGTATATTTTATATACAACTTTATTACAATTTCACGCTCCGATCGGCATAACTTTTGTATTCGCGCGTTTTGCTTCTCTAGTTTTTACAGTTCAATTCGATTTGCCGCTATTCACACAAACTTATCCGAATTGAAAGCACGGGTTAGGGTTCCCTTATAAAATAATTAAATGGATTTACAGGTTCAATTTATTCGTTTCTTTCAACTTTTCTGTACCTAATTACATGTACCTACCCACTATTTTATATCACTTCTCTCTAGCCTAAAAAAAAAAGGTTTGCTTAAGGTGGAGAATGACAGCATTTGCTCGATTTGAGCACGTCAAGTCAAATATTCGGCATGTCAGTACAGTGAGCTGAGCAGCTCGATGACGAGCAGCGAGCACCCAAGCGCACTCCACCCGGGTCTGTCGGAGTTTTGGCGAACCCCGTTGAATGTTACAGTTGTTCTATCTCACAAAGTCCGTTTGGTCTTAATTGTGTGTGTGTTCACATGCACGTTGTTTCTGTGTGCGTAAGCTCGGGAGCGCTCAGAATCGGCCCACACACACAAAAACAACGCGCATTTGCATCTACACACACAATTAAGACCAAACGGACTTCGTGAGATAGAACAACTGTACACAAGTCAGTTGCAAGCGGTGCGAGAACCGAAACAGTTTGACTACAACTGTCGGGGAAATATTCGAGTAAATATAAATATTCGTTGAGTAAATATTCGTCGCGAAGGTTCAGGTGTCATGAGCATTTACTCACAGTGAGCTTTCGATACGAATATTCACATCGAGCAAATGCTCATGTCAGTCGCTACGCTACCTTAATACTACCTACATACCTTTAAATTGCGAAACGAAAACCAATAAAAAATGGAGTATTTCGATTAGCTGCCGTTTTATTTTTCTCTTCGCAAACTAATAAAAACTCATCACTCCGAAAATGATTTAAGCTTTAAATGGATTGCGGAACCCTAAAATATCAAACAGAATCTAAAAAAAAAAGGTAAAAAAACTTTCACGCTTTTACAAGGATTAGTTAATTGAAAAACTTTGCAACGCTGAATGGAATAAAACGTTTTGAATGTTTTAGTCCGATAGTTAGAAAGTTTGGAATAACAAGCAAACAACTTGCTTTTTATGGCGCTAAAACTAAGTGTAGATGAACGCGCGGCGAGACGCGCGATTCGCTCGGCTCGCGGCTTGAGTTTATAACAAATTAATGTTGTTGTGTACATGACCGCGCGTCACCGCGCGTTCCCGAGCGAACCGCCATGCACCAAACCGCCGCCAAGGCTAAGCAGCAGATTTCCATACGATGTGTTCCTTCACCGTTGGCCACTTGCTCATGCGAACTTACTTACTTACTTTACCGTTCAGAACTCATGTAAAAGTGTAAGTTTTTTTTTTTTCAAAATTGAAAATTTAATGATATCTAGCCAGGATTCGAACCCACGACCTTCGTCGATTGAAAGTCAAGGCACTATCCTGGCCCACACAGCGTTTTTAACCGACTTCAAAAAAGGAGGAGGTTCGTTCGGCTACATGCATGTTTTTTTTTATGATATTATATCAACCACAACAATATGAATTGATCATGGTGTGCCCCAAATGACCTTTCCTTTCATGGTTTAATGTTCTGGAAAGATAAGGGTGCATTAGGGTGTCAGAAATGATATATTAGGTAGGTATAACAATCGTTTTAAGTTTTTTATGACACAGCAACTTTGATGTGACAAAAATCTTCTGTAGGTAATGTGGAAGAATACATTATAGGTAGAGGAAGGCCAAAGAAAAGATGGAGGGATTGTGTTAGATTGGATAGGACATGCGTGTGAAAGGAAAGGAGTGACTACTTAGGAAGTGGACACACTGCGTTTTCTACAGCGCGTTATTTAGCTGCGCGTTCGCATCGCGTCTGTATCGATACAAACGTGCATTTGTATCGATACAAACGTTTTCAAGGAGGGTTTGCTTTTTAGTTTGCTTGTTTGTCTGCCAGTTTGTCTGCTAGTTTGTCTGTTAGTTTGTCTGCTAGTTTGTCTGCTAGTTTATCTGCTAGTCTTTCTACTAGATTAGATTACTGATTGCTTAGAAGACGAGTGATAGGAGGGAATGGAAGACCGCACCTAGTGGGGAAAAGGCAAGGAAATAATCACTCCCGTTTTAACATTATTATTTCTGAAAGGAAACCGTAGTTTAAGCAAATGAAGATTCTTTTAGGAAACGACAAACCATAGACGCGAATTCGCGCCGAGGTGCTTAAATAAAAATGCAAATCTACCGCTCTGTTGCCAGCGATTGGGCCCCACTTTCTGCTGATAGTAGCTTCTTTACTTTATAAAGGATTGTGTGTACTAAACCTGAAAAAAAACCTTGCTTTTTAACCGACTTCAAAAAAGGAGGAGGTTCTGTGGTTTGAACCAATTAAGGGTAGAATCCGCGACTACCCTCAATTCGCCATCAGAATCAGGAATGGACAGTCAACGACACACAACACTGACAGTATAATACCGGATCGCGTGTATCTCGCGCAACCACTAATTCGCGATAAAGTCCCGTTTAGTTCGTTTAAATTAGTAGTAGGTACTTACCTAAGTAAGTAAGTAAGTAAGTAGGTATATCAGTTATGTGTTTACCATAAGACAAGCTCTGCTTACTTTGGAGCTAAGGTGTGTGAAATGTACAGCATTATTTATTTATTTATAAGTAGTTAACTTCAATGATTTATTCGCGAATGATTCACAATGATTCATTCGGTCACTTTTTACAGTTGTTCTATCTCACCAAGTCCGTTTGGTCTTAATTGTGTGTGTTCACATGCACGTTGTTTCTGTGTGCGTAAGCTCGGGAGTGCTAGAATCGGCCCACGCACATAGAAACAACTTGCATCTGCATTTACACACACAATTAAGACTAAACGGACTTCGTGAAATAGAACAACTGTACATGGTTAACAAAACAGACAGGTTGATACCACTAGGATTTTTACAGTCGCTGGCAAATGCTTGTATTAAATAGCCTTTTGACTTGACTAATTTGAGCGTGCTTTAGATGCCAGCGGCCTTAACTAAGAACTCTTTTGAATTTCTTCCTTCTCAAATGTAATTTAAGATCCCACTTTTCCTTGATTTAGGTGCTCTTTCCTGTTTCTTTGTAGTTAATAAAGAATGTTTTAACGGAAGTTTACACATTTGTTATCAAATAAACTTTGGCTTTTTATTTTTGACTAGCTGACCCTGCGAACTATTTACCGCCCATAAGGTAGGTACTTACTTCCATGAATAAGTACCTATTTACAACCTAACTGAAGTTGCTTTTACGAATCATGTTTCAATGGAGCTTTGTTTCAGGAAATGCTAAGCTTATTGCGCATTCACATAAGCTCTGAATGGTTAATAAAAAACATGAAGAAAGATCTTTGTGAAAAGAAGATAAAAACTGTTCATATTGAACGTTGCAGGCAGAGTCTGCCCGCGACCACGGCTGTTGTAACATAGCCGAAACGTCGGGATAAATAAGGTAAATTACGCGATAAAATCCCGTGTCCATAATATGAATATGTTTTCAATATGAATAGTGATCGCGAAAGTTTAAAAAAGACTAAAACTGTTATCTGGGCAAACCTACTTAGGTATCTTTACCTCAAATTATGTCTTAGGCAGGCACCTAAGCATTAGTAGCATAGATTGCATACCCACCTATTGATACTGCAGACATTATTTATGGAAAAAATCGTCCAAATAAT
Source organism: Camptogramma bilineatum (assembly GCA_958496255.1). Lineage (NCBI taxonomy): Eukaryota > Metazoa > Arthropoda > Insecta > Lepidoptera > Geometridae > Camptogramma > Camptogramma bilineatum. The sequence continues at coordinate 1,570,668 of OY292472.1, forward strand.
CCTAAAACAATCCTAAAACAAAAAAATAAGTTTTAAACAATCCTTAAACAAAAAAATAAGTTTTGATTAGAAAATTTGAAGAGCTAACAACTTTTCAAATCAATGCCATCTAACGTTAACGAATGTAACTAAACACTGCTATAAGCTTCAGAAAAACCTGAAAATTTTCTTTTATAGCGAGTGGAAAGCTTCATTTCAGGGCGTAGAACATACTTCTGTGTATCGCCGAGAGATGGCAGGCTTAAGAATTTTTTTTATAACACCCGGGTGTGCAACATTTTTACCTGAATGTCCAGCAGAACGGTGGGTTATGTTTTCCGAGTGTATGTATGTATGGCCCTTTGTGCCACTCTACAGCATAGGCTGTTTATGGAAACTGCTCAATTTGTTCGACTGGCTCCCCACTGGGGCTTGATTTAAGCGTGCTGTTTAGAATTGGACAAAAATTTCATTTAAGTATTTTATTTAAGTATCAATATTATTTATTCCTATCTGCTTTCTGCATTCCAGAGTGTTTAATTACCAAACACGCTTGTTTATTTTATTTTTACTGTTATTATTTGTAATCAATTAGGTAAGTATTTCATAATATTTTCTGGCATGATCGTGTAATCAGTTTTAATAAGCTATTGTAGCATAGCACACGCAACTTATTACTATATTTTTATAATTTGTATACTTAATTAGGTACTTATAATGATATTTTGATGAATTGGTTCTATTTATATTAACAGTGTTGTCAAAATGCTACGAATGTAAGTATACAGGTTTACATAAACTTTCGCGATCAGAACACATCATAAATACATTATGTATCCGGGTATTTATCACATAAAATTAACTTTATATTTAGCCCGATTTTTCTGGATGGATTGGACTGGATTACACCAGCCATCACGCCAGTCCCGTGACCACGGCGGCTGGTGCAATCCAGTTGAAACGTCGGGCTAAATAAAAAGGTAATTTACGTCATAAATGCCTATATGACGTAAATTGTCTATAATATCTGGGCGACCGAGCTTTGCTCGGGCGCATAACGCCATCTAGTGGTTCAATTACGAACCACATTCCACTTGTAAATCTTTTTGCGTGAAAATGCCAAAAACACGGCTTTTCCCAGATATGAGACCTAGATACATCGATTTTTCGCCCCCGTAAACACCCGTACTGCAAATTTCATCGAAATCGTTTGAGTCGTTTTCGAGAACGTCAGTACAAACAAACTTCAAACTTCAAACATCAAACAAATATTGCTCGTTTATCGTATTGTATAGAATAGGATTTATACATATCTGTATTTATAAATCCATAGTAATTCAGGGTGACTTAAGCCTAGTTTTCACTAAGAGCTATAAAACTACCTAACCGATTTTGATGATGAATGTACTTAAATAGTTTAAGTTCTGAAATAACACATAGGCTACTTTTTATTCCGGAAAAATGTATGGTTCCCGTGGTATAAAAAAAAGTGGTACACGCGGGCAAAGCCGCTAGTAATAAATAAATAAATATTGCTGGACATTTCACACAGCGCCATCTAGCCCCAAACTAAGCAAAGCTTGTACTATGGGAACCAGATAACTAATAGAATACTTTTTTTTTTGTAAATAAGTACATACTTACTTATAATACTTTATAACACCCAGACACAGAACAAACATCTATGTTCATCACACAAATGTTTGTCCTGGATGGGAATCGAACCCACGACCTTCAGCCTAACTAATAATTGTTGAATTCCAGAGCATTCGGTATTACCCTTCTCTGGCAAGCCTCTGGGTATTGGGACATCGGTACCACCACAGTCAGACTACCACAGACAGACACCACTCCTCGCCAGTCGTTCTTCAGGTGGCAGTGGATCGTCTTCCCCAAATTCTGGTTCTGGAACTATGACTGGGTAGAGATTGATAGAAGACGACGTCTTAATTGCATGGCTGGAATTTCTATAGGTGTGTAAAATTATACAATGTGAAAAATACCTGTCCTATCTGACAAAAGCATTATAGAGGACCCAATAACATTTCAGAGACCTGTAAACGAGCTAGAAAAACTGCATCTTGTTGGCAATTTTATAGACCTATATATACTTGCAACTTCTGCAATTTCATTGTGCAATACATTGAAATCATTTGTAATCTAGCCGGCTAGACATTGAATACTTGCGAATACTATGAAATATCTCAGCAATATCACAGGGAGGATCTAGGATCGGATTTGAAGACGATGTTGTCTTTCGAAATGAATACATTTGCATAAACTACTAAGGTAGCAGCATACGGCACACCTGATGGTAAGCAGTTACCGTAGCCTATGGCCGCCTGCGATATCAGAGGAGTCACACTCACCTTGCTGGCCCTTTAAAAGAGGAATCGCTGCGCCGACAACACAATGGACAAGACTGGTACACTAGCTGTCACCGCAGTGCTTCCTTGCAGAGCTTTTTCTACATACTCAGCGCAGGAACACAAAACCATTCGAGAAAAATGATTTTATTTGGCTGCGATGTTCTGTAAGGTGGAGGTCTGCACTCGGGCTGCTTGAATAAAGAGTGCCTAAAACCCACTATTACCCTTCCTCCTATGACTGACTTATTTGACCAAAACTTGTGGTTTTTTTTTCAGACATGAAATGCCTCACCACTGCAGTTATCATGAATCGAAGGATTCTTATCTCCTCCTATAATCCATTTCATCAGTACATGCACAGACAGCTGGATCTGAGGATCTGGGCATTGGGTCGAGCAGGTTTGCACAATACGCCTTATAGGTAAGACTCTTACCTATGTAAGACCATTAACCGTCTTCAAAAAAAGGAGGAGGTTTCTAATTCGTCGGCATCTTTTTTTTTTTTAACTAAGATCTAGCTCCTGATACTTCTTTTTCGCCTCATTCCTCTCATAACATTTCTCATACAAGCTCACCGGTTTAGGGTACTTTAGACCTGGCCTTTCTCCAAAATATCACCAATTTGATCTAGAAAAATAAAATTCTGATAATAACACTTATTTAATTTTCTCTTCAGATACAGGGTGTACCGTGTGACACGGTTATTCCCATGGAGTGGAAGTGAGGAACATTGTCACGGACCACGGTGCACGCATCAGCCTCGCCATGATGTCTCCGTCATCGTTAGCCTCGATCAAATATACATCTACTCGACTTATCCCACTCGACATCACTTCGCATATAAATCAAACATGTGCGGTAAAGACCGAAGACTTACTGGCGAGCTCTGGTTTGCTGGCTCCGGATTTGAATCCATGGAACATATCCTCGAAAACTACAAGATATTATTCTCAATTGTCTCCATAAGTGATGTTGTCGATTGCTCTCTTTACATCCCGAAATGGTGGGGCAAGTTTATTTGTATGAGGAATAACAAACACTTCCCCGGTATTCAAAATGGCGGTGGTCTTTTCAGCGATGATTTTCTTGTCGGTGTCGGCTGTTTTGAGATTCGAGTGAACGATGACAGGATATTTGTGTTTACAGACTTGAGGTATTATCAAACACATATTAACCACTACGCGGATATATCTCCAGGGCAGTATTATGAGTATGCGTATCCACAGTGGGGTGCGAAGCTTTCCTGGATATACGATGGATATGGGAATAATCCGTATATCCCTGCTTGGCAGCAGAAGGATGATTTGTATCCACTTGGGAAATAATTTTCTTGTCGAAATCATATTATTTTATGTTTCACGAGTACCTACCTGTAAGTTAGGTTTGATTTTATAATAAAACTACTTACGTAATTATAATTTGTTTTTTTAATAACATCTTACTCCACCTTGCAACGTAGAATATTAAAAGTAGGGTGCTGCCACATTATCACGTCTCTACCCCGTCGCATAGCATGACCGTAGCAACACCGTCCCGGCAAAAATGATATTCTTTGTATTGAAATGTACCGGACGCCCCACACCAGACCGTTCCCACACCGTCGCGTGTCCTGCCCTGCCATGGCCGTCTTGTCAATCTCCGGCCGCCATGATTATTTTGCTGACACGTAGGGTTGCAACACCTAATATTATATTTAATATAAGTCTAATATTATTTGAATCCTAAATAATATATTTTTGGGGAAAAAATATATTAGGCGAAGATCTTAGTGGCAACTTGGGCGATTTTATGTTGTTTGTTAGTAATGTGTTTCAAAAAATTTTCCGGGATAAAAAGTAGCCTATGTCCTATTTACGGTTATTTTCTATCTTTATTTTAAATTTCAGCCAAATCGGTTCAAACACATCCAAACATCCATCTAACCACCCAAACATCAATCCATCCATCCAAACATTCAAACTATTAGTGTGATGTGATAGTGTGATGGCTTTGACCCTTTCTTCTGACTTACAAATTTTGCTCTTAGAGTTGCCGCAAAAAATAATACCCTAGCCTAGAGCTAAAATTAGCACATCGATGAGTGCAACTTCAAATATTTGTCTTAGCTTTGTTAGACTAAAGATAAATTTAGAATGCGTCCGGTCGCGGCGCTTATCGGCGCTGCTCGCTCCGAAACACGACAAAAATGCAGTTTTTTGGAGCTTTCTCATCCCTAATAACAACCAATCGAAAAAGTGAACGGAATTTATGTCATTAATTGAATGACCTATCCGATGGAGCAAACCAAAAACATAAATTACCTACACCAACTTCAAAAGCAAATGAAGATTTATCTTATTTTTAGTGATTTTCGTTGATTTATTATGAAGTAAATATGATGTTAAATAAAAATTAAAACTAAAATTAAACGGTATATTACAAGATAAAATGTTAGAGATGCATGTTGGCTTTTCAGTTACTTTCCACTTTATTTATCGAGGGTTTATACAGGGAAATACAGTGTTTGGCTCAGGGAACGCCCTTAAAGCAGACTCAACAAAACCATGGTAAGCTGTCATATTAATTATGTGAATGTAAACTTAAACTTGTAGGGGTAGTCAGACAGAAGCAAGGAAACTTTTATTTTTCAATCACATTTTTTATTAAGTAAAATCTACTATTTATTTGTAAGTTCCTACAAACTCCTTTATTCGAAAAAAAAGTGGCAACCCTACTGAGACGGTCGCATGCATGTCAGGTCGAGTTGACACTCGACTGACGTCCGCTGACAAATAACAATTTTAAAAATATAGGCTGAGTTCACATTGCATCTCTAAAATTGAAAATTGACAACCTTGTACGAGTTGATGTACGAGTAGAAAAATTTAAATTCCATATATAATAATAAATATAATATAATATAAATAAGCCTTTTATTATTTCTCATTTTTACATGCGTTTATGCTAACATTCCTTAATTATTTTACATGCTAAAAAAAAAGTAGTTGAGTAATTTTAGTTTTCGTGTTAATTTGGTAAGTATTTAATTGTTAATTTTGTTTCCGTTGACTTGAGTTTATATTTTATTTCATATTTCTTTAGTTTTGTTCGTGTCTATATTTGTGTTTCTCAGTCTGCGAGTTTGTTCATTAGTTTTCTGGGTGAGAACCCCTTTGTAGGGTAAAGGCCTCCTCCTTTTCCATCCAGTTCTGTCTATCTCTCGCCTCTGCTTGCCAGTTGTCCCCAGCCACTTCTAGGATATCGTCTATCCATTTCCTTGTTGGTCTTCCGCGTCGTCTCTTTCCTTCAGGTCCTCGCCATCCCACGGCGCGACAAGTCCATCGGTCGTCCTCCATTCTAGCTACATGACCGGCCCATTTCCATTTGAGTTTCAAGGAGTGAGTTAGGAAGTCTATTTGCTTGGTTCTTTGTCTTATCTTCGTGTGGCGTACTTTGTCTCTCTTCCTGATTCCTAGGATGGATCTTTCCATGGCTGCTTGACATATTCTGATTTTTTCTTTTGCTTCTTTTGTGTATGTCCAGGTTTGCGATCCATATGTTAAGCACGGCAGGATACCACTGTCCATTACTTTCTTCTTTACAGAGAGTGGCATGTCTCCTTTCATTATTTCTCTGTGTGCCCAGTATTTTTGCCATGATATGTTTATTCTTCTTGTTATTTCCTCTAGGTTGTTGTTGTGGTGGAAGGACACTTGTTTACCTAGGTATATATAAGTATCTACGTATTCTAGGTCTTCACTTCCTATCTTTATAGCTGGCTTTGTTGAATTTGTCATTAGTTTGGTTTTTTGTAGGTTCATTAGTAGTCCCACGCGTGCGCTTTTTTCATTTAGGTGTTGTATCATTTCTTCTAGTTGTGTGCTCGATTCTGAGAATAGTATTATATCATCGGCAAAACGTAGATGGCTGAGGTATTCATTTTTTATTTTGATACCAGAGTTTTTCCAGTTCAGTTGTTTGAATATTGTCTCTAACACAGCTATAAAAAGCTTAGGGGATAACGAGTCGCCTTGTTTTGCGCCTCTCTTAATTTTGATTTCTGGGCCGCTTGTTTCCAGTCTGACTCTGCTCGTGCTCCTCTCGTAGATGTTTTTTATTATGTTGCAATAGGTTTCTTCTATCTTGTTTGCTTTCAATGCTTCCCATATTGAGCTGTGTGAAATAGAGTCGAACGCTTTTTGGTAGTCTATAAAGGCTAGGTAGAGCGGTCTTTGGAATTCTTTATATTTCTCTACAATGCTTTCTAAGGTTTGAATGTGATCGACAGTTGAGTATCCTCTACGAAATCCAGCTTGCTCTATCGGTTGATTTTTGTCTATTTTTGCGGATATTCGGCTTAGGAGACATTGTGAGAATAGTTTATAGAGGCTGGGTAGTAGACTGATGGGTCGGTAGTTGCTGATATCTTTTGGGTCGCCCTTTTTATATAGTAGTGTAATATTTGATTTGGTCCATTGTTCTGGGACTCTCTGTTCTTTATTGATAATGTTAAATAAGAAGGTTATCACGGGTGTCAGCAGTGTTCTTCCCAGTTTTAAAGCCTCGTTTGGGATGCCATCTGGCCCTGGACTCTTCTCTGATTTAAGCCTCTTTATTTCCCAGTCTATCTCTACATTGCTCCAGTCTGTGATTACTTCGTTTTGAGAGTGGGAAGTTGGTGTTTCCGAGTTTTCGTAATCTTTTTGGTCGTAGAGGTCTGCGTAGAAATTTGTTGCTATCTTGAGGATCTTGTCCCTATTGGTTGTTGGGGTAGAATTTTCTGATAAGCTCTGTATCCATGATTTGTGTGTGCGGATTTCTTTGTAAGCGCGTTTGCAGCTTCCACTTGTTTCTAGATGTTTCTCTATTACCTTTGATCTATAGTTCTTGTAGTCCTTTCTCATGTTTCTGTTTGTTAATTTGTAGATGGAACTGAGTCTCTCCTTATCTTCTCGGCTTTTAGGTTTGAGAGTTTGTAGCTCGTGTCGTTGATTTATTAATTTAAGTGTTTCATGGGTTAGAATTCTGTTTGATTTGCGTTTCTCTGTTGGTTTGTCCGTTTTCATACTTTCTAGAATACATTTCTCTAGTTCATTGTAAAGAGTTTGGCCCGTAGATGTTGTTTCCATTTTTATAGATACTATTTTTTCTTCTAATTTCTTGAGGAAAGAGCTCGCTTCATCTTGATTTTTTAGTGCGTAGGTAGAAGTTCTGTGTTTAAGACGACTTTTTTTCAGCTGGCTAAATAATATTTTTGATCTAACCAGTCTGTGGTCCGATGAGAATTTGATGTTGTTTAAAACATGTACATCTTGGAATCGGTTTGGGAAGTTTGTTAGTATATAATCTATTTCATTTTTCGTTTCCTTGTCAGGAGACATCCAAGTCCATTTTCGACTAGACTTTTTCTTGAAAAAAGTGTTCATAATGGATAGATTTCGTTGTTGAGCGTAGTTTACTAGCTGTTGTCCTCTAGGGCTTCTTCTTCCAAGCCCGAACTTTCCTAGGAGTTTGTCGTCTTCTGTATTTTTCTTCCCTACTTTCGCGTTAAAGTCGCCCATGACAATTAAGTATTTTCTTGAGATTTCATGAGCCTTGTTTAGGGTCTCGTAAAAACCTTCGATTTCCATTTTATCGGCCCCTTCGGTGGGTGCATATACTTGGATAATGGTGATTGGCAGGTCGTTTATATCTATATCTAAAAGTGCTACTCTATCTGACAATCCTCTGAAGCTTTTGATGTAGGTTTTTAGATGTTTTCTTATAATGAAGCCGACACCATATTTTCCCTTTATCAGACCACTGTAGCAGAGTATGAATTCATCGTATTCGTCGACTCCATGGCCCATTCTTCTCATTTCTGACAGTCCAATGATATCGTATTTAATGTTTTTCAGTGCGTTCATAAGTTCTATAAGTTTGGTTGGACTAGCCAGCGTTCTCACATTGTATGTACCAATATAGAGATGATTTTTGTTTTTCTTGTGGCAAGTGGTGGGTTTATGTTCTGTTGGAGGGTTGTAGTCAAGAGAAGAACCGGTTTTGTTCTTCTCCCCCGCGGTGACCAGCCGTGTTGGGATGCTTTGTATTTGGTTTTTTAAATTCTGTGTTTTACTAGAGTCGGTGGCATTTTGAGGGTGTTTCTTTAGTTGCTATTGAGCGTTACTGGAAGCGTTACTTGAAGATGCTCCAGCGCTTGACTGTGACCCATTTCGTTTTTGAATAAAGTTTGTAATAGAGCTCTGGTTTGCTCTATATAATTTGTTCTTTTTTGCCGTTTGGTACTTAGGTTGATCTTCTGTGTTCATTGATAAGTTTCGGTGTGGGGGGGGCGTAATTTCCAGTTCCCGTTTTTTTGAAGTAGAGGCTTGGACTTCTTTTTGTTTTTTTTGCGTGGGATCCCTTACCACTAACTTATCATATTTAATGTAGGCAATTTTTCCTTCATCTTTTTCTTTCTGCATTTGTTCTTGTAGTCTTTTGCGCGCTTCAAGTATTTGAGGTGGGAAGTCTTCTTTTATATACATTTTTGTACTTTCGAGATTTTTTTTGTTTTTTAGTATCAAGATTTTCTTTCCATATGTTGAGAATGTGATATTAATAGGTCTCGTCTTGTTTTCTTTCCATTGACCCATTCTTCTGACCATTTCTAATTCGTTCTTTTGGCATTCAATGCCCATTTCGTTTATGATATCTAATACTTTTATCTCTAGCTGTTCATAAGACCTCTCGCCTTCATTTACTCCAAAGAAAATAAGGTTTCTTGCACGTGCTTGTTTTTCCAGTAAAGTGAGCCTTTTTTCATGGTCCTCGTTTATTTGTTGAATTTTTTGTATCTCGTTTTGAACGTGATCGAATTTGGAGTTGATGTTTTCGTTTATTTTATTTGTTATTCGCTCTTCTTGCTCAATCAAGGTGATATTCATATCACTATGAATTTTGACACGTAATTCGTGCAAAAGTTTTTCAATATTATCAAGAGACATGACGCCGTATTGATGATGATGATGTAATAATGCTGATAATGTTTTCTTTCAAATAAGAGTCCTCTCGTGGCTTAACTCTGTATTAATGTATGTCTCCTACTTGACACTAGATGGCGTTAATTTTTAACGCCATCTATTGATTTTTTCTGAAGACAAATCAAAACTGTTGCTACTCAGCGCTAGGTGTCGTTAGTAGTGTTCCAATTCTTATCAGTAGAGATGACTTTGAAAAAATGACAGTTTTTTAGGTTATGATTTGGAATATTTGTATAAAAGTTCACCAAACAGCAAGTATCTATTTGTTCACTGTGGCGTATTGTTCACGGTTATGCACTAGGAGCGTAAGTCTATAGCACTTGCACCTTGATGGTTAATTACATTCAATTGAAACGTTCGCCGGTTTTATTGTTATTGTTAGAATTTCACTTCACAAACTGTTCGTTGTACTCTGTCCGCACTTTATTCCAAGTCCTGCATGTTATTAACACTTTTCACACTGGTTGTAGTTTGTAACTCTTGATAACTTGATGAAAAACTTAATTTAATTACGGAGCTCACTCAAAGCAATGTTTACTTTGCCGCGCCCTCTATCTATTAAATTCCATATACAGGGTGGAAAAAATGAATGGGCCCCGGAGGGAAACTACTTTAAATCCTTAAGATACAATATTTTACTTAAAGGAAACATTCCTTTATTTTTAAAAAGAAACGAGTAGAAAAGAGTGTTGTCGAGACGTATTTAAAAATAAGTTTTTGAGAATAAAAAAGTTATTGTATTGTTCAGTTATTCAGTTATTTATTTACTACAGATTTAAATTATCATTGCAGATAAACATCCAATGCGATAATTTAGATAGGTACTTTTGGAAATTAACATCTACTATGAATACTTACATTGTACGGTCCGCACACCCTGGATAAAGGATAGTTCATAGTCTAATATCAGTAAAACTCTGAGATAAATTTTAACTGATATATTGTAAGAAAACTTATGATATTGATGACTTATGTTATGATACTTATACAAAATACTTAAAAAATACAGACGGACGGGCATAACGAAACTATTAGGGTTTCTTGTCAGGACAACGGAACCCTAAAAAGTAGTATTAGTTGATGAACTGAAATATTTTGTTTTTGAGTTTCCCAACTCGTTCTATCTAGTACATTTTTTTTTAGTATGTAAGAGACGGAGTGCAGACACGCCTTTATATTTTAATCCCCGCCCATCTGTCAATACACATATTAGTAGCGTAGCCAGGTCAGCCCCTAGGGGCCGCTTTTCGGCCGTTGAAAGGCTTAGGCGGCCTTTCGATGGGAGCGGCTCCTAAACGGCCTATATGCACCTAGTTACCTTTTCCTATTTTTATTAGGTAGGTACTTACCTAATCATAATTCAAAAAAACAAATTCGGATTGTAAGTACAGGTAAGTACATAGATAATGAGATACTGCGTTTAAAAAACCGGTCAAGTGCGAGTCGAACTCGTACGCCGAGGGTTCCGTACCTAGGCATGGTGCCAATTACCTAAGCTAGTCCGCTTAATTGTATGAGCGCCCATACAACTCGGAGGACAATTTTAATTGGCGTCAACTATGTATGGGAACACCCTTTAATTTTCAACTTTTTTAACTTTTTGGAATTTTTCCTTTATTTGTGCTATAAGACCTTGCTTTTTGCCAAATTTCGTTATTCTAGGTCAACGGGAACTACCATTTAAGTTTTCGACCCAAAACCTCTAGGGTACTTCCGGTTGACCTAGAATTGTCAATTTTGGTTACAAGCAAGGTCTTCCAGCACAAGTAAAGGAAAAATTCCGAAAAATCAAAAAAGTTGATAATTAAGGTAAGTTTTGGTACTCACAAATTTTCACGAAAACCTAAATTTGCCTATATCTTTTTATAGTGTTGACTCAGGACCTTGATTTTTATAGTCACAATACGGACTATAAACCTTAGTATTTGGTATAAATTTCAACTTGCTAGCTCTACCCGTTCCTGAGATAATCGATGGTGACACACGGACAGACAGACGGACAGACAGACAGACGGACAAGAAAGTGATCTTATAAGGGTTCCTTTTTTTACCTTTTAAGGTACGGAACCCTAAAAAAATATAAAAAATTAAAAAATATTAATAAAAGGTAAAAAAAAAATTATGTCCACCCGTGCGAAGCCGGGACGGGCCGCTAGTACCTAATATTTTTCCCTACGAAAATCACCCCAAAGGATTTGTCCACCAATAATTCTTCCTTGACCCGATAAATACCTACCCCAAATTTGAATTGGAAAACCCCCCCATCTAGCATAACTTAATGCGTTCCGCACGTTATGTGACATTATCAAACGTCAAAATCCCATCGGGTACAATACTGCCCTCTCGAAATCAAAATGTAGTAACAGCAAAAACACGATTTCGAGAAAAATGATGAAGCTACAATCAATAAAAATATTCAGAAGAGGTTACATATTAATAAAACCTTGAATGTGGAGTGAAAGTACACATAATCTATAGGTACCAACCAATAATAAAGCGTAAAAGTTTGTTTGTTAATTTGTTTGAACATTGAACACGCTAATCTCAGGAGCTACCAGTCGGATTTGAAAATTTATTCCTGCATTTGATAGCTAAACTCTGTGAAGAAGGATATATGCTACTTTTTATCATCATCATCATCATGATCACCATATACCATCACTATGGGGGCAACGCTACGATGGCACTGCTAGTAAACTATATTTCTTAACGTTTTTACTTTATTTTTTCTTCAAAACATAACAGTTATAGCCATTTTGTAGTACTACCTAGTAGAGTGATATATCCCCTATTATTGCAATTAGTTTTCTTGTGAAATCCGTTCAAAACCCATTATTATTAACGCAGTAAATTTTCTTACTACTGCGTTTTCGATCATTTTTTCTGTCATTTTACTAACTAAAATGTGGTATTATTGTAAGAATACTACAGTTTAAATGTGAAATAATTAATAATTAATAATTTAACAGTAATTTCACGCACTCTGCTGTGCGACCAGATGGAATAGCGGTTGCAACACCCGGTTGAAATGCTCCTGCGTGTGTCCGGGTTCGGCTTCAAATCCTATAACGACTATGGATTTTTTTAATCAATTTATTTTTTTATTTTTTATTTCACAACGAACTATATGAAATATGTATTTTAGTGTGGTTTAGCTTGTAAACGCTCTATATTTACAAAAAAATTGAGTGATAAGTTTTAAAATGGGCTTTCAGAATAATTGTGTATTTAGCATAAAACCAACAAAATGTCTATTACTGTGGTATAGGCTCGGGTGGGCAGATTACGCTTCGCAAAACGGTTATGCGACGGTCCTAGTATGATACGGTCTTAGTGTGTAAGGTGCTATTTTCGCGACGGGCTCGGTTATGGCTCGGCCCGCTTATGATATGACGCAATGTGTCAACAGCCTAATGCTTACCTAGGTAACAAGGTAAAATAAAAAACTATTTTCTTCTTTTTGTTCTTGAATTTGGTCAACTCGTCAGAAAAACCCAGTTACAAAAGTGACTAGTTGACGAATAAGTCATCCCAAAAGTTGCACCAAGATGGAATTTGAAAAAATAAATTATAGGGAAGTAGGTAGGTAGAGTACGCCGCAAACTTTATGGCGGCTGAAGTGCGCGGCAGATTCGATTTTGCGGAGGTACAGTCAACGAAATCGAATAGAGTAAACTTCATCTAAATAGCCCGCCTAGCCTCGCCCCTCACCGTCTTCTCCTCCCCGCAATTGCGTTGTAGCTGCGCAAAGTCGAATCTGCCGAGCACTTCAGCCGCCATAAAGTTTGCGGCGCACTCTACCTAGGTATCTATAAATAAATAAAAAGTATACAAACTTTCACAATGCCTGTACAGAAACGGAACTATAAACAGTTTTTGAACTAACTCTGAAGTCCCTTGCAATAAAACTACCACAAACTCGCATCAATCATCTTCTGCGAGAGTGGACAAGTTCGAACTTGTTTGTCCAACTTCATCCAGGTTATCGGGTCGTCCATTCTACCTTTGGTCAAACTTTGACAAGTTATAAACTATCATATCATTGCTGTTTGGCTTAGAATTGAGCCGTGTTGACCAAGCGGGATAGTATCTGGACTTTCGATCCGACGCCGATGGTCGCGGGTCCGAATCTCTGAGTACCTACCTATCTATGGATTTTTCGTTTCGGAAAATTTATATTAGGTACTTAGGTATGAAAAGCATCGTGAGGTCTTGGGTTCGATTCCCATCCAGGATTCACATTTGTGTGATAAACATAGATGTTTGTTCTGTGTCAGGGTGTTATATAAAGTAGGTATGTATTTAAGTACCAAAAATATAAAAGTATTATATCAGTGTTTATTGAGCTAACCTAATACTGACTATATAATATGGGATATGTAATAAAACAACCCGAACTATGTATGTAGGTAACTATATTGCACTGTACTTCACTCTGAGGTCCCTAATTTGCCAAAACGCAACGATAGCGCGCGCTAATCTTTCTGGTGGCGCCATCTAGTTCCGTTTACGTTACAAAAAGAGCAAAGGCTCGAACTTAGATTTACTTACGGAACTATGCGGTTTAAACATTCCGCCCACGAAGGACATTATTGAAATGTCCTTAACCTAACAATTTAAAACACTGTTAAACTAACTTACATTGGTGAACACTGTGTGACTTAACTAACTTACCTTTTAACATTAAAAACTTTAATAAAACTTTCAATCACACAGGTTGCTTTCTTACATAAATATTCTACACAATAAATCTTTAGACAACAATTATGAGGCTCCTTATTAGGACGGAGAGTAAACAAGAGATTGGTATAATCTGGCAAAAATAAACTTAAACACTTTGGTCTTTAAACTTGAAACACAATCACTGTTCATAAACTTATGCATTAAATAATGTCAAATTAACCAGGTATTCGTTCGACTACTGGGTTTTGGTTAAACCACTATAACTAAACTTAACAACCGAATTTAAGAACTCTATTTACTAACTGGTAACATATTCTACGTATTTTAAAATTGCTTTCTTGATCACACCTTTGCATGTCTGGTGTATGACCACACGGGTTATATTGTCCTGACCTGGAGGCTTTTATAAAACATCTCCTAGCGACCTGGCAGCAGATCGTTTTCTTTTATAAGTTTAAGTACTACATGTATGTTGGGCTCTAGTAACCAGTACGACCACTTGTACCGAGATCTTTGAATGTACTGCCACCTTGACAAAGAACTAAGGTTAAAATTTACGAACTTGTGATCTGAGACAGCGAGAAGTGGTTCATCTATCGGAAATTGGCCTGATCTTACTTTTATACGGGTCTTCGCTACTTGTAATGAAGGGTAAATCTTCCTGGATGGTTTGGGAACTCGAAGATAGCTGCCTGCTGCATACGCTAACTTGGAGGCGTTGCTAAAACCATGGAGCTCCACTTCATCATCATCGGACTTAGTACCCAGCCATCGAGGGATTCGCACCGCGGTAAGTTGAGGCAACTCGTGCCTGTATGCATTCCTTTCATTCAGTAAATCTGTAGGTACTGCTTCATCCCATTTTATAGTTGTAAGCCATAATCGCTGTATGAACATCTTATCTATTTTCACTGCAGGAACTATGCACCATAGGGAATTCAATAGCCTTGCTATCTCATAATTAATCATTAATTTAGTTACAGGTCCGGTTGACATCGTGGGACGCTGCGTTGAACAACGAAAGTAATCTTCGCTGCGGTTCCAGGTAAGTCCTAGTATTTTCTTAGCTTTATCTAATTTGACCTCTACTTCTTTATCTTGTTCTATTTTGTTCTGCACGGCTTCGCTCTTTGCTTTGTTCTCAGTCATGTTTGTTTGTTCTAATAGCTCTCTGTTGTTTGGACTTGGTGCATCATAAACCACTAGAACTTTCGTGGTTTCCTTGTCATTCCTTATCACAGCATGATGCGCTAAGTATTCAGCTTCATTTCTCTTATTCGTTAATAAACCTTTTACTTCTACTTCTTCTATTTCACTGACAGCAACATGCATGGCTGATATTTTATTCGGTGTGCTTACAGATGTCACTACTCCGGAGATGATCCAACCAAACCTTGTACTCTGTGCAACTAATTTTCCGTTTGAACTTTTCTTTATTCCCTGCTCCAAAACCCGGCTGTAAATTTCTGCACCTAACAGCATATCGATTTTTCGCGGTGTTGTGAACTGAGGATCTGCTAACTGATTCCATTCTATGTCCATCCAATCTAATTTTTCGATCTGTTTTTCAGGTGAGTAGGATGTGATATGATCTAAAACATACGCTTGAACTTCTATTTTGAACTCAGGATTAGTACGGGACTGAATGACGGTTTGTACTACGTGTTTCGCTTTTATCTTGGTTTCATTTCCTAATCCTGATATCATTCCTTCTTTTACAGGCGTCTTCTTCAATCGCAACAATTGGACAGCTGACTCGGTGATGAAGCAAGCTTGAGCACCTTGATCCATCAATACACGTATGTATTGATGGACGTATACCTTCGCCTGAACTCGCGTTTGCCTTTACTAATGCTGTTGGTAACAACACTTGTCGATTGATAGCTACGTGATCTGTTGCGAGACAAGCTACTACTGGTGTGCTTTCATCCGAACTGACATTCTGAACTGTGTCCTTCTTGGTCTCTTCTTTCTTAGCGCTGGGTTCATATGTGACATGTAACAGAGTGTGATGTCTTCTCCTGCAAACGCGACATGTTGTAGGCTTTCGGCAGTTGTATACGCTGTGATTGCCACCCAGGCAGTTGAAACACATCCTGTTTTTTGCAACGAACTCTCGGCGTACATCTGTGCTTTGATCAGCGAACTTTTTACAGAAGGAAAGCTTGTGGTTTTCAGCACAGTACTCACAAGGCATTACTTGTACTGGGGCACTGTTCGGAGAATCTGTGTCTACGGCGACAAAAGACTTAGACGTGGGATAGGTTGAACCACCTCGCTGCACAGTACTTACCTCCTTCGAGGTTTCAATGAACTCTAACGCACGGAACCTACTCTCGATAAATGCTTGGAACTGAGCAAAGGTTGGCAGTTCATTATGATCTTTCTCGGGATTTGACACAGACAATTCCCATTGTTTTCGCGTTTCCTGATCTAGCTTAGAACTGACAATGTAAATAACCATAATGTCCCATGTGCTCACATCAACTCCGAGACAACGCAAAGCGCTCAAACAATCAGTACTAATGTCTATTAATTCTTTTAAAGCCGACGCTGACTCAACATTGAGCGATCGTTGCTTGAACAGCTTGTTCAAAATTGAATTCGACAAAAACTTCTTATTATTATAACGATTATCTAAAAGTTCCCAGCAACGATCGTAATTTGCATCAGCGATTGGTGTATGACGAATCAACTGTTCAGCTTCACCCGTAAGATGCGCTTTCAAATAATGAAGCCTTTGCACATTATCCAGTGAACTATTTTTATGCACTAGTGAAACGAACAGATCACGGAAGGTGGTCCATTCTTCATATTTTCCCGAAAACACTGGAATGGATATTTTTGGCAATTTGGCTACTGAATAACTAGCTGAACTATTGCTTGTCATGTTCGATTCGCTACTACCTTTATTCAACGTACTTTTCATAAGCGACTTACATAATGTATAATTCTCTTCAGTTTCCTCGTAAAGCTCACTTTGTACATACGATGACTTCTCAAGATCCTCCAACTCAAAATTTTCATAAATTCTACTATTCGTTTCTCTAAACAACAACCAATCACTTTCTAAAGTCTCAATCTTTACTTTGATATATTCTGTTGTCAACCTAGCCTTTGGACATTTCTTGAAATTAACAAGAGCTTTAGAAATAGAACTATTTAAATTCCTTTGAATATTAGTGAACTTTTCCATTTTTACGAAAAAATATTACAAGTGTAGCTTTGGAGAATATTGAGAATCAACGCAATGTAGGTACACAAGGAGAAACACAAATTAACAACTCGCAAAATATGACAGTCTTAAAAACACCAAAGAGAATCTTGAAAATCACACAAGGAAAACATAAAATAACATTCGCAAAATAATATGAAAAACCTTAAAATATTAGAACTAGGTATTTTACTTAAAATTAACTGTCTATTTTCCCTGGCACAAACAATATCAAAGTACTTACAGTTTTTCACACACTATCCTTTTTCTCGATCTGATGACTCGGAGACGCTGACCGGGATTTATTCTTCGGTCAACGTTGATGCTCTGCACCACTGGACGCGAGGAGAGAGGGGTTCCTCTCGCCTCCGTTGGACTTCTTGCTTCGGGCGCGTGGAAGGGGGTAGTACTGTCCCCGCCACCAGCGCTGATCTGATCTTCTTGAACGTGGAAGAGGGTAGTACTATCCCTCTCGCCGACGTCAATCTCCTCCTCTTCTTGGACTCACGGGGATGCTCCCGCGTATGATCTTCAAGGTGGTGGAAAGTTTCCACCGCCCACGTTGAACTCCTCGAACTGGCACCGAACTCCACTGGTTAAGACGCTCACTGCAATCCTTCACTTGTACTAAGAGATACGGGGGCGTAGTTTAACCAGCCCGCACTCCTCACGGTACCTTGCCACTGCGATCCACAGTGAGTACCGTGGCCCCTTAACCACAATCCAAAATGGCACCAATCCGGCTCGAAGGACCAATGTTTATTGAGCTAACCTAATACTGACTATATAATATGGGATATGTAATAAAACAACCCGAACTATGTATGTAGGTAACTATATTGCACTGTACTTCACTCTGAGGTCCCTAATTTGCCAAAACGCAACGATAGCGCGCGCTAATCTTTCTGGTGGCGCCATCTAGTTCCGTTTACGTTACAAAAAGAGCAAAGGCTCGAACTTAGATTTACTTACGGAACTATGCGGTTTAAACATTCAGTTATCTGGATCCCATTACTTACAAGCGTTGCTTAGTTTGGGTTTTTTAGTTCATGTAAGTAAGTATCTATATTATTTATTTATTCTAACTTCTTTATTAATTCTATTTAATTTACTTATTTATTTACTTACTCTATTCTAATTTCAATCTACTCCTAAACCGCACAAAATACAATTTCCTCTAACCGTTTTTGTAAAATTGCTTAGGTACTTCGCATCGGAACTCCACAACCACAACGTAACCCATCGCCTTTTCATCGCAAGTAATCTTGCTCCCCTTTATTGTATAAAATCTCTACATCCTCCAAACATCGAAGAATGCTTCAAAATTCAATTCTTATAGGTGCTGGGGGTAATATCCTGTGTACGATAAAGGTGATTATACATGGGTTGTTGACATTTATAAATATTGGCGGACATTTTGCACAGCGCCATCTAACCCCAAACTATGCAAAGCTTGAACTAAGTATGAGAACCAATTAACTGATAGAATGCTTCAGTATATATTTTTGTAAATACATACTTATATTACTACTAGCATTGTTTTGTGTGGGACTCAAACCCACGACATAAGAATTATGTATTTGGATGTTCCTCTGACTACCCCCTTAGGTATCTTCAAGAATGATCTTGAATGCCTAATAAGATCTGATTAAATGTCTACTACGCCTTAGGGATAGTCTTGATCTAACTTTTGAAACTATCATGGTTACGAACATAAATAGTTAATTTAATAGTTAGTTTAAGTTACGAACATAATAGTTCAAGAGGCGATTGAGATTACCAAACACAAAAATTTCAATCGAGAGGATGGTTTCCAATTATCCGGAGTCTGGAATCCTGTGGTGAGATTGTGTAGGAACCGAAAAAGTGAGGTACCTAGTGTGCGTCCTGATACTGTTAGTGTCGTGTGTTGCAATCGAGTTGTGAGTGAGAATGAATCCGGTGGTAGGGGTGTTCGTAGTAGTAAACGACTGAGAAAGAGGGTAGACCGTTTCGTCTGCACATAACTACCTTCTACCTCGCAAAGACTTCAGTTACCCGTGATCATGGCGCATGCAACTGCGTCGAAATATCGGGAAGCAACAAAACTCAATAATCATGGTAATTATCCCGTTGATAACAATATTTATAGTCTTGATCATATTTTTTTTAATTTCTTAGAAACAAAAAAAAAATTCAGTGTGCAATCTGCGACGACACAAAACTTTATGCATACAAAATAACAAGCAATACGAAAGCTTGTAAAACCGTAATGTTCTACCTACAGCTTTAGTAACGAGGCTCCACCTGCCTACCCCTTTACGACGTGCCTAATATCCTACGGGGGATCAGCTCACGAATAATAAAAATTTCAATACTTTTCACACGTTCGAACAGAGTCTCAGAGAAAATGATTGTGGAATTTTTCATATCTTGTATCGGAATATCAGGTATTCGGATTTAAACAATTTTGATTCTTATTTTTTTTAATATATTGTTTTTTCCGCAAGATTTGAGCCCGATTTCTTCTTCAATTCAATTTAAGGGATTGCCCCTTATCGCCATAACTAATGCCTCTTTCTCCACGAAGCTCTTTTCAGGGCAGCCTCCTTGACCTCTTTTTTGACATGACAACAACCTTCTTCACTTGGCTCATGTAGCCTATCCTCGGTCTTCCTCTTTCTCTCCTTCCTTCCACTTTTCCTTCAATGATGTTCATAGTAAAACTGTCATGTCGTTTAAGATGGCGAATCATCTTCTCTCTTCTATTCTCGACAACTTGCAACAACGATCTTTCCTCCTGCACTCTTTGCAAAACCTCAATGTTGGTCACTTGATTCAAAAACCACAATTCAATAGAAATAGAATATGTTTTCAGTAAAATATTTTTTTTTTGAAAAAACATATTTTATAGGTAATCACGAGCTGATTAAAATGAACTAACACACATGAGAATTGAACAGTTATTCACGACGTGAAAGGTAGCAGAAGGTAGGCTACCTCCAAAAAAAAACCTTAGGCCTTTAAATCTTTCACTAGATGATTTATACAGTGTCAGGAGGCAATCTTTGAGTAGGTAGGTACATAACGGGACACTGTAGTGCCTAGGACAATGTTTAGGATTAGGATTAGGCTTACCCAGCACCTACACCATTCTCTCAGCTTAACCGGCCATATCCACAGGAAAGACATGGTCAAACCGTGTCGGCCTGAGAGTTTCCTCACGATGTTTTCCTTCGCAGTTCAGAGCTCGTGTTAATGCGCAAATAAATTTTTCGAAACGAAAAATCCATTAATGCATGGCCAGGTTTCGAACCATCGCATCGGCCTTCGGATCGTAAGTCGAGGTACCATTCCACTGGACCAACACGGCTCTAATCCACAAGTCTAATCTCCGAAACCACTTAAGTAATAAGAACAGAGTGGTACCGTGCCAATGGTATAGGAAAATACATTCTGAAACTTCTTAAGCTTAGCTATCCAAAACATAACTGCCCATCATACTTTACCACAGTTGTGTAAAAACACCTAGGTAGGTAGTAATTTATCAATTTCTTTGTAATATAAACCTTTTCTTGGTAAGTTTAGGGTTGATTGTAGATTGGCAATCTAGTATTGATTGCTTTGGTAGTTCGCTCACGCACAGGATCAGTATTGACAAAATCTCGGTGGTTCTGTCCGTGCGTAGATTGGCAATGGAAAGCTATAAGTCAGTGTTACAACAATTTGTTTTAGATTAGACAATTCAGTATTTAGGCATCTGCGGGCTGCAGTCTCAAACTGTCAAAACAATCGCGTAGATATCTTTTGTTGCATTTGGTCTCGTTGAGATGAGAATGACAGGAGCTACATGCGTCGTTATTAAAAACTGTTAGGTATATTTGACAGTTTGAGACCGATTTTGGTCGCTATCAAAGATAGACAATCAGGTGGCTGATGATCTCGGTTATGACTTAACGTCTTAAAAGCCGGTATCGACAATTTTACGTGCTCTCTAAAACACAGAAGCGTTCAGTTGTTAATGCCACTTGCAGTCACCCACTCAAATTGTGATCGTAGAACGTCGCTTAACTTAACCGAAAAATGAAATATGAACATAAATATAACATTCTCTCATATCTTTTTAGGCATTTTAAGATCCTCTGAAGATGTCTAAGGGTCAGAGGTATGACCAAATGCATATTTGGTAAGTGCACACCCACATTTTGCAGAAGTTAGTATTCCATACGGGACAAGTTGCAAGCCCATCGACGCTATTATAAAACTAACTGGTTTCCTCACGATTCCTTCACCGTTTAGAGCTAACTTGAACGATCTATGAAAAACATCGAACGAGCGCTTCTGTCTTGATGATGATGATATACAAAGTCACAAATAGAAACCCTTCCCACCCCATCCATTCACCTAGCGGTAAAAATAATAAGCCACTCAACCTTAGGCGTTCGTGACCGCTCAGCAAACCCAAGGTCATTGAGCTGGGCTTGCGTCACTCCTTACTTACCCTTATATTGACGCTTACACCATACCCTGACGAAAAATAGGGGTAAAGTGCAATGAGATTTTACCAATAGAGACGTTATACTCATTAGAAAAAGCTCTAAACGCGGCGAAATTTTGTACTCAATAGTTACTTAGGTAGAATATAAGCTTTGTTTAATATAAATCAAGATCCTAAAAAAAAGCAGAGGTATTTAAAACCTCGTTGTCAGAAGGAGATAAATTATGTGCGTGCTGCGTGTAAATGCGTGGAACATCGGAGCAAGACAGAGTGCGACTCATAGCGTAGCGTAGCATTCTCTTTGAGTGCGACTGAGTTGACTCAAGCTAACTTTTGTTCGCCACACAAAAATAATGAAGTGATAATTTAAGTACATTATAACTACAATTTATTCTGTACCCAACGACAATGCTTCGACCTTTGAGGTTACTAATGGGTAGTCGTGAGCAGAATTTATAATATTAGGTCCGACAAAAATAGATTTTGTTTTTCAGACTGAAAGGAAAACTTTGTGGTGTGCTTAGTCAGACTGAATAAATCTTAGGTGAAGCAGCGTGGAAAAACATCATGTGGAAACCAATGATCTTCTATATAAATTGAGGTAGATGCGTTGTACCTCGCTCTGCGTGGCGAACAAAACTCAAGCTAATTAGCTTGAGTCAACTCAGTCACACTTTGCTTTGTTCCATTGTTAGACGCACGCACAAAATTTATCTCTTTCTGACAACGGGGTTTTATTATAAATCTCTGCTATTTTTAAGTTTTCATGATTGATATTAAACAAAGCTTCTTATTTTATACCTAAGTAGTTATAACAAAATTTTGCCGCGTTTTAGAGCTTTCTAATTAATATACTTAACGTCTCTATTAGTAGAATCTTTATGGTGGAAACCAGTCAGTATTCACTTACAGTCTAATGCATAAAACTTAGTGAGAGCTTCGGGGGAGGCCTTTGCTTACCAGAAGAATAGTACAGGTTTACAGCAACAACAACAGTAGATTATAAACACTATAAACGGGATTTTTGCCTTTTGGATTTTTGGGTTTACCGATATTTCGGCATAGTTGCAAACTCGCTAAAACTTTCATCATCATCATCATCATCAGCTTTTAATAACCCACAGCTGGGCATAAGCCTTCTTCCCTACCCGCCAAAACGTTCTATTCTGGGCCTTTTGCATCCAGGTCTTACCCTGTACGGCAACTATGTCGTCCATCCATCTGGCAGGTGGTCTGCCAAGAGGTCTAGTAAAAACTTTAGTTAAGTAGAAATATCGGGAAACTCAAAAATCCAAAAATCGTGGTAAATATCCCGTCTATTGTGTTTATAATAATTCATAAACGCGATAGTTTCAAAAGAGAATATATTCCATGTTCTAATGGAATGTGTCCGGAACAAAACTCAAGGGCGATGTTTGTTTCATGACAGTTCCATTGGATTATTGTAATTCATTTCTCTTGCAGGTCCATTCAGAGGAGTCAGAAAGTATACTAGGTTACTTTCTGAATTTGACGGCAAAAGTTTTTATAAAATTTATTTAGTAGGTACTAGCTGCTGCCCGCGGCTTCGCTCGCGTGGTACCCGGATAAAAAGTAGCCTATGTTACTCTCCAGCCTTCCAACTATCTTTACACAAAAATTCACGTGAATCCGTCGCTCTGTCTTGACGTGAAACCAGAACAAATAAACAAACAAATAAACACACTTTCACATTTATAATATGGGTACCTACGGATAAGGTGATTTATTTTTTGAAGTGCTTATTTTACACAAGTTTGTAATTTTTCCATTTTCGGTAAGCGAAGAAAAAAATGATTAAAAAAACAGTCCCCTAGCCATATAACACTATCTATCGTCGCTGTAGAATAGAAACACTTCAAAATGTATAGGATTTGACGTTTCAAGTAGATGAGTCACGTGGTCAGAACGTCAATTCCTATACATTTTGAAGTGTTCTATTCTACAGCGACGATAGATCGTGTAATATGGCTAGAGCCCCATTCCTACTTCATCGTTATTTAACAAAGCAGCTAAGCCAATGTTCAAACAAATTTGACACAGATCCTTTACAAAATAACCTGTCCCAAGTCACAATAGACGGCCTACGTTATATCTAAATATTTAAGGCGGCCCAATCCTTACGCGCGAACACCTGAGGAACTCATAATACTTTTACAATACAACCTTACGTAAATATAAGGAAATAGCTTATAGAAGTGAATTTGAAGGAAGTGACTGATTCGTTCTTAGTCAGATTTATCTATCAAGTTTTGCAACCTATCGTAAAAAGAGGTAAAGTTTGTATATTGTATTTATACGTTGTATTTGTATGTTTATTATACGTGGTATTTATCACGTAATTTACCTTCTTATTTAGCCCGACGTTTCGACTAGATTGCACCAGCCGTGGTCGCGGGAAAACTGCATAATAATCGAGCATAACTCACGATCACGAACCGTTAATCCAATCTGCACGAAATTTCCTGATAAAGTATCTAAATTAAACCACACAGGGGTAACGTCTCTTGCACCGGGCAACTACAAAACTACAGTTTCGATTTTAGTCGAGTTCTGTCGATTTTTAAATCAATCTTATATTATTTCTGTGTTGTGTAAAGTAAAAAACATAGACGCTTCGAATGATGTAAACACTCTATGGTTTTAGAACAATGTTTTGACAAAAAATATTTAAGTATATAAATAAAAGCCGCCATTTTACATCTTCGTCTATGAGTCAAAGTATAATAATCATGTCATTTGACACAATGTCATGAGGTTAAGTATTTCCTAAAAATAAACGTAATAACTTTCTGAAAATACGTCTACGTATTTTTTTATTATATTTTACAGAGTTTAATTAACAATTTATTTATAGTCAGAGTTTCACTGGCACTGGATCGTGGTGACTGGCGAAAGTGGGGGGAGGCTTTTGCCCAACAATGGGACAGTATGGGCTAGTAGAAGAATAGAGTTTCACTTCTATGCAATTACTAGTTTCTAACCGCTCCCTCCCGCTACTTTTAAGTAATCCGCGAAAAGAAAATTCTACCTCATAGGATAATCTGAGTTCTTAAAACAACAGCGCGGTGATCCTCTGATCCTAATAGAGTTTATCGTTGAAGATGGGAATGAAATAGGATCATAAAATATGAATAGTTATTTATAAATATAAATAATGCTGGACATTTCATACAGAATCATCTAGCCCTATAAGTAATTATTAACGGTGAAACCTCCCTACGAAGTTTACAGGGGCGCGGGCGGGTGATTTACAAATTTTTGATTTTCGAATTACGAGACACACGGAGTGAAAAATCTGAGAAAAGATGTCGATACAATATGTGACGTCAACGATATGATAACGATGCAAATTAATTTCACGTGTGTCTGCTTGCCGGGTGACAAGCAGACTGAATTTCAGCCACTGAAAGCCATAGTATTCTGTGCTGAAAGCAGACTTCAATTCGCCTGCCGCCCGATCTCCGCGAATCCCCCGCGTAGGTATGACGCCCCTCACCCCTGTAAATTTGTTGGGATGTTTCTGACTTACGTGGTTTACCTATAAAGCAAGCAGCCCCTCGATTCTACTAAAAACGTTTTAACAACCAAAGCCAAAGGTCAACTATTTCGTTTTGTTTCTCTGCTAATGACCGATGAGGTTATGTTACTCTGATAAGATGACGCTTTCAAACAAGACTCTTTCGCCTCATTCACTCTCATCACATTTCTCATACAAGCTCGCTGGTTTAGGGTACTTTTGACCTGGCCTTTCTCCAAAATATCACCAATTTGATCAAGGCATATTCCATGCCTTTGAGAGTGACTGGTGGGAGATGGCGAGAGATAGAGATGTATGGAGGGATTTGATCCAACCAAGCCGGTGGCCGCACTGCCACCCCGTTCCGTGGTTAGACTTAGGGTATGATGGTATGTCACGCACACAAACATGAACGCGTCAACGTATTGGATTGTGTAGATATGACCACTGTACGAATGCTCCCTCTGTACGAATCCTACCTGCTCTCCCCTATCGTATTTTTTGTCAAAATGCTCCTGGAATTTCTCAAAAGTACAAAAGCCATTAAAACAAGCCTCGTTCCGAACCCTTGGAACTTAAATGGGCAGTTACTGAGCAGAGAGTGTTATCATTGTTTTATGTGACAAATTATTGTTTAATCAACAATTTGAGAGATGTAGCGTTGAGCACGAGGAGCTTTTATTATAGACTAACTGCTGCCCACGGCTTCGCTCGCGTGGTACCCGGATAAAAAGTAGCCTATGTTACTCTCAAGCCCTCCAACTATCTCCACACAAAAAATCACGTCAATCCGTCGCTCTGTTTTGACGTGAAAGCAGCGGTGTCAATTCTAGTACTTACCGAACTTTTTATCAACCTCAAGCTAAACCTCAACTAAACCTTTAGTCCAGTCAGCTTAGCATAAAAATGGGCTCAACCTCGGAATGACAGATAATAAGCTGAATTTTCGTATGTAGCTTCATTTAGGCGTCCTAAAAGTTGTCTCAAAAGTCTCATAAAATCTCGTGTCTGCGTCTTAAGTTATTCAAGGTCAAAGGAAAAAAAAATAGTTTTTCGCGAATATCTCGGTTGCTATTGGTCCAATGATGTTAACATGTAATATAAAGTTGTAGAACATACAATTTGCGACAAATTTTGTTTAAAACATTCTTTCATGCGCTCAACCGTTTTCGCGATAGAGGAGGGTGAGTGCGCAGCGCTCAGCCATACGCGTAGGTACTGTAACGCAAAGTCAAACGTGAAAATCTGTGAATACCTTAAATTTTGAATAATTTGTTTTATTTATCAGTTAATTATCGACCAAGCGAGCAAAGCGAGCTAAGATCTTACGATTTTGCTTTGTATGTTTGTATGTGTAATTTTTATGTTATCGCATAACTATCGAACCGTTAATCCAATCTGCATGAAACTTGGTAGATAACTAGGTTGTGCGATGGAAATTTGCTGAGCAGCATATGAGCGTAATCGATGAAGGGGTTGTAAAGATATTGGGATCTCAAGGGGGTAAAAAAGATAAAATTTACACAGATATATTGAGTGGGGTGTCCTATGAAAGGACTTAATTTGTACATTCCGAAATAGTTTTTATTTTTGTTCTAGGAAGTATAGTTTTTGAAATACACATACTGAACGCTTTGCGCTCACGGCCCTGTATCGCAAAAACGGTTGAGCGCATGGAATTTTTTTTTCAATGAATTGGTCGCAAATTTTAAGCTCTACAACTTCATAATAGATGGTAACATCACTGGACCAATAGCAACCGAGATATTCGCGAAAAACTATTTTTTTTACCTTTGACCTTGAATAACTTAAGACGCAGACACGAGATTTTATGAGACTTTTGAGACAACTTTTAGGGCGCCTAAATGAAGGTATACAGGGTGTGGCAAATTCTTGGTCACTGAAGGGTAGCTACCTTTTCTCTTGTAGTTAGAAAGTTTTGTTCTTAGAAAACTTCAGTTTTATTTTGAAGAAAAAAATAATTGCATTTTTAGATTTTTGAAGAAAGGTACAGTTAACCAAAAAAAATACATTTGTCAAAAAAAACAAGTGGGTCTTAATCGACTCTATTTCCCACCAGGAACACTTCTCCCAAAGTAACTTATCAAATCAAATCGTAAGTTTTTGCAATAATTCAAAAAAACACACCCATACATTTTCTATGAAATAAGTAGTTGTAAACATTATAGTGCCACCTATTCGATCGTTCTTAATTTAATTTCATAACTGCTCCGGCAACCTGGGAGGCTATTGTAAAGTGCGTATTTAAATTTAGAACAAAGTGCTTCCCTGCAGATGTACTAATGGTATGCTCCATGCATACCATTCTCTCTTGCGGCTCTGTCTTAGGCGCCTAAGGCTTTACAATAGCCTCCCAGCATGCCGAAGCAGTTACGAATTCAAATTAATAACCATCGAATAAGTGGCACTATAATGTTTACAACTACTAATTTCATAGAAAATGTATGGGATGTGTTTTTTTGAATTATTGCAAAAACTTACGATTTGATTTGATAAGTTACTTTGGGAGAAGTGTTCCTGGTGGGAAATAGAGTCGATTAAGACCAACTTGTTTTTTTTGACAAATGTAATTTTTTAGGCTAACTGTACTTTTTTTCAAACATCTAAAAATGCAATGATTATTTTCTTCAAAATAAAACTGAAGTTTCCTAAGAACAAAACTTTCTAACTATAAGAGAAAAGGTAGCTACCCTTCAGTGACCAAGAATTTGCCACACCCTGTATACGAAAATTCAGCTTTTTATCTCTTATTCCGAGGTTAATTCCTAATTTGACTGGGCTACTTAGATTTTCGACTGTTTCCTATTCTACTTATGACAAACGACTCAGTTGTACTTAGGTTTTAGCTAAGGTTTGGACTTTAGTAGAACACATTTTTGAAAAGCTATTCTACTATTCACGAAATGGCTGACATTTATGATATCGAACCAAAACGTAGCGGAATGATTGACGTTATCATCTAATAGAATTTGGGGGGGGGGGGATAAATAAACCAACAAATAAACACGATGTTTGAACGCGCTAATCTCAGGAACTACCAGTGCAATTTGAAAAATTATTTAATTATTTATGAACTATGAACTATCATCATCATCATGATATATCATCACTACGGGGGCAACGCCGCGAGGGCGCTGCTAGTTTAGATAAAAGTAAGTGTTGTTCTACAGTTTAGTGTTGTTACAGATAAAATCGCTGCAGCTTATATTTTAAAGACCTTTAAAACTGTCATAAAACGGGACCTTGGCTGATCCTGAGCTCGTAATTATATAATTTATTGAACAGATATATAATTATACAGAGTTACTGCGTTACTTTAGGGTTTGTAATTTAAGGTGTTACCCAGGTAACAAGTCGCTAAATTAAAAATTTAAAAAACCGACTTCAATGTTATAAACGGCAATTTTCTGCACTCTCGAGGTGCATTTCTGTTTATAACTCTGATGAAGATCCTCACCAAATTTTTATGGCACTAATCGGAAAGAATAACCCTTTCAAACAAAACTAGTGTAAAATTGATGGGCCCTAACAGGGTTTATGTTTGATACTAACAATACCTGCATTAAGATCTGAATGTAACCACATAATTACAATAAAATATTTCTATTCTAAGTATTTCTAAAAAAAAAGATTCCGACGAATTGAGAACCTTCTCCTTTTTTTGAAGTCGGTTAAAAACTCAATGGTCGGCGTTCAACGCAACGCACACATAGCACGCAACGTGACGAATAAACACACGTCGAAATCAATTTAAATAACTGAAAATAGGTTTACTGTTACATAGGTTAAAATGTTTGGTAAATTAGTCAAGCTTTAAAACATTTAAACTTAGGATAAAGTTATTTGGTCCACAGATAAAACTTAAAATTCTCGTTGATATTAGATACTCTATGAATTATGAACGTTTGTAAAACTATGTGAAATTAATATCCAAAGTTTTTTCAGGTTTTAATGGCTCTTAAATTACGAGCTTAAATATGACACCAAGATTAAGTACTAACAAAGTTTTGAACTTTTATCTTTCGAAATTTTTCACAGACAAAAAACTTAGTTGAGTCGTTTTAGCCGAGTACAATACTGATTCGGCTTTTGATCGTGGGTTCGAATCCCGTGCAACAATGGATTTTCCTGCTGTGAAGCGGTGAAGGAAAACATCGTTAGGAAACCAGTAAGCTTTCTAATAGCGGCGTTGAGCTTGCCTGTACAGGCTGGTTTCCTCATTGGCTCATTATTATTAATAGGTATAATGTAAAATGATTTTTTTGTAAGTTTTCGTTTGTACCAGTTTTTATACCTACCAGTTTTGTTAATATTGAACAGATAGCAATGAAAACTATTCTTTTATTTTCTAATAATATTTATTTTGGAAAATACCTAAGTAGATCCTCAGAAATATTCCAAACTCAATGTGAAGCTTTGAAAAACCAAACCTACCATCTTTGTTCTATTCAATAGTTAGCAATAAAAACTATTCTATACTGTTCTATACTTTTAGGAAATACTCAGAAATATTCCAAACTCAATGTGAAGCTCATTTGAAGACCAAACCTACCATCTTTGTTTTTATTTAATAGTTAGCAGTAAAAACTATTCTATTCTATTCGAATAATAATACTTTTAGAAATATTCTAAACTCAATGTGAAGCTCATTTGAAGACCAAACCTACCATCTTTGTTTTGATTCAACAGAATTATACTTTTAGGAAATACTCAGAAATATTCCAAACTCAATATGAAGCGGGAAGCGCTGAACCTCGTTTTACACCAACCCACTGATTTCCCTAGAGGGCGGCACTATCGCGGACGAATCGATCAACTGCATTTTGTTTCAGTATTTCAGAACCGCGGGTTAAATCATGGTAGCCAGGCATACCATCCTCTAGAAACCAGAGAGTTCACTTTCATAGGTTACAATTTGGCGCCCAACGTGGGGCCTCTCATGAAAATTCTAATAGTGACAAATCATTTTCTCTTGTAAAATACAGACGTTGAATTGGGTTATCTATGAATGAATGAATGAAAATACTATATTGTACAATTACAAAAGAAACTTAAGAACTAGTAAAACTTAGCAATAAATTGTACAATGGGCGGTCTTGAGTTATCTATCCTACACAACAATCTTTAGACAGCTCAAATGATTATAATATTTTGTAAAGTTATGTAAAGACTAGATTCCACGCGCGGCTTCGCTCGAGTGATAACTGCCCGGATAAGTAGGTAAGTAAGTTCGTATGAGCTAGTGCCAACTCAGGTGACGGCGTTTTTTTTTTTCTTGATAAAAAGTAGCCTATGTGTTTTTTCATGTCATAAACTATGTATAAGTAGTAGTATGTTGCAAATTAGTTTCCATAAATTATTAAGTAAGGTCGTATGAGCTAGTAAACAACGCTGGTGACGGAATTTAGGCCGCCTCAAGGCCTCCATCATTAAACGTGCCCTTCGAAGCACGGAAGTGTTTGTGGTCACCCATCTAAAAATAATAAAAACACATGTAAATAATGTTATTTTAAACAAAATGCAATTATAATTGAACAATCTGATAATACACCGCACAAAGTTTTACATTGTCCAACTTTCCTTTCAAATGATATTCTAGACTAGATAGAATGTAAAACGGAAAATTTAATTAAAACATTGACGGTAAAATGGGCTTAAAATTGCTTTGAAGGCATCTTTGTTGAGAAAGTTGTAAGTCAAAGCAGAATTAGGTACCTACTTAATAATTTCATCTTTATCGATCTTAGACATCCTGAAAAAAAAAACTTAGGCCTTTACATCTTTACCAGATGATTTATACAGTGTCAGGAGGCAATCTTTGCCTACACTTATCGGGACACTGTAGTGCCTGGGACATTGTTGAGATGGAGTAGGCTTGTCCAGCACCTACACCATCCTCTCAGCTTAACCGGCCATATCCACAGGAAAGACATGGTCAATACGTGTGGGGCTGACTAAGCCGCGGGTTTCCTCACGATGTTTTCCTTCACCGTTTAGGCTCTAAACGGTGCTTTCACGACAAAACAAAGAAACGGATTGACGTGATTTTTTGTGTGGAGATAGTTGGAGAGTGACATAGGCTACTTTTTAGCCCGAAAAAATGCATGTTTCCCGTGGGATAAAAAGTAGTAGTCCACGAGGGCGAAGCCGCGGGCGTCCGCTAGTATTTCAATACTAAAAATAAAACAAATATTTAACCCTTTTTTTAATCAGACGCATAATTTACTATTCTTGATAAAATATTGGAACCATAAAAAATTTCAAACGAAGGCAATATTACTTAGTTTACATGCTCTTCGCGATCTTTGATTCCAACCTCTAACGTCATCATAAATCAAACAAATTTCGTATCTCCACCAGCTCTATTCCAACGGCATAAAGTTCAAACTCCCCTGATTTACTAAAAGCTCTTCTCTTATCGTGCCAATAAGTAGCATCTGCTACCGACCTAAATTTCAGGAAGGCTTGAAACATCTGGCGATGATGTCAAAGGGAATTGGACTTTTTGCACTTAGTTTCAAAATTCATTTTAGCTTGGCATTTAATATTGTGGTTTGATGGCGTCTAATAGCTAGTGCTGGTTTAATATAGGTTTTACTCATAATGTTTTTCTTTACATGTGTGTTGGCCGAGTGGGATAGTTGGTACCTCGACTTTCAATACGAAGGTCGTGTGTTTGAATACCAGCCGTGCATTAATGGATTTTTCGTTTCGAAAAATTAAATGCTCATGAACACGAGTTCTAAACGGTGAAGGAAAACATCGTGTAACGGTGAGGCAACCCGCGGCTTTAGTCGGTGTATTATTTAGCCACTAGTTTAATAAATGAAATAAATAAATAAATAAATATTGCTGGACATTCCAAACAGCACCATCTAGCCCCAAACTAAGCAAAGCTTGTACTATGGGAACCAGATAACTGATAGAATACTGATAACCTTTTTTTATTTTTGTAAATACATACATAGAATACTTTATAACACCCAGACACAGTTGCGACTCATCTAGTGACCTTTCTGTAGCTTAATTTCTCGATGAAAAAAAAAATATAAAATAAACCATAGGTATATGCTTTGGTTGTAAAATATTGGGCAATGTTTTTCCTATGGACACAAAGGACGAACAGACGAAAGACAAGTTTGAACTCAAACCATTAACCGACCGGTAGTTGTAGGCCTGTTTACACTAAGCCAGTCCTAAACTGCTAGTCCACTAGTTAAACAAACAAACTCTACCCTTTGATCAACCAAGGCTTACCGTAGACAAGAGAAACCTCTTAATTTATAGAGATGCATAATAAAATAAATATTGCTGGACGTAAATAAAATTAATACCTACATTTTTTAATATTTTATAATAGGTACTTTTTAGGGTTCCGTACCTTAAAAGGTAAAAAAAGGAACCCTTATAAGATCACTTTCTTGTCCGTCTGTCCGTCTGTCCGTCTGTCCGTCTGTCTGTCCGTCTGTCCGTGTGTCACCATCGATTATCTCAGGAACGGGTAAAGTTAGCAAGTTGAAATTTATACCATATACTAAGGTCTATAGTCCCTACTGTGAGTATAAAAATCAAGGTCCTGAGTCAACACTATAAAAAGATATAGGCAAATTTAGGTTTTCGTGAAAACTTGTGAGTACCAAAACTTACCTTAATTATCAACTTTTTTTATTTTTCGGAATTTTTCCTTTACTTGTGCTGGAAGACCTTGCTTGTAACCAAAATTGACAATTCTAGGTCAACCGGAAGTACCCTAGAGGTTTTGGGTCGAAAACCTAAATGGTAGTTCCCGTTGACCCAGAATAACGAAATTTGGCAAAAAGCAAGGTCTTATAGCACAAATAAAGGAAAAATTCCAAAAAGTTAAAAAAGTTGAAAATTAAAGGGTGTTCCCATACATACATAGTTGACGCCAATTAAAATTGTCCTCCGAGTTGTATGGGCGCTCATACAATTAAGCGGACTAGCTTAATTGGCACCATCGCTAGGCACGGAACCCTCGGCGTACGAGTTCGACTCGCACTTGACCGGTTTTTATTATTGTAAATACATACTTATAGGCCGGGTGTCACGCTCACCGTCAGCGCTGATAGCTCAGCGTGGCTCGTTTTAGGCTGGTTTTAGTGTCACGCGTACCGTCGGCGTCGGCGCTGATAGACGAGTGATCTTTATTACAATGAAATAAGGATACTGATTGTCCAGCACTGACGAGAGCAATCAGCGTAGCCATTTCTGCTAAACAATCAGTATCCTTATTTTATTGTAATAAAGATCACTCGTCTATTAGCGCTGATGGTGCGCGTGAGACTAAAATCAGAATTAGTATCGTACTGACCGCCATACTGCACAGACGACGCCGACGACCAAAATGCGGAGTGTATTAATTATTGCTGCTTTGTACTATCTACCCCTTAAAAATAAAAACCGGTGACGACGAAGAGTTCATCCATTGATTGAGCAGAGAGCCGTTGCAGGAGATCATGACCTGCATGTCCTGAAGTGGAAAGGATAGCCTTAAGCCATAACAGAGGACTTTAGGCGGCCTAACTCTGTGACAAGAGTAAGCCACTAGCTCATACAAACACACACATACACACACACACACACACACACACACAAAATATAAGTGCCAGTTCGCTTAAGCGCTAGAATCTGCGTATCCAAAAAGTTAGATTAGTCAGTCGAACAATTTGGAATATTTCTGTCCAAACAAATAGACGATCGAACTACTAGTAGGACAGGATGGAATAAGTGACTTATTTGCTAGACTGAAATAGTGAAACAAGCGCTTTGTCAGATATTCAAACTAAGTTGTGAACAAATTGAACACGTCTAGTGCATAGAAGTTAGTCAACTTGTTCATTTTCATAGAGATAGTTACGAGATACACGTGTCGTAATTTAAGTTTCAGGTAGTCAAGTATGTCAGTCTCAAATTTGCTCGCGAATTGTTTGATTAAAAGCACGTGCTTTGTCATGATCAGAGGTTGGAATTAGGTAGAGTTATTTAAGTACTTGCATCACTTATTAAGTAGTTTAAATTGTGTTAAAGTAAACAAAATAAAGTAAGTAAATGATTTTTTTTTACTTAATAAATCACGGGATTTTTCTGTTCTTTAAAATTAATCTCGGAATTTGAGGTATATCCACTTTATTCTTTCGCTGTATGAAATCAGTGCAAATACATAAATAACTCTACCTAATTCCGACCTCTGGTCTTGATACAGTTTTTACACTGAGGCTTCAAAACAACTTGAATAAAATAGAGAATATGTTTTCTGAAAGAGAGAAAATAAAATTTTTATGTTGAATCAAAAATATCGGATTTTATTGCAAACATTCCTTTGATTTCCACGTTATTTTCTCCTACGCCCGTTCGGAAGGAATAGCTATTTCAAATAGAAAAATTATGGATCCACGAAATCGAATAGTGCAACCACAACCATTTGAAACGTAAAGTTAGGTTTACACTCGCAATAAATCTTGCAGATTTTAGATGAGAAATGGCATAGTGGGTTTTTCTTACTCTATATTCGAGCAGCCCGACTGGGGAAGTACCTCCGCTGTACAGAATATCGCAGACAAATAGTGATTAGTTTCACTTTAAAATAAAATAACTTGCTATTTTACGACCGGCAGATCTTTTGCATTTGTCTTTTTTAAACTTTTGCGATGTAGTGTGCCGTACACTAGTATGATATAGTTCGCGTCACTTAAAAAGAACGCTGGCAGAAATTGGACGGGGTGTGTTTTATCTCTTGTTTGCACATGGGGTATCTATTCGCAAACAGAAGACACACATCCCTCCACTTTCTTCCAGCGTTTTTTTTTTTTTACATGACGCGAACACTACATGAAACCAGCCCGGAACCGGCCCTAATAGTCATTTCTGAGGATCAAGTGAGGGTAGTTCAACAGACTTCTTCGCGACAGCCTTCGCTTTGCTGCGGTGCCTCCAACACTTCAGTCTTCCCGCGACCACGGCTGGTGCAATCCAGTCGAAACGTCGGTCGGGCTAAATAAAAAGGTAATTTACGTGACAAATACCCTTATGATCTAGTGCATGTTTAAATTCCGCCTTAGGATCGAAAGGCAGAATCTTATTTTGCGCCCAATAGTCACACATAAATTTAACCACGATAGGATTTCCTATGCCAGGGTAATTAAAAACTGTGACGACCATAATGATGAATGGCTTACGTATCAATCATTCACGATTCACATCAATCATTTCACCCATAACTACCTTTTTTATAATGCAAAAACCTCACGTTGTTGACCATCCTTCCTTTAGCATACGACGGTGCGGGGAAGGGCTAAGAGTGTTTTTTCTGCTTTAACCAATTTCTTTTTCGGGTTTTTTATACATTTTCTAAAAAAGAAATGAAAAAATGAAATATGATCCTGACTGTATCCCCAAGGCGCGTTACACATTCTCTCAGATCTTTTATAGGCATTTTAAGATACTTTGAAGATGTCTCTGGGGGTAGTCAGAGGTATGTCCCAATACATACCTGTTTACATTTTCTAAAAAAGATGACACATATTAACCAAACTAGCTTCCGCCACGGCTTCGCTCGCGTGGTACCTATCTAGATAAAAAGTAGCCTATGGTGTTATTCCAGGTCATAAACCATGTATATTCCAAATTTCATTAAAATCCGTTTAGTAGTTTTTGCGTGAAAGAGTAACAAACAACACATCTGTACATCCATACATCCTAACAAACTTACATACATACATACATAAACTCACGCCTGTTTCCCATCATAGGGGTAGGCAGAGACCACCAGAGCTCCACTTGCTACGATCCTGACACACTTCTTTCGCTTCATTCACTCTCATCACATTCTTCATGCAAGCTCGTCGCAAACTTCTGAATCCAAAATTCTCACAAACTTATGAACCAGTTATGTTATTATGTTACTAAAATGTTTCCGTACTTAAATAATACCAGAGATGATTTTCCAAAACCATTCAAATTTATGAGACGCTCGCGCGAGGAGTAGGTAACTCCCTCATTTCCCAGATGAAGATTCTCCGGATGAATCGAAACATTGTCGGTATCTAAATCGACGATATTTTTACGTGAGTAATTCCCGTGTGTCAAATGTATACCTTTCGATGCTCTGTGGCATTCTACGAACCCACATAGGATTGACAAGCGCGACCAATGCAATTAACAACGGCTTAATTTATGCAAGAACTTGGGTACTATAGAACTGTAGGACTGTATGTCTTGTATTCATGGCTGTGAGAACAATTGTACGCAGATGTTACAAGGAATACAAGAACAATTTGGCTAAATTCTGACTCCTGAAATACAGTTTATGACTAGTTCGGGAGCCTATGGATTCAAAATAAATACCGTACCTCTGTCTTATGTCAATAAAATGTATGAGCTGAATTCGTATGAGCTAGTGCCCAACTCTGGTGACGGAGTTTTTAGGCCGTCTAAAGGCCTCCGACACGATTTAACGTGCCCTCCGAAACACGGAAGCGCTCATCTCGTAATGTCTTGCCATCCAAATTGATGATGTCGATATGAACAACTAGTGAACGAACTACTGGACTAATTTTTTTTTAACCGACGGGAACTGTACATTTTTCCGGGATAAAAACTACGTGTTACTCCAGAACCTAAACTATCGGCATTCCAAAGTTCATTAAAATTGGTTTATTAGTTATGGAGATACGTGGTAACAAACATTCACAGATACACACAAACACGGACTTTCGCCTTCATAATCCTATCCTATTCTTTTAAACAAAAAATTTTTGTTTGTTTGTTTGTACTCACGTTCTTGAAAACGGCTCTAACGATTTCGATGAAATTTGCGGTAACTACGGTGGTTAACGGGGTCGAAAAATCGATTTAGCTAGGTCTCGTATCTGGGAAAATTCGTTTTCTCGGCATTTTCACTCAAAAAGCAATCTGCTTCGTAATTTCACAGATTTTACTAAGACCAAAGTGGCCTAGTGGATAGGGTGTCCGCCTTCCATCTGAAAGCTTCGAGTTCAAATCTCAGCCAGTGAAGGAATTTTTTGTTCTCTTTTCTTTTTTTATTTTTCTCTATTTCCACCCGAGCAGAGCTCAGTCTTGCAGTTTTTACAAGGTCGTCTGTCCATCTTGTCGGTGGACAGGTCAGGTCGGTGGTGGATGCAGGCCGCTTCCAACCGCAACACATGGAAATTTTGGAGAGAGGCCTATGTCCAACAGTGGACGTCCAACGGCTGAGATGATGATGATAATGAGAGCTCAGTCGCCCAGATATTATCTATTAGTAGGAGCATCTATTTCCGCGGCAATTTTTGCATAACACACTCACAATCTTACTTAGTAGTAGGTATATTTTAATTAGTAGACAAATACCTAGATTTTAATCACAAGCTGCACAATATTTCCTCAGCAACTTTGGAAAAATGTTCCAAGCTCCCAAGTGTTCCACTTCCAGATCAACAGGTTTTATCTAAAGTAGGGCGCGTCGAGCGCGGGCTGAAATAGCTTATAAGAATCTTTTAGCAAATGTTTTACAGTGGAAAATGTTGGCTGCACGTTGACGTGCTCTAAAAGCCTGTGGACTGTCTTTATCTTAGCAGTTTATTAGCACGGTAGATATTTTTCTTCTTTAAGCGCACCACACACACAGCAGATATATCTTATGAAATATCTTGACAGGTCGCACCAAATATATTTTGTAATTTATATTCGCTGTGTGTGGTCCGCCATAGAATTTGTATGGGCGCGATCTCAAGATTTATATTTCATAAGATACATTTATTATCTGCTTTAAGTAAGTAAGTTCGTATGAGCAAGTGGCCAACTCTAGTGACGGAGTTTTTAGGCTGCTTAAAGGCCTCCGTCATGGCTTGACGACTTAAAAGCCGAGATCGACAATTTAACGTGCCCTCCGAAGCACGGAAGCGCTCAGCTCGAAATTCCACTTGCGGTCACCCATCCAGATTGTGACCGCGCACAACGTTGCTTAAACGTTCAAACAAACAAACAAACAAACTCTTCAGCTTTATCAATAAGTATAGATTTCATAATTGTTGGTTTGATCATTTTCTGTCGTAAACTTTTAAAAGAGCCTTCACATCCCAAGATCTCAATACAACCCAGAATTTCTCAAAAAGCATAAGAGTTTTCGAGAGAAGTCCCCTAAGTCCTTATCAAAATACTTGAACTTACAAATTCATATCGTCAAAGTAACCCAAAAAGTTATAATGGATTGTTTCCGCATGACTTGTCATTTTACTATCACTTTGTTACCACGGTGATTGTAAATTCAACCTTATTGCAAAGTGAAAAGATTCAATTTGGCTTGGTCTTTATAAAATAGGCTGGTCACTATAAGGCTAAATTTCCACCAGAAATGTGCTATTGTAGCAAAGCGCTGCAAGGATGCGTAGCGAAGTTGTCAAACGGTGTGCAGATAGCGGGTAACGGGTTTGATATAAATAAATAATTAAATCATTTATTTCAGATAATCAGTAATAGCCTATAATACAATTTACACACATTTGATATGCAAGCGTTTATTTGCCAACGCCACTTTCACATAAAGAGCATCACATTTCTCTCAACACATCCCTAGCAACGCATCCCTAGCAACGGCAACACATTTTGTACACGTTTTGTATGTAAAACAGCATCGCTCCACTAAGCCGTATCCACTAGAGCTGCACTGAGCGAGGCTAGGTAAATGAAAAGATTATATTATTACTTATCAAACACATCCCTCGCTACGCATCCTCGCTCGTCTTTAGTGGAAAGTCAGCATCGCCCTGCTAAGCCGTTTCCACTGCACAGCGCGAGCGAGGCTAGGTAAATGAAGTGATTCTATTAGTACCTAACAAACACATCCCTCGCTACGCATCCTCGCTCGTCTTTAGTGGAACTCAGTTAAGCTTCTGCGAAAAATATCAATTAAAATCATAGACCCTTTGAAAAGTTCTAATGAGATACAGACACTTTCAAATTTAATATATCGCAAATGTCTATACTTCACATCGATATGGAAAAAGTGAATATTGTCTCCTTCATTGATCTTCCTTTGATACTCGTAGGTAAGTAAGACATTGTCAAAGACATTATTACAAGCTTCAGTTTAACTTGTTATATTGTATGTTTGTTCGGCTGGAGGAGTAGGTATATGAGTAATTTAGTAGTAAGAGTATATGAGTATATAGCCTCCGTCATGGCTTAGCAACTTAAAAGCCAGGACCGACGGTTTAACATGCCTTGCAAAGCACGGAAGCGCTTAGTTGCTATTACACTGCCAATAGTATTGGTAGAACTGTGGAAGGTGGAAGGTAGTCCAACGAGTAGTCGAACGAACACTAGGCTTCTGTCAGTCTGGGAGTTTTGTCAGTGTCATCGTAGCTCAATGACGACCATGACACTGACAGATCTACTTGGAATTTCCGTAAAGGATAATTTTACTTTCCACAGAGTATATCTTTTTCTTTTGTCATCCGTTCATAGCCAAAGATAAATACAAAAATCATACATAGATTGTTTCTAGCGCGCGCAAAATGAAGACTCGGAACTCGAAAACACCTAATTTGGGGCGTCTTTGTCCTTAGTCCGCGTCAAGCAGCGAAACAACTTTTATGTGTTTGGAAAGAACGTAAATCCGTAACGTTTGGGTACCATTTTAAATCCGCCCTCACTTATTACCTACGTACGTACCTACTGACATAATCTCCAATTCATACTACCTACATACTTATAGATAACTTAATCCTTAGTAGTTACTTATATTAACTGGCGTAAGTATTTACTTGCATAACTAAATCATTTACCTAATAATCTGGGCGACCGAGCTTTGCTCGGGTGAACGTCATCTATTGGTTCAATTACGAACCACATTGCAAGACAAATATTGCTCGTTTAATAGAATAGGATACCTATGTTTTACTTATGTACTTACCTATATATGTACCTATTTATATATTTACGTAAGCCTACTTACCTACCTATGTATATTTTTCCTTCAGGCAGTATCGTGTTGTTTCTTTCTCTCTGTTCGTGGAGTCACCTAGGCCCAGTCTGAAAACCAGCGTTGCTCTGCGACAAATGGCGCAGAGTAGCATAAAGCTGAGACTGGCTCCTTTTGACCCACCACAGCGCAGACCTATTTTCGCTTACCTAACCCCCTACCTACTTGTCTGTTTCTGTAGGTAGGTAACTACTGTTTTATGTACCTACCTACCTAATTTTGTCATGTTAAGTACTTAGGTGCTTAAAAGTTGGTTGTGTGTTGAATAGGTATTTAAGTTTATTTTGTTACCTACCTACTTACCTTACACTAGTGTTCTTTCTGTAGGTTCCTACTTGTTTTTTTTTTGTGTGTGTCTGTGCTGAAATGTGTGTCAATAAAGAATTTATCTATCTATCTATCTATCTATCTACACTACTAGTCATCCATCTATGACTTCTAGTGTCAATAACAACTAAGCGTACCATAAATGTATTAGGACTTGCTTCTGACTACCTCCATAAACATAATTTAGCATGATACTGATTTTTAGGGTTAGGTTTGGTTAGACACGCGCTTGGCCGGTTTTGCCTAAATTCAACCGATACAAAGTGGAAAAGCGCTTCATACTTGTATTTAATCTGTGGGTTAAGAACGGTACCCTTATCCTTTGGCCCGAATGATGAGTATGAGTGCTTTATGTTCTTAAAAGTTCTTTGGAAAATTACGGTTGAATGAATTCTCGGTTGTGTAGTCATCATGATTGAAGCGCTCGTGGAGTAGCTTGGTGTTCTTTTTAAGTAAGTTCGTATGAGCAAGTGGCCAACTCTGGTGGCGGAGTTTTTAGGCAGCCTAAGGCCTCCGTCATGGCTTAACGACTTAAGAGCCGAGACCG
This sequence comes from Camptogramma bilineatum, assembly GCA_958496255.1. NCBI lineage: Eukaryota > Metazoa > Arthropoda > Insecta > Lepidoptera > Geometridae > Camptogramma > Camptogramma bilineatum. The sequence goes on from OY292472.1 coordinate 1,611,825, forward strand.
ACAATTTAACGTGCCTGCCAAAGTACGGAAGCGCTCAGCTCGTAATGCCACGACTGTTTTCAAGCTCATCGCCGCTATTTGAAAGCTAACTATTTTCCTCACGATTTTTTCCTTCACCGTTTAGAGCTCGTGTTATACATTTACTAGGTACACATTTTTCTAAACAATAATCCATTGACGCATTGATTTTTCAACATGTATTTTGAAATGAAATTGTTAATCTTATTCTTCAATGCGTTTGTATTTCAATTGGTACATTTGGAGAAATATACCCATATTATTGCAGCAGCCAAATTAATTTACTCAGTCTATTGGTAGGTACACAAGATGAGCGAACCCATTCTGTCTTGGATTACAAGAAAATTCAATTCAGAAATTAATTCTGGCTATTGGAGCTTTGAACTTGAATAGAGACTTAAGATCAAAACGGTATACAGGCTGATTTATTTTATCTTATACTATAGTACTAGCTGCTGCCCGCGGCTTCGCTCGCGTGGTAGGCGTACCCAGATAAAAAGTAGCCTATGTTACTCTCCGGCCCTCCAACTATCTCCACACAAAAAATCACGTCAATCCGTCGCTCTGTTTTGACGTGAAAGCAGGACAAATAAACACACTTTCACATTTATAATGTGGGTACGGAGGTACGGATTATTATTATAATAATTTGGATGGACATGTGCCATTTTTAGTTTTCGGTTGGCAAATGGATTTTTAATAAAATAAATATCGAAACGAAATACGATCTTAACTGTTTCTCTAAGGCACTGAAGACATTTTTTCAGGCACTAAAAATATTTGAAGACGTATAACACCTTTCCACATTTATTCAAATTTATTAAGACAAATAATGCAAGCGTAATTTTAGTTGTGGTTTGATTTTCAAACATATGTAATTACAATCACTGGACAACTGGGTCAGTAGATTTGTCCTAAAATATGAACAACGAACTTTTTGCGAGTAGATTTCTGTGGAATTCAAGTTCTCCTTTACAATCTACTTCAAAACTTCTTGCAATTTGTGTAATTGAAGTGATAATTTTGTATTTGTATTTGTATTTATTTATTTAAAGCACGAGTTGGGCTTACAGATTAAACCAAAGCGCCCAAAACGTCTATGCTAATAACAGAATGTGGTAGGTACTTAAAACTATCTTAAATATAGTCATGTCATTGTAAATAATAATAATTCATAATAATTCATTAATTCAAAAAAATAATATTGGTACATTTAGAATAATCATTACAATATAATATCTAAATACAATATAATATCTAAATAAGTAGATACCGTAAAATACGCCAACATTGCCCACTTTTTTCGAATAATTTCAATTTTTGTAAAAATTTTCTATGAGAACATAAGTATTTTCTTTTATCATCTGCTATTATAAGATTATGTGCATGTATTACTTTATCAGATTTTATGATGCGTCAATATTTAATTAAGTATTTTATACATTTTGATGGCGGGCAAAGTTATCTGGACTTTTAGCCAACATTGCCCACGTTGATTTTTGACGCAAATATAGCCTCTAGAGAGATGAAATAAAAAGCCAATACAAGAATTTAAGCAATAATGGCGTTTACTTTAGGAATTAAAACGATACCATAGAAGGTTTCCTAGCAAAGTGGCTGGGCAAAGTTACCCTGACATTTTTTGTCTTTTTCATACAAACCGCATTTCACCAATTAAAAGTGCTAGGGTTGGCACTTCTTAGTTAACTGATCTTGTGATCGTAGTTGTTATAGTTATAAAAAAAACTGGTTATTTTTCATTCAGGTAAGTATTTATTTAATAAACTTTAATCAACATATTTATGTAGGTATCCAAATGAAAATGAAATGCTAATTGAGATCAAAATTAAATGATGTTAGGAGCTAAATTAAAATAATTACTTACTTATCTGTCAGACATTTTACGTTTATCATTAAAGATAATCACATTTCTCTGGAGAGTTAAAGCAAAGAAAAACATTGCAATACAAACATTGCAAGTTAATTAAAAGCTTAAATTACGAGGGAACAGATGAACATTCATACATACATACATACCGGTCAAAATCATAACCCTCCTTTTTGCTTCGCCGTAGTCGGGTAAAAAAAAAACAAGTTTCTGAAGTGCCAACCCTAAGCTTATTTTGATGGCGGGCAATGTTGTCAATAGTAGATCGCTACATTGCTGGATAACTTTGCCCACCGTTATAACTCTTGTTTGAAAAGACATTCAGCAACGATAATAACATATTAATACTCCTAAAGTGTTCTTACATATCATAATATTAATAAAACTAACATGTGTTTTCGCCATCACTCACAATTCACTTATGAATTTGCACCAAAATTTGCCCGCGAAAATACGCACCGTACTCGACGAGTTCCAAAAAGTTACTGAGTGAAGCTAGCGACACACCTGATAGACAGTGATGGTAGACACATAACCTATTTTCTACCAAAGTCAAAAAATGTTACAATATTATTCAAATATTTTTGCAATCTAAAGATTTTCTTATAAATTGATCTTCGGGCAAAATTACCCTTGGTGGCAATGTTGGCGTATTTTACGGTACTCTTATTAATTCTCGATGACAATGCATTATTATGGTGACAGTAAGCTGCCGCTGTACCATGACACAATTCAGTTTAGGAGCTATCTATTTTAAGTTCCTAATCTGGATCGCAAACTATTCGTACCATGACTTATAAAAGTGACAGTTTTGACACAAAAGTGAACCAACTCAACGCGTATTAAACGGTCATGGTACGAATTGAGTGAAGGAAACTAAATCTAACAATTCAGTTTAGGTCATGTTTAGGTTCTGATATTTCGTCAGTGTCATGGCATACGTCAAGCGAAGCAGTTCAGTTTAGGACCTAAACTGGATCGCATATAAAGGTCATGGTAGGCCTGCTGATCTGATGACAGAGTAAGGAGCTGTTCAACGGAACTTTTCAGTGAATAACACTGAAACCAGTCTCTCTCTTATTTTAATCAGCTCGCACATAAAAACTTGTAACTTGAAAAATATTTTTCAACAAAATAATTTTCATTCTTGTAAACAAAATATTTTAATAAAAGATATTTTAAATGAAACCAGAAGTCAACAACAGTACAGAGCTCGTATTTTCTGTGAAATTGCAGTCACGAATTCACAGGAATTAATTCAGTGAATTGTACCAAATTAATCACGCGGGTATCCCGCTACCGCACGTTTAATTTAACGGGACGTTTTCGTTTAATTTAATTAATTAATTTAATTTAATTTAATTTGCACGAAAAATCGGGATCCAAGAATGTGATTGTATTTAATGCTAATTTTAACAACAATGGTAAATCGATCGAGCGAGCGAAGCGAGCGAAACCTGAAAATAAACTAGGTTCCTACATATAGTCAGATTGCTCATTATACGCACTAAAATTGTCAGTCAAAATGTCATTTTTCATATATTTTTAGTTCGTACAATGAGCAATTCGACTATACTTAATTGAAAATAAAAAAAATAGACACGACTTAATGTGCCTATTGCATGCATGCCCATGCTGAGCTAGCGCATTAGACACCATTGTGTAGTGAACTCAGCAGACGTAGCACTTAAACTTATAGGGGTAGTCAGAAACAAGTCCTAATCTAGACTATTCACGCAACGGTGTGCAAGTTCTCAGTTCTGGGCGAACTACTAGTTACTGCTATATATTTTAGTACATGAAGCGCTTTCGAAGCTTTTGAAAGAACGTCGCCAGCGGTCACAAATTGGATGGGTGACCGCAAGTACAAACCAACATTAAGTGACTCTGTGAGTCTGTCTTTGCATAGCTGAAAACTGAATAAATGTTTATAATTGTCTAACTATTGTGAAAATAATATCTCTGTATCTCAACGTCGCAGAAATACAAACTTAAAATGAATAAAACTAAGATCAACTTGATCGGATCAGCTTATATAAATGTTTGCATTTTTCAAATGACTGATAGTTCAGAAACTGAGAGCAAAAATTTACCTTCGTGTCTTACAATAAGGTAATTTTTCCTTTGAAGCTTTTCATCGCGCCTTGCACTTAATTTCCTTACTTCTTCACTTTACTTCAACATTAAACAGACAAAAACCTGCTTTATTCCTTTGTAGTAAGGATCATGTTTATTTATTAGGGAGAGTTTTTTCCCTCATCAATTTAACTGTCTGCTAGAAACTGTCGAGTTTATTACAACACCTTTAATTAAAAGTTTCATTCTTCATTAATTAAAAGAAAAGTTAGGATTACTGTGTTGGCACTTCGTGTAGTTGTGTTTTTTTTTATAAAAAGAAACATTTTGTGACAAAAACGGCACACTGAATATAATGCCAAAGTGAGAATTTTGAATACTATTGAATAAAAAAATATAAGTACCTACAAGTAAGTAAATATTTTTTTTTAAACCGATTTCAATGTTATAGGTAGGTACCTATAAGATATATACCTGTAAGATGAGAAATTTTAAAAATTTGTGTTTTTTTAGATCGGGTATGAAATCGTAGTCAGGTTTTTTTGAAGGAAAGAAAATAAATACATTTATTCAAGAAATACAACAAAGCAAAACAACAAAATGAGAAGAAAAGACAAAAGAAAAAAAATACTTTACTTATGCCACAAATACAACAAAGCAAAATAACAAAATGAGAAAAAAGAATACAAAAAGAAAAAATACTTTTTGAAATCGGTAACGACTCTCGCCTAGATCCAAAGATCTGGCACTGATTTTCAGTATCGCCTAGGAGGAGGGAGGGGATGGGATTGGGGGGGGAGGTAAGTTTTGTTTCAATTAAATTTTTTTGTTTATTTATTTCAGTTCCTACTTAAATTACCTGTAATTAGTTGAATTGCTTCTTAATCCTGAGTACCACTCAATTATGCAAAACAATATCACTTCACCCACAGACCTGACCCTTTGAGGTAAGCCCTTCAATCCTGTACTCAAAATTCCATTTACCCATTAAGTAACCTTAGCACCCACTTCCACTTATCAGCATAATCGACCAAATTAGACAAAACTGAAAAGTTTTATCAAAAGGACCATGGGCATCATTGCTTGAACACTACAACAGCGATGAAACATTTTGTCATATTTACTTATTATTATGAAATCTTTTTAACACTCAAAATTTGGCACTCCAGCTTTAGAATCGCTTGTATCATTGCGGGTTCGAATCCCGAAATTGAAAGTTTTGATAAGACTTTTCATTTTCAATGAAATAATATCTACCTAAGTGTGGTTTAACACTATAAAAATTTAAATTTTATAAATTAGACGATTTATACAACGTTATAAGGCAAAATAAAAAAAGCAATCAAATGGGATTATGCCTTGACTTTCGATCCGAAAGTTGTAACGAATTCCGGGCATGCATCAATAGATTTTTCATTTTGAAAAAAAAAAATCCCAACTCAACACAGCTCTCACGACATTGTACCAAATTAGACGTAGACTAAATTGGTACCATGTCGACGAGAACAAGGTGGAATAAATCAATTTTCAGTCTTTTGGGTTCTACTTTTGGTGTCTAATTCGGAATGAAAGATATTTTGGTCAAACCTTTGCTTTAACGTTTTAAAAGCTGTGTTGTTTAACTTCCTTGATCAATAAAAGTGAGCAGGCTAGCTACACGAGCAATTCCTGTTTAATCGTTACAATAATTGAACCAACAAACGTTTAAAAAAAAATTATGAAAAACCACTGACATTTTATCCCTTTATCAAATAGAAAATAATTGATGATATTGAAACGCCTGAACAGATCTTCACAAATAGCTAAGGACCATCTCGACCACGTCAGTTTTCAAACAAAAAACCTCAATAAAATCAGTTTATCCGTTGAGAACCTATGATGCCACAGACACACAGATACAAAGACACACAGATACAAAGACACATAGATACAAAGACATACAGATATACTACTAAAAACTTATAACAACCCTCTAAAATGAATGAACAAATTTCCTTTGATGCAAAATAATGTCGACTTATCTCCGAGTTAGCTAAACTATGTACCTAAGTGCACTTTGGCTAGGCAATCAATACGCAATATTTAAGGGACCTAGAATACCTGTAATCGATTTTATATCGATACTAGTCTAAGCATGTTTGTTGATATACTTATAATGTTAATGGTACAATATAAAGGGTGTATCATTTTTTAATGTACCTACTGGCAAAATCTACGTCAGATTTGAGGAAACCAAACAAAATTATAATGTACCTAAGTAAAATTTTGTGCCTCAACACCGACCGGGCCCCAGTTTTAGCTATAGGTATCTAAAGCTATACCTATAGGTTTTTATCTACTAGGTGCTCTCATTAAAAATATCGTAATTATTTACATTTAATTTTATGACATTATAAGTACCTACCTAGTATGTGTTTTTTTTTATTTCACAAATAAAATTGTTAAAAAAAAAAGTTCTATACTAGGTATCTGTCAAATCACAATACTCTCATTATGTTTGATAAGGGGTAAGTATTTAAAAAAAAACATCGTCACATTTTTCCAAAATATTTAAAATGTTTTAATTTTACTACAAAATTTTCAATGTTTCCATCTTGCCCATATTTCCACGTACAAGATCCTTTTAAATTAAGGCGCTATCTAGGGCGGTAATGACACTTAATATAATATCTTATCATGTTACAGAACACTCATGAGAGTTTTTAATGGACGCTGTATCATAAAATTATATTACCTATCTTGTTACTAAAGAACATTATTCAAGAGAATACACCAAGAAAGTAAGAAATTGTTGCTTGAAAGTTATACAAGACGACAAAAGATGTATGGGTGGCTATAGTCGTATTGCTCATTATACGGACTAAAAACATATGAAAAATGACATTTTTTCCTTAAATTTTAGTCCGTATAATGAGCAATCCGACTATAGCATATAATCACGTTGATGCGGGGATGATGTGAATAATAAGTAAGTAAGTTCATATGAGCAAGTGGCCAACTCTGGTGACGGAGTTTTTAGGCCGCCTAAAAGCCTCCGTCATGGCTTAACGACTTGAAAGCCGGGACCGACGATTTAACGTGCCCTCCGAAGCACGGAAGCGCTCAGCTCGTTGGGCGCGGCCACTCTTAGGATGGGTGACCGCAAGTGGTATGTAAATAATGTCCAACACTGAATGATTGTATGCGCAGATTATTAGGCACAGTTATTAGGCACGTAAGTACAGCAAGCACAGATAGAAAGAGTAAAAGGAGTACAATGAGGAGGTGAAAGTTGATAGTCTATGAAAGTTCGCAAGCACTGGAAAATAACAAATACCGTTTATATAGTTTGTTGCCGAGCCGTGATAGTTCTTCAATTGTAAAGAAGAATTAGTGGAATTTAGGAATTATGTAGAAATTTAGTAGGTTTTTCTCACTCTATAACTGTTCGAGCAGCCCGACTGGGGAAGAACCTCTTTACAGAATATCGCAGCCAAATAACATCATTCTTCTCAAATAGTGCTGTGTTCCTGCGGTTGCCAGAGCTCTGCGAGGAAGCGCTGCAGTGACAACTGGTGGACCAGTCTTGACCATTGTGTTGTCGGCGTAGTGATTCCTCTTTTAAAGGGTCAGCAGCGCGAGTGTGACTCCTCTGGTGTCACAGGCGTCCATAGGCTACGGTAACCGCTTACCATCAGGTGGGCCGTATGCTTGTCTGCTACCTTAGTAAAGAAAGTGTTTATAATGTTCATAACAATGATAAATTCAAAAGTTTTGCTTCGTAACCATTTTTATTTTGCGATTTCTACCGCCGCGTTTTAGAACTTCGTTCCAAAAAGTCTCTTCACATTACCAAAAGATCTGAGAGAATATTTACCGCACCTTAGGGATATAGTTATGGTCCTGTTTCTGTTTCTGTAAGCATCTCTGAAGACTCTTATGTCTGTAATTATTATGTTTAATAGGTACGTTAAAAACGTAATAGTTCCCCGTGGCTAATGACCCGTGTTGGCTTAGTGGTATCTGCTTTGACTTTATGGCTTGTTTGTGTTTTGTCTACAGCGTGTCGCCGATTGCGTCCACGAGTTGACCATTCACAGCACAGAGAAATTAATTTTAACCATTCACAGCACAGAGAAATGTGCTGTGAATGGTCAACTCGCGGACGCGACCGGTGACACGCTGAAGAGTGAAACAAGCGTAAAGCTGGTGGTTTCCGCGATATACCAAGACCTGATACAAAGACACGGTCTCCTGTCTCTATATCTGGACTTGGTATCCGGTCTCGGTCTCGGGACCGGTATTTGTCATGTCGGGGGCCATACTACGGGGATATGGCAAAAGTTTTGTCGGAGTTCTGTGGTGTGGCCGGCCACTTTTTCCAATCCGTCCAATGGCAAAATTTTGCCATTGGACGGATTCGTATCAGTCGAGTGAGAAAAATCCGGGACACAGAAAAAATAATAGTAGGTACCTAGTCTATTTTGCTTTTGCAGTGTGGCCAACCGTTTCCAGCTTTAATTTAGGCGAAATTCAAGGCGGAAAATATCCTAGTATTGTGGCCCTACATCATTAAGGCTTTGTAGGGTGCCAGTTCACTCGCGATACCGAGTCAGGGAGACCGAGATGAGAGACAGAGACCGCCAGCTTAAATGACAGGTACTGGGCCTCTAGCCAAGTGGCATCAATCTTTTCTATTCTAAAATTCGCTTCGCTATCGCCGATGTTTCATTGGTGGAAGACCACGTTACCTTACATTTGACCTTGGTTCGACCAATGAAAACCTCACGTTCGAGTGTTAGCGAAGTTAGAAAACGAATCGCTTCATAGCGAAGGCCGGTTGGCTAGGCCCTGGTCTCCTCAGGTCTGTCGCTATCCCTGGTCTCCGGCGTGAACAGTTAGCTTTAGGACTATTCAAAGCCTTTGACAGCAACGACAAGGATTTTGTTTATCTTGCTTTGATGCAAGTACCTATTAGTACCTTTGGCGGCCTAAAAACTCTGTCACCAGAGTTGGCCACTTGCTCATACGAAAGAAGAAGAAGAAGTAGCAAAGACCTTATATAAGTATCGACCTTTCATGGTCGATAAATTTGAACCTGTTTACGTGAGACTAACAGGGTGTCTATACAGGTATAATGTCTTTGATTAGTAGTGTCATCGGTAATGATGAGGTAATCCACGGGAGATTTTAAAGTATGCGTTTAAACAGCCAATAAGAATAGTAGTGTCACGGGAAAGTAAAATTTTCATTCACACTAGTAGTAGAGCCGAGCGGTAGTGCCAAGGGAAATAAAGGCAATAAATGCTAAGGATGCCTCCAGAACTAACTATCTAGGATGTATGAAAGTAATAGTTGTTGTCTGCACTAATATGTTTTCAAAAGACAAAGGCTGAACCTTTGGCTGAGGCCAAACGAGCGTATTTTTTTGAGTTGGGAGTCGCGTAATTTTGGTCGCGTAATTTCTGCTGCATTTGTTTTCATAGAAAATCCTTTTTGATTCACACGGCGACGCAAAAAGAGTTGTTCGTTTTTGTTGAAAGTAGATTACGCTAGGTACTCATTTTTCGCGACTCAAAGAATTACGCTCGTTTGGCCACAGCCTTTATGCAGCACGAAAAAACGTTTGTGAGCTTGGATGTAGGAGGTATCCCATGGAACAATTCATCCAATTTAAAAAAATCTTTCACAGATGGAAAGTTTTTGTATGCCTGAATGTCATTGTCTGAATGGCTAGTGTATGCTGCTATTACTTAAGTGCTACTTAAATGAAGACAGGGGAGAACCTTAGTACTGTTTAAAGATATTCCACTTTCAATGATCTCTAATTAGATTTGTCGAGTGCTTATTTATTGCTCTTATGTCGTGTGAGGTGTTGACACTGAATTATAGACATCAGAATTCAATTACAAGGACAAAGACAGATTAATTGATGCGAAGATTAGAGGCAATCACTAATTTAAAGGCAAATATTCATGGATTATGGAGAAATTGAGCCATGAAAGGGGCCTGTGGCAAATTATACCAATACATCTATACTTCTATACTAATTATATAAAGCGGAATTTTTTTTTGTTTGAACGCGCTAATCTCAGGATCTACCAGTCTCAGGATTTAAAAAAATCTTTCTGCATTTGATGAAGGTTGAAAGTCTTGAGGAAGGTTATAGGCTACTTTTCATCATCATCATCACCATATACCATCATTACGGGGGCAACGCCGCGAGGGCGCTGCTAGTTTAGTATAAACTTCCTACTTATTCAGCTCTTTGAAGCGCTCGTGGCGTAGCTTGCTTGGACGTTCTTGATTGATCGTTGAAGTTAAACAGCGTTGGGCGCGGTCACTTTTAGGATGGGTGACCGCAAGTGGTATTGCGAGCTGAGCGCTTTCGTGCCTCGGAGGGCACGTCAATTGTAGGTCCCGGCTTTTAAGTCGTTAAGCCATGACGGAGGCCTTTAGGCGGCCAAATAACTCCGTCACCAGAGTTGCTCAAACGAATGAAGAACTTATTCAGCTCGGTATTGTATCTCAATTCTCTTCAATTATTTCCATAATTTTGGACATATAGTATAATTTTAAATCTTGATTTTTTAAACTCATTTGAGATTAATATAAAATTATATAGCACTAGCAATCAACCGTCTTAACAAAATTACAATTACACCAATATCACCACATTGAAACCATTTTAATCTTAACAGGTGGCAAAATTAAAAATTAATAAAAACCGACTTGAATGTTTTAAACTGAGCAATTTTCTGCACTCTCGAGGTGCATTTCTGTTCATAACTCCGAAGATCCTTGACAGATCCTCACCAAATTTTTATGACATCAATTGAAAAGTATACCCATTCAAACTAAATATTTTTTTAAATCGGTCCAGTCGTCTTTGAGTAATCAGGGGGGCAATTCTACTAAATGACAACGTCAAACATTCCGCTGCGTTTTGTTTCGTTATCCTATATGTCAGCCATTTGGTCCAAACCATATCTAAGGCCGGTTTTAGTCTCACGCTCACCATCAGCGCTGATAGATGAGCGAGCTTTATTACAATGAAATAAGGATACTGATTGCTTGGCAAAAATGACTACGCTGATTGCTGTCGTCAGTGCTGGACAATCAGTATCCTTATTTCATTGTAATAAAGCTCGCTCATCTATCAGCGCTGATGGTGAGCGTGAGACTAAAACCGGCCTAAAATGTCACCACAACAGAGTCGTTTGTCATTAGTAGAATAGGAAACAGACGAAAATCTAAGGTTTAGTTGACGTCTTGCTTGTGGTTGATAAAAAGTTTAGTAGTAGAATCGGCACCCAGGTAACATACATAAAAAAATATTCCGTTGAATTGAAATCTCCTCCTCTTTTTTCCTTTGAAATTAAAAAGTAGCAGAAAATTTACAATGTACATTCACTTCATGCCATCGATTGTGTGTATAAATATTCATGCAGCTCTGTTAATTTGTTGAAGCTACTTGCGTCAACTGAGTTATTCGTAAACCGGGTTTATTGAGTTCAGTCATTTTACAGTGGAAAATATCACGGCAATTCAAAAAAAAGGTTTTCGCGAATCGGAAAAATAAACGTTGAATGTTAAAGGAATTTCTCTGTAGTACAACAGAAATGAAAAAAAAAAAGAAAATACTTAAAAAAAAAATTGTAACACTGTTTGAGATGGAGTAGGTTTGCCCAGCACCTAAACATCCTCTCAGATTAACCGGCCATATCCACAGGAAAGCCCAAGGTCAATACGTGTGAACTGACTTTCCACGGGTTTCCTCTCGATGTTTTCCTTCACCGTTTAGAGCTCGTGTCAATGCGCATTTTTCGATACGAAAAATCCATTGATGCACCCAAGACCTTCGGATCGAAAGTCGAGGTACTAACCAACTCGGCCAACACGGCTCTTAGATACCATTATGTTACCTAATCCATTTCTTCTTCTTCTTCTTCTTCTTCTTCTTCCGGTCTTATCCCATCTTTATTTGGGGTCGGCTCTCCTAATCGTTCTTCTCCAAAGATGTCTTTTCTGGGTCGTCACTGGGTCAATGTTGTTATTTGTTATCTGTTGTTATTTGTTACCTAATCCATTTATTCTACAAAACACGGCAAAATATTCGCTACTCAACGTAATGGACTGTTTGAAACAACTGGCTATCAGTCCATCAGTCAAAGGAATCTGCATCGCGATCGGACTATTCTCGTCCAATTCATAGCGGTGAATGTTTTAACTGATCGTATCGCTTCAATCTGAAAGTAGTTTGTTCGAATCCCGGTAATGCACAATATTAATTATAATATTTTGCGAAAATGTGATCCTTGGAAGAGGTCATAGCGTTCAAAGTGGTCATAGCGGTCCTACTGAATAAATTATATTTGAATTTTGAGGTCACAACCCTCAGCACTGAGGAGAACGATGCATGAAGGAGGATTCCACAATAAAAAAACTGTGGATTTAAAAATTGGTGGATATTTAACACAGCGCCATCTAGCCCCAAACTAAGAAATGATTGTTATATGGGAACCAGATTACTGATGGAATACGTCGAAGTTTTTGAAAATACATCTAAGTAGATTTTGTTGACAAATTCGACCAAATTTGTATACCGACCTTGACCGACTTTGTTGACCGACTTCAACTGACTTTGTTGACCGATTTCAACCAACTTCAGCCGACTTTTTTGACCGATTTCGACCGAAAGCAAATCAAATCGTAAGTTTCTTCTCATTTTTTATTAGATTACGTTCCGTTCATGTAAAGATTGCCCCCTGACACTAGTAAAAAATATAAAGGCCTTAGATTTTTACACGAGCGAGCAAAGTCACAGGTAAAGGCAGTACCAATTTCGTTTTCAATTAACTGATATTCGCTGGTAAAAATACGAACAGACTGCAGTTCCAATCAGATTAAATCCCAAATTCTCTCTGATTTATTTCGTCTGTTTTGTTTGAGTGATATTTAAGTTATGGATGGGCTTTCATATTATTTTACGGAGCATGAATGTATTTACTTTTTACATCAATCATCATCATAATCCTTATGACAAAAGCCTCATAGGTATCTATCGGATGTATTTTCGTATGTCTGATCTTATCGTGAGGGTGTTATTAGGTATCGCTTTATTTGATCATTTTCGAAAATCAATCATAAAAATTATCAAAAAAAAAGTGAAAATTTTATGATTATGTTGGCCTACTCAAATTAAATGTACTTTTGGTTTTACGTAACACGACTTTATTTCGATTTACAGACTTTATAATATTAAGCTAGCCAACCAATATCTCAATCTTTACAACTTCTACTAAGTATGCGTCCGCTCAGAGTCTCAGTCAACAACCAAAAAACCCCCCGGTATCGGCCGCATCTCCTTTTATATCATTTCTTTTCGTAAACAACAAGATGGCGGCCGGCGGGAACCTTCCGGTTGCTAGCTATGACTTCTTTACATATTAAACATTTTACACAATATAATATTTCATAATTCCTTAAAAATTATACCTACATCAAATATAAACATCAATTAGAATTATATTTCTGTGAACCATGATTTGGAATTATTACTTTTATTGAAGATGGCAACAATTTATTAAATCATATAGTTTTTAAACCATAAACAATTCGAACCTTACACTCGTCCATCCTGATATCGTGTATGCCCCCATACACGTCTCTGTTGAAAACCTTACACTCGAGCAACTTTACAAGACTATCATCTAATAAATTATTTAGATTATGACATCTACATTAACACTTTAAACAGAAACAAAATTTTTAAATCAGAAACTAAACATTCCCAAAACTGAGCATTTACCTTGACAAATTTCTAATACATATTACTAAGTACTTAATTTGTATCCGATGAAAACAGGTTGCAAATCCATCCTTTTCCTTGTCTCTTGCTCAGCTTTATCCATCCGACGAGGACAAGCAGCTCCTCCATCCAATCGCGCTCTTGTCCCTCGATCAACTTTATCCATCCGACGAGCACAAGTAGCACATCCATCCAATCGCGCTCTTGTTCCTCGACCAACTTTATCCATCCGACGAGGACAAGTAGCACATCCATCCAATCGCGCTCTTGTCCTTCGCGCAACTTCATCCATCTGACGAGGACAAGTAGCACATCCATCCAATCGCGCTCTTGTCCTTCGATCAACTTTATCCATCCGACGAGTACAAGTAGCGCATCCATCCAGTCGCGTTCTTGTCCCTCGCGCAACTTAATCCATCCGACGAGGACAAGTAACACATCCATCCAATCGCGCTCTTGTCCTTCGCCCAACCAGTAAGCCAAGTCGCGAATCCATCCATTCTCGCTCTTGGGGCTTAGTGAACCAATCGAGACTATAGGCCAAGTCGCGAATCCATCAATTCTCGCTTCTTGACCTGAAACAAAAAGAAAACCATCCTTAAATAAACTATTCATCAATCATGGTATCATTGTCATGAAATTCTATGGAATCTACGTGTATCCATGGTTTCAACCGGTCTGATACAATCGATCATTTTCCAACACTAACTACTCTAAATGGACCTTCATATTATGAAGTAGTGTTGAATATGACGTGACTGACGCGGCTCTTTTGTCCCGTACAAAATTCAACTTTGAGTGATAGGCTCAACTTCTAAAAATGTCATGCTTCAATTCAAATGTCATGTGACCATACACAATATGACAAAATCAGAAAATCACGTTACTCTTTCCTCAAGTTTCATTCAATCTTCAATCACACCTCGCTTGACAATAACAAGAAATAATTCTGAACTGATCAGACAGATTGTCATATGCGAATGAATGAGTAGTCCGCCAAAATAATGAACAGTCAATTGAAAATGACCGGCTCAAATGAGCCGGCTCACGGTACCGGCTCAAAATCAAAATGAACCTACTCTGACAAAAGTCAGTCTAAAATCATGTCATACCCAACATTAATATGAAGGCAATAGCTTCGTAGGTACTTTTACTATCATTCTGAAAACCCGTCTTTGCTCTCAAAGATCAACATTCGCAAAATATTTTAATACTTAATCGAGTTTACCGTTTGCATATGCTCTGTTCTTTCGGCTGTGACGATAAGCCATTAGCAGTGAAAATACATAAATCTCTTAAATCAAGACCAGATATTGAGGAAATTATGGCTAGACGAGTGTTCAGGATTCCTATTCCAAAAGTTGAATCTGAAACAACCCGACGCAGCCCACGTTTCTCTCATCCCACAATTTATAATAAAGTAGTCAAGATATGTGATAAAAAGGACTGCTCAACTTTTACATGCAAAACTATAGTTAAGAATTGGCTCTTGGTGTCAATTCTAGTACCAAACCTTTTATCAACCTCAAGCCAAACCTTAACTTAGATTTTCAACTGTTTCCTATTCTACTAATGACAAACGACTCAGTTGTGGTGAGCCAAGGCTCGAACTATGGCAGAACAAATTTTAAAAGCTATTCTACTATTTCACCAAATAGCTGACATTTAAGAGATCGAAACAAACCGCATCGGAATGATTGACGTTGTCATCTAGTAGTAGCCCAGCTTAAAATTATCTTATGATGACGCTGAAAACCTTGTGCTCTCTTGACAACATAACGATTCATATTCATGGAACTCAACTCAAATGTGCACACAACACACACCACACACATACCTACACATACAAACATTTATGTAAATACTACTTACCATCTTGTAAAATATATAAATGCCCGTCTCTTTTAGTTGTTTCTTTAGCTGTTTATTTCTCAAGTAGTCAGTAAAAATAATATTTATATGATAATGAAAGTAAACATTACATCATCACCCACAAACTTTGCATAATTGTAAAATCGACTGCATTGTGTTAATGATAATCACGAACTCCAGAGCCTCAAAACACAGGCATAATACGCCTAGTTTGGGTCTCGAAGTTAATCAAAATAGTTTTAATTGTTCAAGCCATGTATGTTACTGCTCTGTATAACCAGGCCTGTCTCACTTCTCACTTTAGGTATTTATCGGACGCGCGCCGCCTCGGGCGGCGCGCGACATAGGTTACCACTTGCCGCTCGCTCGGCTTGCGGACTAGACGCATTGTGCGTAATTATCGTGATCTCGTATACATCGTTTCTTGTGATTTTTGCACGATAACTAAACGATCTAATCCGTATAAAAGATACTGCTGTGTCTACGGGCGTCTAAACAAAAGGAAAAGCAATGAATGGACATTAACATTCCACAAAATTCCGGAAGATATTGAAAGGTTGGTAGGTACCTACTAAGCTTTTTTATAATTTGTTGTAAGTACCTATTTAAATAAATCATCAATAAATACCTAGGTAGGTACTTACTTTTACTCTGTAACTGTAGGTGCATAATGAAAACGAGATTTTATAGGTACCTATTCGATTCCTTTTTGATTGAATAGGTACCTGTTTACAAATAAACAAAAATAATACACCTACAAAACTACCTACCTACAAAACTGTAGGTAGGTATGTACCTACAGTTTTGTTTATTTACATATCCTAATGTAACTAATACCTAAAAATAACTTATCCATTAAGTAGGTACCTAACCTACTTAATATAATAATTGTAAGTGTTTAGAAGTTACATTACATTCATAGAGCCATGTTGGTCGAAGTGATTAGTACCTCAACTTTCGAGACGAAGGTCGTGGGTTCGAATCCTGGCCGTGCATTAAATTGCAAATGTGATTGCAAACCTAACATTAAAAGGGTGATTATCGGATAACGGCTCCCGGTCTAGTTGTGTGTGTCTGATCGATGTCTAGGTAGGTATGAAGGTATAGATATTTTGAAATGCAATTGTTTACAAAACGAACGAGATAATAATGTATCTACCTACTTCACCTACCTACGTACAATACGTAGTACCTACTTTTTTTTTTTTTTTTTTTTTTTTTATTCAACCTATCTCGTCCCACTGCTGGGCAAAGGTCTCCCCCAACTCCTTCCATCCATCTCTGTCTCTCGCCGTCTCCCACCAGTCACTCTCAAAGGCATCGATATCGTCGCGCCAACGCTTCCGCTACTTAGTACCTACTTACTACTATTTATTCTGTGGTAACGGTAGATTAAATTATATTTAGGCCTACTTATTTTAGAACTTAAGTAGGTACTGTTTTTGTGACAGATAAAATAAAATTTAATTTATTTGTGTTGTCGCAAGCGAAAATTCGACAACCCTTACGAGTCGCGTCACACCGCGCCAGACAGTGACACAGTTACGCATTAGAGCAGGATGGGAATGTTTAGGCAAATATCTCGATAGGTAATAGGCCCATAGGCGAGTTGAATTGCACTTTATAGCTTCGCCGCGAGAGTCTCTATTTAAACAAATTTACTCGCGAAGTGACCCTTCTGTACGTAGTACTAGTATTCTGTGGTATAACTAAGATGAAGATTTCTTTAGAAACTGAAGCAAGGTCTTAAAATATTCCATGTAGAGTGATGGTTAAACTGCACCACGCGCACGACTTACTAGCCCTAGTTCAAAATGAGTAAAACGCTAAGCGGAATACCTCACTCACATTCTTCTTTAAAATGTAAATACTTATAGGACAAATGAAAAGATACTAAATCATTCTTAAGTACTTAATCAATTTATCATTCATAGGTTACTCAATCCATTTACCATTCATAAATTACTCAATCCATTTACCATTCATAAATTACTTAATCAATTGACCATTCTTAAGTCACTCAATCAATTTATCATTTTTAAGTTACTCAATCAATTTACCATTCTTAAGTTACTCAATCAATTTACCATTCTTAAGTTACTCAATCCATTTACCATTCTAAAGTTACTCAATCAATTTACCTATCTCTCAATCAATTTATCTTTAGTAGAAAAGAATGGACTACATAACTTGAGCGACGTTCTTCGTCATGTTCCGCTTGGAGATCACGCTCCAACCGACGAAGACGCTCTCGTTCGCACTCCAAGTTCTCTGCACGTAGGCGCAGACCCCAGCTGCGGCGACAGCTGCGTGCTGGTTTCACTTGCCGTGGTTCATCTCCAAAATCATCCATTTCACTGAAACTTGCAGACATTTTCCATGTGTTAGATGCGTTCATGGCGTATAAAAATAAAGATCATTTATTAGGATAAAACATGTGTAAACCGAGATGTTAAATATGTAATCAAAATTTTAAAATTCTGAATTAACTAGGTACCTCATTCGATGCTATTTATTCAATAAGTGAAGTAAATTGATCTAATCCGTATGTAAAGCAACATGGGATATAATTAACAGAGTAAAACAATAACTTATCATAACTGACCCTTTGACTATTGCTACTTCTTTTAATGATTTCTATAGAGACCAAACATCGACTTCACAAAATACAGATTTAAAAATTTGCCAAATTAAGAAACATAACTCAATGTATATGATTCCAACTATCCCTGATGACATTAGTGAAACAAGTGGCTAATACAATATCACATGTTTTATGTCACATTATGAACTTATGTATCGTGGAAGGAGTCTTTCCAAACAAATTGATAACCATAGTCATCAAACCCATTTTTAAGAAAGGCGATAGAAAAGACATGGCTTGCTGCACACTTATTGCAATAATCCTAATTCTATCTAAAATATTTGAAAAGAGTCATTTATGATAGGGTTTACGAGTACTTTGAAAGTAATAATCTTTTTGCAACAGAACAAGTAGGATTTAGAAAAAATAAGTCAATTAACCAAGCTGTATATAAATTTTTGTCAACAACAATGAACGCTATTGACGGTAATACCACTGCGTGTGCTCTATACATGGACCTATCGAAGGCATTTGACTTTGTAGACCATAGAATTTTAATAAGAATACTAAATTCATATGGTGTAAGGGTTAACGTATCTAATATTCTCGAATCATATCTTAGTGACAGGCAGCCAATAACTCGAATCACTAAAATATGACCTAGGTCCAAAACTGAGTGCAAATATGTGTCACTGCTACGGAAAGTTAGAGTCGGAGTGCCTCAAAGTAGCATCCTTGGGCCTCTACTTTTTATAATACATATTAATCATCTATCCCAAATTTCTAAACACGAAACTATAATGTTTTCAGATGAAAGCACTATTGTGTTTACAGGAAATAATAAATCATTACTAGAATTTGACATCAACAATACTCTCAGTGACATAATAAAATGGTTAACTTCAATAAATTTAACGATTAACTAAAGTTGCCCGGATGGAATGTAGCCTATGTCCTATTCCCGCTCATTTTTCTGTCTATGTTTTGAATTTCAGCAAAATCGGTTTAGTGGATGTCGAGTTATAGAGGAACAAACATACATCCTAACATCCATCCGTCCAAACATCCAAACTTTCGCATTTGTAACTAATATTAATGTGATTACAACCCTAAAACTGTTCCGTAGTAAATAGATGTTTATCCTACAAAATTATTCTAATTACTATTTACTATTCAACTAATCTTACCATACCATTAAACAAAATAAAATATCAAACCTGTACCTATTCAAATCTTATAAAACCTATTTGTCTCTTGGACTATAAAACTAAGCAAAGACCCGCAAATAATACCACACTCACACCGCCTTCTGAACTCGCATAGTACGGTGCAAACTAACTCACGACAGGCACACAGCTTGCTACTCTGCCTGCATTGCAATTGCAGCCTGTTACGCACACGTCTAAAAAAAAACTACGAGTAAAGTGATGGTAGTAGGAGATGTATTTTGCTTCAAAGATCTAACTACCCCATCAATAATGTTGGTTATACTTTGAGATTTTGACTACCAGATAAATTATTATTTCCTTCTAAAATGTTTTGCAAACATAAACCTACCTGTAAATACTAACAAGTGAACTGTAATTTTGTTCTTATGAGAATAAACTCTATAAACCGAACCGAAACAAAACAAATGTTATGATTTTTAGAAATAGAGATTTTAAAACGAAGGATATAGATATAAACTATTTAGGGCATAAACTAGAACATGTTAACTCTACAAAAATTTTTAGGCTTGCATATTGACTTGAACTTAGCCTGGCAATCACATGTCGAAAACCTGTGCCTAAAACTAAGTCAACAATTCTACGCCCTATACATGCTGTCTAAAGTTAAGGGCAGAAGAAATGTGCGAGGGCAATGTGTAAGTTAAGACAAACAGACAGCTGAAACCTATTCTTCGTTAACTTAAACATTTTAACTGTACCCTCAATATTTGTTAACTTTAGAAGTCGGCGCCTGGGCCGTAAAATTTGTTGCCCAAAAATAAGACTGCATTATATTAATAAAAGTGTCTTCTGTATGGCATCTAAGATTTATAATAATTTACCCGAATCTATTCTAGGAATTGATCAAATACATATTTTTAAATTAAAACTTATTTTGTCTCTCTAAAATTCGAACCAATTACGGCAAAAGCAGTATATGCTATGAAGGGACTATCTTATTTAATAAACTTCCAAAAGAAATTAAAACCTGCAACAGTCTCAACGTTTTTTAAACTTAAAAAATCACATGATTACATCATTTTAAATCCGGCCCTGCACTATTACTGCATTCTAAACTACAATCGCCCGCCGTGTGGTTCGTCACACAAACTACAAAATATTATGAACTACCCTCTTAATGTCTACAAAACGACTAATCGATATATTATTATTTTTTACGAAACTCCTTTACCCTGTAGTGTACTTACATTGAATAATACCTAGCATACCTACCCAATTTAAATGTGATAAAATATAAACCTAAACTAGTAGTGTTATGAAGTTAAAGTGTTTATACGCTCACTGTTATCGATAACATAAATTTAATATATCTAGTTCTCATTAAGTGAAATGTAAATTTATTTTGAGAAAATAAAGTTCTTTAACCAGAAAAATTACTTCTGCAGAAAGTATTTCATAGCATTGACGAATACTTGACTTGCAAATTGTACCTAATCCCATGACATGTTTCCGACTTAATAATAATAGTATGCCTGTATTTAGTTTAATTTCATTTAGTTTCTATTTAATCTGACATGTTAATTTTGATTTTAATTTTACTTGCCTTCCTAATAATATTAATTTTATATTATTTTGCATGCTTTAAATATGCTGATCATGGCTGAACACCTCTATTGTTTTTACCAACCACTGTAACCCATGTTTAGCAAATAAACTAAGCTAGGATTTTCAGATTAGATAACATCTACATTAGATACAAGCATCTCATTATTCCAGAAATAGAATGAAAGAAGTTAAATAAATAAAATTAACACAATAGTACGAAGTACCAAAGTTGAAACTGGTTTAAATCGTGTCAAATTAATTTTAATATACCATAAGTACCTTCCTTCATAATCGGGCAAAAATATATTCGTGCGTGCTTAAATAATTTTAACTGATAGAATGACAAGCCAAAGTTGTCTTTCACGACAAGAAAGACAAACCTGCACTTATTTAATTTTAAAAAGTAGGTATGTAAAACCAGAAAAAGAATGCTCCTCGTAAAACATCGGAAACAATGGCATAAAACTACAAAAACGATTGTCAAAAATCATTTGGAAATGAAAACCACTCACAATTTCAACTCTATCGCAAACAAATAAAATATCAATGCCATTTTCAAGAAAAGCAAATTATTTGCAAGCCGTGCGAGCCGCGCTGATAATTATACATTGCTGTTGGACACATTCGAAAAACACGAAAACAACCGATGTCCACTCCAAAGCTTGAAGTACTGTACAAGGCAAAGCAAGAATTTGCCTTCAACGTAATACGATGTCAATAAGTAGGTACCTAACTGACAAGCTTGCGACAAGAAAGGCAAAACCACCGCCCATCATTTCTCATAATTATGCTCTGAACCTATCAACTTGGGTTTCATCATTACATTATAATTTTCTTATTATCAAATATGCAGTGTCGGTAGTTTCAAATATCCAGACACTGCCTTTACCATAAATTAAACTGCCACGGTCAGATAATCTCGGTACAATACCGACTGGCCCGTGCCAGAAAAACATAGGTAAGTAGGTATAGGCAAATAATTATTATTATTTGAGATGAAGAAAAAACCCAAGTATTACTTGTGGGTACTGGACATCCTACACATTGAAAGGTATTCGTAGTTCCAGATAGTCTCGGTTCTATACCGACTGGTTCAAGCGAAAAACAATTCAACGAAGTAAGTGTAACAAAATACCCACAATTTATTATGAAGTGTTCACACAATCGGATAGTCTCGGAACAATTCCGACCGAATCGTGCTAACAAATCTTTATAATGAAATCACAACATAATTATGCCAAAAATCGTAGTCTTAACAAAAAAATAGATTAAATACCAAAGTTGTACATACCCTTATTATTCCTTGGTTCCATCCCCGCTTCTGATATGTTGGCCTACTCAAATTAAATGTACTTTTGGTTTTACGTAACACGACTTTATTTCGATTTACAGACTTTATAATATTAAGCTAGCCAACCAATATCTCAATCTTTACAACTTCTACTAAGTATGCGTCCGCTCAGAGTCTCAGTCAACAACCAAAAAACCCCCCGGTATCGGCCGCATCTCCTTTTATATCATTTCTTTTCGTAAACAACAAGATGGCGGCCGGCGGGAACCTTCCGGTTGCTAGCTATGACTTCTTTACATATTAAACATTTTACACAATATAATATTTCATAATTCCTTAAAAATTATACATCAAATATAAACATCAATTAGAATTATATTTCTGTGAACCATGATTTGGAATTATTACTTTTATTGAAGATGGCAACAATTTATTAAATCATATAGTTTTTAAACCATAAACAATTCGAACCTTACAATTAGAAAACATGCAAATGAATGGAAATCAAAAGTAATTTAAAAACCACGTTTTTTAACGCATTGTTATCGAGTTGTGAGCTAGGTACCCTAAAAAAATCAGCTGGGCCTGAATTCTACTAGATGACAACCGCTTTGGTTTTGGTTCGATCTCTTAAATGTCAGCCATTTGGTGAATAGTAGAATAGCTTTTCAAAAATTTGTTTTGCCAAAGTTCAAAACCTCACCACAACTGAGTCGTTTGTTATTAGTAGTCATGGAAACAGTCGCTTTAGTTTTGGTTTTGGTTGAGGTTGATAAAAAGTTCGGTACGAGAATCGACGCCCTGGATAGCTAGAGTACGCGCCAAAACTGAAGTTCGATAGACGCAGCGCTGCTATCGTAGAACTAGGTTAGGTAAAAAATTACTAATTGTCCAAATAAGGCTTGAATAAAAATATTTATGCAAGTTTGAAAGTTCGTTAGCTCTACACACCAGAACAAATGAACGACCTTGACTAAAAAAGCATAATACAGTAAATAAAACAATTAGTTCCCGCTTTTGCCGTAGGACTTGAGTGCTGAATCCTACTCTAATCTAAAAATTTCAGCTGAAAAGCTAATCGGGAAGTACACAAACAAGAAAGTGACTTAATAAAAACTTGGTAAGTAGTAAAATGAGTAACCATGTTTGTGTTGCCAACTCTTTTCATTTTCATTAAAATGCCAGTGACAAAAAAGAATATCTTAAATCTTTACTCATTAATATGAATAATGGCTATAACATTACCATATCTATATTAATATCACTTGCTCTTAAAAATTCCATTTGATTTTGAGCTTCAATATATTCGGATATTGAGGGATTAGATTCATTTCTGCTTGATCCGCTGATAGATTGTTCAATCTGTCTGCCTAGTTAATTGAATAAAGCGTTTCGTTTTCGAATTAGAAATCAATTTGGATCCAACTAGTTTGATAATCTACTGTTCTATCTGAAAAATGTCTAGAGATATTTTTTTTATTTAAACCTCTGTAGCCGTACCATGAACTCTTAGAGCAATGAAATGAAATGAAATGAAAATACTTTATTGCACACCTTAAAACTACAAAATACAACCAATAATAAAATTAAGAAACAAAGTACAATGGGCGGCCTTATCGCTAAGAAGCGATCTCTTCCAGGCAACCTAGAGCAATGTTAAAACAAGCTTGAAACATGACAACGAATGTCATTTATAAAGCAATAAGACTGTTTTAAGCTTGTTTTAACATTGCCCTAAGAGTTCATGGTATGGCTTCAGGGGGTTATTTATAGCGTCTAAGACTTGAGTGCTATTTTACAAAATGTTTTCACAGAAACAGATTTATCGAAACTTGCACCTGACTACTCTCTTACAACATTTTTGAAGAATTTTAAATTCATATATTTATATTTAATTGTCCACAATAAAATGTTTAATATAAAATTCTAATAAAAAATAATAAAGAGGGTGGATACCACCTAGGTACTTTATTATTTATTATTAGAATTTTCCGTCCACACATTTTTGTAATTAAAAGTCTTAAACTTATTTAAAAATTCAACATAGTTCGATCTACTTATAAACTTCACTCAACTTCTGTCAAAATAGAAACACCGTTTAAACTATTGCCATCCCTTGATGGTGACCAAATGGTGAGAAAATAGTGACAGGGCGAATTTTGAGCATTGTTTAGCATTGTTGAACACTGTCAAGTTGAAAGAGCGCGCTTTTAAGTAAGTTTTTTTTTTAATTAGATAATAGAGCTAAAGATAATATACATTCACTCAGTATTATAGTCAAATTATTGTTTTAAAAACTAGGTGATTCTTGTATAACATTTATCTATGAAATTTTGTTTACCTATGAAACAAAACATCACACACAACCTTCTACGTAGGCATTCACATCTTTTCATATTTTCTAAAAAAAATAACGAAGGACAAAATAAAAGTGGTGCAAACACGCTCACACCCATTCACACCGCATAATACGTTCAGAAACTCGAAAAATAGACATGGCATTTAGTTAATAAAGAAACTAATCTTTAAAAAAAATAGGACCCTTCAGACATTACTCTAGTTCTACATTACATTACGTCAGACATTACTCTATTATCTACCTTTCGAGATAAGTCATAAAAAATAACCTTATGATATTATTATGATGATAATAATATAGTAGTCGTAGACTCTTCTTATCTTGAAACCTTGTAGACTTATCTTGTTGAAACCTACATATTTGAGAGTCAAAATTTGATACCCAGCTGATACCAATTCTAAAATTTCTTAACTCCTACCCTCCGATAGCGTGGAGTTAATTGAAAAGCTCATACTTGTACCGTCGTCGTGCAAATGACACGCTTATAATGCCTTGAATGGAGCTCTGGGCCTCTATTGCTATTTTTTAAAGGTACACGACATAACATACCTTAAAATTACTGGGTGGAAAAAGATTACTATAAAAATGCAAGCTTTAAATCATCTAAAATCCAAATAGATTACACCGTAATAAATAGAAAAATAGACTTATGGTGTTAGTGTGAATGCTTCTTTTTCTAAAAACATTTGTGTAACACATTGTTCATATTTCTCAAAATTAAGCAGAATATTATACATAGGTACCTACTAAAAAAATCTAAACTTTTTATTTAGTTGTAAATATCAAAACTCAAAAGGGGTATTAAAAAGTGAAAACAAAAGTTTCGGTTTTTGTTACAAAAAGCTCCGAGAAGTTTGAAAATATAGTTATTTGAATTTTCAACTCACATTTTCATAACTCAACTGTTAAGCTTTGATGAAGCCTCAAAGTAAGCAATTTTTCACTGAAATTTCCCAAAAATTGCGAAACAGCCCTTTGTGGGCCAGCCCACATCAAAGAGCCGCAAACATCATCCAAAATGGGTCAGCTTTGGTTTGTCGGTTTTTAAACTAGTTCATCATATCATTTATTTATTTTCTCTCACAAACATAATATACTCGTATTATACCTACAATAAAGTATACAATATATAAATACAGAATAATTTATAAAAAATAGGTAATTATAAAAACCTGTTTTGTGAGAGACTGGTGCCTGAAATACGAGTAGGTATAGAAAAACATGTGCTACAGGTCACCAGTGCCCTACTCCACTGATTTACATAGGTAAATTAAATACTTAAACTATACAATTTTGAAAAAGGGATAAAATGGATGGAAGAAAAATGAATAACTTAATATTATAAATGCTTCGGGATTTTTTTTATTCGGTTTTAATCGGTCTCAGCCACCATTCTGTTATGGCTTTACTCCACCTGCTATCACCTCGCCTCGCCATGTGTCCCGCCCAGCTCCATTTGAGTTCCAAAATCCGATCACCAACATCTTTAACCTTAGTTCGTTTTCGGATTTTGACATTCGTATAGATAGTCACCTCAAAAAATATTTATCTTTCCATTTATTGACTGTTTTCATTCATAAATAAAATTTTGTGGATCATCTTTAGTATATTTCAAGTCTTATTGAAGGTATTATTGTGATTTACTAACGCGCTTATTCTACTCGTAAGATTGAACATAGACTATTGTTGATACGATACAATACAATGCAATTCTATAGGCTGCCATTGAGCTAATATTACTGGTCTGTTCAACATTGTATGGGTTCCGTACTAATTCAATTCAATAGGCGATTTTGATCTTAGTTGGTATTGGTATAAGGAGGTGGAGGCGAATGAGCATAAACCAACTCTGACCAAGGTTAAAAAACAAATGGACACAAAGCGGACACTTAGTTTGTCTAATAGGGCTTTGGCGATAGTAATTTAATAAATAAATAAAATGGTAATTCATGTGATAAATACCCGGCTCTAAAAGTATTTATAATTCTACCATCGTTGTATCTATCTAGTCTATCTAGTTGTGTTGTCACGCCGCTACAAATCCAATTTGGCAATTATTGTTAACTACTATTAATATAAAAACTTAAACGCGTGTCATAGTAGTTGATGCGCTACTCATTTCGGCGCCACTGAAAACCAGCGCTCTAACAGCCATGGCGCTGCTGGAGCCAATGCTGAAGGGTAGCCTTATTTTCTTGTCACTTTATAGGTAATGTAGCATTTCTGATTTGTGTTGTATGTGCCGTAGTGGCGAAAACAAAACTTTTTTTTATTTCTATTATATTTCTATAAATCGACAACACCATTTTTGCCTACGTAATGCCTTCCTAACGACGGGCACCGTGGGGCCCAGCTAGTGAATAATAAAGCTTTACTTCTCAAGAAGGCTCTCGGGGACACTAAACTATCTCGAGTCGATATTCGATTTTTCCGATAGAAAAAGCTTTTGTTTGTTCGAGTCACTTCTCATAAAACTTCGTTTATGAATACTGACAGAAGTAAACCAGGCTGTTTATTACTCATCTCTTTAGTTTTGTTTTGGTGTGGTCACTGAATGTCACAGTTTTGTATTTATTATTCAGATAAAAGTTATTTGACGATTCAACGATTGTCACTGTTGGATTTGTATTATACAAACTTATTTGTTTTCTCCGACATCAAACAGATCCTGAGCTAAACACTGTATTTCCCTGTCTATACCATCAATAAATAAAGTGAAAAGTACATAACTGACAAGCCAACATGTACGTTTGACATTTTATGTTCTAATTCCCGTTAAATATTTTTATTTAACGTCATAATTTGCTTGATCATAATACAACGAAAAAACACTAAAAATAAGATAAATCTTCAATCTTCAAAAGTTGATTAGTTGTTATAGTAATGAGAAATCTCCAAAAAACTGCATTTTTGTCGTGGTTTCGATCAAGCAGCTGTCGTAAGCGCCGCAGACGAACGCATTCTAAACTCATCTTTATTTTAACGAAACTAAGACAAATATTTGAAGTTGCACTCATCATTGTGCTAATTTTAGCTCGGGGTAGCGCCATAACTTCCAAGTTCCAACTGCAAGAACTTCGCACCTCTTTCACAGATTATTTATTCCCTTCTGACTTTAGCGCTCAGAGAGTATCTTTGCTAAGGAAATGAGTTCGGAAACTTTGATAAATGCCTTTTCACATACATACATACATACATAAAATCACGTCTGTTTCCCATCATAAGGGTAGGCAGAGATGTCCTCCGTCTTTTGTGTGTGTTGTCAATAAACTATATTCTATTCTATTATACAGAGACCACAGATCTCCACTTGCTACGATCCTGACACACTTCTTTCGCTTCATTCACTCTCATCACATTCTTCATGCAAGCTCGTCGGTTTAAGGTACAGTCAGCGTCATCAATCGGTATCCCCCTATTGATTTTAACAAGGACCCTTTTCATTTCAACTTTGGATTTCAGTCGGATTTGCTAGTATACTTATGGATATCTAATTTCGCTCGAGTTCCTATACTAGCAAATCCGACTGAAATCCAAAGTTGAAATGAAAAGGGTCCTTGTTAAAATCAATAGGGGGATACCGATTGATGACGCTGACTGTACCTACTCAGTACTAACCCGGCCTTTTTTTAATAATTCGCCAATTTGGTCCAGGAATGTGCACTTTTTCACACACACTTGAAATGCCTTTTTGTAACAGATAGAGAGATGACCTCTGTGGCGTGAGTGAAGGCTCACCTAAGACGCATGAGATTGCTGGTTCGATGTTTCGGTCGGGACAAATGTTTGTATAATCTACAAATATTTGTCTTGGGTCTGGGTGTTTTCTATGTATAATTTGTATGTATTTATAAAAAAAAAAGTAGTAATCGATCATGTGGTTCCCATAACATAAGTTCTGCTTACTTTGGGGCTACATGATGCTGTATGAAATGTACATAATTTTTATTATTATTATTAATATTATATATATTTAATTAACTTCACCTGTAACTATTATGTAACGGAATTTTTGAACTTGATTCTGACCCACTCCAAAACGGATTAAATTAAAACTTTGCAAACTTTATCAAGGTCTAATGACAAAAATGAAATTAAATATGATCACGAATAAGAATAAGAATAAGAAAGATTTATTTCGAGCCACATATACATAGGTACCTTAAATCTAAAACTAAACATAATATTATGTGACGCCGAAAAAGGTCATCACTCAGCATAAGCTATATTAACTACGGAAGTTACTATGGCGCTGGTCTTCCGTGATGCCTGTCGTGAGTGACGTAACACCGCGACTGTATTTCCGAGGTGCGGTAGACATATTCTTTCAGATCTTCAGGGCATTTTTAGATCCTTTGAAGATGTCTAAGAGGGTAGTCAGAGGTATGTCCAAACATATTTGGTACATTCCCATATTATGCAGAAGTTAACATTGCACACGTAGGTAATAGGTTGCAAGCCCATCGACGCTATTATAAAGCTAACTGGTTTCCTCATAATGATGACAAAACAATAAAAATCTATTGAAGCACGTCCGTGATTCCAACTAACGACATTCGGATCGAAAGTCGAGCACAATTCCACACGGCCAACATGGCATCTAACGTGTGCCTGTTCAAAGGCACAAACTTTACGATTTTATATGCGACTTATAAGTTAGTAGAGCCGTGTTGGCCGAGGGGTATAGTGCCTCGACTTTCGATCCGATAGTCGTGGGTTCGAATCCTGGCCGTGCATCAATGGATTTTTCGTCGAAAAATTTATACGCGCATTAACACGAGCTCTAAACAATGAAGGAAAACATCGTGAGAAAACCCGCGGTTTAGTCAGCCCCACACGTATTGACCATGTCTTTCCTGTGGATATGGCCGGTAAGCTGAGAGAATGGTGTAGGCTCTGGGCAAGCCTACTCCATCTCAACATTGTCCCAGGCACTACAATGTCCCGATAAGTGTAGGCAAAAGATTGCCTCCTGACACAGTATAAATCATTTAGTAAAGATGTAAAGGCCTAAGATTTTTATTATAAGTTGGTGTTTCTAAGAACGATATGAAAATATTTCAAAGATCAGCGTTCTTGATTGATCGTTGAAGTTAAGCAGCGTTGGGCCCGGCCACTCTTAAGATGGGTGACCGCAAGTGGTATTACGAGCTGAGCGCTTCCGTGCTTCGGAGAGCCCGTTAAATTGTCGGTCCCGGCTTTTAAGTCGTTAAGCCATGACGGAGGCCTTTAGGCGGCCATAAAACTCCGTCACTAGAGTTGGCCACCTACTCATACGAACTTACTTTAGCGCTATTATTGGTGGATTTTTTTATCTCTTTTATAAACAGCAAAGAACAGCCACCGCGGCCTATCTGTTGTAAGTGGGTCAGCATCATAGTGTTTGCACAGACGCACTCGTCTGCACAATCATAGAGTAGTTGATAGATGTTTTAAATAAGTAAGTTCGTATGAGCAAGTGGCCAACTCTGGTGACGGAGTTTTTTAGGTTGCCTAAAGGCCTCCGTCATGACTTAACGACTTAAAAGCCGGGACCGACAATTTAACGTGCCCTCTGAAGCGTGGAAGCGCTTAGCTCGTAATGCCACTTGCAGTCACCAATCCAGCTTGTGACCGCGCACAACGTTGCTTAACTTCAACGATTAATCAAGGCCGTCTGAGCAAGCTACGCCACGAGCGCATGTTTTAAATCGAAATCCACTCAGTCAAACTTGGAATCAAATTCAACAAAGACCAATTTGGCTTAGTATTCCCTCTTTCTTACTGATTGGCCTCTCAGCTCAGATGTAGCTCTGGCTTCTGCGCTACAAGGGTTTCAATTGCCTCCCAGTACAAACATTTGTGTGATGCACATGTTTGTTTTATGTATGGGTGTTATAAAGTTTTATACTGACTTTTGAGGACTGGCCTCTTAGCTCAATTGGTAGTAGCTCTGCGCTGTAGGTCGTGGGTTCGATTTCCATCCGTCTTCTAACGTATTATAATTATGTATTTACAAATATAAAAGTATTCTATCAGTTATCTGGTTCCCATAGTAGAAGCTGTGCTTAGTTTGGGGCTAGATGGCGCTGTGTGAAATGTCCAGAAATATTATTTATTTATTTTATTTATATGTAGGTATTTAAAAAATGTATAATTCATTAAATTCTATCAGTTTTCTGGTTCCAGTAGTATTCTATAAGCTGTCTGGTTTCCGTTCAAGCTTTGCTTAGTTTTGGGCTTGATGTGAAAAATGTCTACCAAATTCTTTAACAGTGTCCATTGCATCTCTACACAACTCTATGCCCACTGATTAGTTCCCGATCGATAACTAGCTTAAATTTAGTTTTTTTGGGGCCTTGTTTTCTTTTGGTGATGATCAGTGTAAACACCCTCATAACATACTCGGCCTTATCATCATCGTCATATCAGCCCTTGGACGTCCACTGTTGGACAAAGGCCTCCCTCAAAAATTTCCGTGTGTTGCGGTTGGAAGCGGCCTGCATCCACCGCTGACCTTCAGTTTTTACAAGGTTCTTATCTATAATTTCTAAACTTAAACACTGTTATAACACTACTTAACATTCGCTCTGTCTCTATTTGTCTTCTTCTTCTCTCAGTGCCTCTCCATTAATGGAGATCGGCAGTCAGCTTCTTAAAATTCTCCTTGTCCAGCGCAGGTCTGAACAGTTGTTCCACTGTCTTTATCCCTGTCCACTCCCTGATATTACGGAGCCATGACATCTTACGTCTTCCAACCTTACGCTTCCCCGGTATTTTGCTCATCATGATGATCTGCAAGAGATGATATCAGTCATGTCGCAGTACATGTCCGAGGTAAGCGACCTTTCGCTGTTCTACTTGTCACTATCTAACGAAAAGCGATGGCATTATTTTAAACGGTGATTAATTATCTTTTGACAGAAGGTGAGAGGAGTTTATAAGTCAAAAGTTAAAAGTTGAATTCATTTATTCAATAGGATCACATACCACTTTGAAATGACTTAAGAGCTAGGTGATACTACTCCTTCATCATCATCATCCACAGCCAGATTTTACCCACTGCTGGGTATAGGCCTCCCTAAGTTTGTGCCACCCACCACGATCCTGTGCTAGCCGCATGACGCCCCGCGACGTGAACTATGTCGTCGACCCACCTCGCCACCGGTCGCCCGACACTCCTTTGTCCCATTCTCGGCCACCATTCTGTCGTGGCTTTGCTCCACCTGTCATCACCACGCCTCACTACTCCTTACTTGGAAGTATTTGTGTCCATTGCATCTGTGCAGAACTCTATGCCTACTGCACAGTCACACGGATCGATACCGGCCAACGACCGCGCTCGTTGCAGCCTGGGAAATGCCAAGGACACTGCCCTAATGGTTCTTTGTCCCATTTTGGGGGTACTGAGGCCAACATTACTTTTGTTGGGGGGTACTGAGGCCAACATTAAGTTTGTTAGTTCTTTTTGACTGATTTTAAGATGAATGACCAAATAAAATAAAAAAAATCGTGTTGTGGGGTACTGAGGCCAACATTACTTTTGTTGGTGTTTTTTTGTCTTATTTTATGGTGAATGACCCAATTAAAAAAAATATCGTGTTATATTGGTAATTCATCCCATATTGGGATGATAGATCCTTAATTTGAATAATTCTGCCATATTTTGTTATTTTTGGGTGATAAATCCATTATTTTCATGAAAATAATGGATTTCTTGTATTACGATGGTTTTTTGACCCATTTTGGGAGTACTGCCCAATATTAGACAATAATTTCTATTTTATGGTGTTATTTTTATCCCAATTTGCGTTAATAGACCCAAATTTTTTTTGACAACACCTTTTAGTTTTCGATTTCGGTTTTTTTTTTCATTTTCCTGATTCTTTCACACTTTCACCAATAATCATAAAGCGCAACGCCCCAAAATATAAATATCCTATGGAAAAAAGGGACATCTTTGTCCCATTTTGGGGTCAATTGTATAACCTCATGGGGTCAAACATTTATTTGACACTAACCTGCCCTATGACCCCGTTTTGGGGTAATATCATTGAAAATGAACTGCAGTTATTGACGTTACAATAAAAAGGTAATTTTTTTTTCTTAACTACTTACATTAACTATTTATTTACTGCTGGGTAGGGAATAAGTCTCCTCTTTTTCATTAATTCTTTTATTTATTCTTATTCTCCTCGAAATATCTTTTCCCTTTAAGAAAAGTTTATTTTGTTTACGTCCTAAATACAAAAATAAATAATCCCGAAAGTTACATTGGAGGAGGTAGAAAGTTACACTAAAATACACGTAAAAGTTTGTGTTTATTTTCAACTTACGAGAAATACCTAGGTTAAAGTTACAAAACTTGCTTTAGTACAGGTAAAACCACGGGCCGCTAGTATATTCTAAAACCTAAACACATACGGTAGCAAAAGTGGTCGTCAATCACCGTGAAAGTTTAAACACCATGCTTTCACAGAAAAGGGGGTATTCTTTCTAGTGTTGAGTGACTAACGCGGCTCTTTTGTCCCGTACAAAATTCGACTTTGTGTGATCGGCTTAACTTCTAAAAATGTCATGCTTCAAATGCTTCAATTCAAATGTCATGTGACCGTACACAATTTGACAAAATCAGAAAATGACGTTACTCTTTTTTAAAGCTTCATCCAATCTTTAATCCTAGGAAGATTGAATCAATTGATGTTTTAGTCTTTAATCTGAGCTTCAATCACTCCTCGCTTGACAATGACAAGAAATAATTCTGGACTGATCGGACAGATTGTCTTAGGAGAATGTGTGAGTAGTCCGTCCAAATAATGAACAGTCAATTGAAAATGACCGGCTCAAATGAACCGGCTCAAATAAACCGGCTCATGGTACCGGCTCAAAATGAAAATGAACCTACTCTGACAAAAGTCAATCTAAAATCATGTCATACCCAACATTAATTCTTTCCCACATAATTAATTCACAGCTGTCTGTTGCAAGAACTGCCAAGGGCACATTATCCCCTTTACTCCTGAGGGGGAGTGGTCACCCCACTTATCCCATGGATGTTGGCGCGACGCTCTGTCTGCTACCCTTGGCGCATGAACTTGGATAAAGCAGTGCGGAAAGTCGTTCACTGAAGGAAAAGAGAGATCATTTTCTTTTCAAGCAGCAAATGTATATTTCTTCTAGTTCACTTTTCATATTTCAGCTGGTGAAAGAAATAAGTCAAAATCAAAATTTTCCTATAAATCAAATTATACCAAGGATCACAATTACATTGCTGCAAACAAACGATCTTTAGGATGATTTTTGCATTTTGATTTCATTTCACCTCACTTATCTCATCATTTCGTTCAGTGAACTATCTCTTTCGAATGAACTACTGAAAAAACAGAAAAGTGAACTAGAAGACATTTAAAATTAGTTACAATGGGACACCGAGATAGACAAGTGAGATGAACAATGAACTACTGATACACTTTATACGCGTGTGAAAGAGAGAGAGAAAAGTTACTGATGAGCTAGTTCATTTTTATCTTTCGTTCGCGAACTACACAAGGCTACTTGGATAAAAGATGGGGTGAAAGGGGGTTGTTTTCGATGTCTATTCTGTCATAAATTATCTGTTCTCTTACCTACTGTATAAGTAGATAAGTCTTGTTACTAAAATCTATTTATGAATGATTTTGGACATTTTCTAAGGATATCTGTCTATCATCCTTGTGGTTACATTGGAACCAAATTAAACAGTAATGATAATGATCCCATAACTATTAAACCATGTAGGAAAATGTTTTCTGTAAAGACATGCTACTTTTAGCATCGGCGCCGGTGAACGGCGATTTAGTCGCTTTTCAGAAGCAAAATGCAGTGATCGGCGATCGCAGCAGTTGTGAAACGCGCGATTCCGATACCGCGTCCGAACGCAAGAAGTCGATGATGCATCGAAAACGCCTGATTTTGATACTGCGATCGAACGCAGAGAGTCGCCAAAACGCGATGCAGCATGCAGTTGCAAAATGGCCGAGCGCCGATGTTAGCATCATGTTTTCTAAAGCCCATAAAGCGCGTTAGACCAATTATTCAAATCTTCAGGCAATCAATATCTTTTGGAGACAGCGAGGCCCGTCCAAAAACATATATTTGTCTTTTTTTCTTAACTTCGTAGCCCTATAAAATGTTTGCTCCATAACCCATAACAAACATCTTCAGATCACACATATAAACTTCGTCAATTTAACATGCATGGTCCATTATTTTCCATGGCTTGCCTACGCTTCATAACCGTTGGCGCGCCGCTCTGTCTGCGCCCTTGACATGGCTGGCCTTTGGCAGGGTTCCCCATGATCTTGTTGCTTCAGGATGTCATGGTTCATCGATTTACTTGTTGGTCTGACGTATGAGCTTTCAATTCGTATGAAAACTGCTGAAGCAGCGCTTTATGAAGATGGATTGAAAACTATCTGTTCAAAATACAAGATAGAAACTATTTATTAAACTAACGCTAGCTTCTTATTTAGTTTATACATATACCTACCTAAGGTTGAAAGAGCGTGTGTCCTATTCTGACAATCCAGATTATGTGTTAAGAGAACCCTGGTGTCTAGCTAGTCAAACCTTACATAGGCTTTAAGACACTATTTAACAGACAAATGTATTGTATTCGATGAATAAAATATCTATCTATCTATTAGCTCTTCAGACATTTTGAAAGTGATTCTGGCGGTCTTACTTAATCATCATCATCATCTTCCTGTTCTTTTTCTACTTACGTGGGGTCGGTCGGTACAATATGTATTCTTCTTCCATCTCCCTCTATCAGCCGTAATCTCAGCATTCACTCCTTTCTTACTCATGTCAACTTTTACACAATCCATCCATCTTTTATTGTTCAGGTTTTCCACGTACAGTCAACGACAAAAACATTGAAAATTTTCAGTTTTTCAAGTCACTTTTTATTCACGCTATTTGCGAAATTGGTAACTTTTGCTTTAAATTAGTAATAGAGCAGGGCAAAGCATCTAAGATTAACTAAAATTTTGATTATAATCCCACTGGTTCAGTAGATCCATAACAATTTAAAACTTAAAGGCCTCTATTATTAAACTCCACTCAACTTCTGTCAAAGTTGCAACACGGATATTGCCATCCTTATTTGTCACTGTCTAACAAAAAAGTATGGCAATAGAAATCCGTAGTGCAACTTTGGCAGAAGTTGAGTGGAGTTTATTAATAGAGGCCAAAATGTTTATCGATTTTAATCGCTGTACCATTTCGTTACCTTGGAACAATTAAAAAAAAAACTTGGCACAAAAATAGAACAAGTTTTCTCCTTCAAACTTCATTGTTCGAGTATAGTTTTAACTACAACTTGGCTTACCTTGTTGTTATTGGTTTACTCAAGGTTTTAAAGGTATTATTAGAAGTTTTGAATTAATTAATCTGCAAATATTTGTCTCGGGTCTGGGTGTTTTCTATGTATATTATGTATGTATTTACGAAAAAAAAAATGTATTTAAGTAGTATATCAGTCATGTGGTTGCCATAACACAAGCTCTGCTTAGCTTGGGACTACATGATGCTGTGTGAAATGTCCAGCAATAATTATTATTAATTATTATTAATTATTATTAATTAATTAAACTGTGTTAAGTTTATATTTTTACTTTTAGAAAGCCATTGGCTGAGTGTGATTGGTGCCTTCGACCTAAAGTTTACGAGTTCGAATCCCGGCCATCCATCAATAGATTATTTGTTTCAAAAAAATTATAAAATGCCCTTTAGCATGAGCTTCAGAACGGTGAAAGAAAAAATTCGACAGGAAACCCGCGGATTAATTGATCTCACATTCACCATGTCTTTCCTATATGGCCGATTAAAGTCACAGTTCCGACACAGTTTTGACGCAGTAGGTACACAGTTTTCATACATTTAGGCTGGTTTTACTGTCACGCGTACCGTCAGCGCTGATAGGCGAGTGACCTTTATTACATTGAAATAAGGATACTGATTGTCCAGCATTGACAAGAGCAATCAGCGTAGCCATTTCTGCTAAACAATCGGAATCCTTATTTCATTGTAATAAAGATCACTCGCCTATCAGCGCCGACTGTACGCGTGACAGTAAAACCAGCCTCATTGCCGATGTCGGCACTGACACTGAGGGCACTTTGTCGTCACTGACACTGACAAGTGGGGACACGTTCTTATAGAATACTAGCTGCTGCCCGCGGCTTCGCTCGCGTGGTACCCGGATAAAAAGTAGCTTATGTTACTCTCCAGCCCTCCAACTATCTCCACACAAAAAAATACGTCAATCCGTCGCTCTGTTTTGACGTGAAAGCAGGACAAATAAACAAACAAATAAACACACTTTCACATTTATAATATGGGTACGGATATTAAAGAATATTTCGCACTGTGCCGGTGCTGTATCGAAACTGTGCCGGTACTGCGTCGGAACTGTGGCTTCACTGGTATGTTTGAATCCACCTTGAACCGAGAGGATAATTTAGATGAAGTCTATTCCATCTCAACAATATTCCAGGCACTACAACGTCCGTGTAAAGGTTCGCATCCGAGACCAAAACAGTAGGCCGAGACCATCCAAAATTGTGATAGCGTGATTAGTGTGATGTCTCAAAGTAGAATTACAAAATACACTTCTATTATTAACTTAATTAGATTCAATTTATGTTTTGTAATACGATGAATGCATCCTTGAATCACTCAGTCTAGATTCAAGCCTGAGTCTTTGAAATAACGAGTCCCTGACGTATTTATTGGAAACATTCAGCGAGCAATTCAAATGGATTTACTGAATGTATTCCAAAGCTCTTAAGATGGCGGGACAGTCAGAGATTTATACAATAGAAGTTGAAGTTGATTTATATAATAGAGCAAGATCCCAGGGCCCCCAGACGTTACTTATTTTCTCAGATTTGAAATAATGAGTGTTAGTTGGTAATTTGAGTGTATATCTGCAAGCTTGGTCCAACGGCCAATTAACAGGTACCAGGTGCTAAAGGTGCTAAAATCACTTTTCTTAAAGACTCAGTGCTGATTTTTATGTATGTTTTAGAGAATACATTTGTATTTTTAACCTATCATGACTGGGCGGGACACGTTTGCCGTATGCCTGATGAACTGTGGGCCAAACTAGCCACCAAGTGAAGCCCTGAGACAGTGAGGCGGCGCCGCGGCAGACCATGCAAGCGATGGTGAGACGAGCTGGAGAACTTTAGTGACCAGTGGAGGGAATTGGCTTTGGATCGAAAAGAGTGGAAAGCTCGAGGGGAGACCTTTGCCTAGCTGTGGGACAGTATAGGTTATATACAATACAACCTATCCTATCCCACTGTTGGATAAAGGTCTCACCCTTCAACTGCCATTCATCACGCTCCAAGGCCACCGTTTCCCAGTCTAGCTCGGACGAATTAGAGAATGTTATTAAAAATTAATAAAATACTCCCAGATACTTTTTAAACTCAGTAACACCTGAGAAAATAAGTAACGTCTGGAGGCCCCGGGATCTTGTTCTATAATAAAGCCAGTCTAGTTTCCTCAGTATAATTTCCTTTAGTGTTTCGAAACTTCGTTTGCATTATAAACAGGGTGTACTGGGCCCTTTTAAGATAAACAGAATGTAGCTTAATGGTGCCATTATGTAAGGATTTCGTGTCAGCTTCGGAAGCTACTGTGAACCTACTATCCACTTGACTGATGTTTTGTAGTTTGATAGTCTTCTCATATTGGACTTATAAGCTTGTTTTAGTTAAAACTGCCCCTAAATCTGTTGTCATTTCTTTTCAATGACATGGGAATCAGAGTGACAAGAAAAATCATTCTCCAAAGCCGTACTGATTTGACAGTTGAATATGAATAACTGAATAACTAGTGCATGACTATAGTCGGATTGCTCACTATACGCACTAAAATTGACGGTCAAAATGTCATTTTTCATATATTTTTAGTTCGTACAATGAGCAATTCGACTATACGGCTTCACTCGCGTGTACTACTATTTGTCCCACGGGAACCATACATTTTTCCGGGATAAAAGTAGCTTATGTTATTCCAGAACATAAACTATCTACATTTTGTTACTGTGAATAACGTCGTGAGCCTTGAGGGTGTTGCGCTTCAGTCAAACTAAAAAGTAAGTTCGTATGAGCAAGTGGCTATCTCTGGTGACGGAGTTTTTAGGCCGCCTAAAGGTCTCCGACATAGCTTAACGACAGGATAGACGATTTAACGTGCCCTCCGAAGCACGGTAGCGGGCAGCTGTAAACTGGTTACCGCTCAGAACTTTACTTAAGAAGCTCGGAATCATCGCTTTGTTTCACTCTTTTGCCTATGAATTTCGTATTGTTTATCCTACTTTAATTATCCTAATTGTTGCCAGTCAGTTGTTCAGTCAAATGTAGGAAGAAAAAAGTAGGATGCACGATATGAAATTCGTAGGCAAAAGAGCGAGACAGAGCGATGATTCCTAGAAGTGTAAGTCATAAGCCTTGAGGATTTTGCGATTCTATCAAACTGAATCGCCAACCCCCAAGATCTTGGTCATCCGGAGACAGCTACCATCTGTCCTTGACACAGATGTGTAATTTATTTTTGCCATATCTTCCCGTGTCAAGGTTGCAGCAGATTTATGGCAAAAACCTGATATAGTTTTTGTGATAAATAAGTTTCCTTAAGAGGACCTTGAAATGGTGACTTTTACGGCACCGGTGACTTAAATTAGCACAATCAAGTAATAATATCTGCACGTCCGAGCTCTGCTCTGGTGAAAATAGAGAAAATTAAAATTTTCTCAAAAAAAAAAACAAAAAAACTGACCAAACATAAAAAAAGATCTGTCAATGTCTGAGATTCGAACTCGCAGCCTTTGGCGTTGCGAGCTGATACCCTAACCGCTTAGCCGCTCAGACCACAACAGATGTAGGTATGCATGCACGTGACCCGCGAGTTTCATACGTTACAACTGGTGGGTCACGTCACGTCACGCCACGCATCTGCAGGGCTATTTTGTCTCACACGTAAAGTCGCTAACTCGGATTTCTTCCTACAAACTGATTTTTTACGAACAATAAAGTTATAGAATGCAAAATTACTTTGAAAATTTTACACAATCTAAATGTCTATATAACTGTTTTCATCCATCTTCTACCATTTCAAAGTATTCATCGTAAATAATCAATTTTTGTAGGAAGTAATCCGAGTTAGCGACTTTACGTGTGAGTCATGAGCCCTGCTGGTATGACCCAGCCTTTAACGAATCTGAATCCACTCCTCTATGGTTTTTTATAAAAAAGTTTCATCATCATCATCCGCAATCCGACTTCAATAACTTCCGTTTTTCTGTGCCACTCACATCGAAAAAAGTAACCAAAAGTTAGTCTGTAAGGTATATCCGTGGCACGCGTGAATACGTTGACATGTATAAAACACCAACTTTTCAGGGCGGCCGTTTGAAAGTTTGACCTCTTCTGGTTTCTAGGTAAATTAGTTTACAGTATTTGTGTTAATTGTTTCTATGGTTATTTTATGCCCTCTTTCGAATGATGACAATAAATAACCAAAATTCCCCATAGTTTCCATGATATAAGACATGTCAACAAAAAAATTGATGAGATTTAGGTTACCTACGTCTCGAGATGTCCAGTTATGCCGCAAAAGATATCAACTTATTCACCTTTAATGTATGGAATATTGGTAGGTAAACAATGCTATATTATCGGATTGCAAACAGATAGAGACTATAAAACCGGTTTTTTGAGTTGCTGAAGTACCTACTTATTACTCAGAACCATTCATACCGTTTAGAAATGAGATTTAACATAGTAAGGGTAAGCTGATTTTAAATGAGCCCAAACACGGATGCTCTACTGTTAATCATTGAGAATTTGAATGGAATATAACCAGATTTTATCAGCACATCTGCTCATTGTCACCATATTATTACAATGTATTCGGAACTAGAAAAAAAAGCAAAGTTTCACCTCAATCGAAAAATTTACTGAGGAGTTTTGTTGAATAACTCCTGATTCCAGCAACAAATCAGCTTGTTGTTATCATAATATTACATTCTTATCTAGAGTCTATAAGTGTGCCAAATTTTAGCTCAATGAGACACTGGAAAGTGGGTCAAATTAAACTTGCAAGAATTCACTAAAAAAAATATGAGTTTTGTTGAACAGGTCCTGGCTCCATCATCAGATCAGCTCGTTGTTACAATAATATTGCATTGTCACCAAGAATCCATAAGTGTGCCAAATTTCAGCTCAATCAGACACTGGGAAGTGGGTCAAATTAAACTTGAAAGATTTGACCCGAATACAATATTGAGTTTTGTTGAACAGCTCCTGACACCAGCATCAGATCAGCTTACTGTTAACATAATATTACATTGTTATCTAGAATCTATAAGTGTGCCAAATTTTAGCTCAATCAAACACTGGAAAGTGGGTCAAATTGAACTTGCAAGATTTCACTAAAAAAAAAGTGAGTTCTGTTGAACAGCTCCTGGCTCCATCATCAGATCAGGTCGCTGTTACAATAGTATTGCATCGTCATCGAAAATCTATAAGTGTGCCAAATTTCAGCTCAATCAGATGCTGGGAAGTGGGTCAAATTGAATTTGCAAGATTTAATCCAAACAAATATTGAGGTTTGTTGAACAGCTCCTGACTCCAGCATTAGATCAGCTTATTGTTAACATAATATTACATTGTTATCTAGAATCTATAAGTGTGCCAAATTTTAGCTCAATCAAACACTGGAAAGTGGGTCAAATTGAACTTGCAACATTTCACAAAAAAAAAAGTGAGTTCTGTTGAACAGCTCCTGGCTCCATCATCAGATCAGCTCGTTGTTAAAATAATATTGCATTGTCACCAAGAACCTATAGGTATTCCAAATTTCAGCTTAATCAGACACTGGGAAGTCAGTCAAATTTAATTTTCAAAAGTAGACCCGAACAAAAATCGCAAGTTAATAATAAAAGCTTGTAAAAATCAAGCAATGTCATTATAGTTTAACAAATAATTAAAATCTATCAGTTTTCCATCTAAAAGCAATACTTAAAAAAAAAGATTTCTGAACTGACGTTTTGTTTACCAATACGAGTGACATGTTCGGTTATGCCAGCGCGAGAGCGCGCGGGCATAACTGAATAACTCAATGTATCACAATTTAAACGGAATACTTTGGTTAGCCATAACCTGACATTTTAATTTGTTAAAAGTTAATCAAAAATATCATATGTATATGTCGAGATATCATGTAACAAATATAATTTTGGCGAATGAGTAGGTTGATAAATCGAAATATCTACAAAAACATGTGTGTGTTAGTGGCTTGAAAAATTCGCCGTCCCCGGGGAACAAAATGATAACTGCCATTATCTTAGTTTTAGTGTTATGCCATATTTGTAATCTTTGGGTGCTAATACATCTGCTCAATTTTTTTCGTAACTTTCATACAGTTATTCGCGAAGTTACAAAATATTACAATACTATTCCACGATTCGACCCATGCCTGAAGTTACGAGAATAAAGTTGTACTATAATAATATCATATTGTATTTACACCTGTTAATATGACAAACAATCATTATCATTATGTTCTCGTGAAAAATATTCGTCTAGATAATGATAACCGCATGTTATCATTTTATTCTCGTCAAAACTCGTCCTTTCATTTCGTATAATACACTATTATCATAATCGCTTCCACCCTGGTAAAGCGTTGAATAACATGATAGAATAGTGGTACAATATTAGGTTTTGCCTAGAAAATACGAGGAATAAAATGATAATCGACATTATCGAACTTAGACGGTGATTGATTTTGACTAACTTCTTATTTTTTAAATATCTCTATTTTGGCATTTCTTACGCGTGTGTCATTAAAACATTCCGAATGCATAAAAAATCTCCATTGCTTAAAGCTAACAATCATCTGTCTACGTCCAGTATTTGTGAAGTTATTAACGAAAACATGTTTTTTGCTCCTCCTGAAAAGTTACGTTTTTGTAGTTATCATTTTGTTCTCCGGGGACGGCGAATTGACAAGTAGTTATGTCAACTAAAATACGAAAAATGGAGGAGTTGGCAAGGCCATAACTCGAAAACTTGTCTAGCTAGGGAGCTGTCAATTTTTTTATAGATACTTCATAGGCGTAGATATCGTTTAAGCCAATAAAAAAAAAAATGACATCTCGACATATCAACGTATTCACGCGAGCCACGGATATATTCTATGGGCCTTATATTAAGTATTTTAACATCTTGTTACTTAGATAAGTTGCCTGAAATAAAGATATTAAAAAAAAAAAAAAAAGTTTATATCGATAAAAGCTATGCAGCAAAACGTCATATCGAATTTTTGGAGAAGGAAACAATATAGCGGCCTTTACACGGTAGAGTTTTAACCGCGCATCTGGACTGCGTTCCAAACCGCGGATAAATCTGTGCAGTTTTAACCGCGGATAAAACTGTCGTACTAATTTACTGTCACTACTGGTACGATTATAAATGGTGATGCGTGCAAAAAACTGTCACAAAAACTGTGCTAAAAACTTTGCCAGATCGAACTGTCAGCGTCACGCATCTACACGTAAGGTTTTTAGCAAAGGTTGGAATGGCGCGTGCTATTTTCCGCAGTCCGATCTCTGCGTGTAAATGCTGCTAATAATTGTTCAGAATGTTCAGATAGGTAAGCCCTCCACTGCCTTCAAGGAATCAGTGAAGCGAAAAATCAATAGCATCCTTCGGTATAGGAACAAAACATAGTTGACGTCAGCTTCCTAAATCACAAATAAGACTCTTGGCAGTTCCTCGAAGGTTAATGCCAGAACCACGGTCATTTGGACCATGCCACAGATTAAACACCATGTTCTTGGCACAGATCCATGTCTCGTTTTGTACTTACAGTATGGCATTGGCCTTCTATATTTCGGCTGGTCCTTGTGTTGGTTTTATTTAGCCTGCGTATTGGGATCGTTTCCAAGAAATCATTATATCAAGCCAAAAATACGGTGCTTCTACTCAAGTTGGTCGCTGTAGAAGTCTGGCCAAATGGGGAATGGTTGACTCTAGTCAAGTTCAGTGCCAGTGCGGGGCCTCCACGCAGACAATGCCACATCTGCTTTCCTGCAAAATAACATCATCAAAAAATTGATTAACATTATAATCAGATGGTTGCTCTCATCTTAAAAGCTTCCTACGAGTAGATCTCTTAAAAAACAAAAAAGTTTGTAAGTAGTAGGTATATCATTCATTTGATTCCCATAACACAAGCTCCGCTTACTTTGGGGCTACATGATGCTGTGTCAAATGTCCAGCATTATTTATTTAAATATAGACTAGATTATATATGGACTAGATTTTCTTCTTTTTAATCTTACTACTATACTTATTACCTTTTAGGCTTCTTCCATGTATGTCTTCTACATGAATGCGTCCAATATCATAGCTTATGACTAAACTTCTAGGCATAAAAATACTTTGGCAATGCGGATACTTCCACCTACAAATAAACAAGTGATTAAGTGTTCAAACGTATACATATTTTAGGACTTTTGATAGGCTGACAAGAAGCACTAACCCGTGTTTTTGAAGTATATTGCGAAAGGAATATGTCTCAATGTGGATTTAAGGACTGATGTTGTTGAATA
The DNA here is from genome assembly GCA_958496255.1 of Camptogramma bilineatum. Taxonomy (NCBI): domain Eukaryota; kingdom Metazoa; phylum Arthropoda; class Insecta; order Lepidoptera; family Geometridae; genus Camptogramma; species Camptogramma bilineatum. The sequence goes on from OY292472.1 coordinate 1,656,128, forward strand.
AAGCTATTTGTATAGTCCACCAATAGTCGGTGCTAAACCGACAAATATGAGCTTATCAAGATTTTCGTCCCGACGTTATATGGACTCCGTGGCCGAATGGCTTTAGGAGGATCGCTTGCAGCAATGCGGGTTCCAACGGAATTTTTCGACAAAACCCATGTTGCCTTAGTACCCATGACTTTCGATTCAAAAGTAGCGTATTTGTATCCCGACTGTATATTAAAAAAATAAATAAATACTTGTGGATATTTTCACACACTGCCATCTAGCCCCAAACTAAGCAATGCTTGTACTATGGGAACCAGATAACTGATAGGATACTTATACATTTTTTGTAAACTTATTAATTATACTTATATATATGGTGTAATTCGTTTTAAAATGGTCTCTAAATTTTTGTTTTTGGCCTAGCTTAGGCATAGCTTAGTGTGGTACAGTGAGACTTAATCTCTGGTTAAAGAATAACTGAACTACGGAATAGGTTGGTGAACATGGCCAAGGCTTTCTACCTTGGTCGGCGAGACACGCCGGCGCCAAACGTTATTGCTAAAAGTTTCTTTTCCATGTGTTTTATGAAACGTGGTGAACTGGAGGACTTTCCTGAGAAATTACTGTTATTTTTGGAGAAAACTTGACTTGTAATCGGCTCATTTGAGCCGACTGTGAGTGCCTTTTCATAAGTCCCGTTGTCGACGCACACATTCGCAACCCACCGCCACACATTTAAAGCAGCTGACGGCGCTGTTTCCATCCAGTAAAGGCTGCACTACACCGGGGCAACAACGTGCGACAGTGCCGCATGCTACATATTGTGGCATGTGGCACCTTGTGGCATGCTACAAATAGAAAGCATTTGCGGCATTAGTGGCATGCGGCAGCCTATTTTACGCCGAAGCAAACTCGTGCTTGGGTAACTTCCAAAGCATCATGCTATTTATGAAGTGTTTCTGGTCTACTTTTGATACTCTCTTCATCTAAATTATATTTTTGTGCAAGACCAAGTAAAACATCACGTTTCACTTTATTATTTTTATGATTTGAATTACGGACATCCCATAGCACTTCATTCTTTCTATAATCGTCAATTAAGTCTAAATATTTTTCATTACACTACTCCATGACCGATAATTCTCACTTTCCAAAACAAATACAAATAAAAACATAGCCTAGAAACTGTTTTGACGCACGAATAATGTCGCATGGAATCCATTGTGCCCTGATAAGAGCTACCACAGTCTGCCAATGACGAAAGGTGTCGCCATGTCGCACAGTTCTTGCCACAATGTGCGACATTTTTTATTCTGTAGCATGCTGCCTTGTGGCATGCCGCAAAGCCGCACAGTGTTGCCCCGGTGTAATACAGCCTTAAAAGCGGCGACAAGCGCCCCCTTTTCATTCGCAACACTCGCAATCGAATCAGATCAGCACAGCAAAAGCCAGCTCAAAATCTAAGGAGGACCTAGCAGAATAGGCATACGCATACCTTTTTATTTCTTGTTGATTATTATTTAAATTTAAGAGCTCAGCTCTTGTCGGTGCAACGATGCAATTCGCTCCATCTATCTCTTTCCAATGCCAGTTCTTTTGTTTCTTTATACGACATGACAGCGACGTTCTTCTTAATCTGACTCATGTAATTAATTCTTAGTCTTCCCTTCCTCGTCTTCTTTCTACTTTTCCTTCTATGATGTTCCTTATGAAGCTGTCATGTCGTATAAGATGTCCAATCATTTTCCCTCTTCTGTTCTGTATGGTGTTGTTGATTAATTGGTCTGAAATAAAATCTTATTATTATACCAGACCTAGGCATCACAGGCAGGAATCAACCTACCCACATATCCATAACCTACACCCGTTGTCCGGGTAGCCTGTCTGCATGTCTTTTGAATCGAAAACTGAAACCACGGCTCTTGTGAAGTAATGATGTTTTAAATTCAAAATAATCAATAGCATTTATGCTTTTCCTTGACCCTGGGACCTTACTATGAACTCTTAGAGCAATTTCAAAGTAAGATTATTCTGATTCCGTACTTAGATAAGACTAAGGTAAGGTTAAAGTAAGCCTAACGCAGGCCTAAGTTAACCTTGTTTTAATCGTCATCGTAGAGTGTTAAGTGTCAAGCCATCGATTCGATGCAGGACTGCGCATGTCCTGAAACAAGCATAACGCAGGACTGTTTTCACCTTGTTTTGACATTGCTCTAAGAGTTGGTGGTATGCCACCTGGTAGCTTTACCGGCTCCTTGTAAAACGTAATCAGTATAGTAATAAAACCACTTTTATAATTATAAATGAGAATTTTTGTAATATGTATTGTCTCTCAACTCATGGTTGAGAGGGTGGTTTAAATACTAGACAAGCCTAATCTTGCATTTGTTTTATCTGATTCATTGCTATCACATCAAAATCAAATCTTAAATTAAAAAATGATAGGTACATATTGATACTTTGGTAGCTTAAATTACAATAATACGTCAGTCACATGATTGACGCAGTTTTATAAAAACCATGGCTGCGTAAAATACTTTTAATATTGAATTTTACTGTTTCTGATTCCGTGAAACTTTTAACTTTTCTCGCCTGCGCCGTGTGAGGTTATTGTCTGAATTACTTTTTATGATGCTGGAATAAAAAGAGAGAGGGCGCAAGAGGGCTTGAAAAAAACGTCTAGAAAAGTAAAATAACTGTAAATATTTAGTTGGCAGTTCATTAAAATTCTACTAGCGAGTGATTCTAAGTTACAAAAATATATCCGTGGCTCGCGTGAATACGTTGATATGTCGAGATGTCAATTTTTTTTTTTATTGGCTTAAACGATATCTACGCCTAGAAAGTATCAAAAAAAAAATTGACAGCTCCCTAGCTAGACAAGTTTTCGAGTTATGGCCTTGCCAAGTCCTCCATTTTTCGTATTTTAGTTGACATAACTACTTGTCAATTTTTCAAGCCACTAACACACACATGTTTTTGTAGATATTTCGATTTATCAACCTACTCATTCGCCAAAATTATATTTGTTACATGATATCTCGACATATACATATGATATTTTTGATTAACTTTTAACAAATTAAAATGTCAGGTTATGGCTAACCAAAGTATTTCGTTTAAATTGTGATACATTGAGTTGTTCAGTTATGCCCGCGCGCTCTCGCGCTGGCATAACCGAACATGTCACTCGTATTGGTAAACAAAACGTCAGTTCAGAATTATTTTTTTTTAAGTATTGCTTTTACATGGAAAACTGATAGATTTTAATTATTTGTTAAACTATAATGACATTGCTTGATTTTTACAAGCTTTTATTATTAACTTGCGATTTTTGTTCGGGTCTACTTTTGAAAATTAAATTTGACTGACTTCCCAGTGTCTGATTAAGCTGAAATTTGGAATACCTATAGGTTCTTGGTGACAATGCAATATTATTTTAACAACGAGCTGATCTGATGATGGAGCCAGGAGCTGTTCAACAGAACTCACTTTTTTTTTAGTGAAATGTTGAAAGTTCAATTTGACCCACTTTCCAGTGTTTGATTGAGCTAAAATTTGGCACACTTATAGATTCTAGATAACAATGTAATATTATGTTAACAATAAGCTGATCTGATGCTGGAGTCAGGAGCTGTTCAACAAACCTCAATATTTGTTTGGATTAAATCTTGCAAATTCAATTTGACCCACTTCCCAGCATCTGATTGAGCTGAAATTTGGCACACTTATAGATTCTCGATGACGATGCAATACTATTGTAACAGCGACCTGATCTGATGATGGAGCCAGGAACTGTTCAACAGAACTCACTTTTTTTTTAGTGAAATCTTGCAAGTTCAATTTGACCCACTTTCCAGTGTTTGATTGAGCTAAAATTTGGCACACTTATAGATTCTAGATAACAATGTAATATTATGTTAACAGTAAGCTGATCTGATGCTGGTGTCAGGAGCTGTTCAACAAAACTCAATATTGTGTTCGGGTCAAATCTTTCAAGTTTAATTTGATCCACTTCCCAGTGTCTGATTGAGCTGAAATTTGGCACACTTATGGATTCTTGGTGACAATGCAATATTATTGTAACAACGAGCTGATCTGATGATGGAGCCAGGACCTGTTCAGCTAAACTCATATTTTTTTTAATGAATTCTTGCAAGTTTAATTTGACCCACTTTCCAGTGTCTCATTGAGCTAAAATTTGGCACACTTATAGACTCTAGATAAGAATGTAATATTATGATAACAACAAGCTGATCTGTTGCTGGAGTCAGGAGTTATTCAACAAAACTCCTCAGTAAATTTTTCGATTGAGGTGAAACTTTGCATTTTTTTCTAGTTCCGAATACATTGTAATAATAAGGTGACAATGAGCAGATGTGCTGATAAAATCTGGTTGTATTCCATTCAAACTCTCAGTGATTAACAGTAGAGCATCCGTGTTTGGGCTCATTTAAAATCAGCTTACCCTTACTATGTTAAATCTCATTTCTAAACGGTATGAATGGTTCTGAGTAATAAGTAGGTACTTCAGCAACTCAAAAAACCGGTTTTATAGTCTCTATCTGTTTGCAATCCGATAATATAGCATTGTTTACCTACCAATATTCCATACATTAAAGGTGAATAAGTTGATATCTTTTGCGGCATAACTGGACATCTCGAGACGTAACCTAAATCTCATCAATTTTTTTGTTGACATGTCTTATATCATGGAAACTATGGGGAATTTTGGTTATTTATTGTCATCATTCGAAAGAGGGCATAAAATAACCATGGAAACAATTAACACAAATACTGTAAACTAATTTACCGAGAAACCAGAAGAGGTCAAACTTTCAAACGGCCGCCCTGAAAAGTTGGTGTTTTATACATGTCAACGTATTCACGCGTGCCACGGATATGTGCACGTAAAAGGGCTATCTGAAGTATGTATTTTATCCTAGTTACATTTTATTACTACAAATGTGCTGAAGACAGCGTACAAGAACCTTTATAACAATAAATATTTAGTTAGCAGTTTATGCTAGATTATAATAAAACGTGGATATTATTAGATTAAAAATAAAGTAAGTTGCACTTGCAGTCACCCAAATTGTGACCGATCAGAAGTGTATGAGTGAGGTGAAAGATGTGTTACGATCGTAGCAAGTGGAAAGCTGTGGTAGGAGTTATTTTTTTAAATCAAATGAGTCTCTATGCGGCCTAAAACTCCGGCTACTACTAGAGTTGACCACTTGCTCATACGAACTTAAGTATTTTTTTTTATTATAACTCAAATATGAGTGATCAAAAAGCTTAGCAGTTTAACACCTACATAAGAAATGATGTTAGAAAAGCACCATCTGTTATCGATTTGAACGATCTAAGCGCAAAAAGGTCTCTTTCGTTACAGAAAATGATAAAGAAAAATAATGGAAGATGTGATTTCATGACTTAAATCACGAGAACCGATAGCTAAAAACTTAGGTAGTAGTAATTATGAAAAAATCTGTCAAAAATAACAAAAGAATCAAAAACTTCATTTATTAAACTTTCAATAAACTTAATGGATTTCTCTTGTTAAACTCTGTAGCCCAGGAAAGTTTTAAAGTAGAAAATATTCTCACTGCGGTATTATTGGTTGGTAAAAATGTCATTTGACATAAAAAAATATTATTGAGCATAATAATATAATTGGGCATAAAAATATTATTGAGCACATTTGGTTTATTCTTCTATTAATGCTTTATTGGTCGTTTTAAAACCAGAGATAAATTGTCAGTTAATGCATACCACAGTGGGTACGTATTATTATTATTTACTAGCTGCTGCCTTCGGCTTCGCTCGCGTGGTACCCGGATTAAAATTAGCCTATGTTACTCTACAGCCCTCCAACTGTCTTCACACAAAAACTCACGTCAATCCGTCGCTCTGTTTTGACGTGAAAGCAGGACAAATAAACAAACAAATAAACACACTTTCACATTTATAATATGGGTACGGATGGGTACGGTGAATGATCGAGGCCAGAGAACATAAATTTATGTTCTCTGGTCTCGATCATTCATTCATTCATTCATTCATTTCCTCATTAATTTAATAATTCATTCATTTATTCATTCATTCATTTTTTATCTTCTTTAGGTAATTCTATTCAAGTTTTCTTCTAAAACATTTTCACAACAAAACTGGTAAATCCCAGTAAACCCATTTTGTTGCACTCTCTCGAGTCGGTTTGGCGGAAGCTTTGTCTCCATCTCACCTAGCATTACTAAAGTCCTATTCAAGTATGAATAACGCATACCGACGCTACGTTTGCAGATGGATATTTATTTTCTCCACATTTTCTCAAAAGCAAGCTATTGCACTCGACCTTGCCTATGTGTTTTTTTTTTCGAAGAATTATTAACTAGTGGCTTTGTAGTCCTCGCGAGTCTATCTTTGTATAGCTTAAAACAGAATAGATATTCACAATTCTCTAGTTTTTTGATGAAAAGGTGGTCCCAGGTGCTTCATCAATCCCTACTAAGTAGTTAAAAAGCCTATTTCACTGGTAGAAATCTAAAAGTGAGCCTCATCACGCTGAAGATCATCATCAGATCTACAATGACGGAGGGCTTTTCCGTCACCAGAGTAAGCCAACTAACTCATACTCATGCACAGTCAGTCAATATCAACAGCATTTTACCAATATTAACATAGATTTTTGTTGTTTCTCCCAAGTTTCTAAGGGCTTACGGTGTTCGCCTAGTTTGTTTTATTACTTTCTACATCCGGGGCTTCATGTTATTCTTACTATATCCTATTTGGAAACGATGAGAATATAAATAAATTTGGGATAAAGTTTATGTGCCGTGAGGAAAGCTGTGGCTTAGTTGGCTTAAGTAGCTTAGTGGAAATTTGTCTAGACTATTGATTTGTAGGATTTGAGTTCGAATTCCGACTGTGTTCAATAATTTCACGTTTTTTATACTACTAAGGCAGCAGACAAGTATATGGCCCACCTGATGGTAAGCGGTTACGGTAGCCTATGGAAATGACATCAGTCAGCGACAAAGTTGGCCACTTCCTCATACGAACTTACTTAAAGACTTAGTTAAAAAAAAGAACTTTCTTGATGTCAATAGATCTTGGTACGTTTGGGTCAGAACTTCTCAGAAGTAAACAAAGCACTTGTATTTAAGTTTCTGCTTAGTTTGTGAGTTTAGTAGTAAATCTTACAACTTAACTACTTGGAGATTCTCGTAAATTAGTTAATAATGAGTAACCACGAGCTCTGACGAAGGAAAACATTGCGAGGAAACCCATTCTTGATTCGTAAAAGCTGCGATAGTTTTCCAAACTGTCACGTAAAATACATGTCGCAAAATGCAGACATATACGCTCAATTCACTTTCAAAATTTATATTCGTATTATATTTATATTCGTTTTGATAAGGCTCAGGTATTGTCACGAGAAAAGTTCTTTGTTCCGCGTAAGATTCGTGAAGCAATAGAAATAAGCCGGGTTCCTAATTTCAACCGAGACGGAGGTTGGGCCTTGGCACCAGCCTGGAAACCTTGTCTCCACGGAACTAAGAATAATAGTAATGCATTGGAGCCTGGTAGAGATACCATCAGTACTGTGTGTGTCAATATCCACGACACAGAAGACTTGAATAGTGAGGATGAAGACCCAGCACCAACTCTCCCTACGACACCGGCAACTACAACAGCGCGCCCCCCACTACTCCCTCCGCGACCCTCGTCCCGCGCCGAGCGTTACATTGCTCGCAGTGTGAGACGCGACCGCGAGGAGTAACCTTGCCGCAACTCCCTCCTTACCCAGATGAAGATTCTCCGGATGAATCGAAACATTGTCGGTATCTAAATCGACGATAATTTTACGTGAGTAATTCCCGTGTGTTAAATAATGCCTATATACGCTCATTTAGACTTTTTTCTAACTTAAATCTTTAAAGAATTTTGATATTGTATCTAAAGCACACACAAACTTTCACATTTATAATATGGGTACGGAATTACAGATATATTCAATTTTTAAATAATTTTACAATAAACGTATTTTCCTGAAGTAAAACTAAAGTAGCCTATGTTACTCTCCAGCCTTCCAACTAAATATCTCCACACAAAAAATCACGTCAATCCGTCGCTCTGTTTTGACGTGAAAGCAGGAAAAATAAACAAACAAATAAACACACTTTCACATTTATAAGATGGGTACGGATATACTCATTGGATTGGAGACGAACTCAAAGATACCCGTAGCTCAATCACATCGTTGTAGCACAGAATAAATAGGTAGTTAAGCAACGTTTTGTCGAAACATTTATTTCTCGTGCAAAGTCTAATAAGCTTAAAGTGAATCCATTTTATTTATCGGATATTTTGCTTATGCGGGAAAGACCACTTGATCGTAAAAAGCTATTATAATATTGACGAAGCCTTAGCGGATACTAGTTTGTTTCATAATGAATAAGTTAAATGTAGTACCTATACATAGGTATATAGAGTTATTAGATTAAGTTTTAAACTGTTTTTTTCTTTTGTCAAATTTAAATTGTATTTTATGACATATCTAAGTGCTTGTAATAAGTTTATAGAGGAAATAAATGATTGATTGATTGATTGATTGAAAGCTTTAGACGCGCCTTAAAATGAGGGTAGACCTTTAGCCCTAAAAGCTACTTGTTACCAGATTAAGATGGTTATAGTGGAGCGGAAAGATGTTGGTTAAAAGGTTTTAAAGTTCATAAAACCAAAAAGGTAAGTATGCCGTAACTAACGCGTAATAAAAATCACGTTGCTCTTGTGAAGACCAGATAATCACACTATTAAATGCGATGGTTAAGATGTTTGGATGGATGTATGTTTGTTCCTCTATAACTCGACAACCACTGAACCGATTTGGCTGAAATTTAAAATGTAGATAGATAATGACCAAGAATAGGACATAGGCTACTTTTTATAGTCCGGACTAGGTCCGTTACTAGTCCAGAGCGAGGATTATGTGCTTGGAAGCCACTAGGAACATAAACCTACGACATGAAGTTGGTCTTCTTGTTCTTCTCCAATGGCTTCAAGTTGCTATGGTAATTCGAGTTCTCATGACAGTTCCTTGAATATAGAAACTGGATATTATGTAGTATAGTTGTTCTATCTCACGAAGTCCATTTGGTCTTAATTGTGTGTGTGTTCACATGCACGTTGTTTCTGTGTGCGTGGGCCAATTCTGAGCGCTCCCGAGCTTACGCACACAGAAACAACGTGCATGTGAACACACACACAATTAAGACCAAACGGACTTCGTGAGATAGAACAACTGTACCAACGCCACGAGCGCATCACTTCAAGCATGTCACCTGCACTTATTGCAAAACAACTCGTCTATGTTCTAAATCATTCGGAATTGTATTGAGACCTTTCTCATTTCATATTCGCTGTTGTATCTATCGAAGATAAAAAAGTGCGACGTTGCTTGAAATGACTTGCAAAGTCGAGCGACAATACACCCAACTTTGTGGAACTTGACATGTTGTGTTTCAACTCCAAAGGCAAAGACGAAATGTAATGGAACTGTGAGCAAAGTTAAAAAACAGGTTAAAAAATGACAATAATCTCTCAACCCAGTTAGTGTAGGGTTGCCTTCAGCGTTGTGGGTAGTGGGTTCAATTCCCACCAAGAACAAAAAATCGTGTTTTCGCCGGGTCTAAGCCTGGCGTCCAACCGGGCCGTCACAGTAATGTATGGGACACTTTGGAGCCAAGCACACGACGGACGCCGGCGCTACTAGTGCCGACTCCCCGGCAACCGGGCACGGCGCTCGCCCTCGCTAAAAACCAGGCCGTGTTAAAACCGTGTCGTGGGCACGCGCCCTTAAGACGCTGCCTAAAACAGCTTTATATACAAAAAATTCTCTTGTAATGTGTGGAATTATATTTAATAAAATACCTAGCGAAATAAAAGATTTACCTATAAAGCTATTTGTAAGAAAGTTAAAACTATGGCTTCTTGACAGAGTCTTTTATAGTGTAGACGATTTTTTAAAATAACTGACGATTTAAGAATATTTTGTGACATACTTTTTGCGTGTAATATTATATAATTAACTAGTTTTGACATTCCCTAACATACAAATTTGCATACCAATGTTCTTGGTGAAATATGTGAACTATAATATTATTGACTTTACCTACAACTGCACTTACCATATTTCTTGCGAATAAACTATTTCATTTCATTTCATTTCATTTCATTTCATTTCATTTCATTTCATTTCAAGATTGAAGAAAAGTAAAGTTCCGGCTTTAGTTGTAAAGGCTCGAAGAAGGCTTTTAGGGGGATTAAAGTTCTTTAACAGTTTTGGCCACAAGCTCAATCAAACTTGCTTTTACAAGCGTGCAGCAATGGATTTTTTGACCTCTGAATTCGAGCTCTAAATAGTATGTTAAATGTTTGCTTATTCTCATTACCGTTTAAAGTTACAATTTCATTAAAAGTTTAAACTTAATATTTTTTTCTTAATTTTTTAGAGTTCGAAAACAGGAATGACCCGTATGCATAAAAAAATATTATTATGAATATTTTTTAGGGTTCCGTACCTTAAAAGGTAAAAAAAGGAACCCTTATAAGATCACTTTCTTGTCCGTCTGTCCGTCTGTCCGTCTGTCCGTCTGTCCGTCTGTCTGTCCGTCTGTCCGTGTGTCACCATCGATTATCTCAGGAACGGGTAGAGCTAGCAAGTTGAAATTTATACCATATACTAAGGTCTATAGTCCCTACTGTGAGTATAAAAATCAAGGTCCTGAGTCAACACTATAAAAAGATATAGGCAAATTTAGGTTTTCGTGAAAACTTGTGAGTACCAAAACTTACCTTAATTATCAACTTTTTTTATTTTTCGGAATTTTTCCTTTACTTGTGCTGGAAGACCTTGCTTGTAACCAAAATTGACAATTCTAGGTTAACCGGAAGTACCCTAGAGGTTTTGGGTCGAAAACCTAAATGGTAGTTCCCGTTGACCTAGAATAACGAAATTTGGCAAAAAGCAAGGTCTTATAGCACAAATAAAGGAAAAATTCCAAAAAGTTAAAAAAGTTGAAAATTAAAGGGTGTTCGCATACATACATAGTTGACGCCAATTAAAATTGTCCTCCGAGTTGTATGGGCGCTCATACAATTAAGCGGACTAGCTTAATTGGCACCATGGCTAGGCACGGAACCCTCGGCGTACGAGTTCGACTCGCACTTGACCGGTTTTTATTTAAGAATTCGAGCTCTAAACGTTATTATGCAAACAATGTGTTTGTTGTTCTGCGGCTTAATCAGCCCCACACGTATGGACCATGTCTTTCCTGTGGACATGGCCGGTTAAGCTGAGAGAGGATGGTTTAGGTGCTGGGCAAGCCTACTCCATCTCAAACATTGTCCCAGGCACTACAGTATCCCGATAAGTGTAGGCAAAGATTGCCTCCTAACTCTGTATAAATCGTCTAGTAAAGATGTAAAAGGCCAAAGTTTTGTTGTCCCATTATTAAAAAAATCAATATCCCATTAGTCCCTCTTTAAAAGCCAATAAATGTTTCCTTATTTTTATTTTAAGTGTTTTTTATTGCCTTCGAAAACCTCTCTCGCGGCAATTTATCGACAACTGACGTTTTGACACTTCGATTCATAACTACGAGCTTGGAGTCATAAATCATTATCGATGTATAGTATAGTGCTTCATTGGATTTTATTTATTTCTAAGACTTGCTAAAGGTGGCGATTCACGCGACCGAGACAGGAGACCGAGACCGAGACAGGAAACCGAGACCAGAGACAGACTTTGTAGGGGCGCGCGAAAGTGTCACGAAACAGAGAACTGTCAGTTTATATGACAACGGTCTCCTGTCTCGGTCTCGGTCTCAGGCGCGAACCGCCACCTTTAGTCGTTTTTTGTTCGTCTCGTCTTCAACGATCTATCGGCAGGCTGATTGTCTAACTTGTTTCAATCCTCAAATTGGTCTGATGGCCGCTGTACACACTTGTCGAGACACCCCGAGACAGGCCGAGCGCGAATGTATACAGCGCGCTCTCGTCTCGTCTCGATCTCTCGTCCTCGTCTCGGTCGCTCTCGGTGGCTTGTCGGTTTTTTGCGCCCGAGTCAAAGGGTCTCGTTGGCTCTCGCGAGATAAACGAGAGCGAGCATGTACACACTCGTTCATTTAGTTGCTTTCTGATTAGTTTTATTATGTATTTACCTGTTTCTATTGCGGTGCATAGTTATCATCCACCATCTTCTTTTTCTCCATGGTTTACGAATATTTTTTTATAGTAAATGTTTAAAAAGTTATAATAGCTCACGGCACAAAGACAAATAGCAGCAGCAATTTCTACGTCCATTGTCGCGTAAGTCTTCAGTTCAAATGTTAGAACGAGTGTGTACAAGCATGCTCTCGACGAGTGTTTTCGGCCGAGGCTCTCGGCGAGAGGCCCTCGACGAGTGTGTACAGCCGCTTTCAAACTGTCAAAACGATCGCGTAGGTATCTTTTTTCGCGTTCGGTCTCGTTGAGATGAGAGTGATAGAGCTACTTGCGCTGGTCTCTGTCTCGGTCTCGGTTTTGGTCTCCAGTCTCGGTCTCAAGCGCGAACCGCCATTGTTGGTCTCGTCTTCAACGATCTATCGGATCATTGAAGTTAAGTGACTTTCTGAGCGGTTACAATTTGGATGGGTGACCGCAAGTGGCATTAACAGCTTAGCGTTTCCGTGCTTTGGAGGTCACGTAAAATTCTCGATCCCGGCCTAAGCCATGACGGAGGCTTTCTGGCGGCCTAAAAACTCCGTTACCAGAGTTAGCCATTTGCTCATACAAACAGACATACAATTAGTAAAATTGGTTCTCGACCTTTTATTTTAATTTGGGATAAATATTTTTAGTAAAATAGCTTTACTGCCTTTTATTTTAATTTGGGATAAACATTTTGTTCACGACCTTGAAATCATCACCTTGAGTCATTTCTATAATTACCTTAATAATAGAATTTCGAAAATTACAAGCAATTACAGTGTATATTATCAACTTAAACACGCACGATAGATAATTTGAGGGTATAAGCTAATAATTTTAATTAAATTAATTCAATAAAAGCATTTTTTATAACATTGATAAATTAAACGAATTGCGTCAAAATAGAGCGACGGATTGACGTGATTTTTTGTGTGGAGATAGTTGGAGGGCTGGAGAGTAACATAGGCTACTTTTTATCCGGGTACCACGCGAGCGAAGCCGCGTGCAGGCGAGCGAAGCCGCGAGCAGCAGCTAGTAAGTAACATATCAGTCACATAGTTCCCACAGATATTAGAGTTATCTTTTCCACAAGAATGCATTTCACAATAGCATAGCTCTTGTCTAACCATTTGGGATTAATTAGCTGAACTACGTAACTTGAGCTCCAAGTTAAATGAGCCTGGTAAGGTATTTATGGCGCTCCGGAATAGACGGAGTAGAAGCGGTATAGCGTAGCTTGCTTAGACGCGGGACATACCTACAGAAAAGACGTAAGACGAGGACGCGTCGCAGATGTCTCTTCCGTGTCCCTTCCATAGAAAATGTATAGAAGCGTCGCGCCGCAAAACATACAGAAGAGACGAGGCGCCGTCATATTTTGTATGAAAGGGACGTGGAAGAGACAAATGTCTGCGCCCCGTCTCTTATATCTGGCCTGCGCCTTATAGGGCCTCCAGACTCTCGAGAGAAGGCTCGGCGAGAAGTCTCGCCCGAGACTTCGCGAAGAACAAACAAGCTATCCACACTCTCAATTGTTCTCAGTCGTGATCTGTTGCTTATCCGGTATGGACGTCGATTTTGAAACTGCACCCGGTTTGGCTCTGTGTGCCATTGCATACTGTAACTTTGTGAATGTTGTAACTAAAAATAATGTTAAAAAAAAAAATACTTAATGTAAAAAACTTTTATCTTAGTAGTTTCGATATTTAGCATCCCATAAAATAGGCTCAGATTGAAAAAAATCGATAAATTTCAACTCTATTTATTATTCCACATTTTTACGAAAGAAAATTCTCGAAAAAAACAAACAATATGGATGTCTGCCCACCGCCGCTCATTAATCTGCAATGAGACAAAACGTGAGTGTAGGACCCTTCTCTTTTCTCGCCCGAGAAATCCTTTGGCTCGGCCAAAAATACCGACACCGATCGGAGAACAGGCGAGCCAGAGAACGAGAAGGCGAGAAGCTCTTCACACTCACGCTTCTCGGGTGTTCTCGGGGGTTCTCTACGAGAGTCTGGAGGCCCTTTTAGACGTTCTTGATTAATTGTTGAAGTTACAGCGTTGTTCGCGGTCACAGGATGGGTGACTGCAAGTAACATTGCAAGCTCGTCGACGCTATTGAAAAATCAACTGGTTTCCTCACGATGGTTTCCTTCACCGTTTACATTTTTTCGAAATGAAAAATCTAATGATTCCTACCGGAATTCGAACCCACGTCCTTCGGATAGAAAGTCGAGGCAAAGTTCGCGTCATGTAAAAAGAACGCTGGAAGAATGTGGAGGGGGTGTGTTTTGTCTCATGCTTGAGCATGGCTTATCTATTCGCAAACATGAGACAAACACACTTCCTTCTCTTTCTTCCGGCGTTCTTTTGACATGACGCGATCTGTACTATCGCACTCGACCAACACGGCTCTTTTCATGGATGCTCAAGTAAATAAATAATAAATAAATAAATATTGCTGGACATTTCACACAGCGCCATCTAGCCCCAAACTAAGCAAAGCTTGTCTGATAGAATACTTATGTACTTTTTTTTTATAAATACATACACAGAATATAATTTTTTACAACACCCAGACATAGAACAAACATCTGTGTTCATAACACAAATGTTTGTCCTGAGTAGGAATCGAACCCACGACCCATAGTGCAGAAGGCAGAGCTACTACCAACTGAGCTAAGAGGCCAGTCAAATCCTGTCACGTCTCTCATCCCGTGACGTAAACAACAGACTCTTGGTAAACAATGTGAGACGCGAAGAACGTCTACTTAACGGACTTTTCCGACCAACTTTAAATTAGAAAACGATGAAAAACTAAGCTTTGGCTTACTGTTAAGCGTTGAGAAGCCAGTAAATGTTTTGTAGGAGAAAAAAAAGAAATGAAGCTCATAATACCATCCTCAGATAAACTAACGCCTTTCTCCTCCACCTTCATCATCCGCACTGCTAAGGTCTGGAACTCGCTGAGGCTTCTGTTTTCTTTGAAAACTATAACCTGGGTGTCCTCAAGTCAGAAATGAATAGCTGTCTTCTAGACCTTTGTGATCCATCGTCAGCCACATCGTCGCTTACCATCATGAGAGATTGTGGCTAAACAAAATTCTATCTACATTATAAAAAAGAAAACTATCTGACATTCTTTATAAGTTACGCGTTTGAGTAATATCTTATGTTTGAGCTCACGCATCATATTAACATCATTTACGCTCGTTTTTGTTGTTGGTGTTTATTCTATTTTTCTGAATGCGTCTGAAGCACCTCAAAAAAAGAAGGAAGACGAAGAACAAAAGATTTTTTGTTTTGTTGACTGTCGAATATGACATACCTACTAACAGCGCCCTTAAGGCATTGCCCCCGAAGTGATGGTTATGATGATGATTGTAAAAAGGTAGGCCTTTAACCTTCCTCAAGAGTTTAGCTATCGAAATATTTTTTCAAATCCGACTGAAAGTTTCTGAGATTAGCGCGTTCAAACAAACAAACTCTTCTGCTTTATATAATTGGTATAGACATAGAAGATGAAAAGTCTATAGGCACTATGCCACGGATTTCAGGAATCACACATGTGCACACTCTTCCAATAAATACTCTATATGAGTTATACGCAAATTATCGATCGAGCGAGCGAAGCGAGCGAAGATCTTAGTGGTAAGTTGGGCGATTTTGCTTTGTATGTTTGTATGTTTGTATGTTTGTATGTTTGTATGTTTGTATGTTTCACGAATTGTTGTTCGAGCATAACTGTCGAACCGTTCATCCAATCTGCATGAAACTTGGTAGGTCAATAGGTTGTGGTAAGGAAATTTACGGTGGAGCATATGAGCTTAATCGATGAAGGGGTTGTGAAGATATTGTGTTCCCAAGGGGGTAAAAAATTTTGAAAGTTACACAAATATATTGAGTGGGGTGTCATACGAAAGGGCTTATTTTGTACATTCCAAAATGGTTTTTATTTTTAATCTAGGATGTATAGTTTTTGAAATACGACCAAAGAAAAAAAACTACGAAACCAGAGCTGCAAGAGCTCCCGTTTCATAGAGTTTCGATGTCTTCGTAGCTCATTGACTGGTCGGTCTTAAAAAGAGAGTGGCATCGTTGCGGTTTGGTTTGCAATGATTTTAGATGCTACTTGATTTATTTTCGTGATAAAAAAATTTTTGATAAAGAATGAAAATAATTGGGGTAAAAATAGTTAAGTAAACAAATATATCGAGTGGGGTGTCAAATGAAAGGTCTTTATTTGTACATTCCAAAATAGTTATTATTTTTATCCTAGGACGTATACTTTTAGAAATACGACGAGAATTCATAAATATGAAATAAATGAAAAATTAGACACGACATTATGTATTGCATGCATGCTAGTATTTTTTCATGAAGAGCTAGCGCAATAGGCATACTCGGCAGTAGTAGCACTTGAAATTATAGGGGTAGTCAGAAGAAAGTCCAAATGTAAGCCATCTACGGTGCGCGAGATCTCAGTTCGGGGCGAACTACTAGTTTATTTTATACCATTCAGCTCACAGTAGCCAATGTACCCCCTTTGAACCATAAGACAATGACAAAGCTTTAGCAAATTGACACATTTTATGAACACGGTATTAGAACGCAGTCGTAAAGCTGGTTTAAAATTCCAAAGCGGTCTTTTACAAAAAGATGAGCTTTTTCCATTGTTTCCTCTCCAAGCTCTGTGTGACCGGAGCTTTACTGCACATTCTATTCATTGCTCTATTTGCGTAGTCCGAGCCTTAAATTAGAGACTTGGTGAGCCCGTGGCTGCGTTCGTTCTATTATTTACATACCCTTTATGGTGTTTTATTGGAAGTCCATTTTTAACTAACTTCAAAAAAAGGAGGAGGTTCTCAATTCGTCAGAATCTTTTTTTTTTGTACTTTTTTATGTATGTTCATCGGTTCACTCGAAGTCGCCTGGATTGATTTGGTAAATTCGTTTTGTTTTTCAAAGGGTTTTTGATTGGTGCCACAAAAATTTGGTGAGGATCTGTCGAGGATATTCGGAGTTATGAACAGAAATGCACCTCGAGAGTGCAGAAAATTGCTTAGCTTATATAATTTAAGTCAGTTTTTTGTTTAATTTTTAATTTAGTTATTTGTTAAGTAAACCTTCCTGCATGAGGTAAGTTCGTATGAGTAAGTGGCCAAATCTAGTGACGGAGTTTTTAGGCCGCCTAAAGGCCTCCGTCATGGCTTAACGACTTGAGGTAAAACGGGTTTACCATAAATCAAAATCAATAAGCATTTATTCAATAGGACCGCTGGAATTACAAAGAATATTCCGTGCTTCGGAGGGCACGTTAAATTGTCGGTCCCGGCTTTTAAGTCGTCAAGCCACGACGGAGGCATTAAGGCGGCCTAAAAACTCCGTCACCAGAGTTGGCCACTTGCTCATACGAACTAACTAACTAACTAACAAAGAATATTCTAGCGCAAGTTGATTCTACTTTGGTTTCTTGGCGACCAGTTTCGTTTCTGAATGTAACTGGACTAAACTTTCAGTCAGTTAGTACCACTAATTTATAGATAACTAGCGGCCTGTCCCGACTTCGTACGGGTGGACATTTATTTTTTATACACATAAGTATAGCCTATGTTACTCAAGGTGAATGTAGCTTTCCAATGCGGAAAGAATTTTTGAAATCGGCACAGTAGTCTTTGAGTTTATTCATTACAAACATACACACAAAAATTCAAATTTTTCCTCTTTATTATATTAGTGTAGAAGAGTAGGCTGCTTAAAAAGCGAAAAGCAGACGTCATTATGATTGTACCTCCGACTAAATTTTGTTTAACCTGCAAAGTGGTTTTGTTTTAATTTCCATGTGAAAGCATAATATGAATCCTTTTAAAAATAACTCAACTCAAAGAAAGTCTAATTTAAACTTGAATTACTAATGATGAATTTGTAAGTGGTTTTGTATGGGATGCTTTTCATGAAAAGGTGCGTGGGTTTATCTATATCTATATCTATATCTATACTAATTATATAAAGCGGAAGAGTATTTTGTTTGAACGCGCTAATCTCAGGAACTACCAGTCGGATTTGAAAAATTATTACTGTATTTGATAGCTAAACCCTTGAGGAAGGTTATAGGCTACTTTTTATTATCATCATCATCACCATAAACCAACACTAAGGGGGCAACGCCGCGAGGGCGCTGCTAGTTCAGAATAAGATCCCAAAGACTGAAGGCTTATTTACATGGTGCGAGTTTCTTACCTCTAAGATGCGAGAAACTAGCTCCATGACAATTCAGTGACAAGCTATTATCGTCAATACACGTATGATTTTTATGTTTAGTCTATGTCATTATTTTGACATTGATGCGATCAGCTTAGCTGCTAGTGGTGTGATTGAGTCAAAGTCAAAGTCAAATTCATTTATTCGATAGGATCACATAGTGTATCACTTAAGCTGGAAACAAACTATCGGACGCGGCTTACGGACGCGGCAGACAGCCACGACTGAATAGGTATCTGGATATAGAACGAACATAGAACTGTGCACATTATCTGACGAAAGTCGCGGACGCGTCCTTGGACCTTCAGACGTCCGAAGGCAATCTGGCCCGCTGGATGTTCGGACGGTGTACACACTTATCAGTCGCGGCTGTCAGCCGCGTCCGTCAGCCGCGTCCGATAATTTGTTCCCAGCTTTAGAATCGTCTTAAGAGCTAGGTGATTCTACTCCTGTTCCTTCGTAACAAACATCCTTGCAAACATCCAAACATCTAAACTTTCACATCTTCCAGGATTTGAAATTGGATCGAAATCGAAAGCAAACCTCAAAATATATTTTGTATATTTTTTTTTTTGATTTTACAGTGTTAAACCACACTTAGATATTATTTCATTGGGAATGAAAGGATTCCGTGGCCGAGTTGGTAAAGGCCCTCCGGCTTAAGGAGGATCGCTTGTATCAGTACGGGTTCGAATCCCGCCGGAATCGCAAATTTTGATAAGACTTTTCAGATCATACAAGTGTATCCGGGTATTTATCACGTAAATTACCTTATTATTTTGCCCAAAATTTCGACTAAATTGCACCAGCCGTGGTCGCGGGAAGACTCAAACGTCGGGCAAAATAATAAGGTATTTCCTGCCCGCTGTGCCCTGCCACCTGCACCCGGGAGCAGTTAAACGAAGCAACTGATGAAGCCGTGGGGGTTGCAAAGTACTGGTCGAAACTAATATGAGTGCCATTGACTCGAATGATTGAATAAATAAGGTAATTTACGTGATAAATACCCGGATACACTTGTATATTATAATGTGTTCAGAT
Source organism: Camptogramma bilineatum (assembly GCA_958496255.1). Lineage (NCBI taxonomy): Eukaryota > Metazoa > Arthropoda > Insecta > Lepidoptera > Geometridae > Camptogramma > Camptogramma bilineatum. The sequence continues at coordinate 1,675,673 of OY292472.1, forward strand.
CGCGAAAGTTTAAATAAGACAAAAGAGTTTTCAGTTCCAATATTTATTTTGCTTCACTCACTCACTTTAAGGTTCACATTCCCAAGTGTGCATATTTTCCGTGCCATTACGTCACCGAGGGGACACATAGTGGCATCTTATTGCAAAATAGCCTCCGGTAGCGAAGTTAAGTCGTCCCTCAATATAGCTCAGTGACACACAGCATTTAAGTCCCGATACACATTGGGCGCTTTCAAACGCGCGCTATGCTAATGCGCGTTTCGAGAACTAAGAGAAGCGCGCGCTTGCATATGTACACATCAATTGAAACTCTTAGTTCTCAAAACGCGCGTTAGCGAAGCGCGCGTTTGAAAGCGCCCAATGTGTACCCGGACTAAGAAACAGTTTTAATATTTTACAATACACGGAAATTACTCATGACATATCACTTCATCAACTAGAAAAGAGATCATTTTCAAATATAAAAGAGATCTTTGTTGACGGGTTGTGTGGTTATGTACAGTTGGGTACTCTCCATCACGTCTCACATTCAAAGTTAAATAATGTATAGTTCGCGTCATGTAAAAAGAACGCTGGAAGAAAGTGGAGTAGTGTGTGTTTTGTCTCATGTTTGCCAATAAGTAACCCATGCGCAAACAAGAGACAAAACACACCCCCTCCACTTTCTGCCAGCGTTATTTTTACGTGACGCGAACTTTACCTAGTTTCGTGTGCGTCACTAAAAATCTCGCTGTTGTTGTAGTTATAAATTATTATTTTGCTAAGTAATGTGAACTTCAAGAAAGCGCAAAAGACGATATCACTCACACTCACGCGCTCACTTATTCAATAACTAATAGCTCGCGTAAGGCGCATAGTGCAATTGTTTTATTTTAGGTCAGTGCTTGACTATGTATTAAAAAAAAAACTGCCTCAATGAGTACAAGGATATAGTGATAGACCATATCGTCATCTAACCGTCTATTAAACTGATGGTTGCTTACTTCGTACTTTACCAGCAGATTTCGACAATAGCTTGTAGACTCAGGATGGCCTACATCAGAATTCATCACAGGCGTGGTTATGCAGATTGATACTTTGGGATGAAATAAATGTCTTCTTCTTGACAGTTTACAATAGTCTCGAAATAAAGCTTCTACATCGTCGATCACATTTATCAAACTCGTTATTCACTCTAATTTTAATAAATTTTGCTAGGATCAAAGCAATACATAGCGATTTGTCGAAGACGTGGTGCGCAGTTGACCATCTTTCCAGAAGTCCCCTTCTCAAGATTGTCATCCCGCCTCCATCGACACGACACTTCGCTAGAGCGACCTTCTTGGTCACTCTGGTTATAGACGATTTGCTAGAGCGACCTCCTTGCAGTTCATGCATGTCACTCTTGTTATAGACAATTCGCTACAGCGACCTTACCTTCTTCCAGTTCATACTTAATTGTTATAGACAATTCGGCAAGGCGCCGACACGGCCATACTGACATACGACCGTCCTCGGGCGTTGTATTTCTGAAACAAACAATATCCAATCACTAGGACATCCGCTCGTCCATCCTGCTAACACCAACCACATCATCATCATACTTTTTATCATCATCATCATCAAATCAACATCATCACCATCAAATCAACATCATCACCATCATCATCACAATCATCATCACAATCATCATCATCAACAACATCATCATCAAATAACATCATCACCTCCATCGTCATAATCATCATCGTCAACAACACCATCATCATCAACATCATCATTACATCAACATCATCAACATCAACATCATATTCGAACCACACAGATCAAAAGTGCATCCCTTCAATCAACCGGTACCTACCGGTCTGACCCGAATGACACCGCCCCCATAACTAAAAGTACAACTAGTCAAGTCAACCCAAACCACATTATCAAACCAGATCCCAACAACCAACCGTACAACGGGCTGGCATGGACGGCACTCTCCGTCCAAGATCAACACAACAAACCGCACCTCTGAACCAGACGAGCGAGACCCGATAACCAGCCGGACAGACCGGGATGGCTCGGATGGCACCCTCCGATCAGGAACGATATAAACCACACCACTGAACCAGACGAGCGAGACCCGATAACCAGCCGGACAGACCGGGATGGCTCGGATGGCACCCTCCGATCAGGAACGATATAAACCACACCACTGAACCAGACGAGCGAGACCCGATAACCAGCCGGACAGACCGGGATGGCTCGGATGGCACCCTCCGATCAGGAACGATATAAACCACACCACTGAACCAGACGAGCGAGACCCGATAACCAGCCGGACAGACCGGGATGGCTCGGATGGCACCCTCCGATCAGGAACGATATAAACCACACCTCTGAACCAGACGAGTGAGACCCGATAACCAGCCGGACAGACCGGGATGGCTCGGATGGCACCCTCCGATCAGGAACGATATAAACCACACCTCTGAACCAGACGAGTGAGACCCGATAACCAGCCGGACAGACCGGGAAGGCTCGGATGGCACTGTCCGTCCAAAACCAACTATGGGGACTTGACGAGCGAATTCCAACGTTAAAATAAATGCCACTATCTTAGTATCCTGGATCAGCTTAACAAACACATACAAGACACAAAATATCCTGATGACACACTTCATCATCATCTCCCTGCCCTTATCCCACTAGGTGGGGTCACAACATGTTTTCTTCTACCACTTCATTCTATCCTGATGGCATACTTAAGATCGCAAAATACCTTGTTCATTATAAATCTCAATTACATTTTAACATTGTCATGCCATGTTTTTTTTTTTTTGTTTGTTTGTTTGTTTGTTTTCTATCTGTCTCTATCATTATGCTAAGTTATGTCATCTACATCATTTTTCGCCGACTCGGCCTCATCATAGTACGAAAGACGACTCTTTCCTTTACAAAAGAACAAGATGATTCGCAATCACACAAAACAAAAACTGAACTCATAACGTTTACTCAAAAGAGAAACCTGGACAACTTAAGACTCCTCAAACTTCTCAATACCTACTTACTGAGCTCAAACTAACACAAGAGGTCAAGTACTACCAGGGGAGCACATATTGCCCAATCGCGTCGTGGACACTTGGAATCAGTTACCAGACTCAGTGATCAGTGCCCCCTCAGTGAACGCTTTCAAAAACAGACTGGACAAATATTTAAAGCGCACTGACAATAAATAGGATATACACGCATCAGCTCTAAGAGCTACCTGTGTATTACAAATAATAATAATAATAATAAGATCCTCGACAATCCGAGGTCACTCCACGAGAGGCCTGCGAAGGCCCCAGGAATCTTGTGTTCCTAGGAGGAGCTAGGCTGGCTCCACAACTAGTGAGCCAGGTCATCCCCACTCATAAAGGACCACCTTTGAGTCTAAATGCGGAAAAGAGGGTCCCCATACATACATACATACATAGCAGGTCATAGTACTTAATCTTTTTCTCCATAGTATTGTAAGAAAATGTAGTATGCTGTGGCGGTCGTAGGTAGGTAGGTACACCATCCATACATTTTTGCCCACAGTCCTTTCTCAACTGTGCGGGAATGATTGGCTTTAGGTTTCTAGATTGCATCATCCAAACGTCGCTGATATTTTCCAGTTTGTTCAATTTTCTAAATATTCACACCGGTACAGTTTTGTTTTTCATGACGTATCCCGCTGTCATTCTGATACAGCATCGACATCTCATCCAGGTCAAATCCAGTTGTTTTTCTTCATCAAACAGCTCATTCGATCCCACAACTGATGTAGACTCAGGATGGCCTACATCAGTATTCATCACAGGCGTGGTTATGCAGATTGATACTTTGGGATGAAATAAATGTCTTCTTCTTGACAGTTTACAATAGTCTCGAAATAAAGCTTCTACATCGTCGATCACATTTATCAAACTCGTTATTCACTCTAATTTTAATAAATTTTGCTAGGATCAAAGCAATACATAGCGATTTGTCGAAGACGTGGTGCGCAGTTGACCATCTTTCCAGAAGTCCCCTTCTCAAGATTGTCATCCCGCCTCCATCGACACGACACTTCGCTAGAGCGACCTTCTTGGTCACTCTGGTTATAGACGATTTGCTAGAGCGACCTCCTTGCAGTTCATGCATGTCACTCTTGTTATAGACAATTCGCTACAGCGACCTTACCTTCTTCCAGTTCATACTTAATTGTTATAGACAATTCGGCAAGGCGCCGACAATTAACTTTTTATCCGTATGTCTCAAACTCTTCAAAATTCAAAGACCGCACTGCATTTTTCATTAAATAATAAAACGCAATATAAACTCCTTATAGTAATGAAATAAAAATTTCACTTTAACCCAATCCATCTTCATTTAACATTTTGAAAATCGACTTTTGAATTAGTGACTTTTACTTTTTAACTTTTTAGTCATTTTTGTTTTAGAACTCATTAATCAATTTCTGTGAATTTTTTATTAAAATTATTGAAATTTAATCAAAACTTGTGTTGACGAAGTTTTAAAAACATGTCACGAAACCGATTTTAATACAAATTAAGTTACCTGTTTAGTAATCAGAATTTCTATTAGTTACTTAGACTTGACTTTTAATAAAATATCAATAATCTCACAATAAAAATAAACATCAATAATCTTACAAAAACACCATCCTAACAAAATAATCATACAAGCGCTCGTGGCGTAGCTTGCTGAGACGTTCTTGATTGATCGTTGAAGATAAGCAACGTTGTGCGCGGTCACAATTTGGATGGGTGACCGCTAGACAGCTAGTACATAATCCGTACCCATATTATAAATGTGAAAGTGTGTTTATTTGTTTGTTTATTTGTCCTGCTTTCACGTCAAATCAGAGCGACGGATTGACGTGATTTCTTGTGTGAAGATAGTTGGAGGGCTGGAGAGTAACATAAGCTACTTTTTATCCGGTTACCACGCGAACGCAGCTGCGGGCAGCAGCTAGTATACGATATACAGTCGTAAGTTACAGAATGTCTAAAAAGTAGCACCTCACTCAAGTCTGATTCAATAAATAGCTTGGTTCCATTATTTACCCAAATCCCCTCGAACAGGGAGTGACGGGCTGGCGACACGCGTGATACGGGTCCGCCTGTCAGGGAATCTTTGTTTTATTTCAAACTACTTATTCAAAAGTTTTTTTTCTATTGAAATGAGGAAATTCATTCGATTACTTGTTATTGATTTCAAGTTATCAATAGAATAGAATATAGTTTATTGACAACACACAGAAGACAGAGGACAGAGCATAAAAAACAAACATTTAGGTACTTACCTACGAGTATATAAAATTAAATAAATATTCCAAACGATTTTGTTGTGTAGGTACCTATAAGTACCCATTCACCTAGATACATAGGTAGGTAGATAGGGCCGGCCTATAATAAACAGCATGCTCTGGTTGCTCCGTCTATGCCGGGGGTCGCCAAAAGGTCCAGACTCAGCTCTAAGCTAACTTCACGTGGTCAATATTAATGTAATAAGAGTCAATGAACAAATAAAGAAATCAGTGTAAAGTATATTTTGTGAAAATAAAATGAACAAAATGAACAGTTAGTCCTTCCTCTTCACTTTATTTCAGAATAGTCAACGCCCGTATTTTTTTATCCCTCGGGAATCATACATTGAAATTAGCCTATGTGTATTCCAGAACCTAAACTGTCTACATTCCAAATTTCATCAAAATCGGTTTAGTAGCTATGGAGATACGTGGTAACAAACATCCACACACACACACAGACTTCGCCTTTATAATATTAGTAGAAAAAAAACGAAGTGTTTGTTCATTCATAGTCTAACTTTATCACCAGTGATCGGAATTAGGCGGGCTTAAATACCTAAAGTTCAAAGAACAGAGACAAAAAAAGGGGAGACTTCCTTACTACAAGAATTTTATTCTTGTAGTAAGTAAGAATTTTATTGAAAGTTGGCACAATTTTCACAGTGAGTAAGTACATTTAAAATTAATGTTAATAATATTGTGAACTAATTCAAATAATTTTTCTATTTGACCGACGGAAAAAAGTTTTTTATCCTTATAATTTACATTTTAGTTTTTGTTATTAACTCAGGTAAAAAATTGATTCACCTTAATGTTAGATGTTCTTTATTAATGTCCCTGAAACGGAAATAATTGGTTCGAAAAATATTTAGTCCTAAAGCGTCTCCATTTGTCTCTGTTATTTTTCGAACTTTAGGTAGTTTAGCCCGCCTCATTCCGATCACTGTTTATCACCTAGATTATCTTATGTGTTCAACTGACATAAATTGGAAAGAGAATTTTGTTCGTTCTTTTGACGTCAAAAGTCCTCAGTAGTCAACCGTTACCTGAAACTAGTAAAAAGAGAAGAGAAATCTAAAGCAGAAGTACTCAACCTTTACTACGAATATATTAGTAGTTTGGTCCGAAAACCAAAATGTCTTTACATCTTTACTAGATGATTTATACAGTTTCAGGAGGCAATCTTTGCCTACACTTAACGGGACACTGTAGTGCCTGGGACATTATTTGAGATGGAGTAGTTTTGCACAGCACCTAAACCATCCTCTTAGCTTAACCGGCCATATCCACATGAAAGACATGATCAACACGTGTGGGGCTGAGTAAGCCGCGGGTTTAGTCAAGATGTTTTCCTTCACTTTGAGGTCGTGTTAATGCGTATATTCATTTTTCGAAACGAAAAATCCATTAAGAGGGCTGCGACCGGCGAATTTCCATAAAAACGTAATACAGAAATCATTTAAAATTTAAGCATGTTTATATCAGTTTATGTTGTTAGATTAGGAGAGTAGGTATTTATCTAGGTTCCGGTTAAACTTTTGTTCCGAAAAACTTACCTAAAAAGAAATGTAAACCAATTGAATTGAAATCTTTGTAGGTACACCAAAAATGGCATTTTTTCTTTTCATTTGTTCTATAGTAAGTTTTTTGAAACAAAAGTTTAACAGGAACCTAGATAAATACTACCTTTATCCAAATAATAACGTAAAGTGATAAAAATATGCTCAAATTTTAAATTATTTTGGTATTACGTTCCTAGGTAAGTAGATACGTTCGCTGAGCCCTTAATGCACGGCCAGGATTCGAACCCACGACCTCCCGATCGAAAGTCGAGATACTATCCCCCTCAGCGCGCTTGTAGACGTCCGTTTTTTTTGCCGGACAACGGACCGTCAGTAAACGAAATCCATATAAACGGCATAAATTAGGCGCGTGTACTCGTACTACATACATTCATTACGCGCCATATACCACCGCGAATCCGGGTGAAAAACACGGTCCGTTGTCTGGCAAAAAAACGGACTTCTACAAGCGCTCGCCTCTAAAAAGCTTCAATAATACATAACAGTAGTAATACACAACACTTTATGCTAAATCCATAACATAAATCCAGTCCCTATGTTTACTAATGGAAAGCAAACACAATTATTCTAACACCAACAATGGTTTGTCAAATAGGATTTGCTAGTAAATGTCCATTTCAATTCTACGATCAGCGGCCTTCATCATTGGGCGGTATTCTTCATTTTGGGTCAATTGTGGTCAATACCATCTTAATTTTGAAATGTCTTTGATTTTTAAAAGGAATTCAAAAGCGGTCTGTCCCTTGAGTCACATGTCGTATGCAAGCAGCTTCTTACTTTTTAATTTTTTTTAGTGTAATTCTTCATTGTATTTTTTCCGATGTTTAGTTTGTAGCTAAGTTAAATAAATAAAATAAAATAAATAAATATTGCTGGACATTTCACACAGCATCATGTAGCCCCAAGCTAAGCAGAGCTTGTGTTATGGCAACCACATGACTGATATACTACTTATATACATTTTTTTTGTAAATACATACATATTATACATAGAAAACACCCAGACCCGAGACAAATATTTGCAGATCATACAAACATTTGTCCCGCGGCGGGGATCGAACCCGTTAATTGGAAATATAGCCCTATTTTAAAACGTATAAAAGGTTGACCACACCTGGAGCAGTTAGCAGCTTAGATTGAACGTGAAACGTAGTTACACCTGAAATTGAAGGCTACTTCAGCATTTCAGCATTTTTTCTAGCCGAGTTTTAGCCAAGAGCCGTATTGAACGAGTGGAAACCTCGACTTTTGAACTGAGGGTCGTAGGTTAGAGCCTTACATTAATGTATTTTAACTAAACTTCCGCACGTGGCTTCGCTCGCGTGGTACCCCTATTTCCGGTCATTATCTATTTATAATTTAAATTTCAGCTAAATCGGTTCAGTAGTTGTTGAGTTGTAGAGGAACAAACATACATCCATCCATCCATCCATTCAAACTTTCGCATCACACTAATATTATAAATGCGAAAGTTTGGATGTTTGGGATAAACAAAATAGTAATCCACGCGGGCGAAACCGCGGGCGTCAGCTAGTTTATAATATTAGTGTGATTTACGATGACCTCTGTGGCGTAGTGGGTGAAGGCCCGCCTGTGACGCATGAGGTTGCGGGTTTAATCCCTGCCGCGGGAGAAATGTTTGTATGTTCCGCAATTTATTGTCTCGGGTTTATTGTTTTAATGTGTGTATACTTGACAGATATGCCGAGTTTCAACTCAATCGGCTTATTTACTGAGGAGTTCTGTTGAACAGCTCTTGACTCCATCATCAGATCAGCTCGCTGATACCATAATATTTCATTGTCACCATGAATCTATAAGTGCGCAAAATTTCAGCCCGATCGTTCCACAAACACACTAAAACATCTCGAAAGTATACCCTTTGTAACAAAAACAGAATTTTCAAAATCTATCCACAATTGACGGAGAAATCGATGAACATACATAAAAAAACATAGAGGTATATACAGCCGAACATGAACCTCCTTTTTGGAAGTCGGTTAATAAAAAACATAGCTCAGTGGGTATCGAATTCACCTTCAATATTACTAATAGCGAAAGAAAACGAATGTATACCCCAGGGACATGTTAACAAGCTGAACCGTGTATCAACATGATTGTAACACGTCTTGCGGGAGAAGGTTCCGCCCGCGGCAACACTGAAGTTATACCTCGGTAACTAAACTGTGTATTTAGTGGAGCTTTGTCGATTTTGTTTGTAGAAATAATAAAGAAGTGAGATGTCGCGAGACGCCTGGCATATGTGAAATTATTTGACTTTGACCATACATACTTTTTGCTGTAAATACATACAATACATACAAAAACAACCAAACACGAGACAAATAATTTATAGATCATATAAACATTAGATTGTCGGGAATCGAACCAACAACCGTCTTTGTCTCAGGCAGGTTATAAATGACTTTTTTAAAGAACAGTCAGCCATTTTGAAAAGCTTCGTCAGACTGAATAAGAAATGTAACAATGACTAAAACTATAATACTATATTGCACAACCAAATTCAAACCAAAAGTTAACCTTTACACAGCCCATTTTTCAACTAAAAAGGTTCCTGTTATTCTAAAATTAAAACTCAACAACTCAACACGTTAACACTTTCTTTTATAGAAATAACAAAGAGCGTTTATAAAATTCAGCGTTGTATTGATGCAACGTAACGTTGTTATTAATTCTCAATTCTGCGAATATCAATTTTAATAAATGGTTTCGGAAAAAACAACCCTCGCTTTATAATTGACATATTGGATTGCTGGCTCAGGAAACATTTTATAGTTAAATGTGTGAAATCGATAAAAATATTTACACGCTATTTCAACGAATTTCAGCAGTAATGCTCCTCGCACAATGTGTAATTCATAAAAGTTAGCATTTGTTTGGAAGTTATCGAACAATGGCGATTTTGCATGTTAAATAAAAGTATGTCGGATCTGGATCCTTATTGTTTTACAGTCGTGTTGGCCTAGTGGAATTGTGCCTTGGCTTTCAATCCGAAGGTTACGAGTTCGAATACCGGGTATAGGTCCTAAAGGGAAACCACAGTTAGATTATTTTACTTTCCTTTCTTTTTAAAACAAAACAAAACTAAATTCAAAGATTTTCTAAAATTCGCTTGCCTCACCCAACAATCGAACCTATCAATAAAATAATCTATTTATTTCATTAAGTATATCATTTAAATAATATAGATTTAAAGTAGTTTCCCTTCGGAGCCCATTGGTTTTTTCCACCCTGTGTACTGCTGGGCAGTACTTTAATGTATTTTTTGCTTCGAAAGTATTACAATGCACTTTGACATAAGCTTTAAAATGGAGAAAGAAAACATCTTAAAGAAACCTAAGGCTTAATCGGTTCCAAGCGTATTGCGTGTTTCTTGTGGATAAGGCTGGTTCTCACAATTTTCTTTGCTTTTCTTAAACTACAGAGAAGAGCCAATCGAACATCAACGTAAAATTATATTTTGATGCAGTTTGGTAGAGCATTAGATTTTCTACCAAACTGTATTAAAAATCATATTTGTCAAAAAGACCCGAGGTCTTCGAATTTAGCCGACGATATCCATTTTTAACAAGCCTCTTAGCTCAGTTGGTAGCAGCTCTGCCTTCTGCGCTCGTGGGTTCGATTCCCACCCAGGACAAACATTTTGTGTGATGAACATAGATATTTGTTCTGTGTCTGGGTGTTATAAAGTATAATAAGTATGTATTTACAAAAAAAAGTATATAAGTAGGTAGTCTATCAGTTATGGAACCCACGACCTTTTATTAGAATCAGATCGAAATTCACCAATCCCACTCATTCAACGCTCTACCCTATTTATTTCTCAAAGTCCTCAAATTATTATATTCTAAAAGTACGATTATGTCGTTTTCAAAATATACTTAAAAATCATTTTATAAACACCAAAGTGTTCAGGCCTATATCATTAATCCGTACCCATATTATACTCGTAAATGTGAAAGAGTGTTTGTTTGTTTGTCCTGCTTTCACGTCAAAACAGAGAGACAGATTGACGTGATTTTTTGTGTGGAGATAGTTGAAGGGCTGGAGAATGACATAGGCTACTTTTTATCCCGAATAAATGCATGTTTCCCGTGGGATAAAAAGTAGTAGTCCACGCGGGCGAAGCCGCGGGCGTCCGCTAGTGTCTATATTTAATAAAACAAACAAAAGAGCATACGCAAATAGATGCTATTCAATATATCTACCCTTTTGGAAAGACGTATGGAACCCTTCAATTTTATTCACATCAACATTTATTCATACTCTGAATATAATCAGCATAATTTTGCCAAAACCTTTCGATCAAATTAAACACCCTTTGAGCTATTCGGCACTTTTCAAAACCTCACTCACACATTCACATACATATTCACACGCAAACATACACATCCAAACGCAAACATACACGATTTAACGCTAAAACGGCAACAATGCTGTGTTCAAGCCTTCTGCAAACGGAATCTACATCAACTCTTATTTCAGATGCCGTATTTAGAAAAAAGGACAGCAATACAAAAACACCACGAGTGTGACAGAGACGGACGATTGCAATATACGAGATGCCGGCTTCGTAGCTAAGGCTCTACGGAGCTACTACGGCAGTCTTTCCGTAGCAGTCGTAGCGCCTCTACGCCGCGCGTAGTTCAAAACGCACGTATTTATAAATCATATTGTACTATGGGTATCTGTGAATTGTGCTTTGTAAAGAGTGTGATTGCTATGTAAAAGTGGATAGGCAACTGGTTGATAGTACGTACAATATCATTGTGAAAGGGAATGCCAGCGGACTGTTTGGGTTTGACGAAGGTAATTTTTTAATTATTTTTTATGGTTTTCGGGAATTTAAGGTCAAGTTGAGAGTGCGGTAAAATATTTTGTATATATTATTTACTGGGCTTAACACACTGATGATTACGTATTGATTAAAATTAGGCTTGTTTCTTTACATAAATATTGGACCTGATTTTTCATTTAAATCTTGAACGAAATATTTCAATAATAAGTACGAGAATTAATTACCAGTGGTTAAAATTATAAATGTAAGACTGATAATTTATAACAGCAATCAGTACCTATAACTGTTATAAATTATTATGGACTCGAGAAATTATTGCGTTAAATGTCGAATAGGTGTTCATAACTGCTGCACCTATTTGGGTAATTATTTTTTGTTGTTTTATTTATTTGTCAGGACAAGGTTCGTATTGAAAGGAAATGTTTTAAAATCGTACGGAAATGTGAAAGTTTTTAGTTAAGAATCTTCATTTAGAAAAATGAGTTATTGAGACAAAAGACAGTAGGAAGATCTTCAAAAATACTGTCATTTTGCCCATTAGTACACCTGTGAGAAGTCGAAGGGGGTAGCTAGTATGAAATAAAAATAAGTTTTGTGATGAAAAAATGTTTTTAAGACAGTTCTTTATTGGATAAAGGTGAACTGATTAGTATGAGCCTAAACACGGATGTTCTACTGTCATTCACTGAGAATTTCCATTGAACAGGTCTTGACTCCATCCTCAGATCAGCTCACTGCCACCATATTAATAAAATGTATTCGGAACTTGACAGATATGCTGAATTCCGACTTTAACTCAATCGGCCTATTTACTGAGGGGTTCTGTTGAACAGCTCCTGACTCCATTATCAGATCAGATTAATGTTACCATAATATTGCATTGTCACCAAGAATCAAAAAGTGTGCCTTTTAGCTCAATCGGACACTGGAAATTGGGTCAAATTTAACTTTCAAGATTTGACCCTATTAAACATACATAAGTACATACATATCAAGTTACATAAAAGCTTTTAATATACCTACATAACATGAAAGAAATAATGAAATATGATAACGATTGTACTACCAAGGTGCGGTAGACATATTCTTTCATATCTTTTAGGCATTTTTAGATCCTTTGAAGAATGCTAAGGGGTAGTCAGAGGTACGTCCGAACACATTTGGTACATTCCCACAATTGCAGAAGTTAACATTCCATACGTGACAGGTTGCAAGCCTATCGACGTTATAAAGCTAACTGGTTTCCTTACGATGTTTTCCTTTACCGGTTAGAGCTCGTGTTAAATCGCATATACATTTTTCGAAACGAAAAATCCATTGATGCACGGCCTGGTTCGAACCCACGACCATCGGATTGAAAGTCGAGGCACCTACCCACTCGGCCAACACTGCTTTAATAAACATAATATAATCGAAATAAAAAAACATGCCTCCTTCTTACAGACACAACAAAACAACCTTCTGAAAATCTAACAGTCCAAGGTTTAATTAAACTTTCATGTGAAAAACAAGGTTTTGAAGTTTTTTGTCTGTGTCCGTAATGCATGGCTAAGATTATTTAGGTCACTGTGCTAATAAGAAGTAAGTTCGTATGAGCTAGTGGCCAACTCTGTTAACGGAGTTTTAGGCCGCCTAAAGGCCTTCGGCATGGCTTAACGACTTAACAGCCGGGACTGACAATTTAACTTGCCCTCCGGAGCACGGAAGCACTCAGCTCGTAGTACCACTTGCGGTCATCCATCCAAACAGGGTGACCGCACACAACACTGCTTTACTTCAACGATCAATCAAGAACGTCTAAGCAAGCTACGCCACGAGTGCTTCCAGTGCTAATAAATTCAGGAGTTAGTCCACCAGAGATACGACAGTGACAGCGACCTTCTTCTTGATAATCTTCTTCTTGGTCTTCCCCTTCCTCGTCTTCCTTCTACTTTTCCTTCTATGATGTTCCTTATGAAGCTGTCATGTCGTTTGATGTCCAATCATTTTCCCTCTTCTGTTTTGTTTGGTATTCATGAAAAGCCTTTTCTCCTAAACTCTTTTCAGTACATATAATACGTTTTAGCAGACCCAAGCGCTCGTGGTGTAGCTTGCTAAGACGTTCTTGATTGATCGTTGACGTTAAGCAGTGTTGTGCGCGGCCACTCTTAGGATGGGTGACCGCAAGTGGTATTACGAGTTGAGCGCTTCCGTGCTTCGAAGGGCACGTTAAATTGTTGGTCCCCGCTTTTAAGTCGTTAAGCCATGACGGAGGCCCTTAGGCGGCCTAAAAACTCCGTCACCAGAGTTGGCCACTTACTCTCTCTCTCTCTCCTAAGCCTTATTCCCATCTGATGGTGGGGTCTGCTTTCCTCGTCATCGTCTTCCACTTCGCTCTGTCTAACGCGTCGTCTTGGGAAACATTGCAGTCCTGTAGATCTTTTTTGATCACGTCTGTCCATTTCTTTTTTGTCTTCCTCTACGCCTGGACCCAGGAATGTTCAGCGTGATCATTTTTTGTGTAATGTGTAAGTTAGCCACTTACTCATACGAACTTATTTACTTTTTTAGCAGGCCCAAAACATTGCGTCGAACATTTTTCTCCCAATCACTTACTCTCTTTATTTGAAACAATTCATCAAGCTAACTCATCGATCTTGTAAGCGTACAAAAGATGTCTCGTGTCTGGGGATCGACAACTTGATGAAATACTTTTCTGGAGATCGAAAAATCTATCATTGTAGATTAGTATGTAGGTAATATAGAAAGCACATTTTGATGAAATGTGTTACTATTTTACGAGTTAAAACGTACACACGTGTATGTTTAAATTGTAAGCGTACAAAAGATGTCTCGTGTCTGGGGATCGACAACTTGATGAAATACTTTTCTGGAGAGCGAAAAATCTACCATTTTTAAAGATTAGTATGTAAGTAATATAGGAAGCATTTTTTGATGAAATGTGTTACTATTTTACGAGTTAAAACGTACACACGTGTATGTTTCAACCCTTTAAAAATTATAGGTCGTTCATGATAAAAAATATCCATTCAAAATCTATGAGAAATTGAATTTGCTTCATAATTTTTTTCGTGAGTTTTTTCCGATATTCTATTTTTTTTTGCTATTGGAGGCGGAGATAGATCCAAAAAATCTAAATTAATAACAAGCAAAATTAATGTACATAAAAAAAAATAAGCATAGCATTGCCATCCAGCGCGGTAATGCTGCCAGTGTCTTGGGCACGCTTCCGTCTGGCAGTGGCTTGGATCAGTTGAGCTCCCTATAGATCTGGGTGTTTTAAAGTATTATAAGTATGTATTTACAAATATATAAGTATTCCATCAGTTATCTGGTTTCCATAGTACAAGCTTTGCTTAGTTTGGGGCTAGATGGCGCTGTGTGAAATGTCCAGCGATATTTATTTATTATTTATTTATATTTATAGATCGTTTCCAACGATCCTTAGGTGGCTCTACTGGTTCTTTTTGTATTTTATACTTTTATGTAAATATGTAGTAGTTTAGTTTCTGTAAATAAATGTATGGTTATTTAAAAAAAGAATATAAATGCCAGGTTTTTTTGCATTCTCATTGAGTTGACCCTGAAAGTTTCAGCCAGAAAGTCAGATAGATAAACAAGAAATTGACTTTATAAATCATCATCAGCAGTTTTGAACCCATTGCTGAGCATAGGCCTCCCTTCGTGTCTGCCATTCGCCTCGACTTTATAAAAACCTGGTAAAAATCAGACCAGCCAACGGCAACGTTGTTGAGTTATAAATGGTGTAACTAAATCGACTTTGTTTTATATTGAGATTGCTGTCAGTGGCTTTATAAATGTAATACAATTAATTCAATCTCCTCCCTTTCACTTAACGCTAATTAATGAACTGAGTAATACAAATTCATAGACATCTAAAACAAGTTATTGTGAAGGAATATAATGGTTTTGATTCATCCTTTGGTTCTATTAATTTTGATAGCGAATGCCAAAAATAATTTTCTGAACATTTTGACAAGAACTCTTTGACTTCGAAAATACGAAATACTAAATATTATTACTACAAATAAATAAGGGTTATATTTCGGGTGTTCATTACTAAAGTCTTATTATATTAAACTTTGTTAGAAATACAAATTTTATTATTAAAATACCAAACCAATTAAAAATACAAATAAATAAAAAAAACAAGTTATAGCTGCGCGTGATACCACTGCAACGATAGCTAAAGAAGATTTCCTCGCCTCGCCTCACCGAAGATTTGGACTGGCCTCTTAGCTTAGTTGGAAGTAGCTCTGCCTTCTGCGCTGTAGGTCGTGGGTTCGATTCTCATCCAGAACAAACATTTGTGTGATGAACATAGATGTTTGTTCTGTGTCTGGGTGTTATAAAGTATTATAAGTATGTATTTACAAATATATAAGAATTCTATCAGTTATCTAGTTCCCATAGTTATAACTTGCTTAGTTTGGGCTAGATGCCGCTGTGTGAAAATAAATGTCCAGCAATATTTATTTATTTAAATTCCATGGAGCATGGAACACCTCCAAAGAATATCGGTATTATGTCAAGGACATTTGAAGGCATTTTTAAAAATGGTTTTTATTTCAGTTATTACGTTTGTATGTGAAACTGGACAAGCACTTTAAGGTGAAATCAGACGGTTCACTCAAGTGAAAGATCACTCGAATGATTGCTGGGGTTTCTAGACACTTCTTTTGTTTTATGTTTAGATAAGTGTCACTTTGAGTGAAATATGCAAAATGAACGACGAAAATGAACAATTATAAAAATTAACAAGTTATAAAATTGAACCGTCTGATCCCACCTTTAAGCGTACCACACACACAGCAGATAATATATCTTTTGAAATATAAATCTTGACAGATCGCACCAAATATGTAATTTATATTCGCTGTGTGTGGTCCTCCATAGAATTTGTATGGGCGCGATCTCAAAATTTATATTTCATAATTTATCTGCTGTGTGTGTGATGGGCTTTAGTGAAACTTCATAGTTATCTACTGTAGTATAGCAACATCTTTCTTAGCTGTTTTATATTCATGATTTTTTTTAATCTATACTCAATCTATATTCAATTGATGACTTTATATTTTAACTTTTAAATATGTAAATATATAAAAGCATTTTTATCGATACAAGGTCAGAATTCGATTCCATAACGTAGCCAACATGGCTTTTCTGTCATATTTATGTTTTTTTTTCGATTTCAATTGTTCAAACCCGTTCGATGTATCATTTAAAAGCTTGCTATCTGTCTCCTATAACTATAATAGCATTTACCTTGTCTTCAAGCACTAGCTTTCATATATTTGCATGATCGAATGTATATTATGTTGGTGGCACAAATAAATAAATAAATAAACCCAAACATTATAAAAATTGTAGTCAAAGTAAAAGTAAATTTACGCCTTTAACCTTTAGCAGCGCCGAAAGATATCGAGGAAAGTCATAAATACAGATTTCCATGAGAAAGTTACGACCGCCCCGCGGAAACGAAGACATTTGTATTCCGAATTGAAAATAAATGGAAATTCGTTCAAAATTGAATTCAATTATAATTATTTAAGGTTGATTTTGTTTAAGAAATAACTAAAGAATAAGAAACGGTTTTTTTTTCTTTACATAAATAATAAGAGCTTAACTTGACTGACTGGTTCATTTCATCCAGAGCTAAACCGATTAAGTTATGAAAAGTGTTTTTAAGGAAAAGCCCAAAGGCGGTAATTTTAACCCCGTTATGGGTGAATCTAAGGGGGTAATCAGAGGTATGTCCAAATTCGTATGATACATGCCCAGATTTTGATGTGGATATTTTATTTTCACCGCCTCTTTGCCTTCCTGTAAATACAGTTCATCCTAAGGTTGTCTGAAAGAAATCTCTCATAATGATAAGTGTAAGACCACGTTGTACTTTGCTCTTAATGAACATGTGAACAAAGTGTCTGTTACATGTTTTAGTGTCTATGTGGTATAAAAAAAAAGGTATACAATAATGTGTTAATCTCTCTATCTATCTTGACTGGTTGCAAGCCAGTCAACGCTATCAAGCTAAACCAATATGCAAAGCAAATGAGTCGATGTGTTTGTTTGTTTGTTTGAACGTGCTAATCTCAGGAACTACGAGTCGGATTCGAAAAATTATATCTGTATTTGATAGCTAAACTCTTGAGGGAGGTTATAGGCTACTTTTTATAATAATCCTAATCACCATTTATACCTGCGGGCTTAAAAAGGCCGCTATTGCTGAGTCGCAATAGGAATTGAACTATATGCCATCTCTTTTCATTGACTGAGAGTGAGAAGAGACGGCATTATAGTTCATTTTAAATTGTGATTCTTCTATAGCGACCTTTTTAAGCCCGCAGTATGCATTACGGGGGCAACTCGAGAGCGCTGCTAGTTATCAATTTATCTTTACGAAGTTCAGAAGCTTTGTCAATGCAACTAGCGTTCATCACAAAGAGCTAGATTCTCTACCTATAGAAATGACAGGGCATACAAAGGAAATAATTCTAAGGAAACCTGTTTTCAGAAAATGTAAATAAATTGATGCTTGAAAGACTCAAGTAGGGTTTTAGAATAGAATACATAAAGGACTCGTTCTTTTGTGTTCAAAAATACCCCAGAGATTTAACTTTACAAAACTCTAAATTATGAACTCGAAAAACGTTTCCCTAATTGAAATAATTAGAGTTCTTGACATTATCAGACGCGGGCAAATTAGTCTAATACTAGTTGCCCGCCCCGGCTTCGCACAGGTGTACCATACAAGAGACTCTATTGCAAACTTAGTTACGTAAAAATATACTTGTTTTATTATTTATACTGTAACTGTAAGTTTATTAAGACGTTTCAAAGTGACCATAGCGGTCCTACTGAATAAATGATATTTGATTTTTTATTATTTGTACTGTATTTTTGAGTGAATCGAACCAAGATATAAAACTTTCCTTAGAAACAACTAACTTAACAAATGTAATTTAACCCTCTTAGGAGTTGATTTTCGAAATAAGATTAGATTTTCGGTTATTCTGAAATGTAGGTAACCTATTTATATTCCAAATTCCATCAAAATCCATCCATCGGTTTAGTAGATACGGAGATACGTGGTAACAAACATCATCAGACACACAAACTTCGCGCGTTTATAACTTTGTAGGATGGAAATTAATATTTTTCCCCATAATTTTTAATCTAAACAAGCTTTATCAGTTGAATCTAGACGTATATTAAAAATGGCTTGTAAAATACCATAAAACTGATTTAAGTTCGCGTGTCAAATGTTAATAACACGCGTGCTTCGAATTCCGAAGGGAAAATATTTATGAATCAGAATTTGGTTGGAATCGGATTAAATTGCGAGCTATTTTGGTTTTTATGGATTCTAAAAATACAATCTTATCTAATCAATTCATTAAACAATTTGGGTCTTACTTATGAAAGATGTTTCAAGTTGAACACTGGTTAAAGTGGTTAAACAACGTCCTATCTCCATTCGTCACTATCCACAAATAAAGACAGGACGTTGTTAAACCAGTGATCAACTTTAAACTTCTTTCATAAGTAAAGGGGGCTTAAGATCTCGGAGAATAATAATATGTTTTGGCTGAACAAAGCTGTATCTTAGATTTTTTTTCAAAATTATTAAAAAAATATTGTTTTTTTACCTTTGATCTAAGAGAATGTTTACCGCGCCTTGGTATCCCCAGTTATGGTTTGAACGTACGATCTTCAGATCTAAAGTTGGGGCACTGTTCCACTCGGCTAATACGGCTCTTTATCAGTCAGTATCTGGGCGACCGAGCTCTGCTCGCGTGCAAAGACATCTAAATAACATCTTGTAACTTATTCTAATGTTGCCTGAAATAAAGTTTATTATTATTATTATTAAAGAACAAAAACAAATAACCAAACCAAAAACAACTAGCTGAGATTTGAACTCGCAGCCTTCGGCGTTGAAGGCGGATACTCTAACCACTTAGCCGCTCTGACCACAGCTGTTGTGGTTAGAGCGGCTAAGTGGTTCATAATTTAGCGGCAGTTGTTACAACTCCCGCTAAATTATGAACCACATTGCACTGTTAAATCTTTTTGCGTGAAAATGCAGAGAAAACGAATTTTCCCAGATATGAGACCTAGCTAGATCGATTTTTGTCCCGTAAACCACCGTACCGCAAATTATTTGAAAAACATAACTAACCAGTTATATCTGCACCATTAATGGAGCAAATCAATGGTACAAACGTAACCGTGGGGATTTTTCGCCCCGTAAACTCACGTACCGCAGATTTCATCGAAATTTATAGAGCCGTTTTAGAGAACGTGAATACACACAAACAAATAAATAAACAAACAAATATACAATAGGATGAGTCTATTGTTCAGAGAACATAAAAAAATACCCCTGATTTTCTTGAAAGCAATATCTTGTCCTAACGAACTTCCGCTAAACCATGGATTAATTGAATACGAAAAAGTCCTTAGTCTGCCTCATTAGAAAGAGATTAGCAGGATCTCGAAATATTTCCTTATCTTGCAGCTTCATTCTTTGCACGTTTCTATTATTTTTTCTATATAAAAATAACGCTTTTGTTCCACGGAACCACGGAACTTTTGAACGGAATTGGCAATATGCATCAATTTTTTTTATGGTTTTAAACGATAGGTTATATCGTCAAATAACCGTCATAAAAATTCCAGCGCCGAAATACTAAAATTTTATAACAAAAATAATTTTTGAAATTTACCAACATTTTCACGCATCTGAAACACGATTATTATTGTTGTCACAGATTACTGTTGTAGTAACAATTTGTGAACTTTGACGTGTGACGTCAAATTGATACTAAGTACAACAGTAATCTGTGACAACAATAAGTTCGAGTATAGGAATTGTGAAAATTAAAAAAAAAACTTATCTATGGATCGTCATAACTGACTCGTCCTTGACTTTTCTTATGAACTCGTGTCGTCACATCCTTTCACATCCTTTTCAAGTATTTTGAAATTCCTACTATTTTTTGCAATTTTTAAAATTTATTTTCTAATCGAAAATGGTTTAATATTAAAAAATAATTACACACACATACCTCTAAAGCAACAATGTTCATAATAAAATACATTTAACCCGCTTTTGAATCAGACGCATATTGCCAATTACTATTTATATCTTTAAGTGGGCAATTTTAAAAGTTCGTAATAGAGACATCACTATTATATTCAGTGTATAAATGCTTTTTAAATGTGTTACCACTGTATAAAAAATGTATGTTATTCAATAATGAAAATGTATGCGTTGAGACTTCAAAAGTTTAAGAGCTCTGCGAGAAAGCGCTGCGCTGCAGCGTCTCTGCTTCAGCTTGGACAAAAATGCTTTCGCTTGTCCTTATGTCTGTATGTTTTCTACAGCGGGCTTAAAAATGTCGCTATTGCAGAATCGCAATAGGAATTTAACTATATGCTATCTCTTTTCATTGACTGAGAGTGAAAAGAGACGGCATTATAGTTCATTTCATATTGCGAATCTGCAATAGCGACCTTTTTAGCTCCGCAGGTCGCATTTCTCAACCATTTCTCAAGAAATTTTGTGAGCAGGTTCGATAATTTTATTGTATTTTATTGTCATCGTGGATTTTTGATAAGAGGATACTTCCTCCAAAAAGGGGCAAAAGGGGGCTAAAGGATATCTCCGCCTTATGACATCTCATACATCTCATAAAATATTGATGAGGATCTAATGAGAATCTTCAGCGTGATGAGCAGAATAGTTCCTCAAAATGCTAAATTGCTCACTTTTAGATTTAGGAAGTGGAATCGGCCATTTAACTAGGTAGGAATTGATGGAGAACCTGGGACCACCTTCTCATCACAAAACTAGAGAATTGTGAATATTTATTTATTCAGTTTTAAATTTAAGCTATGAGAAATCAAACCCTCGAGGTCTACAGCTCACAGAGCCACTGCTTTAAGGCTGTGTCCCAAGTAGGCAAACTGTGAGCGGCCGACTGAGTTTGCGGCGTATCGGTTTAGTACGCTCTTCCATATTTGAAGTGTCCACAGTTTGCTAGTTTGTCGCGTAACGCTTCAAACTGCGTACAGTGAGCGCAAACTAGCAAACTGTGGACACTCCATTTCAAATATGGAAGAGCGTACTAATCCGATACGCCGCAAACTCAGTCGGCCGCTCACAGTTTGCCTACTGGGGACACAGCCTTATACTCTTTTTTAATACTGTAAAACCCGACTCTTTCACTTATTTAAACCATTGCGGGTTTATTTAAATATATTGTGAATAAAATTATTTATACAGACAATTCCGTTCGTTACCTTGAACAATTACTGCAAATCAAGGTATTGTCTAAACAAAGCATGTTAAACTGCTAAATATTCATTTCGGACCATTAACGCGATGCCCGGGCGAGGGCACACGAGTAGCTGATACTCAGATATTACACTCAACGTTCTTTTTAACCGACTTCAAAAAAAAGTAGGAGGTTCTCATTTCATCGGGTTTTTTTTTGTACTTTTTTTATGTATTTGCCGATTACTCGAAGGTGCCTGGACTTTTTTTTTTCTTAAAAAGGGTATTATTATTTTCTGATTGGTGCCACAAAAATTTGGTGAGGATCTGTTGAAGATCTTCGGAGTTATAAATAGAAATGCACCTCGAAAGTGCAGAGAATTTAAGTCGGTTTTTTTATTTTTTATTTAGCCACGTATTGTAACTTGACATTTTTAAAATATACCTATTCCTAAAATAATTTCAATTTTTTTTTTCTTTTGATTTCCCTAAAATTGCACTCAGACAGAATTTCAGCATAGCCACGGCCGTGCTCTCAGTTAAACCATCAAGTGATTGACGTAATGATTTAATTTTTTTTGTAGGAATATTTAAATACTTCACAGCTTTTGCTTTTTACTAACACATAAATGGTTTTGAGGTAAATGGACGCAGAATAGATGCTGTGTCGACCCCAATTAATAGGGACAAGGGCAGGATCTAGGCAAAATGATGATTTTTGACAGTTATGGGCATTATGTAGTGTTTAGAATAGAAAACTAAAAAAGAAACAAAATTTTTGTATCTACTTCATATTTTGCGGTCAAACTACTTTAAGTTCCATCTTGAAGTAATAAATAAATAAAAAATGATAATAGATTTTTTTACTTAACTATCTGATTAAAACACTCGTGTGCCTCTCTAAACTGTGCTTAATTAACTCAACTTTCAGTACAGTCGCTTTATTCTGAACACAGCGGAAGAAAACTTTGAAGCCATGTTGATTAATACCTGAACAGTACGCTATGTAAAGGTATTTTTGCAACTTTGAAATAATTTGTATATGTTTTAGGTGAACATATACAAATGTTTGAACTGCGGCTAATAATAAACTTTTCAATCCATTCAGAATATTAAGTTTTGGGTAAACGTCTGAACTGCAGTTCAGAAGTCAGCAGGCTGATTGTTTAACTTGTCTCAAACCTCAAATTGGTCTCACACTGTCAAATTACGTAAGCATCTTTTTCCGCGTTCGGTCTCGTTGAGATGAGAGTGACAGAGCTACTTGCGTGGTCACTGAACTTTCATATTTGACAGTTTGCAACCGATTTTGGTCGCTATCAAAGATACACAATCAGGGGCAGATGTTTTTAACCCATAGGGCAGGGAATGGATTAAAAAGTTTCCGCGGTACTGTGAAACATAGGAGAGGGCCCAGCACGCTGCTGGAGCACTTGTGCGTCATGGACACTGAACTCGTTAATGAATGTGAATCTCGATACCAATTCTATAGGCTTAAACTTAGGTCGCCTAAAGTCTTTTACGGAAAATACTCAGTTTGTAACAACACAATCGGCCATCCATTCATTTACTCATCTCATCAATCAATCAATAACCACATAAGCACTTTATACTAAAACCAAATTCAATCTATCAAGATCGACTCCGTAACCTAAACTCCATACTAGTTTACAGGCTAGTTTCAATGTACACTTTGCAAATCCCTTTAAACCGAGTTTACTGTGAAACCACTTTGTCCGAACCGCTCTAATTTTGGCAGCAGGTGTGTTGGAGTGGCATCTATTACGTGTTCTATTCTGGTCACCCCTTTTTGGGGCAAACTACCCTTAGAGGGACAAACTAGAAGATTAATTTTAACCGCATCGAAGTTTTGAAATATTTAAGAAACTCTGAAATTCTACGAAATCTAATGATGAACCAATTAGAAAATTACAAATCATAATGGTGTTTTCATAAGGATCAAAAAATGAAAATTTACAATTGCACTGATGAATATTTATGACTATTGACCTATTGATATGTAGTAGCTCTGCCTTCCGCGCTGTAGGGCGTGGGTTCGATTCCCACCCAGGACAAACCTTTGTGTGATGAACATAGATGTTTGTTCTGTGTTTGGGTGTTATAAAGTATAATAAGTATGTATTTACAAGAAATATATAAGTATTCTATCAGTTATCTGGTTCCCATAGTACAAGCTTTGCTTAGTTTGGGGCTAGATGACGCTGTGTGAAATGTCCACCAATATTTATTTATTTATTTCAAAAAAACTTGTCATTTTTATTTAGCCTAAACTGTCCCACTGCTTGGCAAAGGCCTGCCCCGTTACCTACAATTTACAACTTTATAAATTTTCTCGATTACAATTCCTATTTAGAAATGGTAGAACGTAGTGCAATGAGTTTCCGTGTCCATGTATTTCTAAATATAAACCCCTTTACGTTTATGAAAGATGTTTAAAGTTGAACACTGGTTAAACAACGTCCTGTCTCTATTCGTCATCATCCACAAATAAAGACAGGACGTTGTTTAACCAGTGTTCAACTTTAAAAATCTTTCATAAGTATGACCCAAAATGTTAATAATTATATCTCAAGTAATTACTTACAGTACTTATCAGAATTAATCCAATAAGAAGTCGTAAAGAGTCAGTAAAGACAGAAAGCTCATTTAAAGCAACTTTCCTCTCAAAGATGCCTGATTTATATTTTTTATTTTCAACTCAACCCCTCTTGATTACGAGATCCATTGAAAAGTTACGCCTCTTTAATGAGACTTCATTTTCCTCTCAGTATCTACATAATTTTACAAAGTAGGAAGTAAAGTGGTTGACAATTGTGGGTTCTGTGTGTCAAGACAAATGGAAAATAAGATAAGATAAGATAACGTTTATTAATCCAAAATAATATGACTAAATGCTGTAGGCCTAACGTGTGCAAAATCCAGAGTCGAGAAACGAGATTTCTTAATCGGAACTGCTCTTACGTATGCGTTCGACCGACCGAGATATCTCTCTTGCACATAGTGCAACATCATACAACATAGATGCGTGATGCGTGGCGTGCGTGTAACGTGTAAGATCTAAAGTAAGTTCAAGTGCGTGACGCATCTGGTCTGGCATCTTTCTTACATAAGCTGCGCACGTCACGCGCACGTCACGCACACGCCACGCTCTGACTACCCCTAAAAAAAATAAAAATTACTTACCTTTAAAGATATTTAAAGGGGTATTCAGGTGGTATTATTTTCCATTTGTTTTTGAAACACAGAACCTACAAATTGTCAAGCACTTTACTGCTATAAAAACGGTAAATTTAAAAAAAAAAGAAACTTAATCTATTTTGTTGCTGACTGTTTTACTCCAGGCATTTCGCTCCCATTCTAAGTGAAAAAATATCTCTATACCTTCTACAAACTATTGGAAATGTCGTGTGAGCACTAGCACCCTAAAATTACGTTCCCAATTTACCCCCGACCCATTGAACCCTACATAATAGAAAAGAGCAGTGTTGGCTTAGGGGTTGGTGCTTAGACTTTGGATCCGAAGGACGTGGGTTCGAATCCCGGCCTTGCATTAACCTATTTGTACTGTGTGTATGTTGCTGTGTTTTTATGAAATAAATTATTATTATTATCATTATTATTATAACCTTTAATTTGCCAGGATTCCAGACACAATAAAAAATCAATTGTGTCTCGTTTGGGTCCGGCAAATGAAGGGTTTAGATTTTTCGTTTTGAATTTTTTTATGCGTACGATGTTTTCCTTCACCGTTTATAGCGAAGCTCTCATGGCTTACCTTAGACGTTCTTGATAGAACGTTGAAATTAAGCAACGTTCTGAACATTCACAATTTGGATGGGTGACTGCGAGTGGGATTAACAGTTGGGCGCTTCCGTGCTCCGGAGGTCACGTTAAAATATCAGTCCCGGTTTTTAAGTTAAGCCATGACGGAGGCCTTTAGGTGGCCTATTAAACCTCCGTCATCATAGATAGCCACTATATTTATACACTTATACGAATTTACCCATTGAACCCTACAAAATAGTAAAAATAGAAAGCAATGTCACCAAGAAACCTTAGTCCTGACTTGATAGGTTTTCCCGACATTTTAATGGAAATCGCAAGAAAAACATTTTGATATTTTCTTTGTGGAACAAATCGTAATACTTTGTGACCGCGTGGGTTTATTTATTCAAATTGTTTTCTTGATTTTGACTTTGGTTATACACAAGGTGGGCTAAGGCTACTCACAAAATAAATATGAATTTCTGACCATATTTTTTGATACAATGATACAAAGGAATAAAAATCGGGTTTTATTATTTTGAATCCGTTTAAGGCTAAAATTTTATTCTGATTAGTTTTATGATTAAATTCTTTTGGGCTGAGACCAAACGAGGGTATTTTTTTGAGTTGTGAGTCGCGTAAGTTTGGTCGCGTAATTTCTGCTGCATTTAATTTTGTTTTCATAAAAAAGTCCTGTTTGATTCACACGGGGACGCAAATGAGTGGTCTGTTTTTGTTGAAAGTAGATTACGCGACTCATTTTTCGCGACTCACAACTCAAAAAATTACGCTCGTTTGGCCTCAGCCTTATGCAATATATTTCAAATTTGTAAGTACTAGATTTTGTTTAGATATTTCACACAACTAGTACTAAAGGAAAGGAAAGAATGTCGGAAAGTGACAATGAATGGTCAATCCGTAAAATACAATATCTGCATTATCCTGCATTGAGAAAGAATTGTATTTAGAATTGTATTTTATAAAAAAAATGCCATGTTAATTATTTTTGGCCGGATTTAAAACCAGATATAAACGGTTTCACGCTTTTTGTGTATGAAATAACTTAGTTTGTAAATACTTTCAAACGCCTATTTTTTTTTTTAATTTCATTTTTTGCTAGCAATAGGAGAAACCCTTCGGAAACTGAAAAGAAAAACAGTTTTACTACACCCAGTACAATTTTATGGTGTTGAATTTTTAATGGTAAAAATGAAAGGGTTTTTTTGTCTCGACCTGACGCGACAAACCTAAAATTTTTGTAACAGAAAAACAATCGCTTTAGAATATTTTTATACCGTTGTTACTGACTTAAAATCATTTTTTTTTTCTTGTAGGAGTACGCAGACCACAGATTACCACTTACTATGGTGATGACACATCTCTTATTTTTATATACCGATCTAACATGTGATACATGTTAACTAAACTTAAACTTAGGCCTTTACATCTTAACTAGATTATTTATATTTTATACTTTTAATAAACTAACTCATGTTCTTTTAATTTCTCCATCCAAAGGTTGCCTGGAAGAAATCGCTCTCAGCGTTAAGCCGCCCATTGTACTAATTAAGACTATTATCTGTTGTTATATTTTGCTTTTCTTTGTGTACAATAAAGTGTTCATTCATTCATTCATTCATTCATTCATTCATTCATGTAAACATGCCCACAGCCTAATTACATAACTTACAAAACAATTTTTGTTCTATTTAAGCCTACAATTAGTGGCAAAATAATAAGAATAAATTCAGAAATCTCCCGTTCCGACATCAATTGAAATCCTTACCGAAGCCCAAATTAATGATGTCCGCAATCGACAGCTGAACTGAAACCCTGACACAGATTAATTAATACTATAACTGAATTTCGACTACTTCTCACCAGTGTTGCCAACTCCAATAAATCGTATTCGCTAGATTCATTCTGAAAAGTCGCTAAAAACTGATTCTAACCAGGAGCGGGAGGGGATGTTGTTTAAAATAGGTAACAATAATTTGTTGATTACTTTCACAAAAAACCTAACGCTTTGTTTTAATCTTATTAATTTAATTAATTTAATTAAAAGTATATTATTTAAGTTCTTCATCGTCGGTCAGGTCTTGCAGGTTGAAGTCCAAAAGACGCTATATAAGTCGCTAAATAATTATATTTTGTCGCTAAAACTGATTTTAAGTCGCTAACACTAGATCAAAAGTGGCTATTTCTAGCGACAAAGTCGCTAAATTGGCAACACTGCTTCTCACGAGATGAGTAGACGGCGGTCATAAATTAAATGGGTGACAACTAGTTAAAACTTAGAAGTTCATTTTGCCGCAGAGGGATTCTATTAAATTGTCTTTAAACAAATCCATTGTCTAAATAGGTATTCTCGTATCGGAGGCCAAGACTCACTTTGGGTCCCTGAGCCAATGGAGTAAGTAAGTAAGTAAATAGGTACAGAAGCCAGACTTTGCAAAAACATTTATTAAAAACAGACTCTTGCAGGAACGCAACTAAGTACAATTCAGCTCGCTTAAGCGCCTAATGCCCATCGCAATATTTACCTAAACTTTAAGTAGAGCGTTAGCATCGCGTTTGTATCGATACAAACGCTCTGCAAAAAGTTCAGTGTACCCACTCCCTTAGGCTCTACGACTAAGCGAGTAAAAAAGTAGAGTTCAGTGACAGGTGTCCATGGGTTCCGTACCGTTAAATTAATTTCTCGTCGACTCACCTCACCCTCTTCATTCGCAGCTGGCTACTCGGTAACATAATAAATCTTTCCTCTTCAGGTAAGGTGTTATTGGCAGCGGCTATTCTATTCGTGTTTCAAACTTTTGTCTGTCTAATCTTTTTTTAAAGAAAAGATGGCTGGATTGTCTGAGAGAGGACATATTGCGTGTGAAAGGAGTGACTACTGAGATGAGTGATAGGAGGGAATGGAAGAGGAGAACATGGTTGTGCCAACCCCACCTAGTGGGAAAAGAGGAGATGATGATTTTTTCAACTCAGATACGACCAATATTTTATAAATGGAATTTTTGAAGTAAAACACGCTTGACTTGGGGAGTAAGCTGGTGAATGCATTACGAGAGCGTTACAAGTGTGATCGGGTGAGACGAACGGAAGTTTTACCAGGCCTGTCTCACTTCTCACTTTAGGTATTTATCGGACGCGCGCCGCCTCGGGCGGCGCTCGACATAGGTTGCCACTTGCCGCTCGCTCGGCTTGCGGACTAGACGCATTGTGCGTAATTATCGTGATCTCGTATACATCGTTTCTTGTGATTTTTGCACGATAACTAAACGATCTAATCCGTATAAAAGATACTGCTGTGTCTACGGGTGTCTAAACAAAAGGAAAAGCAATGAATGGACATTAACATTCCACAAAATTCCAGAAGATATTGAAAGGTTGGGAAGTACCTACCTACTAAGCTTTTCTATAATTTGTTGTAAGTACCTATTTAAATAAATCATCAATAAATACCTAGGTAGGTACTTACTTTTACTCTGTAACTGTAGGTGCATAATGATGATTGTGTGTGTCTGATCGATGTCTAGGTAGGTATGAAGGTATAGATATTTTGAAATGCAATTGTTTACAAAACGAACGAGATAATAATGTATCTACCTACTTCACCTACCTACGTACAATACGTAGTACCTACCTACTTACTACTATTTATTCTGTGGTAACGGTAGATTAAATTATATTTAGGCCTACTTATTTTAGAACTAAAGTAGGTACTGTTTTTGTGACAGATAAAATAAATTAATTTATTTGTGTTGTCGCAAGCGAAAATTCGACAACCCTTACGAGTCGCGTAACACCGCGCCAGACAGTGACACAGTTACGCATTAGAGCAGGATGGGAATGTTTAGGCAAATATCTCGATAGGTAATAGGCCCATAGGCGAGTTGAATTGCACTTTATAGCTTCGCCGCGAGAGTCTCTATTTAAACAAATTTACTCGCGAAGTGACCCTTCTGTACGTAGTACTAGTATTCTGTGGTTTTACTTCAGACGTGTGGTCTAAACTTCTAAAGGACCCTCGTTTTTTGTTTTTTTTTTATAGTTAGTGTGACGGCCTCTCAGCTCAGTTGTTAGTAGCTCTGCCTTCTGCGCAGTATGTCGTGGGTTCGATTCCCACCCAGGACAAATATTGGTGGACATTTCATACACCATCTAGCCCCATACTAAGCAAAGCTTGTACTATGAGGAACTAGATAACTGATTATATTTTATAAATACATACCTATAAAATCTTATAACAACCAGACACAAAACAAACATCTACTTTCATCACACGAATGATTGTCCTGGGTGGGAATCTAACCCACGACCTACAGCGTAAAAGGCAGAGCTTCTACCAACTGAGCTGAGGGGCCAGTCAACAACTGAGTTTTTCGTAACAAAATAATATGTTTAGTAAAATTGAAAATGTTCTTTTAGTGTAAATAAAATATGTAATCCCAAATCAAGGCTTAATTCAATACTGATTCGAAGCAACCACGCTCACTTTCACACCATGATTAACGTATCGCTGTCAGTCCCACCACACCCTTATCAACCAAAAACCAATCGCAAACCGACCGTGCTAAGCCAATTCCAACCTTAAGTGAACCATATAAAGTCGTGGTTAATAGCACGCATCGCTTGTCGCATGAAATGACAGATGTCAGAGAAAAAATTAGCGCTTTCTCTCACGAGAGAAAAATGTTTTATTTATTAGGAATAAGGCATAACCAGGGAATAGTGGTAGGTACTGCAATTCGGAACACAGTGGCACAGTGGCACAGTGGACAGTGGCCATTCTATACGTAGTAATTATCTATTCTATGCCATTATGGTCTCGTCGTGGCAACATTTTACTTCAGAATGTTTTTGTGGGATTTCACTTCTCTCTGTAGTTCAAAAGAATAAATTTCTAGCTCTACAAAATTAGCTTATTACGAGTACTAACTCAATAATCCAATCCAAGCTGATTACGGCACTGATTAAATCCCTAATTACTCTTCGCACCACTCCGCTAATAAAAGTTTATGACTTTTTTCGTACGTTCTAATTTTTAGTGCTAATATATTTCTTTATTGAGCAACTAAATAAATTTATAAAAAAACTGACCAAGTGCGTGTTTCTCACTCATGGACTGAAGGTTCCAATTTAACTCGGATTGAAGCATAAACTTAACCATTATGTACCTAAAAATATTAATACATTCCAACTGCAAATGTAAGTTTATAAAAAACAATTGTTATATGATTGTGGTAAAACAAAAAAAAAAAAGATTTTTCTCAATATTTACGTGTATGCTACAAGAACCTTTGCTAATTTCATAATTATACGTCAATGAGTACGTAATTTTAGTAAGTTTTGGTTTACGTGCGAGTGTCAAAATAAAGTACTTTTTTTTTTACTTTTTGCTTATCGCGTTGACTTAATAGCTTGTTTTTTGTATAGGTTTACGAGACCTTAAACCTATAGGTATGCTAAATAAATTGACGCATTCACTTGTTCCTGATAAAATAAAGTCTCAGCTGTCGGACAGACAGACGTACAGACAGACGACAGACGACAGACATTCAGACGCACAGGCTTCTGAAGATTCTATCAAGGTTTTTTTTCCCTTGGAGTACGGAACCCTATATTTGAAATAGTAGTGTTCGTTGGACTATTTGAAATGGAATTCGAATCGGCGTAGCACTTCCGTAGAGAATGCTACGCGTGTACTACGTGAGTGCTACGCCAATAACTTAATCACTTCCTCATTTTGTACTTCTTTAACAAAAATATGATTTTGATGTGAAAAATAATATTATTTTCTGCAATTTTTTTGAACGATTTGAAAGTTTGTGTGGCCGTGTTTGCTGAGTGTAGTGCATCGAATTTCGATTTAAAGGTTGTTAGTTCGAATCTAGGCCTTGCCTTACAACCTTAAGATCGAAATTTGAAGCACCATCCTACTTGGCCAAAACTACTTCCTTACACTGTATACATTATTTTATTGGTATGTTACATAATTATAGAATTTATAGCCAATTAGTAACAAATAATGAACCAATGACGTGAACCCGTCAACCCTAATTTTCTCCTAATTAGTGGTTTTGTATAAACAAAGGCTTAATTTTAATTTGCACTGCTCCATGGATGTAGAAATTGGATTTCACTAATTTCATTAAGTTCATTATTTAGAGAAACATGGCATCGTTATATGACGGCCGTAAGGTTAAAGCTTTGATGTTTTCTTTTTTAAACAACAAAACTTATTATAATTTTTTTGTCACCTATGGCATGCTAGATTTTGTAAAATGACTTACTTCTACAATATGCTTACAGTCTTATGCATAAACTTAGTGCGCCAAGCAGGCTCGCTAGAGAGCTCTTTTTTTGGAAACAACGCTTTAGTGAGCTTGGTCGACGCACTATGTTTTATGCATTAGACAGTTATTGTTTATACTCGTAAGTAGACCAATATGTATTTGGAAATGCATTTAACTTTGACAAAGATTTTTAATTAAGTTTCATATACAAATAAATATCAATTACATTATGAGGATTTTAGTAATGTGTTTTTCAGGCAGAATAAACTTACTTATCATATTGGAATACGAACTAGTCTCCTAACAATGTTTTCCTTCGCCTTTTACAACTAATAATATGGCAAAGTATAAATGTTGATACATGGCTGGGATTCGATCTCACAACCTAACCAAATTAAAATAAAAAGTTTACTTCATATTTTTTATTTCTTTTTTTTTAATTATGAATTTTATAAAAAAAAAAATATTAGGTAAGTAAACTTTATTTTCATAAAAACACAGTAGTTCGCTTAAAATGAGAGATTGTTGTAACGTATGACAAATTACTGTCGCCGTTTCTAAGAAAACGTAATCTAGTGTTATCTTGCAATCTGATTAAAGAGGCTATAGCTTTGTTTATTTCGGCTATTTGTAAAGCCGGATTAGACGGTAGCTACAAGATTAAAGTACAGCTTAACTGTGGGTCGTTGACTTTAATTGTTGCTTTTTTAATCTGAGAAGAAGAAACAAATGAATAAATAAATATTGCTAGACATTTCACACAGCACCATCTAGCCCCAAACTAAGCAAAGCATGTACTATGGGAACCAGATAACTGATAGAATACTTAAGTATATACTTCTTTTTTGTAAATACATACTTAAATACTTTATAACACCCAGCCACAGAACAAACATCTATGTTCATCACACAAATGTTTGTCCTGGATGGGAATCAAACCCACGACCTACAGCGCAGAAGGCAGAACTACTACCAACTAAGCTAAGAGGCCAGTCAAATAACAGAACCATGATGATAATAATAATAATAATACCCCATAGCCCGGTAGTTTTCCATATCTGTAATAGTCCTGCACAGACCGGGGGCTGCCCTTAAAAGCATTTTTATAGTGTTTATACAGGCACCGTTCTCTGTGATACAGGGTAGTCGCCGGAATGTGTGTCCATCACAAAAGATCAAAGTTGTCAAAAGGGCCTCTGTGTGTTGGCTTCGGAGTTCGGCCCCATGCATGCCTGTCAAAGGTCCGGGACTCCATAGTCCCAAGATATTCAAATTGACTTACAAAATAATAATAATAAAGCTTTATTTAATTCTATACAAAAAACCAGAACCTCGACTGTAAATAAATCTAAGGCACACTACTACATTCCTCGTGGACATACCAAATGGATTAAAATCTCCATTACATTGTAGGTACTAACTAACCCCTAGGTTTAAGGGCTCGGCGAACGTATCTACTTACCTAGGAACGTAATACCAAAATAATTTAAAATGATAGTGGGCAAACTTCACCCAGCTCCGCCAGCAATGTAATTAATATTACTCGAAAGACCTAACAAAACTAAGCATTTTTTATTATCGACGCAATAAAATCTATCCCGGGGGTCACTAGATAAATCCATGTTTTTACCTACCTAACCTGAGTAGTAGGTACTAGATTGTATGACAACGGGGCAAAATATAATTTGTTTCGACGAGAGTGCTATTTTGAATACAGAATGGAGCAGGGGATGCTAGAGTTGAAACCCGAGCGCAGCGAGGGATTCTAGATTAGAATCCTGAGCGCAGCGAGGGATTCAAAGGACGTCATCGGAAATAGGAGATTGTTACACATGGTTTGAAAGTAACCTACCTAGGCACGAGATGGTTTGGCGCACGAGCAAAGCGAGGGCGCTAATAATTTGAGTGCTGAACAGGTTATTCACATCTATCTTGTAAGAGCTATTAACACGCTGAGACGCTATGGCCGCATCGCCGGCCACGTGGCCAAACAGTTCGTATTGAAATGTATGACATAACTCACTTGGCTACGGTCTGGCGTCAGGATCCTGATCCTGTGATCCAGATCCCGTGATCTTGACTTCGTGATCCTATTCCCGTGATCCTGATCCTGTGATCCTGATCCTAATCCCGTGATCCGCATCCAATGATCCTGCATAATCCTGATCCCGTGATCCTTATCCTGTAAACCTGATCCTACGTGATCCTAATCCCGTGATCCTGATCCCGTGATCCTGATCTTCACCTTATGGTAAATAGAAATGTCAAATATAGCTGACAAAGACGACATGGCTCAATGCAAAAGCATGTGATTTATTTAATACTTTGTCAGCAGGGAAAATCGTTTCCCATGGAGAATTGCTTCCCAGGGACGCAAAAGTAGGTACTGTTTTCATCCCTCTGTTCAGGTAACTTCAAGCGTACTTTCCGAACATGAGAAATAAAAAATAAATACTTAAGAGACTTTCTGATAAACCTCACATTATTTTGAAATAAAAAAACATCCCATTAAATCGAGACTTTCATCGCTCTAATCATAATCATTTTAGCTTTTTTGTAAGTTAAACCTTTTCGACTTAAAATAAATAGAGAACCCTCGGACAGAAAACCCTCCCGAGACGTGCCCCCCGTAAAACAAACAAACAAAAATATGTCACGAATGTCAAAACCGCTCTTGAGGCTGTTGGAGCTCCATCTAACACCCTAGAAGCACATGATATCGACAATTGTGTAGATAAGCTAACAAACATTCTTACCAACAGCTACGAACAATCGTGCCCCCTCGTGACACCATCAGGGGGAGCAACCCAACGCTGGTGGAATCCTGAACTGCAGAGACTACGCTGTAAAGTAAGGAAATCCTTTAACAGAGCCTTCAACACTAGACAAGACGTCGATTGGGAAAAATACCAGAAAGTAAAATCAACCTTCAAAAAACGCATACGCTTACGGAGGCTGGAATGCTGGAAGCGTTTTTGCACAAACATCGAAAACACAAACCAAGCCGCCAAAATTAAAGGCATACTATCGAATGACCCCGAACGCACCATCGGACACCTCAAAAAGGCCGATAACACCTACACGAAAACAGATGAAGAAACCAGCGAACTACTGCTGGCGACTCACTTTCCTGGATGTCAAATAACGGCAGCCCACGAATGGATGTCGCACAGCGACAGAGAAGCAAGCAACCAAGACTGGAACGTAGCCCAAAACCTCGTCACTAGAGATAAGGTACTTTGGGCAATCAACAGCTTCCTTCCCTTCAAATCACCGGGACTAGACGGAGTTTTCCCGGGCCTGCTACGATGGTCCAGCGAGCTAATAGCCGACCACCTAGTCAACATTTTCAGAGGTTGTATAGCCCATCGCTACATACCCGAAAAATGGAGGGAAGTGAAGGTAGTATTCTTACCCAAACCAGGCAGGAGCGACTACACACTGGCAAAATCATTCCGGCCCATCAGTCTAACGTCGTTCCTTCTTAAAACCCTCGAGAGATTATGTGACCACGAAATCAGAGGTAACACTCTCCTACACAAACCACTTCACCCCAATCAACATGCTTATTGCCCTGGAAAATCTACAGAATCCGCTCTCCATAGCGTAGTCTCCCGAATTGGAGACGGATTATCTGCAAAGCAATCGACACTAGGTGCCTTCATAGACATAGAAGGCGCTTTTGATAAAACGACATTCACCAGTATAAATCTAGCATTGGAAAGATACGGGGTAGCGCCGACGCTAGCAGAATGGATAAACAACATGCTCAAATACAGAGCAATTCAGCTAACAGTAAACAAGACGACCAGAGGAATTGTAGCAAGAGGCTGCCCTCAAGGCGGCGTCCTCTCACCCCTACTCTGGAACATAGTCGTTGACGAACTTATCCGCAAACTAAATGGTCGCGGGCTCGTCACCGTAGGTTACGCAGATGATCTCGCCATCCTAGCGACTGGATGCTTTGAGAGCACACTGTGTGACACGATGAAAACAGCTTTCAAAACAGTGGAAACCTGGTGCACTAGCCACGGATTATCAGTCAACCCCACCAAAACAGAACTCATAATGTTTACACAAAAGAGAAACCTGGGCAATCTAAGACTTCCCAAACTTCTCAATACTGAGCTCATACTAACTAACGAAGTCAAGTATCTCGGAGTCATACTGGACAGCAAATTGCTTTGGAATAAGCATCTTGACCACAAACTACAAAGAGCATGCTCAGTATTCTTCCAATGCAGCAGAATGCTCGGAAAAACATGGGGGCTAACACCAAAAATAACCAAATGGCTATATACAGCTATAATAAGACCAACAGTGACATATGGTGCTATTGTTTGGTGGAAACGAACCGAACTCAACACTGCAATTACCAAACTACAACGTTTTCAAAGACTAGCATGCTCTGCAATAACGGGTTGCATGAGAACAACACCGACAGCTGCCATGGAGATAATCCTGGGCCTCGTCCCACTAGACCTCTACATACAACAGGAAGCCACACTGGCCGCCACCAGACTCAAACATCTGAACCTATGGGGGCACACAAGGAGCTCTCACGCACTTATTCTGGACAGAGCTATAACACACGAACCGCTATTATGTGCCCCGTGTGATAAGATCCCCAGGAAATCAATATCACGGAAACACTACAGAATACAAACGCATGAAAACCAAAGAGACCAGTCAGGAAATAGCGAAGTCCGCATCTACACTGATGGATCAAAGACCAAGCAAGGAACAGGCGCCGGAGTACACTCACTGGATCTCAACATCAACATATCTATGACACTAGGCTCACACAGCTCCATTTTCCAATGTGAGTGTGTGGCCATAACCGCAGCTGCCACTGCTGTCCAACGGAGAGGGATAGAAGACTACGGTATACGGATACTCTCCGACAGCACAGCAACTCTCAGAGCACTGGAGAGCCATAAGTGCAACTCCAAGCTCATATACGAATGTCACCTTGCCCTTGAGAGTATCGCCGCAAAGAACAGGGTAACTCTACAATGGATCAAGGGACACAGTGGATCACTAGGAAACGATGCCGCAGATGAACTAGCCAGGAGGGGCTCGGAAACACAAGTGGAGGGCCCAGACCCACTTCTTCCTCTGCCATTCTCCCAGCTGCGCACCTGGATACGACAACACACCCAAAACCTTCATAACGATCGATGGACACGGGCGACGGACTGCAGACAGTCCAGAGCAGCGGTACCAGCGGCCTCACCACGACTGACACGTCGCCTGATGAACCTACAAAGGAAAGACCTCAAGACAATCACAGGGACCCTGACGGGACACTGCCCCCTCAATAAACACCTGTACAACATCGGTATCACGGACAGCCCACTCTGCAGAGGATGTCTAATCGAAGAAGAATCAGCAGCCCACGTAGTCCTGGAATGCGTGGGCGTAGCAGCACAACGGCAGCAAATCCTCGGCAATCCGAGGTCGCTCCTCGAGGCCTGCGAAGACCCCAGGAATCTTCTGCGCTTCTGGGAGGAGCTAGGCTGGCTCCATATCTAGTGAGCCAGGTCATCCCCACGCAAAAAGGACCACCTCTGAGTCCAATTGCGGAAAAGGGAGTCCCCCATACATACATACATACATACCCTCGGACAGAATTTGATGCGAATTGGCACAGAGAAACAAGGCTTTAATACCTTTTAAGCAAAAGTAGCTATATACACCGTTTATTTTTGGTCAGTTTAAAGCCGGCGCCTACGTAATCTATATCGATAACCTTACTCAAAAATAATGATAAATATGAGATCTATTTTTTTGCAATTAATAATACCACGAAACATAGGCAGGATAAATCACGGAGATACGTGCTCTGTGCTCAGCTGT
The DNA here is from genome assembly GCA_958496255.1 of Camptogramma bilineatum. Taxonomy (NCBI): domain Eukaryota; kingdom Metazoa; phylum Arthropoda; class Insecta; order Lepidoptera; family Geometridae; genus Camptogramma; species Camptogramma bilineatum. The sequence continues at coordinate 1,713,633 of OY292472.1, forward strand.
TGCTACGGCGTAGAGTCTATGCTACGTCGTAGTCATACATACATACCTAGGTCATTAGCTCTGCGCGCCTACGACACCTTACCAAGTGTTTTCCTCACTTTTGTTAATCTTTTCAACTATTTAGTTTCGTATGAAATACTTATCAAATTCAAAAACTAAACCAACGACACGAATACGATTAAGCAATACAAGCAGTGGGTGCTGGCTTTAAACTGACCCAGAATTAACGGTGTATAAGCTGTGGCGGTCGTGGGTCCATACATTTATGATTATGCCCAAAAATGCGGTAACAGCCATTTTAACCTCTCTTTAAGTTAAACCTATTCGACTCAAAATAAATAGAGAACCCCGGGACAGAATTTGATGCGCATTGGCACAGAGATACAAGGCTGTGATACCTTCAAAATAAAAGTAGTCTGAACTGTGGCGGCCGTGGGTGAAGTGCCCATATATTTTTGCCCACACTCTTTTGAGCATATTTTTATCACTTTACGTTATTTTTTGGATAAAGGTAGTATTTATCTAGGTTCCTGTTAAACTTTTGTTTCAAAAAACTTACTACAGAACAAATGAAAAGAAAAAATGCCATTTTTGGTGTACCTACAAAGATTTCAATTCAATTGGCTTACATTTCTTTTTAGGTAGGTAAGCTTTTCGGAACAAAAGTTTAACAGGAACCTAGATAAATACCTACTCTCCTAATCTAACAACATAAACTGATATAAACATGCTTACATTTTAAATGATTTCGTTATTACGTTTTTATGGAAATTCGCCGGTCGCAGCCCTCTTAAGCTTACTAACAAAATGGACTGTATAAATTGTCTGAATAAATAAATAAATTATAAATTATACCAAAAATTCGTACACAAAGGTTTGGCTCCACATTCATCTTACGGACTGCCTATCACTGGAACTTCCTGCCGCCCTACTTGTTTCCTGCAAATTATAATCTAGGTGCCTTCAAGGCTAGAGTGAATAGATTTTATATAGATCGATGTGATCCATCCTCGGCCACACCATCGCTTAACATCAGGCGAGTTGGTGGCCAAACATAGATCTATTTCCTATAAAAAAGAGGGGAAATGGTTATTCCACTTTTCTCCCTTAAAATGCGCGGGATTTGTGGAATCGAAAACAAAATAAGTGTTAAAATCCCCTTCAAAATCCTCCCTAAGGGAAAAATGCAAAAAAAATGAAAAGCGGTGCGGTGCGGCGGCAACTGGTCACTGGTCAGCCTTTATTTGTTTTATTCGTCCAGTATATAAACCTACCACACCACAATCGATTAAACCCTCCCAGCAAGGTTCTATTCCACCCTTTAACCAAGGGCTCGCATTAAACATGCAAATTCCGCCCTTGAATGCATCCACTACTAGGCTATTGAATTCTAATCGATCGATGCATTCGAACCTCGATCAATTCAACTGTGAGCTTGGTTTAATAGATTTTAGGTCTGAAGATGTTGTATGAGTACCGCTAGCGAGAAAACGACTATCGGATGTTTTATCGCTTAAAAAACACACATCAGATATACATTCCATATTAACTGCAGGAGTAGTTTACAGACGGTATAGAGAAGCACCGCCTACGAAGAAAGCACCCTAACTAGTTTTATAATTTTGTATGCATAATAATAATAATATAATTAGCGACTGTTTTAGGGGGGTCCATTTGTGAGTAGGCGAGTCTCCACCCGCCATTTGATACATGTTCGCTGGTGCCATAGTATCCATAGTTTTCCCAGTAACCAGTCCATTACCATCCCACCCCCATAGCCCGGTAGTAGTTTTCCATATCTGTAATAGTCCTGCACAGACCGGGGGCTGCCTTTAAAAGTGTTTTATAGTGTTATACAGGGTAGTCACTGGAATGTGTGTCCATCACAAAAGATCAAAGTTGTCAAAAGGGCCTCTGTGTGTTGGCTTCGGCCCCATGCATGCCTATCAAAGGCCCGGGACTCCATAGTCCCGAGATATTGCCTTGACATACAAATAATATTAACAATTTATTTCATAAAACTAGTAAATCCCTAACACTATAAAAACACTTTTCAACCAGCCAAAAATACAATTTTGTTTAAAATTTTTAAATGGCAATTTTCCTGTTGTTCTTTTTGTTTTACTAAATATTTTTATGCACATAATGTAGCAATTTTATGATTTAAAGCTGTTTTTTGAACTGGAAGTAATAATCTAGTAGTACCTAACTGGTCCTGCGCATACACTGCTTTCCACTAACTTGTTAAAGGTCATCAGACTAAAATATGGCTGGTGGTCTGCCAACCGATCTGCGACCTTCACTACTGCATTTTTCAATTAATTGCTAACGAGCTCTTCAGAATAAGGCCGTCGCTTACTACCTACATCCTACTAATATTATAAAAGTGGTGTGTATGTGAATGTTTGTTATCACGTATCACCATAACTACTAAACCGATTTTGATGTTTAGAATGTAGATAGTTTAGGTTCTGGAATAGCACATGGCTAATCTTATTTTAGAAAATCAGCCATGTTGACTCTATTACTGCGGATAACATTGCGTTGCGCAGCTAATCCTATTCTATTAAACGAGCAATATTTGTTTGTTTGTTTTTCTGTCCGTTCTCGCAAACGGTTCTAACGATGTCGATGAAATTTGCGGTACGAGAGTTTAAGGGGGCGAAAAATCGATCTATCTAGGTCTCATATCTGGGAAAATTCGTTTTCTCGGCATTTTCGGCATTAAAAGTTTTTTTTGTAAGTTTTTTCTTTTTTAATTTTTCTCTATTTGCACCCGATATTACAGATATTATATAGGTACTTAAGAGAGTGGTCACACTACGTTTTTTGTAGTGCGTTTGTATCGGTACAAATGCGAACGCGCTACTCGAAAACGCGCCACTAAAAACGCAGTGTGCCCTATCTTTATACAATTCAGAACATAGAGCCATTAACACCACAATCGAAACATGATCTAAAAATAAAACCCAATTCAAAACTCGATCGCATAATGGCTACCTAATCAAGGTCGCGGCCAAGGGCGGCCATAGCGTGTCCTAGTGCCACGGTCGACTGTTTTTGTTTAGGCATCAATGCATGCCAGTAATTATGGGTCGGTTTTATTTCCTTGGTAAACTTTTCGAGCGTTCGATCAGAATTTATTGATGTTTTGACGACCTTGGTGTGAGTTGAAGAAATGTATGTTCCATTGTAGGCTTGTATGAGCTAGTGGAGATCTCTGATTGGAATTGTATGATTTTATCTGCATTATAAATAGAATAACTTCTACCGCTAAAGATTTCCAATTTATTTGAACTAAAGAAGAAGATCTACACGTAAGTACCTACTTGTCAAATAGATACAATAAAAATGAAAATCTATGTTTTCGATTAGTTAGTACGTATGAGCAAGTGGCCAACTCTGGTGACGGAGTTTTTATGACTGTACTAGCGGACGCCCGCGTGGACTACTATTTTTTTAATCCCACGGGAACCGTGCAATTTTTCGGGATAAAAAGTAGCCTTTGTCCTATTCCCGGTTATTATCTATCTACATTCCAAATTTCATCAAAATCGTTTTAGTAGTTATGGAGATACGTGGCAACAAACATTCACATACACACACACACGGACTTTCACCTTTATAATATTAGTAGGATTAACAATTATCCGTTCAATGTATAGATTAGAATAAGTACAAGTAACAAAACTGTATCAAATCTCCAATCAGACAGAAAATGAGCCCAATCAATAAAAGCACTTATCTCGACATCATTAAGAACTATTGTTCTAACTCGCATTACGATTGTAATCTAGGAGCTATTGCCAAAGTTAAATTGCTTGAGCATTTTTCTGATTTTCTAAGCCTTTTGTCTGACTTTTAGTAATCAAAACTTTTAATTTTTAGCATTTTATTTCAAGGTTCTTGGAAGTTATTTACTTATAAAGTAAAAGTTATTTTAATAGTAATAATTTTTCAAAAAACTTGCTCTTCGAATTAAATCCGAACCAGTGAAAAAAAAACTGAAGCCTTAATATTACTTTATTTATTACTAGATCTTTTACTAGATGATTTATACAGTGTCAAGAGGCAATCTTTGCCTACACTCAACGGGACACTGTAATTTCTGGGACAATGTTGTAATGGAGTAGGCTTGCCCAGCACCTAAACTATCATCTCATCTTAACCCGCCATATCCAAAGACATGGTCAATACGTGTGGGATTGACTAAACCACGTGTTTCCTCACGATGTTTTCCTTCACCGATTAGAGCTCGTGTTAATCGCATTTAAATTTTTCGATACAAAAAATCCATTGATGCAGCCAGGATGCCATTTAATTTTGTATCTGACTGTACTTTCCATTAGGCAACATGCCGCCACTGAGAAAATAAACAAAAACGGATCACCTTTATAAATCAAGCTCCTCTTTTCTCATTTCACTTCATTAGCTAATGAATAGAACCAATATTTCTCTTCAATAGAATCTTAGTGGAATTTTACGATTTTATCGACATTATAAATAGACTAATTTCCATCGCTTTGTTTCAAAGATTTGCAATTTATTTTACCAAAAGAAAGAGGTGTACGAGTACTCGTCAATTAATAGAGAGGGAGAGAGGGGCTGGGGGTGGGGCAGATAAGACGATGAAAAATCTATGTATTCTATTAGTTCGTATGAACAAGTGGTCAACTCTGGTGACGGAGTTTTTAGGCCGCCTAAAGGCCTAAATCCGTACCCATATTATAAATGTGGAAGTGTGTTTATTTGTTTGTTTGTTTGTCCTGCTTTCACGTCAAAACAGAGCGACGGATTGAGGTGATTTTTTGTGTGGAGATAGTTGGAAGGCTGGAGAGTAACATAGGCTACTTTTTATCCAGGTACCACGCGAGCGAAGACGCAGGCAGCAGCTAGTATAATATAAGTAGCATAATAATAATTGTTTTGTTTACATAACTTTACAAAATACATTTAAACCATCTAAGCCTTATATTAATCAGATCGATTTCATCTAAATATAGCTATTACGATTAAATCTGGCCGTGATAATCCGACAGTCAGTCAGTTATATACATAGATCATTATATTTGCCACGCTTCAGTCGCTTTGAATCAACTTTGAGACCCTCAAACATCCCTTATAACGATATCCGGATTTATCAAGATGTACCCTGTACCCTGATTCAGGGCTGTTTGATTCGAGCTCTTGATTCTATTTGATGTTCATATCAGTAGATATAAAATATTTTTCTAATCAATGAGAGCATCGTCAACTGTAGATTCATTTGAAGAGAGGAGCTAAAAAGGCCGCTATAGTAGAATCACAATATAAATTGCAATATATGCCGTTTTTGTCTCTCTCAGTGTATAATAATAATAATTATTTCATAAAACGTTGTTAAGATTGCATAGGACAAATTATAAAATAAATTAATAGGTCAAGTCATTTACAATGAACCCCGAAATAGGCAAAGCCTGTTTTGCGGGAGTCCGAGTGAAAAATAAAATGAAAAGAGACGGCATATAGTTCAATTAATAAATAATTAAATAAACATTGGTGGACCTTTTTCACACAGCGCCATTTAGCCCCAAACTAAGCAAAGCTGTACTATGGGAACCAGATAACTTATAAAATACTTATATACTTTTGTAAATACATACTTATTATACTCGTACTTATAACACCCAGACACAGAATAAACATCTATATTCATCACACCAAAAATTGTCGTAGCATGTGACAGCACAAATGAAAAATCCATTGGTGCACGGTCAGGATTCGGACCCACGACTTTCAAATCGAAAGTCTAGGTATACCCTTAGGCCAATATTTATATAACAGCTCACAATTCCTTACCCTAACAATTCATACAAGGCAGTATTTAGTCGCTAGAGGTCAGCTTTATCGGAAGGGGTAAGTACAAAAAAGGGGACAAATTTTGTCAAGCCTTATAAACTATAGAGAACCCCGCATTGTAGTCCTATAACTTACCCCTTCCGAAGCGATAAAGCTGACCTCTAGCGACTTATCTTGCCCTATCACACGGGGCGCATCAGACAAAACTTACTATCGACCAGCATTCGGAAAGATTCAAGGTCACACCGACCTCGCGTACAATCGTCCACATAAGGCTTTGATCTTTGTGATATTCTGGTCGAAATGCATCTCTTTGAACCAGTATCTTGTTTTAAGCTTTCGCGATCAGAACACGTTATAAATACATGTATCCGGGTATTTATCACTTATATTACCTTTCAACTGGACTGACTGACGTTTCAACTGGATTGCACCAGCCAGCGTCCGGCAAAATAATAAGGTAATTTACTTGTTATATACCTTGTTATATACGTTATGTATTTATAGTTTTGTCTTTTAATTTAGTTATCTAACCAGAAATAAATCACAGACAGATAATAAAGAAAAAGGCTGTTAAAGGACTATGATCAAATAAATATGGGGTTTGGTCCAAATGTTATTACTGAAAATTTGAAGAAAAATGCTTTAAATTCTCGACTGTACATAATAAACTTACATAAGGCAGAAGAACACCTTGAATTAGTTATATTCTTGTTGATTATTTTGCTGTCTTAGGCCCGGCGCGAATTGACGGCACGGCATGGCAAGGTATTTTTAGGCGAAGAATAAAAATATAACCTAATTTTTTCGAAATAAAGTTGAAATTTCAATGTACGAAAACAATATCGCGGGATGCTTAGGCACCTATCAGACAGAGAGCGGTCACATGGTCAAGCGTTCTGCGTTCGAGCGTGCAATTGCTCTGCTCACGAACCCCGCTGTTCTACTTGACCGCCGCGGTCAGAATGCCTCCTGTGTGAGTATATCTATGTAACGTAATAGAATACAAAGAACGCAAAACTGACCGCATGAACGCTTGACCGCGTCACCGCTCTTTGTCTGATAGGTCCCTTAGGCATGCCTTGTCGGCATCGGCAATTTCAACTTTTAAACTTTATTTGTATGAAATTAGGTTATATTTTTATTCGTCGCATAAAAATACCTTGGCATGCCGTGCCGTCAATGTGCGCCGGGCCTTACTGACTGTAAGTACGTTGGAAGGAAGCCAGCTATTGGACGCCGCATCGAGTAATGCGCAACTTTACTAATGACTTTATCAATAGGCGAAATTAAACTGTGACCCGGCCTAACTTGTCTTGGTATGTAACATAACTAGTTTTATAATTTTGTATGTATGTTAGTCTGTAAGGTATTTATAAATATGGGCCAATAGCATTATATCTTTTGTATATTCTATTCTGTGTTGCCTGAAATAAAGAGTTTATTATTATTATAAAGTCCATTTGAAATCATCTGGTAAAATAATTAAATAGTATAACAGCGTTTTACTAGGCGCATACAATCCACCATTTTAATTTTAAGATTTTTATTTAGTGACATTTGCGCCATCAAGACGAATCTAATGGCGTATCATTTATCAAAATCGGTTGAGCCGTTGAGTAGTTATGAGGGGACATAGCAATGGATACAAACATACATACCTACACTCAGCAAAAATACAAATACAAATACAAAATTATTTACTGTCCCATAAAAACACAAAGTTACAATAAATCTAAAGCTAGGTACACAAGGTAAGGTTGAGACAAAGGGAGTAAATTCAGCATAAGCTGCATGTAGAACATACAGCGCTGGTTTTCAATTTACCCGTCTCGGTCGATGTTCGGCGACATAACAACAGCTGAGTAGCGGGTTACATATTATTATTTACTCATTATCATCATCAGCCTATAGCAGTCCACTGCTGGACATAGGCTTCCCCTAATGAGCGCCATCGCACCCTGTCTTCAGCTTGATGCATCCAACTTGTGTCGGCAGCCTTTCGCAGATCATCACTCCACCTGGCAGGAGGGCGTCCTACACTACGGTTGCCGAGACGTGGTTTTTACTCGTCTACAAGAATCAGATCGAAAGAAAATAAATTTATAGGATACATAACCTCCTTTTGGGCTTCGCCGTAGTCGGGTAAAAATAACTAAAGGGATATTTAAAAGCCACAGCTACTTAATCTCAAACTAGAAACAGTAAATTCTGTTACTTAGTGGTCGGTTTCGGCTTAAATTCAATTTAGTTTCGTAAGTTTAGTTGTAGCTTATCAAATAAGCATCCTGGGCTTTGAATTCGTCTAAAAGTTTTAGAGCACCCTAGCATGAGTGAGTAGACAACGTCATCTGTCATAAACTTTTCGTAATTAAACTCCACAATAATGACAATCAAAGTTAAATTCCTAAAGAAATGACGTAGAACAAAACTAGATAAACAGTTTAAGGTTTTAATCCTTACAGAGTTATGCGTTAGAAAGAGAGGCAATGTTTAGGTGAATATCTTGCTAGGCACTAAGCGGTTAAACAAGCTGAATTGCACTTTGATGCATCGCCGTGAGAGTTGCTATTTAAATAAATGTTTAGTGAAGTTAGGCTTCTGTACCTATTTAATAACGGCCGCCACACGGTAAAGTTCTGACCGCGTATCTGGACTGCGTTCCGAACTGCGGATGGATCTGTGCAGTTTGAACCGCAGATCAAACTGTCGTGCTAATTACTGTTACAGTTTAAACTGGCGTCCACACGGTGATGCGTGCAAAAAACTGTCACAAAAACTGTCTGTCGACATGCCAGATCGAACTGTCAGCCTCGCCCATCTACATGTAGGTTTTGGAGCGAAGGATGAAATGGCGCGTGCTGTTTCCCGCGTTCCGAATTTTACGTGTAAAGGCCGCTATTATGTGCCACGGGGCCGACCACCCGCCCGCTTGGTCTGCCCCGTGGCACATAATAGCGACCTTTATACGTAAAGTTCGGAACGCGGGAAACAGCATGCGCCATTCCACTATCCGCCACTATGGCGCGGTTTATACTGAAATGGCGTGGCGCAGACGTATGGCGGAAGCATGTAGTCAAAGAAACACAATGTACACCTTAATATCACGAAGAATAGCGTTGTATTTGCCGTAACGAAAATGCCGCGCCACTTGGTGGCGGTGGCGAGGGGCGTTCGTCACCTGGTGGCACGCGCGGCATTTTCGTTACGGCAAATACAACGCTATTCTTCGTGATATTAAGGTGTACGTCGTGTTTCTTTGACTACATGCTTCCGCCATAGGTCTGCGCCACACCACTTCAGTATAAACCGCGCCTAAGATCTTAGTTCGTTTCGCTCGCTCGAACGATTACTGTACTTATAAAATACTAGTATAGTATTTTATAAGTACAGTAATCGTTAAACTACATAATATTATTTCTATTTAAGAAATAAAGCCTGAGCCTTAGCCCTTTCACACCAGCAAGGAGCAAAACGTCAATACTTTTTCATTTGCGAAAAAGATTTCATTGAAACCTGTTTTTTTATTGTTCGAGAGATATTGGAAGCCGAAGAGAAAAAATACTTTTCTGAGAAGTTTTTGCAACAATATTTCACCGGCTGACACTTCATAATGATTATGTTTTATCTTGTCTTGAGCAGGCTTCATTATATTAATTTTGACTTAAAAAATGGAGATGAAAATATCTACAAAAAGTTTGAGTTTTGTTTTATCTGTATTAACTTACTAGCTGTGTGCGTGCGCGCGGCTTCGCTCGCGTGGTCCCGGATAAAAAGTAGCCTATGTTACTCGCCAGCATTCCAACTATCTCTACACAAAAAAATCACGTCAATCCGTCGATCTGTTTTGACGTGAAAGCAGGACAAATAAACAAACAAATCAACACACTTTCACATTTATAATATGCGTACGGATTTATCTAGAAAAAGTTAGAGCTCGAGACGAGTTTAGATGGATTTTTGAATGTATGTTTGTTCTTCTATAATTCGACCACCACTTAACCGATTTGATTAATATATAGATAGATAATGACCGAAAATAGGACATAGGCTACTTTTTTTCCCGAAAAAATGCACGATTCCAGGGAATTTAAAGTAGTAGTCCACGCGAGCGAAACCACGGGCGTCCGCTAGAAGGTACTAAATATATAATGTATAGTTAGGAAGTTAAGATTGTATGATCAATAAACATAAAATAATGATATTATGAACCCGCAATACTAAATGAAGTCACGTATCAACTAAATCACTTAAGTTATGGGAAGTCTAATATAATATAAGTTTTAGAGTAGGTATAAGTTTCTCAACCTTCGTTTGCCCACCGCCCACTTTGAGAAAATATTTTTTTCAAGAATCCCCCTCTCCATATCTTAATGTGCTATCACAATGCCCCTAATTTTTTCTGGGTCTTCTACTGCACCCCTGAAAGTCGCAAACGCCCACAAGGGGGCGTTATCGCCCACGTTGAGAACCTATGTTCCAGAGAATACCGCAAAATCAGTTACAGAACTAATATCTAAGCTACGAGTACTATAACTAACTTAGCAAACTAACTAACTAACTGTCCCCTTAGCCATGTTACAAACGCTTCGTATCGATTCTCTATTATTGCTATTCCTTTGTTCTGACACTTCTGACCACGTGACTTATACTTATTAACTTCATTCCTATACAGTACTTCCAGATAAATAACGGATATCGGAAGAATGAATGAATGAATAAAAATACTTTATAGTACACAATTACAAAAGAAACTTAAGAACTAGTAAACCTTAGCAATAAATTGTACAATGGGCGGTTTTGTCGCTAAGAAGCAATCTCTTCCAGACAACCTTTGGATGGAATGAAAAGAATGAGATGGTAGAAATGGCAGGGGTTGGAAGTCATCGGAAACAATCGCATAAAAATTACAAAAACAATTGACAAAAAGTAATTTGGAAATGCAAATTACTCACAATTTCAACTTTATCGCAAACAAATAAATATCAATGACATTTTTAAGAAAAGCAAATAAATGCAAGCCTTGAGCTGCGCATTTCAGTCACATTCTGTTTTAGAGCAGCTTCTATCAAAACTGCCTAGATGCTGTCGGTCATAATCGGAAAACACGAAATTAGCCGATGCCCATTATTTATCTGGAAGTACTGCACATTCTTCTGTTTTCTATAGCGTTAGCGATTGTAGATCACACTAATATTATAAATGCGAATGTTTGGATGGATGGATGTATGTTTTTGTTCCTCTATATTACGAGTATATTGTAGTTACACGTAACTTATACCTAAGTATATATCGGAAAGTGACTCTGACTACCCCTTTTGGCATTTTCAGTGTGAAAAATAACAAACAGATTCACTTTCGCATTTACAATTTGAATGTTATGGATTCATAAAATGTCTGGAGGCAATCTAAACAACTGTGATAAACTCAGTTTTTTACTTTCTTACGAAGTTCGGTCTATTGCCCAAAATTAAATTAGCATAATATCTTTAGCATTATGATAATAGATAATGGTTTAAGATAAAATTAGGAGAACTTCACTTGAAAGGCTTTCTTAATCGAGGTATCATTTCTTACTAAAATTAGTTTGGTCGTAGATAAGATGAGATTAAATTTACCTTCGTAAGGTTTAGTTTTCTGAAAAATGGCGGCCGCTATTTAGCTGTGATACTCGTAAATGTAAGTACGTTGAAAGAAATAATGATGTTTTACACAATTTTCAGTTTCGTAAATTATGTTTTTGTTTTTTCCTTTAATTTATGTGTCCTTATAATTATAACGCCTTAGAATATTAAGTCTATTATGTAGTAAGTATCTAATTTTAATAATAATAAATGAAAAAAGAAAAGAAAAAACATTCAAAATAAGCAATAATGCTGATTTTTGGTTTCCAATGAGTTTTTGTTTTATCGTTCTGTTTTAGAATCGAATATTACCGCGTGTTGATTGATCGTAATCTTATAAAAATACTTTAGTAAGTTGCTTTATAACGAAAATTTTGATAAATAACAAGACTTAAGACGTATTATTTTTTTAAATAACGAAAATACAATAATAAACTACATAATAACGAAGAATATTAACGTGTACCACCATAATACGTTCGTCAATAGATAACACTTCTAGAACCTATAATTTAATTAATTTAAGACTAATGTTATGCGTCTAACGACTCTCATTGGATTAAACTTGGTCCGTTTGACGCAATAACAGTTTGGTTAAATAAGGTTTAGTGTAATGGCGATTTTAAAGCTTGTCTCTATGGCCCTAAGCACCAGTTTTAGAAAACGTCTTCTGTCGCTAAATGCTCAATAACAATGACTTTTATAGCTGCTAAGATGAAACAAAACAGAACCATGAGTCCACGGGGCACGGTAGATTTTCGTCAAGATTTTTATAAATTCTAAAATCGAAGAATGTAGAAAAGAAACCGAAAATTACGGGCCCCACCTTTTGCAATGTAAAAGGTTGAGATATTTTAGATCTAAAAAAATTGTCATATTTTGTATCTGAAAAAAACAGCTTAGTTCTCCTTCTGGAAGTGTAGTGTAGTCAGAGATCGTATACAATACAATACAGTAGGTATTAATAGAATTCAATACTGCCGTCATTATGTAAAAAGGCCGTAACTTGCTTAATTTGAGTATGTTATGGCCTTTTTATGTTGACGGCAGAATAATAATACTTTTTTTATAATATTAATATTACGTTTTTAATTTTAAACTCCTTTTTCATCATCATAATCCACTGTTGGACATAGACCCCTCTACTTTACTTCAGATTTTCAGACAACCGAAAATTTTCGTCAGATCTAGCCACTAGCTTAAGCTTTTAGTACGATAGATTCGCTTTCTAAAAGGTATGAATGAACTGTAATCCTATTACCTAATCTATATCTGATCAGTAATAAATTTATATTAATTTAGTATACTTACACGCCTCTTTCATTCAACCAAACTCCCAACCTTATACTCCTTTTAGCCAAATAAAATGAATCGCAAATGAAAAGCTGCCTATTTTTTTCAACAGATGGCAGTCTTCGAAGCGAGGTAGAAGCGCGAGGGCGCGGTACGGAGCCAGCGTTCCTCCACGAGCTCCACTCGACGCTGGCGCCGGCCGCGCCCGAACATACCTGGCAACACACCCTCACGCTTGTACTCAAAGGTAACATAGTTCCAGTATCGAAACTAGATGGCGCTTGTTATGAAAAAAACTTGATAGGAATGGCAAGTTACGGCTCAATCAGACTAGTCCCTGATGAAATTGAACTGTTTATGTCTCCATCACCATATCAGTTCACTATCACCATAATTACATTGTCACCGGGAATCAATAACATCAATAGCTTTTCTGCTCAATTGGAAATCGGAAAATGGAAAAATCAAATCAATTACGCCTTCGAGATGGGTTGGTGGGGAGTTTAAAAGGCAGTGCTTAGACCATTTGATAAATATGGAGGTAGTGGAATGATAAAGGTTTTATAATAGCTTTCCTTTTTGACGCAGAAAAAAAGTAGAAAAAAACTAGGTTTTAAGTTAACAATACTACAACCTACCTAAGATTATGTACTTACTATTTTTGGATCATCAGCATTCAATTAACTCGGAGAGCTTTCCTAAATAAGTTTTTCCATTTTGATAGCCAATCAAAATGATGGATATCAAAGGTCACAATGAACCATTTGCATATTGGTTTTGATAAAAGTAACTTTGGAAAACCATTTCAGCAATCAAGGTAAGTAAGCTGCGAAAGTTTTGTGAAACTCACCTTCGTATTAATCTACGCAGTATTACTTACTAACCGTACTATGAGCTCTTAGAGCAATGTCAAAATAAGGTGAAATCCATTCCTGCCTTAAGCTTGATTTGACATTGTTTTCGTCCGAAAACAATCTTATTTTATTCCTGCCTTGGTCTTGACCGCTCTCTCTGCGCATGTCTTGCTCGATGACACCGAGCAGGACATGCGCAGTCCTGCATCTAGTCGATGTCATGTCCAAGGAAGTTATATACATACAGGAATGCTACCTGACATTTAATGTACAAATGATTTTGAACCTTATCACGACTACACAACGATATATTAGGTATAATTTAATCTTGGTTATAAGGATTGTTGGTCTTGTTAAGAGGCTTTCTTGGTAGCTTTGTCTCTTTCACACTCGTTGTTGGATTAGTAGTGTGACCTTGTCATTTAAATTTCAGGATATTTTTAAATTATCGCGCTCGACAAAATCAGCGCTTGATTTCGATCCATGGTTTCGATCCTTTAATTCAATCCTTGATTTTGATCCTTGATTTTGATTTCGATCCTTGATTTCGATCCTTGGTATCGATATTGGATTTCGATCCTGGATTTTGATCCTTGATTCTTGAATCTTGAATCTGAAATCTTGAATCTTGAATCTTTGAAGTGACAGCTGTCAAACTTCAAATGGACATATCTCGGGAACTACTCGTCCTAGACTCCCCGTTCTCAGTTCAAATGAAAGCAATGACCAAGATCTTCATTTGAAGTGACAGCTGTCAAACTTCAAACGGCCATATCTTGGAAACTACTCGTCCTAGACTCCCCGTTCAAAGTTCAAATGAAAGCTATGACCAAGATCTTCATTTGAAGTGACAGCTGTCAAACTTCAAACGGCCATATCTTGGAAACTACTCGTCCTAGACTCCCCGTTCAAAGTTCAAATGAAAGCTATGACCAAGATCTTCATTTGAAGTGACAGCTGTCAAACTTCAAATGGCCATATCTTGGAAACTACTCGTCCTAGACTCCCCGTTCAAAGTTCAAATGAAAGCTATGACCAAGATCTTCATTTGAAGTGACAGCTGTCAAACTTCAAACGGCCATATCTTGGAAACTACTCGTCCCAGACTCCCCGTTCTCAGTTCAAATGAAAGCTATGACCCAGATCTTCATTTGAAGTGACAGCTGTCAAACTTCAAACGGCCATATCTTGGAAACTACTCGTCCTAGACTCCCCGTTCAAAGTTCAAATGAAAGCTATGACCAAGATCTTCATTTGAAGTGACAGCTGTCAAACTTCAAACGGCCATATCTTGGAAACTACTCGTCCTAGACTCCCCGTTCAAAGTTCAAATGAAAGCTATGACCAAGATCTTCATTTGAAGTGACAGCTGTCAAACTTCAAACGGCCATATCTTGGAAACTACTCGTCCCAGACTCCCCGTTCTCAGTTCAAATGAAAGCTATGACCCAGATCTTCATTTGAAGTGACAGCTGTCAAACTTCAAACCGCCATATCTTGGAAACTACTCGTCCTAGACTCCCCGTTCTCAGTTCAAATGAAAGCTATGGCCAAAATCTTCATTTGAAGTGACAGCTGTCAAACTTCAAATGGCCATATCTCGGGAACTACTCGTCCTAGACTCCCCGTTCTCAGTTCAAATGAAAGCTATGACCAAGATCTTCATTTGAAGTGACAGCTGTCAAACTTCAAACCGCCATATCTTGGAAACTACTCGTCCTAGACTCCCCGTTCTCAGTTCAAATGAAAGCTATGGCCAAAATCTTCATTTGAAGTGACAGCTGTCAAACTTCAAATGGCCATATCTCGGAAACTACTCGTCCTAGACTCCCCGTTCTCAGTTCAAATGAAAGCTATAACCAAGATCTTCATTTCAGATGACAGATGTCATTTTGACAGCTGTTATTGAAAATGTAGATCTTGGTCATAGCTTTCATTTGAGCTAAAAAGGAAGAGTCTAGGATGAGTAGTTTTTGAGATATGGCCATTTGAAGTTTGACAGCTGTCACTTCAAATGAAGATCTTGGTCATAGCTTTCATTTGAACTGAGAACGGGGAGTCTAGGACGAGTAGTTCCCGAGATATGGCGGGTTTAAGTTTGACAGCTGTCACTTCAAATGAAGATCTTGGTCGTAGCTTTCATTTGAACTGAGAACGGGGAGTCTAGGACGAGTAGTTCCCGAGATATGGCCATTTGAAGTTTGACAGCTGTCACTTCAAATGAAGATCTTGGTCATAGCTTTCATTTGAACTGAGAACGGGGAGTCTAGGACGAGTAGTTCCCGAGATATGGCGGTTTTAAGTTTGACAGCTGTCACTTCAAATGAAGATCTTGGTCATAGCTTTCATTTGAACTGAGAACGGGGAGTCTAGGACGAGTAGTTCCCGAGATATGGCGGTTTTAAGTTTGACAGCTGTCACTTCAAATGAAGATCTTGGTCATAGCTTTCATTTGAACTGAGAACCGGGAGTCTAGGACGAGTAGTTCCCGAGATATGGCGGTTTTAAGTTTGACAGCTGTCACTTCAAAGATTCAAGATTCAAGATTTCAGTTTTCAGATTCAAAAATCAAGATTCAAGATTCAAGAATCTAGGATCGAAATAAAGGATCGAAATCAAGGATCGAAACCAAGGATTGAAATCAAGGATCGAAATCAAGGATCGAATTCAAGGATCGAAACCAAGGATCGAAATCAAAATCAAGGATCAAAATTGTATCAGTATTTTAATTGAAAAATCATGCTCTGAAACATCACGTAAATCAGAAAGTGATGTAAAAGGCCCCTTAGGGACTTTAGGGATGTTTAGTTTATAAATTATGGTCACCCTTTAGAAAGAGACACACCGCCCAAGTTTTATCTCTCAAGCGGACCGCGTTTTCTGTCTCAATTAACCTTCCAGTTACGTAGGTATATAACTTCCTTAGTCATGTCACCAAAACATCCCTGCGTTAAGATTGTTTCCGTCCTAAGGCAGGATTAAAACAAGGTTGATTTAGGCCTGATTTATGCCTGCGTCAGTCTTACTTCAGTCTTATCTAAGTACGGACGAAAGTAATCTTACTTTGACATTGCTCTAAGACTTGGTAATACGACAGGCTGATATTAATTGGATTTAAGATATACTCGTAATTAAATCTAGAATAAGATACTGATGAAACCACGTTGGGCGAGTGTTTTATTATCTGTAGCTCGTGGATTCGAATCTCGGTCTTGTATCAATACCTACATTAATTTTTGAATTTTTGGGTAAATAAATAAATAAATATTGGTAGACATTTTACACAGCGCCATCTAGCCCCAAACTAAGCAAAGCTTGTACTATGGCAACCCGATAACTGATAGATTAATTATACATTTTGTAAATACACAGGTACCTACTTATATTAGTTTATAACAACCACATACAGAACAAACATCTATGTCCATCACATAAATGTTTGTCCTGAGTGGGAATCGAACTCACAACCTACAGCGTAGAAGGCAGAGCAACTACCAACCGAGCTGAGAAGCCAGTCAAAATGTATATTTACTTTTATGATATGTCTAAATGGCTAAGGAAAACACTGATAAAGATCAGTCAATCTGAAGACCATGCTAATTCGGAAATGTAGTTACTTGATAAATTAAACCTTATTTTCTTCTCTGCAGGTTTGGTTTTTGCCACGATCATACTTGGAGCACTCTTCGGCAACGCCCTCGTCATCATCTCAGTCCACAGACATCGGAAGCTCCGAGTTCTCACAAACTACTACGTCGTCAGTCTTGCGGTAGCTGACATGCTCGTAGCACTATGTGCTATGACCTTCAACGCCAGTTCTGAGCTGACCGACTCCTGGCTCTTCGGGCCACTGGTCTGTGACATCTTCAACTCCTTAGACGTATACTTCTCAAGTGCATCAATACTACATTTATGCTGTATATCAGTGGATAGGTACTATGCTATAGTCAGGCCTTTAGAGTACCCAGTGACAATGACGCATAGGACAGTATGCTTTATGCTGGCGAATGTTTGGCTCTGGCCAGCGTTTATATCCTTCGTACCAATATTCATGGGATGGTATACCACTGAGAGTCATAGACAGTTCAGAAAAGACCACCCAGATGCATGCAGTTTCCAGGTCAACATGGTCTACGCTATAGTCTCTTCCAGTGTCTCCTTCTGGATTCCGAGTTTAGTTATGATTTCGATGTACTGTAAGATATTTAGAGAAGCAATAAGGCAGAGAGAAGCCTTGACGCGAACTTCGTCCAACATACTTCTGAATTCTGTCCATATAAAGCACACGTCGCATTCTGCCCACCATTCTCATTACTTACACCCGGATAGGCGACCTTCTGACATCAGTCCTAACTACAGCACGTTCACGGAGGTTGGTCCCGAAGAGACCGAGTTTGGGCCTGAATCAATGACTCTTGGAGACATCTGTCCAAGCAAAGAGGCTTCGCCGAGGAAGTTTAATGAAAGAGTGAGCTGTGATACAACGTCTTCTGGATACTTCTCTGGAGGGTCTCATAAGAGGGAGAGGTCCTCGAGTGGGCAGCCGCCGTATGGATGGAGACCGAGTTGCTCGTCTACTGTCGCTACGAGGGATCTGGCGAAGGCTGCGACGGAACTGAATTCTCAAGGTGAGTCAAGATTTCATACTATCACCATTGCCTTCATTTCAGCGATTGTTCGGTAATCATCATTATCTTCATTTCCCCAATTGTTGGGTAAAGACGTTGTTCCATAATTTACCTTCCTTACCGGACCTTTACCAGCTTAAGTAAATTAACTTCGTGTGTTTGTAGTTTTAATAAAACAGTTACTGTTGTAACTGTTATCTAAAGATGGGGGTTCGCGCCCAAGACCGAGACAGAAGACCGAGAGTCATTCTGTAGACTCACTTCGAATTCATTCAAGTGACCGAGCTCACTAAATATACAGGAATGTATTGTGAGATTTAAATTTCGAATACGAAATTTGAAATCTCACAGCGGATTCAGCTATTCGACGTTCGAAGTGAGTTTACAGAATGACTCTGCAGCATGCTGATTGTCTAACTTGTCTCAAACCTCAAATTGGTCTACTGTACCCTCTCCTAACTATAATTTATTTTCTATCATGAACCATAATGGTTCACTGGGTAGGTCAATTAGTCATCAAAGTCAAAGTTCATAGGTTCAAATCATATTGATTTCCTACGTTGGTAGAAATACGCACGGATAGGCAATTAAAGGTTTGAGAAGCAATAACATCGTACTGACAGGCAACTAATAATGTTGAAGAAATGTATAAAATAAACTAGAATATTGATGTAGTAAAACCATAAAAAATATCCGTAACCACTAAATTCATATTAGCTAGTGGACAACTCAGCAGTGCGATTCAGACCTTCTCGGAATGTATTCCGAATTCGGAAAGTGACAATTCTTCGCTGAAAAAACGTCAACTTTCCGAAGAAAATCATCGAATCGGATGCATTTTCCAAAGTCGAATCGCACTGCTGATCACGAAATCTATTTAACAGAACAGAGTTTTTTTTACTAACCAATGTCGTCCCACAGCTGGGCAAAGGTCTCTAATTTTATAATTCTGAGCAGAATTAGAAATTAAAATAAAGTTTACAGTTATGATTGATAAAATATTACGTACAAGCTTATTATGGTATCTAATATAAGTGAACAAGATAAAATATTCAACCAAAATTAACTTTACGATTCTTCAGGTAATACCTACTTGTTTAGTTAATTTTATTATTGGTACAAAACTTTTACCAATATGACGAAAATCCCACTAATATTGTATGCGTAAGTAAAGCCACGAGTTTCCTCACAATTTTCTTTATTATCAATAGGCTCTATATTACAAAAAAAAAAAAAGTAAGTGAGTTCGTATTAGCAAGTGGCCAACACTGGTGACGGAGTTTTTTTAAAGAAAAATATATTTATGCAAGGTCCGGGATTCAAATTCCACTAGACCAAAGTACCTCGAAGCATATCGTCTTAATAATACACCATCTTTTGAAGATTAAATAGTATGTAATCGACACTCTGAATGAGACATCATTATCTGAAAGGTATAACTTCAAAGCTTTGTTTAGTTTGTCAAAACTAATAAACAGACGTTGAAGATAATTATACTAAATTAAACAGGAAAGTTTGTAAAAATGTCCCAATATTTGGGTCTGACTAGGGCTGTAAAATGGGACGGGAAAGGCAAAAAAATTAAAGAAATATGATCAAATATCGTAAACTATCACTGTTAGAAACAAAAATGTTACAACTACTTTTAAAAATGATCACAAGTACACCAAAGAAATAAAGAGTTTCCAGCCGTTTCCACAACTAATTTTCTTAACCAGATGTGAAAGTGAAAATATCTTTTTTACCCGCAACTGGTTGTGGTAGAAGACTTTTACCTCTTGGTCAATGCGGTAATAGGCGGGTCAACAGAGAGCGAGCAGCCTCGCGAGGCATTTGCCGCGCGAAGCAGCTCGGTTAGTGTGGACGCGCGGCAGCCTTGGTATCATCGCGAGGCTGCCGCTTGCCTCGGCCGAGGCACGTCCACATTAACCGAGTTGCTTCGCGCGGCAAATGCCTCGCGAGGCTGCTCGCTCTCTGTGGACCCGCCTAACAAATAATTTACAAACACACGCAGAAAGACCTACACTTACTTACTTAAGTACCAACTTGAAACAATAAATAAATATAAATAAGTATGAATATGAATCGCACGATCTCCCTAGAATTGACAGTCAGCTGAGTAAAAATAGCTTTTTTAATTAATGATTCTCAAAACTGGACTTATCACAGTTAAATATAAACATGAGTCGCGTACACTGTCCTTCAGCTTTCCTTTGGCTTTCATCCGGATACCAAACGAAACCGCAGACAGAAGCTAGTCTAATAATAATGAGTGGATATTGATGTCAACGGTAAACTTTCATCAAATATAAACGAAGTTATGACGAGCCGTGTCATCATAGTGGGGCTCATCGAAAGGTTAATGGGAAAAAGTTCCATCGCAAAGGGCACTGCTAGTATACTATTTAGTATAAAAAACTATGAAAATGTGTAGGTTTTTAAAAAATTTAAAACTTGTGAAAATTAGCTAAAAAATTACAAAACTCACGAAAAGTCAAAGGTCAAATTTATTTATTCAATAAGAACACAGTGTACCACTTTCAAACGTCTTAAGAGCTAATTGATTCAACTCTTGTTCCTTCGCGACCAAGACCGTGAAGAACCAGGGCAACAAACACGGTTTGGGGCCAAACTTTCTTTTCGGTGACACACTTTTTATCTAATACTTCTATATATTTTTTATTTAAAAATGATTATTATTTTATAACACACGATTATTATAATTATCTCCAAGCTGTAGATCTGCATTTACCATTTTTGTTTTTAACTTATTTTTTTATTTGAAGGAGTGTGAGATTTGTTCAATTAAAATTGAACTCCCTCCTTTTTTGTCACACATATTTTTAACTATTTTACTTTATTATTCCAGACATTACATATTATGTAAGAACATTTAAACTGATGATAAAAAAACCAGTGTGGTGAGAAGCCTCGAGAGGCATCTTTCGTTCTGTAGTTTAATTAAACCCACAGAATCATACTGAAGTTGCTTAGAGGAGAGGCGATCATCTGATTTTCACTTTTCTTACCACTTATTTATTTACATACATAAAATCACGCCTGTTCCCATCATAGGGGTAGGCAGAGACCACAGATTTCCACTTGCTACGATCCTGACAAACTTCTTTCGACACACTTATTTATTTAATCTAACTATATTTTTCTTTTTGAATCTCTGAAATATGAAAAATCTGAAAAATAAAATATGTCCTATTCCCGGTCATTATCTATCTGTACTTTAAATTTCAGCCAAATTGGTTGTCGAGCTATAGAGGTTGTCGAGGCAACATTATTAGTGTGATGCGAAAGTTTGGATGGATGTATGTTTGTTCCTCTAATAACTCGACAACCACTGAACCGATTTGGCTGAAATTTAAAACATAGATAGATAATAATTACCGGGCATAACCTACTTTTAATCCTGGTACCACGCAAGCGAAGCCGCGGGTGGAAGCTAGTTTAGGCTCCACTCGTCTTTCCCTAGTATCGTTAAGATAACGCCCCTATTCTGAAACCAGGCGGGACTCAGTTAAATCATTTTACGGAATTATTTTTCCCACAGCGACGCTTTGTTCGAACGGTCTCATACGTTAGTAGAATAGATTACTTCAAGCGATAAACTCGGGTTAAGCTGTGCATTATGAGTTTTATTTATATTTGACCTTGTTTCTTTATTCTAGTCGCCTTTTTTAAAAGGCAGCTTTGTTTATGATTCTAACTATCAGCTCAACTATAAAAGGATATTTTAACCGACTTAAAAAAAAGAAGGAGGTTCTCAATTCGTCGGAAACTTTTTTTGTGCTTTTTTTTTTTTTGTATGTTTACCGATTACTCGGAGACGCCTGGACGCTATGGAAAATTATTTGAAAGGGTATATTTTTCGATTGGTGCTACAAAAATTTGGTGGAGATCTGTCGAGGATCTTCGGAGTTATGAATAGAAATGCACCTCGAGAGGGTAGAAAATTGCTCAGCTTATAACATTGAAGTCGGTTTAAAAAAAACTAATTTAGCCACTTGTGGTAATATTAAATCAATTTTAGCGGGATCTAGGGGTGGTAGTCAGAGGCACATCCAAAATTATATATTTGGTACATTTTCTTTGTTTTTGATATTAACTGTCTATAAACCTGTAAACTTTCTACGCTGTAGGTTGTAGGTTTGATTTTCATCAAAAACCAACATTTGTGTCAACAATCTAGTCAAAACGTCTTGGGTTTAAATAAAGGTGCTTTGGAGGACACGTTAAATAGTCGGTCCCGGCTTTTAAGTCGTTAAGCCATGACGGAGGCCTTTAGGCGGCCTAAAAACTCCGTTACTAGAGCTGGCCACTTACTCATACGAACTTACTTAATAAAGGTAATTTTCATGATAACTACTTTACTTATGTCTTTGATTTAAATTATAGGGAACTAGCTGCTGCCCGCGGCTTCGCTTGCGTGGTACCCGGATAAAAAGTAGCCTGTGTTACTCTCCAGCCCTCCAACTATCTCCACACAAAAAGTCACGTCAATCCGTTGTTCTGTTTTGACGTGAAAGCAGGACAAATAAACACACTTTCACATTTATAATAAGGGTACGGATTTAAATTAAAGGGAATTATTTGTTTAGATGGATGGATGGATTAAATCTAAATCCGTTCAGCTGTTTCAATACAAATAGACTAATACAAGTTATGAAACCCATTAGTGTGATGTGTTAAGCCGGGACTCCACCAAAGCAGAGATGTGTGCGGTGTGCTGTGTGCTGTGCGAGAAGAGATGTTTTTCAGCTCGGGGGATTCCCCAAAGCAGATATGTGTGCGGTGTGCTCACATCTCTTGCCTCCACTGTGCGTCGTCCGCGCACAGCTCACATCTCCGCTTCCATCGCGCCATACAAATATTACACATCTCTGCACAGCGATCTCCACTGAAGCTGAGCGGAGAGGAGATGTGTCAATAACACAATTCTATTCATCATCATTCTATTCTATTCTCAGCCGTTGGACGTCCACTGTTAGACATAGGCCTCCCTCAAAAATTTCCATGTATTGCGGTTGGAAGCGGCCTGCATCCACCGCCGACCTGCAGTTTTTACAAGGTTTACAATTCTATTGGTTGTTTAAAAAACATCTCATCTCCGCTCATCTTGTCTCCGCTTTGGTGGAGTCCCGGACTTAAATTAATTGTTTGGTTCCGTTTAAGCTTTGTTTCGATTGCGAATTGACGAAGCTTTGTTATAATGACCACCAATATTATCTGCACAAAATTGTCAGTTCACTATCGTTTATTTATCTATGTTAATTTATCTAGTGACTATAAAACGGGTTCATTTTAAACGTTATAATCTGTAATCTGAATGCCCGCCATTATAGGATATCATGCTGCTGATTTATTATCCTCCTAGAATATCGCGGGTATCCAAGGGTACCTCGTCAAAATTTGGTCACTAAAGCTAGAGTAATAACTTCAGCCTTTACATTTTTACTAGATGATTATTTTATACAGTGTCAGGAGGCAATCTTTGCCTACACTTAACGGGACACTGTAGTGCCTGGGACATTGTTTGAGATGGAGTAAGTTTGCCCAGCACCTAAACCATGCTCTCAGCGTATAGTATTATATTATCTGTGTCTCAGCTTAACCGGCCATATAAACAAGACATGGTCAAAACGTGTGGGGCTGACTAACCCGCGGGTTTCCTCACGATGTTTTCCTTCACCGTTTAAAGCTCGTGTTAATTCGCATATAAATTTTTCGAAACGAAAAATCCATTGATGAACGGCCAGGATTTGAAACCACGATCTCCGGATCGAAAGTCGAAGTACTAACCAACTCGACCGACACGGCTCTTCACGGCTAGAGTAGAATGATTGTCGTAAAAATGTACTCGATTATCATACTGATGTCGAGCGGCTGCTAATTCTGTTGCCATCTCTTTTAAATTAAATGTGAGAGACAAGTCTTTGGCCACATCGCGAGTCGGAACCAAGACTGCATAGAAAGACTGACCATCACTGGAAAAATAGAAGGGCGGAGGCCGAGAGGTCGCAGCCCCATGCGCTGGACTGACCAAATCCGTACCATACTCGACACTCAGCTACACGACACCATCCATGTTGCAACGGATCGGACGATATGGAAAACCCTAGTGTCGGAAAAAATTTTAATGAGAGATCATGACCCCCAGCAATTAGGAAATGATGAACAGAGAGAGAGTGACAAGAAAAAACATTGTCCAAAGCCAAGTTGTATTGTATTTTTTATATAATTAATGGGGTTTTCCTTTGTAGATATAAACTCGTGTTAAGAGTTTACTCGGAACCTATTCGTCCATTCTATACCAATTGGATCAATTTAATGACAGCTTCCAGCCTTCCAGAGCCCTAATTTCTCTATTTTACAACGTCAACCATTCCGGTATTTTCCGGCGTTTTGTTTCGTTCTCCGAAATGACACTAATTTGCGAAAACTCATTGGTAATTTGTTTGAAAAACTCATCACAACAGAATAAGGCTGTGTCCCCAGTAGGCAAACTGTGAGCGGCCGACTGAGTTTGCGGCGTATCGGTTTAGTACGCTCTTCCATATTTGAAATGGAGTGTCCACAGTTTGCTAGTTTGCAGCGTTACGCTGCAAACTGCGTACAGTGAGCGCAAAACTAGCAAACTGTGGACTAAACCGATACGCCGCAAACTCAGTCGGCCGCTCACAGTTTGCCTACCGGGGACACAGCCTAACCTAACCTTAGTTATTTGTAGGTTATGAAACAAAACGCAATAGCTGACTTTTGGCTTTGGTTGATAAAAAGTTTTTTAGTAGTTTTTTAGTAGTTTTTTAGTAGTTTTTTTGGTGTCTCATACACTTGTTGGGTGATCCGAAGATGATGATGATCGCACTTACGTTATTAAAACGGTTGTCACTTTTCAAAAATCCAAAATGAAGGATTTATGGTGGGTAGGGGAGCGAGGGGCTTGTTGTAACAGGGGTAAGTAGTAACAGAGGTTTTTCACTATGAATTTGAACTATAATTACGTATTTTTATGACTAAATCTAACCTTTATTATGATCTACATCATGTCGCCGAAGCTAGTTCTTGCTAGACGGCGCAGTGAGTAGATATGTGTACGCGCTTCATTTTTGCAAGGCAATAAAAAATTATACCTTCGGAATTTTTTGGTTGACGACATAATTATGGGCTTATTTGAACCTTTCTGTGCATTATTTGTTTTCAAATTTATCTATTTATCGTATTGTATAACAGTTTGTGTGATAACTTTGTTGATGAAATAGTTATTTTGATAAAAGTAAAATTGTACTCGGGGGCTAGTTGTAACATCTTCTCGGGGCAAGTTGTAACACATTCTCGGGGCAAGTTGTAACATATATTGTGTTACAACTTGCCCCAAAATGTATCAATAACGGTTGTTTGATAGCCTATATAAAATAAGGCTATATTAAATGTAAAAACAATCTAAAATGGCGGATATGAGAAGTCATCGTCAATTCATTTTCAACAAAATAGGTTAATTACTTTTTTTAATGTTGATTACTTTATATTTCGTTGATTACTACCAGTAGTTTTGGTATTTTTATTACTTTATTTGATAGGAAAAAAGTTAAAGTATCAATCTTTGTTTAAATAGTGGTAATTTTAAGGTTATATCTGAAGATATATTCATTTTTCTGAAAACTGTTACAACTAGCCCCTCTCTCCCCTACTTACGTACGCACATGCTCATCGAGCAAGTCTTATCGAACAAAGCTGTTCAAAAAATTCAATATACATTTTGGCTGGCTTCGAGCATTTATCTTGAGACTTGCATGTTGGTACACACGCTCGAGATCGAGCAAGTTTCATCGATCATATACGTACGTGTGTACCCACCATTAGGGGACGGGTGGTATCGCGTAACATAAGGGTCCCTAGTTAGAATTTTATGGCGTAGTTTAGGTAAGGTCGACCGTTGAATTTAGATAGTGTTTTGAGTATGTATTGCCCTGTATTACATAAAATAATTAATACTCATGTAATTCCTGTGTTGGGAGGACAGTGCCTTGAC
Organism: Camptogramma bilineatum; assembly: GCA_958496255.1. Classification (NCBI taxonomy): domain Eukaryota; kingdom Metazoa; phylum Arthropoda; class Insecta; order Lepidoptera; family Geometridae; genus Camptogramma; species Camptogramma bilineatum. The sequence continues at coordinate 1,739,911 of OY292472.1, forward strand.
TTGCGATCTAAAGTTTGAAAAATTAAAAAAAAATCTTGTTCTTCTTCTTCAATTTAAGGAGTTGCCCATTGTCTTAACTGATGTCTCTTTCTCCACGAAGCTCTTTCCAGGGCAGCCTCCTTGACCTTGACCATGACAGAGGCTTTTAGGCCGCCTAAAAACTCCGTCACCAAAGCTGGCCACAGGCTCATAAGAACTTACTTACTTTACCATAATGTCAGCTACAGGATGTCTAAATCCATATGTGCTAGTCTATAGGACCAACAAAAGGCCAGTGACGTAACAAACCGCTCCATAAATAAGCGGGTATCAGCGGAACGGCGCGATCTACCGGCTAGATACCGAAATGTACAGTCACAAACAAAAATTGTTTTTTGTTTTAAATAATCTGCTATTTAAAAATAATTAACCTCACGTATCTAAAACACAACTTAACACCTAGTAAAAACGAGGAGTCGAAGCTTTAAGGGACCAGCGACAAAAAAATTGTCCATACAAAAGTAATAACAAAATAATTTAAAATTTGAGCATATTTTTATCACTTTATGTTATTATTTGGATTATGGCAGAATTCAACTAGGTTCCTGTTACAATTTTGTTCCAAAAAACTTAAACAAAACTTAAACTTGTACCCGGCATGCATTGCTATTGCAATGCCACGTAAAGTAAAACGTGTTTGTTTGACATTTATTTTTTATTCATAATGGACTTTTTGGGCCAGAAACCCTCGCGGGCTTCCTTATAAGACCCTACCAAAGTTGCATTACAGTCTAATCAATGGTTTAGGAATGCCTTGCGAACAAACATACGAATATGCATTCTTATTTACCTATATAGACCTGCAGTGCTATTTTTACTCACTCGTTAGCTTGGATTACTTTTACTTTCGACAATTTTTTTTATGTGGTGGTAAATAAACAAATAAATAAACTAGTAGTTCGCCCCGAACTGAGATCTCGCGCACCGTAGATGGCTTACATTTGGACTTTCTTCTGACTACCCCTATAATTTCAAGTGCTACTACCGATACTGCCGAGTATGCCTATTGCGCTAGCTCTTCATGGTAAAAAATACTGGCATGCATGCAATACATAATGTCGTGTCTAATTTTTCATTTAGGTATTTCATATTTATGAATTCTCGTCGTATTTCTAAAAGTATACGTCCTAGAATAAAAATAATAACTATTTTGGAATGTACAAATAAAGACCTTTCATTTGACAGCCCACTCAATATATTTGTTTACTTAACTTTTTTACCCCAATTATTTTCATTCTTTATCAAAATTTTTTTTATCATGAAAATAAATCAAGTAGCATCTAAAATCATTGCAAACCAAACCGCAACGATGCCACTCTCTTTTTAAGACCGACCAGTCAATGAGCTACGAAGTCATCGAAACTCTATGCAACGGGAGCTTTTGCAGCTCTGGTTTCGTAGTTTTTGGTCTTTGGTCGTATTTCAAAAACTATACATCCTAGATTAAAAATAAAAACCATTTTGGAATGTACAAAATAAGCCCTTTCGTATGACACCCCACTCAATTTATTTGTGTAACTTTCATAATTTTTTACCCCCTTGGGAACCCAATATCTTCACAACCCCTTCATCGATTAAGCTCATATGCTCCCCCGTAAATTTCCTTACCACAACCTATTGACCTACCAAGTTTCATGCAGATTGGATGAACGGTTCGACAGTTATGCTCGAACAACAATTCGTGAAACATACAAACATACAAACATACAAAGCAAAATCGCCCAACTTACCACTAAGATCTTCGCTCGCTTCGCTCGCTCGATCGATAAACAAATAAAAAAGTTAAATAAACAAATAAATAAATAAAAAAAGTTTTTTTACGATGAATGCTTTGAAATGGTAGTAAATGATAAAAAAGGTGATAGAAATGTTAATTTTAAAAATATAAAAGTACCTCTTTTTTTGCATTCTATAACCAAAACTACATGAAAAATCTATTTGTAATCATAGCTAACGAGTGAATTAAAATATCCCTGCTGAAACATACACCAGTAACTATTATGTACACAACTGTACGACGTTATCGCGAGTGTACAAATGACGCGGTTTCACGGTTTATTTGTTAGTGAATAAAGCTACGAAACAATTAGTGTAAAGTAATGAATTAAATTAAATTTTGTTAAGTACATATTTTAAGCGTTGGGGCAGTGAGGGCTGCTTGTAACAACCATTAATTAATTAGCAATATAATTTGTCATTTAAAAATTGACGTCATAAAATTGTTTTCTGTACACACAATTTAAACGTAAGGCCTTTATTAATAAACTCCGCTCATCTTGTGTCTAAGTTGCACCACGGATTTAACTATTGCCATCCTTATTTGTCACTGTCTAACAAAATAGGATGGCAATAGTTTAATCCGTTTTACTTATTAACTCCTCTCAACTTAAACACCTGTCACTATTTATCACTATCTAAAAAAAAGGATGGCAATAGTTTAAACGGTGTTTCAATTTTGACAGAAGTTGAGTGTAATTTAAGTAGAGAGATTTGACAAACCGTGTTTGTTGACCTGGATCTTTATGGTGTTGATCGTTGAGAAAGAACAGGAGTAGAAAGAATCACCTAGCTCTTAGACCTTTCAATGTAAAACTACTACTTCTGAATTAGAAAAAAATCAGACATAAAATTCAGAACAAAACAATTAACGCAAAAATCTCTTAGTAAAATATAATGTTTCACCCTGTATAAGGTAATAAAGTCTTTATTACAGTTTAGTATACGGAAATATGATGAACGAGCTTAATTTAAGCTTTGCACATCATATTGCTAATCAGTAAGTTTACTTTAAAAAGTAATAATGTTTTATGGCTCAACATCATTTATAAAAAAAAATCTGAAATGAAGTGGCTTAAAAATTTAAACAAACCAACTTCGGTATTTTAAGCTGAGCAATTTTCTGCACTCTCGAGGCGCAATTCCGTTCATAACTCCGAAGATCCTCGACAAATCCTCTCCAAATATTTATGGCAACAATTTCAAAATAAACCCTTTCAATTTCAATGAAAAAATTGTTTCAAATCGGTCTAGGCCTCTTTGAGCAATCGAATAACATACATTAAAAAAGAATCCTACGAACCTCCTCCTTTGTTTGAACTCTGTTTTAATAAAAAGGAAATATGATAACGACTACATGCAGGCGCGGTAGACATTCTCTCAGATACTATACTAGGTATTTAAAATCATACTACAGTCTTTGAATCAATTTAAATTTTTTTACAAAGATGTACTTATCATTTTTCTATAATCCTTTCGAGGTAGGTATACTGAGTCCCAAACATTTCGTAATAATATTTTTTCTTCCTCTACATGCTCTAATTTTGGAAAACGTAGGCGTGTGCTTTTGCCGAACATGTACCTATCTAATGTATCGAAATATTTAAAATACCTTTCAACTGATTTTGAACTAAACTTGCCTGATTGGACCAGTTTAAATTGCTCATTTTTTAATTAGTCACCATAAATCAATTTTGGTATTTTTTTGGAAATTGTTATTTAGGTCCCTACATGCCCCTTTCGTAAGACAGTGATTTATTACACCCTGTATACTGTCAGTTTGTATACTGTGCCTCAAAGCTACCACGCCGACACAAAATTAATGACACAAAGACAAGCGTGTGTCACTTTAAACAGCTCGTAATTTTGAACGAGCTTTATAATATCGGATTCAATATTGAAAGTGCCTGATTGGATTAAAAGCTCTATCTACATTAGATCTAGTATAATGACAAAAGATTAAATAACAATAAAAGCTGAGTAAGGTATGAAACCATGACCTAACTATCCATACCCATATTATAAATGTGAAAGTGTGTTTGTTTGTTTGTCCTGCTTTCACGTCAAAACGGAGAGACGGATTGTATAATTTTGGACTCCAATTATAAGGTCGGCAAGGTAAAACTCAGATGGTAATGGTAGTGAGCTTATTTATTCATCAATTTCTATTTCACCTCATCAAAACCGCAAAACGCTTCAATAGCGCGATTCAGAATGTGGTCACTTTTACTAACGACATCTAGTTCTAAAAAAAGGAATTAAATGTACAAAACTCTTAAACACGGATTGAAAATAAAAAATAAAAAAATAAAAATAAAAAATCATTTATTGCCACATGTGATACATAAAACAAGGAACAAAGAAAGAAGCTGCTTATATACTACTTAATATAGTTCACAGGGCAAAAGGGATAAATTCAGCAAAAATTGCTGCACATAGGTACAGCGCTGATTTTCAATCTACCCCCCTCGGATAGTTCTTCACCGAGCGGTTAAGAGGAGCGGGTTACAGTTTAATTTTAGTACTTACTAATACACATTTATTGTTCGGAATTACAATAATACCTATTTCTAAAGTGACAATGCCTTTTTGTGTGTGTGTATGTGTGTGTGTTTATATACGATTGTATGTATATACGATTGACGTGATTTTTTGTATGGAGATAGTTGGAGGGCTGGAGAATGACGTAGGCTACTTTTTATCTCGAAAAAGTGCATGTTTCCCGTGGAATAAAAAAAGTAGTAGTCCAGTCCAATATTATAAAGTTGAAAGTCCGTGTGTGTGTGTGTGTGTGAATGTTTGTTACCACGTATCTCCATAACTACTGAATCGATTTTGATGAAATTTGAAATGTAGATAGTTTAGGTTTTTGAATAAAAAAAAGGTATGGTTCCCGTGGGAAACAAAATAGTAGCCCACTCGGGCGGAGCCGCGGGCGTCCACTAGTATTAATCTTCAAACTGAACTAAACCCAATATTTCAAACCAAATTATGAATGTTCGTTCAGAAATAACTGGATTAAGGATAGAAGGACTATTATTTCATTGCAAATGACCTCTTAATTATGACGTTGATAGAGTGGAAGATTTAAACGAAGCTGGTTTTTTGATAAAACCGTTTAGGGACGTTTGCTTTGCATTTTATTTAAACAAAAAACCGTTTTAAAACGGTTACACGAATCGTGTTGAATAATGGCGTTTTTATGGGTGGTTGGTACGGCGGGTAAAGATAGTTGAAAAAATTACATTTAAAAACAATTTAAGCCATTATCGTGGAATGCAAAAGTATGTTAAGCTTGTCTAATCACGCTTTAAATATGACATACTCAGATATTAGGTGTGATTTTGCTAAAGTGAATTTTAAGATTATGGATTACTAGTGAACGCCCGTGGCTTCGCCGCATGGACTACTATTTTTTTATCCCAAGAGAATCTCTTTATCAATATAATATTATATCATAATATTTATCCTGTAAAAATATATTATTCCAGAACATAAACTATCTACATTCCAAATTTCATCAAAATCGGTTTAGTAGTTATGGTAACAAACATTCACACACACGGACTTTCGCCTATATAATATTAGTAGGATTAAAACATTCAATTTTTTTCATTCATATAGGTACAAGTATTTTATTTTTGTTTTTTTTTTATCGATCGAGCGAGCGAAGCGAGCTAAGATCTTAGTGGTAAGTTGGGCGATTTTGCTTTGTATGTTTGTATGTTTGTATGTTTGTATGTTTGTATGTTTGTATGTTTGTATGTTTCACGAATTGTTGTTCGAGCATAACTGTCGAACCGTTCATCCAATCTGCATGAAACTTGGTAGGTCAATAGGTTGTGGTAAGGAAATTTACGGTGGAGCATATGAGCTTAATCGATGAAGGGGTTGTGAAGATATTGGGTTCCCAAGGGGGTAAAAAATTATGAAAGTTACACAAATATATTGAGTGGGGTGTCATACGAAAGGGCTTATTTTGTAAATTCCAAAATGGTTTTTATTTTTAATCTAGGATGTATAGTTTTTGAAATACGACCAAAGACCAAAAACTACGAAACCAGAGCTGCAAGAGCTCCCGTTTCATAGAGTTTCGATGTCTTCGTAGCTCATTGACTGGTCGGTCTTAAAAAGAGAGTGGCATCGTTGCGGTTTGGTTTGCAATGATTTTAGATGCTACTTGATTTATTTTCATGATAAAAAATTTTTTGATAAAAAATGAAAATAATTGGGGTAAAAAAAGTTAAGTAAACAAATATATTGAGTGCGGTGTCAAATGAAAGGTCTTTATTTGTACATTCTAAAATAGTTATTATTTTTATTCTAGGACGTATACTTTTAAAAATACGACGAGAATTCATAAATATGAAATAAATGAAAAATTAGACACGACATTATGTATTGCATGCATGCTAGTATTTTTTACCATGAAGAGCTAGCGCAATAGGCATACCCGGCAGTAGTAGCACTTGAAATTATAGGGGTAGTCAGAAGAAAGTCCAAATGTTGGCCATCTACGGTGCGCGAGATCTCAGTTCGGGGCGAACTACTAGTAAAGAATAGGTAACATTTTTGGTGTGAATTTATAAAATCATAAATAGAAGCTGTTTCACAAGGCGTTACCGTCAAAAGCGACCCCTAGATTACAATATTAATTCTTCTAATTATCCTCTAATTTATTTTATTTTGTCAAAGAGCTTATAATTTAATGACATTAATTTAAACAGGTGCGTCGCTTCGTGCTGCCGGGAAGTCATGGAGGGCTGAGCATAAGGCTGCGCGCACACTTGGTATTATAGTCGGCGCGTTTTTGTTGTGCTGGCTGCCGTTTTTTATATGGTGAGTAATATGATGGCATTATTCCAATGTGCGAGAATTTGAAAGTAAATTAAAAGTACAACTGGTGAAATTATGGTGTGAGGCTTGAAAAATTGAACTGTCCGACGAAGTACAGAAAGAAAAGAAGTATTTTACATATTAGGTACCTATGCAGTGTCATTACGACAACTAAATGTATTCCCAAGTTTTAAAAAACAACTGGCAGCTGAATTTATTCGTTGTTGACTTTTATTATGTATTAATTACTTATATTGTGCTAGTCTAATTATTTAAACTTTTAAATAGTGGTTGTGCTCAAGATGCCGTCAATAAAGTCAAAAATCTGTACTCATTTTTTTTAAGCATTATCAAGGAGGCAAGCGCAATTATTTCCTAGCTTGAAGTGCAGTTGAAACAAGCTCTTTTTTCTTTTTTTCTGACTGCAGTTTGCTCCTATTGATTATGCCTACACAATGTTGAACCCGTTTTTTTCCATTTTCATAGGTACGTCACAACAAACGTATGCGGCGAGCCGTGCACAACACCCGACATAGTCGTCGGCGTGCTGTTCTGGATAGGCTACTTCAACTCCGCGCTAAACCCGCTTATTTACGCATACTTCAACCGCGACTTTCGGGACGCGTTCAAAAACACGCTAATGTGCGCGCTGCCGTGCTGCTTTCGGTGTTGGAAAGACGCGGGAAACGCGCAGTTTGTGTAGTGATGACTTGCGGCGCGCGTTGCATAGTGTGCGCTGGACCTTAGTAGAAAGCTAGATCGTGGGTAGATTTGAATTTTATACTTTAGTTGTATGTAAAGTCGATCATAAACACAGATTTATACTGTAATATTTGAGATTGAATATTTCAATTTTCTATCCAATTTCCAAGATGAGAGTGGAAAAATATAAGTTGACTTAAGTTTTATATTATGTTGTAGCTATGATTATAAACAAATAGATTTTTGTGGTGTCGTCGTTTAAAAAGACAATTTTTTTTTTCAATAAACTAAATGTAAGACAGTAAAACTTACATAAAGGATTTAAATGAAAAAAATCATGGTTTACATTATAAAAACTTACTTAGTGAAAAGTGGTAGAGACTATTTTTCTCAAGACTTAGATAAATACTAGAACAAATTTGGTTGGAAAATATAATTTGAATAGTCTGTGTCTAGATCATATAGTACCACTACGTTGATTTCCTAAAATGTTGAGTTGCAAAAATGTTTCAGCTAGGTTTATTCTGTATGATTTATAAAATACATTTCAGAAAAATACAACAAAAGTACAACAAATAACTAAAGAAATATATATGAGAGATAAAAATGAGATGTTATCTTAATATAAAAACAAAAATATAGTTTTTAATTGATTTTCAAGCTGATGTCATAGATTTCCAGTTGAGTTGGTTAGAGCACTAATCTGGCTTTATTAGGATTGGCTTGATCAATGCGGGTTAGAATCACGTCAGAATAAAAAAGGGTAGAATTTTCATTTCAATGAAAATATTTTTTTAATGTTATCAGTAGTTTTTATTGTTGAGAAAAATGTTTCTTAAATAGTTGTTACATGAATAAAATTGTTTTTCAAATATGTAGTTATTACAAATGAAAACTCTTGTTGTAAGCGTAAGTAGATGCTTAAAAATCTACTTCTTAATAATATTTTACTCGAAACTTTCATGTGATTCAAAACTTATCATTACAATAAAATACTGTATAAAATGTTATTCAAAATGTTCTTCTTAATAATAATTAGTTACAAGACAAAGTCTTGGTGAGTGTTCATGTATTTAAAGTTTCAGCTTTTTCTATTCCTAATAATACTGTCATCATATTAATAAACATTGTGTAAAGTGGGTTATGGGCAGGGAAGTGATGATGATGGTGATTTCTATCATTATCATCATCGTCTACCTGCCGGATGTCAGCTCGTCTTGTTCAACAAAACTAGTTCATGGCTACTTTTGAATAAAAATATTTTATTTTTGAAATATCGTCGAGACTTAACCGCGTTTTGAAATCAAATTAAATTCTTCTGTATTTATATTTACTTTACTGTATATTATATTGATTCTTTGTAAGAATTATTAAAATTTCTTGTTACCGTAATGTTTGTTGCCATCAATTCATTTCAATTTCATTTCAATTTCAAACCAAAGTTTACTCGTGACAACGGTTACTGTAACTTCAACCAAAACGAGGTCATTAGAATGATTTCAATGCGCGAATAAATCCGATGTCCGATGATCCGAAATTTAAAATGTGTTAAAATAAACTTTAAAAAAAAATATCATAATTTATAGTAGCTTTACTATGATTTGACTATACTTTGATCAGATGGGAGCCAAATTAAAAACATCTACCACTGAAATGTAAAATCAAATACGCAATCTCGTTACGGTTTTTTGTATAAAAGACCCTCTATTATTAAGCTCCACTCAACTTCTGTCAAAGTTGCGCCACGGATTTAACTATTGCCATCCTTATTTGTCACTGTCTAACAAAAAAGGATGGCAATAGTTAAATCCGTGGTGCAACTTTGACAGAAGTTGAGTGGAGTTTATTAATAGAGGCCTAAATGTGTATTTTAGTAAACAAATTGTTGTGATAATATAACAACAAGCTTTAGCAATAATTAGAGTAAAGATTAGTTGTGAGTAATTTTAAGTAAAATAATTTTGACTTAAGAAACGTTAACAGATTAAGGTGCTTAGATACAAATAAGAAATAATTTCTTTTTTTTAAGTTATTTATTTAAAAAATGTTGACGTTGAAAAGTATTGGTTTAATAGCTTAAGAACTATCGACAACATGACATTAGAATACAAAAGACATTACATCAACAAATATTGAAAATAATGCATTGAAGTTAATTGAAAAGAACTTGTGCTATAAATAATATTTAAAATCAATCTAAAATAAAATTCATGTTGATAAAAAATGGGCTTAAATGATTTAAGCTACATAATAAAACATGATTCCACCACAGTTGGCAATTATTTGATGTTTACTGATACTTTTCTAAAATATTCTATTCTAATTTTTGGTTTATATTAAGTCGAAATTGTCTAAAACTTCTAAAGCTATGCAAATTATTTGCAAAATTCAGAAGTGACGTAAACAACAGATTATTATAACTGAAAACTTTAAATCAAGGTAAAAATGATTTAAGCCATTATCTTTCCATTTTCCAAAATTGTTTTAAGCTATTTAAAATGATTTAAGCCATTTTGAATCTTTCCATTTATGAAAATTGTAAATAGCTTAAAACAATGCCATTATGTACCTTTCCATTTTCCAAAACTGTTTACGCTATTTTAGAATGCAGTTAAAATTATGAAATAAAACAAATTTTTCAAAGTTATTTAGACAGCAGTAGTATTAATAGTTGCTCAATTTTTGTTTGTATATTAGTATTCGAGTCAATGTACCTATTAGATCTACGGGTTTTACCCGACTGTTAACATTGTTTAGGTAAATATTTAAGTAGATGTTTTTTGTAATATCCTGTCCATTTAAATAAGTAACTTTAGTGTTATACTCGTAAACGGATGATGTACGGCTGAATAAATTTTGATCAAACTCATAACTAAATAGTCTCGTGTGAAATGAGCTACATGAAAAGTTGGCGAATTGAATAATATTTGTAGCTAGTTCGTTTCTGATGGATGGCGATGGGCTTGCAACCTGTCATAATCCAAACCTAAATGTGAAAGTGTGTTTATTTGTTTTTTTTGTTTGTCCTGCTTTCACGTCTAAACAGAGCGACGGATTGACGTGATTTTTTGTGTGGAGATAGTTGGAGGGCTGGAGAGAGACATAGGCTACTTTTTATCCGTGGACCATGCGAGCGAAATACATGCAATTACATCTATAAGTATGAAATACAAGCAATTACATCTATAAGTACTCGTACCAACTTAATAAAGCGGAAGAGTTTGTGTGTTTTTTGTTTGTTTGAGCGCGCTATATTCGGAACCAGTTGGATTTGAAAAATTCTTTTTGGGTCTAATAACTTAATTCTTGAGGAAGGTTATAATTATAGGCTACTTTTCAACCGACTTAAAAAAGGCGGTTTTCTTTTGTTTTATGTATGTGCCGTCTGGGGCCGTCAAACCCTATACATTTTGAAGTGTTTCTATTCTACAGCGACGATACAGAACAAACTAACATTGTGGTTTAGTTTCTAATTTTCATTAATAATTCTAAGATACCTGTGTGTTTCAGGGACCTATCAGATAGAGAACGGTCACGCAGTCAAGCGTTCAAGTCAGTTTTGCGTTCTTTCTATTCTATTACGATACATAGATATACTAACACAGGAGGCATTCTGACCGTGGCGGTCAAGTAAAACAGATCAGTAGAAATCAGTAGGTAGAACGTTCGAACGCAGAAAGCGAACGCAAAACGCTTGACCGCGTGACCGCTCTCTGTCTGATAGGTTCCTTATGTCTGGGAATTTGTTGTTGATTTATTTTAGAGGATTTAAATTTTTCGGGACTAGAGTTTTTTTTGCAAGAATGTTGTGTATGTAAATTCTATTCTATTTTCGTACTTCTGAGCAAAACCTAGCATTTTTCTAATATACACCAACTTGCGTGTCTTTCGCCAATTATCATAAAACCAGATTTTTATGACTCGGTTTTACTATTCCGTTTCATTACCTTAATATACACCTGATGACCCTGGAACAACATGCCATCTTCCATGCTATTTGGGAATAAAAGTATCTTATTAGGTATTAATATAGGTACCTACTTCGTATTAAAAATTTATCTTGACACTTATTGACTGACCTCTTAGCTCAGTTGGTAGTAGCTCTGCCTTCTGTAGGTCGTGGGTTCGACTCCCACCCAGGACAAACATTTATGTGATGATTATAGATGTTTGTTTTGTGTCTGGGTGTTATAAAGTATTATATGTATGTATTTACAAATATATACGTACTAGCTTCCACCCGCGGCTTTGCTCGCGTGGTACTCTGATAAAAAGTTGCCTAAGTTACTCTCCAGCCCTCCAACTATCTCCGCACAAAAAATCACGTAAATCCGTTGCTCTGTTTTGACGTGAAAGCAGGACAAATAAACAAACAAATAAACACACTTTTACATTTATAATTATGGGTATGGATTCTATCAGTTATCTGGTTCCCATAGTACAAGCTTTGCTTAGTTTGGGGCTAGATGGCGCTGTGTCAAATATCCTGCTATATTTATTTATTTATTACGAACAGCCCCTCGATTTCAATATCAAACTCTCTCTCAACCAAACCAAAACGTCAACTATTTCGTTTTGTTTCACAATCTACATACCAATGAGGATAGCCCACGGCTATCCATTAAAAGCTTATTTCAACAAAAGCTCATTCTATGAGCCGATGTTTAGACTGAATAATAGGAGATGTGAATGCAGGCAGAATATTCAGAGTACCTAGTTCATTATTACATTAAAATAGGCTTTTGAGCTGCCTAAACTGTTTTTCTCAACATAAAACATTTACAAATAATAATACTTACCTACTTTAAGTATAAGTAGGTACCTACCTACTTAGTAAAAAAAATTACAAAATGCCCATTAATTACAAATTGCCCTTGTACTTCGCTTCCTATGTTCTGTGTGTCTGTAATTTGTTTTAATGTTCATGTGGTGTGAATAAATAATATGTGTTAATCTATCTATCTATTTACAAATAATAGGAACAACATTTTTTTAAAGTAAACTCAAACCGTGATGACCTAGTTAAATAAAATAAAATTAAATTAAATTAAAAGTTAAAATTAGACACTAATTCATAATTTCAAAAGATCTAAATTACCTAGAGATTAAAGATAATAATCTACATGGTCTGGAGATAGCCTGATTACATTTTCAACAACATAAATTATGTCCAAGGCTCAAAAAAATCAGAACTTAATCCAGTCAATTTGTAAGCGTAATAACTTTTAATAATAAATTAATTTCACGCTTCGCCAAGTAATCCTGCTAGGACCATAAATCTACATAATAAATCAAAGAGCCCGCAAACCGTTCCATTGTACGCGGGTGGACTGCACGACGGCTCACCGCGCGTGGCTTGGTAGAGCGTGAAACGGAACGCAGCAGTACGGTACGGTAGGTAGTTTGTAGGGCTGCCAGTTTAAATTGCATGATTGGGCAGCGGAGTTTAAAAATGGGGCAATTTGTTTGTGTTCTTCCTTTGAAAATAGAATGTTTTGCAATATACCTAGTCGTAATTTAAATTAGTGTGAATATCGATTTAGTCAATGCAATGTTTATGGCAAGTGCTAACAATTCTGTTTTGTTTCTTAATTTTGATAGCTTTTACCTCCATTTATCACTAACTGAAAAAAAAAAAACATTTTAATTTAATTTTATCTTTTATAACATAAAGTGCTATTTTAAGCTCTCTACAATATCAACTCCTCACTAGCTTAGAATAAAATAGAATTTGCATACAAACAAACCTTTCATCAATTTACTGATTATTTGAAAACATTGAAAGTCATAGATTTTAATTTCATTCTTCAGCGATGATTGTCCTACACAAGGGCAAAGGCCTCCCTTCCAAAAAAGTCACAGTTACTTAACTACTCAAAACCGACAATTTTTTCATTTCCTTCTAAAATTGATAAAATTGTTTAGAATTTTATACGCTTACCCATGAAGATCATTTTATGTTTTTTATAAACAGACTAGCGGACGCCCACGGCTTCGCCCGCTTGGACTACTATTTTTTTCCCCACGGGAACCATGCATTTTTCCGGGATAACAAGTAGCCGATGTCCTATTCCCGGTCATTATCTATCTATAGGCAAATGAGTTCAGTGATTGTTGAGTTATAGAGGAACAAACATACATTAATTCATCCATCCAAACTCAAACTGACTCCGCAACCGTTTAGTTCGCCGTTGAGATGAAAAATGAAAAAATGAAATCATCAATCTTTCGCATATCCGTACCCATATTATAAATGTGAAAGTGTATTTATTTGTTTGTTTATTTGTCCTGCTTTCACGTCAAAACAGAGCGACGCATTGACGTAATTTTTTTTGTGTGGAGTACTTTTTATCCGGGTACAACGCAAGCGAAGCCGCGGGCAGCAGCTAGTATTATTTATAAACATTGTTTGACAACCCTAAAAATGGCTAATGGACTGACCACTCCACTCCGCTCCGTCCGACATTTGGCATCAAAATCCGATTGTTGTTGAGTCTTCTATCGTAAATCTATTGTGGTCACAACTCAAAGTAGACTTTATGTAATCTGTTTGTAGAGGGCAAAGCGTTTTTACTTAAAAGGTTTTGTTGTTACGAGTTTGTATTTGTAATCACTAAAGTATTTTTTAGTTCAAGTCCTTTTGTTTAATGGAATTAATTTTTGAAAAATCGAGGTTTATTTTTTTACGATTTTAAAGTTTATTCTAAAGATATAATTAAAAAAAAAAATCTTCTAACTTTGAGAATAACAACGACAGGTTTCAAAAAATAAGTCAATAATTTATCCTTGTTTTTTAAAAGTCGCTTAAAACTTTCATATCATTTATTTATTTTACCTTACCTTGATTACCTTACTTTACATTGATTTTAAAACATAACATGTCCTAACTTTCAGCAGTCATAAAACTATTTCAAGGTTTAACAGGATTAGATAAGTTAGATTAATTTTAACTAACTTAACTTTAACTTAACCATCAATCTTTGTGAGTTAGGTACCTACTAAAGTTTGGTTAAAATTAAAAGTACACTCGCACTCATAATAATCTTAAACTTTTAGTTTGCTTAACATGAGCAAATGTGGTCGGGAGGAGTGGCCAAATATTTATTTATTTAATCGTATGACATTGTACAGGTTACTTAAAAATACTCTTACGCTAAATAAAATTATATAAAACTAAATTACTTACTCTTTAAAAAAACAAAAACAAAATTAACACACAAAATAAACAGTCATAGGTCAATATTTAGTTTACTAAGCCAATCAACTGCCTCAGGAGGGAGATTTAGGAGGATATATTAGGAGGACGTTATCTAAAATTATCATTGACACGAAGAAGAAGAAGAAGTTATAAATGAAATATAACCTTCCTTTACCGATGACGGATTAAAATAAACACAATAATCATATCAATTCTAAGCAACGCTAAAAATCTGGATGTAATCATTTAGTATCTAAGTTAGTTCTAAGTAATCTTATCATTTTCATATTTTTTATGTTAAGTAGTACAGTTAGCTACAAAAGTTGATTAACATTTTTGGATTTATAAACTTCTGACATATTCATCTTATAAGATGATTTTTCAAGACTCAATGAAACACTTTTAGGTCGGTACAGAACGCTACTCAGACTCAGAGATTTTTTAGGAAATTTTCATTTAAAACTGTCAAGAAATTGTCACTTAGTAAAGTCTCCTTTGAGTGTAGTTCTGTAATACAGACCTAAATATCGAAAAGTACGGCCAAAAATATCAAGTTTCAAAGTTACGGAAACTTAAAATGTTCATCATCTTTTGTGGCTGACTGTACAAACCACGATGTACATTTCTTTGCAAAAGGGGAAAACAAAATACGTAACGATTATGCATTAATTAAATTAAGCTTTTTAATCATTGTAAAAATATAATATTAATATATTATTAAGTATAGGAACGTTGGGCACTTGTGATAGTTATTTATGAATAAATATCGAATATTGCATTTAAACAATTGTTAGATAATATTTAGTTTGTAAATACATTAGAATTTTTTTAATTTACTTACATTTGACTTACATTTGAAACTCACTGAAAAACTACAAAATGTAATATTTAATTTATCTTTTTACTTATTTGAAAAAATCTTGATACGCCCAGAAATACTTCAATGTAATGTTATTTCGATTAAAAATGGCGATAGTTCGAATCTTAAAAGATCTCTTTTCATCAATTCTAATCTTAACAATAATTTTTTTGTTAAGTATATTGAAAAATTCGTAAACAAATCCAGTAGAATTCAAAGTGTCAATTTACTTGCAACTGTGTGCTAGAGACTTAAAAATTGTAGACATGTGCTAATTTATATTTGGATGTGCCTCTGACAAACCTCCAAAACATATTTAAACGATCTTGATGTATTCTGACCCTGAGGTTAAAGTCGTGAGCCTGCTGACGCTTTATAAAATATTTTATAATACCTCACTAATTAAAACATTTTAGTTTTAAACCTATAAATACTCCATGAGAATAAATAAATGTTACCCTACATTTTAGTTAAAATTCCAATGGTTCCCTTAGGCTGATTTTAGTCTCACGCTCACCGTCAGCGCTGATGGGCGAGTGATCTTTATTACAATGAAATAAGGATACTGATTGCCCAGCACTAACGAGAGCAATCAGCGTAGCCATTTCTGCTAAACAATCAGTATCCTTATTTCATTGTAATAAAGATCACTCGCCTATCAGCGCTGACGGCGAGCGAGACTAAAGTCAGCCTTATTATCATTGAAATGCTTGCTTTTTAGTAAGATGTGTAAATATTGTACAAAATAGTTGTAATAAAAACAGCAATAACTAGTTGTTTATGTAGTTATGTGTATAGGTATCACGTTTGTATGTTTAGCTATTAATGGCGATGTTGTGGCATACTAATCTGTTTAAATTATTAGATACATTGTAAGTAAAAAAAGTATTAATAAAATATTAGAAAATTAAATGATGGCGTTTTTATAAAACTATATTGAAAACACACAAAAATCAGTGCTTTAACTGACAAATGACCTTATCAAGATTTTCGACCCGACGAATAAGAATTCCGTGGCCGAGTTGGTAAAGGCACTCCGGTTTAAGGAGGATTGCTATTCAGTGCGGGTTCAAATCCCGTTGAAATCGCATGATAAGACTTTTCCTTTTCAATGAAACAAACAAAAAATATCAAAAGTCGGTATTATTAAAAAAATTACTTTGAAATAAAACAAGCGCTTTGTACGAGATGAAAGTTGCAAAGAGTTGATTAAAACTGTAATCTGCGTGTAACCAGGGGCCCTAGCCATATTACACGATCTATCGTCGCTGTAGAACGATCTATCGTCGCTGTAGAATAGAACACTTCAAAATGTATAGGAATTGACGTTCTGACCACGTGACTCATCTACTTGAAACGTCAAATCCTATACATTTTGAAGTGTTTCTATTCTACAACGACGATAGATAGTGTAATATGGCTAGGGGGGCAGGCTCCACGCAAGCTAAATCCGTGTAATGCTAGCTCAAAGCCAGCGTAGGTAATGGGTTACCAAGTTTATGTAAGGAGCTGGTTGCAGTTGGACCGGAGAGTAAAAAGTAACAAACAAGACAAATATAAAAAAAAAAGCTCGACTAGATTTAGATCATGGTATATTTCACCCATGTGTAATTTGGATTTTTTTATTAAATTAAATAAGATTAGCATCTGTTTTTCAATAAGATAGCAAGTTACTTCTTAGTTGAAAATAGCACAAAGAGTTTTATCTTTTACACATAATAGCAGCATTTACACGCAGAGATATCTGTGCGGATATCTGTACAGATATCTCTACAGTCCAGATGCCGTGGGAAATAGCACGCGCCATTCGAATCTTTAGATAGATAGATAGATAGATAGATAGACATTTATTTTCAGCACACACGGTATAAAAAAACAGAAAGTACAGAAGAAGAAGAAGCAAGGGCGGGGATAGACTAAAAGAAAAAACACAGGTAGGTACATAAGTAGGAACAAATAAGAAAAACACTGAAAAAATAAATGGACAGTAGGTACCTACCTAGATACTTGCAAATACATACAGAGCAGTAGCGGTAGTACTTTTATTCTAAGGTAATAGCCCCCCCCATGGAACACAAAGCATCAAGATGGATATTGTGTGGCTAAAAAAAGGTCCAATCTCAGCGTAGTTTACTTCCGAACACAGTGGTTAGGAAGTAACACTGATTTTCAGATTGGACCAGATTAATCCGTGCAATCAGAGCGAAGTAACACGCAAGACATAAAAAATAATATGATTAATAAATAGATAAATAAATTTTAAAAAGTACCTATACAATTGATGATAAACTATATACGTATTATGCAATGCCTTTGACAGTTTTATCCGCGGTTATCTGTATTATAGATATCAGCGTTCGTTAGGTCCTTACATTGTATACTACATAATTTTACGAGAAAAGGAGTAAGATGATAAAAAAGGTAAAAAAATAAACAAAACTTATATTTGTTTTTTTTTCCACGTAGGGAACAAACGAGCAAGCTCATATACGAAATGATTATCACCGCTGACGGACAGCTGCAACATCAGAAAAACTGAAGGTGCATTATCGACCTTTGGAGGTAGGAGTAAACTCTCTTTTTGAATGGTCTATCAGAATGGACATACCGCTGGCCACAGCTGATTCCACACTTATTCCAATAAGTTAAGCTTATGGCCTCGGCATCATTTAAAAGGAATTTATATCGTGTTTCTATTTCGATATGTTTGAATGTCTATTGGTAAAAATTTCAATCCTTTACCATGCCGTCCCGGTCTGCGTAGGCCACTCTGAAGCGCTCGTGGCGTAGCTTGCTTAGACGTTCTTGATTGATCTTTGAAGTTAAGCAGCGTTGGGCGCGGCCACTCTCATGCCCGGGATACACGAGGCTAGTTTTTCAAGCTAAGATAGCAAGCTAGTTTTTTACTAAACTATCCTGGCTTACTAACCTGGCTTGGAACATGCTAGTTCTGTTTACATGAGGCTAGTTTATTTTAAGCTAGTATTATTGCAGTGACTGAAGTGACCACACGTCCAAAATGAACTGCAAGCGAAAAAAAAAACACTATTCTATTGAAAAAGTTACTTTGAACACTGTGCCAATTTCCACTAGAAACTAGCAGATGAATTACAAAACCGGGTATGGACAAGACCATGAATTTTAAGAAGAGATGAACGTGGATCACTCTGCTTTACTTTATTTTATTCATACTGCTTTGGAAGAATTTCGCAATGAAGATTTAGGCGAATATCAGAGTATTTTGCGAATGACAAAATGCGTGGTTACTGTTTACTAGCCAACCCAAAACTAGCTTCGCCGGCCACATGAAGCTAGTACACAAGCCAGGATAGTAAAAACTATCCTGGCTAGTAAACTAGCTTACTAGCTTACTAGCTTAGAAATGAAGCTAGTTTTGTCTACACGAAGCTAGAAGTACTAGCTTGCTAGCTTACTAACACTAGCTTCGTGTAGACACAACTAGCTTCATTTCTAAGCTAGTACACGAAGCTAGAAGTACTAGCTTGCTAGCTTACTAACACTAGCTTGCTATCCTAGCTTGAAAAACTAGCCTCGTGTCACCCGGGCATTAGGATGGATGACCGCAAGATGTATGACGAGCTGAGCGCTTAGTAGCCATGACGGAGGCCTTTAGGCGGCCTAAAAACTCCGTCACCAGAGTTGGCCACTCACTCATACGTACTTACTTACTTACTAGGCCTCTCTATCACAACAACCACACCCTTACCTACCCCCAGACCACACAATTACGTGATTGGAGATGGTAATCGCAGATCCCTTTCACAATAATTACAGTTAAGTTGGTGCTTAGTGCAGAAGCCAATTGTGTAGATAGTGCTTAACTTACCACTTGACCAATACTAATATTAGCCTTACTAAGCGGGTGTCAATTCTAGTACCGAACTTTTTATCAACCTCAAGCAAAACCTCAACTAAACCTTAGATTTTCGACTGTTTCCTATTCTACTAATGTCAAACGACTCAGTTGTGGTGAGGTTTTAGCTAAGGTTTGGACTTTGGCAAAACAAATTTTTGAAAAGCTATTCTACTATTCACCAAATGGCTGACACTTATAAGATCGAACCAAAACGCAGCGGAATGATTGAAGTTGTCATCTAGAAGAATTGGGGGGCTGGCCGCATACGAGCCACAAAACGCCGCTACCGACCTATTTCCCGTAGTTTTCTTATATTTTATACAGACGAGAGCCGTGTTGGAATATAGTACCTCGACTTTCGATCCGAAGGTCGTGGGTTCGAATCCTGGCAGTGCATCAATGGATTTTCCGTTTCGAAAAATTTATATGCACATTAACACGAGCTCTAAACGGTGAAGGAAAATATCGTGAGGAAACCCGTGGCTTAGTCAGCCCCACACGTATTGACCATGTCTTTCCTGTGGATATGGCCGATTAAGCTGAGAGGATGGTGTAGGTGGCTGGCTGTCCGCCTGTGGAACGATTTTCCTATAGAGATCAGAAAGGCTAAGACCCGTAACATCTTCAAAACTATGGTCATGAAACACTATCTTTCTTGCTGTTCTGGTTAAACCATAATAAAAAGTGTACTTATTTATTATTATTATTTACTTATTATTTACTAGGTACATATGTATATATTTTTGATTTTATTTAGTTATTTTTATTTATCTTCTTTACTGTTTATTATTATTTTAACTAAATTAGTAGTATGAAGGTACTTAATTGCCACACCTTCTCGCCTCTATTATCTGTGCTGTCCAATCCATCCTAGGTTGCCTGGAAGAGATCGCTTTAAGCGATAAGGCCGCCAATTGTTTTTACCTATGCTTAGATAATTTATATTTAAGGTTTCTTTGTGGTAAACAATAAAGTGTTATCTATCTATCTATCTATCTAGGTGCTGGGCAAGCCTACTCCATCTCAACATTGTCCCAGGCACTACAGTGTCCCGTTAAGTGTACGCAAAGATTGCCTCCTGACACTGTATAAATCATCTAGTAAAGATGTAAAGGCCTAAGTTTTATGCCTGGCCGCATACGAGCCACAAAACGCCGCCATAAAACGCCGCTACCGACCTATTTCCTGTAGTTTTCATATATTTTGTATAGACGCGCCGCACACGTGTAGCCGGTGGCAGCCACTCGCTACAGCTACAAAGTATATGAAAATTTGCTGTCACTGGCATTTTGTTGCTGTGGTCGGTGGCCCGTTTGCGCCGAGCTTAACTGCATGAGTCAAAATAATAAGAATATTCTGAATGTAGTAGATTATGTCAAATTATTTTTGAATTGTTTATCTTATTTTTATACCTACAAGTTTCCACCCGCGGCTTCGCACGCGTGGTACCAGATAAGTTTATGTCCTATTCACGGTGATTATCTAATAATTTATAATAGTATAATAATTTATATTTTAAATTCCAGCCAAATCGGTTCAGTGGTTGTCGAGTTATAGAGGAACATAAAGAAAAAAACATCGATACAGGACATAGGCTACATAGGTTTTTTATCCGGAAAAAATGCACGGATCCCGTGTTATAAAAAATATAAGTCCACTC
Organism: Camptogramma bilineatum; assembly: GCA_958496255.1. Classification (NCBI taxonomy): domain Eukaryota; kingdom Metazoa; phylum Arthropoda; class Insecta; order Lepidoptera; family Geometridae; genus Camptogramma; species Camptogramma bilineatum. The sequence continues at coordinate 1,760,858 of OY292472.1, forward strand.
AGGCGTATCTGCGGACATCCTCTAGTAACTGATAAGAAAGTAATTGTTTCAATAAGATCATGTAGATAACTGGCGTTAAGATATTCTACTCCTCTTTCGCGATCAATACTGTGAAGACTAACTTTTTTTCAGTGATCCAGTGTCTCAAATAGTTTTTAAAACAGTCATGAGCCAGTAGGTACACAAGTTCAATAGTCCAAAAATTTTAAACTACCTACCTAGTAATTTCATTTAAAACTCTCTATTTTTCACCTCTGAAAAAGCCTTCCTCTCCGCTGATTGCACGAGCTACTTATAAAATATTCAAAGATGGCGCTTCGTCGCTGGAAATATAGCTGTAAAGGCCGTTTCCAACTTTCAATTTGACTTTAACCTTGGCTAGTCTAGAGGCACGCGACTAGCGATATCGTTTATCGATAATCCAAAAATGAAATTGAATAAATTTACAAAAAAGACATGTTAGCATTTGAATGCAAATCCGTACCCATATTAATTACGTGAAAGTGTGTTTATTTGTTAATTTATTTGTCCTGCTTTCACGTCAAAACAGAGCGACGGATTAACCTGATTTTGTGTGAAGAAAGTTGGAGGGATGGAAAGTAACAAAGGCTACTTTTTATCCGGTTACCACGCGAGCGAAGCCGCGGGCGGCAGCTAGTAAATGAATAAAATTCGTTTATTTCGTGCGTTCATCATCATCTTTCTCCCCTTTTCCTACTTACGTGGGGTCGGCACAACATTGTATTCTTCTTCCATTTTCCTCTATCAGCCGTCATCTCATCATTCACTTCTTTCTTACTCATGTCAACTTTCACATAATCTATCCATTTTTTCGTTACAATAAAATTAATTACAATAAAATTAAATAGAACGATATCGCAAAAACAGAAATAATGTGACGCTAAGGCACGTTTAAATAAAATTTGCAGTAAAGACTTTATTGAATGCAAATAATAAATAAATAAAATACGTTTATTTCATGTGTTGTCCCATAAAACAAAATTAAAATAAAAATACAATAAAATTAAATAGGACGATATCGCAAAAACAAAAATAGTGTGATGCTGAGGCACGTCTAAATATCCAGTAAAGACTATTTCGATGGCAGCAAAGTAGAAACGGACATCTGCATTTTTGCGAAAATGCTTTTTTTACAAAAATGAGCTTATTTTAACCTTATCTACAAGTCTGCATTAAAATAATTTTGAATTTCAAAATAATGAAGAAAATCTGGCACGTATAAAAAGACATCTACACACGAATTTTAAAAAACGTCGCAGTAGAAACGGACATTTACATATGACCGCCTTTACTTCGGAGCTTCGACAGGTGGCCCAAAAATGTGTACGACGTAAGCACGGACATCTGCCACTTATCCGTTTATCCGTCGTACTTTTTGCATATATCCTAATCTAATTAATTTACTATTCTGTGTTTTATAAGGAAATTAATTAATTTTTCTGTAGATACACTATTTTACACATTGGTTTTATCAAATTCTTTGTTTTGTTTTCAAATTAAGATGCAGAAAATGAATTAATTCAGCTAATTGATCTACAAGCAGACACGGCAATTAAGATACCTATATGTTTAGAGGGTCTTTTCATAAAAGCAGGTTCATACCATTTATTAAAACTACTTTAAAAAATATTTAGAATGTTCTTAAACTACATCTTCAGGTTTACAACAAATAAATTAAATTCGTGTAGAACCTTGCCATCTTTACACCATCGTCTGTGGCGTTTATTAGGTCCTCCCTTAATATTTTCACATATTTCCTCTACATCAAACCACTAGGTACTTAATAGTCTTTCTTAAACTTTCGCGATCACTATTCATATTGAAAATTTTATGGACACGGGATTTTATCGCGTAATTTACCTTATTTACGCGATAAAATCCCGTGTCCATAAAATTTTCAATATGACTAGGTACATAAGTTAATATTATTTACAGCTTACTGATCTTAGGAAATGACACACTTGAACATCGTTTGATTGATGATAAAGATCGTTATCACTTACGACCTCTGCTAAAATACATTATAAGCCAAATGCTAGTCTAGCCAATTTAACTGTTTGCCCTCAATCACGCGCAATAACACCTATGCCTCATGGGTTTATTTCATTTGAAACAGAATCGCATTTGCTGGAACTTATTGCTGAGGATGATCATTTACGTTCTTTCAATCCACAAATCACTTTACCATACATTTTAATCACTGATTCTAGTGCAACATCATCATCAATGGTGCTTCTAGTGAAAGCTTTTCTCCTTCGGAGAAAACGATGTAAATTTACAGTTGACGTTAGGAAGTAAAGCAGAAAATGCAGAAAAGAGAATTCGATCGATACAAGAAGATTTTTTTTCTTAATATTGATAAAAAATAAAAAGATGTGCAGCTCCCATGCGAAAACTGTAAAAATTAGTGACGAAGTAACACGAAGTAGGTAAGTAGGTATTTGATTTATTTTTAAGGTTTGGGTAATGATGATAAACAATGGGAATTACTAATAAATTCCTATGTACCTATTGGCCAATAAGGCTTATAATTAATTGACTAACTAACTTTCTAAGACTGATTTTTTTAAAAAGGGAGACGTTAGAATTTGATGGGTATTTAATTTTTTTTGTTTTAGTTTATAGTTACTGGTATCTAGTGTAATACCTACTTAATAATAAAGAATCTGGCCGGATCCTGCCCCAGAGCCGAATATCGAATTAGACTATGCGTCTAAATAATATTATTTAAATAAAATATCACAAAATTAACTGGTACATACAGAATACTTAGATATCTCGTGCCCTGTGGGAATATAATTATGTTATTTTATTAGTAACTTTAGTCACTTCCGGTACTACAGTCCGTAATGCCTCTCCAGACTCACGGCGAGAAGTTTCACCGAGACTTCTCGAAGAACAAACAAATTATCCACACTCTCAATTTTCTCACTCGTGATCTGTTTGAAATCCTTTGTCTCGGCCAAAAATAGGTACCGACACCGAAGCGCGAGAACAAGAAGGCGAGAAACTCCTCACATTCACGCTTCTCGGGTGTTGTCGGGGTTTCTTGCCGAGAGTCTGGAGGGGCTATTAGGTATCACAGAGAATATTTTTATCAGATAGACCTACCTTCTTTTTCGCGGTTGACATGACACTCAAATAGTAAACAAAACAGACGGACAAGAATTTGACAGATGTAAAAGGAATTTCGTTGAGTTTCAGTTGTGTGATTGTGTTGTGATGAGTGATTTATGAGGATTTATCATATTTTATTTAAAATTACAAAAAGTACTGACGCCTTGGGATATGCATACAGACTAAAATGGAAGTGGGCTGGACATGTAGCCCGTCTACAAGATGGAAGATGGACTAGGAGAGTGACAAATTGGGAGGGTCCAAGAGGTCGACGCTGCATAGGAAGACCATACGCTCGCTGGGACGACGACATCAAGGAAACTGCTGGACCAAACTGGCTCCGAGTAGCACAAGACAGGGACAGATGGCTGGCTTTGGAGGAGGCCTTCACCTTAGGGGTTCTCTAGTACCTACTTAGATTATAAGCATTAGTGATAAAAAAAAAATGTTAATTATAGAGAAATAAAAGGCTTTTTGTTTTATTTATTTATAGATATCATATTTTATTTTAGGCGGTTAGTACAGAATCACTGCACACGAGTGTAGATAATTTTATTGATGAAATTCCCAATTTTTCCTAAGTACTTTTCTTTTTTACTTGAAATTGTAGGTACTGGGAGCACCTGTGTGCGTCATTTATTTTCTATACCTACTTCACTTAAAATTCTGCTAGTCCTAATAATAATGAAAAAGTAAATGTCAAGGAATTTCTATACTACGTACCTGGAACGCTGACTGAGACAGAAAACAAGGTCCGTTTGAACTAAAACTTGGGCGGTGTGTCTCTTTCTTTTTGCAACTGTGTGAAAGAGACAAAGCACCCAAGAAAGCCTCTCAACAAGACCAACAATACATATAACCAAGATTAAATGATAATAGATCGTTGTTCAGTCGCGATAAGGTTCAAAATCCTTTGTACATTAAATGTCAGTTAGCACTCCAGTTACGTAGTTTGGAATCTTCTTGGTAAATGTTCACACAGCGCCATCTATCCCCAACGTAAGCAAAGCTTTTACTATAGGAACCTTAAAAATATAGTTTCCTAGGTTCTCCGTTCATGCTGGGCGTCATAGCCTGCTGCTTTATATTAGAATAACTTTTAAATCCCACTTTTTAGAGGAAGAAGATGAATGGACTCTCATTATAAAATAAAAAAACAAACCCAAAAATCCCAATTTGGTCATGACGCAAGCATTCTTTCCTGTTGGCATCTGTGGGGCAAATTTATTCAAGGAATCGGCCATCTCTTTTCATGATGTTTTCCTAAAAAAAGGTATAAATACCTATACTAATTTGTGAGTTTTGGGAACTAAATGAGTTTAACTGATAGACGTAGATGAAGTTTAGTGAAATGTTAAATGCAAAGTAAATGAAGACATCTACAAAATTTGGTCAAAAAAAGGAGAATACTGTTTGCATGGTGCTTAGATTTTCTTTAAATATCATTAGAAATATTACCGGATGCTCATTATCTTAGTTTATTAGATATTTAAGGTGGAATGAACGCTTTTTTTATCACAACGTATAAACGGATATCAGGCAAATGTCTTCTTCTACGACGAAGTTTTTTCAGAGTATAAAAGTACATCTACATTATTTCAGTGAAACAGTGATATATCAAAAAAATATGTTATACAATCAATAAAGAAGGTTATTTTAATGCACCTCAGAAAATTTCATGTTAATCGGTTCATAACTCTCAAAAAGGCAACATGTTTTTACTAAATGTGCTCTCCTGTAAAGTAGCGTTTTTGTAGATGTCCGCATCTACTTTGCTGCCATCGATTTTAAACCCGCCTACGGTTCTTAATATAGGACAAATTCGCTAAAAGCCCATTCAGCGTGCTTTGTGGTTAGTTCATTTCAAATGAGCAGTTGATTGAATTACAATTCGATCGTTCGAGTGATTGTAATTCCGTGCGTCGAAATACGGTTCCAAATGTATGCTAACCAACAGACATGTTTAGAGCGGAGATAAATGTTTTTGTCCTTTTGTTTATCCTACTATCCTACTAAAGCCGTGTGCGAAAGTCCGTGTGTGTGTGTGTGTGAATGTTTGTTGCCACGTATCTCCATAACTACTGAAACGATTTTGATGAAATTTGGAATGTAGATAGATAATAACTGGGAATAGGACATAGGCTACTTTTTATCTCGAAAAATTGCAGGGTTCCCGTTGGATAAGAAAAATAGTATTCCACGCAGGCGAAGCCGCGGGCGTCCGCTAGTATATAATAATAATAATAAGTATTAATAAGTATTGCTGGACATTTCACACAGCGCCATCTAGCCCCAAACTACTACTACTATAATATTACTACTAGCTGACGCCAGCGGCTTTGCCCGAGTGGACAACTATTTTGTTTATCCCAAGGTAACCATGCATTTTTTTGGAATAAAAAGTAGCCTATATCCTATTCCCAGTCATTATCTATCTATGTTTCAAATTTCAGCCAAATCGGTTCAGTAGTTATGGAGATACGTGGTAACAAACATTCACACACACACACACTTAGGATTATAGTAGGATATTTTTTTTAACTATAAATCTAAATCGTGGTTGGCTGGATGTAATACATAGTGGTTTTAGGTCATGCATGCTGTCCGTTATTATCTTAAAGATTTTATCAATATTTAATAAAACAAAAATATGTATTGTGTGAAAACATATTAATGGTTAGTTGTCTATTCTGTTTTTTTTTTATATTAAGTTTTTTATACTGTTTGTTTTCCCAATAAAAATAAAATAAATAAATAAATAAAACAAATTGTCATGGTTCGAAAAGTAAAAATAAACAGGAAAAAAAGTAAATACCTACATTTTGAGTAAGTAGTAGAAAATGCTGTGTTGATAACTGTACAGTTGCAAGATAAAAGGTCAAAATGTAAATAGAAACCTTACTGTTTCAAATAGCTATTATGTGGTTTCAGACTAAGTAATTAGCGATTCCACAGTGGGGCATTGAAGCAAATTTGTAGCTTTATTTATATAAAGGAGAATGAACACAAATGTATGGAACTTGGACCTTGAAAAACAAGTATCCGTAGGGTTGACACACAGTTGATCGATCGAGCGAGTGAAGCGAGCGAAGATCTTAGTGGTAAGTTGGGCGATTTTGCTTTGTATGTTTGTATGTTTGTATGTTTCACGAATTGTTGTTCGCGCATAACTGTCGAACCGTTCATCCAATCTGCATGAAACTTGGTAGGTCAATAGGTTGTGGTAAGGAAATTTACGGGGGAGCATATGAGCTTAATCGATGAAGGGGTTGTGAAGATATTGGGTTCCCAAGGGGGTAAAAAATTATAAAAGTTACACAAATAAATTGAGTGGGGTGTCATACGAAAGGGCTTATTTTGTACATTCCAAAATGGTTTTTATTTTTAATCTAGGATGTATAGTTTTTGAAATACGACCAAAGACCAAAAACTACGAAACCAGAGCTGCAAGAGCTCCCGTTGCATAGAGTTTCGATGACTTCGTAGCTCATTGACTGGTCGGTCTTAAAAAGAGGGTGGCATCGTTGCGGTTTGGTTTGCAATGATTTTAGATGCTACTTGATTTATTTTCATGATAAAAAAAATTTTGATAAAGAATGAAAATAATTGGGGTAAAAAAAGTTAAGTAAACAAATATATTGAGTGGGCTGTCAAATGAAACGTCTTTATTTGTACATTCCAAAATAGTTATTATTTTTATTCTAGGACGTATACTTTTAGAAATACGACGAGAATTCATAAATATGAAATACCTAAATGAAAAATTAGACGCGACATTATGTATTGCATGCATGCCAGTATTTTTTACCATGAAGAGCTAGCGCAATAGGCATACTCGGCAGTATCAGTAGTAGCACTTGAAATTATAGGGGTAGTCAGAAGAAAGTCCAAATGTAAGCCATCTACGGTGCGCGAGATCTCAGTTCGGGGCGAACTACTAGTTTACAAGGGCTTTCTTATCTTTTTGTGTGTGTTGTACCAAATAAATGTTTTCTATTCTATTCTATTTTATGAAAATTTGTTTATCTAACTAGCCACAGTTATAGTTAGTTTATCCACAGTTTTGCTCACGTGATACCTTGGGCATATATAAGGGGGGGGGGGGGGTTTATGAGGTTCGGACCCAGCCATTAAGTTCGGGGGAAACCTAGTCAATCTTTGTATTTTGGAACCCTTAACAAAGATCTTTGTATTTTGAACCCCCCATAACAAAGCTATAGCTACGCCCTTGCATGATACCAATACTTTAAATAACTTAGCTATTCTAGGGAATGATCTAAACCTGGTCCAAGTTTGTTCAAAATCGATCTACTTCAGGCATGATTGAAACAAGAACTACAAAATACTAACATTTGTCTCTTTGTACACCGCCATTTCTCTATTTCTAATATTCCAGTTCATTCAAAGGTTGCCTGGAAGAGATCGCTTTTAGCGATAAGGCCGCCCATTGTTCTTTTTATATTTATTTTATATCTTTTCTTTTTTGTGTACAAAAAAGTCACAAACTTTAATATAAACTTGAAACCAACTATAAACTTATAAACTCAAAACTCTTAGTAAAACCATCAAAAGAATGTGTAAATTTTCGTAAGTTTTCTAGTTAAGGCCCTACATTGTGAGCGTGGGAACTTCTCATTCTACGCACACTTTGAAATTTTACACTCACACATCTGCAACTCGTAGCGTAGTACGCATGCACACTAACGTTTATTTCTCATTGCGCGTCATCGCTGTAGCATTTGTAAGCATGTCCTAGAAAATGCGCAATGTATGCCGCCGGCGTAAATGTGTTTGTTGCCTAAGGGTGGAGCCATAGTGTAAACGGGTTGACTATCCAATCCAAGTCGGTTGCACGGTTCGAATTGAGTACAATATTCGAACAGAACTACTATGTACCTATATAAATTGTAGCCGTACATTCGATATCTGTACCTACATTCAATCAATTTTGATTTATTAAACGATAGAATTATTATTAACTTAATGTACCTACCTACCTACCTACGGGTTCGATTCCCACTCACGACAAACATTTGTGTGATGAACATAGATGTTTGTTCTGCGTCTGGGTGTTATAAAGTACACTGGCCTGCAAAACTAAGTACTTACTACACTTTTAAATTATTATTTTTTTCCAAAATATAGAAGTTACAGATTTAAAATAAAAAACGTTTCATAGCAAATTTAATCAGCTTTCTTTGAAACCATTGTACAAAATTAAACTCTTTCGATTCCTCTTTATTTCGAAAGTATATCTTGTGTATGTAGGTACATAAAAAGTTATTGCAATTTTAAAAGTGTGATACCTACTTAGTTTTGCAGGCCAGTGTATTCTATGTAGGTATGTATTTACAAAAAAAAGGTAAGTATATGAGTATTCTATCAGTATCTGGTTCCCTTATTACAAGCTTTGCTTAGTTTGGGGCTAGATGGCGCTGTGTGAAATGTCCAGCAATATTACTTATTTATTACTTACCTACTTAGGTAGGTAAAAAATAAAAATCGGTCTAGCCGTAGGTACGTACTTGAGATATCGATCCGATTTTGATTTCGATCCTTAATTTCTATCCTTCATTTCGATTTTCTGAATTGTGAATTGTGAATGTGAATTGTGAATTGTGTATGTGAATTGTGAATGTGATTTGTGAATTATGAATGTGAATTGTTAATGTGAATTGTGAATGGTGAATTGTGAATTGTGAATTGTGAATGTGAATTGTGAATATGAATTGTGAATTGTGAATGTAAATGTGAATTGTGAATATGAATTGTGAATGTGAATTGTAAATCTGAATTGTGAATTGTGAATGTGAGTTGTTAATTGTGAATTGTGAATGTGAATATGAATTGTGAATTGTGAATGTAAATGTGAATTGTGAATTGTGAATGTGAATATGAATTGTGAATTGTGAATGGTGAATTGTGAATTGTGAATTGTGAATGTGAATTGTGAATTGTGAATGTGAATTGTGAATTGTGAATTGTGAATTGTGAATTGTGAATTGTGAATTGTGAATTGTGAATTGTGAATTGTGAATTGTGAATGTAAATGTGAATTGTGAATATGAATTGTGAATGTAAATGTGAATTGAAAATATGAATTGTGAATTGTGAATTGTGAATTGTGAATTGTGAATTGTGAATTGTGAATTGTGAATTGTGAATTGTGAATTGTGAATGTGAATTGTAAATGTGAATTGTGAATGTGAATTGTGAATTGTGAATGTGAATTGTGAATGGTGAATTGTGAATGTGAATTGTAAATGTGAATTGTGAATGTGAATTGTGAATGGTGAATTGTGAATTGTGAATTGTGAATTTTGAATTGTGAATTCACATTCACAATTCACATTCATAATTCACAAATCACATTCACAATTCACATTCACAATTCACAATTCATATTCACATTCACAATTCACAATTCACAACTCACATTCACAATTCACAATTCAGATTTACAATTCATATTCACAATTCACCATTCACAATTCATATTTTCAATTCACATTTACATTCACAATTCATATTCACAATTCACATTTACATTCACAATTCACAATTCACAATTCACAATTCACAATTCACAATTCACAATTCACAATTCACAATTCACAATTCACAATTCACATTCACAATTCACAATTCACAATTCACATTCACAATTCACAATTCACAATTCACAATTCACAATTCACCATTCACAATTCACAATTCATATTCACATTCACAATTCACAATTCACATTTACATTCACAATTCACAATTCATATTCACATTCACAATTCACAATTAACAACTCACATTCACAATTCACAATTCAGATTTACAATTCACATTCACAATTCATATTCACAATTCACATTTACATTCACAATTCACAATTCACATTTACATTCACAATTCACAATTATATTCACAATTCACAATTCACATTCACAATTCACATTCACAATTCACAATTCACAATTCACAATTCACAATTCACAATTCACAATTCACAATTCACCATTCACAATTCACATTCACAATTCACAATTCACAATTCACAATTCACAATTCACAATTCACAATTCACAATTCACAATTCACAATTCACAATTCACATTCACAATTCACAATTCACAATTCACAATTCACAATTCACAATTCACCATTCACAATTCACCATTCATATTCACATTCACAATTCACAATTCACATTTACATTCACAATTCACAATTATATTCACAATTCACATTCACAATTCACAATTCACAATTCACAATTCACAATTCACAATTCACCATTCACAATTCACAATTCATATTCACATTCACAATTCACAATTCACAATTCACATTCACAATTCACAATTCACATTCACAATTCACAATTCACATTCACAATTCACAATTCACAATTCACAATTCACCATTCACAATTCACATTCATAATTCACAAATCACATTCACAATTCACAATTCACAATTCACATTCACAATTCACATTCAAATTCACAATTCACATTCACAATTCACAATTCACCATTCACAATTCACATTTACATTCACAATTCACAATTATATTCACAATTCACAATTCACAATTCACATTCACAATTCACAATTCACATTCACAATTCACAATTCACAATTCACCATTCACATTCACAATTCACAATTCACAATTCACATTCACAATTCACAATTCACATTCACAATTCACAATTCACAATTCACAATTCACAATTCACCATTCACAATTCATATTCACATTCACAATTCACAATTCACAATTCACATTCACAATTCACAATTCACAATTCACAATTCGCAATTCACCATTCACAATTCACATTCACAATTCACAATTCACATTCACAATTCACAATTCACAATTATATTCACAATTCACAATTCACATTCACAATTCACAATTCACAATTCACAATTCACAATTCACCATTCACATTCACAATTCACAATTCACAATTCACAATTCACAATTCACATTCACAATTCACAATTCACATTCACAATTCACAATTCACAATTCACAATTCACATTCACAATTCACAATTCACAATTCATAATTCACAATTCACAATTCACCATTCACAATTCACAATTCACATTCACAATTCACAATTATATTCACAATTCACAATTCACATTCACAATTCACAATTCACCATTCACATTCACAATTCACAATTCACAATTCACAATTCACAATTCACATTCACAATTCACAATTCACATTCACAATTCACAATTCACAATTCACAATTCACAATTCACCATTCACAATTCATATTCACATTCACAATTCACAATTCACAATTCACATTCACAATTCACAATTCACAATTCACAATTCGCAATTCACCATTCACAATTCACATTCACAATTCACAATTCACATTCACAATTCACAATTCACAATTCACCATTCACAATTCACATTCATAATTCACAAATCACATTCACAATTCACAATTCACATTCACAATTCACAATTCACAATTCACAATTCACCATTCACAATTCACATTCACAATTCACAATTCACAATTCACATTCACAATTCACAATTCACAATTCACCATTCACAATTCACATTCATAATTCACAAATCACATTCACAATTCACATACACAATTCACAATTCACATTCACAATTCACAATTCACATTTACATTCACAATTCACAATTATATTCACAATTCACAATTCACATTCACAATTTACAATTCACAATTCACAATTCACATTCACATTCACAATTCACATTCAGTAAATGTAAATGTAAGTTACCCATATCATTAAAAAGTTCCATGGAACAGGTCCTGACTCTATGATCAGATCAGCTAGCCGTCATCTTATTATTACATTGTGGTCGGAACTTCACAGATATGCTGAGTTCCGTGTTTCAACTCAATCGGCCTATTTACTGAGGAGTTCCGTTGAACAGCTCCTAACTCCATCATCAGATCAGCTCGATGTCACCATATTATTACATTGTAGTTGGAACTTGACAGATATGCCGAGTTTTAACTCAATCGACCTATTTACTGAGGAGTTCCGTTGAACAGCTCCTGACTCCATGATCAGATCAGCTCGCTGATACCATAATATTAAATTGTCTCCGAGAATATAAAAATGTGCAAAATTTTAGCTCAATCGGACATTTCACATCGGAAGTGGGTCAAAAACCCGCAAGATTTGACCCGAACAAACATTCATACATACATACTTACATTGCAAGTTAAATAAAAGCTTTTAAAATAGGTAAGTATTTCATAAAACTAAAAATACATCATACAAATTTGTGATTTTTGCGGAGACAGTCACGCCTCGCCCTAAAATGTGCGTGCGTATCCGCTCAGGATGGAAAACGGACATCCTCCCACCTCGGTATCCCCGACGACACTGATTTTATTCGCAAGTCAACATCCAATTTATACAGCGCAGAAAGCGGCTTTCGGTCCGTATCTACTTCATAGTAAAATGTATGGACGCAGGCGAACGATTTGCGTCGAAAAATAAATAGTTCTCAGACGTAGATTTCAACTTTACGATGAGATTTAATCAAAATCTAGCGCGGTGTTGCTCTTGTTCATACTTTTGTGTCTATCGTGAACAATAAAGATTTTTATAAACTCCAATGGGGATTTGTGAAAATTGGAACAAAAAAAGGTCGATTTCGGGATTTTTGAGAGAGTTTATCTATTGTTTTCTCGGAAATAAGTAACTATTTTGCAATTATCTCGCGGTGTTATTGTAGGCACATCTATTGAGCTACTACCTTTTTGTTTTTATGTAATACTATTCAGCCAAACTCTTAAACTTTTGGATCTTGCAAGTGCCTTTTGGTGCATTGTCAGGGTATTCTCCCTTAACTGTACGCAATAGACCGAGCCCATTAGCCAAATGACGTCGGTCCTAACTATTTCGGCTCTCTTTTCATTCCCACAGCCCTCGTGTTATGGGTATTTCTGAGTAGGCATTGACATAATTAGCTAAAGTAAAAAGCATACAATAGCGTTATCATTGACACTATTTTATGAACTTTTAACACTTTGACTAATCGTAAATAAAGTAAAAATATACAGACCTAGATATAATATGTATTATTTCTCTCTCTGTGGTCGGCTCTTCATGTCTGAAGATCGTAATCACTGGTTGTCTTTGTGATAGAGTGGACAGCTTGCCTCCAACGAGTTCTATTAGTGGCTAGGTGGACCACATCGTAGAACCTGGCTTTCTTCTCTTGTATATGTATTATACGTGCGATGCAAAAGCCATATACATAGCATTGACAGCTTTATAAAGCAAAAAATCTACTTTTGAAATTACATTATAATTACCATTAGTATAATATTCATTATCGACCATCCGTTGTCGAGTACATTTACCACATTGGCTTCATTATAGTAAATTGATACTGAGTTATTCAAAATTAACGTGAAATATCCAATATTCCCACAAAATGTAACTACATTTTGTGGAAATGGTCGTTTATCTCGATGACAACTGTCCAGCTAACATTTATGAATAACTTTGTGAGCTACAACAGACAAATCATTTAACTGTCAGTTTATGTTCTCTATGATTTTGCTTACTGTGGTTAGATTTTAGACAATACTACAATACTAAAAATGTTAAATATTTAATCGGGTACATTGAAAACGGAGTTTCTCTCAAGGATAGGATCCGCAATGAGACTATTCGGCAGAGAACCAAAGTCGTTGACATAGCTCACAGAACTAGCAAACTGAAGTGGCAGTGGGCCGGCCATATCTGCCGAAGAACTGACAACCGCTGGGTTATACGAGTTCTCGAGTGGAGACCACGTCTCGGCTAACGTAGTGTAGGACGCCCGCCTGCCAGGTGGAGTGACGATCTGCGAAAGGCTGCCGGCACAAGATGCGTCAAGCTGAAGACAGGGCGCGATGGCGCTCATTAGGGGAGACCCATGTCCAGCAGTGGATTGCTATAGGCTGATGATGATGATGATATTTAAAAAGCCGAAAACTGAAATGCCGATGCTTGAAAAGGCGAATGTTCGTAAAGTATAAAATGTAGAAGTTTAAAATGTATGCTTATTAATCAGAATGCTCGAAACATTGAAATTTAAATATAGAAGCTTAAAATGCCGAAACTCAAAATATAGAATGATCAAAAAATAAAATATTAAAACCAGTAATGCTCGAAATAAATGCACATTAAGGGGAAGAACCTCTCTGGACCATTCCCGCTTGCAAGAGAAGCACTGTTTTCACATGACACCAAGTAAATTATAACATGAAGGATGGGTGACCGTTAGCATTTACAATTTCCTTAAGAGGCATTAGACAAAATTTTCTGATTTACGTGATGTTTTGGGGCAGGATTTTTCAAGGAAAACACTGTATTTATAAAAAAATTATGGCACAGCATGAAATATCATTTCAATTTTGTACTATTAAATGAGCTACTTTTGTATTTTTATTATTTCTTTTTGATTAATCGACCTCAAACCGGCGACTGTTTTGTGAATTTTTGCTGTAAGAGGTTTAGAAATCACCATATTTACGAATCATTTTGACGTCCAAATGGTATAAAAAAATTACGATGTTTTGCTGTGATAGTCAACCAAACTATTAAATGGATCACTTTTTACTACCTTTATTTAGTTTTTGAGTAAAAAAATCTTTAACTTAGTCCAAATTTCGAGAAAACGGCCAAAGAATTGCTTTTGATTTTGGCTACTTAGAACTGACTTAGAACTCTTGTTCGTAAAATTAACAAAACAGAAATAAACTTGAGTTCAAAATCAATCCTTTTCTGAAAAAAAAAATGCAAAAAGATTAAAAAATTGGCAATGAAAAATCTTTTAAAACAACCTAAAACGCGTCGTATCTACTACCCTATCTACTCGACGCAAGCAGACCGCGCCGAGCGCTTCTAGGGGGTGGACGTATCGCTTTGCATCCCGGAGCTCGCACTGAGTCGACTCGCAAAGCACGTCGCCGGCTACGAAGAATATAGCGAAATAGGAGCGTTTGATACATTGGTTGCTAAGTTATTAATTACCTATTTTATATTTTCTGCGGGGCTAAAAAGGCCGTTAAAGCAGAATAATGATCTGAATTGTTGTGTAACTAATAATGTAATAATAGGGTGACAGCGAGCTGATCTGATGATGGAGTCAGGACCTGTTCCATGGAATTTTATGATGATATGGGTATCAAATGAAAGGGCTTGATGAGCGCAACACAATGCTGATCTGATGATGGAGTCAGGACCTGTTCCCTGGAACTTTTTAATGATATGGGTATCAAATGAAAGGGCTTGATGACCGAAACACAATGCTGATCTGATGATGGAGTCAGGACCTGTTCCCTCGAACTTTATAATGATATGGGTATCAAATGAAAGAGCTTGATGAACGCAACACAATGCTGATCTGATGATGGAGTCAGGACCTGTTCCATGGAACTTTTTAATGATATGGGTATCAAATGAAAGGGTTTGATGAGCGAAACACAATTCTGATCTGATGATGGAGTCAGGACCTGCTCCATGGAACTTTTTAATAATATGGGTATCAAATAAAAGGGCTTGATGAGCGCAACACAATGCTGATCTGATGATGGAGTCAGGACCTGTTCCATGGAACTTTTTAATGATATGGGTATCAAATGAAAGGGTTTGATGAGCGAAACACAATTCTGATCTGATGATGGAGTCAGGACCTGCTCCATGGAACTTTTTAATAATATGGGTATCAAATGAAAGGGCTTGATGAGCGCAACACAATGCTGATCTGATGATGGAGTCAGGACCTGTTCCATGGAACTTTTTAATGATATGGGTATCAAATTAAAGGGCTTGATGAGCGCAACACAATGCTGATCTGATGATGGAGTCAGGACCTGTTCCCTGGAACTTTTTAATGATATGGGTATCAAATGAAAGGGCTTGATGACCGAAACACAATGCTGATCTGATGATGGAGTCAGGACCTGTTCCATCGAACTTTATAATGATATGGGTATCAAATGAAAGAGCTTGATGACCGAAACACAATGCTGATCTGATGATGGAGTCAGGACCTGTTCCATGGAACTTTTTAATGATATGGGTATCAAATGAAAGGGCTTGATGACCGAAACACAATGCTGATCTGATGATGGAGTCAGGACCTGTTCCATCGAACTTTATAATGATATGGGTATCAAATGAAAGAGCTTGATGACCGAAACACAATGCTGATCTGATGATGGAGTCAGGACCTGTTCCATGGAACTTTTTAATGATATGGGTATCAAATGAAAGGGTTTGATGAGCGAAACACAATGCTGATCTGATGATGGAGTCAGGACCTGCTCCATGGATTATTTTAATAATATGAGTATCAAATGAAAGGGTTTGATGAGCGCAACACAATGCTGATCTGATGATGGAGTCAGGACCTGTTCCATGGAACTTTTTAATGATATGGGTATCAAATGAAAGGGTTTGATGAGCGAAACACAATGCTGATCTGATGATGGAGTCAGGACCTGCTCCATGGAACATTTTAATAATATGAGTATCAAATGAAAGGGTTTGATGAGCGCAACACAATGCTGATCTGATGATGGAGTCAGGACCTGTTCCATGGAACTCTTTAATGATATGGGTATCAAATTAAAGGGCTTGATGAGCGCAACACAATGCTGATCTGATAATGGAGTCAGGACCTGTTCCATGGAATTTTTTAATGATATGGGTATTAAATGAAAGGGTTTGATGAGCGAAACACAATGCTGATCTGATGATGGAGTCAGGACCTGGTTCATGGAACTTTTTAATCATATGGGTATCAAATGAAAGGGCTTGATGAGCAAAACATAATGCTGATCTGATGATGGAGTTATGACCTGTTCCATGGAACTTTTAATGATAATATGGGCATCAAATGAAAGGGCTTGATGAACAAAACACAATGCTGATCTGATGATGGAGTCAGGACCTGTTCTCTGGAACTTTACAATGATATGGGTATCAAATGAAAGGGCTTGATGAGCGAAACACAAAGCTGATCTGATGATGGAGTCAGGACCTGTTCCATCGAACTTTATAATGATATGGGTATCAAATGAAAGAGCTTGATGACCGAAACACAATGCTGATCTGATGATGGAGTCAGGACCTGTTCCATGGAACTTTTTAATGATATGGGTATCAAATGAAAGGGTTTGATGAGCGAAACACAATGCTGATCTGATGATGGAGTCAGGACCTGCTCCATGGATTATTTTAATAATATGAGTATCAAATGAAAGGGTTTGATGAGCGCAACACAATGCTGATCTGATGATGGAGTCAGGACCTGTTCCATGGAACTTTTTAATGATATGGGTATCAAATGAAAGGGTTTGATGAGCGAAACACAATGCTGATCTGATGATGGAGTCAGGACCTGCTCCATGGAACATTTTAATAATATGAGTATCAAATGAAAGGGTTTGATGAGCGCAACACAATGCTGATCTGATGATGGAGTCAGGACCTGTTCCATGGAACTCTTTAATGATATGGGTATCAAATTAAAGGGCTTGATGAGCGCAACACAATGCTGATCTGATAATGGAGTCAGGACCTGTTCCATGGAATTTTTTAATGATATGGGTATTAAATGAAAGGGTTTGATGAGCGAAACACAATGCTGATCTGATGATGGAGTCAGGACCTGGTTCATGGAACTTTTTAATCATATGGGTATCAAATGAAAGGGCTTGATGAGCAAAACATAATGCTGATCTGATGATGGAGTTATGACCTGTTCCATGGAACTTTTAATGATAATATGGGCATCAAATGAAAGGGCTTGATGAACAAAACACAATGCTGATCTGATGATGGAGTCAGGACCTGTTCCCTGGAACTTTACAATGATATGGGTATCAAATGAAAGGGCTTGATGAGCGAAACACAAAGCTGGGTCGGGGTTTACTTTGACTTTGATTCTTGATTTTGACTTTGACTTTGATTCTTGATTCTTGATTTTCAATTTTAGTTTCTCTATTCTCGGATCTCGGATTCTTGATTTTCGATTTTCGAGTCTCAATTCTTGATTATCGGATCTTGGATATCGGGTTCTTGATTCTTGATTTTGATTCTTGATTTTCAATTTTCGATTATCGATTCTCGGATCTTGTATCTCGGATTCTTAATTCTTGATTTTCAATTTTTTAATTTTTGATTTGTGATTCTTGATTCTTGTTTCTCATTTCTCGATTCTCGGATCTCGGATTTTTATTTTGATTTTTATTTCTTGATTTTGATTTTAAAATTAAAATCAAGATTAAAAATGAAAAATCAAACATCAAAAATCGAAGTCAAAAGTAAATCCTAACCCAGCTTTGTGTTTCGCGCATAAAACCCTTTCATTTGATACCCATATCATTATAAAGTTCCATGGAACAGGTCCTGATTCCATCATCAGATCAGCATTGTGTTTTGCTCATTAAACCCTTTCATTTGATACCCATATCATTATAAAGTTCGATGGAACAGGTCCTGACTCCATCATTAGATCAGCATTGTGTTGCGCTCATCAAGTCCTTTCATTTGATACCCATATCATTAAAAAGTTCCATGAAGCAGGTCCTGACTCCATCATCAGATCAGAATTGTGTTTCGCTCATCAAACCCTTTTATTTGATACCCATATCATTAAAAAGTTCCATGGAACAGGTCCTGACTCCATCATCAGATCAGCATTGTGTTGCGCTCATCAAGCCCTTTCATTTGATACCCATATTATTAAAAAGTTCCATGGAGCAGGTCCTGACTCCATCATTAGATCAGCATTGTGTTGCGCTCATCAAGTCCTTTCATTTGATACCCATATCATTAAAAAGTTCCATGAAGCAGGTCCTGACTCCATCATCAGATCAGAATTGTGTTTCGCTCATCAAACCCTTTCATTTGATACCCATATCATTAAAAAGTTCCATGGAACAGGTCCTGACTCCATCATCAGATCAGCATTGTGTTGCGCTCATCAAGCCCTTTCATTTGATACCCATATTATTAAAAAGTTCCATGGAGCAGGTCCTGACTCCATCATCAGATCAGAATTGTGTTTCGCTCATCAAACCCTTTCATTTGATACCCATATCATTAAAAAGTTCCATGGAACAGGTCCTGACTCCATCATCAGATCAGCATTGTGTTGCGTTCATCAAGCTCTTTCATTTGATACCCATATCATTATAAAGTTCGATGGAACAGGTCCTGACTCCATCATCAGATCAGCATTGTGTTTCGGTCATCAAGCCCTTTCATTTGATACCCATATCATTAAAAAGTTCTAGGGAACAGGTCCTGACTCCATCATCACATCAGCATTGTGTTGCGCTCGTCAAGCCCTTTCATTTGATACCCATATCATTAAAAAGTTCCAAGGAACAGGTCCTGACTCCATCATCAGATCAGCATTGTGTTGCGCTCATCAAGCCCTTTCATTTGATACCCATATTATTAAAAAGTTCCATGGAGCAGGTCCTGACTCCATCATCAGATCAGCATTGTGTTTCGCTCATCAAACCCTTTCATTTGATACCCATATCATTAAAAAGTTCCATGGAACAGGTCCTGACTCCATCATCAGATCAGCATTGTGTTGCGCTCATCAAGCTCTTTCATTTGATACCCATATTATTAAAAAGTTCCAAGGAACAGGTCCTGACTCCATCATCAGATCAGCATTGTGTTGCGCTCATCAAGCTCTGTCATTTGATACCCATATCATTAAAAAGTTCCAGGGAACAGGTCCTGACTCCATCATCAGATCAGCATTGTGTTGCGCTCATCAAGCCCTTTCATTTGATACCCATATCATTAAAAAGTTCCATGGAACAGGTCCTGACTCCATCATCAGATCAGCATTGTGTTGCGCTCATCAAGCTCTTTCATTTGATACCCATATCATTATAAAGTTCGATGGAGCAGGTCCTGACTCCATCATCAGATCAGAATTGTGTTTCGCTCATCAAACCCTTTCATTTGATACCCATATCATTAAAAAGTTCCATGGAACAGGTCCTGACTCCATCATCAGATCAGCATTGTGTTGCGCTCATCAAGCTCTTTCATTTGATACCCATATCATTATAAAGTTCGATGGAGCAGGTCCTGACTCCATCATCAGATCAGAATTGTGTTTCGCTCATCAAACCCTTTCATTTGATACCCATATCATTAAAAAGTTCCATGGAACAGGTCCTGACTCCATCATCAGATCAGCATTGTGTTGCGCTCATCAAGCCCTTTCATTTGATACCCATATTATTAAAAAGTTCCATGGAACAGGTCCTGACTCCATCATCAGATCAGCATTGTGTTGCGCTCATCAAACCCTTTCATTTGATACCCATATTATTAAAATGTTCCATGGAGCAGGTCCTGACTCCATCATCAGATCAGCATTGTGTTTCGCTCATCAAACCCTTTCATTTGATAACCATATCATTAAAAAGTTCCATGGAACAGGTCCTGACTCCATCATCAGATCAGCATTGTGTTGCGCTCATCAAGCTCTTTCATTTGATACCCATATCATTATAAAGTTCGATGGAGCAGGTCCTGACTCCATCATCAGATCAGAATTGTGTTTCGCTCATCAAACCCTTTCATTTGATACCCATATCATTAAAAAGTTCCATGGAACAGGTCCTGACTCCATCATCAGATCAGCATTGTGTTGCGCTCATCAAGCCCTTTCATTTGATACCCATATTATTAAAAAGTTCCATGGAGCAGGTCCTGACTCCATCATCAGATCAGAATTGTGTTTCGCTCATCAAACCCTTTCATTTGATACCCATATCATTAAAAAGTTCCATGGAACAGGTCCTGACTCCATCATCAGATCAGCATTGTGTTGCGCTCATCAAGCCCTTTCATTTGATACCCATATCATTAAAAAGTTCCATGGAGCAGGTCCTGGCTCCATCATCAGATCAGCATTGTGTTGCGCTCATCAAGCCCTGTCATTTGATACCCATATCATTAAAAAGTTCCATGGAACAGGTCCTGACTCCATCATCAGATGAGCTAGCTGTCACCATATTATTTCATTGTAGTCGGAACTTGACTGACATGCTGAGATCCAAGTTTCAACTCAATCGGACTATTTACTGAAGAGTTCTGTTGAAAAGCTCCTGACTCCATCAGATCAGCACAATATGGTTTATGGGACAAAAAAACAAACATTTATTTTTTTGTAATTATTTGTATTCAAAGTGTAACTAACCCGACTTTGTTTTGTGTTATACCTATAGGTACCTACCTAAGTACCTACCCAAAAAGTATTTTTACTATCTCAAATAAATCAATCACATGAAAATTACCAAAACCGTTTAGTCTAAGAAACGGAGCGCTGTTCATTGGGTGTTAGAATTTAGCAACTTTTGTCCCTCCGAGCGCTGATTTTGTCGAGTGCGAAATTGTATAATGGCTCTTAAAGGAAAATGTACTTTTCACAAAGTTTAATTAAAAAAAAAACCCTTCCTGTTTATTTTCCCCAAACCTAGACAATATTCGCAAGCATCACCGTTTACGCTAATGAAAACACATTTACGCTAACGAGCGCTTATGCCACCCCAGCTCCCGGGAGCTATTTATAAAATCGTCTATTTTCGAGATAATATATTTAGGTTTTTCGTATTCATTATAAACGTGAACATTGTATGAATCTCGTAAGCTCATGTTGATGAATAAGTATATATTTTTTTCGAAATAATCCATTGATCCGGGGTTCGAACTCACGACTTTAGGGTCGAATAAGACACTATCCCACTAGGCTACACGGCTTTTAAGAATGCTATAAGCATTTGAGTGTTTTTAGAGTGCGTTGACCCTTGATTTACTTTGTAGCTAAAAAACAACTTCCTTATTTTAAGCAAAGACATAAATCTCGTAGCAAGAATGCTACGCTACGTGCTACGCCTCTACGAGTGCTACGCGTAGCGTTCAAATGAGAAAATACGCTACATTTTTACCAAATTTGTTTGTTTACTAAAGTTTTATAAATTAATTTTGAATGAAG
The DNA here is from genome assembly GCA_958496255.1 of Camptogramma bilineatum. Classification (NCBI taxonomy): domain Eukaryota; kingdom Metazoa; phylum Arthropoda; class Insecta; order Lepidoptera; family Geometridae; genus Camptogramma; species Camptogramma bilineatum. The sequence goes on from OY292472.1 coordinate 1,783,066, forward strand.
AGTACTCAAAAAAATTAGTAATGAAACTTGGTGAGTAATAAAATAATACAACTTATTTCCGTGATGCGTTTTGTCACGTGGAATGCTATGTGCAAAAAATGCTTTTGTCAACTTTTTTACTTTGACAGCGAGCTGCAGAGTCATTCTGTAAATTTATTCGAAATTTGAATTTCGTATTCGAACTTTGAATCTTAGAGCGTTTGTCCACCGCCGCCGTCACCGTCACGTCACCGTCAACGAGATTATTTCTGTATGAGATCAAGATGACGTGACGGTCTTCTGGTGGACAAGCGGCTATAGTAAATGTATGGTCACTACCTCGGCGCCGTCATCTCGTTCTCGTTGACGTGACGGTGACGGCGGCGGTGGACAAACGCTCTTACAATACATTCTTGAGTATTTAGTGAGGTCACTTGAGTGAATTCGAAGTGAGTCTACAGAATGATTCTGCTGATGTATTGAAGGAGTCAGGAGCTTTTCGATGGAGTTCCTCAGTGAATAACTGTAAAATCCCTTTACACATAGAAACCGTTATTGTGGAATCAAGAACAAACAAGAATGAGAAGTATATGACTTGTGGATGCTGTTTAATTATCACACTAATCATCACACTAATATTATAAATGCGAAAGTTTGGATGTTTATATATTTGGATGTATGTTTGTTCCTCTATAACTCGACAACCACTGAACCGATTTGCCTGAAATTTAAAATATAGATAGATAATGACCGGGAACAGGACATTAACTACTTTTTATCCGGAAAAAAATGCAAGGTTTCCGTGGCATAAACAAAATAGTCGTCCACGCGGGCGATTCCGCGGGCGTCAGCTAGTTTTCTATAATACTGGTGTAGTAGGGAATAGATGCAGAGCATGTGTGCTGCTATATACATATGTGCTACATATTATGTTGTTGCAGGAGGAGTGAACAAATTAGAACTTTCATTTCCGGATACTGATTTAATTCCACATTATAAAATAATACATGTTCGGACCTAACGGGGGAATGACTGACGACGCGCCAAGTATACAGGGTGTGGCAAATTCTTGGTCACTGAAGGGTAGCTACCTTTTCTCTTGTAGTTAGAAGGTTTTGTTCTTAGGAAACTTCAATTTTATTTTGAAGAAAAAAATAATTGCATTTTTAGATTTTTGAAAAAAAGTACAGTTAGCCTAAAAAAATACATTTCTCAAAAAAAACAAGTTGGTCTTAATCGACTCTATTTCCCACCAGGAACACTTCTCCCAAAGTAACTTATCAATTCAAATCGTAAGTTTTTGCAATAATTCAAAAAAACACATCCCATACATTTTCTATGAAATTAGTAGTTGTAAACATTATAGTGCCACTTAGTCGATGGTTATTAATTTAAATTCGTAACTGCTTCGGCATGCTGGGAGGCTATTGTAAAGCCTTAGGCGCTTCAGACAGACCCGCAAGAGATGTTGGTATGCATGGAGCATACCATTTGTACATCTGCAGGGAAGCACTTTGTTCTAAATTTAAATACGCGCTTTACATTAGCCTTCTAGCTTGCTGGAGCAGTTACGAAATTAAATTAAGAACGATCAATTAAGTAGCACTGTAATGTTTACAACTCTTCATTTCATAGAAAATGTATTGGATGTGTTTTTTTGAATTATTGCAAAAACTTACGATTTGATTTGATAAGTTACTTTGGGAGAAGTGTTCCTGGTGGGAAATAGAGTCGATTAAGACCAACTTGTTTTTTTTGAGAAATGTAATTTTTTAGGCTAACTGTACTTTTTTTAAAAAATCTAAAAATGCAATTATTTTTTTCTTCAAAATAAAACTGAAGTTTCCTAAGAACAAAACTTTCTAACTACAAGAGAAAAGGTAGCTACCCTTCAGTGACCAAGAATTTGCCACACCCTGTATAATACGCGTCAGCTCGATTTGCTACGAGTAATTGTTCACCTTGTGTTTTTGTTCCGAATAAATAAATTTTATACTTTTATACTTTTATACTTTTTTAGCTAGCCGCTACACTAGCAACGCCTTTGCGGCGTTGCCCCCGTAGTAATGATATAAGGTGATGATGATGATGATGAAAAGTAGCCTTTCTTCTTCCTCCTTGTTTAGCTCTCAACTCAAATCCTACTAATATTATAAATGCAAAAGTTTGTGAGAATGTATGGATGTTTGTTACTCTTTCTCGCAAAGCTACTGAACGAATTTGAATGAAACTTGGAATATACATAGTTTATGCCCTGGAATAACGCATAGGTTACTTTTTATCTGGGTACGAAATTTTTTGTGTGAAAGTTTGTATGTTTGGATGGATGGAACTCGACAACTACTAAACCGATTTGGCTGAAATTTAATATATAAATAGATAATGACCGGGAATAGGACATAAGCAACTTTTAATCCGGGTACCACGTAAGCGAAGCCGTGGGCGGAAGCTAGTCTTTAGAAAGTCTGACTTGACACAATTGAGTACAATTTCTTGTAAGCCAAAACTCAGCGAAGCATACTCTCCATTAAGTTTTTACAAAGATTTCCTTTTACCTCAGCACTTAAGTTGATAATTTTAATCAGTGATAATGTCTTTTAACCGCATTAGTAATACTTAACCTTTACTAAAGAGGCTTAGGATTGTTTCCTTAGGTATTTAATGCATTCAATGCCACTGAACCACCTTAAATTGTCGTTATTAAAAATAAATAAATAAATAAAAATAAAAATAGCCTTTATTTCTACTACTACTAAACAATTTATACTTAGACACTAAATTAAAATAACTTACTCTAACACTTCATTAGGCATAATATATGTATATCTTTTAACTGTAGCTTAAACTTTACGTAGCAGTCGCCTCCTTTGCGTAGGCCTCCCCATTTCCTTCCACGATTATCTCTTGCTCTATCTCTTGCTTTTGTCATCGAATTTGGACCGGCTCTCTCTGTATATATGTCTTGCCATCTTTTTGGCGGTCTGCCTCTTGGTCTTTTCGCATCTCTTGGGAACCACTCTGTGATTCTTTGTCGTTATTACATTATTGAAAATATTTACTTTACTTAGCTATAAGTTTTTTTTTTTTAATTAGTGGGTGTCTGTGTCTGAGTGATAAATTAACGATATTTGCAATGGCCCATCAGTTACAAGTAAAAAATCAAAACAAAGAGACAACGCGATAACATAATAAAATACAACGTACTCAAAATAAGCAGAGCTTGTGTTTTATTTTTTATCATAGTGAAAATTACTCAGATAATCTCCTGCGGTAGTGACACATTTTTTTTTATAGGACAGCACTTTGTGGGCCCAAACTTGTATGAAATGTGATGTCATCCTTTGTATTGTAAAAATAAATTTCTTTTTCCGGTGTCATTGACCAGTAGGCCTAAAATGTGCAACATCGGGAGTATTTCGATGTTATTTTATATATTTATGATTACATCACGAGATATTTCGATCAAAAGTCAAAAGTCAAGATTACTATTCGACAAGATCATTTCAAAAGATCACTATGACACGTCAAAGATCGGTTAAACTGCTCTAACATAATACGTTAGAGCAGTTCGACTGCTCGAGATGTCTCTCACGATGTCTTGCTAGGCCCACTGGTTGTGTTCCTAATTTTGCGAAACTAATTTCACCTCCACATGTTCCTGCCTAAATAATGTAGGTAGGTAATCTTCTGAGGCTTTCATTACAACGCACGGAACTCTAGAAATAAAACGTTCGAAATAACTCTCTTCGGTTCACAGAAAATTGTACCTAACTGACAATAAAAATAGAGGCTGTATTTGAACTCCTGTGTTGTTGGTAAATGTCGTTGGGATAGTACATAAAAATAATACACTACACAATTGAGACAAATATGCTGCGTTCATGATGTAATAACGCTTCATTCTTTAATGAGATAAGAGTTTTATTTATATTTATTTCTAAATTATTTATGTTTCTGTGTGGGTTTTGATTGTTCCTAAAGGGTAACCTATTAATCTTTCGAAAAACGAAACACCGAATTTTGAAATCCATAAAACGTTTGATAGAAACTCGAAATCTAGATGCTATGTTTTACATAATTTTATTACTCCGATAAAACATTTCACAGAAGTCTCATTTGACAGAAACACTAATGCCAGATTATCAGTCCGTTTTTTTTTCATTCGACAACAATATCTTTACACCGATTTTTATAAGACAGAAGTAACGCTTACCAGAAAATTTCCAGCCATATAAAACCTTTTCCATCTTACTCAATTATAAATATTATTTACGTAATTTGTGTTACTTTTCCTGTTGCGTCTGTCTTACCGTAAAACGAAACGTTTTAAGGTTATTATCGGTCTCAGAACCGAATCTGCCCACCCCGACTTCCACGTAGTCTTGTCTGTCCTACCCTAGAGTGTTTTTATGAACTCGGAGGCGCGAAGGGAGATGCAGCCCCCGCCCGCTGTGACAAAACGCGGCACCGAGCTGGAGCGGCTGAGGCTGGTCGCCGCCGAAGGTGGCGACCAAACAGCCGAAGCTGCAAAGGCTCGTGCTGATGCCACGTTTTGTTACGCAAGGGCGGAGGGGCTGCACTTCCCGAAGCGCCGGAGCCGTCACAAATTCAAAATGGATGAAAGATTTATGTTAAATTTTGATAATTTGCCAAAAGTGTTTGGTGAGGTTACTTAACCATCTAGCACGAAATTAGTTGAGAAATGTTAAAGGTAATAAAAAAAAGTAACTAGGTACAATATTTATTAGATATCTACCTACAGTACTTCAAGCTACATAATGAACATCGGTCATTTAATTTTATGGTACTTAGTATTTATAACGCTCTAAATTATTACTAGATGGCGCTACTAGTAGGCCTTTAGAAAGATTGAATACATATTTTTTTCCTTTCCTTTCCTGAACCATGATTTTTCGGGATCACAAAATATGCGGAAAGCAAACATGCGGTAAAGTGAACTATCTGGATGTTAAAATTTCTGGAAAATGTTTAGATGTATTTTGTGGTAACCTATTAATCTTTCGAAAAACGATACACCGAATTTTGAAATCCATAAAACGTTTGATAGAAACTCGAAATCCAGATGCTATGTTTTCCATAATTTTATTACTCCGATAAAACATTTCACAGAAGTCTCATTTGACAGAAACACTAATGCCAGATTATCAGTTCGTTTTTTTTTCATTCGACAACAATATCCTTATACCGATTTTTAAAAGACAGAAGTAACGCTTACCAGAAAATTTCCAGCCATATATAAAACCTTTTCCATCTTACTCAATTATAAATATTATTTAAGTAATTTGTGTTACTTTTCATGTTGCGTCTGTCTTACCGTAAAACGAAACGTTTTTAGGTTATTATCGGTCTCAGAACCGAATCTGCCCACCCCGACTTCCACGTAGTCTTGTCTGTCCTACCCTAGAGTGTTTTTATGAACTCGGAGGCGCGAAGGGAGATGCAGCCCCCGCCCGCTGTGACAAAACGCGGCACTAGCACGAGCTGGAGCGGCTGAGGCTGGTCGCCGCCGAAGGTGGCGACCAAACAGCCGAAGCTGCGAAGGCTCGTGCTGATGCCGCGTTTTGTTACGCAAGGGCGGAGGGGCTGCACTTCCCGAAGCGCCGGAGCCGTCACAAATTCGAAATGGATGAAAGATTTAGGTTTAATTTTGATAATTTGCCAAAAGTGTTTGGTGAGGTTACATAACCATCTAGCACGAAATTAGTTAGGAAATGTTAAAGGTACTAAAAAAAAGTAACTAGGTACAATATGTATTAGATATCTACCTACAGTACTTCAAGCTACATAATGAACATCGGTCATTTAATTTTATGGTACCTAGTATTTATAACGCTCTGAATTATTACTAGATGGCGCTACTAGTAAGCCTTTAGAAAGTATGAATACATAATTTTGTAATAGGTCTTTCCTGAACCATGATTTTTCGGGATCACAAAATATATGGAAAATAAATTATATGGAAAACAAACATGCGGTAAAGTGAATTATCTGGATGTTAAAATTTCTGGAAAATGTTTAGATGGATTTTGTATTTCTGTCTTGTAAAAAAAAAACAAATGAAAATCTGGCTTAAGAATTTATGGAATTCGAATTCCTGGATTATGAAAAAAAAGAAATCAAAAATCTGTCAAACGTTCCTATGGATTTCAAAAATCTGTCTTGTATTTTTCGTGACATAAATACGTAACCGTATTTTGTATTTCTGTCTTGTAAAAAAAAACAAATGAAAATCTGGCTTAAGAATTTATGGAATTCGAATTCCTGGATTATGAAAAAAAAGAAATCAAAAATCTGTCAAACGTTCCTATGGATTTCAAAAATCTGTCTTGTATTTTTCGTGACATAAATACGTAACCTTCCTAAAGACAAATTTTGATATTTTTTTTTTTTCTTACAACTCCTTTATTATTCTAAATGAGTTGAGTAATTCCACTCTTCTTTGATGACAACATGATGCTTTTAAGCTATAGTTATGGTCGCTGTTATCGAAATCCAGAATTTAATCCTTATTATTCTAATTAAATGACAGCGTCTACCTACATGAGCCGTGTTGGCCGAGGGGTATAGTACTTCGACTTTCGATCCGAAGGTCGTGGGTTCAAATCCTGGCCGTGTATCAATGAATTTTTCTTTTCGAAAAATTTATATGCGCATTAACACGAGCTCTAAACGGTGAAGGAAAACATCGTGAGGAAACCCACGGCTTAGCTAGCCCCACACGTATTGACCTAGTCTTTCCTGTGGATATGGCCGGTTAAGCTGAGAGGATGGTGTAGGTGCTGGGCAAGCCTACTCCATCTCAACAATGTCCCAGGCACTACAGTGTCCCGATGAGTGTAGGCAACGATTGCCTCCTAACACTGTATAAATCTAGTAAAGATATAAAGGCCTAAGTTTTTTTTTTCTACCTACATGGCCTTTCTTAAAATATATTAATAAAAAATCGGTCATAAACATTATACCCGGTATGTTTTTGTCGGTTACCGCTCGGACTAACAGAACACTCAAACACACGTTCGGCTCTGTTCAAGTATTTGTCAACTTATAAAAGATCTATAGAACCATTATAGCGCTTTCATCGTCAAATATAAAGCTGCCTGCCCACTAAATAGGAGCGAGGAAGTGGAGCGGAGCAAGGGAGTTATGCGGAGTAGAGTTAAGCCGCGTTTTCACTAGGGGACATTTATTCTGCGACTCTGTCGCTCGACACGAAATTCACGTGTCCCGCGCGATGTCGCCCGACGTCGCTTGGGACATACGGGTCGCGCAACTTGTCGCTAGTCGATGCTCTGCGAGCATCGACACGCGCGACCTTTGTGTCCGTCGATAGTCGCCGGATAGGCTTTGAGTAGTAAGTACGTGTGTCGCTTTGTGTTCTAAAAATGGCAATACTTCTTTGTAAATAAACCAATTGAACACAGGCCGAGTTGGATCACGCACGCACTGGCCCGACCACGGTGACCATGTTTTTTTAAGCTAGTTAGTAAATCAATGTCCATTGAAGAGGACCAGAGCAAAGGTTATACTAGTGTTTGTAAGTGTGTTTCCACTGAGGCGAATCTGCAAGGAGCTGAGCGGAGGGGTGCATGGCGGCGTATCAATTGACCAATCACAATGCTTGAAATATTTTAATTCAGTCGAAATGAATGATAAGTCAATTCATGCACTGCTCCGCTCAATTTTGCCTCAGTGAAACGGCACCGTAATATCGGAACAGCTCCGCTCCTTTCCTCTCCACTCTGCTTCAGTAGACAAGGAGCCTAAGGTTGGAGTACACTCGACTCGATATCCGATTGAATGCGCGTGACGTGATGTAGGTGAGTGGTTTGTCTGTGGAACAAATGTTTCTCTGGGCTCTTAGAGGTACCTATTGTTTGTAGAACATCGTCCTAAGGAATTCGACACGCGATTATGCCTAAACGTTCTAACCCACAGACAAGCTAAAGTGATAAAAAATAGACTTACAATAACTTGGAATTACTTATGTTTTTTTTTGTACAGAATATTGAATATTTTTGGTTGTCAATGAAAATACATTAGTTGTTAAATGAGTGTACTTATATGAGCACTATTTAGAGATAATATCATAAAATTTTGGCGTACAATTTAATACCTACAATTAAAAAACACTCGGTTTCGGCTTGGCTTGCGTCATGTAAAATAATTTTCACAGATTTGAAAAATCTTGATTAAATTCAAATATTTAGCCGTCTTAACCTCCAAATATTCAAGCATTTAACAGAAATAACATGTAAACATCCAAACATGTACTATGTTTTGAAAGAAAATTACCAGTCACTTTAAATAAATCTATCAAAAACCACCAAACACTTTCAGGCCCGCATATATTCCACTTTGGATGGGAAACATTGCTGACTCCCGATCTTTGGGGAGTATAATTCATGAAACGGGTCGGGTAGGCAAAATTGTCTGGAAATATGGCACGGGGTGGACACACGCCGCGGTATTTTAACACCCAACACAAAAACAGGGGTATAGTTTAAATAAATAAATATTGCTTGACATTTCACACAGCGCCATCTAGCCCCAAACTAAGCAAAGCTTGTACTTTGGAAACCAGATAACTGATAGAATACTTATATATTTTTTGTAAAAACATACATATTATACTTTATAACACCCAGACACAGAACAAACATCTATGTTCATCACACAAATGTTTGTCCTGGGTGGGAATCGAACCCACGACCTACAGCGCAGAAGGCAGAGCTACTACCAACTGAGCTAAGAGGCCAGTCAGTTTGACCGCTATGTGTGTGTCTGTCTGTGTGACTGTCGCATCGTAGCACTTAAACGGGTGAACCGATTTGAATGCGATTTTTTTATTTTTGAAAGCAGGTTTTTTAGCGATAGTTATTAGACATGTTTTATCAATCGGTTCAGCCGATTCAAGATCATCAGCTCATTTCTAACTAATGAAGGGGTTATTCATTGACCGCTCTACTTATAAACTCCACTCAACTTCTGTCAACCTTGAAACACCGTTTAATGACAGATGATGATGAAAAGTAGCTATAACCTTTCTCAAGAGTTTAGTTATCAAATGCAGAAATTATTTTTTCAGATCCGACTAGAAGTTCCTAAAATTAGCGCGTTAAAACAAACAAACTCTTCCGCTTTATATATTGGTATAGATTTTTTTGTCAACTGGTTTTCTAGTTGTTCATGCGACCGATGCGGACAAAATCCGCACCGTGTGTCCAAGTCTGACTCAGTATAGGGCTCAGTATAATCTAGTGGTATAAATTAGGTACTAACTTTACCCGTATAACATACTCGGCGCGAAATATCTTTGTTATCCTACCTCGTATTGTTTATAATCTTTAAAAATAAATAACGACCTAGTATTTACGTGTATACATAAGTATTTTCCTTAATTTTTAGAGTATGTTTTATAGGTTATGTATTTATAAAAACTTTTAAAACGAAAATTACTTTAAAATATCGTCGATTCAAATATCCGTACCTATATTAGAAATGTGAAAGTGTGTTTATTTGTTTGTTTATTTGTCCTGCTTTCACGTCAAAACAGAGTGACGGATTGACGTGATTTTTTGTGTGGAGATAGTTAGAGGGTTGGACAGTAACACAGGCTACTTTTTATCCAGGTACCACGCGAGCGAAGCCGCGGGCAGCAGCTAGTAGTTAATATTTCGATAGTTTTATTTTTTTTATTAAACATGAGAAATTACTTACGTAAAAATATCGTCGATAAAGATGCCGATAACATTTTGATTTATTCGGAGAATATTCATCTGGATAAGAGGGTCTCGGAAGGTCACTTCTCGTGGTCGTGTCTCACATAATTTAGAAGCGAAAAATTTGAAAATGCAGTCTTTCGATATATCCGGATATTTTCATTTACATACATACATAAAATCACGCCTGTTCCCCATCACAGGGGTAGGCAGAGACCACAGATCTCCTCTTGCAACGATCCTGACACACTTCTTTCGCTTCATTCGCTCTCATCACATTCTTCATGCAAGCTCGTCGGTTTAAGGTACCAACTACCTATCAACTACGCAACTTTGTTTTATTTGTCAAAAATTGTACGACTAATATTATTATGACAGATATTATTGCCATGGTCTTTTTGAGTAGCTCTTAAAATGACAACCACCACCATCGCTTGTCACTGGAGCGAGTTTCTCGCATCTTCAAGGCAAAAAACTCGCACCATGTAAATGACGCTTAACAATCACAAAAATGTAAAAAAAAATAAGTTTTATACTTTGTACCTTTATACATATTTTAAATATAATTTATTTTGAACCTTTGATATAAAACTTCTAGAAATTTCAGAGCTGTATAAACTGCATCAGAAGAATACTTTGTAAGAAATTCAAAGTTTAAATTCAACGCAAGAAGATGAGACGACCTCCGAACTATCCAACTTGAGTACCGCTTCAGCTCTTTGCTATAGTTTTTGTAACTCTATCTTTCTTACTAACTTTAATATAATTTATCTCATACCTAGCTGCTACCCGCGGCTTCGCTCGCGTGGTACCCGGATAAAAACTAGCCTATGTTGCTCTCCAGCCCTCCAACTATCTCGACACAAAAAATCACGCCAATCCGTCGCTCTGTTTTGACGTGAAAGCAGGATAAATAAACAAACAAATAAACACACTTTCACATTTATAATATGGGTATGGATAATAATAAACTCTTTATTTCAGACAACATTGGTCCATAATATCACAAAACACATACAATACAACACAAACATTACCTTTTGTGCATTACCTTTTTAAATCTATGTTTGTATGTTTAATTTTTTTTGTGTCCAATAAAGAATTTAAGAAAAAAATACATAGAAAAGGCGGCTATTTAACCAACAAAATTGTACTTACTTAAATAAATAAATAATAATAAATAGTGATGGAACATTTCACACAGCGCCATCTAGCCCTAAACTAAGCAAAGCTTGTACTATGGGAACCAGGTATCTGATAGAATACTTATCTATATTTTGTAAATACATACGTATTACAATTTTATAACACCCAGACACAGAACAAACGTCTATGTTCATCACACAAATGTTTGTCCTGAGTGGGAATCGAACCCACGACCTACAGCGCAGTAGACAGAGCTACTACCAACTGAGCTGAGAGGCCAGTTAAATGAACCGTTCTGACCCAGTAGAAAGTAAAAAAAACATAAAAAGTTTTCTGATTTACATAGTACCTCCCTATAAGCGAAGAAAAAGCATAAAAAGTTATCCGATTTACATAGTTTAAGCGAAGAGTGTTGGTCGAGTGGAATAGTGCATTGATTTTCGATCTGCAAGTCATATGGGATGGAATTCCGGCCACACTCCAAACATTTATATGCACTTTGACGCTTTTGTTTAGCTACCGCGTCGAGGCGCATATAAATGTTTAGTTTAGTTAGCAGTACACATACTGACAATTTATTTCTGTGGAAAATTCTAGTTCATATGAAGAATCGGCCGCAGGCGAATGGTTGCAGAATAAGTTCAGCTAGATTTCGTTACTGGGATTAAACGAGCTATATTTGTTTGTTTGTTTGTCTGTAGGTACTCACGTTCTCGAAAACGGCTCTAACGATTTCGATGAAATTTGCGGTACGGGGGCTTAAGGGGGTGACAAATTGATCTAGCTAGGTCTCATATCTGGGAAAATTAATTTTCTCGGCATTTTCACGTAAAAAGATTTACCAGTGCAATGTGGTTCGTAATTTCACAAGTTGAGACCAAAGTGGCCGAGTGGATTGGGTGTCCACCATTCAGCCGAAGGCTTCGGAGTTTGAATCTCAGCCAGTGAAAGTTTATTTTTTGTAAGTTTTTTTTTTTTTTTTTTTTTATTTTTCTCTTTTTGCACGGGTGCAATACAACGGGTGCATAGCTCGGTCGCCCAGATATTAATAATAACACGCATAATTTACAAAATACAACAACAGAAAATCTTTCTAAGTATGAAGCACGGATGAGGAGACTGGAAAAAGTCTTCTTAATGCAGTAAGACAACAGCCTATAATAAACTAATTAAAAAGAACAATAATAGAACATACTACTTACTGAATACAAATCAAATATATAAAAAAAAAATGTTAAAAGAATGTTATGTATATTCACAAAGTAAAAATTATAACCTTTCTCTACATATTTTCAAAAACCACGCATCGATAGTTCCACTAAGCGCACTTTTATTATTCAAATAGAAAAAAAAGAATCCATCCCAATCACTTTTCCGGGATAATCGCCTAATTGAATGGAATAAAGCGGAACGGAGACGTCCCTGACTTATCCCGTCTTATCCCATATCCTCTATCTATTACGGTAACAGCTGAAACTATATCTACTGGGTGCAAAAAAACTCTCGGCAAACTCATGAATGAGGTAACCGTACTTGTTGCACCAAGAAATTAAAATAAACTTGGTTCTCTCTCTCTCTCTCTTCCAAGCTATTCGTCCCACATGGAGGTGGGGTCAGCTTTCCTAATAGTTTGCCTCCACTTCTATCCTCGACGTCGTTTTTGGAAGCTTTGCACTCTCACATATCCTATGACACTACATCTACCCATCTCGTCTTGGGTCTACCTCTAGATCTGAGCTGGGAATGGAGAGTTGTTGTGCTAAGTTTCCCACGTATTCAGGCATATTAAACAAATTTATATTGGTTTTTTAGAATGAATTTATAATGTAACACTTTATCGTACACGAATAGTAAAAAACATAACACAAATAATAAAGAGATATATATAAATAATAATAAAATAATAATTTATATAATAATAAACAGATGAAGTCTAACTCTGTTATTTATAATGGACGTATAGGCTCCCTAGAGCTCAAACGTTAGCTAAATCTGTTGCCGTCACTTTTTATTGACATAATAGTGACAAGAAAAAACACATTCTCTGAGCAATAAAATTAACAGTTGAATATGAATAGGAACGCTTTCATTTCACCTATTATAGGCGTTTGTCGCACTACAGCAGCGCTGCAGCAGCGGTTACGTGCGTACAGTGGTTACGGCGCAACTTAGAATCAGAATCAGAATCAGAAATATTTTATTGCAGAACTGTTGTACAAGGGTAGGTCTTAGTCTAAATAGGTACAAGTTTGTACAGTTTATCCATTTCGGATGTGCAACAATAACTAGTAGTTCGCCCCGAACTGAGATCTCGCGCACCGTAGATGGCTTACATTTGGACTTTCTTCTGACTACCCCTATAATTTCAAGTGCTACTACTGCCGAGTATGCCTATTGCGCTAGCTCTTCATGGTAAAAATACTAGCATGCATGCAATACATAATGTCGTGTCTAATTTTTCATTTATTTCATATTTATGAATTCTCGTCGTATTTCTAAAAGTATACGTCCTAGAATAAAAATAATAACTATTTTGGAATGTACAAATAAAGACCTTTCATTTGACACCCCACTCAATATATTTGTTTATTTAACTTTTTTTACCCCAATTATTTTCATTCTTTATCAAATTTTTTTTTATCACGAAAATAAATCAAGTAGCATCTAAAATCATTGCAAACCAAACCGCAACGATGCCACTCTCTTTTTAAGACCGACCAGTCAATGAGCTACGAAGACATCGAAACTCTATGAAACGGGAGCTCTTGCAGCTCTGGTTTCGTAGTTTTTGTTCTTTGGTCGTATTTCAAAAACTATACATCCTAGATTAAAAATAAAAACCATTTTGGAATGTACAAAATAAGCCCTTTCGTTTGACACCCCACTCAATATATTTGTGTAACTTTAAAAAAAAATTACCCCCTTGGGAACCTAATATCTTCACAACCCCTTCATCGATTAAGCTCATATGCTCCACCGTAAATTTCCTTACTACAACCTATTGACCTACCGAGTTTCATGCAGATTGGATGAACGGTTCGACAGTTATGCGCGAACAACAATTCGTGAAACATACATACAAACATACAAACATACAAACATACAAAGCAAAATCGCCCAACTTACCACTAAGATCTTCGCTCGCTTCGCTCGCTCGATCGATTAGAAGAGGTGCTGTTACTCTCAGTTGCTCACACGGCTGTCCTCCATACATATTTAAGTACCCCGGAGCGGTTCTAAAACGCCGATATGTGAAAACGTTTTAATGGGGTTTGCAACTTTTCATTCGATTTATATTGACACGGGAATGATAAACCATACATAATATCACACCTCAGGGGTAGGCAGATTTCTCTTTCTATAGAATTCTACTACACTCCTGACAATACTCGTAATAATAAAAAAAATCTTGGAATTTCGATATTGATATGAAATGTTCCTTGGAATAATCCCTTATTCCTATTTGGATTTGCTTATCTTTGAAAATCTTCATCAAGACTTCGATTTTCATGGCCTGTTCTTTTACACCCTGTATAGAATTAGTTTTACTTACTGTTGGCAACATTTTTTCTGCACTTTCCTTATTACTTTGTTTAACAAGCGTTCAAGATAGCGTATTTAGATTTAGGCTTACCTATACGAAAAAAAGATAATAAGATACTAGGATCTTCTTCTTCATGGCGTATATTATCGATATTTTGTACGAAAACTTTGACGACTTCTGTGGCGCAGTGGGTGAAAGCTCACCTGAGACGCATGAGGTTGCGGGTTCGATCCCCGCAGCAGGACAAACGTTTGTAAGAATACAAAATACAAATACAAATATGAGCCAAAACACGGGTAGTTATTTTACATTTATTACCTACTGAGGAGATCCGTTGACCAGTTCCTGTCTTCATCATCAGATCAGCTCGCTGTCAACATAAAGGTTGTAGCTGACCAGTTGTCTCTGTACAACATCGCGTTTTCAGCGTTCACTCGTTCCTTCACTTTTGGATTGCGAAGCGGCGATCTGGTGATGCACAAAGTTGATGTAGTGAGCTTTGGTCCATAGAATTTTATACAAAGAATACGAGGTGATGCTGCGAGGAGATCGAGGCGACTGGTCAGCTAAAACCTTTAAATTGCATTGTCACCGAGAATACATAAGTTTGCCCGGCTTCAGATCAATCTATCGAGGATAACTGCTTTAAAATTCAGTTGAAAGATTCATAACAAACATATAATAATAATAATAATAAGCTTTTTTATATCCTTATTAAAATGAATACACCACACATGCTATGAATAATTAAATTAAAATACTTAATTGAAACTTAATAACTTAAAACATTTGAATTTGATTATTTTTTTGAGACATTTTAATAAGGACCTCTCATCGAGTGAAGGCCTCCTCCATTTTATTCCAAGCTTTTCGGTCTAGTGCTATAGTCATCCAGTCTTTTCCCGCTACTTTGTGTAATTCGTCCATCTATCTCTCCCGTGGTCTACCTCTCTAACAAACATTATATAGCTAAATTATTAAAAGGCTTTCACCATTTCTAGAAAGAATAGTAACAATTCCCCACAACTGTTTCAGCAATAATCTTGGAAAACCCAAACAAACTCAAAAGCTCTCACGATTCAGGTATTGCCCGTCTAACGCAATCGTGTGATGAATGCCTAATACCTTTACTCCAATCACCATTCAAAAACCAACCTTATCTCCACCACAAAAGAGTCACAGCCGATGGCAAAACTCTGCAAAAAATTTACCTACTGCTGATGTAGTTACCAGAAAATAGACTTTATTCCATTAGTATTAGAACTGAGATATCCGCAATATTTTTACCAACAGTTTTCTTTTAGCTTTACTGGGCTTTTTATTCTTGCCACGCAATTCTAAACTTTGTTTGTTGGGTAGGAAAGGTGAAAATGTGTGGGAAGTATTAGTAAAAGGTTATTGAGAAGACAGATGAGGTAGACTCATTAATTTGGAGTAAATAATGTTTATTTTGGTTCGCAGATCAGACGATTAGATTAGATATTCGAAGCGCAGTACTATATCTTTATATTAAGTACTAGCTGCTGCCCGCGGCTTCGCCCGCGTGGTACCTACCCGAATAAAAAGTAGCCTATGTCACTCTCCAGCCCTCCAACTATCTCCACATAAAAAATCACGTCAATCCGTTGCTCTGTTTTGACGTGAAAGCAGGACAAATAAACAAACAAATAAACACACTTTCACATTTATAATATGGGTACGGATTCCGGTGTGCGATTGTTCGTAATTCCAGAGCCGTGTTGGCCGTTTAGTACCTCAACATTCGATACGAAGGTCGCGGGTTCGAGTCCAGGCCGTGCTTCATTAGATTTTTCGTTTCGGAAAATTTCTATAAGTATTGACGCGAGCCAGACGTTCTAAAGTCCATCTGAAAGACTTTGACCCGAATACTGAAACGCTGCTTAGTTTAAGTGGTGCTTATCATTGACATTAACTGTCATTAACGGTCATCAGGTGAGATTGTGGCTAAACAAAGGTAGGCAAAGGTCTACATAGAATTAAAATAAAATAAAAAAAATATTTTTTTTGTAAGTACATGATTCTGAAGAGTAAGAACATCTCAAATAGATAAGTACGTCTCAACTATTTAAGTTTCAGTATTTGGGCATTTACGTTATAAACTCGCAGAAAAACACCTCATACAA
This sequence comes from Camptogramma bilineatum, assembly GCA_958496255.1. Taxonomy (NCBI): domain Eukaryota; kingdom Metazoa; phylum Arthropoda; class Insecta; order Lepidoptera; family Geometridae; genus Camptogramma; species Camptogramma bilineatum. The sequence goes on from OY292472.1 coordinate 1,799,619, forward strand.
ACAAATATGGCTGATGATGATGATGATGATGACAAACAAACAAATCCCAAGGAAACCGACAGTTACCGAAATAAAAAGTACGTAGCAATTCCCTAATCCGGGAATAAGGCCCAAACTGGGCCCAAAATAACCACAGAAAGGACTGTAACCTACTCCATTTAAGTTGCTGAGATTAGCAGATGGTCCATATGACCCCGGCGGGTCCATAAGACCCCGTCGGGGTTTGTAAGACCTCTAATTATTTCGTTACGTTGCAGGATGCTGTAAAAACAGCAGTTTATTTTGCTATTATTTGATTAGTTGTTATTTGATTAGCGGGTTATACAGAATTAAAACACTCCCGAAATCCAATACAACGCATTCGGTGAGGTGTGGCTGAAAAGTTTCATTAGATCCAAATGTGATTTCATCTGTTTGAGGGTAAAATGTTTTTGAATTTGTATAAAAACACGATGACACAATGACAAAATGTATGATTCCAAACTCCACTGCACGTAGCAGTGCTGCCATAGCACTACTGGTCCCCATAAATATCTATAGGTATATTTATAGGTTTATATGGAGATTACATTCCGAGCTAGGCAACAATGCCGCGGCAGCAATACAGAACAAATGCAAAACAGTGGCAGCACTTCTGCGCAGCAGCAGCAGGATCTTCTTCCTACCCTTGGGGGTAGGGAGGTAGGGGCCTCGAGAAATTCTCATTACCCCGGCTTCAACTCCAGGGGCGGCTGCCCCTGGGTGACGAGGATTCGCCCTTGAGGGCGGTGCTGCGCGGTGGGGCCGGTCGCTCAGCCGTTGTCCTGCTCCGCTTCGACGGTGGGCGTGACCTCAGCCAGGCCGACAGGTCGCGACGCGTCAGCCGGCGGCGCGCCATCCCTCGAGCCAGTGAGTCCCGGGCCCACCGCCAGTCCTCGAACCGGCGAGGCGACGGCGGCGTGCGGGCGAGCGGCGACGGTCGGCGGACGTCAGTCGACGCCAGACCGACGAGCGGGCGGTCCTCGGCGAGTGACTGGCCTCTTCGAGCAGCGAGATGGTCATGGGGGGGGATGGAGTCCAGGAATCGCGGCGCACGCGTGCGCCCGAGACGGGGCCCGCGGCGGGCCTTGGGCCGACATCGGCTCCAGCGGACTGGTCGCGGCCGCATCGGCCAGCGGCTGGCGACCCACGCACCGGCGAGGATGATCCTCTAGCCGGCGGGGTGGCCGCGGCGGCGAGCAGGCGGCAACCGTCGGCGAGCGTCAGTCGGGGTGGGGCCGGCGTGCGGGCATCGACAACGGGCGATGGGCGCCGTCGGTCGGCAGCAAGGTGGTGGTGTGTTCCGGATGCGGAGTTGGGAACTGCGACGCATCCGGGGGGGCGCGGGGCGCTCGGTCAGCCGCGGAGCGGCCGGCACGTGCGCTCTCGGCGCGGCTTGTGATGATACACTTCTGCGCTGCACTGCTGCGTGCAACTGAGATCGGAAGCATACCTTAAAGCAAGATAAACAATTTTTCATTCAGAAATTCGTGCACTCGAAGAACATAACTCTGCTTTTCAGGGGTAGTCGGGCAAGAAGGTACCAATTGTAAACTTGGAAGGCCTTAAAATTGTAAGCTTGAACGTTGGTTAAATAATGCTCAATATTCTCCCTATCTCTATACGACACTATGTAACAAAACAGGATGGCAATTGTTTAAACGGTGTTTCATTGTTAACAGAATTTTATAAGTAGAGGAGTCAGATACAAATAAACTCCAACTACAGATATCCTACAGTGTCAAGCTATGTTGGTACCGTAGCGTAGCCGTGGTTTGTTAGGTAACAAAGATAGAAAAATGATGATGATACTGATGAGTTTCTTAGAATATTCTGTTTATTTTATCACGAATAAAATTCTATGTTCCTGTACAGACCATTTACTTTATTGTGGGTCGCATCCTGTATTCCTGGTGCTTGCAAATGTGAAATTCCTCTTTTATTTCATTACAAAAAAAAGCTCTAACTGCGGACTTAAAAAGGTATATTATAGAATATCAGAAACACAAAAGGAATTGAACGAATACTTTCACTTTTCAATCTCAGTCAATGAAAAGAGACGGCATATAGTTCAATTCCTATCATAGTATTAGTATAGCTACCTTTTTAAGCCCGCTGTCAAAGGTTAGATATTTTTAGGGCTTCAAGATGTGAAAAGGAATTCTTATTATGTCTGTCAGTACGTAATTAAAGATTATTAGTAGGTATTATACGAGTATTTTAATTAAACCACAATGACAGAGTCAAAGAGTTGGTTGGGAGAGTAATAATATTTTTTCACGATCTTACCAGGCATTCGTGAAGTTAGCCGCTTCGATGCGCAGTGCAGCTTTTTCATACTGCTTATATTTTCTACTGCGCATCGAAATATGATCACCACTGTATCCCAAGGCGCGGCATTTCAGATCTGTCTAGGCATTTTTAAAATCCTTTGAGAATGTCTGAAGGGTAGTCAGAGAATTCTAAATACATATTTGGTGCACGAAGGTTGCAGAAGATAGCATTCCAAACGTGACAGGTTGCAAGCCATTCGACGCAAGGCCTAGTTAGATCATGCGTACTACAATAATAATTAAGTACAAACTGTTATTTTTGACGTTATAAATCGATGAACGCCGACTGCACGCACGAAAGTATCACGTTCCGCCTGAGCCGAGCGTGCAAGCGAGAGCGCGAAACAAGCGATAGAGAGGCACGATCGTTCATCAATGTTTTCTTATGACGTTAACACATAAAATTTTATCGTCCGTAAGCCGACTTTACAGACAACAATTTCTTTTAGTCATAATTTTGAAATTACGCTCTATATCAACCAAAAAGTTTAATTTCGTTCAGCCACTCCCATAGGTACTTAATTCGTTTTTTTTTTTTAAGTCTTTCCCAATGTCAGGATATTTATTTTGATGACAAGAACCTGAAGTTTGATGATCAAAAGACTGCAGCCAAATCAGCCGAATCGCTAGAATGTTTACACTCGGTGTGTAATCGAGCGCAAGTTCCAACCCACTACGCTTCACAGCTGATCAGCTTTACGCTGCTCAAATTATTCTTACCGAGTGTTTTACTAAATATGTGAACATTTAACTATGCGTATTAGTCCGTATAACTATAGTGAGTGTTTTTATAATACATTTTAACAAAAATGTTAACAAATTGAAACTCCGTTTAAAATATTGCCATTCTTTTTTGTTAAACAATGACAAATAGTGACAGGACGAATCTTCAACATTTTTAATAAGTGTTTAAGTTGAGAGGCGTTTATTAAGTAAGGCCTAATGTTTTCAAATGTTAAGACAGTAACATAAAAAAAAATGAGATCATTGAGAAACTTTAAGCCACAAAACGCCCGCCACAAAACGCCGCTACAGCTACAAAATATATGAAAAGACACTGTCGCTGGCGTTTTGTAGCTGCGGTCGGTGGCCCGTTTGCGCCGAGCTTAAGGTCCATATTGCCTAATGATCTATGACCTTTCAAGCACCGATGAGTCACAATCCCAAAAACCCAGCCTATCTGCGTGCCAGGGTGAAGTGAATCCGCGAAAACATTTCCAAGGCAACACACATTGGCTATCTTATAAACTAATTCACCAATGACACGATCGCAAAGTGATTAAGCAAGCTATATAAATAATTTTGGCCTAGTGGTCGACTTTTGATCTAAAGTAAAAAAAACGGAAGGAAGTCCATAGTGGGGTTTTCTCGCTCTATATTCGAGCAGCCTGACTGGGGAAGTACAGAATATAGAATATTGCAGCCAAAAAACATCATTCTTCTCGAACGGTGTTGTGTTCCTGCGGTGAATAAGGTTGCCAGAGCTCTGCGAGGAAGCGCTGCGGTGACAACTGGTGGACCAGTATTTTCCATTGTGTTCTCAGCGCAGTGATCACTCTTTTAAATAGTCAGCAGCGACTCCTCTGGTGTCACAGGCGTCCATAGGCTACGGTAACCGCTTACCAAAATTTATTTAAATACCTATCATTTATTCAATAGGACCGCTATGACCACTTTTAAACGTCTTAAGAGCTAGGTGATTCTACTCCTATTCTTTCGCGACCAACACCATGAAGAATTACCATCAGGAGGGTCGTATGCTTATTTGCTACCTTAGTGGTATAATTTTTTTTTGCTTTTAAAAGTACAGTCAGCGTCATCAATCGGTATCCCCCTATTGATTTGAACAAAGACTTTTTTCATTTCATCCTTGGATTTCAGTCGGGTATTATATCAGCTATTTTTGTTTAGGAACTCGAGCGAAATAAGATATCCATAAGTAAGCAAGGATGTAAAAGTTTTTACAAAAGTTGAGATCAACGGCTTCCAAACCAACCTCTTACTAGGGGGATACCAATTAATGACGCTTTCTGTACATTAACAGCTTGCTTTGGTCGTACAGTCCAATTCGTAGCTTTCTTTTATTTCAAAATTTTACTCACAATGAAATATTAGTCATCATCATCTCCTTGTCCTTTTCCCACTAGGTGGGGTCGGCACAACATGTTCTCCTCTTCCATTCCCTCCTATCACTCGTCATCTCAGTAATCACTCCTTTCACACGCATTATCATAATATAATATCACAATGAAATATTAGTGTTCATATTTTATTGATACAAAGATCATACCTAAACTTTACCTCCGATAGTTCACCCCCAAAGATCGACCTTGCCTGCATCGTGTCGACTTATCAATAATGACTTCCCGTTCACGTGCCTAACTTATATGGAGTTGCAGACTTGTTAGGAGGCAATCGATAGATATGACGTGTAAATTCTACTGCCAATAAGGTAGCGATTACAGGTAAATTTTCTTGAGATAAATTTTTAAAGAGGACAATTTTTTGCGAATATCAATTGAGGATGAATTTGAATGTCTTTCTTAAACTTTCATGATTATTTTCATACTAGATTCCCACGGCTTCGCTCGCGTGGTACCTGGATAAGCCTATGCCCTATTCCCGGTCATTTATATTTATACTTAAGCCAAATCGGTTCAGTAGTTGTCGAGTTATAGAGGAACAAACATACATCCAAACTTCCATTCAAACTTTCGGATTTATTTTAGTGAGATTTTGAAATACATAGGTACCTATTTATCAAGTTTTTGTTATATTGTCTAGTTTAGTTATTATTGCCACTTGTGGTCACCCATCCAAATTGTGACGGCTCAGAACTTTGCTTAACTTTAACGATATTTTTAGCGCTAGTGTTTTATAGTAGGTATACAATTAAGGTAAGGCCAACCAAACCAACGCGTTCAGCTTGCATCCACGCCAGCGCGGACGCGAGCTGAACGCTTTGGTTTGGCCTTACCTTTAGGGAGTTACATTTGATAATGTTCTTCGAAGTTAAAATGGCCATGGCCACGGTCGTATTGATTGGGTGACCTACAACCCAGCCGCGCTTTAAAGTAAGTTCGCAGTGTAGCATTAAAACAACCAAACAAATGCCACTACCCACCAAGGTGAATCTTAAGGTCAACTTCCACTACAGTGTATATTGTCGGTAAGTTTACTGACTACAATGTTACTATTGAAAACGAGAAATGGATTGAACGCCACATACGATGTAGTAAAAAAAAATAAGTTCGTATGAGCAAGTGGCCAACTCTGCAGGCTGATTGTCTAACTTGTCTCAAACCTCAAATTGGTCTCAAACTGTCAAAACGATCGCGTAGCTATCTTTCGTCGTGTTCGATGTCGTTGAGATGAGAGTGACAGAGCTACTTGCGCGGTCACTGAACTGTCATTTTTGACAGTTTGAAACCGATGATGGTCGCTATCAATGATACACAATCAGGGGGCAGGTTACGGAGTTTTTAGGGTGCCTAAAGGCCTCCGTCATGGTTTAACGACTTAAAAGCCGGGACTGACAATTTAACGTGCTCTCCGAGTATCACATTTAAAATCCTGACCTTTATTAGATAATATTTAAATTCCTGGGTGGCAATTCTAGTACAAAACTTTTTATGAACCACAAGCAAAACCTCAACTAAACCTTTAGCCCAGTCACCTTAGCATAAAAAAGGGCTTAATCTCGGAATGAGAGATAATAAGCTGAATTTTCGTATATACCTTCATTTAGACGTCCTAAAAGTTGTCTCAAAAGTCTCATAAAATCTCGTGTCTGCGTCTTAAGTTATTCAAGGTCAAAGGTAAAAAAAATAGTTTTTCACGAATATCTCGGTTTCTATTGGTCCAATGATGATAACATCTATTATAAAATTGTAGAGCATACAATTTGCGACAAATTTTGTTTAAAACATTCTTTCATGCGCTCAACCGTTTTCGCGATAGAGTAGGGTGAGTGCGCAGCGCTCAGCCATACGCGTAGGTACTGTAACGCAAAGTCAAACGTGAATATCTGTGAATACCTTGAATTTTGAATAGTTTGTTTTATTTATCAGTTAATTATCGACCAAGCGAGCAAAGCGAGCTAAGATCTTACGATTTTGCTTTGTATGTTTGTATGTGTAATTTTTATGTTCTCGCATAACTATCGAACCGTTAATCCAATCTGCATGAAACTTGGTAGATAACTAGGTTGTGCTATGGAAATTTGCTGAAAAGCATATGAGCGTAATCGATGGAGGGGTTGTAAAGATATTGGGATCTCAAGGGGGTAAAAAAGATAAAAGTTACACAGATATATTGAGTGGGGTGTCATATGAAAGGACTTAATTTGTACATTCCGAAATAGTTTTTATTTTTGTTCTAAGAAGTATAGTTTTTGAAATACACATACTGAACGCTTTGCGCTCACGGCCCTCTATCGCAAAAACGGTTGAGCGCATGGAATTTTTTATTTTATGAATTGGTCGCAAATTTTAAGCTCTACAACTTCATAATAGATGTTAACATCACTGGACCAATAGCAACCGAGATATTCGCGAAAAACTATTTTTTTTACCTTTGACCTTGAATAACTTAAGACGCAGACACGAGATTTTATGAGACTTTTGAGACAACTTTTAGGGCGCCTAAATGAAGATATATACGAAAATTCAGCTTATTATCTCTCATTCCGAGGTTGTAACCCTGGTTATTCTACTCGTATCGTATGACGCTGTCAAATTGACATTGACATTAAAATTACAATACATATAGACAAATGTCGATGTTTCCGTAAAATTAATTCTCACACTTATTCAGGTAAATTTCGGAGATGGCAACTCCCCTGGATTTGTTTCGATTAGTGTTTTTATTGTTTCAGAAGTATTAGTGCGACTCCCTTCTTTTTCAAATTTTGTTTCAGGCTCTTGCTTTAATTATCTACAACTTTATCACTCTAGTAATTTAAATTCATTGGTTAGAATAGTCATTTTATCAGCGTCCGTCAATGGGAAAATTGCAGACCATTGACGGCAACACTTTGGAAATGTCATTGGCGTATGTCCACGTATTAGGTTCCTTTTGAATCCTGGTCTTCGAGAACCTAGTCGGGGTCGTCTAATTTAAAGTGATTGTGCTTCAGCTGGTATGTATGCCAGCAGCCTGTCTTTAGGACAATGGTTTCTTCATCAGCGCGGCGCCCTTCATGGAATCCCGTCTGATTTTAGGGTCCGTGAGCGAGCGTCCGGGGCTGACAACGTGGCCGCGTGGTGAGACCATTGGTTAGGCCCTCACATCTGCCTTAGTACACCCGCGCGGATCACCGAGTCATCAATAAGCTCGGATCGAGCGCCCCGGCGCGGTAAATATTTGCTTGCTAACCTACTTGGGCGCGCCACGTGCGCATGTCGTGCTAGGCTTTGTTCTAAAACAGTCTTCTTTCAACAGCATGCTGCTTCGCTGGGCTCAGCTGGAGCTTTGCCGCGCTTGACGCAGTCGTCGTCCCTCCCGACGATCGAAAATTAGTAAATTTCATAACAACGGAACCCCTCTTGGGGTAAGTTTCTTTATATCTCTGGTTTAGGTTATTTAATTCTGTTGGATAGAAGCTATAGAGCCTTCTCCCTATCCACAGGTTCCAAGTTATACGCTAATCTTCATCGAGTCTCTGGATACCGGAGCCAGGTCACGGAGTGCTGGCGGCGCCCCCTTCTTCTGTGGTGCTCCCCTCCGTGCCTGAGTGACCGGTATCACAGCCAGAGAGTCTCTCTCTCTCGGCTGTGCTTTAACTATTCTGTGCCGTCAACACTAACTTACACACTTTTTCAAGAACGCTGCAATATCCCGGTTTAGTTTTAATATATAAGAGTACTGGTTACTAAGAACAAATTGACGTGTAGGCCTGTCTCCACACCCTGTTAACTTGTCTGTGCTCTACCGTTCATTGTAAACAACTTGTTCATAACTTTTAAAAGGCGCCCAACTACTTGTATCCTCTAGCTGATAATAAACACTTTGTATTTAAACTTCTAAAACTTGTTTTTTTAAATGGCACTTCCTACCCATTAGCTAGGCAGGAACAGAAAAAATTAAGCCGTTACAGTGGCTGCCCATCTGGTTTGTCAATACTTAGTAACCAGTACAACACATCTTTACTAACAAACAAGCAATTTTTGTGAAATATAATTGTTGTGTTTTATTTCCTTCCTTGTGTTAAAATTTCTACTTGTGTTTATGCTAAATTGCTTTTATTTCTGTGTACTTACTGTGTCAAAGTATAAGGTGTGTAAGTAATTAATTTGGTAGACTTACTTTCAACTTTTTAGACCTTTGAACTTGTAATTTTTGTGACTAAGTATTACACTTAGTATATGTAATGTAACACTGCTTAGATCCTTCGATTAATGCTTTGAACTTGTAATTTTTGTGACTGGGTATTACACTTAGTATCTGTAACACTGCTTAGATCCTGTATGTTTTCATGTAATAAGAACTGAAATACTGAATGTGAATTCTTAGTAACCACTACAATTCTAAACTGCTAAAATTTAACTGCTCTAAAACACTTACTTTTTTGAACCAAAACTTCAAGTTAGCTCGGGGAAACTTTAATAATTTCCTACACAATTTAGAAATATAACTACCACATGCACATACATTGTTTACAGGTTATTCAGTGGTGTGTAAAGCTTTGAGTTTTTTCAATATTGCCTTGTAGGTTGTTGTTTTGTTTTTTTTCCTAGACTGCACAAATATAGATTCTCTTGTTCTCTGTGAGCGCTGCTTGTATGGCTCTAAACCATCAAGTTCTAAAAGCATCTTCTCTGGGAGACGGGTCTAGATTTGCTAGCATTGTTTTAGGACTGCTTTTTAAACCTAGCTAATGTTTTGGTGATTTTCTGTAGGAAAGTGGTACCTTAAAAATATTGTAGAATCTTTTCTTTCAACTTCAAATTGTTTTTTTGAAACTTTGATTTGGTATTTTGCAGTGGTAGGTAATATCAGTTCTTTTTTCTTGTAAGTACCTGAGTACTTATTTTAAATTCTTTGATGAAACATAATTTTTAAATATTTTTTTTTAACATAAAATCAGTTCTTTCTCTCAACTTATAAATTTTTTTTTAGAGTCAAAGTTTTTGATGATTTCTTTTTCTTGAGCTTATTGTAAAGGCAATAATTCTTTTTCTATTAGGCATTTCTTTAATATTCGAGTCAAACTTGTGCTTGTTTTTTTTTGTGTGTGGGTAGGTTTGATGATGGATTCATTCCATTCCAACCTTACTTTTAGCTTTGGTGGAGGTGTTTATTGGAGTAGGGCATACTTACTTAGTATGTTGTATATAGTTCTATTTGTACATAGATAGTACGTATAGGTAGGTAGTATAAATAGAGGCGAGTGCTTTTGTTTTCTATAAGAACTTAGATAGGTTTGTACAGTTTGTTTAGTTAGGTACCTACTGTTCTGTGATATAGGTAACTTTAGGTTAGCTTAGATTAAATGTGTGCCTTGCTTTAGGTGTTAAGTTAATGATGTTAGGTAAGTATATAGTTTGCCTATATTATATAGGTAGGTATAAGTATGTAGGTACTTTACTTAACTTAGACATTCTTATTGCTTGCCCAGTATCTATCAGTACTCTAAATACTGCTCTGGGCTGGCATACTTAAAGCTTTATTCTACCATAAAGTTTACTCGGACTGTTTGATAGGTGGGGAATTCTGGACTGTGTTCCAGTGTTCCAATAACGCCCGGACCGTAGATTAGGCTGCGTTAGATCTGTCCTGGCTAGATGTGACTACTTTGTATGTTGGATTGCTGGTGTTATGGTATTTTCTTGTAGGTGGCATAGGCCCGCTCTGTTATTGTGTCGCGTGGGACGATTCCTCTAATCGCCTCCCCTCACTTTACGCCGGCCTATGCGGGGTCCGTTAGATTAGTTGCATGTTAGGAGTAGGTTGATAGGTTTTAAGGTATGATTTTGTTGGTGGCATAGGCTCGCTTGGTGTCGCGTGGTTCGATTTTGATAAATCGCCACCCTTCGCCCAGTCTATGCGTGGTCTGTTAGGTTAGTGCGGGGTAGTGAGTAGGTAGGGTTTAAGTAGGTTAGGTAGTCTAGGATTTTTTTAGAGTAAGTAGGAGTTAGGGAGTAGGTATGTTGGGTTCTGTAGTTTTTTTTTAAAACTGGGATTTTTTCTTGTCGGTGATTTTTTCTTTACAAGGAGGTTCCCCATTACCTAATAATAGCGGGTCGTGACTATTCAATAAGCCTACACTGGGTATTTGGATGGAACCCTCACTTGATAAATAGTATGAAAGGTTTCACTAGAAATTCCCCAATTGCTAATAGCGGGTCGTGACTATTAAAATAAGCCTACACTGGGTATTTTGGATGGAACTCTAGTGTGTGAGGTGCTATGAAAGGAATTGTGTTTGTGTAAGAATGAATGGAATTACCTAGGATCTTCTATCCTAGAGAACTAGTCCCGAAAACCAGTCCGTACCTAACTACTTGACATTAGGTTACTACGTAGGTAGGTTTTTGCATAAATAGATTTTAGTGGGCCAATAAGTTGGTAATTTTCCTTGGTTTTTTTTTGTGGGTTACATAAGTAGGAACTCTTAATTCTTGCTGCTGGGTCTTATTGTAAGATCGCTCTTTCTTTTTGGTTTGGTTTACGGCTGTGGGCAGCCGTGAATTTTCTGGCGAAAATTCTGTCGTGCGTAGGGGTGTACTGTAACCCTGGTTATTCTACTCGTATCGTATGACGCTGTCAAATTGACATTGACATTAAAATTACAATACATATAGACAAATGTCGATGTTTCCGTAAAATTAATTCTCACACTTATTCAGGTAAATTTCGGAGATGGCAACTCCCCTGGATTTGTTTCGATTAGTGTTTTTATTGTTTCAGAAGTATTAGTGCGACTCCCTTCTTTTTCAAATTTTGTTTCAGGCTCTTGCTTTAATTATCTACAACTTTATCACTCTAGTAATTTAAATTCATTGGTTAGAATAGTCATTTTATCAGCGTCCGTCAATGGGAAAATTGCAGACCATTGACGGCAACACTTTGGAAATGTCATTGGCGTATGTCCACGTATTAGGTTCCTTTTGAATCCTGGTCTTCGAGAACCTAGTCGGGGTCGTCTAATTTAAAGTGATTGTGCTTCAGCTGGTATGTATGCCAGCAGCCTGTCTTTAGGACAATGGTTTCTTCATCAGCGCGGCGCCCTTCATGGAATCCCGTCTGATTTTAGGGTCCGTGAGCGAGCGTCCGGGGCTGACAACGTGGCCGCGTGGTGAGACCATTGGTTAGGCCCTCACATCTGCCTTAGTACACCCGCGCGGATCACCGAGTCATCAATAAGCTCGGATCGAGCGCCCCGGCGCGGTAAATATTTGCTTGCTAACCTACTTGGGCGCGCCACGTGCGCATGTCGTGCTAGGCTTTGTTCTAAAACAGTCTTCTTTCAACAGCATGGTGCTTCGCTGGGCTCAGCTGGAGCTTTGCCGCGCTTGACGCAGTCGTCGTCCCTCCCGACGATCGAAAATTAGTAAATTTCATAACAACGGAACCCCTCTTGGGGTAAGTTTCTTTATATCTCTGGTTTAGGTTATTTAATTCTGTTGGATAGAAGCTATAGAGCCTTCTCCCTATCCACAGGTTCCAAGTTATACGCTAATCTTCATCGAGTCTCTGGATACCGGAGCCAGGTCACGGAGTGCTGGCGGCGCCCCCTTCTTCTGTGGTGCTCCCCTCCGTGCCTGAGTGACCGGTATCACAGCCAGAGAGTCTCTCTCTCTCGGCTGTGCTTTAACTATTCTGTGCCGTCAACACTAACTTACACACTTTTTCAAGAACGCTGCAATATCCCGGTTTAGTTTTAATATATAAGAGTACTGGTTACTAAGAACAAATTGACGTGTAGGCCTGTCTCCACACCCTGTTAACTTGTCTGTGCTCTACCGTTCATTGTAAACAACTTGTTCATAACTTTTAAAAGGCGCCCAACTACTTGTATCCTCTAGCTGATAATAAACACTTTGTATTTAAACTTCTAAAACTTGTTTTTTTAAATGGCACTTCCTACCCATTAGCTAGGCAGGAACAGAAAAAATTAAGCCGTTACAAGGTTAATTCCTAATTTGACTGGACTACTTAGATTTTCGACTGTTTCCTATTCTAGGTACCTACTAATGACAAAAGACTCAGTTGAGGTGACGTTTTAGCTAAGGTTTGGACTTTGGCAGAACATTTTTTTAAAAAGCTCTTCTACTATTCACCAAATGGCTTACATTTAAGAGATCAAACCAAAACGCAGCCGAATGATTGACGTTGTCATCTAGCTAGTAGAATTGCCACCCTGACCTATATGAGATAATTGAAATAATTGTTGTTTGTATCGAAAAGCCAATAAACCGAACATAAATTAAGTTCTACACTAAATAACTTAATACACACGAGCAAATATAATTTCCCTGAAATCGCTATCCAATAACAAACTCGAATACTTCCGTAGTACTATAAGTTCGTTATTTAAGGGTGCATTTCGATTGTCGACGATAAAAATCACAAACAATTCATTATTACTAAAATAATAGTAACTTTAGCAATGTCAATCAGCAAGCAGTAAAGGAAATAAAGCTGGCATTAGACGATGCAGAATTCAGTGTGCTAACTGCTTGAACATTCCTAAATTAGAGCTGTCTCTTTGGCCTAAAATTTGCATAGTGCGCATCCTAATTTTACTGAAGCTAACTGTGGCTAACTTCAGTCAGCATCGGTAAAAGTAGGATCGGTATTAGGTCGACTTGACGAGGCGGCCTTAAAACTCCGTCACCAGAGTTGGCCACTTGCTCATACGAACTTACTTACTTACTATCTCGTGCCTTAGCACAGAACAGATACGTACCATTGGACAAGCTTTGCTTAATTTGGGGCTAGATGGCGCTGTGTGAAATGTCTTATAATATTTAATTATTTTTAAAGAGATAAATCCAAGGTATGACCAAACCTTTACCTTATTTGATTCGCGTTATCCATAAACTGTGTAAATTATTAACGAACAAAGTTAACGATGGATTCAATTAAATACAATCAAACTATGAACTTTTGAAATAAGAGAGGATTAGTTGTTGGCTTAGTGGAATGAAGACTTTCGATTTGAAGGTGGCGAGCTCGAATCTCAGCTGTGAATTTAGTATTGGGTGCTAATTACACACAGACTTCTATTTAATAGCATTTGTAGCCTCTAAAAATTTACATTGACCTCTGAATTAAGTCTCTAAGTCAGCCACTATCAATGTGCGTCTGAAAAATACTATCTTTGTTACTAAAATCTTCGATGTAAGCCCCTGTAAATACAACTCAGCAATTCAGCATGGTAGTTATTTTTTAGCATGTTTTATGTATTTGACTGGCTTCATAGAAAAATTAATGCTGAAAAAACATAACCCTTCCTTAGCAGTCGGGTTCACTTCCCGGATCGGGCGGACGGTATAATTTTGATAATTTTTGGAATCGTTATTAAGATTCCTTCATGCTTTTTTCAAATCCAACAGGTGGTTTCTCTATCCTATCCTATTCTATTAAACGAGAATATTTGTTTGTTTGTTTGTTTGTCTGTACTCACGTTCTTGAAAACGGCTCTAACGATTTCGATGAAATTTGCGGTACGCGTGTTTAAGGGGGCGAAAAATCGATCTAACTAGGTCTCATATCTGGGAAAATTCGTTTTCTCAGCATTTTCACGCAAAAAGATTTACCAGTGCATTGTGGTTCGTAATTTCACAAATGAGACCAAAGTGGCCGAGTGGATTGGGTATCCGCCTTTCAGCCGAAGGTTCGAATCTCAGCCAGTGATTTTTTGTAAGTTTTTTTTCTTTTTTAATATTACTCTATTTGCACCCGAGCATAGCTCGGTCGCCCAGATATTGTAAATCTAAATCTATATTGAACGGTCCTATATTATGTGGGGACGTAAGCCATTATGAGATTAAGTGGCGATCCCGCAATGAGAAACCCTTTTTAAGGGCAAGTGCACAATTGGAATGGACTTAAGTCGGGTTTGGCAAAGCAATTTTAAATGAAAATGGCTTTAGTAAGGATAACAATTGCTTTGACGAGGGAAAATGTGTCTTATTTTATTTGTATTTAAGCTGCTAGCGATATAGATACAGCGCTGATTCTCGCTGCATGGAAAGACGTACACTTCCTTATTCTTCTAAACTTAGAAAAACTTAAAAAAATCACAACTCCAAGGCGAGTTTAACCTTAAATAGTTTTCTACCAGCAAACCTTTAACCTTTTTTAGGTCATTTTTAATCAAATTTTATTTAATACTAGCTTGCGCCTTCGGCTTTGCTTGCGTGCTAGCCTAAGTCCTATTCCCGGTCATTATGTAAGTAGGCTATATTTGAAAATTTCAGCCAAATCGGTTCGGTGGTTGTCTTTAAGGAACAAACATACACAGACTTTCCATATCTATCCATCCATCCAAACATCCGAACTTTCGCATTTATAATATTAGAGTGATTCTATGCAAAAATCATTCATTTCCATCACTACGAAGTTATTTTTTCTTAAGAAGCTATAGAATAGAGGATAGTAGTGCACAGGAATTTCAGATTAAAACTTACTCTACCTATTATAGGTACCAATTAGGAGAATATTGTAATACATAATTTAAAAATCAATAACGTATAAATAAACGTGTATCAGTCGTCCTTACAAGGTCGATTTACGAAAGAGTTCGAACAAACACAGGGTCAAGCGTAGAGTAATAAGCCTAATGAGTAGGTAACCTTAAAGACTAGAATAACGAATAATTAAAAAAAAAGGTCTGGCCTTTTTAAATACATCTTATTTATCCCGGTCAGTTGGGATTTGAACCCGCAACCTCAAGCTCTTCTTCTTCTTTAATTGACCGAGCAAGCAAGCGAAGCGTCTTTGCTTCAGCTTGGACAATTTTTGAAGCAGAGACTTGGCTTTCGTTTGTCCGCCGGATGTATGTCTGTCTGTTCTACTACTCTACATGTCGCATTTTTCAACCATTTCTCGTGTTTTGTGAGCGGATTCGATAATTTTTTTAGATTTTTTTGTAGACGGAGATTTTTGATTGGGGGGGTACTTTCTCCAAAAAGGAGCTACAGGATATATCCACCTTATGACATCCGATTTCAATGTTTCTTTTTTTATTTCAAAGTTTGTTACTTGTTGGTCTCATAAAAGTTTGGTGAAGATCTGATGATAAAATGTAGTAAATTGTATTGTAGTATATAGTGTGTATGTAGTAAATTGCTTACTTTTAGATTTCTATAAACCTCCGTAATTCCTCTTTTTCCACGAAGCTCTTTCAGGGCAGATACTCACAATCGTCCGGCGATGCTGCACTTGCGGATTACGGCAGTAATGTACTTACTTTACATAATTTTTCATTAATCATTTATTAACCTTGACAATTTGGATAATAATAAAGGTGCAAAACAGCTGTTAAAAAATGTTTAGGTACTAACATTTTCTAACAAACATTTGATCACAATGTTACAAAATGTTAGAAAATGTTTTCATGTTAGGTAATGTTAGTAAACATTTCGAAACAAAATTGTTGGTCTTAACATTATTATTATTGTAGCAAAATAAAACATTTGTTAGTAAATTATAGTGGGCAAACTTCACCCAGCACCGCCAGCAATGTAATTAATATTACTCGAAAGACCTAACAAAACTAAGCATTTTTTATTATCGACGCATTAAAATCTATCCCCGGGGGTCACTAGATAAATCCATGTTTGTACCTACCTAACCTGAGTAGTAGGTACTAGATTGTATGACAACGGGGCAAAATATAATTTGTTTCGACGAGAGTGCTATTTTGAATACAGAATGGATCGAGGGATGCTAGAGTTGAAACCCGAGCGCAGCGAGGGATTCTAGATTAGAATCCTGAGCGCAGCGAGGGATTCAAAGGACGTCATCGGAAATAGGAGATTGTTACACATGGCTTGAAAGTAACCTACCTAGGCATGAGATGGTTTGGCGCACGAGCAAAGCAGAGCGCTAATAGTTCGAGTGCCTAAACAGGTTATTCACATCTATCTTGTAAGAGCTATTAACACGCTGAGACGCTATGGCCGCATCGCCGGCCACGTGGTCAAACAGTTCGTATTGAAATGTATGACAGATAACTCACATGGCTATGGTCTGGCGTCAGGATCCTGATCCTGTGATCCAGATCCCGTGATCCTGACTTCGTGATCCTATTCCCGTGATCCTGATCCTATAATCGTGATCCCGTGATTCTGATTCTGTGATCCTGATCCTGTGATCCTGATCCTACGTGATCCTGATCCTACGTGATCCTGATCCTACGTGATCCTAATCCCGTAATCCGGATCCAATGATCCTGCATAATCCTGATCCCGTGATCCTTATCCTGTAAACCTGATCCTACGTGATCCTAATCCCGTGATCCTGATCCCGTGATCCTGATCTTCATCTTATGGTAAATAGAAATGTCAAATATAGCTGACAAAGACGACATGGCTCAATAGAAATGTCAAATAGTAGCATGTGATTTATTTAATACTTTGTCAGCAGGGAAAATCGTTTCCCAGGGAGAATTACTTCCCAGGGACGCAAAAGTACTGTTTTCATCCCTCTGTTCAGGTAACTTCAAGCGTACTTTCCGAACATGAGAAATGAAAAATAAATACTTAAAGGACTTTCTCATAAACCTCACATTATTTTGAAATAAAAAACATCCCAATAAATCGAGACTTTCATCGCTCTAATCATAATCATTTTAGCTTTTTTGTAAGTTAAACCTTTTTGACTTAAATAAATAGAGAACCCTCGGACAGAATTTGATGCGAATTGGCACAGAGAAACAAGGCTTTGATACCTTCTAAGCAAAAGTAGCTATATTAAGCTGTGGCGGTCGTGGGTCCATACATTTATGATTATGCCCAAAAATGCGGTAACAGCCATTTTAACCTCTCTTTAAGTTAAACCTATTCGACTCAAAATAAATAGGGAACCCCGGGACAGAATTTGATGCGCATTGGCACAGAGATACAAGGCTGTGATACCTTCAAAATAAAAGTAGTCTGAGCTGTGGCGGCCGTGGGTGAAGTGCCCACATATTTTTGCCCACACTCGTTTTTCAGTGTTATAAAATGTTTGTAAACATTTTTTAACAGCAGTGTGGGAGCACCATGACAGCCACAGTGGTTACCAATAGATATGTAATTAACAAAATACATAGTAGTATTAATGACAAATTAAAAAAAAATACCATCGTGTATGACACAGAAACATCGTTGTTTTATTTACCACTTTGTTTACTGCAAACAAAAAGCTAACCTAAAAATACTCGTATGACATGCATTATCTTTACAACGTCGTATTTTTGCGTGTCACGACAAAACCTTTATCTAAGACGTAAAACGTTGACTTAATGCTTCGGAAAATCCTTTATCCATGTTGTAGTATTCTGATCCTTACCGCACATAATGTAGGACCTAAGTTCGTATGAGCTAGTAGCCAACTCTGGTGATGGAGTTTTTAACCCACCTAAAGGCCTCCTTCATGGCATAACGACTTAAAACCGAGACCGACAATTCAACGTACCCTCCTAAGCACGGAACACTCAGCTCGTAATGCCACTTGCGGTCACCCATCCAAATTGTGACCGCACGCAACGCTGCTTAACTTCAACGATCAATCAAGAACGTCGCGAACGCGCTCGTGGCGTAGCTTGCTAAGGCATTCTTTATTGAAATGGATAAGTGACCGCACGTAGCACTTTTGTGCTTCGGAGAGCATATTAAATTATCGGTCCCGGATTTTTGGTCTCTAAGCCATGACGGAGGCCTTTAGGCTGCCTAAAAACTCCGTCACCAGAGTATCACTATCACTATCACTTGCTCATACGAACTTACTCTGTGTGCAACAAGTGTTTGTCAATTAGATCACGTGAAAGATGAATATCGTAAGAATACTCCGGCTTGTGGGATTTTAAACATGGTGGATTCACCATCTATCTTGCGAGCTTCATAAAATTGTAATTCTTCCGGGAATATTGCCTAAAATTGGAACGTGTGGCGCGCTGGATCTTTAAGTGGATTTTCTTTACCATCTGATAATCTGTCATGTTATTTCTCATGTGGTAGGTAGGTAATTTGACATGTTTTTAGGGTTCCGTACCTTAAAAGGTAAAAAAAGGAACCCTTATAAGATCACTTTCTTGTCCGTCTGTCCGTCTGTCCGTCTGTCCGTCTGTCCGTCTGTCCGTCTGTCCGTCTGTCCGTCTGTCCGTCTGTCCGTCTGTCCGTCTGTCTGTCCGTGTGTCACCATCGATTATCTCAGGAACGGGTAAAGCTAGCAAGTTGAAATTTATACCATATACTAAAGTTTATAGTCCCTATTGTGAGTATAAAAATCAAGGTCCTGAGTCAACACTATAAAAAGATATAGGCAAATTTAGGTTTTCGTGAAAACTTGTGAGTACCAAAACTTACCTTAATTATCAACTTTTTTTATTTTTCGGAATTTTTCCTTTACTTGTGCTGTAAGCCCTTGCTTGTAACCAAAATTGACAATTCTAGGTCAACCGGAAGTACCCTAGAGGTTTTGGGTCGAAAACCTAAATGGTAGTTCCCGTTGACCTAGAAAAACGAAATTTGGCAAAAAGCAAGGTCTTATAGCACAAATAAAGGAAAAATTCCAAAAAGTTAAAAAAGTTTAAAATTAAAGGGTGTTCCCATACATAGTTGACGCCAATTAAAATTGTCCTCCGAGTTGTATGGGCGCTCATACAATTAAGCGGACTAGCTTAATTGGCACCATGGCTAGGTACGGAACCCTCGGCGTACGAGTTCGACTCGCACTTGACCGGTTTTTATTTTTTTATAATGTGTGTACCATCTTGGCAACCTACATATATGCCGCTGACTGATTTCACAAAACAGAATGCGACAGGAGTGCACGTCATTATCAGCGCAGCTCGCATGGCTTGCAACTAATTTGCTTTTCTTAAAAATGACATTGATATTTATTTGTTTGCGATAAAGTTAAAATTATGAGCAATTTTCATTTCCAAATGACTTTTCTTCAATCGTTTTTGTAATTTAATGCGATTGTTTCCGATGTTTTACGAAAACCATTCTTTTTCTAGTTTTACTGTACCTACTCACTGCTCAAATGGTGTCAGCTTTCTGCCTACCATAGTCACCTACTGCTAACATAGTTCATAAGACATCATAATCTAACAACATATACAACAACTTATCTGAGATAAGCAGTCCGAATTGAATTCCATTTCATCGACTCAACAGCACAAAGCTTTCATAGAAAATTCAATACAACATTTACAGTACAAACAAAAGTATATTATGCTCAATTTCTCCGTCTGAATTTCTTCATAGCAAAAATAGCAAAGATCATTACATTTTATTGAGTTCAATGGCCGAATATTGTTACCTTATCATGCCATGTTTATAGCGTTATGAACACATAAAAAGTTTTTTTATGTCCTGTAGGTGGCAAAGATTGAGGCAAGGCCAGACCAAGAACTTCAAAACACTGGACACTCTAAATAAAACCGGTCAAGTGCGAGTCGAACTCGTACGCCGAGGGTTCCGTACCTAGCCATGGTGCCAATTAAGCTAATCCGCTTAATTGTATGAGCGCCCATACAACTCGGAGGACAATTTTAATTGGCGTCAACTATGTATGTATGGGAACACCCTTTAATTTTCAACTTTTTTAACTTTTTGGAATTTTTTCTTTATTTGTGCTATAAGACCTTGCTTTTTGCCAAATTTCGTTATTCTAGGTCAACGGGAACTACCATTTAGGTTTTCGACCCAAAACCTCTAGGGTACTTCCGGTTGACCTAGAATTGTGAATTTTGGTTACAAGCAAGGTCTTCTAGCACAAGTAAAGGAAAAATTCCGAAAAATAAAAAAAGTTGATAATTAAGGTAAGTTTTGGTGCTCACAAGTTTTCACGAAAACCTAAATTTGCCTATATCTTTTTATTGTGTTGACTCAGGACCTTGATTTTTATAGTCACAATAGGGACTATAGACCTTAGTATATGGTATAAATTTCAACTTGCTAGCTTTACCCGTTCCTGAGATAATCGATGGTGACACACGGACAGACAGACGGACAGACAGACAGACAGACAGACAGACAGACGGACAAGAAAGTGATCTTATAAGGGTTCCTTTTTTTACCTTTTAAGGTACGGAACCCTAAAAACATACAGCCATTGTCAGAAAACTTTAAAAAATAAAGTAGTAGTGCACTTGCATTATTGCATATTCATTTGCATAATATTTAGCGCATTTTCATTGACTATTGCATATTTTGCCTAAAATCTTCTGACGATGCATATTTTTATCATTTTTGCAATATTCCCAGGTAGAATGTAGGAAATTTTACGTTTTAACCGAAAAAGTTTGATAACATTTTGAACAACAAAACGGGCTATAAGGAACCTTTGTGTGAAATTGATAGTTTTATTCAAAGGTAAAGTTCCTGCTTTATTAATGAGGAGGGTAGACTTTTCCAAGAAACAATAAACAAGTCCAAAATATTTTATTTATAAGTGGAAAAATACCATTCCACATCCACACGTGGAAAGGTTTTTTCTCTTAACTTAGTTTCGAACATTTGGACTAGTTCGAGGGTCTGAAGTGTTATTTAATTTAGTTTACTGAAGATAAAAACTGTTATAATTACTATTTTCGTTCTATTTAATGTTGCGTATTTTGACACTTTTCATGTATATTTTAGTAATCTATCATGCATATTTGCATGCATATTTCAGACTTTTAATGTTGCATGTAATCCTGTCTCTTATATAACTAGTCCAGTTATAAGTAGGTGGATATTTTCAATTCCGTAAAACTCGACATTTTAATTTAGTTCTAGTAAAAATCCCCGTTATTTCAACATCCAACACAAAAATCAATCTTTATTTATGTACCCATAGTTGAGTAAATACACAAAGTAAACAAAGTGGGTTAGTTATTTTATTTTTTATTTTTCTTCAAAAAACACGAATCAGTAGAGTTAGACGAATTTCAGATTTTTTTAATAAAAATACACACACAAGTAGGTAGTAAATAATCTGTCCATGATTGTTAATCTGTGATTGCGACCAAAATGGGTCTCAAGTTGTCAAATATTCATTCATGGGTCTCAAAATGTAAATTCAGTGACTACACAAGAAGCTCTGTCACTCTCATCTCAAGGAGACCAAACTCGACAAAAGATACCGATCGTTTTGACAGTTTGAGACCAACTTATTGTTTGAGGCAAGTTATACAATCATCCCGATGATTTTCTTTATTAATGTTTCAAGTATCTAGGTACCAAGAATAATTCAGTTTTAGTGGGTAAGTTTTAAAAGATTTACAAGACTTACCTATTTGTTCATTTTCCGATTGCCAAAGAGAATACAGAACATCCCAACCCAAAGAGCTCTCCCTCAATTAGCATCATTTTTGGTCTTAGATTCCTAAAAAACTACACCGTAATATAACAGAGCAGAGCTGACTAAGAAGAGTGAACCACTCGGATAAAAAAAAAATGCCTGCATTTGATAGCATGAGAAATGCTATAGGCTTTTTTCATCATCATCATCATCCACTAAAGATAAAAATAAAATGATTTATTTTATAAAACACTAGCTGACACCCGCGGCTTCGCCAACGTGGAATACTATTTTGTTTATCCCACGGGAACCGTGAATTTTTTTGGGATAAAAAGTAGCCTATGTCCTACTGCCTAGCTGCTCCCCGCGGTGTTACCCGCGGTAGGAGCTGATTTGATTTTTAGAGAAATGCAACATGTTACACTTGGTTTTGCTAACGGTGCTCTAAGAAAACGATGGATGGTTGTCGGTTCCTAACAGTAAATGTATTTGCTCGTAAAATACTAAAAGTAATATGCGAGCGAAGCGAGCTTCCCCAACTCGCAAAGCGAGAGGAAATTTTTTAGACAAATTTAACATGTGACACTTGATTAAGTAAAATACCAAAGTAATATGCGAGCGAAGCGAGCTTCTCCAGCTCGCGAAGCGAGCGGATTTTTTTTAGACTAATTTAACATGTGACACTTTGATTTTGCTAACGGTGCTCTAAGAAAAAGATGAGTGGTTGTCGGTTCCTAACAGTAAATTAATTTGTTCGTGAAATGCTCAGCAAAGTAATATGCGAGCGAAGCGAGCATCGATGTCAGCGAGCGAAGCGAGCTTCCCCAGCTCGCGAAGTGAGCGGAAATTTTTTAGACAAATTTAACATGTGACACTTTGGTTTTGCTGACGGTGCTCTAAGAAAAAGATGGATGGTTGTCGGTTCCTAACAGTAAATTAATTTGTTCGTGAAATGCTCAGCAAAGTAATATGCGAGCGAAGCGAGCATCGATGTCAGCGAGCGAAGCGAGCTTCCCCAGCTCGCGAAGCGAGCGGAAATTTTTTAGACAAATTTAACATGTGACACTTTGGTTTTGCTAACGACGCTCTAAGAAAAAGATGGATGGTTGTCGGTTCCTAACAGTAAATTAATTTGTTCGTAAAATACTCATTAAAGTAATATGCGAGCGAAGCGAGCATCGATGTCAGCGAGCGAAGCGAGCTTCCCCAGCTCGCGAAGCGAGCGGAAATTTTTTAGACAAATTTAACATGTGACACTTTGGTTTTGCTAACGGTGCTCTAAGAAAAAGATGGATGGTTGTCGGTTCCTAACAGTAAATTAATTTGTTCGTGAAATGCTCAGCAAAGTAATATGCGAGCGAAGCGAGCATCGATGCCAGCGAGCGAAGCGAGCTTCCCCAGCTCGCGAAGCGAGCGGAAATTTTTTAGACAAATTTAACATGTGACACTTTGGTTTTGCTAACGGTGCTCTAAGAAAACGATGGATGGTTGTCGGTTCCTAACAGTAAATGTATTTGCTCGTAAAATACTAAAAGTAATATGCGAGCGAAGCGAGCTTCCCCAACTCGCAAAGCGAGAGGAAATTTTTTAGACTAATTTAACATGTGACACTTTGATTTTGCTAACGGTGCTCTAAGAAAAAGATGAGTGGTTGTCGGTTCCTAACAGTAAATTAATTTGTTCGTGAAATGCTCAGCAAAGTAATATGCGAGCGAAGCGAGCATCGATGTCAGCGAGCGAAGCGAGCTTCCCCAGCTCGCGAAGTGAGCGGAAATTTTTTAGACAAATTTAACATGTGACACTTTGGTTTTGCTGACGGTGCTCTAAGAAAAAGATGGATGGTTGTCGGTTCCTAACAGTAAATTAATTTGTTCGTAAAATACTCATTAAAGTAATATGCGAGCGAAGCGAGCATCGATGTCAGCGAGCGAAGCGAGCTTCCCCAGCTCGCGAAGCGAGCGGAAATTTTTTAGACAAATTTAACATGTGACACTTTGGTTTTGCTAACGGTGCTCTAAGAAAAAGATGGATGGTTGTCGGTTCCTAACAGTAAATTAATTTGTTCGTGAAATGCTCAGCAAAGTAATATGCGAGCGAAGCGAGCATCGATGTCAGCGAGCGAAGCGAGCTTCCCCAGCTCGCGAAGCGAGCGGAAATTTTTTAGACAAATTTAACATGTGACACTTTGGTTTTGCTAACGGGGCTCTAAGAAAAAGATGGATGGTTGTCGGTTTCTAACAGTAAATGTATTTGCTCGTAAAATACTAAAAGTAATATGCGAGCGAAGCAAGCTTCCCCAGCTCGCAAAGTGAGAGAAAATTTTTTAGACAAATTTAACATGTGACACTTGATTAAGTAAAATACTAAAAGTAATATGCGAGCGAAGCGAGCTTCCCCAGCTCGCGAAGCGAGCGGAAATTTTTTAGACTAATTTAACATGTGACACTTTGATTTTGCTAACGGTGCTCTAAGAAAAAGATGGATGGTTGTCGGTTCCTAACAGTAAATTAATTTGTTCGTGAAATGCTCAGCAAAGTAATATGCGAGCGAAGCGAGCATCGATGTCAGCGAGCGAAGCGAGCTTCCCCAGCTCGCGAAGCGAGCGGAAATTTTTTAGACAAAAACATGTGAGACTTTAGGTTTGCTAACGGTTCTCTAAGAAAAAGATGGATCCAAACATCCAAACTTTCGTATTTATAATATTATTAGTGTGATATTAGTGTTTTAAAAATATTAAGTATCCAAATCTGTTCGATATATTTAGCGTGAAAGTGTGTTTTTCGTAGGAACGTTTCACCCCGTTGCTATCCCATGGGAACCCATTTATGGGATAAAAAGTACCTTATGTCCTATTCCCGGTCATTATTCGCGGGAGTCATAGCTGACGCCCGCAGCTTCGCCCGCGTAGACTGCTATTTTGTTTATCCCACAGGAACCGTGTATTTTTTCAGGATAAAAAGTAGCCTATGTCCTATTCCCGGTCATTATCTATCTATGTTTTAAATTTCAGCCAAATCGGTTCAGTGGTTGTTGAGTTATAGAGGAACAAACATACATCCATCCAAACATCCATCCAAACATCTATCCAAACATCCAAACATCCAAACATCCAAACTTTCGCATTTATAATATTAGTGTGATTAGTGTGATATTAGTGTTTTAAAAATATTAAGTATCCAAATCTGTTCGATATATTTAGCGTGAAAGTGTGTTTTTCGTAGGAACGTTTCACCCCGTTGCTATCCCATGGGAACCCATTTATGGGATAAAAAGTACCTTATGTCCTATTCCCGGTCATTATTCGCGGGAGTCATAGCTGACGCCCGCAGCTTCGCCCGCGTAGACTGCTATTTTGTTTATCCCACAGGAACCGTGTATTTTTTCAGGATAAAAAGTAGCCTATGTCCTATTCCCGGTCATTATCTATCTATGTTTTAAATTTCAGCCAAATCGGTTCAGTGGTTGTTGAGTTATAGAGGAACAAACATACATCCATCCAAACATCCATCCAAACATCTATCCAAACATCCAAACATCCAAACATCCAAACTTTCGCATTTATAATATTAGTGTGATTGTAAAAACCATGGATAGATCACCGAAAAGAAAACTAGGCCCTTTACCGTGTTTGTTGCCCTGAATTTTCACGGTGTTAGTTGCGAAAGAACAGGAGTGGAATCCTCTGCTCATAAGTTTTGAATCATTTTGACCATAGTCGAGAAACGAGATATATTATCTCGATCGGTTAAACTGTTCTAACATAAACGTTAGAAGAGTTCGACCGATCGAGATTATGTCTGGATGTTGCGCATAGTTAGGCCTACGAGAATAATTTTACGGTCGCAACTTCCACAAAACCAACTGCGGCCCAAATCAATTTACAATTCCATTCCCTATCCCCATAAATTAAGGTCCATTATTCGGATCTCACTTTGTATCTATTTGGGGGTTCGCAAAACGGTTGATAACCTCGCATTACGAAGACAAAATATTGCGTTTAGATTTGCTTACATAGAGTAGTAATATAAGGCTTTGTGCGGCTTTGAACTAATATAAAAATTTAAAAATGAAAAATCTTATCAAAGTTTTCAATTCCGACGGGATTCAAATCCTGATTTTCAACCCTGACGACTAATGATTCCGTGACCGAGTTGGTAAAGGCACTCCGGCTAAAGGAGAATCGCTTGTATCATTGCGGCTTCGAATCCCGTCGGAATTGAACATTTTGATAAGACTTTTCATTTTCAAATACCTAAGTAGGTATAAGTAAGTAAGTATACCTAAGTGTGGTTTAACACTATAAAAATTAAAAAATACTCATCAATATATCAATAGGTACCTACTTATAATAAAACTGTAACAGGTCAAATTCTGTACATTGAAGATATTTTGAATATTTTTTGGAGGGCACTCTATAATCGATACTGAAGCCAAAACTGTAATTTTTTTAATTCATGTCTGTCTGTCCGTCTGTCTGTATCTTGGCCGCGCATCACGTTGAAACTGAATTGATTTAAATGAAACTTTGCACGATTTGAGTGCATACTACAAGGTCCAGTATAGGATATTATCCCGAATCATACTTTTTATCCCGAAATTTAGCACGGTTCCCTTGGGAGTTGGGAGAGGGGTTGAAAGTCAAAATGAGTATCTGGTTATAATAACGCGCAGTCCGATTTCATTGATTCTTTTTTTGTTAGAAAGTAGGTAAGTACTTTAAATATTGTCCCGTAAAAATTTCAAGGTCTGATGGAGAAGAATTCTGAAGAAGATCTGATGGAGTCAGGAGCTGTTCAACAGAACTCCTCAATAAAAGGCCGATTGAGTTGAAACTAGGAACTCAGCATATCTGTAAAGTTTCGACTACGTTACGACACTAGTTCTTAAGGAAGGTTACATGCTACTTTTAATCACCACCATCATCACCATAAACCTACGCGGGTTACACCGCGAGCGAGCAGCTCGTTCCAAATAATTACTCTGATATTATCTTCCTTCGTACACGTTTATTTCTTTATCCCATTATCCTGAGTTTTATGTTCATTCGATCGGTATCGCCATTTATTTTATCCTCAGAACACATTGTAATGGTTTCAGTTTTATTACAGTGGTAGGCTTGAAATGTTTTAAGTCAGCAGGACCATTGAAAAATCATTATTATCAGCTTCCTTCCGGGCCCAAGGCACAACTACTATGCTCAACTGATTGTGCCGTGGGTACTTTTGATTCCCTTCTACACAACTAATTGGTCCGTTCCGGAAAAAATATGTACCTATGACCCAACTGACGAAAACTCGAATCCCTGGTTGTGCCGTGGGTTCTTTTGAGACACAACTGATTGATTCGTTGGGAAAAAAATGCACCTTTGGCCCAACTGACGAAAATTAGACGCATATATGCAAATATGTCAAAATGACAGATGTCAAAAATGACAGATTATGTCAAGAATGACAGAATATGTCAAAATGACAGATGATGTCAAAAACGACAGATTATGTCAAGAATGACAGAATATGTCAAAATGACAGATGATGTTAAAAATGACAGATCAGGTCAAAAATAACATTTTATTTCAAAGATAAATTTTTATGTCAATAATGACAGATCATGTCAAAAATGACACTTTGTGTAAAAAATGACAGATTATGTCAAATTGACAAATTACAATAAATTGACAAATTATATTAAATTGACAGATTGGCCATTTATCTTTAAAACCACTTATCCTAGACTCGCCGTTCTCAGTTTCAGTGAAAGCTATTGATAAATCTTCATTTAAAGTGACAGTTGTCAAACTTCAAACGGCCATATCTCGCAAACTACTCGTTCTAGACTCCTGTTCTCAGTTCAAATGAAAGCTATGACCAAGATCTACATTTAAAGTGACAGCTGTCAAAATGACATCTGTCATCTGTCAATATGGCCGGATATGGCCGTTTGAAGTTTGACAGCTGTCACTTTAAATGTAGATCTTGGTCATAGCTTTCATTTGAACCGAGAACGGGGAGTCTAGGTCGAGTAGTTTCCGAGATATGGCCGTTTGAAGTTTGACAGCTGTCACTTTAAATGTAGATCTTAGTCATAGCTTTCATTTGAACAGAGAACGGGGAGTCTAGGTCGTGTAGTTTCCGAGATATGGCCGTTTGAAGTTTGACAGCTGTCACTTTAAATGAAGATCTATTCAATAGCTTTCACTGGAACTTAGAACGGAGAGTCTAGGATAACTGGTTTTTGAGATATGGCCAATCTGTCAATTTAATATAATCTGTCAATTTATATATAATCTGCATTTTGACATATTCTGTCATTCTTGACATAATCTGTCATTTTTACATCATCTGTCATTTTGAAATAATCTGTCATTTTTGACATCATCTGTCATTTTGACATATTCTGTCATTCTTGACATAATCTGTCATTTTTGACATCATCTGTCATTTTGACATATTCTGTCATTCTTGACATAATCTGTCATTTTTGACATCATCTGTCATTTTGACATATTCTGTTTGTCTTGGTATAATCTGGCTCCAGAGAATTGAAGTAGTTGTACTATGGGGAATCAAAGTGGTTTCAGAGTTCCCTACAACTCAACCAGGTGGGCATAGTAGTTGTGCAGAAGGTCTGGGTTGAGTCGCAGGGAACTCAGTTGTGTGGAAGGGAATCAAAAGTACCCACGGCACAATCAGTTGAGCATAGTAGTTGTGCCTTGGGCCCGGAAGGATCAGCTTACCTAATTCTGTAATAATACGGAAAGAGTCACAGGGTTTTGCAAAGAGTAAAGGAGGAAAGATCGTTGTTGCAAGTTGTCGAGAATAGAAGAGGGAAGATGATTGGCCATCTTATACGACATGACAGCTTCATTAAGAACATCATTGAAGGAAATGTCGAAGGATGGACAGGAAGAGGAAGACTGAGGATAGACTACATGAGCCAAGTGAAAGAGAAGGTTGCTGTCATATCATTTAAGGAAGTCAAGGAGGCTGCCCTGGAAAGAGCTTCGTGGAGAGAGAAGCATCAGTTATGCCAACAAGGGGCTACCCCTTAAATTTCAAGAGAAGAAGAAGAAGAATTCTGTAAGGCCCACTTGTGCAAGTTAACCCAGGTTAGGTAGTGCACATTGCAAGCAAAACTATCTAAAGTCAACTAACTAGTAAAAAACTTAGCCTATTAAACAGAAGTTTTCCACAGTTTGCCCCTTAGACCATGCACCTGCGTCCAAGTGTATAAAATACTCGTAAGGTTAAGCTACCTCACTACACTTTGACAATGGATAAATCGCTTAGCTCAGACCTTACTACTGAACAGATTTACGACTCGAGCGCGTAACTGGTAACTATTGTAGTCTAAACTATTGATTTCACAACTCCTTTTAAAACGTTTTGAGAGCCGTGTTGGCCGAGTGGTATAGTACCTCGACTTCAATCCGAAGGTCGTGGGTTCGAAACCTGACCGTGCATCAATGGTATTTTTCGTTTCGAAAACTTTATATGCGCATTAATATGAGCTCTAACCGGTGAAGGAAAACATCATGAAGAAACCCGCGGCTTAGTCAGTCCCACACGTATTGACCAGTCTTTCCTGTGGATATGGTCGGTTAAGCTGAGAGGATGGTGAAGGTGCTGGGCAAGCCTATTTCAAAATAGTCCCAGGCACTGCAGTATCTCGATTTTTCTTCTTCTCAGCTTCCTCACAAATCTGATGTAAACCCACTCGCTCGTATAAAAACCAATAGTAATTCTCCACACTCAATATAACAGGAAAGCACTTCGCCTAGTGACAGCGCATTTCATAGCCTTTAGCACTAGTTTATACTGATGAGCATTTCTGAGTAAAATACTGTCAAATTAGTGACATTTTGGACTGCCCCATAGCCATATTACAAAACGCTTCGTTCATTGCTTTTCTCTTTCTATCATTGCTGATCTTTTGCTCACACTCACTTTTGTACAACAACTGACCTGAATCTATACCTACTAATATTATAAAGAGGTAAAGTTTGTTTGTATGTAGGAGGTAATCTCCGAAACTACTCATCTGATTTCTTTCACCAGTATTTAGAATGAACTTTCAGGATGAAAATAAGCTATATGTTATGTAGGTACCTCGCGGGCAACGCCGCGGGCGGAAGCTAGTTTCTTTACATTTTTCTCCTTTCTATAGCGTCAGCGATTGTTGATAAAAAATAATAATATCGTGGCAATTTTCGTAGTTCAGGTTACGGTGTCAATTTTTTTTTGTTCTACACTTATGTTGGTGGAAACTGAATTCGCAACATTTGACCAGCTTAAACTGAACTACAAAAATTAGCACGTTTCATAATCATCTTAGTTTCTGATATCTCTCATTTTTCTTTTTCCTATTTAAACTGACGGCTTCTGGCTTTTGACAGAACGCCATCTGTCGGGTCAGCTAGTATTTAGAGATAAAAAAATTCAACAAGTAGGATTTACGGCAATGTGAGGTCCAAAATGGCCGTTTTGTAATTTTTTTGTTATAAAAATTACAAATAAAAATATAGTTTTTTTGTTATATTTTCTTTAAGCGATAAGGCTGCCTATTGTTTCTACTAATTTGTATAATTTTAAGTTTTGCCTGCTTACATGCAATAAACTGTTTATTCATTCATTCAAATTTATTTTTTTATTTTACACTGATTTTACATCCGTTCATTCGTGTCAGGGCAACAAACATGGCATCGTAACTAATTTTCTTTTCCCTTATTCATCTTCTCAAATCTAAATATTGATTACGCTTCAACTACGTTTACATTAAATCGTTAAAGGTAAAAATTTGTTACAAAAATAAATCAAAATCATCGTGTGACAGTGATCTACCTACATGATCCTAATCAATAAAAAATTTTTTACTTTTGACTTTGACTTTGATATCATAATGATATCATAATCTTTGTTTGATAACGACAATTTCGCTAACCATCTGAGTACGACAGGAACTAGTGCTAGAGGTACTTCTACCATCGACTCCATTACGGCATTGTTGAGGCATGACTTTTAAAAACTTGAACAAGTATGATATACTCACAAGTACTTATGCAGTAATATTAAAATAAAAATAGGTATCATTTACGACTGAAAAACGACTGACGATATACAGGGTGAATGTTTGAAACGGGGCAGTAAGGGCAGCTACCTTAACCGTTGTAGTTACAGGAAAACGTTCTTAGGAGACTATCTTTAACTTTTGAAGATATTTTGACCTGCATTCACAGATTTAAAAAAATGTACAGTCAGCGGGAAAATGGGCAATTAACACAAACATTTTTTTGAAGCAATATTTACATACCATATTTGAAGCCAAACTAATAAGGTCCAGAGGGACTCAATCACTTCTATTGATCAGCCCTATTCAATAATATTCGAAACTAGCTGTACCCGGCATGCGTTGCAATGCCACGTGACGTGAAGTAAAAAAGTGTTTGGTTTTATATTCTGAACATAAACAGATTTTTTTGGATTTTAAATTAAATAAGTTTGTGTGTCATGTATTCCCGTCCCCATCCCCGTCCCGTCCCGTCCCGTCCCGTCCCGTCCCGTCCCGTCCCGTCCCGTCCCGTCCCGTCCAGTCCCGTCCCGTCCCGTCCCGTCCCCATCTCCTCCTCCCCCTCTCCCCCTTCCCCTTCAGCTCGATGTCACCATATCATTACATTATATTGGAAACTTGACAGATATGCTGAGTTCCGAGTTTCAAATCAATCGGCATATTTACTGAGGAGTTATGTTGAACAGCTCCTGACTCCATCCTCAGATCAGCTCACTGTCACCATATTATTACATTGTAGTTGAAACTTGACAGGTTTGCCGAGTTTCAACTCAATCGGCCTATTTACTGAGGAGTTCTGTTGAACAGCTCCAGGATTCCATTATCAGATCCTGACCTGATCTGACCAAGACACCACCTTTCAATCAAAAAAATAATGTTCCAAATCGGTCCAGGCATCTTCGAGTAATAAATAATCGAGTACCTCCTTTATTTTGAAGTCGGTTTACTAAAAAGTATTTTAAATCACGCGTAGACTCATAAGTGACTGCCGCGTGTTTTCATCAGCGCGATTCAGAAAATGGTCATTTTTAGTCCCGCCATCTAGTTTTGATTACGGAAAACCAAGCGTTTATCTGGCTTTCTTTCGTTTTGCTCGGCTTTTGCCTTTTCGTGATGATGAATAGCTTAAAACCTTCCTCAAAAAATTAGCTATCCAAAACCAGAAATAATTTTTCAAATCCAACTGGGCGTCGATTCTGGTACCGAACTTTTTATCAACCTCAACCAAAACCTCAACTAAAGCGACTGTTTCCATGACTACTAATAACAAACGACTCAGTTGTGGTGAGGTTTTGAACTTTGGCAGAACAAATTTTTGAAAAGCTATTCTACTATTTCACCAAATGGCTGACATTTAAGAGATCGAACCAAAACCAAAGCGGTTGTCATCTAGTAGAATTCAGGCCCTGGTACTTCCAGATTAGCGCGATCAAACAATCAAACAAACTCTTCCGCTTTATTATATTAGTATAGAGTATAGATTATTTCCAACTTTTCAGATCACCGGGTTTTTTAATTTTTTATTTATTTGTTTTTGGAGACACACAGCGCCATCTAGCCCTAAACTAAACAAAGCTTGTAACTCCTATGAGAACCAGATATCACAATCTGGTTTCAGCTAGCTCCAATAGATGTCTCTAAAGTCTCTATGTCCTAATTGTTCTTGAAAAAACTTTAAATTTAATGAGTGAAGTTGTCGTATTTAATTACTTATGATAAGAGTTTTTTTAATAATATTGAAAATCATGCAATAAGTTCATTGTAACTTGGATATGCTGGGTAACTGTGGGACTTTAGTTCAGAACAGAACTTTGCTGGGTAAATCTCAGAAATGGCTTTACCGATTTTTATGCAGTTTTCACTGTTGTATTGTGGTAAGCCTGGGTCATTTTTTAGTGTTAGTTTCATCAAAATCCGTTCACAAATAAAAAAGATACATCCTTTTTTATATTATTTTTTTCTAAAGTCACAGTACATTCTTTAAATGGACATATCTTTTTTATTTGTGAACGGATTCTGATGAAACTAACACTAATAAAAGGTCCAGACTTACCACAATACATCAGTGAAAACTGCATCCAATTCGGTTAAGCCATTTCTGAGATTAGCGCGAACAGCGAACAGAGAAATAAAGTCACAGATTACAGCATACTATGCACTTTTTTCATTCTAGAACGCGCTATCGAAGTGTTTTGGTGCTCTAGGGTTATATAGATCAAAAACTGACTTCACTTAATTGAAAACTTATAAGTTTGTACTCAGACTTCATTCTTATTATAAGTATAGATTTTCGCGATCACATTATTACAGTAATATCACATCACACTAATATTATAAATGGATGTTTGGATGGATGGATGGATGATGTTTGTTCCTGTATAACTCGACAACCACTGAACCGGTTTGGCTGAAACTTAAAATATAGATAGATAATGATCAGGAATAAGACATAGGCACATTTAATCAGGGTACCAAGTGAGTGAAGCCGCGGGCGGAAGTTAGTAGTTACATGTTTAGAGGGGAATTTATAGCGTAATATACCTTATGGTACAGTCAGCGTCATCAATCGGTATCCCCCTATTGATTTGAACAAAGACTCTTTTCATTTCAACCTTGGATTTCAGTCGGGTATTATATCAGCTATTTTTGTTTAGGAACTCGAGCGAAATAAGATATCCATAAGTAAGCAAGGATGTAAAAGTTTTTACAAAAGTTGAGATCAACGGCTTGCAAACCGACCTCTTACTAGGGGGATACCAATTAATGACTCTTTCTGTACTAATGGGTTTTAGGAACGATATTCTCAGGTCCTTAGGAATTTAAGATCCTTTTAAAGATGTCTAAGGGGGTAGTCAAGGATATTATGCCCAAAAACATATTTGGTGCAATCCCGCACTTTTTCTTTTTCTATGTGAATGATATTTTACTACGTGACTTCTTGTAGAATAAGGAGACAGGAGCTTTGTCACCGGTCATGTGGAAAATCCGGTGATTCACGATAAAGATAGAGAATTTTAATGCTGAAGTCTTATTGGAACCCGTCGAGCTGTTCAAATAGAAAATTGGGGATAGCTTTGAAAGCTAGGCAGATTTGCAAGAAGCTTATTAATAACTGCAGAGGATACTAGATTTTAGTGTCCACTGAAAGAACGCAGAGCCTGCGACACAAGTTATATCACTTAGTGCAGAGTCTGCTGGAACATAAATGTAAAAACCAAGCCTTTAATTTTTAATTTTTAGTGTGAACTGTTTCTAATTTGTTTGTGTGATTATTTCCACTCTTGCAACAGAGTCAAAGTCAAAGTGAAAAAGTATTAATCAGTAGGACCGCTATGCCACAAAGAATAGTCAAGCTAGATGATTCTATTGCCAACTAAGTATTGCCTGGGTCTCTTCAAGTCAAGAGTGAATGGGTGTCTTCTAGACCTTTGTGATCCATCGTCAGCCACATCGTCACTTACCATCAGGTGAGATTGTGGTTAAACAAAGGTCTATCTCGATTAAAATAAAAACCGGTCAAGTGCGAGTAGAACTCGTACGCCGAGGGTTCCGTACCTACCCATTATGTTATTGTAGCCCGCTTATTTGTATGAGCGCCCATACAACTCAGAGGACAATCTTAATTGGCGTCAACTATGTATGTATGGGAACACCCTTTAATTTTCAACTTTTTTTATTTTTTGGAATTTTTCCTTTATTTGTGCTATAAGACCTTGCTTTTTGCCAAATTTCGTGATTCTAGGTCAACGGAACTACCATTTAGGTTTTCAACCCAAAACCTCTAGGGTGCTTCCGGTTGACCTAGAATTGTCAAATTTGGTTACAAGCAAGGTCTTACAGCACAAGTAGAGGAAAAATCCCGAAAAATAAAAAAAGTTGATAATTAAGGTAAGTTTTGGTACTTACAAGTTTTCACGAAAACCTAAATTTGCCTATATCTTTTTATAGTGTTGACTCAGGACCTTTATTTTTATACTCACAATAGGGACTATAGATTTCAGTATATGGTATAAATTTCAACTTGCTACCTCCACCCGTTCCTGAGATAATCGATGGTGACAGACGGACAGACGGACAGACGGACAGACGGACAGACAGACGGACAAGAAAGTGATCTTATAAGGGTTCCTTTTTTTACCTTTTAAGGTACGGAACCCTAAAAAAGAGTAAAAGTTGCTTTAAAAAAATAGCATTCATTCGGCCCTTTTTGGTCGAAGGGTGTTGTGTTCAGTTTATCGGCAGACTGACATGAGGCCGTTGCCAATTTAACTTTGATTCAGATTTTAAAAAATTAAGTAGGTATTTTATTTTTAATTTGAAGAGTTCTTCTCTAAGGAAATGGTAATCTCCAAAATAACTAAACTTATTTCAAAAAAATCTTCGCTAGTTGAACGTCTTGTAAAATTCAGATAAAAACCGAATTCAAAGCTGGGTATTAATCTCACAAAAAATCAAAGGTCAAAAATATTGTTCCTTCTAATCCGTACCACATCGTAATGTCCTTGAATTGTAATGAATATTGGGTATGACATGATTTTAGATCGACTTTTGTCAGAGTAGGTTCATTTTCATTTTGAGCCGGTACTGTGAGCCGGTTCGTTTGAGCCGGTCATTTTCAATTGACTGTTCATTATTTTGGCGGACTACTCACACATTCTCATATGACAATCTGTCCGATCAGTTCTGAATTCTTTCTTGTCATTGTCAAGCGAGGAGTGATTGAAGATTGAATGAACCTTGAGGAAAGAGTAACGTTATTTTCTGATTTTGTCATATACATATGACATTTGAATTGAAGCATGACATTTTTAGAAGTTGAGCCGATCACACAAAGTTGAATTTTGTGCGGGACAAAAGAGCCGCATCAGTCACGTCATACTCAACACTAATTGTAATTGGTCGGGGCCGCCCGCCGGATTAAATGGACCATTAATTCAAGAACCGGATTTTATTTCGCTGTTCTAATGCCTGTACCAAAAGTTCTTTCAGGTTTTCCCCTGAAAGCTATTCTACGAATAATTCAGATGTGCTACCGACCATTGCGACTGGTTTCATGACTCAGGCTATTTTAAACTAGCGGACGCCCGCGGCATCCCTCGCATGGACTAATGGTTTTTATCCCACGTGAACTGTGTATCTTTTCGGGATAAAAACTAGCCTATGTCCTATTCCCGGTCTATCTATCTATATTTTAAATTTCAGACAAATCGTTTCAGTGTTTGTCGAGTTATAGAAGAACAAATATCCATCCGTCCATCCATCCATTCATCCATCTAAACATCCAAACTTTCGCATTTACAATATATCAGTGTGATGTTGACTGCATCTGACGCACATTTATTTTAACACTAGACATTAGGAACAAGCACTAATGAATTAAAATGATAATGATATTGATAGCCTTTATTAACAATCAAAGTTCCATACAATGCATCTTATATCTACTTATTACTACTAAATCTTATTTCTATTAGTGAACAGTGATTTTCTTATTAGACACCGGTTTCTTGATTGTCTTGCTTTTCAGCGTAGGCCTACAGAAAACTATTACTCTTACATAGGCCTCCCCAAGTGTTCTCCACAAAGATCTGTCTCTTGCTTTTAATAATGAATTAAAACACCAGACAATTAAATCATCTTCAAATAAATGTTGTAAAGATTTCTCTCGCAGAACAAGAAACAACGCATCAAAGTGCCCGAATTGCGCCGACATTTAACAAAGGCCCGTCGAAGGCTCTAGAAGGCACTGATGAGGAACTAATTAAAGACCGCCATACCTTACAATCTGCACGTCTATAGACCTCGGTCTCTAGAAAGCGGTAACAAAAGTAAAGCGACCGTAATGGTAACGAATTAAGGGCGATTTCATGTTTAACAATTTTTGGTATGGATCTGTAAAGCTGGCGGTTCTCGATGGAGACCGAGACAGGGGATTGTTGTCGTTTAAACTGACGATTCTCTATCTCCTGTCTCTGTCATGCTCCCTCTATTCCCTTGGAATCCTCCCTTCTCGGAATGTATTCCGAATTCAGAAAGTCACGTTTCTTCGCTGAAATAACGTCAACTTTTCGAAGAAAATCATCGAATTGGATGCATTTTCGGAAGTCTGAATCGCACTGCTGGTCTGGATTTCCAGTCTCCCCCGACCCGCTGGCGCCGGCGCCGCTTTTATAGACGAGCATCAAAGACTTTAAAACCCTATTCACATAGAAGATCAAAATAATTGTCTAAAAATTATCGAAAAATGTAATGCCCACATCAACAAAGTCAATGGCTGTGAAACATTTTTGTTTATTTTGAAAAAACTCTTGGAATTTTTTATGATGTTGAAATTGGTTACATCATAAAAACAGAAAATTTAAGTCAATTATATTTTTGTTTAATAAGTACCTACCTAGAGGGAATGGGGGGAGGTCTTTGCCCAGCAGTGGGGCACAATAGACTTGTAATAATAATAATAAATAAAGTACCTACATAAAGAATAAATATTTTTCTAACCTCTCATTAGGTAGCCACCGAATGGCGCCCCGACCCGGCGAGAAGGCGACGCGGCAAACCGAGACGGAGGTGGCGGGACGATCTCTACAAATTTGCAGCTGACTGGGAGATACTGGCACAGGATCGTGACGTCTGGTAGGAATAGGGGGAGGCCTTTGCCCAGCAGTGGGACACAAATGGCTAAAAATAAATAAATAAACTTCTCGTTATGATTGTTATTATGTCTCTTTCTGATCAGGGTTATCTTGACTCATTATAATAATTTCGGTACCAGTTTCTCGAAGTCCAAGCAAAAGACTTTCCTTAGAATCTGCGCATCTAATACGAACAAAAGGAGGAACGTTAATTGCCCCAATGCAAACAAAAACACCGCTTTTATGTCGGGGAAGGAAATCACCGGGCATTCTTGAGCTACGTTTAGGCTGTCTTACATAACTAGTTTTATTTCTATATACCTTTCAGGTATATAGAAATAACTTTAGGTCTTCTAAAGTTTAATGATTTTTTCCAAATATTTCTTCAAGTAAAAATTGATTAGAGACATCAAGGTGGAATCAGAACGGTTCACTTTTCGTTTATTTCTGTTCTTCATTCGGCATCTTTCACTAAGAATGGAGCGTCTGAACAAGGAATGAAAGAAAAATGTTTAATTTGCATATTTCACTCGCACTCCGAATGAACGAAAAATGAACCGTCTGAACATGAAAGAGAACGTTCACTCAGAGTTGACCATCCAAGACGCACGACTTCATTCGATGCCTAAAAAAAATTGACAGAACATGACAGACAAGAAGACAGTGAATGTTCTTTTCTATATCATTCCGTCTAAACTGTGTGAACTGATGAAAGCAAAATGAATCATTAATTCTAGTGAACATTCATTCTAGTGAACCGTCTGATATCACCTTTAGTTACTTTATAAAAAGTTACATGGCAAATGGCTCACTCGAACAGACAGCTAGCTATTAGGACCATACCAATGAGGTTACTACCATACTAATATGTATTAATATACTATACTAATAATGTATTTAAGTAGTATATCAGTCATGTGGTTCCCATAACACAAGCTCTGCTTAGCTTGGGGCTACATGATGCTGTGTGAACTGTCCAGCGTTATTTATTTTTTATTTATTTATTTTTATACTACCAGATGCAGAAACATGCTGAGTCGACTAAAAAGTTAAGCGCTCGTGGCGTAGTTCGCGTCTGTGCTTTGTAGGGCACGTAATATTGTCGGTCCAGGTTTTTAGTCACTAAACCATGACGGAGGCCTTCAGGCGTCCTAACAACTCCGTCACCAGAGTTAGCTACTAGCTTCTTCTTCTTCTTCTTCTTTTGTATGAGCAAGTGGCCAACTCTAGTGACGGAGTTTTTGGGCCGCCTAAAGGCCTCCGTCATGGCTTAGCCACTTAAAAGCCGGGACCGACAATTAACGTGCCCTCCGTAGCACGGAAGCTACTAGCTACTAGCTCATACGAACAAACAAACTAAAAGGTGTGAACGGATCTCGAAGACGTTTTTTTTCGCAATTGATTTATTTCCTTCGCTTTCAAAGCTGATTTCGCTATTTTCTTGCAAAAAGCTTCGTTTACTACCGGCATTTTATAACGACGTCTGTAATTTATCACAGAAATTCCTTTTACGATTGCATTTGAACATGCAGTCTTTCACAGGGTTTTTCTTAACTGAATTTATACTTTTTACCTACAAAAGTAGTTTTGCACTCATGGTAAAACAGACCTTTCTACTAAATGATTTAGAGCGGTTTTACATATAGGTGTACACTGTACACACTACAGTTAAAAACCTGTGTTACAGGACAACAGTGCTCCACTCCACGGCAACTAAGTATGTTTAACTGTAGGTTGGTAAACAGACGGCACTTAGTTAAACAATGTGAATACAGATGGAGAAACAAAAAAAAAATAGCTTACCCTAGTACATTTATATATGAAAATTGAGAAAAACTAACCAAAACAATAATACGATACAGACGGTGAGGAAGTGTTTAAGTGACAATACAAGTTATGTGAATAATGTGCATCGTTTAATCTTATATTTATTTGATTTTGTTAATCCACCGCATCGCTTAGAACTGCGAAGATAGAGTAGCCGTTGTAAAGGGCCTGAAAAAAAAGATTACATACATAATTAATAATGTAGTCAATTGGTGAACGTGAGTCGTGAATATTATTATGTTGCAAGAACGAACAGAACCAATTACATTAATGTTGTAAACTTTGCTCCCGTAATGATGGTGGTAATAATGATGAGAGTTTAACTAATAAATGCAGAAATAATTTTTGACGTGATAACGTCAATCGATGAACGCCGGCTGCACTCACGAAAAAGTGTCACGTTCCGCCTGTCCCGAGCGTGCAAGCGAGAGCGCGGAACAAGCGATAGTTCTAGCGAGACCACGATCGTTCATCAATGTTTTCTTATGACGTTATCACGTAAAATTACCGTCCTTAAAACGACTTTACAAACTACCATTTTTCAAATACGACTGGTTCCTGAGATTAGCGCGTTCAAACAAACCAACTTTTCCTCATATTGGTATAGAAGATGTGAAATTTTATTAGGTAACTCCTCTAATATTAGTGCGATTTTCTAGAAATGTACTACACTACACTGACCGCTCCATAAGTCTGCATATTGATGACGGCGACTCCACCGGCGCTCATCTGGAATGGTCGCTGTGCTACCGTGATGATGAGCAGCAGATTCTTTTGAAGATCCACCGGCCAAGATGTCCAGTCTGAGTCGTAAGCTGCTTGGGCTATGTTCTCACTCTGATAAGATAATAACTAGTGCTTCAGACAAAATAGAATAATTAAAAGAGAAGTAGTAAAAAATGAAATAAAAATGAAATATAATCACGTTATCTCTCAGATCTTTTTAGGCATCTTTATGATCCTTTGAAGATGTCTAAGGCGGTAGTCAGAGAGGTATGTCCAAATATATATTTGGTACAGAAAAGGTAGTAAGATCCCTTTTTAACCACTGAGGTGAAACCGAGAAGGAGGGTAATGTGTTTGACCTGTATGTATGTAAGTATATTATGTGTGTATGCCCTCGATTAAAAAAAGTTATTCGGTGGCTAGGACGGTCCCAGTATCTCATGGTCCAAGTCGCCTGTGCTCTCCTTCCTATGTCCGGTCAATGCTCAACGGCTCTACCGATTTTGATAAATGATACGTCATTAGATTAGTCTTGATGGCGCTAGCGCGGATACTCGCGCAGTGATCTGGGTGCATAAAATTCTTAAAAAATCAAGATGTAGATAAGTACCTACTTACCTTTTCTATTAGATCGCTACCGAGAGAGCAGTAGATATACGCGTTCAGAAGAGCTAATGCTAGGTAGACGATGAATCCAAAAACGACTGATATCTGATCTAACGTGATCTGAAAAAGTAAATTAATATTTTGACCATCATCGTTAAAATTAATATAAAGTAAAATATTATATAACAAAAACGATTTCGGATTTCAAGAAGAAAATCTACGTCATAATAAAAATCATATAATAATTATAAAGTAAATATACTAAAAGTAAACAGACAATGTAAAATATATGTATGAGTATTGCTTACGTTTGTAACCAATACAGCATTGATGCATAGTTCCAGAGTAACTGCGAAGTTCTGAATCAAGAAGTACTCTTTTAACATGCTCTCCAATGCATTAGAGTATCTGAAAGTGAATATAAATATAGCAATCATCATCATCATCTCAGCTGTAGGACGTCTACTGTTGGTCATATGCCTCCCTCAAAGATTTCCATGTATTGGGGTTGGAAGCGGCCTGCATCCATTGTCTCTTCATTATAAATAAGTCTTCATTATAAATGTGTCGTCTTTCATTATAAATAAGTCTATTAAATTTTGCAAAATAATAAACTTTTTATTTTGAGACTGTTTGACAAAAAAAAATACATTTTACTTAACTTATACTTTTTACATAACTTCTTATTACAAATGGGCATAAGCATATTATATCCACTCAAACAAATACCTATCAAGCGGACCACCCCAGTTCGATATAAAAGCTTACCCCAATAAACGTATGTGTTTCCTGATAATCCGTTTCAATTCTACCCTCACAATCAGGTCATTCTGCTTCGTATACTTCAATCCCCGAATCTTTCTCTGCATGTCTTCCAACTGATCACACAAGTATATCAACAAACTACAGACCAACCCCTGCATTCCCATCGCCCGATACATGAAAGGAACTATAAACAACACAGCAAGTATTTGCGTTGACAGCAGTAAACTCATTTTGTTTTTGTATGCATCAAAAGGCATCCATGCGTCTATAGACATCTCATTATTATACAGCGCAGCCAAACTAAATGTGGCTATGATAAAAGTACTCAGAGACGTTATCATAACAAGTAGTTTGATCATGTTGTCTCTGTTCTTCCTGGTCACTTTGTCACCACTCCTCATGATATCATCAACTAAGATTTTCAGCTTATCTCGCTTGATAACAAAGAATACTACTTTAAAGAAGTAATTATAGGAAACCACACTTATATCGATATTTGAGAGAAAAACAATGATATCGCTTGTACTTTCTACAGTTTTTATCCCAGAAATAACGAAATATATAATCATGAAGCAATTCAGGCTCCTCTCGTATATTTTGTAGAGTTTATTTTGAAAAGTCGATGCATTTTCGTCAGGCCATAATCCAACAATGAAAAGAAATTTCAAATTAAATTCAAAAAAATCTTCTGTTACCAGAAAACGATTTATGATCGTGAGCACCATTTTGCAAATGATTAGGAAATCGGTAAAAGTCAAGCAAATAGTTACTTATAAAAGTTTCTCAATTAAACTACAGAATTAACACGATAAGAAATCCATTTTGACAGGATAATAATAATAATATAATAATGCTGGACATTTCGCACAGCATCATGTAGCCCCAAGCTAAGCAGAACTTGTGTTATGGGAACCACATGACTGATATACTACTTATAACCTATTTTTTTTGTAAATAAATACATATTATATATAGAAAACACCCAGACCAGAGACAAATATTTGCAGATAATACAAACATTTGTCCCACGGCGGGGATCGAACCCGCAACCTCTTGCGTAAAAGGCGGGCCTTCACAGACGTCGTCGTCGAGGATCAAACAAATCAATGTATATTATATTTACTTAGGAGTGAGTTACCAGGTGCCAGAAAAGTATTTATAGATAGCGGTTCAGCCTATGCAGAAAGGCCCTTAGAAAGGTACATTATAAAATGTGTATTTTTCATATCATTGAAATAATTTATTGAATAAGAGCAGTGGCTCCAAAGATTATCATTCAAACACACGTACAAAATTCACTCACACCCCCTT
Source organism: Camptogramma bilineatum (assembly GCA_958496255.1). Taxonomy (NCBI): domain Eukaryota; kingdom Metazoa; phylum Arthropoda; class Insecta; order Lepidoptera; family Geometridae; genus Camptogramma; species Camptogramma bilineatum. The sequence continues at coordinate 1,842,346 of OY292472.1, forward strand.
ATTTATGAAAGATGTTTAAAATTGAACACTGGTTAAACAACGCCCTGTCTCTGTTTGTCACTATCCACAAATAAAGACAGGACGTTGTTTAACCAGTGTTTAATTTTAAACATGTTTCATAAGTAAGGCCCTCTATTATCTATATTATCTATATTTTTATCTTACCGAACAAGATTAAAAACAAGCTACAAGCAGACGTAACGGAGTTCCAATACTGTAACGTGATTCCAGTGCATAGAAAGGTAGAATTAGTCTTGTTAACTGAACAATTTCATAACTTAAATTCATTTCTTCCAGTAGAACATAAAATAGTTACAAGAAAACATACTCAAAACAAATTATCTATACCTAAAATGAGAAACTTTTATGGTCGACGTACCACTAAATTTCTCATTCCAACCTTAATTAACGCTATTCCCTATTCATTCCGAAATGAAATAAATAGTAAAAATTTTAAAATAAAATACAAACAATATTACATAAAGAAAAACTTATAACTTCCCTAAAATAAAAAATAAAAATAAATCATTTTGAATATAAATTTTGACGAAACTTTCAGTTCATAACCTAACTTTATAATAATAACGATTTCTACTATTATTTACAACAACCTAAACTAAAACTAAAAATATGAAATTGAATCATCCTGTATAACATCTTGTTTACCATTTTATTCTAAGCGCAGCCAGTGGTCGGCCTGCGCTCGCACAATATGCAACCGACAACAATCTCGCTCTAACTGTCCACAAGCGCCATGCGCGGCTGAGACGGAACGCGCCACTGACTGATGCATTGTTGTTTATATCGCCTCATGCACTTATTTCTAGCCGTGTTATAACTTCTAGCTATATTACTTACATAAATACCTCCAGAACTACGTGAATACGATACCTATGCCATTGCCTACTTATTTTGATTGTTTATTATAGTATCTATGCTAGCTATTTCAACTTTGTATGTATACTACCTACTTACCTATGTATTTACGACGGATGTGAGTGTCTACTCAAACCTATTAAGGTTTTCAGGCACAATATTTTGTTAAAATAAGTACCTACTTTATAATATGAAATAAATAAAAAAATAAATAAATAAATATAAAAATTAAAATGCTGTCAAAGTAGATTTAATAGCTAGCCGGTAAAAACCTGAGTAGTGCTCAGTTAATGGTGGTGTAATCGCTTAACTTCGAAAGTGCACGGCGAGTAATTTGAACAGGAAGTTTGCTTGAACTTATAAACTAATTCTTGGGTTCCTAAGACGCAAGGAACATAAAATAACGACCATAATTTGATAAACATCAAGAATGACTAGTCTCAAACCTCAAATTGGTCTCAAACTATCAAAACGATCGCTTGGTATCTTTTGTAGAGTTCGGTCTCGTTGAGATGAGATTTACAGAGCTGGCGTGGTCTTTATTGTCATATTTGACAGTTTGAGACCGATTTTGGTCGCTATCAAAGATGGACAATCAGCCCCATCGAGTTGTGTTGGCTGAGTGCGATAGTGCCTGGAATACAATCCTTTAAATTAATTAAATTACTATTAAATTAAAATTAAATAAAAAACTTGATGGTCTTGAAACGGCTAATCCGATTTTGATTAAACGTGTCTAAGAACCATCGCTAAAAACCTGCTTTTAATTTAAAAAAAACTCGGTCACTCGGTCAATAAACTAGTAGTTACGACCAGAAAAAAACGCAAATCGTATTCGTGAAAATTGCAACTGAGTGAAGACTTAGAGTTGACCTAATTAACTCTTTCAATAGCTAGTTGTCTAACCCTGACATGGTAAGCGATATTGTGTGGCAAGACTTTTGCATATACCCTATAAGGGCTAAAACACAAAACTGCGAATCGGTGCGATGCGAATTCACAACGCAGAAAGTCAAAAGTCAAAAAGTCAAAAGTCAAATTCATTTATTCAATAAGGTCACTAGTGTACCACTTTGAAACGTCTTAAGAAAAGAAAACTATACTACGCTGAATCTGTACCAATGTACATAGATTTCTGCGATGCGATGTCAAAAAAATAAAAAAAATTTTAACTAGGTTTTAACAGAATGTACTTATTCTTTTTTTATCAAATGAAGTGTGCAGTCTTTAACTGTACTTTTGATGACACTGCGATTGGTACGAGCGCGCGTTATAGGTACCTATTTCTTATATTTCACACATTTTAATATTCATTGTGGATTGTATGTAACCGACGAGAAGGAAACATCAACGGTTTATGTACAATAAACGTATCGATAGTGATTGTGATCTATTCTCTCCACACTCAATCTGCAAGTGTATAAACCCTACATGAAGGCTTCTTAAAAGAGGCGTTCCAACTACCTTGATAGATACATCAATACGGCTACAGAAACTTACTGATATTTAAAGTAAATTCTAAAACAAAAACCACTACAAAGACGCTCAAACTTTGCAATAAAACTTTGCGGCGCCGCGTGAACTCGAGTTTCAAAACTTGTAACTTGCTAGGGCAGATGTTTCGTACGACCACTGGATGGGGATTAAGTTTTTTAAGGCTTTTAGAAATGAGAGTAAACGCAAATAAATTATGGAAGAAATTATATCACTAGAAAATGTCCCACGAACTGTGCGTTGTAGGGGGCTAAGCAACTGAACAGCGAAGAAGGAACCTCCTCCTCCTCAGTCGATCCGTCATTGTTGAAGATCGTGACTCCTTCCCATGATCGTGTGGATGGTTGATCTCCATTTGGAGCGATCTGTGGCTAAATGCTCTGTTCACCGGCATTTCAAGTTGCTCCGATACCTGGTCACACCAGCGCTTGGGCTGCGTCCTCTAGGTCTTTTGCCTTCTATCTTGCCTGTCACAATAAGTCTCTCGATATTATCGGTGCTTCGGCAATGTGGCCAAAGTAATTTAAAATTCTGTGCAGGCAAGTAGTTGATAGACGCTTTTTGGAACAAGGAATTTAAACTTCAAGAAATAAAATTGATTTTCACGTTACAGTCGTCGTCGCAGAACTATAGTCGTATTGCTCATTATACGGACTAAAAGTGAAGGAAAAAATGTCATTTGTCCTTCAATTTTGACATAAAACGTGTCAAAACTAATCAAAATTGAAGGAAAAATGACATTTTTTCCTTCAATTTTAGTCCGTATAATGAGCAATACGACTATATACGCCGTCATATAAAGACTAAAGGATGACTCACGCTAGGCTGTGCCAGGTTCGAGCCGAGCTTTGGCCGTAGCACGGTCACAGAGCTGGCGTTGTCCGTTGCTCGGCCGTCACTAGGTATAGCGTGAGTGTGTTCATATAATATATCAAATGTAATGTACCTAATAATTCGTTGACCGTGCTGCGGCCGACGCTCGGCTCGGAACCGATACGGTCTAGCGTGAGTCATCCTTTGCACCTGAATAGTGAAATGCCACTTAGTTTAAGTGGTGCTTATCATTGACATTAACTATCATTAACTGTAATTTTTGAAAATGATTCTGAAGAGTAAGAACGTCTCAAATAGATACTCAAATAGTGAAATCTCAAAGAGTAAGTTTCAAATATTTGAGTAGCGTTTCAGTGTTCGGGCAATATAATGTTACAAAAAAAGTGATAGAGAACTAAAACGAAAGTTTATTTTCGAATGTGTACCAAGATAGTCAACGAATTCCTATGAGGAATATTTCCATGTAGGTAAGTATTATTTGCAATCGCCAGTTAGTAGCGATTACACTATCCAATTTGTAGGAAACCGATCTAGAATCATCGCTCTGTCTCGCTCTTTCGCCTACAAATTGCGTATTGTGCATCTTACTTTTTTCTTCCTACATTTGACAGAAGTTGGCAACAGTAAGGATAATTAAAATGGGATGCACAATACACAATTCGTAGGCCAAAGATTGAGACAGAGCGATGATTCCTAGATCGGTTTCATACAAATTGGATAGTGTATTCGCTACTCTAAGAGCCTTCGGTATGATCAGGTGGCTACGCTCACTGTTTCCTCTAAACTAACGAACTGAAACTCGAACACAAAGTGAAGGAGAGACAAATTGGACCAATATATCTCCGAGATACTGCGTTCTCTCTACAGAGTCATTCTGTAAACTCAAATATTGCCTCCTGACACTTTAAAAATCATCTAGTAAAGATGTAAAGGCCTAAGTGGTGTCAGGAGTAGAAAAGGACATAAAATTACTGTTAGTTATTACGGTTTACATTAACGCGAGCAAAGCCGCAGGCAGCTAGTTTAACACAATATTCTCCAAACACACAATCTGGATCACTATTGTGAGAATTCTTAGAGCAGTTAAAACTTTATCCAGACACACAACTTCGTGTGATCGTAACCTTCCATGTCTGAAAGCTTAGAATAATTTATTACTTGTAATTTTGTACGAGTGATTTAGCTGATATCATTCGCATGTAGAGCTAAGAAAGATTAGATCTGTAGCCGTACCATGAACTCTGAGCAATGTTAAAACTAGCTGAAACATGACAATGAATGTCATTCCTAAAGCAGTAAGCCTGTTTTAAGCTTGTTTTAACTTTGCTCTAGGAGTTCATGGTACGGCTACTGGTATTTTGAACCACCTGGTTTTTAAACACGAAGATTAAAATTAAATTTCGAAGGATCTAGCTAGGTCTCATAACTGGGAAAATTCGTTTTCTCGCCATTTTCACGCAAAAAAAAAAATACCAATGCAATGTGGTTCATAATTTCGGCGGGAGTTGTTGATTGAAGTTAAGTACAAACCTTTTTTTTTATTATTACATACTTTTTGGTGATATTTGTAGTTTTTTAAAAATAAAACGTGCATCGTAATTAAAAAGAGTAAGTTCACGACAATATCCCAACAATATCCTCAACAGTGGATGAATCGAATTACTTTGATGATCAAATAGCGGCCTTTAGGTACACGTAAAGTTTAAGCGCGGGAAATAGCACGCGCCATTCCATCCTTCGCTCCAAAACCTTACGTGTAGTAGATGCGCGAGGCCTGACAGTTCGATCTGGCATGTCAACAGACAGTTTTTGTAAGACTTTTTTGCACGCATCACCGTTCATAATCGTACCACGCGCCGGTCTAAACTGTGACAGTAATTAGCACGACAGTTTTATCCGCGGTTAAAACTGCACAGATTTATCCGTGGTTCGGAACGCAGTCCAGATTCGCGGTTAAAACTCTACCGTGTAAAGGCCGCTATTATAGGCGGTGTATAAAAGTAAACCCAACGCATGATCACTTTTATGTAGTCAATACTTGACTTAGTTGCAAGACCATCGTAAAATGTTGTGCCCCCTGATGGTCTATCTTTAATAGCGACCAAAATCGGTCTCAAACTGTCAAAATGACAGTTCAGTGACCACGCAATTAGTTCTGTCACTATCCTCTCAACGATATCGAACGCGACAAAAGATACCTACGCGATCATTATAACAGTTTGAGACCAATTTGAGGTCGAGACAAGTTAGACAATCAGCCCGCTGGTTTCCTCTCTATGTTTTCAGTTCAGAATAAATATATTAATGCACGGACTCGAACTCAGATGTCCTTTGAATTGAAAGTTAAAATAAAGGTGATCGCACATTTGTAAAGACTCCATTACTCCGGGGCAACACTGTGCGGCATTGCGGCATGCCACAAAGCCGCATGCTACAGAATAAAAATGTCGCACATTGTGGCAAGAACCGTGCTACATGGCAACACCTTGCGTCATGTGGCAGACTGACCCGAGCACGATGTTGCCTCGGCGTAAAATAGGCTGCCGCATGCCACTAATACCGCAAATGCTTTCTATTTGTAGCATGCCACAAGATGTCACATGTCACAATATGTAGCATGCGGCACTGTCGCACGTTGTTGCCTCGGTGTAATTCAGACTTAAACATCGCACATTGGTGATGCATGCGCCGTATTGACACCTACCGCCTTTTATGAAATACGGCTTGTACGGTGCGGGTGAAATACGCGAGCTTCATAATGATTTCATACGGCGAATTCTAAATGCGGCAGCTACGATACTGACAAACATGCGATTCTTAAGTACCATCCATTCGGCGAACATTGCGCATTTACTAGGAAAAATGTAAAATATATCTAAATGTTTATAATTCTGCAAGACGAGTAAATAATAAAACCAGAAATCAGAATTTCAAATCAGCAACTGAATTAATTCGTAAAAGTAAATAGAACTACTGTTCTGTCTAAATAAAAGCGTTTCTCAGCTCTACGAATATTAAAATGTTCCACAGAGACTAAAAGCTGTAACATTATGCTAATGACAAAATGGGCTTTATTACATGGAAGATAAAGATGATTTTAATTCAGCAATTTATTTCAATCATAGCTGTTCTATAGTTTTAGCTTTTCGAATTATTGTAATGTAGGGTACTTGGTAAGTTTGTATTGGTTCTGTGCTCCCAAAAGTTGTAAAGTTGTAAATCATATTATCCAAATTGTTTACAAAAGTTGGAAAACTATTTTCGGCTATCGGTTTATCGGTAGAATTAATACGATATCTTTAGTTTAAAATTTAAAATCTATTTAGAGAAATATAAATGTGTTTCTATGGATTTAACATAAAGTGCAACATTTTAAGCTGCTGTTGCTGACAGCTTTTAGACTTTGATATCTTGTATATTAACTGCATTTTTCGTAAAAATTTGCAACGTTAGACCTCGTCTAATCTAAGAAATATTTTAGAAAACGGCGATAGGCTAACCTGTTCCATGGAACAAAATAAGCTATTGCATAAAATTGTGTTTGGACTTGTCTCTGGCAACACCAAGGCATTTATTTCCAGAAAGCTCTCACCACGCTTTTTAACCAACTTCAAAAAAAGGAGAAGGTTCTCAAGTCGACGGAATTTTTATGTAAGTTCACCGATTACTCGGACACGCCTCGACCGATTTAAGAAAAAAAAAATTGGAAGGGTATAGGTAGGTACTTTCCGATTGGTGCCACAAAAATTTGGTGTGGATTTGTTGAGAATCTTCGGAGTTATGAACAGAAATGCACCTCGAGAGTGCAGAAAATTGCTTAGCTTAAGTAAAACATAGCATTACATATTTTTAAACATTTTAATTTAGCCACTTGTTTAATTGTTAAATCAAACAAGGAGATTCAGTGTGCGACTGTTTCCATTTATTGTCCTAAAACAAATTTGTTTTTTTTTTAAAGACTTATGTAAAGGTGGTCTCGTCATCATCAAATCAAGGATTCGATGAAAAAATCCCAGCTAAATAGGCAGTTTTGTAATAGTTTGTATAAAAAATATCCAATTTATTATTAAGTATTAAGTATCTTTCTGAACGTAGGCATAATAGCCTCTTTGAAAACTTTCCACAGATTAAAAACCCCCTGGACACGATTCTTTACGAAACTTCATGAAACATCGCTCGTTACCCGAGTTCGTTTGAGTAATAGCTTTCTGGGGTAATTTATGGGGAGGGTGGTAATATACCCTTGAATTTACGTTTGGACAGTCAACCTTAAAAAGGATTGGGGTTTTTGAAATACGGAGACTGTATCGTCAAATATATTTTTATCTGATGATTCAGGCCTACACTGAACTCAGTAGTCAACTGATATAATAACAATTTATATATTGATATTAATTTGTATATTACTTATAACAATTTATATATTGATATTAACTTCTATACTTACTATTATTATAAAGAGGTAAAGTTTTTTTGTATGTAGGAGGTAATCTCCGAAACTACTCATCCGATTTCAAAAACTCATTCACCAGTATTTAGAATGAACTCTCAGGATGAACATAGGCTAATGTTATGTAGGTACCTACCTCACGTGCAACGCCGCGGGCAGAAGCTAATCATCAATATATCTGGATTTGATTTCGTCGATAATCAACTCTCGTGTAAATGAGTTACGGTGATTAATTGCGAAACTGGGTACTCAAGTCGACATTTCATTTCATCATTTCATCGTTGAACACTTTGCCTAGTGATTTTCACACTTTGCCTAGTGAGCTGTCAATTGAGATATAGTTCGCGTCATGTATAAAAGGGCTGGAAGAAAGTGGAGGGGTGTGTTTTGTCTCATGTTTGACATTTGATTTGATGATTGCGTAGGTATATCTACTACTCAAATAATCAAATGTTTTTGAAGTAAAACTTCTTTACGCACGCTTGACTTTGGGAGTAAGCTGGTGAATGCGTGACGAGAGCGTTGCGAAAAGTGTGATCGGGCGAGGCGAACGGAAGTTTTACTTCAGTCGTGTGGTAGCACACTCGTTTTTTTTTTATTTCGTTGAACCTCTATTACCCACCTGTTTATTACCACAATAAGCATAATCACAGATACACTTACTCCGCTGGCTCAGTGACCCGAAGTGGGTCTTGGCCTCCGACAAAAAAAGACGCCATCTACTCCTATCTTGAGCTAGTTCGCGCCAATCCCCATTGTAGAGAACTTGCAGGTCCCTCTCTACCATGTCCCTCCAGCGATATCGGGGACGTCCAACGGGGTGGCGTCCTATAGGACAGCCAAGATAGCTTTCTGCACCATGCGATCTTCCCCCATCCTTTCCAGATGGCCAAGCCAGCGAAAATCACATATAGATAGAATATTGAAACTGGCCGTACCAAAGTGAGTATTGTGACGGTTATCGTTTCATAGAAATACAACTATAATCATCATTACCTAATACAATATTTCATAAGTAATTTTCATGTAGGTGACATCAAAAACAATTGAAGGTCTGTGTACCCTTCGATTGATCGATAAAGACCAATTATTTTCAACTTTGGCTCTCATTTCCTTCCTTTTGATTTTGTAGTATATTTATCCGCAAGAAAAGAAGAAATTTTGTTACAAATCTAAAGGATATTTTAAAACAAAATAGTATAAGTACTTACCTACTTTTACAATTAGATCGATAAAGAACAATTACTTATTTTCAACTTTGTCTGTCATTTCCTTTCTTTCGATTTTGTATTATATTTATCCGCAAGAAAAGAAGAAATTTTGTTACAAATCTAAACGATATTTTATAACAAAATACTTACTTACAATAAAAAAATGGTTGTCTGTAAAGTCGGTTTACGGACGATAATTTTACGTGATAACGTCATAAGAAAATATTAATGAACGATCGTGCCTCTCTATCGCTTGTTCCGCGCTCTCGCTTGCACAGGCTCAGGCGGAACGTGTCACTTTTTCGTGCGTGCAGCTGGCATTCATCGATTTATAAGACGTTACGTCAAAAATCATGCTGTACAAGTACTGAACGAAAATTCACGGTTTTGCATTCCAGTCAAATTCTTCTTCTTCTTCTTTCGTATGAGCAAGTGATCAACTCTGGTGACGGAGTTTTTAGGCCGCCTAGAGGCCTCCGACTTAAAAGCCGGGACCGACAATTAACGTGCCCTCCGAAGCACGGAAGGCATTTTACTGTTCAAATAAAATGCTAGCTCAGACCTTCTCTTTGAACAATAATAAAAAAGTACACCTCAGCACAATACGATTACAAAACGCGCGAAACCGTAGAACCCATATTTGCATCATCACAAAATGAGTTTTCCTTCCTACCTCCTCCATTATGTAACACTGCGCTTCCTTAGTATTCCCGTGGCCCGAGTTGTGAGCCCGGCCACAGAGCATAAAAGTATTCCGTACATATTGACCACTTCAGGACTGGGCACACTGAGTTTTTACAGCGCGTTTATATCAATACAAATGCGATACGAACGTCGTGTGCCCACTCTCTTCAAGTCGGCACTTCCCGGCTTGTTCTTAAGTGTGCGTCGCGAATGATTCGTCACACATGCCACGGGCTGTGTGTGGACGTGTTTGCTCACTGTGAAAATTCGCCGCATACGATCGTTGCGAACGCCGCCTTACTGCGACTACTGCGAGCAGTGCGCTCCGTGTCAACGGACGGGTGTTTTTGCGTTGCGCGCTCATGCGCACCGTGCGTGGCTGTTTGCATGTTCAGATTGAGCGTGTCGTTCAGGACGCATGCATAATGTACTATCGTATGCTTCAGGTTGAAGCATGCGTGACGAACCATTCGCGATGCACGCCTCGCGATGTCTGTACGCACCTCTAGGTTACTTCACATTACCTATCATAAAGCACCTAAAGCATTGCTAGGTTGACATCTACCTACACTAATATAATAAACGAAAGAGATTGTGTTTTTTTTTTGTTTGTTTGAACGCGTTGATTTCTAAAACTACCAGTCGGATTAAAAAAAATATTTCTGAGTTTGATAGCTTAATTCTTGAGGAAGGTTATAGACTATTTTTTTAATAAAAGGGTGGGCGAAACCACTGGGCACAGCTAGTTCTGAATCATGGGGTAAATCTCATAACTACAAACTTTAAAATAATAGTGTCCTGTCACATCTGAAATACTATATAAAATATTGACCCCCAACACTTGTATTCAGCAACAGTTTCATTTAATTTCGAATTATTCAAACAAAAGCCACATTGACCCTTACGTACTATAAAATAGAGTTTATTTCTCTTCAGTGTTTGGTATAAAGTGGAAAGTACCCATGACGTAAGAATATAAGAAGCCCAATACTTCAGAGGTGAGTCTGCGTAGAATCTTAATGTATAGGGCTCTTGGTAATACTGGTATCCTAAGTGCCTAAGCACACTATGCGGAAAAAACGCAACTGAACTTTGGCATTATTACGCTTGCGATACTATTTCAAGTACTAGCAACACATTTGCCGAAATTACGTCACCTTTTGGCGTAACTTCGGTCGGGCGAAAGTTACACATTATACGCAACGGCATTTCAAACGTCCTCGACAGATCCTCACCAAATTTTCGTTGTAGCACCAATCGGAAAGTATTTTTACTCTCTCAAACAAAAAAATAATTTTTCAAATCGGTCGAGGCGTCTCCAAGTTATCGGTGAACATACATTAAAAAAAGCAAAAAAAAAGATTGTGACGAATTGGGAACCTCCACCTTTTTTTTGAAGTCGGTTAAAAAGACAGCCAACTTCCTCGCGTAATTTCCACGCTTATGGTGTCATATCACCAGAAAACGTCGGAACGTAAAATTCGCAGCCGCGGAATTTCGGTCGCGTGACTTCAGCATAGTGTGCTTAGACACTAAGCCTTGCTGAGGAAAAAATGGACGTAAAAGTTGAGTTACTACGAGTTTGTGGTCAGTTTGTCGGGTTTTTGGGACGCCCGAGTAGAATAAAAAAATACTTTGCAAACTTTAGTAACCTAGGAAAAATTTAATGAAGCTTTTGTTCCTAGTAAGAATATAACTTATTAATAATACTAATAAATACTTAATGCGTTTCTACAGGTTAACAAAGTGTGTTATAAGCCTATGTCTATGACATTTTGGAGAAAGGCCAGGTCAAAAGCACCCTAAACCGGCGAGCTTGTATGAAAAATGTGATGAGAGTGAATGAGGCGAAAGAGGTGTGACAGGATCGTAGCAAGTGGAAGTCCGTGGTCTCTGCCTACCCCTGTGGGAAAGAGGCGTGATTTTATGTATGTATGTTATAAGCTGACCTTAATTTTTGAGACCACCCCTAGACCAACTCGGCTTACCCATGGAAATAACCGTTTTTTACCAAACTGATGTTTACAATCATAAATTGTTCCGAGCACATAAAACGCGAATATCTATCGTATCCACAAAAGTACCACAACTTGAGTCAACAAGGAAAGTTTTCATCCCTGTATCGATATCGAAGGAAGCCCCATGGGAATGAAACCGTAGGAAAAATACGTAAACAATATGCTGAGAGTAATAAAATATTCGATAAAACTTAAACCTGAGTAGTCATCCCACGTGAAGTTAGGTTAGAGCTGAGTCTGGACCTTTTGGCGACTCCCAGCATAGACGCAGCAACTAGAGCTTGCTGTTTATGTTTTAGGCCTACGTTTTCTATCTACGAGTACCTATGAACCTAGGTGGGTAGGGATAAATTGTGATTTCGATTTTGATATCACAATTTTTTTTATTTAATTTTAGGTAGGTTCCCTACTATTTTTTATTGTTCTTATGCACTGCCCTCTATCTTAATAAAATTCTGATTATTTTGATATTTTTTTGTTTTTTTTGGAGTCACCTGGATATTAGCTATAATTGAACCCGATAGATGGTACATACCTACTTGTTGTCGAGACCCCATTTTATAAAATTTTAAATAGACATAGCACTTAGTCTACTTTTTTACGCAAAATTAGCTGCATTTGTGGAATATGTGAATAGGCTAAATAAATATATTTGGGCGTGATAGATCAAAAGTATTTGAAGGTGACAAAGGAAGAGTGCGAATTTTGAGAGGAGAAATACTAGAAAATATTGGAAATTCTAAAATTTCTAGTAGGTATTTCTCCGCCAATTTTCAGATTGTTCACACGAAAGCCACCTCTAAATCCTCCGAACGAAGCCTTTTCTGTTCGCATTCTGTTCGGCGCTTGAAACGTTAGGTATTAGGTATGACGTCTGCTTCCGCACAGACAATTTTCCTGAGGATGTTCCGTAGCACGTCTCGAAGGCCATCAAGATTCTGATTATGTTCGCGATAGAGATCGCCAGTATGCACGAGTTTACGATTCTATCCGTGACTATAGTACCTAAAGTGTGGACAATTGTATGGAGTGAACTTAGTTTAGTCAAGTTACCGCTAGAGGCACTAAACTGAATTCCATACAATTGAGATACTTTACTATAGTCACGGATAATTAGTAAACTCGTGCATACTGGCGTTAGAAGGCACTGTTAAAGCCGGCCGCACTTTGGATCCGATTCTACATCGTGCGTGTAGGTACGTTATTGGACGTACGAATTGAACGCACATACTGGTTGTGTTTTTCTCCGTTCAAATGCCAGAAGTGACTGTTATCCGAGCACGTTACGCTGGACTAACATTGTAAGTTTTACTCACGTAAGTCCAAATGCAAAGGAAAAACAACTTACAGCGAGTTAAACACCCGTACATCGTCATAGTAAAATTTACAACTTACGTGAGTAAAACTTACATGTTGTAATTCCGGCCTTAGGATAGATTTCGTACGTTGGAACTATACGCGCATACACGCACGACTAGTTCACAATTTCGCAATTTCGCATAGAGTGTGCAAGGCCCCGTAGTATTCGGAGAGTTGGGATCGTTCGTGCGTGTTCGTACGAGTAAAATTCGGACAAAAACGCATCTAAATTGCGGCCGGCCTTACGGATTTGCCCTGCCTAGCCTGGCATAGTAAGACTGTGGACAGCGGGTGGTAAGTAGCTTTAGCGTAAACATTTAAGATGGTATAACTCGAAAAAGTTTTGAAAGTAAAATACCGCAGGAAATAGCTATTTTTAGAGTTAGGTAAATTAATTTTTGACTCAGGAATTGTGATCTTTTTGATCCAAAGCAACAAACAGTCGAATGAAATCTCCAATTTGCTAGATCGATAGGTTTGGCAAGCGCGAGCTTTTATTTCCCAATCCTTCATCATTCCACTTTTCCAAGCCATGAAACAAAAGATATTGCTTCAATTTTTGTTGGTAAAGCCCTTATTCTAAATAAACGGTGACTGTAAATAAACATACATAATGCAAGTATTAACATACATACATACATACATAAAATCACGCCTCTTTCCCACAGGGGTAGGCAGAGACCACGGATTTCCACTTGCTACGATCTTGACACACCTCTTTTGCCTCATTCACGTATTAATATGATATAAAACATAGGTACTTATAAACATGTTGGTTGATATTTCACGTGGACTATACGGACAGAATACGTAGTTTCTTTTTTTGAAGTACTTACATAATATTCTTATTTAAAATTCTCTTACTACCCTACTATCCGGGGGCGAAGAATCGATCTAGCTAGGTCTCCTATCTGGGAAGTTTCGTTTCCTCGGCATATTTACGCAAAAAAATTTACCAGTGCAATGTGGTTTGTAATTTCGGTGCAGTAAACGCGGTTTCAGTAGCTAAGCAGTCATAAGTATCGGCCTGTAACGCCGAAGGCTGCGAGATCGAATCCAAGCCATTGATAGGGTTTTTTGTATTTTTTTTTCTAGTACATACTTATTTCTTTTTTAATTTCTACCGAGCAGAGCTCGGTCGCCCAAATATTTGATTATGTTTGACTTGCAGTATACTCTACCGGCCCTAGTTTTTGAGAAACTAGACTAACGAAATTCATGTTCCATCTCAAACAGAACTCAAACCGACAAGAATTACTAAGAGTTTATCCATCATTTTAAACTTCCAAGCAACTTGGACACTTGTAAATGAATTGAGGGACTGAAAAAGTACCTCCGGTAACCATTTTGCCAATTAACGAAATTAGTATTGGTCCAAACTTTGGTCTCGAGAGTTCGATAATTCTTCCTCTGCTCGTTGTTAAGGCTGAGGTTGTAGTGTCCTAGGAGGACGAGGGAGCGTTTTAAGTATAATAATTTGTCATAATAATAATAACAACAAAACGCTCTTGAAATCTGGACCTGAGAAGTTTCATCATTTCCTAAATGGATAACAATCGTGAATAGATAAGGGCTTTATGGTAAACGCACACTTAGCCGCGCCGCAGTCGCCGCAGTCCCTGAAGCAAAGCGATCACTGCAGAGACTGCGGAGTGTGCGCACACCTTGCCGCACCGCAGTCCCCGCAGTCTCCGCAGTCATTGATTTGCTTTAGGTACTGCGGCGACTGCGGCGCGGATAGGTGTGCGAGGTTGCATAGAACTTCATAAATAAAGAAATCGAATGCGGGGACTGCGGAGACTGCGGTACGGCCCATATCTGCGTTCACCCATAGTAAGACCAAATCTGTCAGTCTGGTCTACAGTAAAGCCGTGTTGGCCGAGGGAGATAATACCTAGACATTCGATCCGAAGGTCGTAGGTTCAAATCCTGGCCGAGCATCTAGGTGTTGGGCAATTAAGCCTACTCCATCGCAAAGAATATCCCAGGCACTACAGTGCCCCGCTAAGTGTAGGCAAACATCGCCTCCTGACATTGTATAAATCATCTAGTAATGATTGTAAAGGCCTAAGGTCAACTGTCACCTACTCGTATGGAATACTTTTACTACAAGAAAATGTACATTAGTATGTATTCTGACTACTACTAGATACTCTCAAAGGATCATCTTAGATCTACCATGAGAAAATGTACATTGTTTAAATTTTCTCTTTGGTTTTGAGTATGTTCGTTTTTGTTTTTTTGACGTGATAACGTCTTATTATCAACGTAAAATTATCATCCGTAAACCAACTTTACAGTCCACCATTTTTTTTTTCTAAAACCGAAATCGCTCATCGCTCATCTCATTACCCTATCTCCAGCCTTTCAGACCAACACGCCCGCGGCCAAACAATAAAAGTTGCCTCTTCCCCGGGACCGAAACTTGTTCGCGCCACCTCAATATAATATCTTCGCGTAAATACAAGGGTTTTAGGGTGTCCGGTTATTATTTATTGAGAAAAAAAAATGGTTGTCTGTAAAGTCGGTTTACGGACGATAATTTTACGTTATAACGTCATAGTGCCAAGCGGTAGTGCCTAAGAAAATAGAGGAAAACATTAATGAGGAAAAGATAACGTTTATGAACGTTTGTGAACGATCGTGCCTCTCTATCGCTTGTTCCGTGCTCTCGGAACGTGACAATGAGTCATGCTTTTTCGTGCGTGCAGCCGGCTTTCATCGATTTAAGACGTTATCACGTCAAAACGGCGTTTTAATACTTATTTTTAACTAATAAAAGTGAAGCGCTCTTGGCGTAACCTGCTGAGACGTTCTTGATTGATCGTTGAAGTTAAGCAGCGTTGTGCGCGGTCACAATTTGGATGGGTGCCCGCAAGTGGCATTACAAGCTGAGCGCTTCCGTACTTCGGAGGGCACGGTCCCAGCTTTTAAGTCGTTAAGTCGCGACGGAGGCCTTTAGGCGGCCTAAAAACTACGTCACCAGAGTTGGCCACTTGCTCATACGAAACTTCCTTTCTTTCTAGTACTGAAAATTATTTGTAAGTTTTCCGAATCACTTGATCTTGTTTTCAATTCATAAAAATGTCTTTTGTAATATTTCATCAATAAAAATCAAAGATTCATTTATAAAATTAGCCGACCGCACTATAAAGATTTCCTATTTTAATTCTATCTACGTTCTACTATTACTGAGAACACTAAG
Source organism: Camptogramma bilineatum (assembly GCA_958496255.1). Lineage (NCBI taxonomy): Eukaryota > Metazoa > Arthropoda > Insecta > Lepidoptera > Geometridae > Camptogramma > Camptogramma bilineatum. Next base: position 1,858,477 of record OY292472.1, read on the forward strand.
CTCCCGTAAGCAGCCGTGTAATAGCTTACTTAGAAAATACTCCGAAACAGTGATACAGTTTCTTAGAACTTAATTTATATAAAAACCAGTGACTGTACGAACAAAAGTACTTACATTAAACAGAATCAAGATTGTACTGTAAGTACCTATACTAAAGGCACCTTTGAGATTTTCTCAAATCTTTTGGGAATTCATGATTATATACTCCTCAAAACAAAATAGGGCCCACTTAGAAAAACCTGACTTTAAAATAGTACCTAATGAAAATTGAATGTAGGTACAATTTATTTCAATTTTGATTTTAGGAATATGTTACCACTGAACTTAGGAATTTAGAAATATATTTTTAGAAAAAAATAAGTAGGTATAAGGACACGTTCAGAAAATGTGTTGTGGAAAATATCGAAATATTTCAAGTGGGCCCTATTTTGTTTTGAGGAGTATATTTAGAAGATGTAAAAAGGAATAATCATAGGCACGTCTATAATTATAAATACTTACATAATTCGCACTTGCACACATTTTGAGGAAGTTAGCATTCCATAGGCATGCACTCTGATAGGTGGGCATCGATCGTCACCAAGTGGGAGCCTGAAGATAGGCGGCGACGCCGAGGCAGGCCTAGAAGACGCTGGCGTGACGATATAGATGCCTTCCAGGAAGAGTGGAAGGGGGCCAATGATTGTAAGAAGTGGAAGAAGACCTTTGCCTAGCAGTGGGACACTTTGAAGGCTATATTCAAAAAAGCATTCCATAGATAAGAGGTTGCAAGCCCATTGATATTCTATTCTATACATTACATTGCATTGCCGTCTACAAGGATAAGTAGGTACTTACTGATTTCTTCACAATGCTTTCTTTCACCGTTTAGAAACACATTTTTTATACTACTACGGTAAGCAGACAAGTTTACCCACCATATGGTAAACGATTACCGTAACCTATGGACGCCTGCGACAAGAAAAGAGGACACAGGACACATCAAATTATACCTACGATACTAAAAATTAAGGGATTTACTCTCACACATTTACTTTACTCCTACACACTCGGCCAACATCCGTACCCATATTTATAATGAGAAAGTGTGTTTATTTGTTTGTTTATTTGTCCTGCTTTCACGTCAAAACAGTGCGACGGATTAACGTGATTTTTGTGTGGAGATAGTTGGAGGGCTGGAGAGTAACATAGGCTACTTTCTATGCGCGTACCACGCGAGCGAAGCCGCGGGCAGCAGCTAGTAGTTCATGAATTTAATCCATATCTTAATGATTAAAAATACATTGTAATAAAAATAATCTAAATTCAATTACTCAGCCACATTTATTACTATCAAATATCAGGCCGTTGAATCGAAATAAACCTTTATTTGCGCCCTAAGGCTAACAAATCACAGGAAATAAAAGAAAAATTGCCAATAATACGACCTTACCCTTTATCGGGGTAACATATGCTGACTCCCTAATCCGAGAGGTGGGGGAAACATGAAATAAGCTGTCCGCAGAACGGAAAAGTACGTGACAATTTTTGAGGAAGAAAAATTAAGCTTGTTTCGTAGTAAAAGATGTAGGGGAGACTGCATGGGTACGGTTGTAACATTTTTTTCTTCAGTCTTCTAATTAAATAAAACAATTAGTTTCCGTTTTTGCCGTAGGACTTGAGTGCTGAATCCTACTCTACGTAAGCGTCAGGTCCCCTGGACCAAATGCGATATTTAATGTTTTGAAACTACCAATATTTAGTACCTTTTTGGTACTATTTGGTACCTAAATCAGATTTTTTAGTACCTCGATGAATAGCGAAAAAACATGAAAATAAAGTGGTCAGACATTCTGACGTCAGGTTGTCTGGACCATATTTTTTTCACATAGTTAGAGACAATATAACTTAATTATTTCTTTCTAGATATTTAGTACCTTTTTAGTACCTTAGCGTACCTTATTTTTTTTTATTAAATAACGTCCCAGAAAAAAGTTATGGATGAAATAAATTTTGCTGTTTACGTTCTCCTTCTTATTCAGAGTAAGTAGCATTCTTATTAGTTAAAGGTCAAAATCAGTCGAAAATGCAACCTGTAGGGCCTGTAGGCGAGATCAGAAATTATTTTTTGACCAATATCAAAACTGAGACGCTTCGCTCGCTTGGTCAATTATGAATGTTATAATGCTAAGCCATAGAACTAATAGTTTACATAAGCAGCGTCACTGGAAACACTAGGTACCTACATAGTTACCTTTTCATTCGCATAATGTTATTTGTCATAAATTCATACGACATAGGTGTCTAGTCATAAAATTTAGATTCGCATAGGTATATAATTACTGGCATACCTACATTTCTGATGTCCTAATATTTTTCAAACCTAGATAATGGTGATGAGCATAATGGTGACGAAACTCAAACTTTTTGTCATACTTACTACTAACTACATTTTGATACCTAATTTTGTTAGGAATAAACCTGTACCTATGTCCTAATATTTATTGAACCTAAGGCCCCTTTCACTCTGTCGCGTGCGGTCGGTCGCGTGCGAGCGCGACCGACGCAAGTAGCATGGGAGTGAATGGCGGCTTTCACTCTGTCGCGCGCGGTCGGTCGCGTTTTTCGAGACGCCGGACCGGAGCAAAAGGCTGACCGGAGCCCGCGCGCCCCGCGTGTGCCGGTAGGCGCGCGGGCCAGTGTTGCCACGTGAGCTTTCACTGTTGGACGTGCGCGTGTGCGTTTTGCGTACAGTCATGACGACTGTTGTTAGGAGAAGTAAAAAAAATGCCTGCTATTTGAGATTTACAAAACCTGTTGTATAAAAACAGAGTTGTTGGATGGAATTAGTTAATGTTATAGTACCTACCTACACCTTTACTGTCGTATAACTAGGTAGGTATATCAGAATTCGTTACTCTGTTTTTCTATCTATAGAGTGATAAAAATATAATGATGTGTGTGTACTTTAAAAATGAATAAAAAGTTATTTGAAAATGTTGACAGGGACGCAAACAGATTTTCTTTTTCTTCATTCTGAAGTAGAGAAGTACCTACATAAGTACCTGTCTAAACATTTTTTTTTGCATCTTCTCGTAGTTATGAATAAGAATAAAGCGTTACATACGTTAGATGGGCTGAAGTTATAGGATGCATGAATAATATTCCTTTTGGACTGACACGGCGTTTTTTGTTTTAATGCTATCACAGAAATAAGAATAACTTTTTTTTATTACCTAGGTACTTGTTTACATGATTGTACACGTCCAGCTCAACGTTGGCGCACGCCGAACTGTGAAAGGTCAACTCGACCGACCGCGTCGGACGCGACCGGTGACACGCTGAAGAGTGAAACAAGCCTAATGCTTCAGTACTCCTAATTTACTGTTTTATCCCTATTTTTATACCTAGTGCACGGACTTCACAGCTTACTCAAAAATTATGTAGTGCGTGGACACCTAATGTTGGCGTGAAGATTTGAAATTCTAACAATTAGGCTTCATTACTTTGTAGAATACTAAATATTTTGATCTAAGTAACGTGATCACGTTTCTCGTTGGTAGCTGTTTACCACTATCATGAAGTACACCCAAACTGTAACAATATAAATAACTGAATTAGGTTTATAAATAATATGCAAGAGAGGAATTGAAACAACAGTCGTAATTGGTCGAGAAAAAGAAATGGTTTGTAAAGTTTTTGAAATATACAACACAGGTTAAAAAAAAAGTGCAAAACCAAATAGGACAAATGCTATAGGAACGTAGGTACTAATTGACCACACAGCGACCACATAGAGAAAATTAAAATGTATCCGAAAAACAAACAAAAAAACTATCAATGGCTGAGATTCGTACTTACAGCCTTCGGCGTTGAAGGCGGGTTACCCTTACAACTAAGCGGCTCTGATCACGACGCTACTCGCGAAATTACGAACCACATTGCACTGGTAAATCCTTTTGCGTGAAAATGCCGAGAAAACGAATTTTCCCAGATATATAGACCTAGCTGAATAGATTCTTCGCCCCCCTAAACCCGCGTACCGCAATTTTCATCGAAATCGTTAGAGCCGTTTTTGAGCATGTGAATACAAACAAACAAAGAAACAAAATATTGCTCGTTTAATAGTAGGTTATAGGATAGTAAACGAAAAATCTTATCAAAATTTTCAATTCCGACGGGATTCGAACCCGCAATGATACAAGCGATCCTCCTCAAGCCGGAGTGCCTTTACCAATTCGGCCACGGAATCCCTATTACGTCAGGTTAGTGAAATAATTCCAAAGTGTGGTTTAACACTATAAAAAATAAAAATTATAGGATAATAGATAAACAAAAGTATAAAACTTACTCAATATTAGAATAGTGGATAAAACAATATTCGGGATGGGAAAATCACATCCGCTGTCTACTATGCCGGATAGTAAGGAGATTATCAAGAAAAACAGATTCACGGCGATGGAAGCCAAAACAGCATAGATGAACGCTGTAGCGAGCTCTGGTTTACTCTGAAATTAGAAGAATTTTGAAATATATGTACCAACATCAACAAGTCTTACTAAAATAGTCTTATCATTTACGATTCCGACGGGATTAGAACCCACATTGATACAAGCGATCCCCCTCAAGCCGGGGTGCCTTACCCAATTCGGCCACGGAATCCACATTCGTCGGGTCGAAAATCTTGATAACCTCATTTGTCGGTTAAAGCACCGATAAGCACTATCTACAGGGAAACTCCACAGCAGACCATAGCACATCCTATTGACCTACCAAGTTTCATGCACATTGAATTAACGGTTCGATAGTATACATACATACATACAAAGCAAAATCACCTAACTCGCCACTAAGATCTTCGCTCGCTTCGCTCGTTCGATCGAGGAAGCAATAAAAACAAGTGTGCTTTAGTTAGACTAGGTACACGACTGAAGTAAAACTTCCGTTCGCCTCGCCCGGTCACACTTTTCGTTTCATTCACCAGCTTACTCCCCAAGTCAAGCGTGCGTAAATAAAGTTTTACTTAAAAAAAAACCTTATTAAAGATAAGTCAAAAACTGCAACAGATACAGTTCAGAACCAAAACTTACTTTATTATTTCACTTTTGTATATGCAACTAGCTTTTGCCTGACCCTTATGTAATAATAATAACATAAGCTTAAGTAATAACATATACCTAAGTACCTATCTATTACCATTGTTCGTTGTAGACTATACTAGCAATAGTAGTATAGTCGTATTGCTCATTATACGGACTAAAAGTAAAGGAAAAAATGTCATTTTTCCTTCAATTTTGACATAAAACGTATCAAAACTAATCAAAATTGAAGGAAAAATGACATTTTTTCCTTCACTTTTAGTCCGTATAATGAGCAATACGACTATAGTAGTAATTTGGGTGTCTTCAAATCGAGAGTCAATAGGTTCCTTCTAGGTAAGCGTGCTCCATCTTAGACCACACTGGTGCTTTACATCAGGCAGAGTGTGGTCAAACGCAAACCTATTTTCGTTAAAAAAAAAAGTAGGTAGGTACAAACTCAGTGGTTTTTGATTGCTAAGATTATCATTGTTCTTTTTATAAAATTGTAAAATAAATTAAAAAAAACTTACCAAAACTATTCCGACTATCAATAGGATACTTGTGATGAGCACTGCGATTTGGACTGCTAGAACAACGTAACCAGTATAACGGCTGATCTTGGAAAACAAACTCGACTCGTCACATAATAGTGAAGGATGTGGATCCGGGGTGACGATCACCACGGAATCGTATGAGAAGATCGTGAACCCACTCACCGAAAGTGAGGCCTAAAACAAAATAAACAAAACACGTTACATAAATCCGATAGGCCCTGATCGAGATTTGTATTTGTATTCGTATTCTGCGATAGCAACGCCACATCTATCGGACTTCAGTGGTGGCGCGTACTCTACCTGTGTAGTACCTAAGTGTGTAAGTGTAAAATAATAGTTCCCGGGCAGGTAAAGTCTTAAGGTGAACGTAGACCTGGGCCGCACTGCACGCGCCGCAGTCCCCCGCATTCGAATTGTTCATTATGAAGTTATATGCAACCTCGCACACCTACCGCGCCGCAGTCGCCGAACCTGAAGCATAATTATGAAGAATCCGAATACAGCCGCTGCGGCGCGTGCGATGCGGGCCAGGTTTGCGTTCACCATCCGGTACCTGATGTCCAAGGTATTTTTTAAGCAAATAAGCAGTAGGTAAATACTCACCAAACTTAATATAGCGATTATAAGTGATCCCCATTTGAGATCAACGCAAAAGCAGCACTTATCCACCGTCGGTAGACAGTCCATTTTCTACAATAAAATCTGTAAAATTCTTTCCGAAAAATAGAACTGAAAATGCCAAGAAGATCAAAAGTTTGACAGATGACGTGGCAAAAACCAGGAGGAACGACGACGATTCTTTATCTATGGCAAAAATCAATAAAATCCCAGATCAAGCAAATACTTGATTGATATTTTTCTTACCTACTTATTTATTTATGTATTTTGCAATCAATATTTTTGACCCACTAGCACTGAAGCTATCGGGCTGTTCGCACACATATAGATTCTCAGTGACAATGCAATATTATGGTAGAGAAGGCGTATCTTTTTTTGGCGCTGATAGGCGAGTGATCTTTATTACAATGAAATAAGGATACTGATTGTTCAGCATTGACGAGAGCAATCAGCATAGCCATTTCTGCTAAACAATCAGTATCCTTATTTCATTGTAATAAAGATCGCTCGCCTATCAGCGCCGACGGTACACGTGACTATAAAAACCAGCCCTAGTCAGTAGCTGTAGTTTGGTACTCTATTATAATCAGAATCCATTTCCTCCTACTGATTAGTTCTTGATTGAGAACTATAGACTCATTAGCTATCTTATCTGATGAGTAGATAACGTAAGCCCAAAGCTACAAACTAAATGCCCTTATTGACCTTCGAATTCCTCAAAAACTGAGACCGTTATATTACGTACATTTTTGTAGGTTGCTCTTATTGTAGTAACCTGTGGTCATAACACATGGAATAACTTTTTAAAACCATCGTCGATATAGATACCGACACGACAATGTTTTAATTCATACGGTGCATTTTCAACTGGGCATTAGGCAAGGACTTAGGCACATTACATTTACTCATTGCGGTCGCGTCTCATAAAGTGATAAGTGTAAAGAGATGTGATATTTTTGATTAGGTACCTACTAAAAAAATGTAGGTATTTTTTATCTGTTACTCTCACTTAGATTGTGATTCAAACCGATTTTTTTATTCCTCGCTAGCTGACGCCCGCGGCTTCGCCCGCGTGGACTACTATTTTGTTTATCCCACGGGACCCATGCATTTTTCGGGATAAAAAGTAGCCTATGTCCTATTCCCGGTCATTATCTATCTATGTTTCAAATTTCAGCCAAATCGGTTCAGTAGTTATGGAGATACGTGGTAACAAACATTCACACACACACACACACACACAAGGAAAACATTCACGTGGCCGTTCACCAACAAGATGGGTCGATCAAGTGAAAGACTCATCGACTTTTAAATTGTAAAATTGTTTTTAATTCTAAGGGACGCGCTAGACAGAAACCAGTGGAGGCAGATCATTCGTTCCAGGGACAAACCTGAAGATGACCACGATCCTCAGACATGAGGGAACGACGAGAGAGAGATAGGTTCTAATTTGTTCAGAATTTTGAAAGCAAAATAACGTCAATAGCTTATTGAAAAACTCGGTTCAACCTCGTCACGTTCACCCTTACTCGTTACGACAAAACTTTTGTTCGGATTACGTTTGCGAAAGATAATTACTTCGTACACCTGCTGACTATGATATGACCTGGACGAAAACATCCACTTACGATAAACTTTCTAGGACTTTTATTTTTGTAGACTACGATCTACATGACCAGACTTTTTATTTGATACTAGCTGACCCGGCAAACTTCGTATTGCATCAAGCTAAATGGAGAGAAGCAGAGAAGCAGGGAAGCATGGAAGAGAGAAAACCCATACCCATATCCATATCACCAAAAAGTTCCATGAAGGTCCTGACTCCATCATCATATCAGCATTATGTTTCACTCATTCAAGCTCTTTCATTTGATACCCATATCACTAAAAAGTTCCATGGAACAGGTCCTGAGGTTGTCGCGTTCGGTCTCGAGATAAAAGTGACAGAGCCTTGCGTCGTCACTGAACTGTCTTATTTGAGATTTTGCAGCATCAAAATCTTAAATAATTAATTTGATGATAACGACCTCTGTGGCGCAGTGGGTAAATGCCCGCCTGTGACGCAAGAGGTTGCGGGTTCGATCCCCGCCGCGGGACAAATGTTTGTATGATCTGCAAATATTTGTCCCGGGTCTGGGTGTTTTCTATGTACTATATTAAATAAATAAATAAATATTGCTGGACATTTCACACAGCATCATGTAGTATTATGTATGTATTTACAAAAAAAAATGTATATACTTAGTATATCAGTCATGTGGTTGCCATAACACAAGCTCTGCTTAGCTTGGGGCTACATGATGCTGTGTGAAATGTCCAGCAATATTTATTTATTATTTATTTATTTATTTTGGTCGCTAACTAAGATAGACAGTCAGGGGGCAGATGCTACTTATCATAACAGAAAAGTAGTCAAAACCATGTCCAAAGTCCAAACATTTATAAACTTGCAAAGTATCTCGTGCTTTGATGTCGCTTCGCTTCCCATCCCAAATTGAGAACTTAAGAAAAACAAAACTTCAGAATTCCAAATGTCATCATTAAAATTTCGTCCGAAAAGCCAATATTCTTGACTTTCCAACTCACTTGAATAAATTTGGGATTACACGACGCCAGATTTCTAGACAAGATTTAGAGTCGAATCTAGTTTTCCGACGACTTTTTTAGTAACGCGCTCTCGGTTGGACTTAAAAATCTATCACTGATTCGACAACTATAGTCGGATTGCTCATTATACGCACTAAAATTGACGATCAAAATGTAATTTTTCATATATTTTTAGTTCGTACAATGAGCAATTCGACTATACCTAGCTCATTGAACTTATTAGGAAATTGAGATAGTAATTCGACTCAAAAAAGCCTATTGTTCATTGAAAAGACTTTGCCATTACTTTAGGGCGTTTTTTCTCTTCAGCGCTTAGGTATTTGCTTGCTATGGCGTGATAATTTCATTGTTCACCTATCATCAATAATACGAGTCACGTCTCCAGCGCATTCCTAATTCAACTTGGTTCTTTTCGCTACTGTCTTCTATAGATAAATTATTTGCTCTAGTATTTCAGATTATGTCAGTTCTTATAGATAAATTATTTGCTCTAAGAGTAGTATTTCAGATTGTGTCAGCTCTCATAGATAAATTCAACTTCGATCTTTTCGTTAATGTCTTCGATGGATAAATTATTTGCTCGAAGAGTAGTATTTCAGATTATGTCAGTTCTCATAGATAAATTATTTGTTCGAAGAGTAGTATTTCAGATTATGTCAGTTCTAATAGATAAATTATTTGCTCGAAGAGTAGTATTTCAGATTATGTCAGTACTCATAGATAAATTATTTGCTCGAAGGGTAGTATTTCAGACTATGTCAGTTCTTTAGATAAATTATTTGTTGGAAGAGTATTATTTCAGATTTTGTTAGTTCTCATAGATAAATTATCTGCTCGAAGAGTAGTATTTCTGATTTCTATTCTCATTATTCGGTTGATTTGTTGCTGCTGACTGTATTCTAACCGCAAATAAAAACTGCGAAAAAAACCGTACGGCTAACATCCGGATGCATGTAGTCCGTGACTTAAGGAAGTCTATTTGTGACTTTGCGCCAATTCCAGTAAAATGTTGTGCTTTTGTTTCGATTTCGCGAAATGTTAATTCAAAGACTACTTAAATCTAGCGATGTTACGAGTTGATTTTATTCCAACTCGGATAACTCGAGTTGACTCGGCCGCTAACTCGAATCGCAACGCGAGTTGACTCGACTCGCATCAACCGGATGGGATCCGCGCCAAACGGATCGGCGCGGCGAGTCGAGTCGAATGCACCGTATTCGTATCAAAACCCTACACTTGTTATTACTATTTAACATAATGTTTTATGAGATTTGAAGGTCAAACAAATTTTTTATGAATAAATGTAGCGATTTGATGTAGGTATTTTCTATTCAACAACTGTCAAATTACAAAACCTTTTATTAATTTAGCTAAGGGAGTGATCTTTTGGTGAGGTAAGCCGCTGGTAGCGATATTAATAATGCCACTCTCTTTTTTTTCAAACAAACGAACATTCATTAAACACTTTAAAAAAATATAAACACTAGAAAATAAATTTAAAAAGAGTGTACAGTGACCAGAGGCGTGATTCAGACCATCCCGGAAAGCATTCAGAATTCGGAAAATAACGTTCCTTCGCTGAAAAAACGTCAACTTTCCGACTGAAATCATCGAATTGGATGCTAATTTGGAAGTCTGAATCAGGGTGCGGGAAGAAAAATCTAAAAGCTCACATTTCAGTTTTCAGTAGTAGTGTTTACATTCATTGTAAACTTACCTACTTATAACATTGCAAAAAAATATAAGATAGTTTCGTAAAACATTCGGCCGTAATATTATAAAGAGTCGCATCATGGACTACTCACATTTATCACGTTTACGTTATGACAAAGCCTACGGGATCTGTTTCCACTGATCCCGTGATCAGCCCCTTGATTGTCTATCTTTGATAGCGATCAAAATCGTTCTCAAACTGTCAAATAAGACAGTTCAGTGACCACACAAGTCTGACACTTTTATCTCAACGAGACCGAACGCAAAAGATCCTTACGCGATGGTTTTGACAGACCAATTTGAGGTTTGAGACAAGTTAGACAATCAACCTGTAGATTTCACCACCGATCACGATCAGTATTAGTAAATGATCAGTCGTCTTCCACTGATACATTCAAAATACCAAAATATATGATCACGACTTTATCTTCAAAAGTCAAAAAGTCAAAAGTCAAATTCGTTTATTCAATAAGATCACAAGTGTACCTACCACTTTGAAACGTCTTAAGAGCTAGGTGATTCTACTCCTGTTCCTTCGCGACCAAGACCGTGAAGAACCAGGGCAACAAACACGGTTTGGGGCCTAACACTCTTTTCGGTGACACACTTTTTGTTTGTAATTTTTCTTTTATATATTTTTTTTATGTAAGCAATTATTACAAATGTTATCTAATTTTTACAAGTAGGTATTCTTTATGTATATAATTATAACTAGTGGTTCGCCCCGAACTGAGATCTCGCGCACCGTAGATGGCTTACATTTGGACTTTCTTCTGACTACCCTTATAATTTCATGTGCTACTACTGCCGAGTATGCCTATTGCGCTAGCTCTTCATGGTAAAAAATACTAGCATGCATGCAATACAATAATGTCGTGTCTAATTTTTCATTTACTTATTTCATATTTATGAATTCTCGTCGTATTTCTAAAGTATACGTCCTAGAATGAAAATAATAACTATTTTGGAATGTACAAAATAAGACCTTTCATTTGACACCCCACTCAATATATTTGTTTATTTAACTTTTTTTACCCCAATTATTTTCATTCTTTATCAAAAAAATTTTTATCATGAAAATAAATCAAGTAGCATCTAAAATCATTGCAAACCAAACCGCAACGATGCCACTCTCTTTTTAAGACCGACCAGTCAATGAGCTACGAAGACATCGAAACTCTATGAAACGGGAGCTCTTGCAGCTCTGGTTTCGTAGTTTTTGTTCTTTGGTCGTATTTCAAAAACTATACATCCTAGATTAAAAATAAAAACCATTTTGGAATGTACAAAATAAGCCCTTTCGTATGACACCCCACTCAATATATTTGGGTAACTTTGAAAAAAATTTACCCCCTTGGGAACCCCATATCTTTACAACCCCTTCATCGATTACGCTCATACGCTCCACAGCAAATTTCCATAGCACTACCTATTGACCTATCAAGTTTCATACAGATTGGATTAGCGGTTCGATAGTTATGCGAGAACATAAAAATGAAACATACAAACATACAAACATACAAACATACAAACATACAAACATACAAACATACAAAGCAAAATCGCCTAACTTGCCACTAAGATCTTCGCTCGCTTCGCTCGCTCGATCGATAATAACTGAATTGGAGCATATTCTTGATCACTTTGACACGTCAATGATAGTTAATGTTTTTTCAACGTCAATGATAGTTAATTAATAGTTCAAGGTGCGGTAGATATTTCTCAGATCTTTAATCATTTAAGATCATTTGAAGATTTCCAAAGGGGTAGTAAGAGGTATGTCCAAATTTTTATATTTGGACTAATTTATATATTTGCGCACATTTTGCACAGTCCAGGTTGTAAGCCCGTAGACGCTATTAGAAAGCTTACTGGTTTCATCTTGCTTTTTTCTTTCACCGTTTAGAGCTTGTGTCACGAACGAATAATCCATTTTAAAAAATACATAGATTCGAACCCACGGCCAACACGGCTTTACAAAATAGACTAATTTTAAAAATTCGTTATAATTTGATGCCACTGATCTGACCGGAGACAAAATAAAATATTCAATTTTTTTCACACTGAATCACGGGATCTGCTTTGACAACGAATTGTGATCGGCGGCGAATAAAATCTGATCACAGGATCATTGATCAGTGGAAACAAACCGAGCCCACGCACTTATATATCTCCATTTGTATTGTTTATTTTATTTAGTGATGATAGTTCTTAATGGTGAGAGAGCTGTGTTGGCTTAGTGGAATTTACTCTCGCCTCTCGATCTAAAGGTTTTGAGTTTGAACCACAATCGTGCATTAGGTACTCGTTTTGAAATGTTGTTCTCAACTTGGTGCTCAACCGATATATTTATGATCTTAGTAGTTAATTTTTATCCTGTCCATCCAAAGGCTACCTGGAAGAGATCGCTTTGAGCGTTAAGGTTGCCCATTGTTACACTTTTGTTTAATTAAGGCTTATTTTATTATTGGCTTAGTTTATTTAAAACTGACGTCATAGGGTTCCGTGGCTGAGTTGGTTAAAGCACTCCGGCCTTAGGAGGATCTGTTTGATCAATGCGGGTTCGAATCCCGTCGAAATCGAAAATTGTTATTTTTTCATAGAATTTACATGTCGATAACTAACAAGACTGATTTACACGATCTAAGGATCATTTAATTTCATCCCTCGTAGTTTGATCTTACTATTTTCTAGGGATAATTGAATGTATAAAGAATATTTATAAACATTCTATAAAATATCTTTAATATTTGTTGAAAGAGCATGAAAGCAAAATTGAATACAAAAGACCTATTCAAAATTCGACTTTGTCCACTATTTATATCGAAATTTATGTAAATTAAAATAAAATAGAAAAACTTTGAGTCTCAAACTCTTTATAAACTAGATTTCAATGGAATTTCAAAATATTTTGCTTTGAACGCAGACACTCAAAGTTGCATTAATATAAAAAGGGGATAGCGACTGGATCCCCTAGGCGACAATCTTTCTGCCCTGCAATAAAATTTTAAATAAATAAATATTGCTGGACATTTCACACAGCGCCATCTAGCCCCAAACTAAGCAAAGCTTGTACTATGGGAACCAGATAACTGATAGAATACTTATATACTTTTTTTTGTAAATACATATATAGAATACTTTATAACACCCAATTTTGATTGATTGATTTGATTGATTGGTTAATTCAACCAAATGACTGACATTTTCAAACGCAGCGGAATGGTAAACGTTGTAAATTAGTAGAATTATTAGTAAATTAGTAGCCTGCTGGTCGATTTACAAAGAATCGTAAATAGTGGTGCGAAAATAAGGAAGCTTAATAAACAGTAGATGAATGCGAGATAATGAGATACAAAGATTTCTCATCTAGCAATTTCCAACTAGAACCGAGATTTATCGAAATTCTAACAAATACCGATGTATAAAATTTGAGTCTAAGAGCGTTTGTCCACCGCCGCCGTCACCGTCACGTCACCGTCAACGAGATTATTTCTGTATGAGATCAAGATGACGTGACGGTCTTCTGGTGGACAAGCGGCTATAGTAAATGTATGGTCGCTACATCGGCGCCGTCATCTCGTTCTCGTTGACGTGACGGTGATGGCGGCGGTGGACAAACGCTCTTAGGCATCTTAAAATTCATAAAATAAACGTCTCTTATGCTAAATAAACTTGAGATTGCTAAAAATACGACGGATATTATTTTAACGAGCTTTTCGTTTTTCTTATAATCTTTCGCATATCTTTTTGAGTGATGTCTCTTATTACAAAAAGTAACATTATCTAAGATTGTATGAACAGTGAAAGCCTCCTTCATGGCTTAAATAATTTTAGCCAGTTCCGACAACTAAAATGCTATTAGCGGTCACTCATACTTTTAGACTGCTCGGAATATCGCTTATCTTTGACCCACCATGTTTGTTTAGGTAGGTACTAGTTTTTCGCGGTATTGGCCGCGAAAAAACAAGTAGGGCTTTCCTAAATGGTCTTATTACTTAAGTAGGAACATACTTTTTGACCTTAACTTTTACAATATTTAAAATTTTATTATATTTTACTTAATACTTAAATCCTACTTGTAAAAATTTGTGAGGGTGGATGTTTGTGTCTTTCACGCAAAAACAACTAAACGGATTTGGATACCTAAGTAAAACTTGAAATATACATAATTTGTAACCTGTAATAACACAAAGGATACTTTTTTATCTGGGTAAGTTAACTAAATGTTCTTTTTCTTTGATATTCAAACCTACTTTCGACAATTTACTCTACATTCAACGAATAAATTCTATCTGTAACTCCATTTCTGGATAATTTAAACGTTCACATCACTACATCGAGTGGGGTTTCTCTGTTCAATCTTTTATCATGTGTCACGTTTAATATATCCATTGTCAATGGATGCCTTCATTCGCTTTATCTCGTTCTATTTCCCTTCAGTCTGACTTTTGCTTTATTTCCACACTTTTTATAACTTTGCCTATTTATTTGAACGTTTATTTGTTTTGTATCTGTATTTCGTAGTTTTTTCTGTAACGTAACATTAGCTAGAATGCTCATTACAAGTGAAGTGAGTGAAGTTCTTGGTGCATCTGCACCAATCACTACATTCAACATTCACTGCCCCATTATCTTATCTTTGATAGCGACCAAAATTGGTCTCAAACTGCCTAATATGACAGTTCAGTCCACGCAAGTAGCTCTGTCACTCTCATTAAATGAGACCGAACGCGACAAAAGATACCTACGCGATCGTTTTGACAGTTTGAGACCAACTTGAGGTCTGATACGAGACAATCAGCCCGCTGCACTATGCGTCAAAGTAAGTAGCATGAAAACAAATCATACAAACAAAATCAATGTGAATTCTTTTATTTTATTTGTCCAGTAACTTGAGTGCGAAATGAACTTACTGCGAATTTATTTCTGGAAATTGAATAAAATAAAAAATATCTACTTTATCTGTACCGGTCGTTTGGGATAATAAGATTCGACTTCGGGAACGCGTTTACATTGATCAACGGTTTTATGAGAAATAAAATGAAGATATTAAATCAGTTAAAGTTGAAAGTATGTACAGTCAGCGTCATCAATCGGTATCCCTCTATTGATTTTAACAAGGACCCTTTTCATTTCAACTTTGGATTTCAGTCGGATTTGCTAGTATAGGAACTCGAGCGAAATTAGATATCCATAAGTATACTAGCAAATCCGACTGAAATCCAAAGTTGAAATGAAAAGGGTCCTTGTTAAAATCAATAGGGGGATACCGATTGATGACGCTGACTGTACATGGATTTAGGCATTCGTGAAGTTAGGAGTTTGACTGCGCAGTAGAAAATTTTGTATGAAAAAGATAGACTGCGCATCGAAACGGCTAAGTTCACGAATGCCTAAATACGTTGGAGCAAGAGTACTAACGTACTTATTTATTGTTTAAGAAGACAGCGATGTTCTTTGTGTGTTATTAGTTCAAAATAATAATTGTACTATAAACACAAGCCCTCACCTAAGCTAGTTCTAAAATCGTATCATAAATCAATGGACACGTAAATGATTTCGATATTCTTTTACGATTCAATAAAGGCTTGATGTTCGGCTCGAATTCTAAAATTTAGGACTCTACCACACAGGAGCGTTTTAACGCAAACTGTATTAAGCAATAATGTTGTTTGTTTCAAAATTTGCAAACAATTTTTAACAGCTTACTGGTGTCCAATTGAACTGATACAAAGAGATGCTTATTAATAATGCAATATCATGAAGACAGCGAGCTGATCTGATGATGGAGTCAAGAGCTGTTCAACAGAATTTATTAGAAAATTTGATCAAACCGAAACTTTTTCTATCCCTGTCGGTACAGGAGTCAGGAGCTGTTTAACGTATAACAGTAAAATAACTATGTTTAAGCTCATTTAAATCTCAGTAGCTTATAAGGCAAAATATTATTTTTTAATTTAATTTAATAAAAATAATTTTGAAATATCATAATTAACGGCACAAATTATGCCAAATTATTTCAAAATAAGCATTTCTGATAGTTTTTATTGCGTGTCAAAATCAAATAATGTCAATTGCTATAACGCTTTTATGTGGCTGAGCCTTAAATTGAAAGATTGTTTTCTTTTTCGCTCGGACGAAGTAACCACGGGACGCGAATTGCCATATGTCCCACTTGCTGGGGGGGAAGGGAGCCAACTGTCACACATGACATATTTTTGACATAATGATGATATATTTCTGTCATACATGAAAACTTATAGTGATACCACTATCATAATTTTATGTTCCCCGATTTGAAAATATTTTGTTGAGACGTGTAGCACACTTTGTCTTTAGGTAATCAATAAATCTTAAAATTGTAACGATTTTATTTACAGAAAGTGATCTCCCCCCAATTCTACTAGATGACAACGCCAATCATTCCGCTGCGTTTTGGTTCGATCTCATAAATGTCAGCCATTTGGTGAATAGTAGAATAGCTTTTCAAAAATGTGTTCTGCCAAAGTCCAAACCTTAGCTAAAACCTCACCACAACTGAGTCGTTTGTCATTAGTAGAATAGGAAACAGTCAAAAATCTAAAGTTTAGTTGAGGTTTTGCTTGAGGTTGATAAAAAGTTTGGTACTAGAATTGACACCCTGCTAATTAGTTAAGTAAGTAGTTAACTTTACAAAGTAGGGACCTACATCACCTACATCTTTAGATTTCTCAACATGTTCTTACATTTATAGAAATATACCTACCTACCTAATATATTTTACTAGCAGCGTCCTCGCGGCGGCTTAGTTTTTGTGTGAGAAAAAGAGAAAAATGATGTTGCTTGTCACAATTTTTACATTATAAACTTTTAGTTAATCTTAAAATAAAGCTCTATCTACTTACTCTAAAAATCTGTACCTACCATAAAATATTGCGAGAAAATATACTGGTATCACTACTACCAAATTTACTTTTGACATGACTTTCATAGGGATTGATAAATATCGATATTGGAGATGTCGATGTTTTTTACACTAACAGTAGAAAATGTGTAGGTACCTATATTAGGTTACAAGTTTTTTACCATTTCTATCCAAAAAAATACTTGTAATAAAAGACTAGGTAAAATCCAGTTGATCTAATGTCTTGTAAAGCTTATAATTGTTGATTTTAAAATTAAAAAAAAAAAATATTGCTGAACATTTCACACAGTGCCATCTAGCCCCAAACTAAGCAAAGCTTGTACAATGGGAACCAGATAACTGATAGAATACTTATATATCTTTTGTAAATACATACCTACATAGAATACTTTATAACACCCAGACACAGAACAAACATCTATGTTCATCACACAAATGTTTGTCCTGAGTGGGAATCGAACCCACGACCTACAGCGCAGAAGGCAGAGCTACTACCAACTGAGCTAAGAGGCCAGTCAAATTGTACCTAATTGTACCTAGAGTCCGCGTCAGCACTAAGTGCTACGGCAAAAGCGGGAACTAATAGTTTTATTTACTTTAATAAGCTCTTTTAGTCAGGGTCGTTCAGTTGTTCTGATGTGTAGAATTAACTAACGTACAAACTTGCATAATTATGATTGTTCAAGCCGCATTTGGACAGTTAGTAATTTTTAACCTAACCTAGCTCTGTGATAGCAGCGCCGCGTCTATCGGACTTCAGTGGGGGCGCACACTCTACCTATTGTTAATAGGTAGAGTGTGCGCCGTGTAAATAAAAACCGCATTCAAATTGGTTCACCCTTTTAAGAACTACGGTGCACACATACAAACATAAACACACACAGCGGTCAAACTTAGACACCTCTTTTTGCGCCGAGGGGCGGGGGGGGGGGGGGGGGGGGGGTTAGAAGGGTTAGAAATAAGTCAACAAAAAGTTTATAGGTACTTCATCATAATCATCCGCAGCACAACTCGACTTCCCCCATTGCAGGATATAGGCCTCTTTTTGGTCGTGCCACTGTGTTTGTTCTCGGCTTTGTGCTAGGCTCATCCACTGCGTGCACCAGCACGACATTGTCGGGCGCATTTTACTTACAATATAATTACAACAAATAAATTATAGAAAAAGTAGGTAGGCACACGAAAACGTTGAAAATCTTAATAAGATACTTAGGTGTGATTTAATACTATAAAAATTATAATTATGTTGTTATGTGCCAATTTGCACAACTACACAACTACCTAGGTACAATACAACATAATTTAGTATATTATGTAACTTCAAGAAACTTAATGTAAATGGTTTTATCGATATCGATAAGGAGTAATAATTGTACATTACCTCATCGTAATGCATAGACTCGCCACGTCAATTTTGTACCTTCGTAAACCTAAATTATTCAAAATTCGAACTATTGCTAATCGCAATAAGGCTAAACATAATTTTAAAAACCGCATTAGTATCGTGGTACTGTCTCTCAAGACAGTTGTCATTAGACAGTAGTGCATGAGTGATGTCCAAAATATAGTAATTAAAGACATTGCTAGGCAATTATAGACCGTATCCACCGTATCCGTTACGATTGAAAATTAAACAGAGATGTGACGGCAGGCGATGCGATCTTTTTCATTTTAGTCGTATATTTTTTGAATCGATGTTTTAACCACAGTTAAAATAAAATAATGTTTATTGAAGTAGAAAATCAGCTAAAACACAAAAAAACATTTACATAATGAAATGTTACACCATATTTTAAAGATTTGAGGTGTAGTGGATTTTTATTGCACTGGTATAGCACCATAAATTGGCATTTTCATGGAGCACCTTCCTCGGTGATAACGATACGGAGACTGATAAGAATCGATTATTAGGGTAGTTTTTATAGACGGTACCTGATTTTGATTTGTCAAAGTAATCCTAGCCGTTGGCTAGAGGGGTAAGATTGGTAGGATCATAAAGGCGCGTCCCGTTCTTTCGTCCGAGCTTTTTCGTTATTCGATTAGACATTTTTGATGAAATTCGAACAAGAATCGAATTGATCTTTGTAATTATTTTTACAGGATCGGTACCTTATAGGGCGTACCACCAAGTCTTAGAGCAATGTCAAAACAAGCTTAAAACAAGCTTACTGCTTTAAGAATGACGTTCGTTGTCATGTTTCAAGCTTTTTTTAACATTGCTTAGAGTTCATGGTACGGCTACCTACAATTACGTTGTCTCTATACCGGCTTTAAAACTCCGTAATTAGACTTTGAATTACAAAACCTCATAAAATGTAGGCATTACGAACTAAATACAAATGTATTATTGTAACAATTCGTCTCCTAAGTACACAACTTAACATTCTACCCAAAGCAACGGATTACAAACGAATCCCAACAAACTCAGAATCTATGATTGATTGTACAAAACCCTTGTTTGTTATTTTAATTAAATCTACTGTTCACTCTGTTGTTTTTTGATGATTTGTTTGCGCATGAAAATTGGACGTGTTACGACTGTTGCAAAAGTGATTTTAGTTACTAAAATTAGCCTAGCTATAGATTTTTTGAAAATTCCAAAATATCTAGTACTCCTCCGCTAATCTATACCAAAAAAACTTTCGTCAAAATTTTCACGCTAAAGCCACCCAACCACCCACTTTCCACAGGCTAGCCTTACTATGCCAGGCTAGTCAGGGCAAATCTGGGAGCAGCACCAGCGCGAAAACAAAAACTTAGGTCCCGGATCATCATCTCCCTGCCCTTATCCCACTAGGTGGGGTCGGCACAACATGTTTCCTTTTTCCACTTCATTATATCACTCGTCGTCTCAGTGTTCAATCCTTTCACACACATATCTGCATTCACACAGTCCATCCATCTTTTCTTAGACCTACCCCTGCCGGTGTATCCATCCACATTCATATTCATCGCTCTCCCTATAACGTGGCTATCATTTCTCCTCATGACATGCCCATACCACGCTAATCTTTTACTCCTCAACTTATCAATACCATTCTATTTCATAAATTGTGTGTCTAACAGTTAACAAATAAAGTTATTTGAGTTTGAGTTTGAGTTTGAAATTCTATTCTAAAGAATAATAAGATAAAATGTGAAGATAAACGAGTAAAAACACTAAAAAAGATATAAACCCATAAAGATCGTATTTCCGAAACGATTAAATGGACGCTTTGATACAAAAACGTTTGCCTCTTAGCAAACAATATCTCAAAATTGTCAGCTGCAAAATATATTGGATCATTATGTATCCTGTCACCCGAATGTAATTTTACCTGCGTCAATATCTTTGAAGATTTATACAGGGTGCGCAAAATCACATTCCTTTTGGGGCGATTTATGAAGCTGAAATATTCACTTTTGTTGACTCTCATCGTGATAACTAAATAAAAAAAAAATATGACAACTAAAATATAATTTTAAGAATTTGGAGCTGAGATTGTAACTAGCGATTTTTTTGTTGATTCTCATCATGAAAGGTCAATATGACAACTTAAATGTAATTTTAATAATGGCAACGCGATTTGAGAGTCACTGACACACATAGAATCTTTGGTGCTCTCAATTCCTTCCTTCGGAGTGTACAGTACTTAGAGGATGGCAGCAAATGTGTTAATCGAATTCATAAGAATAATGGTATCAGAGCCAAGTTTAGCCTATCTTGTGAGATTAAGGAGATAAAAATACCAATTCCTTCCATTCGGAGTGCATCACAGAGGATAGCAGCGTTAATCGCATTCATGAGATGAGAATAGAACTATTAGAGTCATGTTAAACCTCTGTTGTGAGATCAAGTAGCTACCTCTGAAAATGAAACAAAACTGAGATAATTATCATAACATAAACATCCCTAACTTCGCCTAGTGTTATTATTTTCCTATCACAACAACTTGTCGTTATAGGAAAATGTATAAGTATCGTAGGTACTTTACCTCATATAGACAAATAAAAACAAAGGTAATGTACACTAGGCGAAGGGATGTTTACCGTACTCAAAATAAAAATTCTTCTTTTCTGCACACCCTGTATAAGAAATAACAAAGGTGTCTTGGAAATAACCTTCCTGTAATGGAGGCAGTTACGGCTGTGTTTTAGGACGAGACGGGGCGGGACAGGGGCGGGAGGGGGTGAAACGAACTGGGACGGATATACCACCATTAAATATTGAAATAAAATAGGCGGAGATGGGTTTGTTACCTGTCACGTGGAATTCTTGCTTGCAAAATGATGTTAAATGTGTATTTGGACGTGCCCTTGACTACCCCTTAGATATCTTGGATGAAATTCGTTGTCATGAATGATATAAGTGACGTATTACGTCATTAAGCAGGACTGCAGCAGTATTAAAACAATATTGTTTTGGTATGAATCCAAGCGATGTTAAAACAAACTTGAAACAATCCTGCTGAATGTTGAAACAAGCTTAAAGCAGGACTGTTTTAAGCTTGTTTTAACATTAAATAAATAATAAATAAATAATGCTGGACATTTCACACAGCATCATGTAGCCCCAGGCTAAGCAGAGCTTGTGTTATGGGAACCACATGACTGATATATTACTTATATATTTTTTTGTAAATACATACATATTATACATAGAATACACCCAGACCCGAGACAAATATTTGCAGATCATACAAACATTTGTCCCGCGGCGGGGATCGAACCCGCAACCTCCTGCGTCACAGGCGGGCCTTCACCCACTGCGCCACAGAGGTCGTCAAATTTTTAAATTTTTCAACATTGCCTTAATAGTTATGGCTTCTGTTCCCGACTGTATGTAAAAAGTTTATCAAATGTTGCGTGTAACATGATATCCACGAACTCATTTCTTCGCAATGATATATAAAACAACTGCAACATAAAAGTGGATGGCTCGTGAACTTGTTTGACCTCTGGGCGAACTTAGTGATAAATATTAATCTTAAACTTCCACACTAGCTCACCAACTAACTAAATTTGGTAAATGAAATGAAATATCACGACTGTATCCCCCAGGTGCGGTAGACGTTCTCTCAGATCTTGTGATAAGATATTTGATAATGTCAAATATCAGTAGGCGATTTGTTTTACGAAAAAAATTCAAAGTAATAGGCTAGTGCTCACCTAGAAAAGACACAATATAAGAATTGCAAGCATAATATGATATTTTATGCATCTATGATATTTTAAATAAGACTAAAATAATTCATTTCCGACAACGCGACGTAAACGCATCTCTAGATTTTGACATACATTACAATAACAATAGAATAGAAAGTATCAATACCACGAAATTTTTAGGATTACATATTGACAAAAAATTAAATTGGAAACCACATATAGAACACCTATGTAAAAAATTAAATAGTATAGTATACTTACTACACAAACTCTCATCTTTAGTAAATGTGGAAACGTTACTGGCGGCATATCATGGCCTAGTTGCCTCAATAGTCAGATATGGTATTATGTTTTGGGGTAACTCCACCAATGCAGACAAGATATTTAAATGTCAAAAACGCTGTATTCGTACAATGTTTCACATTAAGGTTACAGATTCCTGTAAACCCCTATTTAATAAATATAGCATCTTGACAGTTCCCTCATTGTATATTTTGGAAACGGCTACGTTCGTGAGAAGCAACCCACATCTGTTTTGTCGACTCTCTGATGTCGTAGATCGCAGCAGACGAGACAGAAGTAGAGTCTGTGTCCATGGCTCTAGGACTGCTTTTATGCGCAAAAGTATCTTCTGCATGGCTACTATTCTTTACAATAAAATCCCGCAATCATTAAGAGAAATGCCATGTCCGATGTTTCAGAGAAATTTAAGAAAATTACTAGTAAACAAAACCTATTATACTATAGAGGAATTCCTAAGTGACAAAAAAATATTATAGCTAGTGACATGTAAAAGGAAAAAATAATAATAATAAGTAATAATAGTAATATTTCATTTTAATTGTATTTGCTGACTTTTCCAAGATTATTATTTTCATTTTATTTTGCTTTGATGTGTTTATATTATTATATGTACCTACATGACATACTAGTAAGCTGACATTATTATTATTTTTCTCTAAGCAATTTTATCTACCTACTTATTTTATAATTATTATTGAATGAATGTAAATTTAAATATTGCATGCCTAGAATTAAGGTAGAATACATTGATCCTAACCACACATTTTACACCTTCTCTACATGTATTCAGAGCAATAAATGATACTTTGACTTTGACTTGACTTTGAATAATATTTTAAGCCATGTAAGCTAGCACAGTAGACTAGACATATTATCTGGATATAGCTCGGAAGTAGAGGCCAACGGTGCGTGAGATCTACGCCGTAGACGTCTACGGCGTAGACCATCTACGGCGTAGCATACTTTTGAGACCAACATCTATGATATTTTAAAAGCTTCATAGCTATAAAGATGCCATCTCAAACAATGTCCCAGGCACTACAGTGTCCCGTTAAGTGTAGGCAAAGATAGCCCCCTGATACTGTATAAATCATCTAGTAAAGATGTAAAGGCCTAAGTTTAGCTATAAAGAGCTAAATTCATTCTGCCTAGTAGCTACTTCCACCGGCGTGTAACGAATTAGCCGCGAACAAGTTTAACTAACCGTGCTCTCAACTCGATTGATGCTAAACTTTAACGATAAACTGTGACTGGATTCCACTGATTCGGAATAATTTACCTATTTCTATTAAATGGAGGCTCTACTTATATAGTTGTCTTTGAATCTGTATATATGATCATATTTTTCAAATAATTTACTTAAGTACCTATCATTTTTGACTTTGAAAAGTTTCTATGTAACGGACTTTCTTAAGTTTTAAAGATGTTAAAATAAATTGTAAGTACTATTTAACCTGTAAGCTGTTCAGTGTTTTCAAACATCAAATAACCGCCCATGCGAAATCCCTTACTACACAAAAGCTACGAGAAAATTCCGCGAACAAGAAGATCCTAAAATCTCAAATGGAATTTTCTCAAAGATACTTTCCTAACGTAATATACTCATTCACAAGCATTTGACATTTCATTACTTCAAGACACTCCGGATACGAAATTTTGAGGATAAAAGTGGGAATTGGAGTTTTTTGTTCCATTTGAAGGTTCTGTACATTTAGGCCTCTATTAATAAACTCGGATTAACTTCTGTCAAAGTTGCGCCACGGATTTAACTGTTGCCATCCTTATTTGTCACTGTCTAACAAAAAAGGATGGCAATAGTTAAATCCGTGGTGCAACTTTGACAGAAGTTGAGCGGATTTTATTAATAGAGGCCTTTGGCAGTTGCCTCACCGCCACGCCCCGGTGAGAAAATGACTAACTATCGGCTATTTTATCGCTTATGAAACGTACAATAGATATACATTCCGTATAAACAAAAGAGATGCATATATTAATAGTTGATTGCTGACTGTTCACACTGCTGGCGAGGACTCTCTTAGTTTGTCGTTGGGCGACAAGAGCTATCAAAGATAATACTCGCTCAGCGATGCTAGCTGAACTCGCCGAGAGGCCAAGTAGCGAAAATTTCTGCAAAGCGCACTCGCACGCTCGCTTATAGCCCAGCGACAAAACTATCGGAATTACACACTCGCTTCTCGCTGCTCGCCAACTCGTTTATAGTTTCTAGTTCTACTCGTTTCTCGTTCATCAAGTTCAAAAGTTCGTGTATAAAGATTTGGATTTTAGTTTACACATATGTGGCGTAAACTGTGCACGTGTAAACCTGGCATCAAAGACAGCGCTTTAAGGATTCACAGTGGAACCCTAAAATAATAATAATCTTCTTATACGGACCCCGCAAATGTCACACCATTACGTATAACTCTCCTACTGTAGCGTAAAAAACACTGTATTTTAGAAATTTAGGTATGTTCTACTTGACACCACTTTTTTACTTTCAATTTCTGTCCTTTTTATTGTTATGATAATTAACGATAACAAGTTCTTACATTCTTTAGGTCCTGCATACTTTCTTTAGAAACCTTAAAATTTAAGCGCAAGTGGTGTAGTGGTAAACTACTTGAGTGATCACAATTTAAGTCACCAACATTACATTAAGGCTTGTTTCTCTCTTCAGCGTGTCGCCGGTCGCGTCCGCGAGATGACCATTCACAGCACAGAGAAATTAATTTTGACCATTCACAGCACAGAGAAATGTGCTGTGAATGGTCAACTCGCGGACGCGACCGGCGACACGCTGAAGAGTGAAACAAGCCTAAACGTTGGCTTAATGCACTTACTGTCAAGGCTCCGCAGAGGCTTGGCAGTGAAAGCATTACGGCAAACAGTATAGCTACAACATGTGCGTCGGAGGAACTGAACGTGCCTTGAATGATGGCCTTCAATGATCAATCAAGAACGACTAAGTAAGCGCTAGACTCTAATATCAGTCAAACATTCTTGCATATTAGTTGACACTGGCTTAAGCTCTGCCAACAGAGGTAATTTATAGCTGGATTCTGGACATAAGCTGTCCTACGGCGCAATTTACTGGCAATTTTGGTCGAAAATTGGACGTTGTAAATTAAACGGGGCTGATTAAATTGATACTGTGGTTTGGTAATATTGTACGCAGTTTTAATGTGTTTAATTGTGCAGAATGTAATAAAAATGAAACAGTAAGGTTTATTAATCACTACCACATTATTATAAATCGTTATTATTATAGTTAAATAGTTGCTAGTAATCAACTTTAAAAAAACATACTATTACATACTATTAAAACATAAATGTAGTTGGCTTTAAAGCTAGTAATCAACATTAACAGATCTATTATTACATACTTTTAAAACAGACCAGTAGATACCTACTTTTTAATTTATAAAGTGTTAAACCACACTTAGGTACCTATTATTTTATCGAAGGTGGAAAGTTTTACCAAAACTTTAGATTCCGACGGAATTTTTGATTGATTATTATTAGTGAGATTGGTTAAGCACTCGGAGGATCGTTTGAATCAATGCGGGTTTGAATCCCGTCGGAATCAGTAAGGAAGAATAATTTCATTTTTTTTTAACACTTTAAGGCTGGATTCGACCAAACTGTCATCTTACTCCCAGAGTAGTTATTCCGTTAGCCGACAGAATTCGAAATACAATTGTTTAGAAAGCGCAACCAAACATTAGTAGGTGCATTCAAATTATCCAGCCCCCCTAGCCATATTACACTATCTATCGTCGCTGTAGAATAGAAACACTTCAAAATGTATAGAATTTGACGTTTCAAGTAGATGAGTCACGTGGTCAGAACGTCAATTCCTATATATTTTGAAGTGTTCTATTCTACAGCGACGATAGATCGTGTAATATGGCTAGGGCCCCTGGTTATAAGGTGTCAACTTTAAAATGTCAAAATATTCAAACAAACAGCAGTTTAATCTGTGGTTTAATCTCCTGATAAAACTTAATCCAGTTTGAGTTTTGAGTTACTTCTGGGAATAACCGCGAGACTTATTTAAAAGTAGTTTTTGGACTATGTTTGAGTATTTAGAACTATCTACACTACGTTGACATAATATTTTAAATAAAAAATAAGTCAAAAATTCAAAAGAGCCAAGTAGAACATACCTACATCATTTAACATCGTACGAAATGTAAGAAGTTTGGACACTTGCTCCTACATAAAAGTACTATGTCCATTCACCCTTATTACAGTATCAATAAAGACCATTTTACGACAGCAGACTCGTAAGTACAAAGTGCTATTCAGTATTATGGAAGGAAGTATTTGCTTTATGCCTTTTGTTCAGAGTTATGGCTAGCCATTTCAAAATTAGAATGATTTTAGGAATAACACGTTTCATATTACCTACTACTAAAAAAGTTTTAAGTTCCAAGTGGCCTCGCTTAGTAACTCTCGCTTAAGTATAAGACGATATTGAGTTTGAAATGAGTTAAGTAGAGCTTCTTTGCTCATAAAAAAGATACGAAAGACACTTACATCTGCTCTATGTTTTTATAACGTTAAGGTGTAATATGCCTACAATAGGTAGGTATAGGTACGTGACTATAAAGTGCCCTAGATATTGTTGAGATGACGTATTTACCTAGTCTTGCCTTGTATTGAAGAGCTCGTGTTACAGTTTCAGTATGAAGAAGTAACACAAACACTCACATACACACTCTAACAATCGTATGACAAGGTGTGTCACTAGATCATAACGAAATTACTTACTTACTTTTTTATAAAACATACTAACAGACTGTCCTGCCAAAGATCTCAAATTTAATCAAATTAATCTCGACAACAAAGTCATGAGTCCAACTTGAGCTGAGAACCATTCAGATGACCCCATAAACTGACAACAGTATCCTGAACACATTGGTCAATAAATAGGACAGTCCAATGATAAGACACTGTATTAGAACATTGTATAGGACCTGTACCATCTCTGTTCTACAGTGTCTATTATTCTATAGTGACATAGCTATTTGAATCTGCCTACTAACATAGAATAAGTAATACTAACATTATTATGGATCTCTAAGTTTTCTAAAATAAAAGAATTTTATTTATTTTTTATTAATAAACACAAAAAACTCCAAAATCGGTCAAGCAACAGCAGAATTTCATGTAATAAGGATTACTGTGTTGTATAAATAATTATATTCAAAAATTCACCAGATATAGGACAATCCGCAAAACAATGACCTAAATACAAAATGTCATCGCGTGAACACGTT
This sequence comes from Camptogramma bilineatum, assembly GCA_958496255.1. NCBI lineage: Eukaryota > Metazoa > Arthropoda > Insecta > Lepidoptera > Geometridae > Camptogramma > Camptogramma bilineatum. The sequence continues at coordinate 1,886,666 of OY292472.1, forward strand.
TCTACATTCATCGATTGTCAAACCCCGGGGGAGTAATAATACAGAGTGCCTCTAACTACGAACATACGAACTTTTTGTCACGACTTCTATAGAAAATTGGGGAAAACCGTATCCCTAAGGCACGGTAGACGTCCTCTCAAATCAAGATCTCTTGAAGGCGTGTAAAGGGAAACTTAGGGAAAATGTAGTTTTGATGGACATTTCGAACTAAGCAAAACACACAAAACACAAACTCTCACGTTTACTGTAAGTATACACCGTTAATTCTGGGTCAGTTTAAAGCCAGCACCCACTGCTTGTATTGCTTAATCGTATTCGTGTCGTTGGTTTAGTTTTTGAATTTGATAAGTATTTCATACGAAACTAAATAGTTGAAAAGATTAACAAAAGTGAGTAAAACACTTGTTATGGTGTCGTAGGCGCGCAGAGCTAATGACCTAGGTATGTATGTATGACTACGACGTAGCATAGACTCTATGCCGTAGCAACAGCTGAGCACAGAGCACGTATCTCCGTGATTTATCCTGCCATGTTTCGTGATATTATTATTTGCAAAAAAATAGATCTCATATTTATTATTATTTTTGAGTAAGGTTATCGATATAGATTACGTAGGCGCCGGCTTTAAACTGACCAAAAATAAACGGTGTATAGAAAGTTAAATTACCGAATTAAAAAATATTCAATAAAAACAAACTTTCATTAGGCATGTGATTTTACATTATTGAACTTATCCAAAATATGTATTTGAATTATCTCTTTATATCTTCAAAGTATTTTGACATTTCTAAAGATGTGGCCTGCCCACTCCCACTTTAGCTGTAAAGATTTCTCCCTGACATCTTAAATTTGTGTTTTGGAACGAAGTGTTTTGTTTCGTACACGATCGGTCTACGCCAAAAGTGCTTCAAAATAATAATCTGTATTCAAAAAGTGCGTAAAAAGGTTCTGTTATGTTATTACTCTACGACCAATCCCGGTTTTCACATCGCTAGCTTCCAATACGATTGCCGATATCGATTTGAGATAGCAAAACAGTTTTAATTAACTTTATTTGTATCTTTTACGGATTTACGCGTGTATCGATGTTTTTTTCATGTCCAATATGTTTTTAATTGGTATTAATTTCCACCTTAATCTTTAGCAGATTTATTGTCAAGAATATATTTTTCGAATAAAAAGCTTACGGCACAGATATTACGTTTGGTACACGTTTGTGTGATATCTGTACCTATGTGAATAAAAATAAATCTTAATATGAATGTTATTATTGAATGTAGAATGTTATTAAAATGAATGTTGTTATTTAATATTAAGTATAAGTATTGATTAAAATGAATGTCTGTACGTCTTCTATACATTTCTTAACCATTTATCATATTGTGATGAAACATTGAAAAGATCCTATGGCTTCTGAAGAGACACGCAAAATTTCTGGTCCAAAAATTTTAAAAAATCTTTATCATCATCATCCACAGCTAATAATATCCCACTGCTGGGAGTAGGCCTCCCTTCTTTTACACCATTCATTCCGCTCCTGTGCCTCACGCATCCAAAATCTATGGTATTTTTTGATGTCATCGACCCATCGCCCAGTTGAACGCTCTCGAATTCTACATCCGATTACTAATGCGAAAATACGCATGACGCGAAAGAACAGGAGTAGAATCAGCTCATAAGACGTCTCAAAGTGGTCATAGCGGTCCTACCGAATAAATTATATTATTTGAATTTTGAATTTTTTGACCGGGTTTCGAACCTACGGCATTCGGATCGAAAGTCAAGACTATCCTCTCAGCCAACACGGCTCAAATAACCGAGATTACCAAAGATAGGTACGTTTAAGATAGCTCTAACATAAAATCTGTGACATTTTCCTTTGCCCCACAAAGCTAGCGGGGTCACAGTGGCAGGGTCAAGAACCAAGAACCCATACAAAATTCATAAAGACCTTGTAACGTGCAAGTGACACAGCTGCTGAATAATTAAGCTCTGGACAATGGCGTTTGGTTCTAAGGTCAAGTAACTACGGAGTTACTAAAACTACAATTTAGATGTAGGCTAATTACTTTGTGTTGGCCTCACACTTAGAATCTTGAAGATTTTAAAGGTTACCAAAAAAATTGCATTCAGACGGGATGTGATTGTTTTTGGAAACAAGGCTCTGCCCCTTGATTTTTTATTTTCAATAGCGACCAAAATCAGTTCTTAAATATGATAGTTCAGTGAGCACGCAAGTAGCTGTCACTCTCATGTCAACGAGACTGGACGCGAGAAAAGATACCTACGCAATCGTTTTGACAGTTTGAGACCAATTTGAGGTTTGAGAAAAGTTAGACAATCAGCCTGCTGGTGAACTTGGTCGGCGTATTAAGTACTAGCTGCTGCCCGCGGCTTCGCTCGCGTGGTACCCGGATAAAAAGTAGCCTATGTTACTCTCCAGCCCTCTAACTATCTTCACACAAAAAAATCACGTCAATCCGTCGCTTTGTTTTGACGTGAAAGCAGGACAAATAAACAAACAAATAAACACACTTTCACATATTTTATAATATGGGTACGGATTATGCATAAGACAGTTTATCTTTACTTATTTGAATTTAAAAAATATTTTCCATAAAGTTTACATTTCACATTTTCACATCAAAGCCTGAATAATTCAGTTTTCTCATCACATTCGCCGATTTTAACAAATATGCAGATTTTTGAAACTGGAAAGTTTTACCATATTTTCGGCGTTTATGTAATCCATGCATGATAACCAGCGGTCCCAAGTCAGGAACATGTTTGGGAGATGATTGATGAAGGGATCCGAGTAATTGAACCTCTAGAGGATTCTCAATATGACATGGTAGCTTAAGTACCTACTGAATTTTTTTAGAGACTGACAAGGTGATTTATCGCATTACCGTTTTTTCCGGTTTTTTTACTAACCTACATTTTCCCACTGCTGGGCAAAGGTCTCCCCCAATTGTAAGGTAAAAAAATAGGTAAAAAAAAAACGAGATAAGTGCGTGTATCAATGTAAAACCAAACTGCACATCAGTAGTAGGTATCTGGTGATCCTCTCAGTCTAACCGGCCTTATCCACAGGAAAGACATGTTCAATATGCACGGCCAGGATTCGAAACCATGACCTTAGGATCAAAAGTCGAGGAGTGTGACTCCTCCAGTGTCGCAGGCGTCCATGCTACATCAGGTGGGACGTATGCTTGTCTGCTACCTTAGTAGTATAAAAAAAGGACAAAAATCACATTTCTTTTAACATGATAACCGGAAAGTTTTAAATCATTTCTAACCTTCAGATTTTCATCGATACCTATAGTTATGGTCCCAACACCGAGGAATGATTGATGAGGGAGTACAAATTGGGCTCGGGTCCGCTTGAGAATTCGGGCTCGCGGTCGCTTTAAACTATGGTCTGAGGGGGAAACTTAGGGCTCAACACCCAAGTTTTTCTCAAAGTTCCCACTGTGTGTAAGACTAAAGATTTCACAATGGATCTAGGCATTCCTGAAGTTAGCCGTTTCGCTGCGCAGTAGAAAATGTTGTATGAAACTGTTGCACTACGCATCGAAACGGCTAACTTCACGAATGCCAAGATCCATTAGAAGAAATGTACTTTACGCTTTAGCATAAAACGTTCCAAAAAAATGGCTGGTGATGGAGTGTTTAGGCCGCAGGAAGGCCTCCGTAATTACCTAAAGACCGTGTCCTCACGGATAAGCACAGTTGTTAATGCCACTAGTGGTCACCCGTCTAAATTGTGAGTTAAGAACGTCGCATCTATCAAGAACGTCTAAGCAAGCTACGCCACGAGCGTTTATGTAGGTAAGCTTTGTAAAAAAAAACAATGTCAAAACGTAGGTAGGCTTGCATAACGTTCCTTATTGTAGGTACCTATTAAGCTAGCCTAAACGCTTTTTTTGTATGGGTTAATTGTTTAAGCTAATAAAGTAAAAACGCCATTAGGAATATTTGTACAAGCCGCCCTAAGAATAAAAATGAAATAAAAAATAAATAACAAAAAAAAAATACATGACACAATCACAATAAAATTTGGAGAATGAGCAGACATCAAATCAAGTGAAACAAAGGAAAGGCAGTCTTTGTTCATAAAGTCCAAAAATCATTTATTCATACCTTTGGGATCACTTTGAAACGTCTTAAAATCTAGGTGATTCTACTCCTGTTCCTTCGCGACCAATACCGAGAATCGACAACAAAAACGGTTTAAGGTCTAACTTTTATTTCGGTGATTTCCTCTAAATCTGATAATAGTGAAATAGATAGATAGATATGTTTAGTAGATCACGAGATCAGCAGTGCGATTCAGACTTTCGAAAATGCATCCGATTCGATGATTTTTTGCGGAAAGATGACGTTTTTTCAGCGTCAGCGAAACGCGTTGCGAAATTACAACGGATCATGTGGCGGTCACGTGGTGATTGGTGGCGAATCGCGGGAATAGTGGAGACAGACCCTACAATAAAATTTCAATTCATTTTCTTCATAGTATTAGTTCAGATATTCAAGTAATTTTCAGATATTCCACCGCTCCACGCCTATGTTTTAAAGGCATTTTGCGTCGAGCTACACTATGAAGCATACCTACCACAGTCCAGTTCACGCCAAACGAGTTGCTGGGCCGAGAAACTAGTTCTAATTTGATTCCGAACCAGACAGGATAAGTAACGCCTGAATGCCTTTATTTCTTAGTATTGCTCGTTTTATTGCTTAGTTAGAAGCGCTCGTGGCTTAGACGTCCTTGATTGATCGTTGAAGTTGTGCGCGGTCACAATTTGGTCACAAAAAGTAATTTGAAAATAAAAATTAGGTAGGTACCTACTCGCAATTTCAACTTTATCGCAAACAAATAAATACTTATCAATGTCATTTAAAAAAAAAAAAAATTATAAGTACCTAGTTAGATAGGTAGGTACGTTAGTATAAAAATTCCTTGGCAACAATGATGTTTTCAAAAGGGGAAGGCCCCTTTTGAAAACGTTATTGCTTGGGAAACATACACTGCTGTCGGACATATTCGGAAAACACGAAAATAACCGATTACCTACCAATATAAAGCTTGCAGTAGGTACTGAGGATAAGCTGCGCTGTACTGAAAGGTGCATTGAAGTGTATCGTAGTATCGTTTACCGCTGTCCAACTTGCCAATACCAATTTGCATACAATCACCCGATAGTGAGCGGAGGTGTGCGATTCGATTATTAAGCGCCAATGGCCTTGAAATCTTCCTCTTTGTTAAAAGGGATAATAGTGTTAGGTATGTGATTAAAAGGTACCTAGATGAGGAACAGAGATAGATGCTGTCATTAAGCTATTTTAATATTACTAGCGGCCCGTCCCGGCTTGGCACGGGTCACATCACACATCAAATTAGAAAATTATAAAATTATCAGTGTTTCTCTACTATATTATGCATGTATTATACATATAAACCTTCCATTTGAATCACTCTATCTATTAAAAAAAACCGCATCAAAATTCGTTGCGTAGTTTTAAAGATAGGGACATATAGGGACAGACAGCGGGAAGCGACTTTGTTTTATACCATGTAGTGATAGATGGCATTTTTTTATGTTGTAAGTACGAGTAATAATAATTTATTTTAAATGAATAATAATGTAGATAAAGTTCCCTACGGTCTAGTTTGATATACATTCTCTAAGATAAGGCATTGATCCTTTGAAGATTAGTAGACATCTCGTTCAAAGTTACTTACTATAATTAACCCCGAAGGTTTCTGCGGTCACCTATCTACTTATTAGTTACTTAACTTCACAAAAAAAAATAGACCCAATAAAGGCAACATGTATTTGCGCTGTAAAAACTTAAGGGACCGGCGACAGGCGAATTGTCCATACGAACGTAATAAGTACCAAAATAATTTAAAATTTGGGCATTTTTAATAGCTTTATGTTATTATTTGGATAAAGGCAGTATTTATCTAGGTTCCTGTTACCATTTTGTTCCAAGAAACCTACTATAAGACAAATAAAAAAGAAAACATGCCATTTTTGGTGTACCTACAAAGATTTCAATTCAATTTGCTCACATTTCTTTTTAGGTAAGTTTTTCGGAACAAAAGTGTAACAGGAACCTAGATAAATACCTACTGCCTTCTAACAACATATCATAAACTGATAAAAATATGCTTAACTCTTAAATGATTTCGGTATTACGTTTTTATGGTAATTCGCCTGTCGTAGGCCCCTTAAGTTTTATTATTTGTGCTGTGTTGAAATGTGTTTACAAAGTCTTTGAGTGATCATCAAAAGCGACATATCAAAATGACGTTAGACAGCGAAAACAATGAGAAAGTAATTTTCAACAATTCGAACAATTGTTCGGGTGAAGATTTATTTGCATAGATATTAGAAATTTTGCCAGAAAACTTTGCTAATTGAGGCTCGAAAGAATGGTTACGGAACGTGGAACTGTAAAAAACTGGAAACGACGTGGCTGTATATAGGTGGTACTCTTCAATCCTTCTCATATCGAAGACTTATCACACTACACACTACATCACACTAGGTAATTTTATTTGAAAATACATCTAACACAATCTTTACTAGGTAGGTATATTTAATATCGACCAGTTTCTATATTCTATGTATGGTTTTGTTTAAATTAGCAAATATATAACCACAGTAAGCAAAACTATAATTTATAGAGTTAGAATAAATAAATTGGCAATACCTACGTGTGATTTAGTAACCGTAGACCCTCTACGGCGTAGAGCCTTAACTATTCGTAGACCTATATTTTTATTCGTTCCGCTTGGAATTCATTATTTTATTATTCGGCGAAGGTTCATGCTGTGCGTCTCTTTCAGTCCTGAGACGAATCTTATACATTTATCGTCGTCAGATGATTGTCTAACTTCTCTCAAACCTCAAACTGTTAAAACGATCGCGTAGGTAGGTTTCTTTGGTTGCGTTCGGTCTCGTTGAGATGAGAGTGACAGAGTGACTTGCGTGGTCACTGAACTGTCATACATAACGTGTTAACGCACATGCTTCCGAGTAAACAGACATTCAGAGACAGGTCGACAGGTTCAGTTCAGAGCGAGCATGAAAAGTAGCTCTGTCATTCTCATCTCAAGGAGACCGAACGCGACAGGAGATAATTGGCTCATTGAATGTCTGTTTGCACGCACTCGTGTGAACCCGTCATCACAGTTTGAGACCGATTTTGGTCGCTATCAATGATAGACGATCAAGGAGCAGGTTGACCTTACATAAATACTTCAGTATTTCAGAATGTCACATCTAGTTTTATATAGCTCATCGTCTTAGCTTTATTTTATCTCCCAAAGGATTCAAGTTATGATTGAAGCGATTGCCGGCTGGTTATCGCTTATAAAAAATGTAAAAGTTTTACTTATTTTGACTAAAACAGCTAAACAGATTTGTTGAATGAAATGACTGGCTAAAAGTAAGTAAGCGTATGAGCTAAACTCTGGTGACGGAGTTTTTAGGCCACCTAAAAGCTTCCATCATGGCTTAATGTCTTAAAATTACCTAACTAACTTCATGACTGAATGAAAATAGTTTATTGTACATCTCAAAAAACTAAGAAACTAATTAATTCTCAAGGAACTAAGAAACAAAATTCAACAAATAATAAACCAAGTAACAATCTACAATTGACTGAACAAACATGGAGTTGGTATTCTGAATTAAAAGTGGCTAAATTAAGAATTAAAAAAAAAACCGACTTCACTGTTATATAAGCTGAGCAATTTTCTGCACTCTAGAAGTGCATTTGTGTTCATAACTCCTTGGGGATCTCCAATTTCTATTAAATTTGAGCTTATGTCAATTTATCTAGCTCGCACGTAAATGGCTTAGAGCATATGGCATTAAATATATCTAGCTCGCATATAAGTGACCCCTATTTATTTTACTATTTTATAATTACTTACAGGATTTTTTCGAATAGTATTGAATAAAACAACGTTATCACTTCATTTTAAATGTTATACTTACGTATATTTAAAAGAGTCTTACATTACATTAACATTAACGTAATAAATATTAACATAATACATACTTACTTACATAGTTACAACTCAGGCTTCATTTTTTACAGTTGTATGAAGTGGCAGAGGTTCACAAAACGGGGTAGTCAGAGCGAGTTTGTTGCGCGTTGGCGACGTGTTGTTCGCTGCGCGTTCGCCACCTTTTCGCTACGCACCCGCTCCGCTTTGAAACCGTTCGTAAACCGACAGTGTGATAACGCTCTTAGGCCTCTATCTCTATTAATAAACTCGGATTAACTTCTGTCAAAGTTGCGCCACGGATTTAACTATTGCCATCCTTTTTTGTTAGACAGTTTCAAATAAGGATGGCAATAGTTAAATCCGTGGCGCAACTTTGACACAAGTTAATCCGAATTTATTAATAGAGGCCTTGGGGAATAGGGGGACGAACGAACGAACATGATGAACTACTGCAAGTGGCAGTAATGAGGGGGGTGTTTTTTTTTTACTTTAGTTTTTGGGTGAAAGAACTACGCAGTCGGGTTTTTTTATTCATGCTAATAGGTACTTGTTCCTAGTAATTTCTTTAGAAGTTTAGTATAAGAATATGGTGCCGTCAGAATGGTTCTCAACTTTGATGACGGGCGGTGGTGGGTCTCGTTCAAGTAAGTAAGCTCTCAGGCTGATCAGGCCTATATTAGACAGGTTACAAACGATTGATGCGATGAGAATCCTGAAAGAAATAAAAAAATAATTAAAACTGTTTCGTTTTGACATGATCTTAAACGGTGAGGGAAGACATCGTAAAGAAACTTGTGGCTAATGGCTTACGCAGACCGACACCCTGGGGCCCTAGCCATATTACACGATCTATCGTCGCTGTAGAATAGAACACTTCAAAATGTATAGGAATTGACGTTCGAACCACGTGACTCATCTACTTGAAACGTCAAATCCTATACATTTTGAAGTGTTTTTAGCGACGATAGATAGTGTAATATGGCTAGGGGGGCTGATTACGTAAGACTTGCAACAGCAATGCGACAGCAATCAATACGCGACCGGTCGAAAAATATCACTAAAAAGCATATTACGGAAGCCAACCGCACATCTATTGCTAGCCTGTCGCAAAATGCACTTTGGCCATAGTGCATTACGACCGTAATACGATTTTAGTGATATTTTTCTACCGGTCGCGTAGTGATTGCTGACGCTTGCTATTGCAAGTTTTATGTAATGGCGCCGCGGCATGGCAAAGGATTTAAATTTTTACCAATGGACTTTAAAATAATGCCGTGGCATCGAAAGGGATTCTATACCACGGCATCATTTTAAAGTAAATTGAATGTCCATTGGTAAAAATTTAAATCCTTTGCAATGCCGTCCCGGTCTGCGTAGGCCTTTAGTCAGCTCTACATTGTATTGACAGTGTTTTCCCTGCGGTTGATTAGGCCGATTTGAAAAATTATTTCTGCATTTGATAGCTAAACTCTTGAGGTAATTAGCTACTTTTCATCATCATCACCATATACCATCATGCCATATAACGCCGCCAGGGCGCTGCCAGTAAAGATTAAATTGTCTAAGGCTGGATTCGACCAAACTGGATTAAGTTTTTACTCGAGAGCAAACTATTGTTTGTTTGAATATTTTGACATTGTAAAGTTGACACCATATAACCAGGATAATTTGTATGCACATAATAATGTTCGGTTGCGCTTTCTAAACAATTGCATTTCGAATTATGTCGGCTAGTCACTCTGGAGTAAGATAATTTTTGATCGAATCCAGCCTTAGTCGTCAGAGGCAAATGAACTCACCAATAGGAGAACCCGAGCTGTGGGCTAGGGGTATACAAATCGAGGGCTATGTACGAGATGGCCAGGTGGTCTTTCAAGCCAGATGTAGCCCAGTAGATACCGAACATTAGCAGCGCTGTCATACCGAGCAGAGATGTCACGCAGTTTGTTATTAGACAACCTGGAATTGACAACATATTTATTTGTTTGTTTTAAGAGCAGTGAGCCCGCGTGGGTTTTTTTTTTAATACTAATAAGGTAATTTCAGTGACAATCAGTGGCAGGCAATGGCGTTAGACCGAACTACCTGGAAAACTGAGGGGAGGCCTTTGCTCAGCAGTGGGACAGTGTAGGCTAAAACAACAACTACTACTACTAAGGTAGTAGACAAGTATACGGCCCACCTGATGGTAAGCGGTTACCGTAGCCTATGGACGCGTGTGACACCAGAGGAGTCACACTCGCGCTGCTGACCCTTTAAAAATTTCAAAACGCCCTTTTTGAAGAACCCCATACTGTAGTCACTGGGGAAAACCGCGGCAGGTAGATCATTCCACAACCCAATTGTTCGTTAGTGGTTAGTGCCTCGACTTTCAATCCGATGGACGTGGGTTCGAAAAGGAAAAATCGTAAGAAAACCTCTGGTTTAGGCTGAAAGTACGTAGGTACACATATCCACACCGAATTTTCTAATTACTGCCAGATTCAGTCGAATGGGACGATTCGACGCGGGCAAGACGACCTCTGTGGCGCAGTGGGCGAAGGCCCGCCTGTGACGCAGGGGTTGAGGGTTCGATCCCCGCCGCGGGACAAATGTTTGTATGATCTGCAAATATTTGTTTTGGGTCTGGGTGTTTTCTATGTACCTATATTATGTATGTATTTACAAAAAAAAAAATATTTAAGTAGTATATCAGTCATGTGGTTCCCATAACACAAGCTCTGCTTAGCTTGGGGCTACATGATGCTGTGTGAAATGTCCAGCATTATTTATTTATTTATTTAAGTGTGCGAGGTTTCATACGATTTCATATAAATAAATCTAAAATTCGTTTCGGTCGATTCAAATACATACCAGGTAGTCCAAAAATGGGCTCAGTAGGGTTCTTCGTCGCGTTTATAATCGCTAGTCCAGCTGATATGACCGCGAAGATTAGTTGCAGAAACAGAACCAGTAGCAGGCAGATGTAGAATGCAAAGGAAATCACCGGGGCGGATGGTACTGAAATAAATGCGAATAAATTTTACTTCAAACCAATATTATAAATATGTAAAACATCACACTAACATTATAAATCTGCTTTGGGTGTTTTTTCTTATTTTACAAAATGTTTTAAATCAATTTTATCTGTTTCCGAAATTAGCACACAAATCGAAACTCATATCGAAGCTTAAATCTACCTTCACAGAACGAACAGGATTTTTTTACCACACTGTATAAAAAAAACTTACATGGATTTTCTGTGTCTACAATCAAATCTGTTACAATGCCGCAGGTTGGTGTTGGTCGATATGAGTTGGCTAACGCTTCTACCTGAAAATAATATAAGTAGGTAGGTAGTACCTACTTTGGGATTGGGCATACGACGTTTTCTGCAGCGCATTTTTGAGCTGCGCGTTCGTATCGCGTCTGTATCGATACAAACGCCAGTACCAAGTACCGTTCTTATCGATAGCTAAATTTGACATTTAGAATCGACAAAATTCAATAAATTTGGATTTTCCATTGATATAATCTAATTTTATCGAATTTTGTCGATATAGTCTTTCTTAATGCCCTCATAATATCTACGATGTAGGTACATGTCGTATCTCAGCAGGCTGACTTGCGGCTCTCTCTTTCGGAAAGCGCCACAGAGATATTCTGGCATCGATCCAAATTATTCGGAAACACAGCCTGCTGCTAGCTAAAAAATGACCGGCACCCTGATTACCTACGACATTACAATAGCAATGCGACAGCAATCACTACACAACCGGACGAAAATATCACTAAAAATCGTACCTACTACGGAAGCCAATCATATCTATTGCTTGCCTGTCGCAAAATGCACTTTGGTCATCCGTTATACGATTTTTAATGATATTTTTCGACCGGTCGCGTAGTGATTGCTGTCGCATTACTATTGCAAGTCTTACGTAATCAGGGGGCGGATATGCCGAATATAATAAGTAAATTGAGATCCGTTGCATCTTTAGTTTTTACACACCTCGATCAATCTTGCTTCGACTTCCGTCTTACAACTCATTGCACATGCCCCCAACGATGTAACGCATGTCACTGAAAGAAAATTATTTTATTTTACACAAAATATAAAATATATTGGTGGATATTTCACACGGTACTAAGCCCCAAACTAAGTAAAGCTACTATGGGAACCAACCAGACTACTGATAGAATACACCTATAGGTACCTACACTATATAAGGTGCTTTTCCAACGAGGCAGAGCTGAGCGCAGCGGAGCTTAGCGGCGCATGAGTTGCCTAATCAAAGTGCGTTACCTTTGTTATTTTTCATTTTCTCCTCATCATGACGAAATCGAAACGCAAAACACACCCTGATTAGTCAATTCATGCTCCTCTAAGATCCGTTCGGCTCAGCTCCGCTTCAATACAATACCTACAACACCTACAATTCAAATAAAATCTAAGTTTAGGAATCTTATTTCCTTATGTAGATATTTGAGCAATGAGAAGCTTTTAAGTCCATTAAGTAAGTTCGAATGAGCAAGTGCTTTAGCCCGCCTTAAGGCCGCCGTTATGGCTTAACGACTTAAAAGCCGGGACCGACAATTTATCGTGCCGTCCGAATCACGGAAGCGCTTTGCTCGTAATGCCACTTGCGGTCACCAATCCAAATTATGACCGCGCACAACGCTGCCTAACTTCAACGATCAATCAAGAACGTCTAAGCAAGCTACGCAACGAGTGCTTCTATATTTTTAGGATCGATGAATAACATAGTAGGTAGGAACAGATTTAAAGGGCTTACTATAAACTTACTATGCAGTGAGTTAGAAACTGGAGTTGAAAGACTGTAGAGCACAAGATCGCCTCTGAACAAGCCATATTGTATCGTGCCGTCGAACGTGTCCGTTTCTGATGATGCTGTTGATACTACCTGGAAATAAATCCAATAATTAGTAGGTACCTACCATTCAGATTAAAAAAATATACAATAATCATCAAATATACATTAAAGGGCCTTACTTATTAAAGTATGTTAAAGTTAAGCACTGGTTAAACAACGTCCTGTTTTTATATGTGGATAGTGACAAACAGAGACAGGACGTTGTTGTCTAACCAATGTTCATAAGTACCTACCTAAGGGGGAAAAGCTTAAATAAAAGCTTGTAATAAATCCACAACCTGCGCGGTTTCAGTTTAGGTATTTAGGTATAGGTCCTAAATTAGTGCAAATCATGACTTTATTTAAATTACTTTATGATAATGTTTTCCTGTTATATGAGCAATTGCATTTTATCAAAACTTCAGTAGTAGATTAGTTATTATAGTACCTACCTACATACAGAGTGTGTTCACTATTGCATTCCAAAGTTGGCATTGACGTGGATATTGAACAGTAGGTAGATGTATTTACCTACATTTTCAAAAATAGGATACCTATACCTACCTAGGTAAGTTAAGTAATAAATATCCTTCTTTGTTTTGAATATCATGTCGGTAAACATTCTAAAGGAGGAAGGGCATACTTATTGGATTTTTCTCACTCTATATTCTAGCAGCCCGACTGGGGAAGTAGGTACCCCCGCCTTACAGAATAGCGCAGCCAAATAACATCATTATTCTCGAACGGTGTTGTGTTTCTGCGGTAAGGTTGCCAGAGCTCTGCTCTGAAGCGCTGCGGTGACAACTGGTGGACCAGTCTTGTCCATTGTGTTGTCGGCGCAGTGATTCCTCTTTTAAAGGGTCAGCAGCGCGAGTGACTCTGGTGTGGCAGGCTACGATAACTGCTTACCATCAGGTGGGCCGTAAGCTTGTCTGCTACCTTAGGCTGATTTTAGTCTTACGCTCACCGTCAGCGCTGATAGGCGAGTGATCTTTATTACAATAAAATAAGGATACTGATTGTTTAGCAGAAATGGCTACGCTGATTGCTCTCGTCAGTGCTGGACAATCCTTATTTCATTGTAATAAAGATCACTCGCCTATCAGCGCCGACGGTACGCGTGAGAGAAAAACCAGCCTAAAATCAGCCTTAGTAGTGTAAAAATAAGGAGAGCTCAACTTACCCAACTGTCACTAGAAACTGCGATCACAATAAATAAAACGCTGAGAACACCAGACAAAAACGCACAGAACACGTAACCACGTCTTGTCACCGCCATTTTACAAATTATTTTGAATTCGCTAATCACTGATAAACTGATAATGATTCATTTTATAGCTATTAAGATATTGTTTTATCAGTGGAGGCCGATGGCCATTCTAGCAACACTCTTCGATGTTTTTTTTTATCTAGTTATAGAAATAGACGAATACACACTGCTTCCTTTCCATGCTAAGTAGGTAGGTACGTATCGCACATTTTTAATGAATTATGACGTCACAACACAAATCATTAGGTACTAGGTACCTACTTACTATCTTTTTTTAGAATGCCTATCTATTTATAATTAATTTTTACTAGAATAATATACGTTTTCATTTTCTATAGCAGCTCTAGTAAGCTTAGGCCTTTAGATATTAAGATTACGATTAACGAGGAAATAAAGATAATGTCCAATCCAATATCTTTCATCATTTATATTATATTTTCCTGATTCACATATTTCAATTGTATGAGTTTTAAATAAATAGATATTTGTTTTCGTTTGGTGCCAGAACTTCGGCGAGTTGTGCCTCTTCTCTATTTAAGGGGTACTTAGGCCCTTGTCGGCATAACTGATGCCCCTTCTCCACGAAGCTCTTTCCAGGGGCAGCCTCCTTGACTTCCCTATACGACATGACAGCAACCTTCTCTTTCACTCGGCTCATGTAGCCTATCCACGGTCTTCCTCTTCCTCTCCTTCCTTCCACTTTTCCTTCAATGATGTTTTAATGAAACTGTCATGCCGTGTAAGATGGCCAATCTCTCTTCTATTCTCGACAACTTGCAACCACGATCTTTCCTTTTCCACTCTTTGCAAAACCTCAATGTTGGTCACTCTTTTCAATGTTGGTTCACACACAGAGACCTGCAGAGCTAAAATGGTCGCTAATGCAGATTCACAATAATATGATTCACGGGTGATTTGTATTGATATTGCTAAAGCATTTCATCTTTAATTACCGTCAAATGTTAGCTGAATTGTACGCAATTCAATTCACAGCAGAATCACATGCTAGGCCTTAAATTGCCACACGAAAAAATAATAACCCGGTTGGTTTTCATTTAATATTGCATCGTATTATTACTACTAATACTCTGTAAATAAGTATTTGGTTTTTAAGTAAGTAGGTATTTAGTATGTTTTATTATCATTATTAAACATAAATAATATTTGATTGACACTTAGTGCAATTCCAATTCATAGGTGGCCATTTTATTTTACGATTCTCCACAAAACTGTCATACAATAAGATGATATTGCCGGTACGGAATTGTCAACTTTGTGATTTCTAATACGAGAATCTCGACGCAAATCATTTGTGAATCTGCATTAGCGACCATTTTAGCTACGCTGCTGGCAGTGAACGCGTTAAAAAGGTTATTATGTCATTATTTTCAACAGTGATTATCTTTTAAAAGAAGTTGAGAGGAGTTTAGCAGTAGAACGGTTTTTTTTATTAAATTTCAAGTTTAGAACAATTTGAGGACACGAGCCCTAATTTTATTTTCAAACAAAACCATTATTAACAGTAGAATGTCTATCTAATCAGCATGAACTATATTGAAAGATAAAATTGAATTTAACTATAAACGGAATCCATATAATAAAGACTGTTCGATTGATAAAGACGTCAAAGAAAATTAAGTACCATTCATAATAATAATCGGTAGCATAAACAGCTGATCAACTCAATTCGAGGTCAAAAAATTATCTATACCTACCTAGGTACTCGAAAATTCAATGAAGTTTTAAGTTTCTATTTTTTTTAATTCGTTTTTGCTGTGATAACGTCCTAAAAATCGATGAACACGCACGAAAAAGTGGCACGTTCCGCCTGAGCCGAGGTGCAAAGGAAGGGCGTGGAACAAGCGATAGAGAGGCACGATCGTTCATCAATGTTTTCTTGTGACGTTATCACGTAAACTTATCGTCCGTAAACCGACTTTACAGACAACCTCTTTCTCAGTTTTTCTACTTCTAAAGGATTCAAAAACATAATGTAAACAAAGATACAAAAATTGTTATACAATTAAAGATTTTATTTACTTGCAGAAGCAATGATTTAAATATTAAATTATTAATTTTATAAAATATACAGATTTTACAACATAATTTAATTACACAATAAATAAAATTAAGTGCACTAATTAAATGACAAATCGTTTAAAAATGACTACTATTTAGTTAGTAATTCACTATTTACAGTTGTTTAAAGGTGCACGTCGACCAGACTGAAGCGGACGCATTGTATGAACGAACATCAAAACTTATTCATAATCATAAGAATACTACTCATGACATAAATTAGTTTGTAAAAAAAATCAATCGATTGTTTTTGAAAAGTACGAAGAAGTTAGGCAACAACATGAAAAAGTCAGTTAGTGTTTTATGAAGCTAAAAAAGACTTACGGTCTGTCTCATATTGAAACTATAGGCTTTCCAAAGCTGCTATATCCGTTGCTAGGTATCTCTTTTCATTTACATAAAAGTGACAAGAAAAACAAATTCAACTAAGTCTTGCTTTTACAGTATTTAAGACAGACCGTTAAACTCTTTAATGAGACTAGGACTACATTTTTTTATGGCTTTTGTTTTTAGAGGTGTGCGTTTAGATTGGTTTGAAAAAGGCACAATAACGCAAAAATAGATTATCAGATTGCTTGAAATAAAATCAACTATAATTCGAAAATAAAAAAAAATCTAACTAGGTAGGTACTTAGTAAAATATTTTACATAGGTACGTATTTTTTTTTTTTCAGAGCAATTTTTTATTATGCCAAAGAACGCACGATACACGTATCTAAAAGCAATGAGTTACTTGTCAATTGAGGCCAACTGAAGGCTATCATGGCTTACGCCAAAGAACGCACGGAGTTACTGGTCAATTTAGGCCAACTAAAGGCTATCATGGCTTAATGACTGATATTAGACCAACGATTTAACGTGCTTCCGAAGCACGGACGCACACAGTTGTTATTGCTATCTCCTATTTGTTGACACTAATCGACACTTTATCTAACAAGGACTAGGCAAGCTACACGTTTTAAATGTAAAAGGGTAATGAACGCACACCTTAATGATTCCGCAAGCTATCTATTTCTAATCTTACTTTGTACTTAATATAAATTCATTTTATGATTTAGAAAAATAACGTCGCTTATTGTACAATTTTAAATTGAACTATTCTGCTTAGAAGACACATCATGAATCTAACAGCATTATTCATAGTTCCACGTTCAATCGCAGTTAGTCTGTTCGTCACTATCCACAAATAAAGATAGGACGTTGTTTAACCAGTGTTCAACTTTTAACATCTTTCATAAGTAAGACCCTGATTGTCTAATGTCGTATTTACACGCTTCCCAAACCTCAAATTGGTCTCAAACTGTCAAAACGATCGCGTAGGTATGTTTTGTCGCGTTCCGAGATGAGAATGACAGAGCTACTTGCGTGGTCACTGACTGTCATTTTGTGAGATTACATTTTGGTCGCTATCAAAGATAGACAATCAGATTTGATATTAGAGAATCTTTGATATCACAGTGACCACGCAAGTAGCTCTGACACTCTCATCTCTACGAGACCGAACGCGATCGTTTTGACAGTTTGAGACCAATTTGAAGTTTGTCATGGTCGCGATAGAACAGGAGTAGAATCACCAGCTCTTAGGACGTTTCAATGTGATCCAATAGGTCCTACAGAATAAATTATTTTTGACTCTGAATCAATGACAATTCGGGTTCTTAACATACACCAACGTGAACAGGCTCACGACTCGGTAATAACAAGATCTTAAACAGTGATTCATCTTTAAGTTTAAATTCAAATTAGATTGAATGTCAAGAATTATGAATAACGGTTCGATTAACTTTAATTTATCATTTTCATGTAAATTCAAGTGAAATAAGTTCTAATAAATAGTGCTACCATAAGCAAAGTCACATTAATTCGTTAGTTATTTTGGAATGCACTTACAATTAATATAATTATTCAAATTTATGTTTTGTTTTCAAATTATATTAGGTATTTATACTAACTCGAATCTATAAGTAATCGATTTCTCAAAAATAATTTGAATATATTTTTATGTTTGGGGAACATATCTTTCACATTGAAAATGAAAAGTCTTATGAATATTTTCAATTCCGACGGGATTAGAACCCGCAATGATACAAGCGATCCTCCTTAAGCCGGAGTGGATATTTTTCTCGTTATTTTCTTATTGCTTTTTCGAGGTTTTCTACAATGTCCATACAATTTTTTTTTTAACATTTACCAACAAAGTATAATAAGAATAAAGTAGGCACAATAATGTGTGTAAAGCGTTTACTTTTAATTTTTTTTAGAAGATTCAACCTATACATTTCAAATACTACTAAAACACAACTTTATCCCAATTCTACCTCCTATTTCCTGACTCAGTTGACATCAATTTGATAGGCACTATGCAGTACATTGCTGCTTTGACGTAACGTAGTAATTATCATCATTTTAGGAAAACAACAATGTACAGTGTCTGTCAAATTGATGTCAACTGAGTTAGGGCAGTGTTCCGCTGTGTGTGTGCCGCGGCACACTGGTGTATCGTGGTCATTAGTTGGTGTGCCTCGGAAAAATAAGGTTACCTATCAGTTAAGCTACTCCAAATTTGGACCGCATGCTCAACTAAATAAGCTCATGTTTCGTATAAAAAAAAGATTTTTTTATTTATGGTGTAGGTACCTCCAAAATTCTCCGATTTCCTACATGTACCGTGAACACAAAAAGTTTGCGGAACACAGAGTTAGAGAATAGGGATGCAGAAGACAGATCTGCTTTTACTCATTGTCACTACCTGTAGTCAGACGTTTGTCCAAACTTGACCATATTGTATTGTAATATGGGATCATCCATAAAGTACGTCACACGTTAATTGGGGGTCGACGAAGTGTGACATTGTGTGACAAGGGATGCTAGGGGTACTAAGTTTCGTGACGTCACATTTCAAAATTTTATAAGTACATATATACATACATAAACTCACGCCTGTATCCCATCATAGGGGTAGGCAGAGACCACAGATCGCCACTTGCTACGATCCTGACACACTTCTTTCGCTTCATTCACTCTCATCACATTCTTCATGCAAGCTCGTCGGTTTAGGGTACTCTTGACCTGGCCTTTTCCAATAATTCGCCAATTTGGTCTAGGAATGTGCGCCTAGGTCTTCCCCTTCTTTTATATAAGTAAGTATCTGTTTTAAAATTTTGAATTATTAACAAAAATATTTTTTATTTACTTAGTAATTTCTAAATGTAAAATTGTAAGATATATGACGTCACACTAGGGAGGGGGGGTCTCACTAATCGCGCCACCAGAATAGAAGTGACTCAATTCAAAAATCATGATTTCTGGGAAATGCGATAAATGTCCGTTTTCCGCGAGAGAGGGAGGAGAAACTGCCGAAATTAAAGAGACGCAGCTATTATGTTTTCCACGTTCTACCCAAAAAGTGGCCATTTTTAAAAAACTACCAGATACTTAGTTTGTTTTCTGAGTTTTTCTACGTATTTAAGTCATTTTCCTAATTTTTTGAATTGAGTCACTTCTATTATGGACGTGCGAAATGTGACCGACTGTGACAAGAACGGGAAAGGGGTTAAAAAATCACGAAATTAGTGTAACGTATGGATGACCCTTATTTCACAATTGCACTCTTTCTCTCAAAACTCTAAACATTGCATCAAATCCTTCAAACAATCATTACTATCACACAACTCCTTCAACCTTTCCAACTGAGATCTACTGAAGCCAGACTTAAGAGCGACAACACACAACAACCTACGGTCATTAAACGACATCTTCTTATCCGAATAACCAGCGAAAATCCCCACATTTCTGTCCACACTGGCGCTTTTACTGAACCCTAGTCTTAGGATTTGGTAGCCTAGTGGTGCCAGCTCTCGGATAAAGCTGTTAGAACTAGCGGAAATTAGTAGCGTTATGAGGCAATAAGGCAATAGTGGTAAGGAGATTTTGTTGTTTAGAAGATGACATAGTGCTTCGAAGAGCCAACCACTTAGAACTGGGAGCTGGTCTTGTGATTGTGACGTTTCGAATACCTGTAGACAAGGAATTACAGATTTATAAACCAAATCAATGTAAATTTATAAATATCCCTTCATGAACTATAAATGAGCTGATGATTTTCAAACGGCTGAACAGATTTTTACGAAACATAGCTAAGTGGTCAAAGTAGTTTCAAAGTGGTCATAGCGGTCCTACTGAATAAATAATATTTGAATTTTGAATTTTAAGAACACTATTGAAAAGTTTTATGGACACGGGATTTTATCGCGTAATTTACCTTATTTATCCCGACATTTCGGCTATGTTGTAATAGCCGTGGTAATATAATATGAATAGTGATCGCGAAAGTTTAAAAAAAACTATTTTAAGAACACTCTCGACGAAGACACGTTTCCAACAAAAAAAAATCGGTTCATCCGTTCAGAAGCTATGATGCCACAGACAGACACACAGATACACACTACTAACTTATAACACCTCTTTTTTTTCTTTTTCCTCTTTTTCTCGTGTTAAAAAATATTTTATCTTAATCTTTTTGTCTGGGGTTTAAAATATTAATAAAAAAGATTTAAAAGTGTAATAAGTGTGAATTTATATTACCTCAAAAACAACTTCAGCGTTCAAAACAGCACATTCCACCAAAAGATCGCGTCCCCTACTAACGCTCTTACTAACCCTCTCAGCCTCTTTACAAGTCTCAATAAACTCGATCACAACTCGACTGAGCGTCGCAGCCGGTGGTAGGGTCTCTCTGAGGAAGTATTTTAGTGCTTCTGTGATGATTCTTTTGCTTTCGAGCAGTTGTGTCTGTTTTAGGATCTTGTAGAGAAGGGTGATTCGTTCCATTGAGTTCATTAAGACGTCGGGATCCATGTTTGATACGTCTGAGGTTAGACGAGGGGATAGGAGTTTGTTGTCGGCTAGAAAGGTTGTAAAAATCAATCAAAGAACACTCATGGTACTAAGGGAGTGGCCACACTGCGTTTTCTGCAGCGCGTGTTCGCATCGCGTTTGTATCGATACAAACGCGCTGCAAAAAACGCAATGTGTCCACTCCCTTACAATGTATGTATGTATGGGGACTCCCTTTTCCGCAATTGGACTCAAATGTGGTCCTTTTTGCGTGACTCCCTTACAATATAAAAATAAAGGTTTTTTTTTTGCTAGTCTAGGTAAAAATAGTAGTAAAAATAGTAGGTAAAAATAAAGGTTTTTTGCTAGTGAAAAAAAAACTTTCTTACAATTTAAATATAAAGGTTTTTTAGACTAGCACTATGATTGGTTTGGATGAAAAGTAAACAATTTTAAATTTTAAAGTGTTAATCCACACTTAGGTAATATTTCATTGAAAATGAGAAGTCTAATCAAAATTTTCGATTCCGACGGGATTCGAACCCGCATTGATACAAGCGATCCTCCTCAAGCCAGAGCGCCTTAACCAACTCGGCCACGGAACTGTAGCGAGTTTTTTCAACGACCATTTTATAAGCAATTTTTAACAGCTGGGTAACAACGTAGGACGCAGTTATACATTTTCCCGCTATTAAACAAATATTTAAAAAGAAAGATAAGTATAGTCGTATTGCTCATTATACGGACTAAAATTGAAGGAAAAAATGTCATTTTTCCTTCAATTTTGATTAGTTTTGATACGTTTTATGTCAAAATTGAAGGAAAAATGACATTTTTTCCTTCACTTTAGTCCGTATAATGACCAATACGACTATAAGTTCGTATGAGCTAGTGGTCGATTCTGATGTCGGAGTTTTTAGGCCGCCTAAAGGCCTCCGTCATGGCTTGACGACTTAAAAGCCAGGACAATTTAACGTGCCCTCCGAAGCACGGAAGCGCTCAGTTCGTAATGCCACTTGCGGACACTCATCCAAACTGTGACCGCGCAGAACGTTGCTTAACTTTAACGATCAATCAAGAACGTCTCAGAAAGCTACGCCACGAGCGCTTCTATTTATAGCAGCTAGTCTAAAGTCTATACTAATATAATAAAGCGGAAGAGTTTGTTTGTTTGAACGCGCTAATCTCGGGAACCAGTCAGATTTGAAAAATTCTTTCTGAACGTGATAGCTAAACTCCTGAGGAAGGTTATAGGCTATTTTTCATCATCATCATCATCACCAAAAACCAACACTACGAGGGCAACACCGCGAGGTGCTCGTTATTAATATTTACCTGAAAATAGATGAACCATCAAAATCTGTACCGCATGATGTTCAGAATACTTCTTCATATTGTCCAACAGTTTCTCTATCAGCGAGTTTTTTAGGTCTTTTGGCAGCACTGGCTGTCGAAGCGTCGTTGTGATTCCCTGAAAGGACATTTATAATGAGTTTTTAAATAAATAATGCTCCTAATTTCACACTGCGGGCTGCTCAGATAAATAGATAGATTTCACACAGCATCATCTAGCCCCAAAGTAAGCAGAGCTTGTGTTATGGGAAATATAATAATGTGTGTGTCTCTCTCTCTCTGTGTGTGTGTGTGTGTGTGTGTGTGTGTGTGTGTGTGTGTGTGTGTGTGTGTGTGTGTGTGTGTGTGTGTGTGTATGTGTGTGTGTGTGTGTGTGTAAATGTTGGTATTGACGTTAGTAGAAATTCACCTTGACAACCAAATCGGCGCAGTAATGTCTTGGGTTAGTCAGTATGAAGTCCACCGCCAAGTTAATGAGATTCGGATGTCCTAACTCCACGAGTGTAAAGAGTACTGTCCAGTACAAACTCTGCTCGTAGAGTGAAATTCTGAAACAAATACAAAAATATAAAAATGAAATACTTATTTATTTATTACATATTATAACATAATATATGATCACTGATATAACAATATGATCACGACTGTATCCCCAAGGCGCGGTAGACATTCTCTCAGATCTTTTTAGGCATTTTTTTAAGACCTTTCGAGTCTAAGGGGCTGTCAGCGACCTTCGGATCGAAAGTCGATGCACGAACCCATTCGGCCAACACGGCTCACTATACAAACAAATACAAGCAATTAAATTAAACATTTTCCCCCTTACTTATGAAAGATGTTTTAAGTTGAACACTGGTTAAACAACGTCCTGTCTCTATTCGTCACTATCCACAAATAAAGACAGGACGTTGTTTAACCAGTGTTCAACTTTAAACATATTTAATAAGTAAGACCCTAAATGAAAAACCATCTACATATCCCTTCATCAGTTAGAAAAGACCTAATGATATTCAAACGCTTGAACAGCCTCCTGATTGTCTATCTTTGATAGCGACCAAAATTGGTCTCAATCTCTCAAATGTGACAGTTCAGTGACCACGCAAATAGCTCTGTCACTCTTATCTCAACGAGACCGAACGCAACAAAAGATGCCTACGCGATTGCTTTGACAGTTTGAGACCAATTTGAGGTTTGAGACAAGTAAGACAGCCAGCAGGATATTAAATCGTAACTTACTATTTTATTCACAGAAACTAAACTACTACATATTTACATAGCATTATAAAATACAAAAAGGACCAGTTAAGCCACCTAAGGATCGTTGGAAACGATCTATAGGTAGCTCAACTGATCCAAGCCACTGCCAGACGGAAGCGTGCCTAAGACACTGGCAGCATTACTGCGCTGGATGGCAATGCTAATACGTTGAGCCAAAAAAGTGCCAGACTTAACTTACTTATCATTGTTTCCCAAATATTGTCGCACAAGCACATTCAACTGTGTGACTAGCTCTTGGTAAGGGTTTGAAGCCATCTGACTGCATAATTGAGGGTTGCCAGTCAACTGAAGCAGACATCCTGCAAATACAAACATCATTATATAAACATCATCACACTATCCCGCTAATATTATAAATGCGAAAATTTGAATGTTTGGATGGATGGATGTATGTTTATTCCTCTATAACGACAACCACTGAACCGATTTGGCTGAAATTTAAAATTTAGATAGATAATGACCGGGAAAAGGACAAAGGCTACTTTTTATACGGGTACCACGCGAGCGAAGCCGCGGGCGGAAGCTAGTCACACTAATATCACATTATCCCACTAATAATATTATAAATGAGAAAGTTTGGATGTATGGATGTATGTTTGTTTCTCTATAACTCGACAACCACTGAACCAATTTGGCTGAAAAGAGACTGTTTTTAAGTGGTCTATGAACCAATAGCGATACTGTAGTGGTATTTCTGTGGGGATACCTCAACTACATCCTTGTGCAAGGGGGCATCAAAATCCAACCCGGCAGTTTTGAGAAAAATAATACTTTAGAATTCACATTTCTTGCAAAAATGTTTTTATTTTAAAAACGTTTTGAACGGTTATTGTGGTTAGTGTCTGTAAAGTTCGGACTACAATGTAATAATATGGTGACAGCGACCTGATCTGATGATGGAGTCAGGAGCTGTTCAAAAGAACTCCTCAATAAATAAGCCGATTGAGTTGAAACTCGGCATGCCTATCAAGTTTTAACTACAATGTAATAATATGGTAACAACGAGCTGATCTGATGATGGAGTCAGGAGCTGTTCAACAGAACTCCTCAATAAATAAGCCGATTGAGTTGAAACTCGGCATGCCTGTCAAGTTTCAACTACAATGTAATAATATGGTGACAACGAGCTGATCTGATGATGGAGTCAGGAGCTGTTCAACAGAACTCCTCAATAAATAAGCCGATTGAGTTGAAACTCGGCATGCCTATCAAGTTTCAACTACAATGTAATAATATGGTAACAACGAGCTGATCTGATGATGGAGTCAGGAGCTGTTCAACAGAACTCCTCAATAAATAAGCCGATTGAGTTGAAACTCGGCATGCCTGTTAAGTTTCAACTACAATGTAATAATATGGTGACAACGAGCTGATCTGATGATGGAGTCAAGAGTTGCTCAACAGAACTCCTCAATAAATAGTCTGATTGAGTGTACATGCAAGTCTGGTAGGCGTACTCAAATCGTAAGTTTTTGCAATAATTAAAAAAAACACATTCCATTCGTTTTATATGTTAGCAGTTGTAAACACTACAGTGCCACTTTCATTGCCAAATCTAAAAATGCAATTATTTGTTTCTTCAAAATAAAATAACAGTTTAATAAAATAATAAAATAAGAAATGTGAATTCTAAAGTATTATTTTTCTCAAAACTGCCGGGCTAGATTTTGATGCCCCTTTGCACAAAGATGTAGTTGAGGTATCCTCACAAATATACCACTACAGTATCGCTATTGGTTCATAAACCACTTCCCATACAAAAAAACAGTCTCCTATGGGGTTTAACACCAAAAATAACCATAATGGCTTTATACAGCCGTAATAAGACCAACACTGACAAAAGTTGCTATTGTCTGGTGGAACAGAACAGAACTCAACACTATAATTAGTCTGTGAAGCCCCCAGGAAACTTCTGTGCTTCTGGGAGGAGCTAGGCGGGCTTCAGTTTTAATGAGCCAGGTCATCCCCACGCATAAAGGACCACCTTTGAGTCTAAATGCGGAAAAGGGAGTCCACATACATACATCCATACATATGGGCACAGTTGTTGGTCGTTTCTCGTCCGTACCACCTAATAGATAACTACAGAAAAACAGCCGTCTAACATTGACTTTTATAAAAGCCTATACTTTCACTTATGGAAATAAACTGCGCCGCGTGATGTAGTGTTAAAAATAATAAACGGACAGGTGACACAATGTAAATTGTAATCGCAACTTGACAGACATGCCGAGTTTCAACTCAATCGGCTTATTTATTGAGGAGTTCTGTTGAAAAGCTCCTGACTCCATCATCAGATCAGCTCGTTGTCACCATATTATTACATTGTAGTTGAAACTTGACAGACATGCCGAGTTTCAACTCAATCGGCTTATTTATTGAGGAGTTCTGTTGAACAGCTCCTGACTTCATCATCAGATTAGCTCGTTGTTTCCATATTATTACATTGTAGTTGAATCTTGATAGACATGCCAAGTTTCAACTCAATCGGCTTATTTATTGAGGAGTTCTGTTGAATAGCTCCTGACTCCATCATCAGATCATGTCGCTGTCACCATATTATTACATTGTAGTCCGAACTTTACAGACACTAACCACAATAACCGTTCAAAACGTTTCTAAAATAAAAACATTTTTGCAAGAAATGTGAATTCTAAAGTATTATTTTTCTCAAAACTGCCGGGTTGGATTTTGATGCCCCCTTGCACAAGGATGTAGTTGAGGTATCCCCACAGAAATACCACTACAGTATCGCTATTGGTTCATAGACCACTCCCCATATAAAAAAAAACAGTCTCCTTTAAAATATAAACAGATACTGGATACAGAGACTGGGAATAGGACGTAGGTCTGGCTCGCACTTGTTTTTCTTTCAAAAGTCAAATTCGTTTATTCAATAAGATCACAAGTGTACCACTTTGAAACGTCTTAAGAGCTAGGTGATTCTACTCCTGTTCCTTCGCGACCAAGACCGTGAAGAACCAGGGCAACAAACACGGTTTGGGGCCTAACACTCTTTTCGGTGACACACTTTTTGTTTATAATTTTTTTTTTTTATTTTTTTTTTTTATGTAAGCAATTATTACAAATGTTATTTAATTTTTACAAGTATTCTTTACCTTGTAATGCCGCTTGTCGAAGAGGTGCGTAACTTGACGATAGCGATTTGAGGAGTTTCTGATGAACTGACGATAGTTCCTGTAAAGAAAATGCGAATCAATTGGGATGATAGTAGGTATAACCCGGTTCATTAAAGAAAGGAATCTAAAATGGCGGCGCTTATCATGTTCTCTCGCTCCGTGAGTATAGACGGAACTAGTGTGCAAGCGAGAGAACATGATAAGCGCCTCGTTCGATTAGATTCGTTTCTTTAATGAACCGAGTTATATTGATAATACATTCGCGTCTGTTATTAATTAAGCAAGTTGTAAGAGGCTCTAATTCACAAAACTATTTGAGTCTTAATACGTGGTAGCAGAACGGAACATATTGCTTTTTCATTCGTACTTTTAGGAATTATAGCAACATCTGGGTGCACGGCAGTGCACCGCCAAGTCGAGCAGGCCGTACCATCCTTTTCTCGAAGCCATTCGGGCCATTTTCGACCCCTCGTAACTTCGTTGTGGAAAAGACTAGAAGCCTAAATTTTCAGTGACCAAGAGGGCATCACATAGCGAGATATATTTCCAAATGACATTAAATTTGGACCAGTAGTTTAGAAATTATTGCAAGTCAAAGTTCCTTGATTTTGTAAGTGACTCACTGACTCACTGACTCACTGACTCACCGATCATCAAAATTAATAAGGTACTTCTAGCAGACTTACAAACTCCAAATTTGGCACACATGTATAGTTTAGTGTGTATAGCAAGGGAAAACTCTGACATTCCGAATTATTAGTCTCAATTTTAATTTAAATGTAACTTTAGGTTATAATTTGCTGGTGCTAGGAGCCGCGCCGCCATTTTTCTGTGCCGCGCGGAGCGCGTGACGTTTCTTTCCATATGGCAGCTAGTGTTGAGTTAGTATGATGTTCCGCAGTGTAGGGATGTTCGATATTTCGAATTGTAGGTACCTATCGATATTTCATTTAAAAAAAAAATCATTTGTTCATTGAAAACAAGTTGTACTTGGGTTGAGATCTCTTCATTTATGTTTTTATTTTATGAAACCTGTGTTAGAAGAATCCCCTCATTTCTGTGGTCTAACGGATCGGAATGGATCGTAATGCATTGTATCGATACTGGTATCGATCCAGGGGATTTGATACGATATTTTGTATCGATACAGTATCGAAACAAGTCAAATAAGTAGGTAACTACTAAGAAAATGTATGTAAGCATTTTTTTAAAACGAAACCTTTATTAATCTACACTATTTAAATAAATATACCCACTGGACATAACATTGTAGTTATTTAAAAAAATATATTGTGGTTGTCCGCAAAAATAGTAAGTAACTTAGATTAGTCAACCGCCCTCGATGTGTGTGGTGAACTACGAATCCTTAGTCAGTAAAGGCGCGAATACTCGCTGGCCCAGGCTCGCATTGCCTCTCTATCGCTCTCGCCTTGTATAATCCCGTGATCCTAATCCTGTGATCCTGCGTAATCCTGATCCCGTAATCCTGATCCCGTAATCCTGATTCCGTGATCCTGATCTGTGATCCTGTGATACTGATCCTACGTGATCCTAATCCCGTGGTCCTGTGATTCTGATCCAGTGATTCTGCACAATCCTGATCCTGTTATCCAATCGTGTGGTCCTAATCCTACGTGATCCTAATCCCACGATACTGATCGCGTGATCCTGATCCTACGTGATCCTAATCCCGTGATCCTGATCCTGTTATCCTGATCCTACGTGACCCTAATTCTGTGATCCTGCATAATCCTGATCCTGTGATCCTGATTCTGTGATCCTAATTCTGTAATCCTGATCTTCATCTTATGGTAAATAGAAATGTCAAACATACCTGACATAGAATTTCTATGAGAAATGAAAAAATATGTAACTCTAGTTACACGGGGCGCTCAACTGTCCGGGAAACATGCCTCTTTATTTGCATCGGCGTTCGTCAGTATTTACATGCGGTCAAGTGTATGTGGCACTTTCGAGAGTGACAAGTCTAGGCGGTTTACATCTAATCAATGTCAACTTTGGTTGTATTAAAGCGCAGGAGTCTGCTCTGAATATAATAGACTAGATGCATTTACCGTCCAGACTTGTCAAAAATCAATACATAAAAGCCTCTGAGAAAAGCCCACAGAGACAGGCTATGAGAAAGCCCGCAGCTAAGGCACAAGATGTTATAGGTAAAAGAAAAAAAGGAGGACTACCTACAAAAAGAAGTGAGATCCCATCAAAAACATAACATGTACAAAAATGCGCAAGTCTCGCAACGCAGTTCTTCTGCCGTAAAAAGTTGTGAAATCGAATGTAAACCAAGTCGGTATAGAGTAACTTGGCAAACACACACGGCAAAATAATCTACATAAAACGTTTACGAGCTTGCTGTGTGTGTTTGTCAAGTTACTCTATACCGACTTGGTTTACATTCGATTTCACAACTTTTTACGGCAGAAGAACTGCGTTGCGAGACTTGCGCATTTTTGTACATGTTATGTTTTTGATGGGATGTAATTTACAGCGCATAGTCAAATACAGATGCTCCTATGCGCTTTAGAGACAGAAGTTATTGCATTAAGATTACGATTACATTTTTATTTACAAGATAAATCAGTTATGATGTGGGATATAATTATGTCAATTATATTGTAATACGCTTTAAACAGGCTGGCACACATCTAGCGTGCAGTAACGCTTTACCGCTTACTAGTCGAAAACCGTTGCACTATGCGCTTCATTCGCGCAATTTGTTGTTGCAGTAAGCATGTGAGAGTGAGTTGCGGAAGCATGTGGGATAAAAAATAGTAGTCTAGAAACCGCGGGCATTCGCTAGTTTACTTTAAAAGTGTAGCTATTTTGCAGTTTACACTTACTTGCACCTGTTGATCGTGTGTGTGCTGACACACTGCGAGTGTGTGCGCGAGCGCGAGCAGCAGTGCGCGCGCGCACGTGCTGTAGTGCGCGCAGTGCGCCGTCGCGTGCGTGGACAGCGCGGCGCCGGCCCACGCCCACTGCTGGGCTAGAGTGAAGGTATAGCTGCATTCTACTATGCTGTTGAGGAGGGACACTCTAGCTGCTATACCGGTTGGAGCCTGTAATGTAAAAAAAAAATGTTTCTTTTGAAGGAGCACAGCTTTATAATAAACTACCCCCAACTTTAAAAAATATTAGCTCAATTCACAAATTTAAAACTGAACTTGCTAGCTTTGTAATGGAAAATCGGCCAATTTCATGACTTTGTTTACAACTAATTACATTATCTTATTTAATTTGTGCGCAACTATGTACTCTTATATTTCATACACAGACTGAACCTACTCCATTTTACTACCTTACATTTATGTCATACTTTATGTTAAACAACTATTCTCATGTAAGTGACTGTGTCTTTTTGTGAATAAATATCTTTAAACCTAAAACCTAATGTAAAGAAAATCTGAAGATCAGTGCAGGGGGTCTAAAGTGGCCACTTTTGATGAAAAATCAGATGTTTCATAGATGCTTCATCTATGAAACATCTGATGAAACATCAAATGCTTCATAAATGCTTCATAGATGCTTCATCTATGAAACATCTATGAAACATCTATGAAACATCTATGAAGCATCTCACAAAACATCTTTTTTGACAGATCTATGTGCGAGGTTTTTTCTTTTTTTCTTCTTCTTTATTTTGGCTTGGCACGGGTTTTGCATTCAGCCATCCGTTTTCCATTCAACCTATATTTACTTTCTAAAAATAAATTTAATCTCGCACATGGCTTTTTGGCGGGAATTTGAGAAGTCATGATTACGTTTTGTTTTATTTTCCAAAACTTGTGTTTCTTCGAATGTTAATGTGTAATGATGGTGGATTACTTGACACTGGCTGAATGCACAAGCCGTGCGAAGTCAAAATAAAGAAGGAAAAAAAAAAGAAAAAACCTCGCACATAGATCTGTCAAAAAAGATGTTTTGTGAGATGCTTCATAGAT
Organism: Camptogramma bilineatum; assembly: GCA_958496255.1. Classification (NCBI taxonomy): domain Eukaryota; kingdom Metazoa; phylum Arthropoda; class Insecta; order Lepidoptera; family Geometridae; genus Camptogramma; species Camptogramma bilineatum. The sequence goes on from OY292472.1 coordinate 1,917,460, forward strand.
GTTTCATAGATGTTTCATAGATGCTTCATATATGAAGTATCTATGAAGCATCGATGAAGCATCGATGCTTCATTATATGAAGCATATATGAAGCATTTATGAAGCATTTGATGAAAAATCAGATGTTTCATAGATGAAGCATCTATGAAACATCTGATTTTTCATCAAAAGTGGCCACTTTAGACCCCCAGGGTAGTTGTGGATTTTACCACCGTTTCACAATGGACCTTGAATACATACTCCGTCTGCCAGCGATGGCTGTTGTAAAATAGCCGAAACGTCGAGATGAAAATAAGGTAAAATTACGCTATAAAATCCCATGTTCAATATGAATACTTGAATAGTGATCGCGAAAGTTTAAAAAAGACTAATTTAGAGAACAAATTTCTAATTCCAAAATGTCTAGTACTCCTCCGCCAATCTATACCAACAAAGTTTCTTCAGGATGATCACGTTCAAACCACCCAATCACCCACCTTCCACAGCCTAGCCTTACTATATCAAGGCAGTCAGGGCAAATCCGGTAGCAGCACACGTCACATCCTCAAGAATATTTTTTGGTATGGATTGGCGGAGGAGTACTTACTAGATATTTTGGAATTTTCAAAAAATCTGTATATGTAGAGAAAATACTTAAGAAAAGACTGATGGATTGTATGAGGGATGACATAAGTAAGAAGTTAGAGCTGAGATGACTGATAGAGAAAAGAGGAAGAAGATACATTTTGTGCCGACCCCACACAGTGGAATAAAGGCAGGAATAAGAAACATATTTCCTTACCTTAGGTTCCAACATCTGTGTGGTGACATCCATGAGTATTTGCAGACAGCTATTGACGTCAATGCCTTTGCTTCTCTTTCTTCGTTTGAGTTCGCGTTTGATTTTGTATGACGCGTCGTCTGTTATATCTGTGGAGGAAGATGGACTTTATAACTAGAGGTTTTTTTGACGAACTGCAAGATTGCAGTTCAATTTGAAGATGTAGACAGCGCACGCATTTCAACTTTCTACGATCCTGACACACCTCTTTCGCCTCTCACTTCTATACCAATATACAAAGCGGAAGAGTTTGTTTGTTTGTCTGTTGGTTTGTTTGAACGAGCTAATTTCAGGAACTACTAGTCGGATTTGAAACCACGCAAGTAGCTCAATCAATAAAAGGCAGTGGACAGGCATCAAAAAGGCTGAAGACCTATTTAGAATAGCCCAAAACAAAGAAGAGTTTAAGAGGATGACCGTCGACCTTCAATAACTGGAGAGGCACTATAAGAAGAAGAATGTAGCTCAATCACACTCATCTCAACGAGACCGAACGCGACAAAAGATACCTACGCGATGGTTTTGACAGTTTGAGACCAATTTGAGGTTTGAGACAAGTTAGACAATCAGCCAGCTGGTCGTGGTCCTTTTCTAAAATGTTACCAATTTGGTTGTAGTGACTTTAGTAGCTGGGTCTTCTTCCTATCCCGTGGGGGGTAGGCAGGTAAGGGCGTCGCAATGATTTCTTTACCCTGGCTTCAACGCCGGGGGCAGCTGCCCTCACGGAAGATACCCTGTTACCCGGGGTAACAGGGTATCTTCCGTGAGGTCGGTACATCTCAAGTAACTTACCTGAAGCTAGTTTAAGGTATTCCGTATTCAACTGAGCGCAGTGGTAGCCGTCGAACTCATCGCTCATGAGTGGAATACGTTCGAGGTTCACGTTGTCAAAGAGCTTGTAAGCTGAAGTGCCGATCAGAAGGTTCTTTAGACGTTGCATACTGAAATCCATTATAAATGTGAAAGTGTGTTTATTTGTTTGTTTGTTTGTCCTGCGGTCACGTCAAAACAGAGCGACGAATTCACGTGATTTTTTGTGTGGAGATAGTTTGAGGGCTGGAGAGTGACATAGGCTACTTTTTATCCGGGTACCACGCGAGCGAAGCAGCGGGCGGCAGCTAGTAATAAATAAAAAGTTAATTTAAAAACCACGTATTTTTAATGCATTGTCATCAAGTTGTGAGCTACCTTGAAAGCCGGATATCTAATGGGGATGTGCTCGTTTGTATTGCAGATTCCACCCGGAACGACAGATACACAGACAAACAAGAAAGTGACTTAAAAAACTTTTTAATAAATGAAGTTTAGCGACGTTCTGTTCGGTCACTATTTAGATAGGTGACCGCAAGAAGTATTAACAGCGGAGGGCCCGTTAAATTGTCGGTCCCGGCTTTTAAGTCGTCAAGGCTCAACTCACACTGACACAGAGTCGAAGCGAAGCTACGCGTCATGTTTCTTAAACTTCAAAGTAAATTCAACTTTATTACCATTAAGTAAGGTACAAAGTGCTATGCAAACCACTCGATTCCACGATACGACAAGCGAATTCTCGTCGCGTGGCGCCGTGCGTTATCATAAATTTCATAACACTTTGTATCTTATCTAATGGAAATAGAGATGAATATGCTTTGAAGTTTAAAAGCATGACGCGTCGCTTCGACTCTGAGTTGAGCCTAAGCCATGACCGAAGCCTTTATGCGGCCTGAAATCTCCATCACCAGAGCTCATACAATACTTACGGTGCAGCGGTGTGTCTCGAAGCTCTCGGCACGTGTAGCAAGTTAGCACGGCGGACAGTAGGTGTGGTAGACAGCAATAGTTGCGTGACCCCTCTAACTGCCCAATGAGCGCCGTTTCCTTGAAGCGCGCCGAGTAGACCAACCCACATCTCTTCGAATTGTTTCTTTGAAGACCAGCCTATGAGGTTTGCTCTGGAGTAAAACAATAATTAGGTACAGTCAGCGTCATCAATCGGTATCCCCCTATTGATTTTAACAAGGACCCTTTTCATTTCAACTTTGGATTTCAGTCGGATTTGCTAGTATAGGAACTCGAGCGAAATTAGATATCCATAAGTATACTAGCAAATCCGACTGAAATCCAAAGTTGGAATGAAAAGGGTCCTTGTTAAAATCAATAGGGGGATACCGATTGATGACGCTGACTGTACATATCTTTACTAGATGATTTAACTCTCATAACTGAAATAACAACTCATTTGACATAGCGGCAACTCGAGCTAGTACCTTTAAAAAAATGTTACTTAAAACTTTAATAGATTAAGCACTATCTTTACCTATCTTTAGCTATCCCTAAGTATAAGTAACATATTTAAGTAAACCGTGGTAAACGATGTTGGTTTCACATTTATTACTCATCTACCGATACGAACATAACTTCTATTGTAATATGTTACTGTTTGTTTACCCAAATAAACTAGTAGTTCGCCCCGAACTGAGATCTCGCGCACCGTAGATGGCTTACATTTGGACTTTCTTCTGACTACCCCTATAATTTCAAGTGCTACTACTGCCGAGTATGCCTATTGCGCTAGCTTTTCATGGTAAAAAATACTAGCATGCATGCAATACATAATGTCGTGTCTAATTTTTCATTTATTTCATATTTATAAATTCTCGTCGTATTTCTAAAGTTTACGTCCTAGAATAAAAATAATAACTATGTTGGAATGTACAAATAAAGACCTTTCATTTGACACCCCACTCAATATATTTGTTTACTTAACTTTTTTTACTTACCCCAATTATTTTCATTCTTTAACAAAATTTTTTTTTATCACGAAAATAAATCAAGTAGCATCTAAAATCATTGCAAACCAAACCGCAACGATGCCACTCTCTTTTTAAGACCGACCAGTCAATGAGCTACGAAGACATCGAAACTCTATGAAACGGGAGCTCTTGGAGCTCTGGTTTCGTAGTTTTTGTTCTTTGGTCGTATTTCAAAAACTATACATCCTAGATTAAAAATAAAAACCATTTTGGAATGTACAAGATAAGCCCTTTCGTTTGACACCCCACTCAATATATTTGTGTAACTTTAAAAAAAAATTACCCCCTTGGGAACCTAATATCTTCACAACCCCTTCATCGATTAAGCTCATATGCTCCACCGGAAATTTCCTTACTACAACCTATTGACCTACCAAGTTTCATGCAGATTGGATGAACGGTTCGACAGTTATGCGCGAACAACAATTCGTGAAACATACAAACATACAAACATACAAACATACAAACATACAAACATACAAACATACAAAGCAAAATCGCCCAACTTACCACTAAGATCTTCGCTCGCTTCGCTCGCTCGATCGATAAAATAAAAAATAACAAGCAATTTATTCAAAAATAAAAAAACCCGGCTGAACTGAAAAGTTGGAAACAGCATTATCTTATCAATCACAAAACAAAATTAAATTACAATTTTATTATTATGCAGGTATCTAGGGTTCGATGCCGTACGCATTTTCCTAAACGTTGTTGTCACAGTTGACACACAGATGGCTCTGTGAGTACCTAAATTAAATGCGTAAGTTATTTCTTAAATATGAGATATCTCCTAAATGGCTAAACCAATTTCGATGCAGTTTGTTCTAAAAGTTGCGTGTGACTAAATAGAAAGTTTTAGTTTGCGTTTTGGTTAGCAATTCTATTTAGGGCGAAAAATAGATTTTCAAAAATTTTGAGACTCGATTTAGTCTTCGAAGATGTCATGTTAGATTTAAAAAAAAATTATATTTGATATCAGTCCACCAACCTCTTGATTTTGACATGGATTTTGATATGATAGCGTGATTTTCATTTTGAAAATTCACACATTGTTGCATTTTTTAGCCGCACTATTTGATTTATCGAAATAAAAAGTATCCTAGAGCACAATCGAGATGGAGACGATTCTAACGATACCTCATTCATCAAAATCCATCCAGCCGTTTAGGAGAAACGTGGTAATAAAGAATATTACTTACATACGAACGAACATACATAGAAACGCGCGATCTACATAACCCGGGTGACTTGACAGTCAGCGGGTAAAAATTGTACAGTGTCAGGAAGCAATCTTTGCCTACACTTACGAGACACTGCGGGCTGATTGTCTAACTTGTCTCAAACCTCAAATTGGTCTCAAACTGTCAAAACGATCGCGTAGGCATCTTTGTCGCGTTCGGTCTCGTTGAGATGAGAGTGACAAAAGATACCTTCCCGATAGTTTTGACAGTTTGAGACCAATTTGAGGTTTGAGACAAGTTAGACAATCAGCCGTAGTGCCTGGGACATTATTTGAGATGCAGTAGGCTTGCCCAGCACCTAAACCATCCTCTCAGCTTAACCGGCCATTACAGGAAAGACATGGTCATGGTCAATACGTGTGGGGCTGACTAAGTCATGGGTTTTCCTCACGAAGTTTTCCTTCACCGTTTAGAGCTCGTGTTAATGCGCATATAAATTTTTCGAAATGAAAAATCCATTGATGTACGGCCAGGTTTCGAACCCACGGCCGTCGGATCGAAAGTAGTGACAGTTAATGCCAATGATAAGCACCACTTGAACTAAGTAGAGTTTCAATATTCGGGTGTGTCATGCAGCGACATCTACCTGTCGCTAGAGGAACTACATACACATGCTACGCGCTAGAAAAGCTTCGGATTAGATGGCAACACAACCGCATATGTCTAGAGCTCACAAGCGAAGTTTTCAGCGGCGATAGACATATATCCGACCAACCGACAACAACTGTCGGTCGAAAGACCACGGGCAAGTGGGCCAGATGGGCCGGCCCGTTGCAGAGGAACCACCTACTCTGCATTTGGGGAACGATTCCACCATGTTCCCCAAATGTCACATTAATTCTAGTTCGGAGATTTGATAAATTACCTGAATAAAAAGGCTTCAAGCACGTCCATATCTTGCAACGCTTGGAGTGGTAGATCAAACTTTTGTATTTCGTTTTTCGAGGAGCAATCGACCGATGGCCACGCTATAGGCGGAATTAGCGCTATGTTGCTTACTATGTCCAACCTGAAAAGAACAATAACATCTTAATTCATTGAAAATGAAAAGTCTTATCGAAATTTGCAATTCCGACGGGACTCGAACTCGCACTATTATTTTTGGTTTTGCATTAAGTATATTTTTGGAGGTGCATTATTTCTATTCATAACTCCAAAGATCCTCGACAGATCCTACCAAATTTTTATGGCATCAATCGGGAAGTTATACCCTTTCAAACCAATAAAAAATTTCTTCGAGTAATCAGTGAACATTACGAGTACTTACATAAAAAAAGCAGATTTTTTTCGGAGGAGTACTAGATATTTTGGAATTTTCAAAAAAAATTTGAATATGGACTTCCGTAAAGTCACGCCTGAATCAATGAATTAAAAAAAAGGACAAAAAAAGAGATTTTGACGAATTGAGAACCTTGTTTTTTTGAATTCGGTTAAAAAGAGATTAAGGTCTTATAACTTTTAACATCATGAACTTCTTCAACTTTATTTAAACAGTACCAATGTACCAACCTTACCTTGATAAACTAACAATTAAACTCTCAATCGGTCCTTTACAACATCTCGGAAGCACATTTGCTGGTTTCAAGTAGAAATTCTGCTCCCAATACTCTATTAACGTGACTAGTTTGTTCCCAATAATCATCATCTCCGGCTTAGGACTGTCATCTGGTGTTTTTATGTAGTCTTGGAGAATAAGGGGCTTTGTATCCTGTAATTAAAATATGTTTGATAATTAGCGCCATCTAGATTTGCAGAGATATCTCTTGAACATGGCATCATTTAGTTTTAATGCCTGGAATACACTAAAAAGCATTGTGTATATTTTTATGGAATATCATAAAATTGTCGATACTGACATCACTCATGCATGATAATTATTGTATTACAACTGACTGCACCAAATCATCCTAAGTTTCTGAAGATGAGTGGATCCACCATGCTTAGTGATTTGATGGGAAATTGTTTTACTACTTTAAGATTTTAATTTTTATTTATTTTTAAATTACAGAACATTATCATAACGCCAAAACTATAATAAAATCAGCATCAGTGAATTCCGTCAATGTAGTGTTAAGGAAATTGCCTTACGGTTGGTTTGGACTGAATGTCAAAATGTACTGATCTGCATAATGTATTTATTCCAAAAAGAACTTTTCCCAAAATGACTGATTTTCTCTATGCCTTCATTTTGAAATGTCGGAAATCCGTAAAGTCTGACACAAAAGGTACATTCAGCTACATTACAACGATCATATGTACGTTTCCTCTTACTCCTACTTGGTTCTCCTACTGGTAGGAGCACGAGGACCAATATGTCCTTATGCTCCTACCGTGACCTTAGTGCAATTAAGTACAAAAAAAAAAAAAAAAATTATACAATCAAAATTTCTGTATAAATAAATAAATAATAAATAATAGCAGCTGTCAAATTGACAGATCATGTCAAAATGACAGATTATGTCAAATTGACATTTAAAGTGACAGCTGTCAAACTTAAAACCGCCATATCTCGGGAACTACTCGTCCTAGACTCCCCGTTCTCAGTTCAAATGAAAGCTATGGCCAAGATCTTTATTTGAAGTGACAGCTGTCAAACTTCAAACGGCCATATCTCGGAAACTACTCGTCCTAGACTCCCCGTTCCCAGTTCAAATGAAAGCTATGACCAAGATCTTCATTTGAAGTGACAGCTGTCAAACTTCAAACGGCCATATCTCGGGAACTACTCGTCCTAGACTCCCCGTTCTCAGTTCAAATGAAAGCTATGACCAAGATCTTCATTTGAAGTGACAGCTGTCAAACTTCAAACGGCCATATCTCGGAAACTACTCGTCCTAGACTCCTCATTCTTAGTTCAAATGAAAGCTATGACCAAGATCTACATTTAAAGTGACAGCTGTCAAAATGACATCTGTCATCTGAAATGTAGATCTTAGTCAGAGCTTTCATTTGAACTAAGAACGGAGAGTCTAGGACGAGTAGTTCCCGAGATATGGCCGTTTGAAGTTTGACAGCTGTCACTTCAAATGAAGATCTTGGCCATAGCTTTCATTTGAACTGGGAACGGGGAGTCTAGGACGAGTAGTTCCCGAGATATGGCCGTTTGAAGTTTGACAGCTGTCACTTCAAATGAAGATCTTGGCCATAGCTTTCATTTGAACTGGGAACGGGGAGTCTAGGACGAGTAGTTCCCGAGATATGGCCGTTTGAAGTTTGACAGCTGTCACTTCAAATATTCAAGACTTTAGTTTTCAGATTCAAGATTCAAGAATCAAGGATCTAAATCAAGGATCGAAACCGAGGATCGAAATCAAGGATCGAAATCAAGGATCGAATTCAAGGATCAAAATCAAGGATCAAAATTGCATCAGTATTTTAATTGAAAAATCATGCCCTGAAATCACGTGTCATGTAAATCAGAAAATGATGTAAAAGACCCCCTATGGACTAGGAATGTTTAGTTTATAAATTATGGTCACCCTTTAGAAAGAGACACACCGCCCAAGTTTTATCTCTCAAGCGGACCGCGTTTTCCAGTTACGTATGTATTATATAACTTCCTTGGTTTAAGGATATGTTTTTTTATTTCGTTTGCATCTATAGAATGTGATTTTATTTTATTACTTATTTTAAAAATAAAGAGAGTGACTAATGCCGACTGTACATACATTTGACAGTTTCATTTCCGACATTTTATAATGAAGACCTATAGAAAATCAGTCATTTTGGGAAAAGTTCTTTTTGGAATAAATACATTATGCAGATCAGTACATTTTGACATTCAGTCCAAACCAACCGTAAGGTTAAATTGTATCCTTATCATCTTATTCACATTGACTGTTGATGAGATAAATTAATATACTTAGATACTTATTATAAAAAATATTGATAAAACACTACCTTTACTAAAGACTTGACAACAGCATACAAGCAACTAATCGCCGATTGCGACCGATTAATGTTGCCATCCACGTTCAACTCGCACCAAACTTCATCGAAACTAATCGCCTTAGCAACATTCTCAACCGTCAACTGTATGACATTGTCGACTACAACATTATCTGTCACGTTGACATTCACCCTAAATGACACATCGGCGTTGACAGGAAACTCAACTATTGACTTATTTTTGATTAAAAATGACAGGTACTGCAGAGAAATGACAGAAAACGTGGATATATTTTTAGCTAGTGAGGATGGTAGAATATTTTCTATACATTTGTCTAGTAAATCACAGTCTGCTTCATCTAAAGAATGAATGATTCTGTCTAAAGCGTCCAAAAATCCCGTCATTATAGTTTGTATGATCATATACTCTTGGTAAAACAGTTTGTCTTGAAAAACTTGATGGCATCTTCTAGTATATCTATCTATAGTTTGTTCCACATTCAAATTGAAGTTCTCTGATTGGCTCAGCGGTCGGTTTTGCTTCGGGAATAACCGAATGATATCCGTCAGAGATCTGTCAAACGTCAGAACTGACGCGTTGTATAAATCTGACAGGACTGGAGGAACTAATTCCGTCTCTTCTTCAGATAGTTCTAGATTTCCGAAACTGTCTTTAAGATTATCGTCAGAAATAGGTATAAAGAATTGAGATTTCGACTCTTTGTTGTCGCTCTTTTTGAAAACGTGCAGTGAATTGACGACGTTAATGTTACTGTCAATGGATGACGTCATTTCTTGTTGCTTCATCTCTCTCTGCGCTTTTAGATTGTCTCGCTCCATCTCTTTCGCGTCATGAACAGTGACGATATTGACAAATTCTTTGAGGTAATTGTCGCAGGCGACTTTGAAGCAGGATGACAGGAGTTTCCTGTCAAATTCTGGGCATGTCGTGACAGATGACAGATCGTCGCGGGGTAGGCTGGCGAGTAGTCGAGCCAGTTCCATGTGTTTTGTTACTTTTTGAGATGTACCTTCTGATACACAGCATCTGCAGATGAAACGATTAATTTTATGAACAAAAATGAAGTATCTTATCATTTTTTCTGTATTCCGACGGGATTCAAACCTGGGATTGATAAGTTATTTTTAAAAATGACTGAAGAATACTTTAAAATTTTAAATACTTACAAAGGTTTTTCCAAATCAAGTCTTTTGAGAAATCTAACGAATTTAAAGTAATTGAATTAAAAGTTATTTATTTAACACTAACATAATTTAATACAATTACATTCTGAAAACAAAGTACATCAAAATAATAAAGAAAAGAGTGGTCCTCTGGTGTCACAGGCGTTCATAGGCTACGGTAACCGCTTACCATCAGGTGGGCCGTAAGCTTGTCTGCTACCTTAGTAGTATAAAAAAAAAGCACTAACCTGCTCTTAGCTTGGTTCATCAGCCAGTTCCCATCAACGTTTGTAGTTGTGATGTACTGAGGATTGATAGCCCTATCTTGAGATAGGTCTAACGGCGACAGATCAAACACGCTGGATGCTAGGGAGTTCAGCTCCATGACTAGATTCGTGTAGCTGAAAATATTAGGGTACTTTAATACTATAGTCGAATTGCTCATTGTACGAACTAAAAATATATGAAAAACGACATTTTGACCGTCAATTTTAGTGCGTATAATTAGAAATACGACTATAGTTCAATATTTGTACGAGGGCGCTCAATTTATCAAAAAATAGCGAAGCTGAAAGAAATTTACTTCCACTCAATCTCTACCATGTCTATTGCCGGTAGCTCTATAGAAACACAGAATAGGTACAGAAGGCGCATTCTGCACTTTAAGGTACAAAGTTACAAGTACATTGGCGGGCCCGTCTGGGCGGGCCTTGGCAGGTAGGCCGCTCGGCTCGCACGCTAGCCGTATCGCGCGTAATGCCTATAACAAGTGACAAGTTAACAACCCTTCCGCGTCACTCCGCGCCAGACAGTGACAGAGTTATGTGTTAGAAAGAGACCGTCATGTTTAGGTGAATATTGCGTTAGGCAGTAAGTACTTAAGCGAGCTGAATTGCACTTTATTGCGTCGCAGCAAGAGTCGCTATTGAAATAAAACATTTATTTAAATAGCGACTCTTGCTGCGACGCAATAAGGCAGTCAGGCTTCTGTACCTATTTATTCTGTGGTAGAACTATAACTACAGTAAGCAGAGGGGTTCAAACTCTGTGTGATTTTATTTGGAGGTATTTTAAAGGTTTGACGATTCTTAATCGAGTAAACGGGTGAATTAGTTTCTGCCGATTTTTGAAACAATATTAAATAAGAAATTACTACGGGTAGTCAAAAACATTACTTACCGAGTATGTACCTTATCCCTTTGTAGAAGCTCCAAAGCAATTTGTACATCTTCTTTAGTCAGCTGTACATTTATTTGTTCTATCTGCATTTCTTTGAGAACCTTACATCTCTCCACGGCTAGTTTTGCAAACCTAAAAGTAGAAAGGTTCGTATTCTAAAACGGCAAACAACTATAAAAAAATTTTGTACGCGGTTTCTATAAAAAAAAATGATACTCCAACAGAAAATTTAGCCAGTACAGCTAGCGAAATGCACTTCTTCTTCTTCTTTCGTATGAGCAAGTTGCCAACTCTGGTGACGGAGTTTTTAGGCCGCCTAAAGGCCTCCGTCATGGCTTAATGCACTACGACACACAGATTAGCTAGGGTAAACATTCCTAACTTCGCCTAGTGTCTATCTAATCCCTATCTTTGCCTACATTATAAAAAAAATACGATACTTATAATTTTCACGACAAGTCTTGATAGAAAAATAAATAAGTATCGTAGGTACATTACCTATATTTCGTAGGTGTAGCGACATCTACCTGTCGCTAGATGAACTACAGAGAAGCATGCTACGCACTACAGATGGCGCCACGCTCGACATCAACGACTCCTATCTGAGTTATCCTTGAATAAAGAACGTCCAGGCTTTTTGGCGGGAATTTGAGAAGTCATGTTTCGTTTTTGTTTTATTTTCCAAAACTTGTGTTTCTTCGAATGTTAATGTGTAATAATGGTGGATTATTAATTGTTAAGTGTTCGTGAATGTGCATAAGTGTGGGCAAGTGAAACAAAATTGGATAGCATTGCTTTTCGAGTTCTCCCAAAAAGTCCGTGTTAATGTTTCAGTGAAGCCCCACATCTTTACTGAGGCACAAGGGGAGGGGTGGGATATTATATTTATGTATTGTAATATGTAATTATTTATCTTATTTATCTATAAACTTGAAATTTATTAATTACTTGACACTGGCTGAATGCACAAGACGTGCGAAGCCAAAATAAAGAAAAAAAAAAAAAAAAAGAACGTCCAAGCTACTCCAAAGCAACTACTACTGCAAAGGAAGAACACGCTGTGCAGTATCCGACCTCAGATCAGATTGCAGGCTAAAGGAGTAACGGAATCGCCACGCAACATCAAGATTTCCTAGATCGCACAAGTGAACGCCGATTCGCCGATCAGGTTATATACAACTATCCGACATCAACTGTCGGTCGAAAGACCACGGGCAAGTGGGCCAGATGGGCCGGCCCGTTGCAGAGGAACCACCCACTCTGCCTTTGGGGAACTATTCCACCCTGTTCCCCAAAGTAGGTAATGTAGGCAAAGAAGAAGACACTAGGCGAAGTTAGGGATGTTTACCGGTACCGTTAAATCATTTAAAAAATATGAAGCGAAAGACGTACCGTATCCCTAAAGATGGTTCCAACTTCCCAATGATCCTACAGATGAAGAATATCAGAGGTCCAGACTGACTTTCGTGGCATGGTGTCAGCATCTCATACACGTTTAGTGCGAATTCATTCTGAAACAATCAATAAAGATTGATGTTGTCTTTCTTGATTATTTTGATTTAAGACGATGGATCCCCGAAAAACCCCAAATGTTCTTAGTTGCCCTAATTCTTTAAAATTTAACGCATTCAATGCCCATGACGCACGTGGCAATGTTGCGAACACCGTGGTAGCTGGTCAGATTCACTGGTTATCTGTCGGGACAAAGATTTGGTCGTGACACAATTGATTTTCTATTGTGTCTGGAATCCCGACAGACTAAAGGTTAAGTTGAAAATATGCTTTCACTGCCAAGACACTGCGGAGCCCTCTGTAGGACAAAAGAAAGACACGAAAAGTGTTATCCAGTCTCCACTAAATCAAGCCTCTACTTCAGTCCACCATTATAATGGTTTGAAGTGTCTTCTCTTCTGTTCTGTACCCTTACTTCCTCCCTCTTACCTTGAGTGTGTGCTGACACCTAGCGGCTATAGCCTGCAGCATAAGCGCGGTGGTCCCCGCGCGTTCCTGCACGGCTCTTACTAAGCGTAGTATCGCGGGGGAGCGCGAGTGTTGTATCAGGATATGGATGCGATTCACTAGCAGGTTTGCTAGATGTCTTATGATTCAAGTCTGCTAGTTTGACAAGCATCGCTTCGTTCAATATGTAGATTTTAGATGCTTTGTAGATTTAAGAAGATGGATCCCCGAAAAGACTTTCTTCGTCAATTAACCTAAGATTTTCTCTGTGGACCGCTCCAGTCAAACCATGTAGTGGATAAAGTAGGGACTTGATTTAGTACAGCAGGCTGTCTAACTTGTCTCAAGCCTCAAATTGGTCTCAAACTGTCAAAACGATCGCGTAGCATTCAGTCTCGCACGGAGCTACTTGCGTGGTCACTGAACTGTCATATTTGAGAGTTTGAGACCAATTTTGGGTATCAAAGATAGACAATCAGGGGTCAGTATCTACCTGATCAAGTCTTTTTTTACTTACTTTTAGTCTTTTTTCCCCCTCTTACCTTGAGTGTGTGTTGGCACCTAGCGGCTATAGCCTGCAGCATAAGCGCGGTGGTCCCCGCGCGTTCCTGCACGGCTCGCACTAGACGTAGTATCGCGGGGGACCGCGAGTGTTGTATGAGGATATGGATGCGATTCACTAGCAGCCAGGTTAGGTGGACAGCTTCGGTTAGACCGTTCTCTACCTGTTAATAGCGTTTTAAGTTAGACTTTAAAGGTCTTACTATTAAACTTGAACACTGGTTAAATAATGCTCAAGACTCGTCCTGTCTCTATTTGACCCTATCTAACAAAAAAGGATGGAAATTGTTTAAACGGTGTTTCAATTTTAAGATAATTACAGAATGTTATAAGTAGAGGGGTAGGCTTTTAATCCAGTACATCGGTTGTAAAATTTGGTGGCGCGTTCACACGCTCGCGTGCAAATGGAAATACAAACTAGTTTTCATCATTATTTTCATAATGGTTATGGTCTAAATATGGATTTAAGTAATATTTTTATGGTAATTTTTAAATAGTTAGTTAATTTTAAAACTTTTCTGTGTTTTTAGGGTTCCGTACCTTAAAAGGTAAAAAAAGGAACCCTTATAAGATCACTTTCTTGTCCATCTGTCCGTCTGTCCGTCTGTCCGTCTGTCCGTCTGTCCGTCTGTCCGTCTGTCCGTCTGTCCGTCTGTCCGTCCGTCTGTCCGTGTGTCACCATCGATTATCTCAGGAACGGGTAGAGCTAGCAAGTTGAAATTTATACCATATACTAAGGTCTATAGTCCCTACTGTGAGTATAAAAATCAAGGTCCTGAGTCAACACTATAAAAAGATATAGGCAAATTTAGGTTTTCGTGAAAACTTGTGAGTACCAAAACTTACCTTAATTATCAACTTTTTTTATTTTTCGGAATTTTTCCTTTACTTGTGCTGGAAGACCTTGCTTGTAACCAAAATTGACAATTCTAGGTCAACCGGAAGTACCCTAGAGGTTTTGGGTCGAAAACCTAAATGGTAGTTCCCGTTGACCTAGAATAACGAAATTTGGCAAAAAGCAGGGTCTTATAGCACAAATAAAGGAAAAATTCCAAAAAGTTAAAAAAGTTGAAAATTAAAGGGTGTTCCCATACATACATAGTTAACGCCAATTAAAATTGTCCTCCGAGTTGTATGGGCGCTCATACAATTAAGCGGACTAGCTTAATTGGCACCATGGCTAGGCACGGAACCCTCGGCGTACGAGTTCGACTCGCACTTGACCGGTTTTTAGGGTTCCGTACCTTAAAAGGTAAAAAAAGGAACCCTTATAAGATCACTTTCTTGTCCGTCTGTCCGTCTGTCCGTCTGTCCGTCTGTCCGTCTGTCCGTCTGTCCGTCTGTCCGTCTGTCCGTCCGTCTGTCCGTGTGTCACCATCGATTATCTCAGGAACGGGTAGAGCTAGCAAGTTGAAATTTATACCATATACTAAGGTCTATAGTCCCTACTGTGAGTATAAAAATCAAGGTCCTGAGTCAACACTATAAAAAGATATAGGCAAATTTAGGTTTTCGTGAAAACTTGTGAGTACCAAACCTTACCTTAATTATCAACTTTTTTTATTTTTCGGAATTTTTCCTTTACTTGTGCTGGAAGACCTTGCTTGTAACCAAAATTGACAATTCTAGGTCAACCGGAAGTACCCTAGAGGTTTTGGGTCGAAAACCTAAATGGTAGTTCCCGTTGACCTAGAATAACGAAATTTGGCAAAAAGCAAGGTCTTATAGCACAAATAAAGGAAAAATTCCAAAAAGTTAAAAAAGTTGAAAATTAAAGGGTGTTCCCATACATACATAGTTAACGCCAATTAAAATTGTCCTCCGAGTTGTATGGGCGCTCATACAATTAAGCGGACTAGCTTAATTGGCACCATGGCTAGGCACGGAACCCTCGGCGTACGAGTTCGACTCGCACTTGACCGGTTTTTTATTATGAAAATGATAATGAAAACTAGTGTTGATCATTTGAATGATGTCACTTCTGATATCACTACGCGACTACGCGACCACACGTAGGTTTAGATCTGTAAAATATCAATATGTATCTATTTAACTAGCAGCGCCCTCACGACGTTACAGAAATACTTTTTCAAATCTGACTGGTAGTTCCTGAGATTAGCGCGTTCAAACAAACAAACTCTTCCACTTTATACAGGGTGAATTTTTGAGACGGGGCAGTAAGGGCAGCTACCTTAACCGTTGTAGCTAGAAGAAAACGTTCTTAGGAGACCATCCTTAATTTTTGAAAATATTTCGACCTGCATTCACAGATTTTGAAAAAAATGTACAGTCAGCGAGAAAATGGGCCATTTACACAAAAACTTTTTTTGATGCCAATCGATCCTGTTTCATCTAAGGATAAAAAGGCTCTTTCAGACCAACTGAGGTTAGAGTACTAGAAAAGTCAGAAATCGCTAAAATGTATTTCTGAGACAAGACAGTAAGGGTTACCTAAACCGTTGTAGCTACAGGAAAACGTTTTTAGGAGACTATCCTTAACTTTTGAAGATATTTCAACCTGCATTCACAGATTTTGAAAAAAATGTACAGTCAGCGAGAAAATGGGCAATTTACACAAAAACTTTTTTTGATGCCAATCGATCCTGTTTCATCTAAGGATTAAAAAGCTCTATCGGACCAACTCAGGTAAGAGTACTATAGATAATAATAATAATAATCATAGATATGATTATTATTATTATTATCTATGATTAAAAAGTCTAGAAAATCACAACGATTTGAGAAACTCATAGAAATCAAACTATAGAAAAATATTGAGATAAAGATTTTTGTGAGGTAACATTATTATCATTTGAGACATTTACAGATTTCTTATAGAATTTTTTAAAAGTACATTCATGCTGCCAATTAGCTTTTGACAAAATTTCATCGATGGGATAATGTTCTATCCAATTTAGAGAAGCGACAGCAGACCTAAAACTACCTGGCGAAGCTTGTATACCCGCATCTGACAATAAACGTTTTATCCAGCCTCCAATGATAGCCGGAGTCGCTGGCTTAGTAGGGCATTTAGTTGTAATGAATAAATTAGTTAATGGTTCTCTACGATCTTTAGCAAAGTTCTTTAAAGTCCTGAGCCAGAATACTGGGTCAATATTACGGTCTGGGGCCTGTGATAAGATCCAACTCGACTGTTTATGTGAAGCGCAGTCAGTCTTTGACCCAAAAACAGGATGAAGGATAATGCGTTCACCATTATCAATAAAATGATCACTATCACAATGTAAGAGAGTTAAGTCATGGACTCTACGTCCGGATGTTAACAATAGTACTACAGCAACTCGACTAGAAATATCAAATATACTATTTAAATTTGGACTAGTGTCTTTTAAATATTTAATAACTACTCGTGCATCCCAAATTGGAGCTTTGGGTGGTACAGGTTTAGCCAGGGACACTGCTTTAAGAATATGTTTTATGATATGACTGGATGACAACTTTATGTTTGAGCTTGTTTCACAAATTGAAGATATTACCGATTTATGGACCAAGATAGTACGGTAAGCTAAATGATCAGACACGTGAAGAAATGCTAGATATCTGGCTACATCTTTAGGTTGTGGTAAACAAGGATTTATATGTATTATTACGACGACACCACGTAGACCACCTAGTCCAAATAGGAATATATGTTCTAACGGTAGAAGCTCGCCAACATGAAGACAAAAGTTCCCTTTCCTGAGTAGACCAGTCTTGTGTTAATGAGTCCCACCCGAAATGAGCCAGGCTTCCAGCTGTAGACTGTTGACATGAGCTGGAGGCCGACTCGTCGACGTGTCTACTAACGTGGTTTCCAGGTTCTGTATCTTGACTGGACGAGCAAGGGCGCGGCTCTTCAAGTCTGGGCGCCAGAAGGGTTTCTTCCACTTGGGTGCTACTATTATGAACCGTCCTGTTGCAGTGTTGAGGTGGCACAGAACCCGCGGAAGGAGATTCGGCGGCGGGAAGACCCACAGACCCACGCTAGGTCGAAATTCCAATATCTGCTGAACGCGTCGTGAAAGTAAGCGCTGGAGTCTGATAAGTCTAGAGAAACATAATTCGGTACGACGTACGCGGTTTTTGAGGCAAACAGATCGATGGTTGGAGTTCCCCACAGGCGGAATATTCTTGACGTTGCTGCGTCCAATAGATGCCACTCCGAGCCGGCGCGATTGCGCGAGAGTTGATCGGCTTCGGTGTTGTACACTCCCGGCAGGTGATGAGGGAGTAGTACCAACTCGTGGTGATCCGCCAGAGCTAAGAGTTCTTTCGTTAATTCTAGAAGTAAGCGAGATTTCGTTCCGCCTTCGTTCTTTATATACGCTACAACTGTTTTGCTGTCTGTCTGTAGAATCACATTGGAACCTTTCAGGCTGGCCGCTGAGCTGGATATTGCCGCTATCACTGCAAACATCTCCTTCAGATTGCAGTGCCAATCTGTCTGGTGCCGATCCCAAGTCCCGTAAAGTATTTTGTCGTTGACTACAGCTCCCCACTGAATGTCCGAGGCGTCCGTGATTATATAGTTCGTTGGACGCATCTTTGGATGAATTGGACTCGTTTGACTGGCATTTTCGAGCCACCAAAGAATTTCTCTCTTTACTTCTTCTGGATACCGAATCGCTCTTTGAGGGTTTTTTCGAAGTAAGTTGCTGTGACGCTGCATTGTTCGGCAATGCAACCTTCCCCGGTGGGTGATGAAGGTCGCAAAGTTGAGAAGCCCTAAGAGGCGTTGCGCCTGCTTGAGGGTCCAACTGCCCGCAGCGAGAAGAGACGACAAGCTCTGGCGGATCCTGGCTAGTTTGTCTGTGGGCAATGACTTGGTGTTGTGTCGTGTGTCCCAATCTACACCTAAAAAATCGATCAGTTGTGTTGGAGTCGTAATCGATTTTTCGTGATTGACGCACCATCCGAGGCCGCTCAGGAATTTTATAGCCATCGAGACGTGTATCTTTAGTACTTCTCTTTTCTGATGAACAATTAGAAAATCGTCCAAATATACGGCTATGCGCAGACCTTTCATTCGAAGCACTTCCGCTGTCCAATTTGTAACTGTTGCAAAGATGCGAGGCGCTGCTGCTAAACCGAACGGAAGGCACGTCATCTGGAGTAAGTTCCCGTTGTAGCTGATACGAAGATAGCGCCTGTGCTCCTGGCGAATGGCAAGATGATAATACGCCTGGCTGAGGTCCAGCTTCACCATCCAATCTCCGGGTTGTAGGAAATGAGGAACATTGTGAAGATGAAAAAGATGAAAATGCCTGGGATTCATGAATCGATTTAAAGCCTTCAAATTGAAAATCACTCGATTTTTTCCGTTCTTCTTGGTTATCAGAAACAGAGGCGAAATAAAAGACGGAGTTGGTGGCGCTGGCTCTAATACTCGGCAGTGAATCATATTTTGAATTTCTTTCGTCATCGCCAGTGAGATTGGAGTTCGAAACTGATTTAAAATTTCTAACGACGGAAGAACTAACGGCGGTTGTTGGTTGAATGGAATTCGAATACCATGAATCATTTTGAGAACTGATTTGGGAGGATCTAAAAGAGTCCAAACATTTATGTAACGACTTATGCAACCGCCCGAAAAAGTTGGATAGTCACCTGCTCTTATTTCTATATCCCTTCCCGTTTCTGTCATTTCGCCCCCCTTTCTTTTTTGTGGCGGTAGAATCTCCGAAATATCTTCTGTTGCTAGATTCCTTTTTATCGCGACGCGGTTTACTAGCGGCAACGGCGGTTGAGCGAAAGGGCTTATCTTGACGCGAAGTCGAAGCAACAGGCGATTTTGAGCGAGGGTACTTAGGAATCGTGGGTAGTTTCTCTAATTTTTCTATACCACCGATCTTTTGTATATAGGCAGATAAAGACTGCGGATTAAACATATACTCGGCTGAAGGCGGTATTTTTTCCAAGTCTTCCTTCACATACTTGCTTTTCAAATTTTTTAAAATCGATCGCCTGCGCAGTTCAAGTACTTCAGCTCGTTTTCCGCAAATTATTTGAAAAATGTCGTGAGAAACCGTTTTATATCTCGAATCATTGCTGAAAAGTTCTTTTAATTTTTCGTAGAGGGTAGTTGGAGAAAGTTGAAGACCAGGTGTGGCAGACCAATCAACTAGGTTTTGTAAGGCTGAATTTACGGAATCATTCTGATCTAGAAATGCATTCGATAACGCTGCAAAGCTCCGCTCCATTTGAAACCATCTAATCGGAGCAAACTGATCCTCAAACTGTCTCAGTTCCTCGTTAACTTTCAAATCTGAGAAAGCAGGAAAAGCAGCATATTTTTTCTGGATGTCCGTATAACGAACGCAATTCCAGTCGGATGAGTCAAATCTTTGCATCTCACTTATTCTAGCCACGCGATCTGGATTTGCCTTCGCTACAGCCGGCTCTTTAATCGACACGCTCAACTCCGCGATATTCTCTAAGTCCGTTTTAGGTAGTGGCGGTGGACGTAAAAATGGGTCAGCCGCAGCAGACGCGGGTGTGGTGGCAGGCGCGGGCGCGGGCGCGGGCGCGGTTGGTTGGGTGCAGCTTGCATTTTGCGTGCTTGAAACAATGTTTGCATTCGGAAGCTGCGCGGGAGTCATACCGGCATAATTGGTATATAGGATATTTTGAACGTGACTCACCAGTTGTTGAGAAAGCATCTCAAACCTTTTATCCAGATCCGATTCCCGGGAAAATGATCGCGCACGGTATCGGCGTCTTTTTCTGGGCGGTGATCCATCCTCTTCCGACGAACCCGATGCTCCGTTTCTGCTCTCTTCCTCCGATGATGAATCCGATGTTCGATGATCCGGTTGTGCGATGTCACCCTCGTTACTCATCGTAACGAATTTAAAAAACACCGGCACGAACCAACACGTAACGGAATTTTTTGCAAAAAATTTACTGACACTTTCTACTTTAAACTCGAAAGCAACGTAAAATAAAAATTTAAATGACGGTATTTAAATAAAAGTACGCGACGAAACTGACGACTGTGCGCAAAGTTCGAAGGACAACGCAACAATGAGGAAAAGTTCTAGGTGGCTTGTAGAAGTAAGTTAGTTCCAGAAACGGACACTGTGGCGCTAGGGGCGCGGTACACGTAGCGGAAACAGCGACATCTGACGGATTGGCGTGGAACGAAGACAAGTACTCTCTCATGATGGACTTCAGACGTCAAACGGAACACATAATTTTAATTGGCGTCAACTATGTATGTATGGGAACACCCTTTAATTTTCAACTTTTTGGAATTTTTCCTTTATTTGTGCTATAAGACCTTGCTTTTTGCCAAATTTCGTGATTCTAGGTTAACGGGAACTACCATTTAGGTTTTCGACCCAAAACCTCTAGGGTACTTCCGGTTGACCTAGAATTGTCAATTTTGGTTACAAGCAAGGTCTTACAGCACAAGTAAAGGAAAAATTCCGAAAAATAAAAAAAGTTGATAATTAAGGTAAGTTTTGGTACTCACAAGTTTTCACGAAAACCTAAATTTGTCTATATCTTTTTATAGTGTTGACTCAGGACCTTGATTTTTATACTCACAATAGGGACTATAGACCTTAGTATATGGTATAAATTTCAACTTGCTAGCTCTACCCGTTCCTGAGATAATCGATGGTGACACACGGACAGACGGACAGACAGACAGACAGACAGACAGACAGACAGACAGACAGACAGACGGACAAGAAAGTGATCTTATAAGGGTTCCTTTTTTTACCTTTTAAGGTACGGAACCCTAAAAACGAAATATCTATTGAAACTCGGCCAGAAATCATCCTACGATCTGAGGATCTATATACACTACACTATAACTAAGTCAACACGGCTCTTATTCAAAAACAGTATCATAAAAACTGTAGTATACTTACAAAATACTCGCAGTAAGCGAAGACGCACGCAGTCTGCAATACATCGACAGTGAGTAGCTTTGTATCACCGTTGTCGGCACATAGCGGCATCTTCCGCGTGAAACCCACTAGCTTCTGCCAGTACTTATGAGAGAGGAAGTTTAACCTGAAAACAAGTGGCTAAATTAACAATCTAAAGTAAGTTCGTATGAGTAAGTGGCCAACTCTGGTGACGGAGTTTTTAGGCCGCCTAAAGGCCTCCGTCATAGCTTAACGACTTAAAAGCCGGGACCGACAATTTAACGTTTAATTTAACTAACAATCTAAAAAACCGATTTCAATGTTATACAAGCTGAGAAATTTTCTGCACTCTCGAGGTGCTTTTCTGTTCATATCTCCGAAGATACTCGACAGATCCTCACCAAATTTTTGTGGCACCAATCGGAAAGTATACCCTTTCAAAGAAAAAAAGAATTTTCCAAATCAGTTTAGGCGTCTTCGAGTAATCGGTGAAAATACATAAAAAAATACGACGAATAATAATTGAGAACCTCCTCCTGTTTTTAGTAGTCGTTTAATAATGGTAAAGTTAGCTAGCTTTTAAAACTTTCGTGAGGTGTATAAGACATTATAAAAATATGATGGGAATTACTCCAAAATACCGTCGAAATAGTTCTAAATCGACGTTATACACTATACAGTATCCCAGAATGTGATTATAAGTCCTAGGTTGACCTAGGGGTAAGACCTAGGTTGGTACACGTTTGGAACTCGGTACCAAATTAATACCTTTAAGCCTATGTTACCTATTGCTTATTTACCTGATAAGTAAATGTGACCAGTGTATAGTAAGTAAGGGCGCGGTCCTAGCAGCCTTCAAACATATTGTGTTCAATGTATCTAGAGGGATGTTTTCATTGGGGTTGTAAAGGCCAGTGTTGAGACCTGATTGCTCATTGTGGAGTAGGCTTTGTCCGGTTTTAGAGGTGAGGGGGAATAGGCAACCATCTGAAAATAAAACAATTACACAATTTTCTTTTCATTTACCAATATATAAAGCGGAAGAGTTTGACATAGACATAGACACATCATTTATTTGCTATTAAACACACAAAATATACAGTAAAACGTAATAATTATGATAAAAAGTTACAAAAGGGTACAAAAACTAATCAACTACAAAATAGGTAGTTTGTTTGTTTGAATGCGCTTATCTCAGGAACTACCAGTCGGATTAGAAAAATTATTTCTGCATTTAATAGCTAAACTATTGAGGAAGGATATAAGCTACTTTTCATCATCATCACCATATACCATCATTACGAGGGCAACGCCGCGAGGGCGCTGCTAGTACTAATATATAAAGCGGAAGAGTTTGTTTGTTTGAACGCGCTGATCTCAGTCGGATTTAAAAATAATTTCTGCATTTGATAGCTAAACTCTTGAGGGTTATATGCTACTTTTCATTATCATCATCATCACTATACACCATCACTCTAAATATTATTAACACTAGAAATAAGAATAAACTATGTGTGCCTAAATTTAGACTAGAAAAAGTAAATGGTTCTTTTATGGGAAATACTGTACTCTTTTATAATAAACTTCCAGAAAACGCAACAAAACTTCCCATTCGCAGATTTAAAACATACATAAAGAATAATCTTGTTAAGAAAGCGTACTATTCTCTTGATAATTATATTAATGACTAGCTGTACCCGGCATGCGTTGCAATGCCACGTGTCGTGAAGTAAAAAAGTGTTTGGTTTTATATTATCTGTACTTATACAGATTTTTTTGGATTTTAAATTAAATAAGTTTGTGTCACGTGTCCCCGTCCCCGTCCCCGTCTCCTCCTCCCCCTCTCCCCCTTCCCCTTCAGCTCGATGTCACCATATCATTACATTATATTGGAAACTTGACAGATATGCTGAGTTCCGAGTTTCAAATCAATCGGCATATTTACTGAGGAGTTATGTTGAACAGCTCCTGACTCCATCCTCAGATCAGCTCACTGTCACCATATTATTACATTGTAGTTGAAACTTGACAGGTTTGCAGAGTTTCAACTCAATCGGCCTATTTACTGAGGAGTTCTGTTGAACAGCTCCAGGATTCCATTATCAGATCCTGACCTGATCTGACCAAGACACCACCTTTCAATCAAAAAAATAATGTTCCAAATCGGTCCAGGCATCTTCGAGTAATAAATAATCGAGTACGTCCTTTATTTTGAAGTCGGTTTAATAAAAAAATGTTTTAAATCACGCGTAGACTAATAAGTGACTGCCGCGGGTTTTCGTCAGCGCGATTCAGAAAATGGTCATTTTTAGTCCCGCCATCTAGTTGTGATTACGGAAAACCAAGCGTTTCTCTGGCTTTCTTTCGTTTTGCTCGGCTTTTGTCTTTTCGTGATGATGAATAGCTTAAAACCTTCCTCAAAAAATTAGCTAAGTATCCAAAACCAGAAATAATTTTTCAAATCTAACTGGTACTTCCAGAGATTAGCGCGATCAAACAATCAAATAAACTCTTCCGCTTTATTATATTAGTATAGAGTATAGATAAAGATAAGTATAGATTATTGTTTGTGAGAGAAATAAATAAATGATTTGATTTGATTTGATTTCCAATTTTTCAGATCACCGGGTTTTTTAATTTTTTATTAAAAATTTTTTTGAGACACACAGCGCCATCTAGCCCTAAACTAAGCAAAGCTTGTACGTACTATGGGAACCAGATATCGCAATCTGGTTTCAGCTAGCTCCAATAGATGTCTCTATGTCCTTTGTTCTCGAAAAAACTTTAAATTTAATAAGTGAAGTTGTCGTATTTAATTACTTACTTATGATAAGAGTTTTTAATAATATTGAAAATCATGCAAAAAGTTCATTGTAACTTGGATATGCTGGGTAACTGTGGGACTTTAGTTCAGAACAGAACTATGCTGGGTAAATCTAAGAAATGGCTTTACCGATTTTTATGCAGTTTTCATTGTTGTATTGTGGTAAGCCTGGGTCATTTTTTAGTGTTAGTTTCATCAAAATCCGTTCACAAATAAAAAAGATACATCCTTTTTTATATTTTTTTTTTACTAAAGTCACAGTACATTCTTTAAATGGACATATCTTTTTTATTTGTGAACGGATTTTGATGAAACTAACACTAATAAAAGGTCCAGACTTACCACAATACATCAGTGAAAACTGCATCCAATTCGGTTTAGCCATTTCTGAGATCAGCGCGAACAGCGAACAGAGAAATAAAGTCGCATACTATGCACTTTTTGCATTGTAGATCGCGCTTACGAAGTGTTTTGGCGATCGAGGCTTATATAGATCAAAAACTGACTTCACTTAATTGAATACTTATAAGTTTGTACTTAGACTTCATTCTTATTATAAGTATAGATAAAGTCGCGTGGCCTGATGTCGCTCTGCCCCTCGACAGCTGATGTGTACTGTGCAATGTCTTTACTATCTTGCTTAGTTTTATAATTATTTTCAAGTAGGTAACTGCTAGGTACCACCTAAGTTAGCCAAGTGTAGCGTGTGATGCCGGGCGAATTTTTGTTGATGTATTAATCCTCCTTTTTTTCTTTTGACGACTTTGACGAGACTCACATTGTTCGACTGGCTCCACACTGGAACTTGACTATTTAGATTTTAAGCGGATGGATCACCGAAAAGAAAGCTAGGCCCCATACCGTGTTTGTTGCCCTGATTCTTCACGGTGTTGGTCGCGAAAGAACAGGAGTAGAATCACCTAGCTCTTAAGACGATTCAAAGTGATCATAACGGTCCTACTGAATAAATGATATTTGATTTTGATTTTGATTTTGATTCAAAGTTGATTTTCCTTTGACTACTCCCGTGACATTTTCAACTTACCAGTCAAATGCAGCATATGCTTCACATGTATAATCACATTAACGCATACAGAGTACATGAGCCGTGGATTTTGAACCTTATCGTCTTCCTCATCAAGATTCAATTTAGCATCTTCATAGCACTTCTCAACTTCTAATATAGCGTATGTAAGGGCTTTGAATAAAAACCTGTTATAAATGGGTTTCAATTTAATTAGATTCTATTATACTTTTATAAACATAATTTCATTTCAGATTATGTTAATGCCAGAAGAAATTATGTCAAACTTTGACCAGTAAATATCAAGCAGGTAAATTGCAAGTAGTTGTGCAATGTTTTTTTCTAAAATAAATGTTCATATCAAGATGCGAAAGTTTGGATGGATATTTGGATGTATGTTTGTTCCTCTAAAACTCGACAACCACTGAACCAATTTGGCTGAAATTTAAAATATAGATAGATAATGACCGGGAATACGACAGACTACTTTTTCTTCGGGTACCACGCGAGCGAAGCTGTAGGCGAAAGTAAGTACTAATATAAATGTAGACGTTTGGATGTATGTTTGTTCCTCTATAACTCGACAACCACTGAACCGATTTGGCTGAAATTTAAAATATAGATAGATAATGACCGGGAGTAGGACACAGACTACTTTTTACGTGGGCGGTGGCTAGTTATTACTTAGTTTCTTACCTGACTAAAATAACATCAGGCGACAAATTCGCGCAGTTTTCGTTAACATTCTGCACGTTCAAAGGATCCACATCGGTCTTTACATTAAAGAATATCGATAGAGGCGATATCGACGTCGCTTTCATATCGTTCACGGTTAGTAGCACCTCGCTTTCGGGTATTAAGACGAGGTACTTTCTGAGTAGGACCAACGTTGAGCCGAGGTAGCGTAGCTTTAGCTTTGTTGATGCGTTCTGGAATAAATGTACAGATAGAATTAAAAAACAATTGTATACTTAGTTATGTTGAGTTTTTTATTTGTTATAGTGTTAAACCACACTTAAGTAAGTATTTACATTTGAAAATGAAAAATCTCATCATTTTCAATTCCGACGGGATCCGAATCCGCAATGATACAAGCGATCCTCCCTTAGCCGGAGTGCCTTTACCAATTCGGCCACGGAACCTTTACTTTTAGTTTAGGAATTTAAAATTTTGATAAGATTTTTCATTTTCAAAGGTAATGTTAAGTGGTCTATAAGCTCGAAGGTTGAGTGTTTATAACAAACGTGTTTTGAACCTGTTAGTATGTATAGGACAAATCTTGCAAATAAGCAAGTCCCCTCAACCGATTGAGCTGTTTGGCACACTTATTTATTCTCGGTGACATTGCAATATTATGACAGCGAGCTGATCTGATGGCGTCAAAAGCTGTTCAACGGAACTATTCAATGGATAGTAAAATATCAGACTGACTTGAATCAGCTCCTACTAAAAACTAGTACTTAACGTAAATTTTTTTTTTCTTTTTTACCAAAAAACTTATTTTGGTTGAGAATGTTAGGTCGCGTCATGTAAAAAAAACGCTGTGCCTCGATCACCAGTATGCACAAGTTTACTATTCGATCCGTGACTGTAGTATAGTCTCTCAAATGTATGGGATTCCGGTGCAGCGCCTCCAGTGGTAACTTGACTGAACTAAAATCCCAATACATTTGAGAGACTATACTACAGTCACGGATCGAATAGTAGACTTTGTGCATACTCGTGCTCGAGGCCCTGGAAGAAAGTGGAGGGGGTGTGTTTTGTCTCATGTTAGCGCATGGGTTACCCATTCACAAACATGAGACAAACACACCCCCCACTTTCACCCCCTCCACTTTCTTCCAACGTTCTTTTTAAATGATGCGACCTCTACTAACGTTTTCAGGGGGAGCTTGGAACAAAGTCCGGATCAAAGTCTCAACTCGAGATTGCTCCGACAACGCATCCGGAGAGATACATTCAAACAGTTGCTCTAAAGCGCTGATGCAGCCGGGCGTTTCTAGCTCCACTGATCTAAAAATATAAAAAAATATAAAAAGTTTTCTTTATTTTTTATATTGCTAAACCACACTTACGTATTATTCATTGAACATGTAAAGTCTTCTCAATCTTTTCAATTCCGACGGGATTCGAACCCGCAATGATACAAGCGATCCTCCTTAAGCCCGAGTGCCTTTACCAACTCGGCCACGGAATCCATATTCGTCGGGTTGAAAATCTTGATATGCTCATTTATCGATTAAAGCATCGATTAGCGCCATCTACAGGGTAACTACTAAGTTAACTCACAGCTCATTACCCGAAGTTACATTCAGGATCATAATGACGAAGAGATGTTACTTTTGCTAAATTTTTTCGAATCCCGTCAGAATTGAAAATTTTGATATGACTTTTCACAAATAGTTTGTCAAGAGATAATACACCTTACCTCGCTGCAAGTAGAGATAGAATAGTATCGCTCGCCAGCTCTGACCAGCGGTAGTAACTTTCTGGATGTTCTTGGGATAGGCACAACACCACTGATACTAGATTTAGTACCTAGAATAAACATAAAAATACAAGCCGATTAATTAAATATTTAATAAATTACTTAGATTAAAAATTTAATGAAAAACCCCCGACATATTTCCAAACTAGAAATAAGCTGATAATCTTCAAACGGCTGAACATATTTTCATGAAACATAGCTAAGAACACTCTCGACAAAGACACCTTTCAAACAAACAAATAATAATTAAAATCGGTTCATCCGTTCAGGAGCTATATGCTACAGAAGTACAGACAGACACACAATATCCATACTACAAACTTATAAGTTATAACACCCCTCATTTTCATCGGGGGTTAATAATAAAAACCTAACGTCAAATCGAATGAAATTAAAACAAAACAAATAAACTATGCAGTGCTGTGGTACGGAATCTTTCGCATGCGAGTTCGAGTTTTGACCGGTTTAATATTACTTACCTTTTCTTGGTGCATAGTTTTCTGCAGCATATAGAATAGCACCTCTCTAGTCGCCTGCGCCTCTTGCTGTTGTGCTCTTCCTAGCACGCTGCTTACTATAATATTATTATATAATATATTATATATAAGCTTATATAATAAATACGTAATCACTATACACGTAATATTATAATTGAAAAAGTTTGGATGTTTAGATGTATGTTTGTTCCTCTATAACTCGAAAACCACTGAACCGATTTGGCTAAAATTTTAAATACAGATAGATACTTATACTATAATAGGACAGGTTTTTTTATCCGGGTACCACGCGAACGAAGCCGCGGGCGGAAGCTAGTTTAAATATAAATAAACAAATTATGTAGCCCCAAAGTAAGCAGAGCTTGTGTTATTGGAACCACATGACTGACATGACTACTTGCATACTTTTTGTTTTTGTAAATACATCCCTATTATACATAGAAAACACCCAGACTAGAAAAAATATTCGCAGATAGGTACAAATATTGTCCCGGCGGGGATCGAACCCGCTACCTCCTGATGCGTCACAGACGAGCCTTTACCACTGCGCCACAGAGGTCGTCAAATTGCCAATAATATTTTTGTAGGATTCCAAATTCTTCGAACTTTTTATATGTAAGTTTTTAGATTTTTCTTTAGATTTCAAATGAAACAATAGTCTTATACAATAGCAATACTAACCTCCCATGTTACTAAACACTTTCACAGCCACGGGTTCCAAACCCGCTATACATTCAGCATGAGCGCCCGATGCCATCAAACCATCGCACAATTGTATTAGCTGCAAACAAATACACACCCTATTCTTATAACCATGAAGTATATTTGGAATTTGATCATAAGCGAACGATTACAGTAGTTTTACATTAGCTGCGAACCAGCGGACTTAACGTCGCTATAGCAGACTCACAATACTATGTGCCGTCTCTTTTCACTCTCAGTCAATGAAAAGAGACGAAGAAAGAGATAATTCCTTTAACAATTCTGCTATAGCGACCTTTTTAAGCCCGCAGAACACTCCATATTTTAATAACTTAAGGGACCGGCGAACGTACCTACTTACCTAGGAACGTAATACCAAAATAATTTAAAATTTGAGCATATTTTTATCACTTTATGTTATTTTTTGGATAAAGGCAGTATGTATCACTTTCGTTACAAAAAACTTACTATATAACAAATGAAAAAAAA
This sequence comes from Camptogramma bilineatum, assembly GCA_958496255.1. Taxonomy (NCBI): domain Eukaryota; kingdom Metazoa; phylum Arthropoda; class Insecta; order Lepidoptera; family Geometridae; genus Camptogramma; species Camptogramma bilineatum. The sequence goes on from OY292472.1 coordinate 1,946,986, forward strand.
ATGTCATTTTTGGTGTAAGTACATACAAAGATTTCAAATCAATTTGCTTACATTTTTTCTTAGGTAAGTTTTTCGGGACAAAAGTTTAACAGGAACCTAGATAAATACCTACTCTCTTAATCTAACAACACAAAATGATAAAAATATGCTTAAATTTTAAATTATTTCGGTATTACGTTTTTATAGAAATTCGCCTGTCGCAGGCCTCTTAAAACATGAGCCTATATTTTAAACCGACTTCAAAAAAAGGAGGAGGTTCTCAAGTATATTTACCTTTGGTATTTCAATGAGTTGCTTTGTATGATGCTTTGACGAAGACAGTTGGACTAGAAACATTAGTATACTATTGACTAGATCACAGCAGTTTCTGAAACAAACAAAAAAATACTTTCATCAATTTTTTTAAACTATTCTATTTCTATTAGTTTGACTTGCTGGAAATTTTTATATTAGTTTGACTGGCCTCTTAGCTCAGTTGGTAGTAAGACCGTATGAGTAAGTGGCCAACTCTGGTGACGGAGTTTTTAGGCCGCCTAAAGGCCTCCGTCATAGCATAACCTAGCTCTCGAACACTCGTAGTCGAACACTGGTTAAGCAACGTCCTGTCTCTATTCGTCACTATCCACAAATAAAGATAAAACGTTGTTTAACCAGTGTTCAACTTTAAACATCTTTCATAAGTATGACCCTAAGTGATCTAGTTGAATAAATGAATTTGACTTTTGACTTACGGAATTTCATGTTGTTCAATCAATTCCAGCTGTTTTAACAAAAATCCGATGAAGACTTGATCACTATCCAACATGCAATAGTTGACCCGTAGAGTTAGGAGTTGGTTGAGGAGAGATAAAACTTGTCTGTGGTGAGGTATGTCGTTTTGCATTGTATACGTCTGGAAATAAGGTGCAATTTTAAATGTTTTGTTTCTTGTTGCGTGACATTTTAATAAAGAATTCATTCGAAATAAGGTCTTTATAGTCGTATTGCTCATTATACGGACTAAAAGTGAAGGAAAAAATGACATTTTTCCTTCAATTTTGACATAAAACGTATCAAAACTAATCAAAATTGAAGGAAAAATGACATTTTTTCCTTCAATTTTAGTCCGTATAATGAGCAATACGACTATAGATATACACGGCCTTTCCAATAATCGCCTTTCAACTTTTTTAAAAGAGTGTCAGGAGGCAATATTTGCCTACACTTAGGCTTGTTTCACTCTTCAGCTTGTCACCGGTCGCGTCCGACGCGGTCGGTCGAGTTGACCTTTCACAGTTCGGCGTGCGCCAACGTTGAGCTGGACGTGTACAATTATGTAAACAAATAATAAAAAAAAGTTATTCTTATTTCTGTGATAGCATTAAAACAAAAAACGCCGTGTCAGTCCAAAAGGAAAATTATTCATGCATCCTATAACTTCAGCCCATCTAACGTAACGCTGTATTCGTATTCACAACTACGAGAAGATGCAAAAAAAAAATGTTTAATTAGGTACTTATGTAGGTACCTCTCTACTTCAGAATGAAGAAAAAGAAAATCTGTTTGCGTCCCTGTCAACATTTTCAAATAACTTTTTATTCATTTTTAATGTACCTACACACACATTATATTTTTATCACTATAGAGATAGAAAAACAGAGCAACGAATTCTGATATACCTACCTAGTTATACGACTTAAGGTGTAGGTAGGTACTATAACATTAACTAATTCCCTCCAACAACTCTGTTTTTATACAACAGGTTTTGTAAATCTCAAATAGCAGGCATGTTTTTACTTCTCCTAACAACAGTCGTCATGACTGTACGCAAAACGCACACGCGCACGCCCAACAGTGAAAGCTCACGTGGCAACACTGGCCCGCGCGCCAACCGGCATTCGCGGGGCGCGCGGGCTCCGGTCAGCCTTTTGCTCTGGTCCGGCGTCTCGAAAAACGCGACCGACCGCGCGCGACAGAGTGAAAGCCGCCATTCACTCCCATGCTACTTGCGTCGGTCGCGCTCGCACGCGACCGACCGCACGCGACAGAGTGAAAGGGGCCTTACACGGGACACTGTAGTGCCTGGGAAATGTTGAGATGGAGTAGTAGGCTTATAGCACCTACACCATCCTCTCAGCTTACCGGCCATATCCACAGGAAAGACATGGTCAATACGTGTGGGGCTGACTAAGCCGTGGGTTTCCTCACGATGTTTTCCTTAACCGTTTAAGGCTGGTGTTAATGCGCATCTAACGGTTATTTCAATGTTCATTTCAAATTTTGTTCACAGCTTTCAAGGATAACTTAATTGTTAGAACAAGGCCTCGGCGAGATATGGGTGTGTTAATGTATGTTGAAAGAATATTAAAATTTGAACTAATTTAATTTACCTTCAAAGACTGTATAACGACCGGCTCAAACAGCCTAATATATCTCTCCAACTCTTTCTTATTAGTACTCCACTTTCTATCAGACTTATTCTTCGCGAAGTTCTCCATCGCTATCAACAGCTGTTTCTCGGCCGCCATCTTGGAATTCACGTCCAAAGACAATTTCTGACTGGCTGACGAACAAACACTGGATCTAGACTCATCTTCGTCTATGGATTTTAGTGAGTTTATTTTTAGAACATCTTCGAAGAAGCATGGCTTTTTTACATCGGTGTTTTTGTCTGATATAGACATAAAATCGCTGTATTGGTTAATCATATTGGTTCCGAAGAGGCATTTTAGTAATTGCGTGATACAGTATACACTTAGTTCTCCACAGAGAGGTAGGGTTACTTTTAGGTAGTAGAGTATTTCTTCTGTTATGGAGCCTATTTCTTTTTCTGTGGCCAGTTCTAGTTGAAGCGCTAGACTGTTTAGTACAGTTCGGAGGAAGGTGTAGAAAACACTGCCTTTTGGATCTAAGTTTATCTGAAAAGGAATCAATATTTTTTAATTTGTAGTGTTAAACCACACTTAGGTATTATTTCATTGAAAATGAAAAATCTTATCAGAAGGCTTGTATCATTATGCGGGTTCGAATCCCGTCGGAATCGATGCAATTAATTTTTCTTTATCAGTTTACACTCGAACACTGAAACACTACTTAGTTTAAGTGGTGCTTATCATTGACATTTACTGTCATTAACTGTCATTTTTGTGTAGATTCTGAAGAGTAAGAACCTCTCAAAAAGATAAGTCGCTCTCAAAAATGTAAGTAGTGTATTCGGGCATAAGACTACCATGCAGCTAGTAGTGATTGTCAAAAACCTACCTTATGATTGTTGTAAGTAGCTCGCAAGTTCTCATAGAACTTCATATAGTAGGGTTCGTTGAAGAAATGTCCCACAAAATTCGCCTTTAAACTTGTGGCTGGAACTGGCTTCTTCTTGAGAGAACCTTTGTCGTCTAAGCTATCTGCTGTCATGCTGTTTTTTCTTTGAATTACATCTGAAATTGACAATTAATTCTTGCGATTTTTACGTAGTGTGTATGAGTAGCCCTACAATAATTTTATTCACAGTTTTGAAATTTTTTTTTTTTTTCAATTGAGGTGGTAAAGTTTATAGGCTTGGAAGATGACCAATGTTTACGAAACGAATTTTATGGTCAAGAAATATAAATAGTTCAGTATGGAACCTTGGCGTGAATCTAACACAAACTTGCCCTTTACTTTTTCAATTATTATTAACCCATAATTTTTGTCGCTGACTGTACCAATTTCTTTATCACATACCCTGAGTCTTTTTTCTAACAGGTGTACCAGGCAAGGCAATCCCGCCCTTATTCAGATGAACATTAGGGTTGACTTCCTCTATCAAATGCACCAATAAATTCAACATTTTTAGTGTAACTTGAAGGAATTTCTCCGCTAGGTTGGCAACACAGTCGTTCTCTAGGTGTTGCCACTTTTTGGTAGTTTCTGTGTCGCGCTCGAATATGTCACGGTTGGTTGTTTTGTGGCGCATTATGTTGTGGATTTTTACTGAAACAAAAAAGCATTCTATGTCTAGCATTCTGTGCCCGGCGGTTTCACTCACTATTTAATTTAGTTTTGAATAGCCCTGTGGTGAACCTTTATGTTTATTTCAATAATATAATAATAATTATATTAATATTTAAATAGATCAAATTTTCACCTAATTATTTATTCATTAATCAATATTAGAATAACAGTATTTACTTCTGTAAACAACTAGTCTCACTTTGTAGTAACTTAATTTCAAACTAGATGGCGCCACTAGAAAAGTTAGAACGCGCTATCGTTGTGTTTTGTTAATATTCTTACACCGACAGTAGAATTCTTGTTTGGTATCTAAATTCACATTCGATTCTAATCTATCGAATATTATATAGATTGTAGTTATAGGTAGTGGTTGGAATGTAGGTGATGTACTGGGAGTATCTGGATAGCCCGTCTTCGGAATGAAATCCACAGGTACACGCAATAACGTATATTCGTAATTACTACCTATTTTAATATACAGAAGGAGTGTAGAAAATAATAGCAGTACAATGAGTATGAGAGCTAGGCTTGTTCTCGTAGGAGAAAGGTCTAACGTGTTCAACAAGTAGTCCCAACGAGGTGGAAGCTACTCGCTTGCGACGTAGACTGAGCCTGAGCTAGAGAGCTACAATCTATAATATTCGATAGAATAGAATCGAATGTGAATTTAGATACCAAACAAGAATTCTACTGTCGGTGTAAGAATATTAACAAAACACAACGATAGCGCGTTCTAACTTTTCTAGTGGCGCCATCTAGTTTGAAATTAAGTTACTACAAAGTGAGACTAGTTGTTTACAGAAGTAAATACTGTTATTCTAATATTGATTAATGAATAAATAATTAGGTGAAAATTTGATCTATTTAAATATTAATATAATTATTTATTCATTAATCAATATTAGAATAACAGTATTTACTTCTGTAAACAACTAGTCTCACTTTGTAGTAACTTAATTTCAAACTAGATGGCGCCACTAGAAAAGTTAGAACGCGCTATCGTTGTGTTTTGTTAATATTCTTACACCGACAGTAGAATTCTTGTTTGGTATCTAAATTCACATTCGATTCTATTCTATCGAATATTATAGATTGTAGCTCTCTAGCTCAGGCTCAGTCTACGTCGCAAGCGAGTAGCTTCCACCTCGTTGGGACTACTTGTTGAACACGTTAGACCTTTCTCCTACGAGAACAAGCCTAGCTCTCATACTCATTGTACTGCTATTATTTTCTACACTCCTTCTGTATATTAAAATAGGTAGTAATTACGAATATACGTTATTGCGTGTACCTGTGGATTTCATTCCGAAGACGGGCTATCCAGATACTCCCAGTACATCACCTACATTCCAACCACTACCTATAGCCCTTTCTCTTCTTGAAAGTTTGTGAGAATGGATGTTTGTTACTCTTCCGCACAAAAACTACTGAGCGGATTTGGCTGAAACTTAGAATATACATAGTTTATGACCTGGAATAACACTTAGGCTACTGTTTATCCGGATAAGTACTACGCGAGCGAAGCCGCGGGCGCATATAATCTCATAAAAACCATTTTTTTTGTATAAAACTAGCATCTGCCCGCGGCTTTGCCGGCAAAGAACCCGCATAAAATATAGCCCTATATTCACCCTGACAATCCATTCAGCATATTGGTGAAATATTTTTTTAAATCGGTTGAGTAGTTTAGGATATTACCTCCTACAAACAAACAAACATTACTTCTTTATAGTAAATATTGCTGGACATTTTGACACAGCGCCATCTAGCCCCAAACTAAGCAAAGCTTGTACTATGGGAACCAGATAACTGATAGAATACTTACATATTTGTAAATGCATACTTATAATACTATATAATACCCAGACACAGAACAAAATATCTTTGTTCATCACACAAATAATTGTCCTGGGTGGGAATCGAATCTACGACCTACAGCGCAGAAGGCAGAGCTACTACCAACTGAGCTAAGAGGCCAGTCAAAAGAATAGAGTATAGATATCGTACCTGGATAAACCATTCGACAAAGGTCTAGCAAAACAGTCCTAACAGCCACAGAACCATTGCAGTAGTCCAACTGCTCGAGACAATAGCTAAATATGCTTTGTTCCGAGTATGCGTCTATATGCTGCCATGGTGAATACTTCTGAGATATTGTCTGTAGTGTTTCGAGAATACCTTGCTGTGGAATAATTGAATTTGACTTTACAGGTTTGTAAGATTGAAAACAATGGGCTATCTTGATCAAGGGTAAAACAAAATGTTAGAGAGTATTTGAGCTTTTGACGAGGTTGAAACCAATTGCTAGTGGGATGTATTCGATAAATATAGAAGCGTTACATTTTCTATAATGACAGCTAAAAAATCTATCTTGTAGAAATATAGTAACCGCCATTCAAATAACTATTTCTCTAGACTCTAGGGAGCTCAAACTGAATGCCACGAAAATTTATAATACTTATTTGTCGCTTTCAAAGAACAAAGCCATTCCGATTCTCCAGAAATTACATTTTATTTTGTTTCAATTAAGGTAGTGGGCACACTGCGTTTTTCGTAGCGCGTTTGTATCGATTCAAACGCGCTACTAAAAACGTAGTATGCCCAGTCCGTTTATTCCATATACAAAACTCACCGTGAAATGATTACAACTAGACGCCATAAGTCTCTCCATCAACATAGCGATCACTACTTTTAGATTTTCCATCTCAATCCCACTTAGTCCTCTCATATCCTCATTCAATTGTTCCGGTAGATCGCTGTAGAAGTGTATATCTCTTACGAGGCTTAGCGCGGGTTTATTGTTGTCGAATGAGAGGAGATTGGTTTGTAATGTGGCGACGCGAGTCACCATTGTTGTGGGGGTGTCGAGGGGAGAGGGGAAGATTGAAGGGATTACGCTGGAAGAAATAATTCTAATTATATTTAAACCGTGTTATAAATAAACTAAAAATCAAAATCGTTTATTTTAGACAATATACAGTCCAAAGATACACTAAAAAAAGTAAGTTCGTATAAGCTACTGGACAACTCTGGTGACGGAGTTTTTAGGCCGCCTAAAGGCCTCCGTCATGGCTTAACGACTTAAAAGCCGGGACCGACAATTTAACGTGCCCTCCGAAGCACGGAAGCGCTCAGTTCGTAATACCTCTTGCGGTCACCCATCTTAAGAGTGGCCGTGCCCAACGCTGCTTAACTCCAACTATCAATCAAGAACGTCTATTGCTGGGGCCACACTGCGGGGATATGGCAAATTATTTGCCGGTATTCTGTATTGTGGCAATACGAAATTTGGCAAATAATTTGCCATATCCCCGTAGTGTGGCCCCAGCATAAGCAAGCTACGCCACGAGCGCTTCTAAGAAAGTAAAGCTTCTAAGAAGTAAAGATACGCTGAAACACATAAAAATCAAATATCTTAGATTAAGTAGCGTTTCAGTATTTGGGTGCAAAATTGAAGGATCATACGCTGAAGGTCAAATACGCATAAAGTCAGAACCTAGGTAAAAAATACGTAATACCATAATGCTCTTGTCATTTTGAGTATTTGAACATAGTATATCTATTATTTGACCTAATGCGTGACGCCATAAAGCCATGACGGAGACCTTTAGGCTGCGTTTCCACCAGAGATGTGCGAAAATGCGTAGCGAGGAATGTGTTTGTAAAGAACCAATAGAATCGCTTCATTTACCTCGCCTCGGTCAGCACAGCTCTGGTGGAAACGGCTCAGCGGAGCTAGGTTTTTGCGCATACAAAACAAGCGAGGGATGTGTTGCGAGAAATGTGTTGCGAGGAATGTGTTAAGAGGAATGTGTTGCGAGGAATGTGTACGAGGGATGTGTTAAGAGGAATGTGTTGTTGAATGACATGGTCACACTACTCATTCACGTTGACACATTTCACAGCTTCGCAAAACATCCTCGCACCACACATTAATGCGCATTTTCACAGCTCCGCTACACATCCTCGCACGACACATTTCCATCGCACATCTCTGGTGGAAACGCAGCCTTAGGCGGCCTAAAAACTCCGTCACCAGAGTTGGCCACTAGCTCATACGAACGTATTTACTTACTTCCCTAATGCGTATTTGACCTTCAGCGTATGATCTAAACACGCCCACCTAATCATTGACATCTTTAAACATTGACCCCCTTTCACCCCTAAACATTGACCACCAACCATTCTAAGCATTGAAGCCTTCAACCTAAAAGTCATGATAGTTTCAAACTTACCCAGCTATTGAATGTGATGCTGCATTCCTTACTTTATAATCCTGATCAGACAACAGCCGAATCAACGTGTCTAGGATCTGTCTACTTCTTCTATGGTAGTCGGGGTATAACATAAATAATCTGTAAATAAAAATTATACCTAAAATTCCATGAAAGATTAACAGTAATTACACTTCTCACAATGGATCTAGGCATTCGTGACGTTAGCCGTTTCGATGCACAGTGTAGCTTTTTCACACCTCTTAGCTTAGCGTATCTCTGCCTTCTGCGCTGTAGGTTGTGGGTTCGATTCACATACAGGACAAACATTTGTGTTATGAACATGGATGTTTTTTCTGTGTCTGGGTGTTATAAAGTATTATAAGTTTGCATTTACAAAAGTATAAGTATTCTATCAGTTATCTGATTCCGATAGTACAAGCTTTGCTTAGTTTGGGGCTAGATGGCGCTGTGTGAAATGTCGAGAAATATTTATTAATTTTAATATCTTAAACATACTCACTTCCTATAAGGCAGTTTCTCATACAGTTTACACAGATTGACTCTACACAACCAATATCCGTTACTCTCAACTTGGATCAAAGCGTTCAGTATATCTATCACTAAAGTCCAATGCACACTGTTAGACAAAGCTGTTGATAGTAAAGTTAGAGATGATAAGGTGTGGTTCACTGTAGAGTGAATTTCGTCTGAAAGTCCCTGAAAAACATGAGAATCTTATTAAATACTAGCTGCTGCCCGCGGCTTCGCATGGTACCCGGATAAAAAGTAGCCTATGTTACTCTCCAGCCTCCCAACTATCTCCACACAAATCACGTCAATCCGTCGCTCTGTTTTGACGTGAAAGCAGGACAAATAAACACACTTTCACATTTATAAATAGGTACGGATGATCACAACTGTCTCCCCAAGCACAGAATAAATAAGTACAGAAGCAGACTTCGCGAAAACATTTATTCAAATAGCGACTCTTGCTGCAACGCAACAAAGTGAAATTCCGCTCGCGTAAGCGCTTATTGCCTAGTGCAATATTCACCTAAACAAATCCTCTCCTTCTAACGCATAACTCTGTCACTATCTGACGCAGAGTGACGCGGAAGGGTTGTCGACTTTTCGCGTGTTAAAGGTATTACGCACGATTGTGTGGTGTTGGTCGCGAAAGAACAGGAATAGAATCACCTAGCTCTTAAGACGTTTCAAAGTGGTCATAGCGGGCCTACTGAATAAATTATATTTGAATTTTGGATTTTTTTAATTTCTTACCTTCAAAACGATATTCACTAAAACATCAACAGATATACCATCGCTCACATCTTTCGGTAGCATATTCAAGCATCTCCACCGACTATAATCCCCATGCGATAATTCCAATGCACTCGTCAAATAATACCCCACACACACTCTTACAATACCCCTAATTTGTGGATCAGAATGCCCCTCAAACAGGGTAAAAACATCAGACATGTGTTGACATTCAAACTCTTCCGACTCCTCAAGTTTCAATTCTGGTATGCTTTCTGTTATATCTTTATGCTCTTTTTTCTTAGCGAATGATGACGCTAGATTATCTAGATTTGTAGTAGATTCGCCGAAATGATCGAATTTCATGTCCAAATCTATGCTAGAGGAAAGAACATCGCCGCTACTAGACATAGGGTAACCAGTATTACTGCCAGTCATACCACTATTAGTAGTGAAGTTACTATTGGTCATAATGTTTGTACTGTCTTGGCTCATAGCGCTGGCAATAAGGTCACTTTTCGCGTAATTTTTGCAGTCTAATATTCCGCTTTGGATGTCTTTGCTGGAACTTTTTTGGTCGCTGTCGGATTTTTCTTTGTCTTTCTTTGATGGTGTTTGGCTGTCAACGCTCTTTAATAGGTCCTGGCTTAGGCTTTCAGACAAAGAATCTTGGTAACAAACATTTCTTTCAAGAACGTATTCATTGGCGTTGTCTTGGGAATCTGTACCTTCTGTTGATCCTGTAAAAGTGACTTTTATTTGAATGATCAAAGACAATCAATCAATCAATTTACTATGGTCATAGAGTTCAATTTTGTATTTAGAGTAGTGGAAGTATTTGACCTTTATGTTGATAAGGATAAAGTTTACTTTCACTTAGAGTATTACTTTTAATATTCGTTTTCCTATAAGCTCACAAAATAAGGCTCTACTCACAGAACTATACCGAAATAGAAGCAAAAAGTTCGTTGAATTGTATGGAAACCGACCGTAATATTTTGCGTAGGTACTTTGACGAACGCAGTTGACAGTTCGCTGCACATTGCTGGTTTTCAATGCTCGCCAAGTCTGGCGCGTCAAATTAAAGCCGCAATGGAATTAATTCGAGCAAAGAAGTACTCAGCTCTTCTTTTCGGAACGCGAGGTACATACGCTCTTTGCTTCTATCTAGATATATTTCTGTGGCCCTACCACTTTAAACATAAAAACTTTTGTTGGAAAGAAGAAAAAAAGAACTTTCCCGACCATAGACATAAGATTCCAATTCAATCAACGTGTTTATTCTTACCAGAAATATTATGGTTCTTCAAATCAGCGTCTTTATCTAAATACATAGTTATTGCTTGAGGGTAGATCTTTAGGATTTCAGATAAACAGTTTAATGCTGAAGACTTTACGGACACTCTTATTGACCTAGGAGTAAAAGAGTTACACTTTTTAATTATATTTTAAAACACAACCTGCCTTACTATAAATCTAGGACTAAAGATATTCCTGGTTTAATGGCCTACGTAGACCGGGACAGCATGGCAAAGGATTTAAATTTTTTACCAATGGACATTGAAACATATCGAAATATAAATACGATATAAACTTATACTATTAAGGAATTTAAATCGTATTTCTATTTCGATATGTTTGAATGTCTATTGGTAAAAATGTTGCCTTTGCCATGCCGTCCCGGTCTGCGTAGGCCCTAAGCCAGGCTAGAGAGACTGACATAGAAATCATATCTGTAATAGACCATTATGGGTTTATGTAGATATCAGTCATGTAGGTCTCATAACACAAGCTCTGCTTACATTGGGGCTAGATGATGCTCATTATTTATTTTTACGAGTGAGCAAAATTAAAAGCTTGAATTGGACTTTAATACAAAGCCATACCTTAGTGCAAAATTTGTCCCATTACAAAATTATCGCATACGTGATAACCTCCTTTTTAAGACACTACAAGACAACACACTAATATTATAAATGCTAAAGTTTGGATGTGTGGATGGATGGATGAATGGATGTCTGTTTGTTCCTCTATAACTCGACAACCACTGAACCGATTTGGCTGAAATTTAATATATAGATAGATAATAACATAGGCTGCTTAACTTCCAACGATCAATCAAGAACGTCTAAGCAAGCTACGCCACGAGCGCTTCAAATCCAGCTGTGTAATGATGAAAAGACAATGGCCTCTAAGTTTACCTGTCATGTATAATTCCTCCTTTGTTCCCAGTCAAAAGAAACTTCGAAGTAAGCAATCTCGCGCAGTACTTCAAAGGGACGTCTTCATCAGACAACGATCCTATATTAATCTGAAAATAGTAAGATTATCTATACTTTCTATAATAAAGCGAAAGAGTTTCTTTGCTTGTTTGTTTGAATGCGCTAATCGAGAGTTATTAACACGAGCTCTAAACGGTGAAGGAAAACATCCTGAGGAAACCCACACGTATTGACCATGTCTTTCCTGTGGATATGGCCGGTTAAGCTGAGAGGATGGTGTAGGTGCTACAAGCCTACTCCATCTCAACATTATCCCAGGCACTACAGTGTCCCGATAAGTGTAGGCAAAGATTGCCTCCTGACACTTTATAAATCATCTAGTGAAATTGTAACGGCCTTAGTTTTTATCTAAGAAATCTATCCCAATTGATAAAGCTGAAAAGCTTGTTTGTTTAAACGTGCTAATCTCAGGAACTACCAGTCCGATTTGAAAAATTATTTCTGCATTTATAGCTAAACTCTTGAGGAAGGTTATATTTCATCATCATCATCAATACCACTACGGGGGCAACGCATTAGGGCGCTGATAGTACCTTAAATCCATCATGGTGATTGGTCTCAGCTTGCTCATACTCTTTCTGATCAGTTTCTTCATATTCTTGCAGTTTTTCAGTGAGATCTTTGGATAGCTGCTCTGTTGTCATTTCTAACTCCGTCTCACTTTCGGGCGAATCTGGCGTCTGCAATCAAATATAAGTTTATGCCATTAGCGGTCGCCTATCCAAATTGTGATAACTAAGAAAGTCACTTAACTTCAACGATCTATCAAGAACGTCTAAGGCTGGATTCGACCAAACTGGATAAGTTTTTAATCGAGAGTAAACGAATGTTTGTTTGAATATTTTGACATTGTAAAGTTGACACCTTATAACCAGGATAATTTGTACGGACATAAGTTCAGTTGCGCTTTCTTAACAATTGTATTTCGAATTAAGTCGGCTAGTAGTTTACTCTCGGATATAAACTTAATCCAGTTTGGTCGAATCCAGCCTAAGTAAACTACGCAACGAGCATTTCTAGCATTTCCAGCTTTAATTTAGGCAAAGTTTAAGGCGGAGTTTAAGACCGTAGAATGGCCCCTCCATAGCAATATAATTCTATAGTTTTTAATTTTTTAAGTGATAAGCCACGCTTTATTATCTCTAAAACTACAAACCTGGAAAGACAAATCTTCGCAGCTCAAGCTTGGAGTGTTCAGTTGCAACAAGCTGCCTAGCTGTAGGGCTCCAGTGAAAGACAGTTCTAGAGGCTCCCGGGGCTCCGATGCCGGACTGGGGGCGAAGCGCGACGGGGTCACTGTGGGGTTATCTAAAGAATATCATAAATTAAAACTAAGTCACCAGAGTTGTCCACTTGCTCATATGAACTTGTTTGCTTATGAATTAAAAAATTAAAGAAACCCCCGGATTATAATGGTTTCTTTCGAGAATATTCCAAAATATTTTTAATTTTTGTCAGGGTTTTTTTTAATTTTCAATTTTTAAACAAGCAAGTTCGTATGAGGAGCTGTGATCCCACAGACAATACAAGATTACACCAATACACACGTCTAACTTACAAACTCGTCTTTTTCGTCGGGGGTTAAAATGGTATAGAAGTTTTTGATGGGGTAAGTACCTACTTCCATGTCATTTTCCGAATTCGGAATATATTCCGAGAAGGACTGAAACACGCCTCTGAAATCCCTAAGGTCTGTCTGAGAGAATGTCTATCGCGCCTTGGGGATGCAGCCGTGATCAAGATCATGTTTCGTTATTTATTATTTCGTATATTTTTTTGACGTGTTAACGTCTTATAACTCGATGAATACCGGCTGCACATAAGAAAAAGTGTCTCGTTCCGCCTGAGCCGAGCGTGCAAGCAAGAGCGCGGAACAAGCGATAGAGAGGCACGATCGGCCTAAGCGTTCGTTTCGTTATCACGTAAAATTATCTTCTGTAAACTGACTTTACAGACAACCATTTTTAAATACTTACTTAAATTATTCTTCCTTTCTTCTCTCATATCCAACTGCACAGTCCTCGGATGGCTCTCCAACAACGCTTGTGTGTACCGACTACTCGCTGCCTCGAGCAGAGTGGACAAACATTCCATCGCACAGTTCTGTATGTTGTGATCTGTTGCTTGTTCTATGTACATTATACAAAGGTGGTATAGCTGTAAATAAACGATTGTTCATTGCCAGTTTAAGCGTTTTTGTTTGTAACAAAATACCTTTAGGGAGTGGCCACACTGCGTTTTCTGCTGCGCGTTTTTGAGCTGCTCAGACAGCTCCCTTCCCACAGAATAAATAGCTATTGCCAAACAAACGCGATGCGAACGTATCAATACAAACGCGCAGCTCAAAAACGCGCTGTAGAAGACGCAATGTTACTCCCTTAAAAGTCCATTATGTTGACACCCCACGAAAACAAAAACTTTTTATCAGCCCGCACATTTTTTGTAATTACCCCTGACACTCGCGCCATCACGACGCAATTTAATGACGTATCATTTATCAAAATCGGTAGAGCCGTTGAGTAGTTACGAGCGGACATAGGAACTGATAAATACAGGTCAAACACATGAAGGTTGTGTTTATTATATTAAAGTAAAGTAATATTTATTGAAAGAGACGAACACATTATCTGCTATTAAACGTAGGTTAATAGGGTTATACTTAGGACTTAAGGTACTTACTTCTAAATAATCTTGCAGTCCAAATAGATCGCTCTCGGTGAATTTCGCAACATCGTTGACTTGGAATATGGCTTTGATAACGCAAAACCAGCCCAGAACCACTTTGTTCTCCGATGTCATAGGCCATAATTTTTCTGTTCAAACAAAAACATGTTTCACATTGACAGACAATAGTAATTTTCTAGTGATCAGTGGGACATTCCTATTCTATTAAACGAGCAATATTTGTTTGTTTATTTGTACTCACGTTCTCTGAAACGGCTCTAACGATTTCGATGAAATTTGCGGTAAGTACGGGTTTTACGGGGGCGAAAAATCGATCTAGCTAGGTCTCATATCTGGGAAAATTCGTTTTCTCGGCATTTTCACGCAAAAAGATTTACCAGTGCAATGTGGTTCGTAATTTCACATAGTTTGTTGAGACTTAAGTGGCTGAGTGGTTAGGTGTCCGCCTTCTAGCCAAAGGCTGCAAGTTCGAATCTCTGCCAATGAGGGTTTATTTTTCTGTTTTGTAGTGTTTTTTTTCTTTTTTCTTTTTTTTCTATTTGCACCCATGCAGAGCTCAGTCGCCCAGATATTAATAATACAAATGACTTCTTGCTTACCAAAAATGCTTGTCATCAAGCTTGCCAACAATGTTTCTCTATGAAGGCACAGATGGGCTACACAAGTTGAGATCCCGCGTCTAACCGCCGGCTCTGTTGTTTCAACGTGGGATAGCAAGGCTTTTGATAAATCTGAAATTAAAACAAGCAAACTTTTTTAGACCCTGTAGCTCCATTCTACCATCGCAATGCTCGCCATCGGCAGGGGATCCATCCTCACACCTTGAGGCCAATGTGGTCAAGTACGGTGCGGTTCCAGAGGAATTTCCTCCCGCGATCGATTGAGTTGTGGAAAGATCTACCTGCCGCGGTTTTCCCCAGAGACTACAGTATGAGGTTCTTCAAAAAGGGCGTTTTGAAATTTTTAAAGGGTCAGCAGCGCGAGTGTGACTCCTCTGGTGTCGCAGGCGTCCATAGGCTACAGAAACTACCACGGCCTAGTGACTTTATAGGTCGGCGGGGCGTTATAGCAAATCACAATTATGAATTGCACTATGTCATCTCTTTTCATGGATATGAAAGTGACAAGAAAAAACATTAATATGATTCATAAAAGAAATTGCGCTTACGGCATTTTAGCTTCCCTGACCAATACTTAGCATATGAAATAGCTCGATTGATGTCATTTTGTGATCACATTAGAGCATTGGTTGTGACTATCAGTGGCATGCCATTAACCCTTAAAGTAACTTCGTTAAGTATACTATACATTACATTCAAAAAAATCTCACGTCAATTCTAGATTTGATGGAACTTATTTTTTTCTTTTAACTAATACCTTAACTCATTTTCTTACTTGGAAAAAAAATATATTGACATTGCGATTGAAAGTTTAGTAAAAAATCACAAAACTCTGACGGCACCCATTGACGCTTCGTGATGTTGATGGTAGATAATTTTTTTTTAATTATTTTTACTTTACAACATGCTTTCTGTTACATAACATTTGATAACAAATATATAACGTGTACGTCTGTGCAAAAAAAACCTTTTTTGGTAATGTACTTTGCCAGATTTTATGTGTTTTCTTTGAGTGTATAGCATGCTATACATTACCACACTTTCACCAAAGTAGTACTTGTTTGTTATGTATACTATAATATACATTGCCACTCATTGGGCAAAAAGGTTCTAAAGGTTTTGGCGCACTTTTTTGACACAAAGTCTAAAAATTTATCTTCTCCCTTACCGTAAGTACAAAGGAGTTTTGTTTTTATCATCTTTATAGCAGTTTTGTTTGCTTTGTGGTTTTTGGTGTCCAGCATCTCATTCTATTTTGTGCTAGAAAACGGTCGCTTCAGATTTTGTTGCTAGTTCGTCACGAAAATGCTATTCTGATTCAAGCGACGGAAGGAGTAGTGAAGATGAAATACGTGGGATCTTTTGAGATCTCACTGGCACCTTCCCTAAATTCGTCTTTAGATGGGCTAAATTTATTAGATAAGTAGTAAGTACTGAACCAACCGTTATGATGAAGATGATCTCAACTCTCAATCTGCAGAAGTCTGCAGAAAATGAAGACCAAGTCCAACAAAAGACATTAGGTCAATATTCCACTCACACACACCAGTTCTTCAAGAGGTATTTCCGAGTCAATCAGAGTGTAATTTATTTGCAATTCCGCCAGTATCCTCATTTCTTTCTGTGCCATCAATCCCAAATTCTCTATGCAAGCCTGAAGTTGCTAAGAGGAGACCCCCGACAAAAGGTTCTGTAAAAAGGTTCCAACATAATCCGGCATTTTATACATTTTGACTACAAGAACTTGGCGCGGTATTAGTGATATTTATTATATTACAAACTGCGCCCTTTTTATTCATCAAATGAGAGCTGATGACGATGTTTGTCTGTTGAAGATAGATAACAATGCTTTCAGCATTGATTAAATGGTTATAAGGAACCTTTATAAGGCACAACAACTATTTCATCTTTGCTGAAAGCATTCTCTTACTTGTGGTATCTTGAGTTTGCTTTTCAATTTTCCTTTGCAACGTTCTTTGTCAGTATTTACAACAACTTGTTGCTATACACCTTTTCTTTTGGGTCCACTCTTAGCAACGTCAGTCAGACGTGCATTCAGAATTTGAGTTTCATGGCACATAAAGAGTTTGCTATGCTTGGTAGCATAAAGACCGTATTCCCAAAATCGAGATTCAAAATCGAACAAAGGTCAAAAATTTGATGTTGAGTTGAGCAGGGCACATGGAAAGGCCAAGAACGATTAGTGGAGTAAGCTGATAACTAAATGGCGACCAAGAACAGAGTACAGAAACGTCGGAAGTCCAGCAGCGCTATGGGCTGACGACATAGCATCTATTGGGGACCGGACTTGGATGAGGAGAGCGGCGGACCATGAGATTGGCAAACGCAAACGGAGGCCTATACCCAGCAGTGGGTGAAGTCGAGCTGCGGATTATCGATGATGATGATGGCTTAGAAAGAAATGAGGGTACTAACGGAATTTCAAATAAAATACCTGCGATTGACTCGGAAATATCTCTTGAAGAACTGGTGTAAGTGGAATATTGTCACCTAACGTCTCATGTTGACTTGGTTTTCATCATCTGCAGAAGTGCCAAGCTCATCTTCATCATAACTAACCATTGGTACCGGATCTTCACTCACAGTACCACAGGTATCGTCGTAACTCTATAGTGGCAATGCATAGTATGCTATACATGCTCATTATCGTGTTGTTTTCTATGAATGTGGCATTGTATAGTATAATATACATGCCTTTTTTTGAAAACTATAAAAATAAGATTTTTTTTATTTACTATTCTTGTGTCCCTATAGCCTAAATAAGCTAGTTCAAAAACAATTTTCGCTAAATTTAAAAAAAAATTGCTCTGCTACCTTAAGGGTTAAGATCTTCAACATACCAGTAATTTCTTCATCTGTTGTATACTCGGCCAAAGCGTTCAGTATTCGAGGTAAATTAGATTCTAGTGCCTCCACAATAAGCTGAATCTCGGTTGTATGCTTCACAATGGTACATAGAGTGGGGAAGAGGGCTTGTGCCTGAGATCTGATCTTGCCGACGCCAGGTCGCAGCCAGATGTCTCCGAGGCATATTCGGGAAAGTGCTGCTCTGATCCATCTGCGGAATAAGGATTATGTTCAGTAAATTTCTACTATTACCTTAATCCTCTAGTTCTTATGACGCACTACGCCAACCGGAACCTTCGAAAAACACCGAAGGACTGAGGCAGTGAATGGGTTAAACAAATATACCTTCACAAAACAGTAAAATATCTGAGATATTATTAGACTGAGGTCACACATCTAGCAAGTCAACTACAACTACTATAAACTATACCAGCGCACATTCCGCTAAATGTCCCAAAAATGAGACAAATTGCAGTATTAAGTATATTATTTTAATATTCATGCATATTATTAATCATTTATTTTGTTATAATATTCCCAAATGGCTGTTTTATCATTTGTTTATTTTTATTATTACTTACCTACCTATTATTAGTATTTTTGTGTATTTAATGTGTAATTTATTAATATTTGTTCCTAATTATTTGATTTCAATGTGATTTGTGTATGGTCTAAATTGACTGAAATAAATGATTGAATTGAATTGAATTGAAATATTATGAATCAGCTAATCACACTGTATACAGACATAGGTAAGATTGGCTAAGGATAGACTATCCTTCTATCACCTTCTATCCTGGATAGAAGGTGATCAGCAAAAGTGAAGAGAGGCTTATGCCCAGCAGTGGGATACTACATACATAGGCTACATGCTCAAGTGAGCGAGATCAACCTATTGTCTTAACTAATCTCATCTTTCACATTTCCTCACCTTAAATTAATTTATGCTACAGCTAAACCTAAAAACAAACCTGGCATTTCTATTACTTCCAATATTGTTCAGAAGAACAATGTTTGTTTTGTGCAGATGAAACGCAAATGCTCCGACCACAGCACGGTTCAAGGCTTCATCTCCAGCTAAGCGTACTTCCGCCTAAAAATATCATAAAATGTATAAACATTGACACTTACCTAGTACACTTCTCACAATGGATCTAGGCATTCGTGAAGTTAGTCGTTTTGCTACATAGTAGAAAATTTTGTATGAAAATGCTACACTGCGCATCGAAATGGCTAACTTCACAAATGCCTAGATCCATTGTGAGAAGTGTAGGTAACAAATAAGACACACTCAATTCGGTAACGATAAAACATTAGCATAATTATAATGTTTAAAAGTTTGGTCAGTATATAAAATGTTCAAAGATTAAAAATATTAAACTTACGCTTTCATTACTGGCCAGTAACAGTAGTGTAGGTACAGCGGAAGGAATCAAATTAGAGTAGTGACGAGCGAAGCTAGGGCGGCTTCCTAGCATGCCAAGACATCGTCCTAACGTTCCAGCTGCCGTCTGGATCTCGTGCGGCCTAAAATTAACACGTAATTAGCAAATAACAAACGAAAATAACAAAACCCTTGTTTTTATGTCGCGTTAACATACTTGGCAGAATGTTCGTTGGCTTTCAGGTATTCTAAGGCCTTTTCGGCCTTTTCCAAGACGTTCATATCTGGGTTTTCGTCATCCAGTATTTACAGAGTACATGAGCAGCATTATTCTCTAGGAAATACAAATAAACGTCGCGGAAAATGCAAACAAACAGAAAGGAAATTCCTGAGAGGACATTCCCGGAAAATCAATCGATTAGTTTGACACTTTTGACAGTGACATTTGCCTAATTCGTTCAGAAATCGAGACATGAATAATTATTGTCGTTGCGTTTCGTTCGTAGGTTTGGGGCCTGACATTGACATTGACATTGTCAATTATCACTGCCATGCCATGCCTCACCTATCAGAGTTGCCTGCTTAGTGACTTCATCGCTAGAAATAGCAACAAGAAAACCAGTGCTAGCGACCTAAAAATTTTACAAAAAATATTCAGAAAGTTATCTCAGTTTTTTTTTATGAATTTTTTAAGATCCTTAGAAGATGTATATGGGGGTAGTCAGAGGTATGTCCAAATACGTTATTTGGTACCTACACATGCCCACATTTTGCAGAAGTTAGCATTCCATAGGTGACAGGTTAGCGTCTTTCTGGCGTATTTTCATCATGAATCTAACGACTCGGATTTATTGGAGTTGGCAACTGCACAGCTGATCACAGTAGAGGTGGGGAAAAGCGTTACTTTCGTATCGCGGTGACTGCCGTTCCGGTTCCAAGAAAATCACAGTGAAAAATCACCGTGACTTTGTCACGTCGATCACAATGTCGCACTAGGCGTTCCATGTTACCTTACGCGTAATCGTGAAACGAGATGACTTTTGATCCAAATTAACAGTGCGCAAAAATATCAGCACTTTTTTATTCGAGTTAACTATTTCGATAAGTAAATACTAGGTAACTAAATAGGTACCTACGTTATTAAATAAAAAAACCTTCAAATAATTTCTTGTGTGCACTTTTTAACCGACTTCAAAAAAAGGAGGAGGTTCTCAGTTCGTCGGAATCTTTTTTTTTTTTTTTTGTGCTTTTTTTTGTATGTATGTTCACCGATTACTCGAAGACGCCTCGACCGATTTCAAAAATTCTTTTTTTGTTTGAAAGGGTACACTTTCCAATTGGTCCTTTTGGTCATCAGGTCAGGATCTGATGATGGGATCTTGGAGAAATCAAAGTAACTCTTCAAATATTATAGGCACACTTGAAGCGATTAGGGTATTTTTTAAAAGCCTTAAAGGTTATCGGTGACAATGCAATATTATGGTAACATTGAGCTGATCTGATGATGGAGTCAGGAGCTGTTCACTGGAACTCCTCAGTATATAAGCCGATTGAGATGAAACTCGGCACGTCTGTCAAGTTCCAACTACAATGTAATAATATGGTCACAACGAGCTGATCTGATGATGGAGTCAGGAGCTGTTCAACAGAACTCCTCAGTAAATAGTCTGATTGAGTTGAAACTTGGAACTCAGCATGTCGGTCAAGTTCCGACTACAATGTAATAATATGGTGACAGCTAGCTGATCTGATGATGGAGTCAGGACCTGTCCAATGGAACTTCTCAGTGAATAACAGTGGAACATCCATGTTTGGGCTCATTTTAATTAGCTTACCCTCAGCCTTACCCAGAAACAGTTTGTATTGATTAATTTAGCCACTTGTTTAATTTAATTTTAAAGCTTTATTTTAATACTAGCGGCCACCCGCGGCTTCGCTTTCGTAAACTACCTACTACTTTTTTACCCACGGCAAATATGCATTTTTTTCGGGATAAAAAGTAGCATAATGTGTTATTCCAGGTCATAAACTATGTATATTCTAAGTTTCAGCCAAATCAGTTTAGTAGTTTTTGCGTGAAAACAGGATCATTATACAAACAAACAAACACACTTTCACATTTATAATATGGGTATGGATACCTACATGCGATTGAAAATCGTTCCGAACGGTAGAACGGAGCGTAAAAGAATGAATGACGTTCCTTGGTGGAACGTTGTTCCTTTACGACGAGTCACAGTGATATCATTTGACTTCAGATCACTGTGATTTTTTCACCGTGAAGTTATTTATCACTCACCTCTAGATCACAGACAGGGGGCACAGGCACAGGCTGATTGATTGTTTTGTTTCCTTCTAGTTTTATTTTAAGCGATTCAATAGCCGATAGCGTCATTTGAAGTATATTATTGTAAGGTTTTATCAATTTCATAACAAATAATTGCTATTTTCGGACTATGTCAGCCGTCAACGAAGAAGAAATCAACATAATGTACGGCTTAAAAACTGTTTTATCTCAAGTCGAAGCTGCTGTAGCCAAGAGAAGCAAGGTAAACGCACATTATAAACAAACTTTACTGTTTATCTGCATACTTAACTCAATAGATAATAAGGAGTGCTTTCATCCTCAAAATTATGTGATCTAAGCTGCCCTTTATTTATTTTCCATAGCAAATCCTACTAATTTTACATAAAATCATAATAACCTTACACCTAACATTTGAAAAGGTTAACATCCTAATGATTATCATTTGAATTTGAAATAAAAATATCTTTATCTTTATTATAGGTAGTGTAGGTATCTTAGTTATAATAACGCTTTATAATTGATTTTTTATAAGTTTTATTTTAGGTTATAGGTTAAAGGTGCTTAAGTTTAATAATTCTTGTTAGGGATCTCTGACCTCCATGTCACTCTATACTTTTCTTAAGCTGCCCTATAAATCAGCACTTATAACCTTTTCTCTTTTCAGAACTTACCACAGATAACCCCAAGATTAGTAGCTGTATCAAAAATTAAGCCTGCATCTCTAATCGTTGAGGCATATGAAGCAGGCCAAAGAGATTTCGGTGAAAACTATGTTAATGAGCTGGCGGATAAAGCTGCAGACCCGATTTTACTAGAAAAATGCAAAGATATAAAATGGCACTTTATAGGCCATCTGCAGACAAACAAAATAAATAAACTTCTGGGATCACCGAGATTGTTTATGGTTCAGACTGTGCATTCGGAGAAATTGGCTGATAACTTGAATAAGCAATGGGAGAAGATTAAGAAGGAAGAGAAGCTGAAAGTTATGGTGCAGATCAACACCAGTGGAGAAGAAGGTTTGTTATTAAAATTTAATTAATACTTAAGATTGCTGCTGAGGCCAATAATTGACAAGCTCAGTTAAAGTTATACCTTTTCTGGTAGGTAGGTACTTAGGTTGGGTTAGGTAGGTGGTTAGGTACCTTGAAGGAAATAAGAATACCTTTAATGATTTAGCCTAGATAATTTGTCAGGGAAGTGACTTTGTATTATTCACAGATATATTTATTTTATTTATTTAGTTTGCATTTTAAAGTGGATTATTATAGTGGATGCAACTAGCACAGGATCGTGGTGGATGGCACAAACTTAGGGAGGCCTAGGTATATCCAGCAGTGGGTAAAATCAGGCTGTGAATGATGATGATGATGATTTAGTTTGCATCTGCAGAACAACAGCCAAGTATTTGATGAGATTATTTTGTATTTGGTAATTTTTCTTCTAATTTCAAATTCCAGCTAAAAATGGCGCAAAACCAGATGAAGCCACCAAACTAGTGGAGCATGTACTGAAGAATTGTCCAAGTTTGGACTTCAAAGGCCTCATGACCATCGGCCAGTACGATTATGACACTTCTTTGGGGCCTAATCCTGACTTTGTGACACTAGCCAAGTGCCGGCAAGATGTGTGTGAGAACCTGAAACTTGATATCAATGAAGTTGAGCTGTCTATGGGAATGTCTACTGATTATGCACATGCTGTAAGTATTTAAGAACAGATAGAATAGAATAGAATAGAAAAAAGTTTTATTTTCGCCACCATGATACATAAGGAACACAAATCAGAAATGTTAGAATAAAGTGACAATACTCGTATGAATTAGGTACTTATAATGTACCTTCTTGGCTTCTTTATGGTCCAGAAACACAGTAGTAATAGTTTAGTTTAATTAATAAAGGCATCGTTAGTTACTATTTAGTACTGTACAATGTTTTCTTTTTCTGTTTCAGATTGAATTAGGAGCAACCACTGTACGGGTTGGATCAGTAATTTTTGGTGCAAGACCACCAAAACCAACCAAAGAATAATAAATTAATTTACATATTATTTATTACAGCTAACTTACTATTAGGTTTAGGTAGGAAGGTACCTACTATTATTGGTCCTAAGCAGTAACTGTTAATCTTTTTATTAAGTAGGTAAGTACCTTCTTACTAGTAGCATGTTTTACCGTTTTACCATACACACTAACTTAATAATTTTAATGTTGTTGTTGGGCTTCCATTAAATTAAGCATTCAGTTAATCAGATTACTTTTTTTAAATGTACCTACATTATCGCAGTTATTTTACCCTTCGAGCATAAAGAACATTTTACCAAATAAACAACATGACCATGGCTAGCACTTAAAAAAAAATAGATATGTAATGTAGGTACAAGAATGCTAACCACCGTTTTAATTAGTTAAATAATTACCTATTTATTTTTGCATCTCGGCAACACTTAATCTTCACTTTATTTGTTTGATTTATGTCAACTTGACATAAATGTCAAGCAAGGCTGGCATGTCAAAGTCAGAGATGTTAGTCCAGCCCAATGTTGCCAATTTTCTTGACTTTGAAGCGCTAGAAATGTCGTCTTTTGTTAAAGGTTTAGCGATCAAAAATAAGTTTTGGTGATAACATTATTTGGCGACTGCGACTTAATAGTCTGATGACTTTCGGAATATTAGTCAAAACGGAAGTTTCGCAGTAACTTGATTAAATTAAGGGGGTGGGGAGGAGAGGGCCCCCCCTGTGAGGGCAAAGTTCGGAAAGTCTATTAAATAAAGTATTTTTTTGTAAATAGTAGTTAAAAAAAAATAAGTAATTGAAAGTGGTTTTACAAGTTATTGACGATGAATTATTATTATTCTCAAACACCCCCGCTCACTGGTAGAATCGAGTTGACGACTTTCTAGCTACTTTTGGTGTTGAATCTAGCGACTCGGACGTATAGGAGTTGACAACACTGGCCAGCAGTCACACGCCCCGCCCACCTGTCACTGTCACTGTCACAAAACACCACAGTTTATTTTCCGAACGAACGCGACAAACACGTCTCAAAAATCAAACTTGACCGAATTTTGGATTGAGTTTTTCGCATTTATTTGTAGGATTGCATTGTTGTCGTAAATAATCTTAGTTATTAGTGTACTAATTGTGTTTACATTATCTTAGTTTACTAATGTGGGACTTGATGCCGTGAGAGTGTGAACTAGATTGTTGAGCTGGATGGTGCGAAGTTTTTGTGTCAACAAGAGTTCCTCCCGAGTTGAAAGTTTTATACAAACAAGGCCGCGTTGTAAACAGGTATTTACTATTTATTTTCAAAACTTTATCAAGATTTTTTTTAATTTTAAGATTTGTAGTTATTACTTCTTTCTATTTTTATTTTGTTTTATGGTACAAAGCAAATGGAATAGTATACTTATGTACATAATTAAAGATACAAAAGTACATAAAATCACGCCTGTTTCCCATCATAGGGTAGGCAGAGATCACTGATCTACGGTCCTGACACACTTCTTTTGCTTCATTCACTCTCATCACATTCTTCATGCAAGCTTGTCGGTATAAGGTAATCTTGACCTGGCCTTTTTCCACTAATTCACCAATTTAGTCCAGATCCATTTATTAAAGATGAAAAATAAAAAATTGTGTGCCTACCTTTTCTAATATAATAAAACTAAGTACAAACATGTTTATAATTTCAACATCACATACCAGAAGGGGCAAAAGTAGCATGGATTTTTAAAATTGCGGTGGGTATGTTGAATATTTTATTTTGTCATGTTGTGTTACTAATTTAAGTTTTAACCACTCTTTTTGATTATCTGTTAATTCTGTGTAACATAATCGACAAAAACATTTTGAGCATTTTAATTGTCATGTTGTGTCACTAATTTAATTTTAAACCGTTCTTTTTAATTCTGTTTTTTCTGTAAATGTAATCGACAAAAACATTTTCTCCATTTTCTTGAAACTAGTAGACATGCACTTACGGCTGACCCACTTAGCACCGCAGAATAGTAGTCGGGCTATGATATCCATTGATGTAAACCAGTGTTCCGCAAACTTTTTGTGTTCAAGGTACATCTAGGAAATTAGAAAATTTTGGAGGTAAACCATAAATAAAAATCATTTTTTTATGCGAAACATGAGCTTGTTTAGTTGAGCATCAGTCCAAATTTAGAGTAGCTTAACTGAGAGGTTTATTTTTCCAAGGCACACCAACCAATGACCATGGTACACCAGTGTGCCGCAGCACACCCTTTGCGGAACACTGTAAACTTCGATATGTATGAAAAAGAAAAGAGCAGCGAAGCCTATTGATCACACAATTCAAAATGCAATCCTGAATTAATATTGACGAGATGAAGTACCTATAATACCCCTCCTTTTAGTCGGGGGTTAATACTAATAGCACTTGGTATCCGCTTGGTATCTGACTACCCTCTTAGACATCTTCAAAGGATCTTAAAGATGCCTAAAAAGATCTGAGAGAATGCCGCAGAAAACGCCTTGGGGATACAGTAGTTATCATATTTCATTTTTATTTCATTGGTATCCAGAAGAGTATGCCAGGTACGTCCGAAGCGGTAAGCATTGCTTAAGTTACGAAATAAGAAAAGTAAAAAATACGAACAATACCTTAAAAGCGTCAAGTGTGACGGATTGCTTACAAATCTTACAATGGAGACATTTTACAGTTCATGAGATTATGTAGTCGCCTCTATATTACGAATTTATAGATACGGATGGTTAATCAATTTTAGGCCTTTAATTATACCCTACATGATTTAAATTGTAATGGCAATCAGATTGAGATGGGCCTGTTCCAGAGCATATTGGCCGCGCAAACCTCAGATGCGGCTAGAATCCTCTACAGAGCCATATTCGAGCTGGTTAGATAAGTAGAGAAGGATCAAAAGAGGATACGATGGGACTGACACCGTCGCAATGCGACGCAAAGTTCCTTAAAAAACAGAAAAAAAAAAGATTGAAATAGCGTGGTAGAAGGTAAATTGTCTACACGAGGATGCTGGGATGCCTCGGGACTCCAAAGACATTTACTTCCTGAAGTAGAGGGCCGCAGGACGTTCGCAGCTCATGAGCACTGAACTCTTTAAATTGTCGGTCCCGGCTTTTAAGTTGCTAAGCCAGCGGCGGCCTTCTAAAACTCAGTCACCAGAGTTGACTCCGTCACCACTAGCTCAATATAATACCAACTTACATAACGCCTTTGTAAGTAAGTAAGTAAAACGGTCAACGTGTGAATCTTCACCGTTTAAGGCGTGTAAGCGCGCTTGCAAATCGCCAAAAAGAAAACACCCTTATCGTGATTGAAATACAGACGTTCAAACACAAACTTTCACCAAAACCGACCTATTCTAGATTAGGTCTTTAGATTACAATAACGTAACAATCGATTACACATTCTGTCCTGCACCGAACTTTGCAAACAAGGCACACCAAGTGTTAGAAAGTCGAAAGTGAAACGCCCATATAAAATTGCGTGTTGAAGATATTATACCATGCTTTAGCGATTGTTACACTTTTTATGGGATAGTTAATCGTCTCTTATTCTCATCTTTAGCCAGCAAATACGTCATTGAAGAGAAGATCTACTTATGGTCAAAAGTAGACGATTATCTGCCCCCCTTACAATTACAACTCAGCGCTTCGCATAGAATCTCTTTCTATCATTGCTTATCCTTTGTTCTGACACTTTTGACCACGTGACGTGTCATTAAATTACAATTCCCATACATTTTCTCTAATGCCTTAAGCGTTAGCGATTGTAGATAAATGTAACTTGGCTAGGGGAGTCGATTATGTCAGGTTAATTTCTTTTACTGAAAATAGTCTCGACATTACATAATTCATCGAGTTTAGGCCTCTAAATTATATTCTAAAACAGCTTTCGTCTGATGGCCGCTGTACACACTCGTCGAGGCACCCCGAGACAGGCCGAGCGCGAGTGTGTACTGCGTGCTCTCGTCTCGTCTCGATCTCTCGTCCTCGTCTCGGTCGCTCTCGGTGGCTTGTCGGTTTTTTGCGCCCGAGTCAAAGGGTCTCGTTGGCTCTCGCGAGGTAAACGAGAGCGAGCATGTACACACTCGTTCATTTAGTTGCTTTCTGATTAGTTTTTATTATGTATTTACCTGTTTCTATTGCGGTGCATAGTTATCATCCACCATCTTCTTTTTCTCCATGGTTTACGAATTTTTTTTTTATAGTAAATGTTAAAAAAGTTATAATAGCTCACGGCACAAAGACAAATAGCAGCAGCAATTTCTACGTCCATTGTCTCGTAAGTCTTCAGTTCAAATGTTAGAACGAGTGTGTACAGGCATGCTCTCGACGAGGGCATTTTCGGCCGAGGCTCTCGGCGAGAGGCTCTCGACGAGTGTGTACAGCGGCCATGAAACATCGCTCGCGAGCGTGGCACCAACATTTTGAGAGGCAAGATATCTTCGAGTTCACTGTAATCCATTATTAACAAAATTTAGTTAAAGTGGGTTCTTTCTCTACTCAAGTTTAAGATACGAGAAAAGTAAAGCAACAATTCGGTGGCGATCCATCTAAAACAATGTTGAAACCTCCATTTCATTACAAAGCCAAAACTCCAATCTCCATAACAAATCAATGGTACACGGCATTCAAACGGGCAATAACTGTACCTAGACTGCTAACCGACCGTAGTTAATTAACTGTTACCTACCCACTGGTTATGTAATTGGTGGGTTACCTGGTACGGTTAAAGTGACCTGTTGGCAGATTTTGAGCCTTGATACAAATTGATTTTGTTTCTATAATACGAGTAGCTTGAATATCGTTAGCTTAATAATGAACGACCATATAATGTTCTAATAAACGGAAAAATGTAGGCATGTGTGTTGGGACTCTTGACTTCTTGACATCGTCAAAGAATCAGGGCCCCTACTCTTAAAACCTAAAAACGATATATCGTGCCAATTTTCGTAGATCAGTTTATGTTGTTGGTGATACTGATTTTGGAACATTCGACCAAATTAAGCTGAACCAAGTACGGAAGACCAGCGCTAGGGTACTCTCTATCGTAGCTTATGCTGAGTGGAGGCCAGTTTTGTTAACTTAAATCCCATCAAAAACATAACATGTACAAAAATGCACAAGTCTCGCAACGCAGTTCTTCTGCCGTAAAAAGTTGTGAAATCGAATGTAAACCAAGTCTGTATAGAGTAACTTGAAAAACACACACAGCAAGCTCGTAAACGTTTTATGTAGATTATTTTGCTGTGTGTGTTTGCCAAGTTACTCTATACAGACTTGGTTTACATTCGATTTCACAACTTTTTACGGCAGAAGAACTGCGTTGCGAGACTTGTGCATTTTTGTACATGTTATGTTTTTGATGGGATCTCACTTCTTTTTGTAGGTAGTCCTCCTTTTTTTCTTTTACCTATTATATCTTGTGCCTTATCTGTGGGCTTTCTCATAGCCCACTCCCTGTCTTCGTGGGCTTTTCTCAGAGGCTTTTATGTATTGATTTTTGACAAGTCTGGACGGTAAATGCATCTAGTCTATTATATTCAGAGCAGACTCCTGCGCTCTAATACAACCAAAGTTGACATTGATTAGATGTAAACCGCCTAGACTTGTCACTCTTGAAAGTGCCACATACGCTTGACCGCATGTAAATACTGACGAACCAATATCCATCAATGATTTGATTGATGGATGAAGAAATGATTTCAGTTCATTTCATTTCAATGCACAACGACTTGAGCGCCCATGCAAATACAGAGGCATGTTGCCCGGACAGTTGAGCCCCCCGTGCAACTAGAGTTACCTACATATTTTTTCATTTCTCATACACAGAGAGTACGCTTGAAGTTATCTGAACAGAGGGATGAAAGTAGTACTTTTCGTCCTTAGAGAGAATTTCTTCCCGTAGAAATTCTATGTCAGGTATATTTGACATTTCTATTTACCATAAGATGAAGATCAGGATTACAGGATTAGGATCACAGAATCAGGATCACAGGATCAGGATTACGCAGGATCACAGGATCAGGATCACGGAATTAGGATCACGTAGGATCAGGATCACAGGATAAGGATCAGGATTATGCAGGATCACGGAATTAGGATCACATAGGATCAGGATCACAGGATCAGGATCACAGGATCAGTATCATGGAATAAGGATCACGTAGGATCAGGATCACAGGATAAGGATCAGAATTATGCAGGATCACGGAATTAGGATCACATAGGATCAGGATCACAGGATCAGGATCACGGGATTAGGATCATGTAGGATCAGGATCACGGGATTAGGATTACGCAGGATCACTGGATCAGGATCATAGGATCACGGGATTAGGATCACGTAGGATCAGTATCATAGGATCACAGACCAGGATCACGGAATCAGGATTACGGGAAACATAAATGAAGAGATCCCAACCCATGTACAACTTGTTTTCAATGAACAAATGATTATTATTTTTTTAATAAAATATCAATACCTACAATCCGAAATATCGAACATCCCTACACCGCGGAACATCATACGTGATCATACTCAACTCAACACTAGCTGCCATACGAAACGAAACGTCACGCGCTCCGCGCAGCACAGAAATGGCGGCGCGGCCCCTTGCACAAGCAAATTATAACCTAAAGTTACATAAATTAAAATCGGGACTAATAATTCGGAATGTCAGAGTTTTTCCTTGCTATACACACTAAACTATACATGTGTGCCAAATTTGGAGTTTGTGGGTCTGCTAGAAGTAGGCTTTTAATTTTGATGATCGGTGAGTCAGTGAGTCAGTGAGTCAGTGAGTCACTTACAAAACTAGGAATTTTGACTTGCAATAATTCATAAACTACTGGTTCAAATTTAATGTAATTTGGAAATATATCTAGCTATGTAATGCCCTCTTGGTCACTGAAAGTTTAGGCTTCTAGTCTTTTCCACAACGAAGTTACGAGGGGTCGAAAATGGCCCGAATGGCTTCGAGAAAAGGATGGTACGGCCTTGCTTCGAGACTTGGCGGGGCACTGCCGTGCCCCCAGATTCATTACCATTATAAAGACAATGATGTATTAGCTTGTAAGTTTTACGTGGTTTTACTGACAAAATCAAGTTCGGTATTTGATTTGATCTTGGGCCTTGTCTCGTGTTGTGGCACACATGCGTAAAATTATAGATGACAAGAATGTTTTTCTTATCTATGGTTGAATCTGCTTATCATGCCATACCGTACCATGTCCAGTGGTATTAACACCAGTGGTATTAAATTAATTTCACTTGTGATGTGCCAGATGTGGCCACTGTGATTTTTTCACATTTCTACCAGTGTCCGTTTCATGCTCTTATCATCAACATACATCAACAATTTCCCTGTTGAATGTCGTTTGTAATAATATGTCAAAGCTTTCTTCAAACGAAACTTCTCAGCTTAGGTGTAAACACACCTGAGGAGCTCACAATAGGAATTGCAATATAAGCCGTTCTTGTCACTCTCAGTCTATGAAAAGAGACTGCATATACCTAGTTCAATTCCTTTTGTGATTCTGCTTTCTTATTCTTAGTCGGGCACTCTTGGCAGAGTGGTCGTGGTTGAAGTGATGTCGCACAACTCTTCTCCGTTGTCCTTTTCCTGGGCTGCCGCTCTTCTCGCGATACATCTCCATTTCTGAATTCTGATTTAACGACCTTTTTAACCCCGCTGATTTCGCACACACGTAATATTATTTTTTGTGATTGTAATCAATATTTATTTATTGACTAACCTGTTTTCAAGGTTCAAAATTGTAAAGTTAATTTTAAATCTCTTACCGATAACGTAACGTACACTATAAGTTCGTATTAGTTGGTTGCTGACTCTGGTTTCTGATTGTCTCCGTCATGTCTTAAATAAAAAAAACCGGTCAAGTGCGAGTAGAACTCGTACGCCGAGGGTTCCGTACCTACCCATTATACCCATTATGTTGTAGCCCGCTTATTTGTATGAGCGCCCATACAACTCAGAGGACAATCTTAATTGGCGTCAACTATGTATGTATGGGAACACCCTTTAATTTTCAACTTTTTTAATTTTTTGGAATTTTTCCTTTATTTGTGCTATAAGACCTTGCTTTTTGCCAAATTTCGTGATTCTAGGTCAACGGGAACTACCATTTAGGTTTTCAACCCAAAACCTCTAGGGTACTTCCGGTTGACCTAGAATTGTCAAATTTGGTTACAAGCAAGGTCTTACAGCACAAGTAAAGGAAAAATTCCGAAAAATAAAAAAGGTTGATAATTAAGGTAAGTTTTGGTACTTACAAGTTTTCACGAAAACCTAAATTTGCCAATATCTTTTTATAGTGTTGACTCAGGACCTTGATTTTTATAGTCACAATAGGGACTATAGACCTCAGTATATGGTATAAATTTCAACTTGCTAGCTCCACCCGTTCCTGAGATGATCGATGGTGACACACGGACAGACGGACAGACGGACAGACGGACAGACGGACAGACAGACAGACGGACAGACGGACAGACGGACAGACGGACAAGAAAGTGATCTTATAAGGGTTCCTTTTTTTACCTTTTAAGGTACGGAACCCTAAAAATGGAGATCAACCAACAGGATTATGGGAAGGAGGATCCTCAACAATAAGGGATCGACTAAGGTAGGCCCCATACCGTGTTTGTTGCCCTGATTCTTCACGGTGTTGGTCGCGAAAGAACAGGAGTAGAATCACCTAGCTCTTAAGACGTTTCAAAGTGGTCATAACGGTCCTACTGAATAAATGATATTTGATTTTGATTTTTAAGGAAGAGGAACCGGCATTTTGAAATGAAAC
Source organism: Camptogramma bilineatum (assembly GCA_958496255.1). NCBI lineage: Eukaryota > Metazoa > Arthropoda > Insecta > Lepidoptera > Geometridae > Camptogramma > Camptogramma bilineatum. The sequence continues at coordinate 1,979,417 of OY292472.1, forward strand.
GTTGAATATGTTACTTGTGAAATGATAATTTCCCAATGAATTTGTGTAAAATATTATAGAACCCCTTTTAACATCTGTCCCCACTTGACTCATGGTAACTATTTCCTGACTATCTCCATATTTAGCGCGTTTCTTACTTGAACCTTCTATCAGTAGAGTGACGTAATCATACAACATAGGAGTTAAATCTCAAACATATTATCCAATCAAACATGCCAATCCTAGTCAAGTTATAATCAGAAATCAAGCAGAAAACCACAGCAATGTCAATAAAAATACCTCTTACAAAGGCCATGTAAAAGTTAATGGTCAATCGGTGGGTGAACTAAATGGAGAGGTCGCGTTTAATGGTAGCTTGCCCGATGTTACATTACTATCATGTTTTTTATAATGGGATATGCAGTTAAATAAAAATGAATGGACCACAGATGTCATCATCATCATCAGCCTATAGCAGTCCACTGCTGGACATAGGCCTCCCCTAATGAGCGCCATCGCGCCCTGTATTCAGCTTGACGCATCCAACTTGTGCTGTCATGTCTGGAGTAATTTCCTACAATTATTATAGAACTGGCTTTAGTCCAAACAGTACGACGATCGAACTACTAGGAGGACAGGATGGAATAAGCGTATTTTTGATATCTGTACGCAGCTTTAGGCTTCTTTAGATGCCCTGAATCTATTGTACTTAAACAACTTGCTATGCCCGGTCGTTTCACTCTTAATTTAGTATTGAATAGCCCTTTCTCAAGAAATTTGCTACCTATCAAATGCAGAAATAATTTTCAAATCTGGTAGTTCCAGAGATTAGCGCGTTCAAACAATCCGACTCTTGAACTGCTTTATTATATTAGGATGGATAGATTTTTGTTAGCTTAGTCGTGAACTCAATATTGTAAGAAAATATCAAAGTAGATAAATACAATTTACCCAAAAAACTTGCTTAAACTTAAACCTTTCGTTTTCGTGTCTTGAAAGTTTTGTACATTATCGCCAAAGCTCCCTGAAATGTTCAAAATGGGACCCAGGCCCAACCCTAGTTGAGTCCAGATGTTGTTAAAACATTTACGTTTTACATAACGATATGTTGTAGAGCCGAAACGATAATGTGCTTTTGTAAGCGGACGGTTAGGTCAGTCTGTGTAATAAAAGCAAAACTTGCGAAGTTTCAACATGCCGATAAGGAAACTCTTCTGTGCCTCGAGCACTAGTATGCACGAGTTTACTATTATATCCGTGACTACAGTAAAGTATGGACAATTGTATGGACTGACCTTAGTTTAGTCAAGTTACCGCTAGAGGCGCTGCACTGAATGCCATACAATTGAGAAACTTTACTACAGTCACGGATAGAATAGTAAACTCGTGCATACTGGTGCTCGAGGCACTGATCAGGTTGCTTCCGCGTAAGCGATACTTACTGGGAATCTTAAACGAGCAATTTTAAAAGCATTTTACCTCTCACCTGGGTTTAACCTGCACATCTGATTTTTTATTTAGAAATTTGTTTTAGCTTTTAGTAAGATTATCTTGTATGTAAGACGAGCATTAGCAAATTGGAATTCAAAATTAGAGTCGTTAAATGTTCCGAATTCAGTTTTTAACATCTACGAAAATTGGAGCGATATGTCGATTTTAGATTAGAGAGTAGCCGCCCAGGATCATGACTGTAGAGTAGACATTGTCTCAAATCGTCAGACATTCTCCAAAATTGGTTCAAACACCATGTTATCTTAAAGCTGCAACAGTCCCTGTCAATGTGCCTTCTAATACAGTTGATCTGTTACAACCATGCAAGCTACGAGTAAAATTACTATCACAGCTTGATTTCAATAATCAATTCTCTTGACCTGATTGAACACTCGCATGCAAAATACTCATTCTTAGTCATAGTCACGCAAACATGCCGGAACTTACACGATTTGTTATGACTCGTTGCAGTTCTTTGAATCGTGGGTTATAATCTTCTAATGGAGGTTTTAAAGAGACTAGTTTATGGTATGGCTAAAACTGTTTATTGGATTTAAAATACAACATAACAGACGTTCTAAATATTAAATGCGACACATGAAAATAAATTGAGTTACAAAATGACAAGTAGTGGTGAAGAAATACAAAGATAGCTTGGTACTAAAATCTGCTATGGAATATACCAGACGATGTGTCAATGGAATTTCACAAATCTAACATCTCTGACCCACAAGCAGTAACAAGATTTCTTTGAAGGTTACGGAGGTACTAAAACTTGCATGTGACAAAAAACTCATTTAAGTATAAAAAATCCCCTTTTCCTCCGCGACCAATACCGTGAAGGACCAAGCAATCTAGCTTTCTATTCCGTGATCCATCTTTTTAAATCTAAATAGTCAACTGCCCACACTGCTGGGAAAATTTGGGTTACAAAACCACCACAGTGGAGTGGCCTTCGGACCCATTATGTCGTCAGCAGATGGGTGGTCCGTCGACCGTGACGCCTGATGTCCGTTAACCACTGTCAAGGTTGACGGGGTGCGAGGGCTCGCATGCTGAGTTTTGGAGCCCATTCAACTCTTACTTCCTAATTTTTTTGAGAACATACATGAAAAACTTTATGTTGGAATGGAACTAGCAGCGCCCTCGCGACGTTACCCGTGTGTAGTGATGGTATATGGTGATGATTCATCTCCATATACCAACACTACACCATACATCATCACTGATGATGATGATGATGATGATGATAAAAGTACCTATCCTATAACTTTCCTTAACATTATGCTATCAAATGTAGAAGTAATTTTTGCTGCTGGTTCCTGAGATTAGCGAGTTCAAACAAACAAACTCTTCCGCTTTATAAATTGGTAGGTAAATAAGTATAAATAATAATGGATTCGGGTGTTTCGCAGGACTCGTGTTTTTGGCATGTCCGGCCTTGCGAACCTATTAAAATGACCAGTTTCAGTATTGCTGTATTTTTATTTGGAAATAGTATACGAGTACGCTATTATGGCACTAGTAATATCCTCAATTATATACATAGGAAAGCTGTAATTAATTTCTAAAGTCGTGAAATCTAAGTTCTCTGGTGTGTCCGCGACACCCCTATCTGCATTCAATAGCAGCATTTACACGCAGAGATCGGCCTGCGGATTTTCCCGCGGATCGATCTCTGCCATTCCAACCTTTGACAGTTTTATCCGCGGATATCCGTAAAGATATCTTTACAGATATCTGTACAGTCCAGATCCGTGCTAAAAACTCTACCGTTTAAAGGCCGCTAGTTTTATCCGCGGATATCTTTACAGATATCTGTACAGTCCACACAACGATCTATTATCATTTAATCTTGGTTATAAGGATTGTTGGTCTTGTTGAGAGGCTTTCTTGGTAGCTTTGTCTCTTTCACACTCGTTGTTGAATTAGTAGTGTGCCCATGTCATTTAAATTTCAGGATATTTTTACTTTATCGCGCTCGACAAAATCAGCGCTTGATTTCGATCCATGGTTTCGATCCTTGAATTCGATCCTTGATTTTGATCCTTGATTTTGATTTCGATCCTTGATTTCGATCCTTGGTTTCGATCTTGGATTTCGATCCTTGATTCTTGAATTTTGAACCTTGAATCTGAAATTTTGAATCTTGAATCTTTGAAGTGACAGCTGTCAAACTTCAAATGGCCATATCTCGGGAACTACTCGTCCTAGACTCCCCGTTCTCAGTTCAAATGAAAGCTATGACCAAGATCTTCATTTGAAGTGACAGCTGTCAAACTTCAAATGGCCATATCTCGGGAACTACTCGTCCTAGACTCCCCGTTCTCAGTTCAAATGAAAGCTATGACCAAGATCTTCATTTGAAGTGACAGCTGTCAAACTTCAAATGGCCATATCGCGGGAACTACTCGTCCTAGACTCCCCGTTCTCAGTTCAAATGAAAGCTATGACCAAGATCTTCATTTGAAGTGACAGCTGTCAAACTTCAAATGGCCATATCGCGGGAACTACTCGTCCTAGACTCCCCGTTCTCAGTTCAAATGAAAGCTATGACCAAGATCTTCATTTGAAGTGACAGCTGTCAAACTTCAAATGGCCATATCTCGGGAACTACTCGTCCTAGACTCCCCGTTCCCAGTTCAAATGAAAGCTATGACCAAGATCTTCATTTGAAGTGACAGCTGTCAAACTTCAAATGGCCATATCTCGAAAACTACTCGTCCTAGACTCCCCGTTCTCAGTTCAAATGAAATCTATGACCAAGATCTACATTTCAGATGACAGATGTCATTTTGACAGCTGTTATTGAAAATGTAGATCTTGGTCATAGCTTTCATTTGAACTGAGAACGGGGAGTCTAGGACGAGTAGTTCCCGAGATATGGCGGTTTGAAGTTTGACAGCTGTCACTTCAAATGAAGATCTTGGTCATAGCTTTCATTTGAACTGGGAACGGGGAGTCTAGGACGAGTAGTTCCCGAGATATGGCCATTTGAAGTTTGACAGCTGTCACTTCAAATGAAGATCTTGGTCATAGCTTTCATTTGAACTGAGAACGGGGAGTCTAGGACGAGTAGTTCCCGCGATATGGCCATTTGAAGTTTGACAGCTGTCACTTCAAATGAAGATCTTGGTCATAGCTTTCATTTGAACTGGGAACGGGGAGTCTAGGACGAGTAGTTCCCGAGATATGGCCATTTGAAGTTTGACAGCTGTCACTTCAAATGAAGATCTTGGTCATAGCTTTCATTTGAACTGGGAACGGGGAGTCTAGGACGAGTAGTTCCCGAGATATGGCCATTTGAAGTTTGACAGCTGTCACTTCAAATGAAGATCTTGGTCATAGCTTTCATTTGAACTGAGAACGGGGAGTCTAGGACGAGTAGTTCCCGCGATATGGCCATTTGAAGTTTGACAGCTGTCACTTCAAATGAAGATCTTGGTCATAGCTTTCATTTGAACTGGGAACGGGGAGTCTAGGACGAGTAGTTCCCGAGATATGGCCATTTGAAGTTTGACAGCTGTCACTTCAAATGAAGATCTTGGTCATAGCTTTCATTTGAACTGAGAACGGGGAGTCTAGGACGAGTAGTTCCCGCGATATGGCCATTTGAAGTTTGACAGCTGTCACTTCAAATGAAGATCTTGGTCATAGCTTTCATTTGAACTGGGAACGGGGAATCTAGGACGAGTAGTTCCCGAGATATGGCCATTTGAAGTTTGACAGCTGTCACTTCAAATGAAGATCTTGGTCATAGCTTTCATTTGAACTGGGAACGGGGAGTCTAGGACGAGTAGTTCCCGAGATATGGCGGTTTGAAGTTTGACAGCTGTCACTTCAAATGAAGATCTTGGTCATAGCTTTCATTTGAACTGGGAACGGGGAGTCTAGGACGAGTAGTTTCCGAGATATGGTGCTTTGAAGTTTGACAGCTGTCACTTGAAATGAAGATCTTGGTCATAGCTTTCATTTGAACTGAGAACGGGGAGTCTAGGACGAGTAGTTCCCGAGATATGGCCATTTGAAGTTTGACAGCTGTCACTTCAAAGATTCAAGATTCAAAATTCAAGAATCAAGAAAAAAACTTTGTAAATTTATACCGTTCCACGCGCCAGTCCAAAATCTGCGGTTATCTGTACAGATATCTTTAAAGATATCTTTACAGATATCTTTACAGTCCGGATCCGTGGGAAAATCTTTAGCGTTTAAAGGCCGCTAGTTTTATCCGCGGATATCTTTAAAGATATCTTTACAGATATCTTTACAGATATCTTTACAGTCCGGATCCGTGGGATAATCTCTATCGTGTAAATGCCGCTAATCGCTTATTACGCAATAATGAAATATAAATTGACACTTTTTATAACGTTAACGTTAATATAGATACTATTAGGTAGTGGTGAATAAAATTTCATGTTATTTTAACTCCACGTTACTGTTTTACAAAGCAAACAAATGTGTCCGCGATAAAAAACTAATTTCTTTGTCGCTAATTTCTTTGGCATTTTCCTAATTTCTTTGGCATTTTGCTAATTTCTTTGGCATTTTGCTAATTTCTTTGGCATTTTTCTAATTTCTTTGGACCAAACCTAATTTCAATGGGCACGAATATATTTAAACCACTAAAACTTCAAAACGGCTTTATCAAATTGAGGGCCGCTAACATTAAAATGCATGTCTTTGAGTGCTTAATTAGGTATGTTATTTTTTTTTTGAAAAATAACCAAAAAAAAAATTGCGAAAATGGGGTACCGTTTTTCGGACCGCTTCTTGCGAATCATCCTCGGGTGTTTCGCAGGACTCGTGTTTTTGGCATGTCCGGCCTTGCGAACCTATTAAAATGACCAGTTTCAGTATTGCTGTATTTTTTTTTATTTGGAAATAGTATACGAGTACGCTATTATGGCACTAGTAATATCCTCAATTATATACATAGGAAAGCTGTAATTAATTTCTAAAGTCGTGAAATCTAAGTTCTTTGGTGTGTCCGCGACACCCCTATCTGCATTCAATCGCTTATTACGCAATAATGAAATATAAATTGACACTTTTTATAACGTTAACGTTAATATAGATACTATTAGGTAGTGGTGAATCAAATTTCATGTTATTTTAACTCCACGTTACTGTTTTACAAAGCAAACAAATGTGTCCGCGATAAAAAACTAATTTCTTTGTCGCTAATTTCTTTGGCATTTTGCTAATTTCTTTGGCATTTTTCTAATTTCTTTGGACCAAACCTAATTTCAATGGGCACGAATATATTTAAACCACTAAAACTTCAAAACGGCTTTATCAAATTGAGGGCCGCTAACATTAAAATGCATGTCTTTGAGTGCTTAATTAGGTATGTTATTTTTTTTTTAAAAATAACCAAAAAAAAATTCCGAAAATGGGGTACCGTTTTTCGGACCGCTTCTTGCGAATCATCCATTTCATGAAAAAATAATATCAAATAGGAAACTGCGTTGATTTTTTTTGTGAAAGATAACAAAATCAGATTAATTTAACGCCTGAGATGTTTAATTTATTCAAATAGTACCTACTTTCTTACCATTTGTTTTTACCAAGTTATTTCACCTCCTAGTCAGCTCGGATTATATTTTATCTCCCATCATAAAATCTAATTAAAAAGTCTTAGGTTCGTATTACAGGTTGATGTTCATAAACACAATTTCTAAACGAAGGAAAACATCGTGAGGAAATTTGCTTACCAATAGCAGCGATGGGCTTGCAACTCATCAGGAATGGAATGTTACCATCGTCAAAGTGTGGGCTCTCTCTGTAGTCGGCCCCTCATGACTGAGGATCGTGGTCATCATCCGGTGATCTGCATCTAGATTGGATGATCTGTCTCCATCGACTTCTGTTCATCGCATCTCTCACAACATTGTGGAACCTGACGGTTGATGACTCTTTGATTTGATCTGTCCATCGAGTTGGGGATCGACCACGCGAGCGTTTTTCGTCTGTGTTCCCAACCACGATGAGTTTCTCCAAGCTGTCATCGCCTTTCCTTATTAAAAAAAAATGAGGGCAGTGACTACCAAATAATGGTTTTGGACACACCTCTGACTTCTTAGACATCTTCTAAAGATCAAAGATCTAAAAAAAATGTCTATCGCAGCTTGGGTTTACAGTCATGATCATGATTCGTTTCTTTTATACCAAGCGGTTAGAGTATCCGTCTGTGTGTATATCTAGAGATCTTTGAAAGGCATTCCTTACTACAATTACGCAATTATTGCATTTAGGAAGCAGCGTTTTCACGCTTTTTCCCACGCGCTATGGCTGCTTCCTATGAATTATACATCTCGTGAAACTGATAACGGAAATTGAATCTTATTGCATTTGTTATAAATGCTAAGTTGTAAAGTGGGTCAGTATGTGGTCTTCCATGGGGTGAAATCGAAGCATGCCTCGCATATCTTAACTGAGAAAAAATCAATTAATTGCGCGTCATACTGGCTCTACTACTTGGGTTAGTATAGTACCTACTAGTAGATTACAATATTCTATGCTTTGGTATCAACAGTGGTTTAGTAGTCTTCTTCCGTGTTAATGTATCAACAAATTCTAGAACCAATTAGACCGCATACATACATAAGGCGAGTGTGAATGGGACCGTTGGAAGGGGAAGACCTAGGCGCACATTCCTGGACCAAAATGGCGAATTATTGGAGAAAGGCCAGGTCAAAAGTACCTACCTTAAACCGACGAGCTTGCATGATGTGAAGAGAGTGAATGAAGCGTGAAAGAAGTGTGTCAGGACTGTGGCAAGTAGAGGTCTATGGATCTCTGCCTACCCCTATGATGGGAAACAGGCGTGATTTTATGTATGTATATAGGTGATCACATCCACGGCATACTTTAAGCAAGTCATGAAGTATTGTATGTCTGTGGACTCCCATTTAGACCGCATTTAGACTCAAAGGTGGTCCTTTATGCGTGGGAATGACCTGCACTAGTTGTGAAGCCAGCCTAGCTCCTCCCAAAAGCACAGAAGATTCCTGGGGTATTCGCAGGCCTCGAGGAGCGACCTCGGATTGTTGAGGATTTGCTGCCGTTGTGCTGCTACGCCCACGCATTCCAGGACTAACGTGGGCTCAATGTGCGGGTGTTAGGACTACTGATCACTATTTATATTCCGAGCATGTCCCATATTATAATTTACTTTCTATACAGCTATTAAAGCTATAAAGCTGACGTGCATATTTTGACCGTCACTTCGATAAGTGATCTAACTTTTACCGCAAACCGCAATTTACATTAGAATCTGTTAGTCATTTGAGAGTGAAATTGGTTTCAATAATAACTAGTAGTAGGTACCTACCTGGGGAACCAAGCTCGGCTCGGTTGAAAATAGAGAGAAATATTTTTTCCAGAAAAGATACATATTTCTTTACAGGAGATTTACCGAAAAAAAAAGAAAAACAAAACTGACAAACGAGAACAAAAAACAAAGACTTTCCCATAGTTGGGTTTCGAACTTGCGGCCTTTGGCGTAGCTGACCATTGCCCCTCCAATCATACGACAGAATCTATATTTAACAGACATAACAACAGCAACTAGATATATTTAGTAGGTATAGGTAGGTACATTTACTTAAATAATTACCAAGGAAGCAAGTAAATTGCTCTCGGCTTGCATAATTAACACAAACAAATACCTACCTACCTAAGTTATCTTGGAATATTATGATACCTAGTTTCTCATAATTTGTAAGAAATCTTTAGAAAATTATCATAATCGAATCGATGAATACTAAGAATTTATGCAACTAGGCAACTAATCTAACTTAGGCCGCCTGAAGGCCTCCGTCGTGGCCTTACAACTATATGGCCGGGACCAGCTATTTAACGACTGTTTCTAAAACTATGCGACATTCATACTTTTCCATTGATAATTTAAGTAACAACAGGTTTTATATATTGAATCTCTCACACGAAAAACATATTGTATATTCCATACATATATTTTCACGGTCACTGCTTTTAAAGTCACGAATGACCTCATCTCGCTATTTGGTTTGTGTGTAAAATGAGTTCTAAGCTAGTGTCAAGTGCATAAACTTGAATCGTGCTAATAGAATTGTGTCTCAAACTTTACCTTCACCGATTTACCTAAGTAGGTAAATATTTTAGCTTTAACACACAAAACTCAAAAGTAATAAAATGTAAACCGTCATCAGTCATGTAGTTCCCATAGAGTAAGTAAGTTCGTATGAGAAAGTGGCCAACTCTGGTGATGGAGTTGGCCACTTGGAGTTCCCATAACACAAGGTCTGCTTACTTTAGGCACTTTGATGCTGTGTGTAATGTCCAGCATTATTTATTTATTGGACTTATTCATCATTATCATCTTCCTGCCCTTTTCCCACTTACGTGGGGTCGGCACAGCATGTATTCTTCTTGCATTTCCCTCTATCAGCCGTCATCTCAGCATTCACCCCTTTCTTACTCATGTCAACTTTCACATAATCCATCCATCTTTATTTATTGTACTTATTATAGTCTCGGAACTTGACGAGAGATATGCTGATTTTCAACTTAATCGGCCTATTTACTGAGGAGTTCTATTGAACAGGTCTTGCCTACATCATCAAATCAGCTCGCTGTTACCATAATATTGCATTGTCGCCTAGAATCTATAAGTGTGCCACATTTCAGCTCAATCGGACACTGGAAAGTTGGTCAAATTAAACTTCCAAGATTTGATCCAAACATACTTACTAACACGGCATGTTAAATAAAGGCTTGTAAGTAAATAAGTGTGCAAAATTTAAGCCATATAGCTTCAGTTGAAGCGGGTGAAATATTGGTTGCAAAATTCCAGGACAAACAAAGCAAGATGCAAAGATACAAGTAAGTTAAAAAAGAGTCCATATCAAAAGTTGGTTGTTTTGGCAACGACGTGTTCTTAATAACAATGATAGACAGTTTGTATAACGCTGACGCCATTAAAACTGACATTAAACTAATTTGTTTTGATTGTGCAACACGAATCTGGTGAAAATAAAATACACTTTCGTTTCATAATCGCTTCGGGGCGGACTTCACGGCTGCTTAGACTCGGCTTGGTTTCGGTTCACTCTCCTCTCTGTAGTTTAATAGGTACTTACTATAATGTTAACCTGTGATATTGAATCCAATCCTACTCATCATGGTGCGAATACTCGCTGGCCCAGGCTCTCATTGTCTCTATCGCTCGCGCTCTGCATCGATTCGACTTCTCGCTCACACTCGCCTAGGCTCGCTAGGCTGGCCCAGCGTGTATTCGCTCCTTTACACCCTGCCTGTATATCGGCACATGTTTCCTTTCTTTATTTTCCTCAACTCGTCAATAAACTTACTAATTTTACACATTCTATCCATTTTTGCCTGTGCTAGTGCATCCAATCCTACTATCCTGAAATCTAGATGATAATGACTAATTAGCTATCGTACACTGTGTTTCAGCTCTGCCTTGAATCCTTATTTTCCATCTATGGATGATAAGTTCGAAGTCATAATGTGTATGTCGCCAAATTGTATATCGACTTGTGCAGAAAATACATTCATTCTAATACATTGGTAGACATTCTCTCAGATCTTTTTAGGCATTTTATGATTGTCATTGAAGTTGTCTTGTCTAAGGGCGTAGTCAGAAGCATGTCCAAATTACATATTTGAGTTGTGCAGATATTGATATAGTCCATAAAAAACTTCTTGAATAACTTACACTACCATTTTCAATTACTGTGTGTACTGAATTACTTTTTCATTCACACAGTAAATTGGTATTGACATCTACATATACATAATTGATTTTCTTCTTGTTGCAGATTTTCCTTCACACAACGAAGCATCGAAGGGAACCTTCTGTTATGACAATCGCGACAACAACAATGGACTATCAACAAAGTTCCCACAAACTAGAAAATATCTAACAAAAACTCAATTAGCAAAGTAAGCAATGTGACGTAACGCCATCTAGCGAAAAGTGCGCGAACTAAACAGTGAAAGTGGTTTGAGTCAAGATGAAGTTGAATTTGTTTAAACGTTCCATGATATTCGCGACGTTTTTCGGGTCTTGTTTGTGTATTGCGTTGATTGTAGCCTCCCTGGGGACTACACATTGGATCGATGCGAGGGCTAGGAGGCCTTCTAACTCGCTTTCAGAGGGTAGCATCAGCTTTGGACTATTCGAAGGCCACAAAGAGCTGAACTATGGATATGGGAAGAGGAATCATGACTTTAGTGGTAAGTAGTGCTTTGGAATCTCTTGAGTTTTACACCGGAATACTGAAACGTTACTTAGTTTAAGTGGTGCTTATCATTGACACTGTCATTTTAAAATACGATTCTGAAGAGTAAATAGTTAAGTATGTTTCAAATATTTAAGTAGCGTTTTGGTTTTCGGGCGGTCGTTCATTCATGATGGTGCATGTATTAAAAACGTATAATTACGAAGTATATATGTTGGGATTGGATCCTTTAAAAGCCTACACGTCAATACCTAACTTAGAAGGCAATATTATAAGCCTAATATATATAAGCTTCACGGAACACTGGGTCTTACTTATGAAAGATGATTAAAATTGAACACTGGTTAAACTAAGCTTCACAGAAGACTGGGTCTTACTTATGAAAGATGATTAAACACTGGTTAGGTTTTTTTGTGGATAGTGACGAATATAGTAGAGACAGGACGTTGTTTGACCAGTGTTCAACTTTAAACATCTTTCATAAGTAAGGGAGTGTCTAAGGATGATTCGCAAGAAGCGGTCCGAAAAACGGTACCCCCATTTTCGCAATTTTTTTTTTGGTTATTTTTCAAAAAAAAAATAACATACCTAATTAAGCACTCAAAGACATGCATTTTAATGTTAGCGGCCCTCAATTTGATAAAGCCGTTTTGAAGTTTTAGTGGTTTAAATATATTCGTGCCCATTGAAATTAGGTTTGGTCCAGAGAAATTAGAAAAATGCCAAAGAAATTAGCAAAATGCCAAAGAAATTAGCAAAATGCCAGAGAAATTAGGAAAATGCCAAAGAAATTAGCGACAAAGAAATTAGTTTTTTATCGCGGACACATTTGTTTGCTTTGTAAAACAGTAACGTGGAGTTAAAATAACATGAAATCGATTCACCACTACCTAATGGATGATTTGCAAGAAGCGGTCCGAAAAACGGTACCCCATTTTCGCAATTTTTTTTTTGGTTATTTTTCAAAAAAAAAATAACATACCTAATTAAGCACTCAAAGACATGCATTTTAATGTTAGCGGCCCTCAATTTGATAAAGCCGTTTTGAAGTTTTAGTGGTTTAAATATATTCGTGCCCATTGAAATTAGGTTTGGTCCAGAGAAATTAGAAAAATGCCAAAGAAATTAGCAAAATGCCAAAGAAATTAGCAAAATGCCAGAGAAATTAGGAAAATGCCAAAGAAATTAGCGACAGAGAAATTAGTTTTTATCGACACATTTGTTTGCTTTGTAAAACAGTAACGTGGAGTTAAAATAACATGAAATTTGATTCACCACTACCTAATAGTATCTATATTAACGTTAACGTTATAAAAAGTGTCAATTTATATTTCATTATTGCGTAATAAGCGATTGAATGCAGATAGGGGTGTCGCGGACACACCAGAGAACTTAGATTTCACGACTTTAGAAATTAATTACAGCTTTCCTATGTATATAATTGAGGATATTACTAGTGCCATAATAGCGTACTCGTATACTATTTCCAAATAAAAATACAGCAATACTGAAACTGGTCATTTTAATAGGTTCGCAAGGCCGGACATGCCAAAAACACGAGTCCTGCGAAACACCCCTAAACTAGTTAATAATGAAGTACGCTCGGTACTAAAACCAGTATTACATAATCTCTATTACTGCCAATTAACTAAACTGTTATTTAAATTACAAAACCAAAAAACATACGATATCAAACAATTAGTAGACCCAACTGACCACAAATCAAATTAAATAACTATCAAAACAACTTCATACAATGCAAGATAAATGGAGTTGTTCAGGTTTCATCCACAGAATTAAGACAGAATACGCGATCCGCTTCTTTTTCACGCACGGCACTGAGTCCAAAATCGTCACGAACGCCCCGCACCCACCCTACTTCCCACCCGCGTAATGTTGCTAGTTCGGGAGTAATTTCCCACTTTTTGGGGTAAACTTGCAACATCATAGATAAGATATATCTTATCCTAACACTAATCTATACCAATAAATATAGCGGAAGAGTTTGATTGTTTGTTTGATTGATGAGTGTGTCGAATAAACTTTATTGTTTTACTGTTATTAATTCTATTATTATAAATATTGTTATCAACGGGATAATTACCATGACTATTGAGTATTTTACAATATTTATGTTCTACTCACGATTTTATCCCCAGTCACAGTAGACATATTCAAATACCTACCGATTATTATTGGCAGCGTAATTAGCATTTTCAAGTTTTAATTTTTACATTTTCAAACTCAAATATCTCGGAAAGTATAAAGATTACGAGATTTTATTACTGAATATATTTTGTTTGTAATCACTTCCCCTATCGATTGACACATGTTTCATCACTGGCTACAAGATCGAGATTTTTTTCAAAATGGCGAAAGAGTAGGTATGCCAAAATGTTCGTTCTTTTTTCAACTTGCTAGCTCTACCCATTCCTGAGATAATCGATGGTGACACACGGACAGACGGACAGACGGACAGACAGACAGACAGACGGACAAGAAAGTGATCTTATAAGGGTTCCTTTTTTTACCTTTTAAGGTACGGAACCCTAAAAAAGCACAAAAAAACAATTCAACAAACTAAGAACCTCCTTTTTTTTGAAGTCGGTAAAAAAATAACTTATCATTTTTCACAGAGTAATCGGTGAACATACTTACCTACATAAAAAAAAGCACAAAAAAACATTTCAACAAACTAAGAACCTCCTTTTTTTTTAAGTCGGTTAAAAATAAAAACTTATCATTTTTCACAGAGTAATTGGTGAACATACCTACTTACCTACATAAAAAAAGCACAAAAAAACATTTCAACAAACTAAGAACCTCCTTTTTTTTGAAGTCGGTTAAAAATAAAAACTTATCATTTTTCAGAGTAATCGGTGAACATACTTACCTACGTAAAAAAAAGCACAAAAAACATTTCGACAAACTAAGAACCTCCTTTTTTTTGAAGTCGGTTAAAAATAAAAACTTATCATTTTTCACTCAGGTACTTACTCACCCAAAAGTTCGTTTAGTTCCTGAGATTAGTGCGTTCAAACCAACAAACCCTTCCGCTTTATATAATTAGTGTAAATATAGATTAGGTACCTATTGAAGTAATTTTCTGTACGTACTAAGTATGTATTAATCTGTATTTATTAATATTTGAAATAGATTTTAACCTACTTCCCATTGTCGCATCGATTTGAAAATTTGCATTTGTATGTAATTCGGTTAAAATTACAATAATTTGGTATTGTGGAGCTGATCTGATGATGGAGTCAGGAGCTGTTCAACAGAACTCCTCAATAAATAGGCCGATTGAGTTGAAAGTCAGGAGTAAGCCATTAGTACCTAATTACAAAAATACGATTTACTACCTTACATGTTTATTTTAACTAAATAAGGCTAACGTAAGTATTTATTTTAGCAAATACCTACCATCCGTCCATCAGCAGTAGGTACCACTGTCTGTCGCGGTGGCGAGTGACACCGCGCGGACAACTTTTCCACTTTATATTTGGGTACCTACCTACCTATAGATTAGTACCCTAAAGAGATTATTAAAAGTTGGTAAAACACTTCGACAAAAATTGGCAACACTAACAAAATGGACTCGCCCGTTTCTAAGACAATTGCAATAAGTAAAATAAATTCAATTATCAAGTGAAATGATAGCTGAAAGTGTTACTTACACATGAAATGTGATCCCCTCCTGTTTCTTCTTAAGTCCAGAGGCATTGTTACACGTAGGAACAACACAACTCGGCATAATTATCTTGAAATATGCACTTGACACGCACGTCACGACGGTACGTGGCCCGCAAAGCGACTGACCAATACTATGCCGATTCGGCATAGTTTTTGCGGTGTGAGTTGAGAAGCGAACAGCTGTTCTGGTTTATTCCTACTTCTGTGGTTTCATCATAAAATGCAACAGCTAGACAGATCTTATCGACTGAACGAATGCTTTTGCAATGTGTCTTGGGATGAAGTCTTGTATAATGAGACTACCCGTGGCCTCGCATCGTTACCCGCTTATTGATGGTATATGGTGATGATGATGATGGAAAGTAGCCTATTACCTTCCTCAAGAGTTTAGCTATAGCTAATCAAATGCAGACTCAAATCCGACTGCTTGTTCCTAGCGCGTTCAAACAAACACTCTTTTCCGCTTTATTATAAAAGTATAAGTATTCGAAAGATTTTACACATACGCTCTCAGAGTTTGACACTATTTGCCTGTTATTCAAATAGGTACTTACCGAAATTCGTAATTAATCATTGCCGATGTGTCGTCATACCTAGTTTTTTTGTTTTCTGCCTAAAAATCTGCTTCTATTTTACTGACCACAGGTTAAGGCGTCAGACCTCCTTAAAGCTGCTTTTGACTGTGTATTCGAGGCCCTATAGTCACTAGCTTTGCACTCAAAATACGAAATTAGATTAAACATTCTGCCTCAAAACAAATTCGGGTCTGGGTGTTCTCTATGCATATTATGTATGTATTTACAAAAAAAAATGTATTTAAGTAGTATATCAGTCATGTGGTTCCCATAACACAAGCTCTGCTTAGCTTGGGGCTACATGATGCTGTGTGAAATGTCCAGCATTATTTATTTATTTATTTATTCTCTAAATTCCAGTAAAGACCGGAACACACCCAGCCAGGCGTTGGGCCTGGTGCGGCACCACCGGCCTTCTTGGAGCCGCGTTGGTTTGCGCTGGTGGTGCTTGTGTGCTCGCGGCCTTGGGATCCGCGGCCCGGGCGAGGTGCTCGCCCAAACCCTTGCTTATTGGAAACTCTTTAGCAGGTAAGGAATCTTGGACTCCCTTATTCATCACGCCTGCTAACTTTGCTAGAAACTAAAATTGATCTCAAACTGTGCCCTAACGCAGAAGGCTGCAAATATTTGTCTCTGGTCTGGGTGTTTGTATAAATGCGAAAGTTTGAATTTTTGGATGGATGGATGTTAAAGTATATCTATACTTTAATTTAAACAGTCAAATCGGTTCAGTGGTTGTCGAGTAATAGAGGAGAGAGATAATGTCCGAAAATAGGACATGGGCTACTTTTACCCGGGCACCACGTGAGCGAAGCCGCGGGCGGAAGCTTATGTTATGGGAACTACATGACTGATATACCTACTACTTAAGGCTTTTCCGTCAAAAGAAATGTCATCGTTGATTCCACCCAAACGCCCCTCTACCCTCTATCTATTCACGATATTTTGACATGTTAAAACTTTTGAAACTATCTTAGAATAATTATAATTTTAACATCTTGTTGAAGTAGAGATTGTCATGGAGACTTCATCAATTTTTTTTTTCGATGGAAGTGATACCTAGTTGTTACCTTCAAAATTATTATTACTTATTATAGAATATCTGAGCGACCAAGCTCTGCTTGGGTGCAAATCGAGAAAAAAAGAAAAAGAAAAATGAGTTAAGTACCTATGTATTTAAAAAAAGCTAGGTCTCGATCGATCTAGCTAGGTAGAGACCTAGCTAGATCGATTCTTCGCCCCCGTAAACCGTAAACCTCTGTACCGCAAATTTCATCGAAATCGTTAGAGCCGTTTTCAAAAACGTGAGTAAATGAACAAACAAACAAATATTGCTCGTTTAATAGAATAAGATAATATTTCATAAGAAGATCATATACTTGTCGGGGAGAGGGTTCTGGGCGTATGGATGGTCCGATATGTGCAAAGACACGAAATAACCAATGTAACGTGTAGTCAGGATGTCTATTTTATAATCACAATTACTTTCACAAGACTTAAACAGAGGATTGATTCGATTTTTGCCGATTAGAATTACTATCACCATTTAAAAAACAAAATGGAAACGCGGTGAGTTCAACAGAAAGAGGCAAAGCGACCCACAGAACATTACTACTCTCGAGGAGCGACCACTCTGCTTCGATACCAGAAGAACGAAAGTGTCATCCTGCTCGCCACCCGCCCTCAGGGAAGCGAGCCCTCCAAAACGAAACTGACTTTAGGGCCCTCTGCCCAAGGAAGTTATATACCTACGTAACTATATAACTTCCTTGCCTCTGCCTTCTTTGCGTCGACCACATCCAAGTGACAATGACGGTTGTCTACTTGACGTTTCCAACTTTGACACTAGAAGGCGCAAGAAAAGCAGACCCTGCAAAGTATCTTCATCTTTCACTAGCACTAACAAATTGTCATAGGACAGAAAGTCAATAGTACGTTACTTTGTGTGTTTTAATTCGTAGAATGTCTCCATCTTGACAACTTAGTACTATTATTTATTCTGTGATATACTATACAATAAACTAAGACACTATTCATTAATCTGTGAAGACACTATAGAATCTTGACAAACAACTAAGACATCCGCTACACGGACGGTGCGCTGATTTTTTAGCCGCACGCAAGTGGCTTTTGACGTCTCTTTTTAACATATGTGTTATATTAAGTATTTAATTAATTATGTATTATATTCTTTATACCTAGATAAGTCTAATCACAAATAATTGCATGCTGTGTTCACTGTGTTTAGAAACTACGCCGACTTTGCTTTCTTAGGACTGTCATAATACGTTAAGTTTAGCGTAAATTACAATTTGTGAACCATAAACTTTCATATGATCATTAAATTTATTTGTATAACTTTTATTTTTTTACTCCCTTGAGTACCTAATAGCTTTACAACCCCTTCATCGATTAAGCCCATAAGCGCTCGGGTCACTCGACACTGGATATATGCACCAACCGGAGTAAACACGCTATAGTTACATACGAGTCGATAAAGTACAAAATTACAGTACTAAAATTAACTATGTAAATTAATTTTAGATTAAAAAATAAACTAAAAACCACGTCTTTATTTATTTATTTATTTAGAATGCGTTGTCATCGAGTTGTTAGCTACCCTGACAGTTTTAGCCGACCAGCTACACGGAAAGTGCTCGAAATTTTAGTCGCGCGAGTTTTTCCACGGAATGACAGACAGATAGACAGACGAACAAGAAAGTGACTATACCTATAGGTATAATAAAAACGTGGTAAAATAATAATGTCTTTGATCCTTGATAAGTGTGCACATTTTGATCCGACGTTTTGTAATGGATTAAAACTACGTTCTAAGATTCTGTTGACATAGATGAATACAAGTGAAGCTAAAAAAAATGAAATTCGGGGTAATATCCCACTTGGCCAACACAGTCCTTGAACAAAAACCAAATTATATAGTTGAGGATGCGACTCCACTCCATTTTGTTCCGAATGACATTCGATTTCGACTAGTCCTATTATATAACAAATGAGAGAAGTTTGTGTGAATGTTTGTTTTACCACGTATCTCCGTAACTACTAAACTAATTTTGCCGATTTTTGTTCTACTCGTAATCTCTAGTGATCTTCGATTTTCTGTTCTATCTAACAAGAAGGTGAAAAAAGGAGGCAAGTTTCTAAAAAATAAATGTAATTTCTTAAATAAAAATAAAATAATAAGTACTAAGTTATGAATTTTTAAAGGGGTTGCAATAAAGTTCTATTTCAAATAAATATTTTCTGGTTTGATTCACCAGAGTAATTAAATACCTACTTTATTTTTATTTTATTCAAAATTACCCTTAGGGAGGGACTGTGCATTATTACTAAGGTCGTAAAGTTAGTATTGTTTTTCCTAATCGAAAAAAAACTAAATACTTACTAACTTTATGACTTTTTGGTTTCATTTTCTGTTACCTGTACAAAGCCGGGGCGGGCAAATAGTTTGTCAAATGTCAAAATGTCAAAACGCGCGTGGATCCGACCTTGTGACCGCCCAGAAGCGGAATGAGCTGCGTTCGATTCTGTGCTTGTTTATATAGCAACTCGGGACTCAATAAGGTTGATTTTCGGTTGATCCGTTTAACTCTCTGTGCTCAGAAATAAAGCTCAAAACTAATTTTGCTTATTATGAGAAAAATAAGCAGTCTAGGTAAACGATAACTTAGAAGCAAATAAAAGACTAAATTTCCTTTCTGTGAGTATTTATTTTGTATATGTAGCTGAACTAGTTTTCAAGAAAAATGCAAAAATCTTGAAAAAAGGTATCATTTTCAAAACGTAAAAGTATCATGTAAATTTCTATTAATCGTGTTTCTGCCTTTAGAACTGAATAGAAAAAAGATTAAAAAATCACATAATTGGAGTTTTAGCTTGATGAGATATTCCGTTTACTCACCATTTGCAGGCAAACAATCATCATTGTAATACCGCCTGGCCTTAATATTCTTTTTATTGTTATATTATACTAGCACCCGCACGCGGCTTCTCTTCGAATGCAATGTCATTACACTCTTCATACATATCAAGATTTCTAATGAATTATTGTACATTTCAGTGGTGTTCACATTGGGTGCGATCGCGGTATGGCTGACGGAATACTTCCTCCGTCTACAGCATAATGTGATGTCTGATGAAGACCTCGCGAACATCTGGTCTTCAGACGGCATGGCAGACCTTGGACTCTCTTTCTGGTAAGTCTATTGAAGAGCATGAGATGAGCATCTGAAGAATACTGCAGAAGTAAAAAAGTAATAAAGTTCTTTGATTGATTGATTGATTGAAGTACATTTTCTCCACGTGATTTGGTTATTGAATAGCGTGGATTGTAATATAAATGAAATATGATCAACCAATTGAACTAAACGAGTAAGTAAATAGGTAAGTAAATTGAGTAAAGGTGGCAAGGTTCTACTCGAATTTAATTTAAGTAGTTGTTGTAAACCTCTGACACGCAAGAAGAAGAAGCTAAACGAACGAATAACGTAACGTATTAATTTAGCTCGGATTAAAACTTAAAAAAAAATCAAATATCTCTTATTCAGTAGGACCACTAAGATCATTAATCGTCTTAAGAGCTAGGTGATTCTACTCCTGTTCTTTCGCGGCCAACACCGTGAAGAATCAGGGCAACAAACGTGGTATGGGGTCTAGCTTTCATTTCTGTGATCCATCCGCTAAAATTCATCCTAGTGTCTGAATAAAGGAACGCCTGTTGACTTTGACTTTGTCTTCCAGGTTGGTAGTGGCGGCATGTATCTCAGCGTTTGTGAACAACGTGTGCATACTGGTAGCGGCAGCGGACGCGCGCGATTCTGACGCGACAGCGCCCGCTCTTGAAGAAAAGGTTAATGGAGCCATCATGTTGTACTGAAAATAGCAAATTACATAAACAGTCAAGATTACTTCTTTACTTGCAGAACAAATACTTATCATCCTGTATACTTTTGTGTAGAGTATACAAAACATTCCCGAAATTCAACCCCTAAGAAGGAATGGGGGTTGAATATAGAAAATTACAGAAACTTAGAAACCCACTCTTTAAGAAAAGGAGCCATTATGCTTGTTGAAAACAGCAAATTACATAAACAGTCAAGACTAGTTCTTTACTTGCACAACAAATACTTATCATTCTGTATACTTTTTTGTGTAGTGTAGACAAAATATTCCCGAAATTCAACCCCTAAGAAGAAATGGGGGTTGAATATAGTAAATTATATAAACAGTGAAGATTAGTTCTTTTGCACAACAAATACTTGTATATTACTTATGTTGTATTAAATAAGGCTGATTTTTGCATAATATAAGCGTTATTATACATTTACTAGTACATTAAGTATTAAAATGTAGTAAGCTTATAAAATTATAATCATTTCTACTGTATCTAAGATATTGTCATAAGTATTTTTAAAGAATTAGAACAAATTTTTACTAATATGATTATTTTGATAGATATTAGAAATTTTGTCCTATTTTGTACAAATTGTGCATTTAACATTCCGTCCATTTTTGTTCAAATTGTGCATTTTTTATATTGTAACCGAATTATCTTTAATAAACGTAAGAAACTGCAGAATCTCCATGAATACTCAACCTCAAAAATACATTTTGCTCTATGTATTTGTTTTGTACTCAACTTTTGAAAATTATATAAACCTAGATTTAATTAGGTAAGAACATTTGTAGTCAATTAATGAAAGATCAAATGATGAAAAGGCAAAAAGGACCATGGTCAAAAAAAAAACCAGGCCCAGCGCCACTAAATTCTATCCTATTAATATTATAAATGTGCGAATGGATGGATGGATGTTTGTTACTCTTGCACGAAAAAACTACTGGACGGATTTGGCTGAAACTTGGAATATACTTATAGTATGTATATTCCAAGTTATATAGGCTATTTCTTATCCAGGTAAGTACCATGCGAGAATTATTACCATCTAAAATCCGAGATGTAAAACTGTTGGTCCGGGCAGTGACCATTCTTCTTTGTCAAGATTAGTATATTGAACAATCTACTACATTATGTACATACTACCATGGACCAAATAGGTAATTGGTCCATCATACTATCATGTATTTGTTACTTATTTGGTTCATGATACTACTACATGCAAATGTAAGTACGAGTACGTGCCAATCATTGTATTTGATCTTGCCTCTCTTCTAAGAATTTAAAGGGCCTTACTTATGAAAGATGTTTAAAGTGAAACACTGTTTAAACATAAACAACGTCCTGTCTTTATTTGTGGATAGTGACAAACAGAGACAGGACGTTGTTCAACCAGTGTTCAACTGTAAACATCTTTCATAAGTAAGGGGGAAAGTGTCTAAATGTGAAGATTAGAGCATGTCATCTAAGATAAATCTTATTATAGTCGGATTGCTCATTATATGCACTAAAATTGACGATCAAAATGTCTTTTTTCATATATTTTTAGGTTCGTACAATGAGCAATTCGACTATAAAATAAATGCCTTGCTGAGAGACATAAATAATTAAATAAAAATATCTACCGAATCTGGGTCGTGTTTATCCTGTTCATGTTTTAGAAAAGTTATTACTAACTGTACCTCAACGCAATTTTAATATATTTTATGACTTTTTGTACTTATATTTTGTAATAAGTAAATAAACTTTCCGTCCAAAGTTTGTATAATGACCTCTGAGCACGTTTTGTTATATTTAGTTGTGCCATTAGACTAAGCCACGTTTTTACTTTCCTAATATTGTTTTAGGTCAAGAAATGTGTATTTTTTCTTGAATAAACTAATTATTTTTATAATAATACTTTTTTATTAATAAACTAATTTACAAAACCTTTAGGCCCCACGCAGACTGTAAACTTTTCAATCCTTAATCCTTATAAACGACATCTAAAAATTATATTGAACTCTTGTAGGGACAGTTTTACAGGGATAGTTTTAACGTTGTCATTTTCAACCATTTTTAAGTGCTCAGTTAGTTGAAGCACAATCGGGAATCGATCAGTTTGATCAATGAGGGTTCGAATCCCGTCGGAATCCAAAATTTTTATAAGAATTCTCATTTTCGATGAATACGTTTTGTATCTTCTACCTATAACGTAATTTTCCTACAAGTTTGTCTCATCCAGTAGCCACTTCGTTTCCTCGAACTTTATTTTTTCTCAAACTTATTCATTCTTTTGAATCAAAAGTAAAAACCCAATTGTAGTAGGTACCTACCTAAGAAAAGCATTTTGTTAACAAAAGAGCGTTCAAAAACCTATTCAGCTTCGAAAAAGGATCAGTGTAAAAAGGTTTATTGGTAGGTAAACTAAACAGTAAAGCCTCGTATCCACTAGGCAACATTTGGCGCGCAAAACGTGACGCTCAACATGTACGGCAACGTTGCCAGCCGTCGCGCAACATAACATTCTAGATGGCGTAGACAGACAACGTTGATAAACAAAAGTTCCGCGCTAACTTTCAACATGTTGTTATGCGCGGTCCAAGGAGGGGATTATGAGGGTCATGACGCCCCCCCCCAAATCCTTGACAAACCTCTAACATCCTGCAAAAGAATAGGTAGGTACGTACTAGCAAACAACGTGACCCCCACAAATTAAAGTCTGCGACCGCCCCTACATGTGCAACATGTTATGTCGCACGCCAAATGTTGGCTAGTGGAAACGCGGCTTTACGGTCATGTTTGGTGTTCTGGTCACGCTCGCAGGCCTACCATTGTGTTTATAGCGTGTTTTCACTTAGCGTACCTTAGTCCTAGGGGACCTTATAGACCGAGGGACAGGGAACATAAATCCTCTGTTATCTCTAACGCCCGGCGCGCCCATTCTCGGCACGGCGCGGCGGCATGGCAAGGTATTTTAGGCGACGAATGTAACATAATTGTAGGTATAGAAATAAAGTTACTACCTACCCGGATAAAAGGTAGCCTATGGTGTTATACCACCCAAAGTCTTAAGTTAAACTATACATAAAGGAATATTCAAAGTGTCATTAAAATCTGTTCAGTAGTTTTTGCGTGAAAGAGTAATAAACATCCATGCATCCAGACAGACATCCATACATATTTACAAACTTTCGCATTTATAAATATTATCCATCTAAGTATATTTTAAATTTCAGGAAAATCGGTTCAGTGGTTGTCGAGATATGGAGGAACATCCATTCATCCAAACATCCAAACTTTCGCATTTTTAATATTAGTGTGATTAATGATCTCTGTTGGCTTGATGATGGAATAGAAACGAGGAATACCTATCAGGGGTTTTTTATTTTTTAATGCTTGTTCGTGAAATAGTTAGATACCAGCTCTCGGTCTAAGCTCCTTTAAGAATAGAGTATGATTGTACCCTTATTGGATTGGGACTATTCTAGGCCTATTGATAACCAGTCGTGCCTTACCTGGACTTACAGAAATTGCACTTTGTATTATTCAGTCTATAATAGACTCTGGGTGTAGGTACCTAGATCTCTTTATGGATCAGTTGAATACCTACTTGAACGAAATATAAATGTACCTAGGTACCTAACTCACACAATAACTACCTACTACATACACACATTGACTTGAACATGAGTAAAAAAAAGCGATTTGAAGTTATGCAAAATATCTATTTTGAGCGATTGATATGGCATTGAATTGGTCTGGTGGTGTTTTATTAAAAACCATAATGAACTTGTACTTATGATTGATTGGCTTGATATTAAAATTTAATATTTTTGATTCTCTAAATCTTTATGTTTCTGAGTTTTATTTTAAAAGATAGGTAATGCTACTTAACTATATTGTTTTGCTGTTCAATGTTTTGTCGGTGTCAAGATTATCGCTAGGTACAGTAGTATGTAGGTCTACAGCTGACCTATAGGTACCTACAGTAGCGCAGGTACTGCAATGCCACTTCTATGTCATACGAGATAAGTACCTACTGCTTGTGATGAACTTGTTCAATAAACTTTCATAAAAAACCATACTCCATAACTATTACCTACCGAATATCCCACTACCTTAGCTGAGATTACTTGCGTATTTATATTGGAGATCCGAACCTACCTATTTCAGGTCAGGCTTGTATTTACATAATAATATCATCATTTGTGGCTCTACCCGTCATATTCCAACCTCTAACAATATTACGATAGGGAGGAGGTCGTGAGGATCACAATAAACCGCTCCGAGCCAATAGGGTATATGTCACAATATAAAAGATTTGTCAAGCCAAAAAAAAATATTCCGACGAATTGAGACCTCCTCCTTTTTTTGAAGTCGGTTAAAAATTAGCTAGTTACCTAGTAGGGAATTTAATTCAGCTTTTTAGAATCAGAAACGCTATATTAGTCTCTTGGACATTGTCAAGATAGGGAAAGGTGTTTCTTATGTGCATAAAACATTTTTTATTAGTTAACCTCTAGGGCCCTACTGCTAAGAAAAGGCCCATCACCCTAAAAGCCTTGCGATTAGCAGCCTCGACGCACCAGTTGAAAGCTAATGCGTTTGCCACTTAGATCGGTCGGACACGTTGGGCGTCTGACGGTCTTCATAGATTTGATATTTAGCTCAAAGTAAAGGTAGAAACTAGGTATGTATGTTTGTATGAGCTAGTGGCTAACACTGGTGACGGAGTTTTTAAGCCACCTAAAGGTCTCCGTCATGGCTTAACGACTTAAAAGCCGGGACCTACAATTTAACATGCCCTTCGAAGCACGGAAGGGCTCAGCTGATAATGCCACTAGCGGTCATCCATCCAAATTGTGACCGCTCAGAACATCGTTTAATTTCAACGAACGCATAATAAAGCTAGGTCACGAGCGCTTCAGCGTTTGTTTTTTTTTTACATTTTTTACTCCTATAGGAAATCTTCAAGGCTTGAGATATGCAGTTTCTCCACAACGCGGCACAATAGCCTTCGGTTGAAAGCTAATGCGTTTGCCACTTAGATCGGTCGGACACCTCGGGCGTCAGATAATATCTTCATAGATTTTACATTGAGCTTCAAGTACCTAAACCTACTGAAGTAGAAGTAGGTAGGTACCTACCCATTCAGAAATCCAAGAAGATTAAAAATTCACATATGAAATAGGCTTTTATAACATTGAATTCAAATATAGTATGAAAGTATATCTTACATAATATACAGGAAATTCAGTACAAATCTACAGACAAATCGCAAATTCGGACGGAACTCATGCTCAGATAATAAACTACGAATATATTACAACTAGCTCCTGCCCGCGGCTTCGCTCGCGTGGTACCCGGATAAAAAGTAGCCTATGTTACTCTCCAGTTCTCCAACTATCTCCAAACAAAAAATCACGCTAATCCGTCGCTCTGTTTTGACGTGAAAGCAGGACAAGTAAACACACTTTCAAATTTATAATATGGGTACGGATGCCTACGGCGTAGCACTACGTAGTACGCCGTAGCGCCGCGCCGTAGAAATCATTCTTTCTCATTTGAAAAGCGGGGTGATAAATTAATTATATTTTCCTTCAATAGAACAAACAAATCTTATTTCTTCGTATTCGTAAAAGTTTGGAAGTTTGTCTTTTGAAAGTTATGACGATAATAAAAATAGAAAATTACTAAGAGTTTTCCTACATAGTGTGCG
This sequence comes from Camptogramma bilineatum, assembly GCA_958496255.1. Lineage (NCBI taxonomy): Eukaryota > Metazoa > Arthropoda > Insecta > Lepidoptera > Geometridae > Camptogramma > Camptogramma bilineatum. Next base: position 2,006,018 of record OY292472.1, read on the forward strand.
TAGATAGGTATTGCTTACACAAAATTTGTAAAACGAAAAATAATTGATGCATCACTGGGATTTTAAAACACAACCTTTTAAATTGAATAGTATGAATATGTGTATGAAAACTACATAGCTTCTAGTCTAGCGGATAGATGATGTGGGTACTATTTTTTCAATATTTTTTTCATACATAATAAGTGTGTGTAGATTGGCAATACTCATAGTAAAGATTGAAAATCAAGACAATATCTCGGTAAATCTCACATTTCCAAAAAAAAATCTAAACGAGATTCAAATAAGTTGAATAAAAGCCAAGGCATTCTTTTTCCACTGAACCAACACAGCTTTTTTTGTAATAAAAACAATAAGTAAATAAATTAAGTTTTGTCCATAACATAAACCAGCAATCTTCTCGAAATGAGATGAGGCGTCTACTAAGTTAAGATGTCGTAGTCTGGATAGCTTATGGCAGCTGTAAACTGTTTGTGGTGATTGAAACGCTTAGTTCAAACAAGATGTTGCAGTTATTTGTAACTAATTGCTGCCCACGGCTTCGCTCGCGTGATAGCCAGATAAAAAGTAGCCTATGTTACTCTCCAGCTCTCCAACTATCTCCACACAAAAAATCACGTCAATCCGTCGCTCTGTTTTGACGTGAAAGCAGGACAAATAAACAAACAAATAAATACACTTTCACATTTATAATATGGGTAGGTACGGATTTAAAACTCAAACTCAGATGCTAAACCGACCAAGTGTGACTCAGACGCTTTTACGAGGGCTTTAGTATCACGGAACAATATTAAGGAAAAAACCACCGGAAAAACACTACTTTAGGGAACCACTTTCATATTTAATTTTATTAAACTTTTGAAACTATCATGGTTACGAACATAAATATTATTATCAACGGGATAATTACCATGATTATTGAGTTTTTCACATAACTACCCTCTACCTCGCAAAGACTTCAGTTACCCGTGATCATGGCGCATGCAACTGCGTCGAAATATCGGGAAGCAACAAAACTCAATAATCATGGTAGGGTGAGTGGGGGCAAGATCGAAAACGGGGTAAGACAAAAAGTAGTCAATAACTCCCGATTGAGTAATCTTTTTACAGTGCTGGTAATATTGTCAAGACCACCATTTTGTCACGTCTCATTCCTCAGTTAACATTTGCTGCTTAGATCCAGGGGTTGTGTAAAAAGTGCAATTTTCTGACACAGTGACTTTTACGCAAAGTGCTCAAGTCCTTTCATCTTACCCCGTGTCCAGTAACTTGAGCTACAAGGTAAGTACGAGTGTTTTATTGATATATCTACTCATTATTTTTAATTCTTACTTGTGTTATTACGTCTAAATATGGCTACTTCTCGTAGTTTAGGATTTATTTCAACTTTTAGTCTTTCCCCATCTCAATTTTGCGGGGTAAGACGAACATATACAAGTACCAATCTTACCTCATTTTCAAAACTCATAGTAAGAGTCAGATGTTCTCAAACTTTTCCTGAACAGATATTGGATGTATGAAATAGGTATGTATGTACCCTCTTATGTTTCAAAGAGGTGCGAACATTTATGTATGGAGTCAGGCATACCTACTGTCCGCCATTAAAAAAAAAATAGTTTTGGCAAAAGATAAAGAAAGCCAGAGATGAAACATAATGTGTCAATCGATAGAGGAAGTGATTACAATACCAACAAAAAGTATTGAATCTCGTAAGTGATAATTATGATTTCTGAGATATTTGGGTCAAGGTGTAGAAAACGCATCACTATGAAAAAAATGCTTAGAATTTTTTTCACAAAAAACAACGCCATATCATACTTTGGGAGAGGGAGGATGCGGGAGTATTAGGGTGGGGGAACGACGATGGGTCAACTTGAGGTCATTGACCGTTGACCCCGGGTTCATTGACCTTTGACCTGGAGTGGAAAAGTTTGAGAACCTTTACTTCAATCTTCCCCCGGTGGGGTAAGATTGATATATTCTAAACATGAAAATCTGCTATAACTTTGTTAAAAACAGGAATTTTGGGACAAGAGTCAGTTTAGAGTTTTCAGGATAAAAAATGCTATTGACTAGGGGCCATCAACAACGTCCTAATATTCATTTATTGTCTGATTTTACGATTTTAGAAAAACGTTCGATCTTTCCCCGCCACCATTTCATCTTCCCCCAACTTTTTTTTCGTGATAAAATATTTTAACTTATTTTTTTCTTCTTTTGGAACAGATATAACAGGCAATTATTGATGTAATATAAAAGTAGACTCTTTCCTCTTTCAGGACAACTAACTAATTTTTAGCATAAGTTAATATATTTTCTTCTACAAGGGATCAAACGCAACACTGCTCATCTCATCAAAAAACCGTTCGATCTTGCCCCCACTCACCCTACCTAATTATCCCGTTGATAATAATATTTATTAAACTTTGTTTTGATAGACCTATTAACGGCCATAGTAACTCACTTTCTAATTTTGAAAATTTCAAGTAAAAGTACTTTCAAGTACTTAAGTTTATCTATTCAAAAGATACAAATGGCCCCGTTGAGAACAAAAACTTTTGAATGCATAAAAATATGAGTAAATTTCCTCCTAACTTTTGATACTAAAGCTCTTCAATAAAAGCGGTAGTAACAAAACTTGTAGGTAGGTACTATTCTTTTTATTCAGTGGCTGTAGGCTGTAGTAAAAATCTTGCCTAAGGCTGTTTTAGTTTCACGCTCACCGTCAGCGCTGATAGGCGAGTGATCTTTATTACAATGAAATAAGAATACTGATTGTTTAGCAGAAATGGCTACGCTTATTGCTCTCTTCAGTGCTGGACAATCAGTATCCTTGTTTCATTGTAATAAAGATCACTCGCCTATCAGCGCTGACGGTGAGCGTGAGACTGCCTAATAATTAGTTACAAACACGAGCGCTTCCTTCGTGTGCAATAAACAACATTCCGAGTATGAGCTGTAAAATTGTTATAACCGTTTCGTTTCATTAAAAATTATATCTGGGCGACCGAGCTCTGCTCGGGTGCAAATAGTGAAAAATTAAAAAAGAAAAAAGAACAAAAAAAAAACTATCAATGGCTGGGATTTGAACTCGCAGCCTTCGGCTGGAAGGCGGATACCCTAACCACTTAGTCACTCCGGGCTCAACAAATCTTGTGACGAACCACATTGCACTGGTAAATCTTTTTGCGTGAAAATGCCGAGAAACGAATTTTCCCAAATATGAGACCTAGCTAGATTGATTTTTCGTGCCCGTGAACCCGTGTACCTACCTCCCGCAAATTTGATCGAAATCGTTAGAGCCGTTTTCGAGAACGTGAGTACAAACAAACAAGCAAACAAACAAATATTGCTCGTTTAATAGAATAGGATTATTTTAATATTTTTTTATTTTTTTATTTTATTCTAGATAGACCTTTGTTTAGCCACAATCTCACCTGATGGTAAGCGACGATGTGGCTGACGATGGAAATGCGCCATGAAACCTTACCAACGAGTGTAAGTTGTATAAGGTTAGGAACACTACTTATTATAATTCTAGCAAATTATGCTGTAAAATATGGAAGATAAAATAGCTCGTGTTCCTTTACACCTAAAAACTTAATGAGCGTGTCTTTTATAAGTACCTACCTACTCACTCCGAGATACTTTATGAGGCCATTGAGTTAATCGCCTTACGCCTTAACTACGCCTTAGGTACCTACGTCTTTTCTGTGCTGTGTGTCCCGCGCCATATGCAACGACACAGTTCATAAATCTTAAGGCTGGATTACACTTGGGCAACACTGTGCGGCATTGCGGCATGCCACAAGGCCGCATGCTACTGAATAAAAAATGTCGCACATTGTGGCAAGAACCGTGCGACATGGCAACACCTTGCGTCATGTAGCAGACTGACCCAAGCACGATGTTTCCTCGGCGTAAAATAGGCTGCCGCATGCCACTAATGCCGCAACTGCTTTCTATTTGTAGCATGCCACAAGATGTCACATGTCACAATATGTAGCATGCGGCACTGTCGCACGTTGTTGCCCTGGTGTAATTCAGCCTTTACAACCCATATAAATAAAAAAGTAATGAAACCTTAAAACAACTTGGCCACTCAATCATACAAACTCACTTTTCGTACGAAGCGCACCTAGGCGACTTTGCCTGACAAAGTAAATACAAACTAAGAAGACTAGCAACTAAAACAAAAGAAAAATACTCAAGTTATGTCGGAGTTTCATTCATTAATTCACTTAGTGTCGTGTGTTGAAGTTTTCTGGGAAGCTGGAGACCAGCTGAGACCATTATTTTAGGAGGTAATAAAAAGGTGACAAAACGCCGAAGTCAAGAAATTTGATTCTTGCGGCATGATAATATCTATCCCATTGAAAATCAAAAGTCTTGTCAAAATTCGCGATTCCGACGGGACTCGAACCCGCACTGATAGGTACATGCCTTTACTAATTCAGCCACGGAATCCTTTTTCGTCGGGTCGAAAATCTTGATAAGCTCATTTGTCAGTTAGAGCACTGATTAATAACTAAGTGTGCTTTAATTTAACACTAAGTATAAAAATTAAAAAAATGTCTATGCCAGCAAACGATAGCCCAGCAACAAAGCCATAAATCGAAAAAAGTGATTTTTTAAAGATCATCAATATAGACAATTCAACCAACCATGTACCTAGATAATGATGATATTAGGGCAAAAACGCGAGAATCTGTACATTGGCATTTTCGAGGTGTCCCCAGGTAAAATTGACTGCTACGCAGCTCTGTATAAGTTTTACAGGAGTTGTAACCACATTATCTGATTCATGGTGAAATTGGCATGCCATATTTATTAAAATGTAACGCTTAAAACAACATTATGATATAGAAAATTAAGTTTAAAAAATCGCAATTTTAGCCTGTAGTACTGTCCCCTAATCAAAATCCGACCTTTAGCAGCGTTTGGTTAAAAATAATTCAACTAGACTGGCAAACTTTTAGCTATACATTTGAAGTTTAGTGGGTTACCTAGGGTTCTAAATGTACAATTTGCTGCAAAAGCCAGAATTTCTACTAAATAAGTAATATTTAAGCCTGTCCCCGGGATTTGGGCCAACTGGACATGTCCGGATTCCGTTACCGCGTTTTCGAATGATTTTACAGTTTTTTTGTTCCAAGGGGTAGTTATTTTTTTACTTAAACAACAACATTGCAACGAGACAGACGTAAAAGTAAAGGGGATGTCTATAGTTTTTAAGTCAAAATATTCAAAATAATTGTTTGATTTTCGGCGTCAGTGAGAGGTTGCGTTTTTTCGGGCACTGTCCGGTGGGTATTCAATTTTTTTTTAATGTTTAAAACGTATTTCCAATGCATATTTTTATTTCAGAACTGAAATAAACTATCCAAGATTAACTTAGTGTGAAAAATCGTGTGATAAATATCAGCAAGTTGAGATAATTCATATTTTTGTGAACAAGTACCTAAGTTCGTTACTTCCGATTCGATACCATAGAGCTGGTAATCACGTAAAGCAAGGTTTACATAGCGTACACTTTATTTTATCTATTATTATTTACCCATTGTAACCCTACTGTGCGAAGGCAAAAGAAGGTATTGTTTTTAGCAGATATTGTACTGTGTGCATGTAGGTAGGTAAGTTGTAAGCGAAATCTTTCATTGTATCTCATTCATATATTGATCTATCTACTAAACTGATTTTGATAATGAATTATCAAGTTAAATAAAATGAGCAAAATTTGTTTTTTTTTTCGGATACGTATCTACCTACTTAGTGTTTGATATTAAACGACTTTTTTTTTGAAAAGAGGTCAAAATATGAATTATTTTGGTAAACCTACGGCCACCATAGGTATCAAAATTATTCGTTTTAGACCTATGTTCCGAAGAAAAAGTGGTTAAATATCAGTAGGTACCACTGTTCAAAAATATTTTTTTTTGTGACGAAACAAATTATTAAGCTTAGTTACTTTACTTGGTTAAGACTAATTTTCACAAGTTCTAGTTTACTTCTAAAATTATTAATTTCAACGATTTCATAGCTAGTAAATATAAATTCAAAAAGATTTAGAATTTAGCGCTATGTAAACCTAACCTTAGATGTCTGTCCCCCAAATCCAAGTTACAAAAATGTTAAGTTTGTATTAAAAAGTTTAAAATAAGTGTAGACATTGTTTAGCAAAATGATGTGGTTTCTCAAAATACTCAAAATTTAAATAGTTAATTAAGAAAATAGTCAATTTTGGGAATTTTATTAAAACTTTAAAGGCCATTTTAGAGCATAGGTAACGCACTGGAAAGGAAAAGTAGATAAAACTCGTGTATTTCTAAGATAATAAACTGATTTTATATATTTAATAATTAAAAACATATCCTCTTTCTTTACTAAATAAATTAATAAAATAATTTTGAGTTTTACTATCACAAAAAACCAAAAACCAGCGGTAACGAATTGGATTAAAATTTCTCCCTACAGTACTAAACTTGCTAATTTCTCCTAAAATAACAATTTTACAAGAAAACTTTTTCGTTTTTAGATAGAATAATAATTATAGATAGCATATAAATAAACATTTCAATGAAATTCCACAAAAAAAAATCTAACCACAATTTTGAGAAAGTGTACAGATTTGCGCGTTTTTGCCCATTATGTCCCATGTTGCGTTTTATTTTTTCTATGGATAGGTAGATACCTATTCCTAATATTACGGCCGCTATACAACGCTCGTCTCTTATTACCAAACCATTTCTAAACTACGTAGAACTACCGACTTTGAGAATACTTCGCTCAGTGATTTGTGATTACGAACTCATCTCGCGAGACAGGTGATAGAAGTTTGCCGATAGTTTTAGTTGGGATAATGTTGTGGTGTTATAGACGATTATATTTTGCCCAATGACGCGGAGGAAATGAATGTTATTAGTTCAGCAGTTTATTTATCTTGGAATTGTGAACTTATGGCGGCCAACCACGAGCAATTCTATTGTCCAATCGATTTGATGCATCCAGTTTGATCATGCCGAATGGACCGTGTGACGTGGATCGGCATGACCGTTCCATTGGACGAAAAATCAAATTGGCATGATCAATCATGCCTCATCCAAAATTTGACGACCTCTGTGGCGCAGTGAGTGAAGGCCCGCCTGTGACGCAGGAGGTTGCGGGTTCGATCCCCGCCGCGGGACAAATGTTTGTATGATCTGCAAATATTTGTCTCGGGTCTGGGTGTTTTCTATGTATATTATGTATGTATTTACAAAAAAAATGTATTTTAAGTAGTATATCAGTCATGTGGTTCCCATAACACAAGCTCTGCTTAGCTTGGGGCTACATGATGCTGTGTGAAATGTCCAGCATTATTTATTTATTTATTTAATGGATCATGCTGATTGTAACGTGCATGGCGGTCGTTAGAGTAACGTACAAGAGCCGATGACGGTACGATAAACTTTTTTATATCAGGGAAAAGTGAACTTCACTTTGTTCGATTGGCTTCCCACTGGAGCTTGACTATTTAGATTTAAGAGAGAGAAAACAACTTATTCAGTAGGTCCACTGGGAACACACTGAAACGTCTTAAAGAGCTAGGTAATTTAATTATATTAATAAAACCAGCTACGAGGTTACGAGTGTAACTGGTAGTAGGTACTTAGCTACTATATATTGCTTTTAACGGGTGACCTGCGGGGCTAATAAGGCCGTTAAAGCAGAATCATAATCTTAATTGCACTAATGCCTACTAATAATAATTTATTTTCATAAACATTATAGTGACAAGAACAAAACGTAATAAAAATCATTATGATTCTGCTATATCGTCCTTTTTAGCCCCGCTGCACACATTTCAAGTTACTAGGTACATGAAAAAGAAAACAAATTTCAATATTTTCATCATAAAAACTGAAAGGAAACAATAAAGGCGGCATCATAAAAGTAAAATACTCCTAATGGAGTTACGTACGGTCGTTCGGATTTACAAGCGTTTAAGGACGAAAATATAGTTATTGTTATTCCAGCGATTTTATTCCCGCGTTTAAGGCCATGTTCCACTGTTGGCGAGGAAGCGACTAGCTAGCGACTATTTTCTCACTTAAGGGAGTGGCCACATTGTTTTTTGCAGCGCGTTTGTATCAATACAAACGCAAGAACTATCAAAGAGTTCGCTCAGCCATATACTCGCCGTAAAAACACTCGCTGAGAGACACTCATGCTCACTCGCTACTTGCTTCTCGTCAATTCTTTCTTCTTCAAATTTTACTGGTTTCTCAGCTAAGTTAGTTGTAGCCTTTTAGCTTTGCCTTCTGAGCTGGACTCCCGGACAAACATATGTTTGATGAATATAGAGATGTTTGTTATGTGTCTGGATGTTTTAGAGTATTATTTGTATGTATTTACTTACATCTTTATACGCATAATGTATCATAGTAGGTACAAGCTTTGCTAAGTTTGGGAAAAACTTAATGGTTTGGGCGAGATGACGCTGTGTGAAATGTCCAGGTCCACCAATATTTTGTTTATTCGTTTTTAACTCTATTCGTTTCCCGATAATCGCTAACGGTGGAACATGTGCCTTATATACTTACCTCTATGGTCCCGAATATAAGCCAAGGTCGAGCTTCAGTTTAACTTCAGTCACACCTTATAATGATGTCTTTTATAGGTAGGTACTTATATGAAAGTCGACTTGGTTGAGAAGATGTAGTTTATGTTAACTCACTTATGAAACGATCTTTTATTATTACGCTATTAGGGCATTGCTTCCGAACCTGGGGGTTGTACCCTACCTACCCCTCCAGGGTAAAATAGCTTTTTTTTTTGGGGGGGGGGGGGGGGTTGATAGAACGAAACGAAAACTTTTTTAAGGTCACTCGAAAACATTCTGCCGTCGCTAAAATACTCGTAATAAATAAATACTTAAATAAATAGTGCTGGAAATTTCACACAGCATCATGTAGTCCCAAGCTAAGCAGAGCTTGTGTTATGGCAACCACATGACTGATATACTACTTATATACATTTTTTTTTGTAAATACATACATAATATACATAGAAAACACCCAGTAATCAAAAGGAGAGGAATTTTAATATCACATTTACCTATTATTTTAAAGAATGGGGGGGGGGGGGGGGAGATTGTGAAAGTTAACGGGGGTAAAATCAGTTTTGACATGTCATAGGCTATAGGGATTATTACACTTATTATTATTATTACCCTTTCCGACGCTTTATTTATCTCTACATAAAAAAAAATAACTTTTGTGCTCTATGAATTCCTAAACTATTGATCAGATTGTGATAAAACTTTGGTGAGGTCTGCTAAAATCCGTTTAGTTTTTGCGTGAAAGTGTAAACAAACATCCATACAACTATACATCCAGACATGATATTATTATGACAACTCGCAAAACGGTAATGCTTCACGACAGGCCCTATGGGTCCGGCCCCAAACCACCGAAGACCACTAATGGACAAACTTATTGAGTTATTTCCATTAGGACACGTTCATTTGGTTCACCAAACTTTTGAGGTCAGACATAATTGGGAGAACAAAACAGCATCAGAACTATTCTTGTCGTTCTACTATCCGTCCGTACCCATATTATAAATGTGAAAGTGTGTTTGTTTGTTTGTTTGTCCTGCTTTCAAGTCAAAACAGAGAGACTGAATGACGTGATTTTTTGTGTGGAGATAGTTGAAGGGCTGGAGAGTGACATAGGCTACTTTTTATCCCGAAAAAAATGAATGTTTCCCGTGGGATAAAAAAGTAGTAGTCCACTCAGGCGAAGCCTTGGGCGTCCGCTAGTTTACCTACTATAAATATTGAACTGAGTTGTCCTAGTATTTCATCTTACAACACATCGAAAACCAGTATAAATGATAAAATGATAAATGACATTTATTTGCATGAACACATGTGATACAATAAGGTCTTAAAATTAAATTACTTCAATCTATGTCCTACCAAAAGCTTAGGCATGCAAATCTGTTAGGTCCTATTTATTGATGTAATTTATATAAGTCATCAAGTAGCACTCGCTCATCTCGCTATCTATCTCACCTCTAATCTCATTTCAAAAAATCCATGAATTTTGTGAGTGATCTCTCTCATCTCGCGCATCTCTGTCATCTCTAATCTCATTTCAAAAATCCATGAATTTTGTGAGTGATCTCTCTCATCTCGCGCATCTCTGTCATCTCTAATCTCATTTCAAAAATCCATGAGTTTTGTGAGTGATCTCTCTCATCTCTTCCATTTCTCTCATCTCATCATGAGAAAGATGAGAGAGACACTGTTCATGGAAATTTGTAACTTAAAAAATATGTTCACCTAATTTTGGTGCGTGAGTAGATCATCTACTTTTGATGCTTAAGCTGTATAGGATTTTTAGAGGATTTCAAATGGTCATCTAGTTTTGTCGCTGAATGTACTATTATAATTATAAGTTATATAATCTAGAATCAGTGTAAATAATCAAAGTCTAGAACGTAAATCCCTAAGTTTGTATGAATAAATCCTTTTCAACTTAGTTCGTAACGTGTTTAGCAATTAGAGGCAACTTATCGTCCCTGGGGGTAATCACGTCACGTCCTCAACTTTGTTGCAAGATAGCCCGCCGCCTAATGTACTTACATAATATTGCTATACTAGTAATTCCCGCAGGTCGGATCGTTAAAGTTACATAATGAGATACTTAACTCTAATACAAATAGCATTTTTGGTAGGAAATAGGTTTGACTATATTATATTTTTATTTGGTATATTTTCCTTTGGGAACTCATTTATGGGATAAAAAGTAGCCCATGTCCTATTCCGGTCATTATCACACTAATATTATAAATGCGAAAGTTTAGATGTTTGGATAGATGGATGGATTGATGTTTAAATGGATGTATGTTTGTTCCTCTATCTATACCTAACTCGACAACCACTGAACCGATTTGGCTGAAATTTAAAATCTAGATAGTTAATGATCGAGAATAGGACATAATTTTTAACAGGGTACCTACCACGTTGTAAAAACTCCGTCACCAGAGTTGGCCACTTACTCGTACGAACTTACCTACTTACTTACAGGGTAGGTACCACGCGAGCGAAGCCGCGGGCGGAAGCTAGTATCCGATTAAATAATCCGATGTGATGATAATGCAATATTTTTATTATTATTTTTTTCAAATTATTTTTGACAGATTCAACAAGTCTAGACTAGGTATAGGTACAGGCTTTAAATTACGCACCAAAGAACCTCCAATTAGCTAAATATTCTATAGAATATATTTTTTTTATAACACCTGATCGAAAGAATAACTTTTCTCTCCCTGTCACACCGGATATTGGAGGCCGTGGTTCGCCTCCAGAATTAGAACAAAGGAAATATCGCCCCCTGGCGGAGGGCGCGGGAAACTGAAAAAGTTGATGCGGTTATTACTGGGTCACTCGATATTTTGTCATAGCTCGGTAAATGTTATGGGAAAATACGCTCTACAAGACGTGAATAACATTTATATCTAATCTACAGCGGAGCTAAAAAGGTCGCTATTGCAGAGTCGCGATGAAGGAATTGAACTATTCCATAGCCATCTCTTTTCATTGACTGAGAGTGAAAAGAGATGGCAATAGTTCGGTTCCTTTGATGCGATTCTGCAATAGTGACCTGTTTAGCTCCGCAGGTCTTTCCTGCAGATGAATGGGACGTTGAAAAAATGATACAATTTATTTTCATCATCTAGATTGAAAGAAAACGTAAGTAGGAATTACAAATGCATAGCAATCGTGTTAAAGCTTGCCTTGACGTTGAGTCGTTCGTTTCCCCCTGTGGTCCGAATCGACCCATTTCAAAGGCGATTTACACCGCTGTCACCACCGTGGTGCGAAAGAACCCATTCAAAAAGAGCTCTGGGGCAGTTCGAACCGTTCGTGGTGCGAAACGACTAAAGACCCGCCTAGTCGACAAAGTTCCACCGACGTCACATCAAAAGCTCCGAGTCGGAACAGTTTGTCAGAAACATCAATTTATCGAATGGTACGCAAATCTCACCGTCATTACCTAAAAATCCTTCAGGATAAGCCCCGTTCTTCAATATCGAGTGCTCTCGAACATCGAGCACCGTGCATTGTATTCGACACATCAAATGAATATTCACGCTTCATAACCTGCTCTACATTACATGCTATTATTGATAAAGAACTTTCAAAGCACTCATAAAGCGTGTTTGACTTGTTTAAAGTAGTCTGCCGCGCCGCGCTACCAATTCAATTCATTAGGTATTCTTAGGTATTTATTCTTCAAACATGTCATCCATTAGGGAGTGGCAACATTGCGTTTTCTACAGCGCGTTTTTGAGCACCGCGTTTGTATTGATACAAACGCGCTGATATAAACGCGCTGCAAAAAACGCAATGTGTCCGCTCACTGAATTATACATGCCGGGATTGCCGGGTGAAGCGTATGGGCATGTAAGGTAGCTTTCACACGTACCGGCGTAATTTGCATATAAACGCCGCCGGCTACCCACGGTGTGTCTACCTACATACGTTCCGGCAACCGGGTAGCCGGTACCGGGTAACTGGCGGTGAAGTGTATGGGCATGTACGTACGGTAGCTTTCATACGGATCGGTTGCATACCGGTGTAATTTGCGTATCCGCCGCTAGTTACTCGGCACCGGCTACCCGGCAACCGGGTAGTGTGAAAAGGCACTAACTGATAGTTTGTCCTTACTTTAAAATGGACCAGTAGTTATACCTACCTATATCCGCCTAGCTGCAACGTAATTATGCATTTAGTATTTTGTAACAAAGCTAAAACCGGCTTAAGTCTTTACAAACTTACAAAAACCGCTTAAGCCTACGAGAGCTGGACTTTGTGCTAGTTCCAAGCACTCGCCTAGATAACTGCCTGCTCGTGACGACCACAGTGTTTCTGAAATAGCTGATAATCTTACTACCTCGATGGTGTAACACAGTGATTCCCAAAGGGGTCCAGGTGGACCCCCAGGGGTCCACGGGAGACTCGAAAGGGGTCCACGATGGTTCTCATTTTCTGATGAGTTTTGGGAATATGGTAGAAATGTAGCAGCAGAGGGTCCACCGAAACCAGTAAAATTTTGAAAGGGGTCCATGAGAAAAAAAAGTTTGGGAACTGTTGGTGTAACACGTAACAAATCTTATGAGACAATTTATACAATGTCTGGAGGTACTCCATGCACACTCGGGTCCTGTAGTTCTTTGAGCATTGTTGATAAATTGATAATAGACTTGCCTAGCACCTAAACCATCCTCTCAGCTTAATCAACAATAACAACAACGAGAGAACAACGTGTTTCTTCATGACTGAAAACCAGCGCTCTAACAGCCATAGTGCTGCTGGAGCAAATGCTGAGGGGTAGCCTTATTTTATTGTCACTTTGTTGTAATATTTCTGATTTGTGTTTTGTATGTTTTGTGGTGGTGAAAACAAAACTTTTTTCTATTCTATTCTACATCAAATTTTTAGTTAAACATTTGTTACATCCTTCACTATATAGAGCTCGTATCAAAGCGCATTTAAATTGATAAAAGGCCGTTACTCGAGACAAAAATCGAGGCACTGCACCACTTGCCCATTAAGATTTAAGACCATTAAACTCTAAAGCTATGGCCAAACCAAAGTTGTTTAGCGATCAGTTGTTGTCTAATCAGAGGACGCACCGGTGTCACGATGCGTCCTCTGATTGGACAGCAACTGATCGCCACCTTACACACCACGGCGGACGTTAGCTGAACGCTTTGGTTTGGCCTTACCTTAAAGGTGAAGCTTCCAATATTCAGCCATATCCATTCGCTTTCCGGTGGCATTGTGATCACTCAAAGTTTTGTTAGAGATAACTACAGCGGGCAGACCTAATGTGACATAGATCGAGCAGAGTTTGTCGGAATTTCAGACATATTAGTGTGTGTTACGATTTCCTGACTGTTAGGTATTTGTTGTGTCGGAAACACACGTTTGTCACTTACCACAAACTACTAACTTCCACGAATACTTTAACGCTCAAATGTTATGCAGCCAAAAGAGACAAGCAAAACGTTTTATCCTTGTTTAGATTTCACCGACCTAAATCGACGAATTCTTGAGTAATTTCCATATGTTTTGACTTGAAATAGTATATGGTGCATTTTGTAAAGTGAAATAATATAGCAATAGTGTCTGTATAAACTGTTCTAGTTATCCAGAAAAAAATTTAGAGCGCGTGCCCACGAGACGGTTTTTCGCCGGAGCTAAGCCCGGCGTCAAAACGGGCCATCACAGTAATGTATAGAACACTATGGAGCCAAGTGCACGACCGACGTCGGCGCTAGCACCGGCTCCCGGGTAACCGGGCACGGCGCTCGCCCTCGCAAAAAACCGGGCCGTGTTAAAACCTTCCGTCTCGTGGGCAGGCGCGCCGGCAAAAAACCGGGCCGTGTTAAAACCGTCTCGTGGGCACGCGCCCTTAGTCTTTTACATCCTTATTTCAAACAGAGTGTAGTAACTATCGTTTCCTGCACTGTGTTTGTGAGAATCAGCATATTTTCCGCCGCGTCTACAATGCAGTATAATTACCCACTTCGGCGCGAACACTGGAACAAGAGTTTTATAGTCGACGTAACTATGCATCAAATTGTCTTATTCTTAGTAGCTTTTGCTTTTAGTTTCACTTTTTGTACGGATAGAAAGTAATTTAGATTGTTGGGTCCAACGCGTCTTATGGTTGCCATTATTTATTTATTTAACACTTTCACACATAACAAATTGTGCAAGGAGGACTTAATGCTAAAGCATTATCTACCAGTCATCCAGGGCGTGCAAAAAGATGGTGTGGTGTATCTTATAAAACACTAGCGGTTCGCCCCAACTTCGCATGGGTTTTATTTATAAATTATCATTGCGAAGTCGGGGCGCAAACTATACCTATGTTAATCACGGATAATGTAGGATGCTAATGGTACCTAAAAGATTTTTTCAAATTGGTTCAGGTAGTTTCGGAGCCTATTCAATGCAAACAAACAATCTTCTCTTTATAATATAAGATAGATTACCTTATTAATCATTGATTGGATCATGCCGATTGAACGTGCAGTGTGGTGTATGGCCACTGTTAAGGTTATAGCTGACCAGTCGCCGCCGCACCCGAACCTCACCGCATCGCCTCGGTATTCTTTGTATGGAATTCTATGGACCAACGCTCACTACATCAACTTCGTAACGTCACCAGATCGCATCGCAAGCCAAAAGTGAAGGAACAAGTGAACGCCGAAAAGGCGATGCAAAACAAGTTATGCTGAAGTAATCACATTTGGCTGCAAGTCTGACATTCAATCTGATTAGTTGCCTAACGCCAGTAATTAGTTAGATAACTTCGTATGAGAACCAAGTTAGTAAACCTTTCGAGGTAGCAAGGAAAAGTCTACTAACATTTGTTAACCTACCTTATAAAAGCATTAAAACTGTAAAATTTTGTGCGGATTGTATTTCTAAACTTACGCGATCACAGTTTATGTTTAATTAATGAATCGGGAAGTCATCGCGTAACTTATTAATTTATTATTTATTGATATTTTTGAAAAAAACCTAAATTATCCCTACCAGTAGGAATAGCTCAGTAGGGATACATGTATTTAAACTTTTTTGAATACGTTAATAAAGTGAAAATATAAATAAAAAGAATCGGAACTTACCTAAAATTATTAATAGAAATAAATCAATTATATGTTTTATTTAAAAAATTTAGAGAGTGTTAGCTTGTAAGGAATTCAAGAAATAAAAGGCTTTTTCTTTTATTTATTTATGGGTACTAAGTAATCCCAAATACTAAGCAAATAATTTCAAGAAAAAAATCTTCAGATAATGTTTACTTCAAATAAAAGTGGGTTCTCAAACTTGGCACTTTCTCCCTAAGGTTTACCGATCCAGTTACGCTTAGCCTCTGGCTAGACGGCTTTTTCAAGCAACAGTGACCAGTTTATAACGGCCGTAAAAACATTCAGCCGTGTTGGCCAAGTGGGGTAGTGCCTCAACTTTCGATCCTTGGGTTCGAACCCCAGCCGCGCATCAATGGATTAATCTACGTGTTCGCGTAGCGAAGCGCTCGTGGCGTAGCTTGATTAGACGTTCTTGATAGATCGTTGAAGTTAAGCAATGTTGTGCGCGGTCACAATTTGGATGGGTGACCGCAAGTGGCATTACGAGCTGAGCGTTTCCGTGCTTCGAAGGGCACGTTCAATTTCAACTTCAATTTATTTATTTCAGTAACCTTATATTTTAACATAAACATCAGTGTTAAGACCCTCTGTTACCGCACCTTAAGTGGATTCGAGAACGTCACCTTTATACAACAGCGTGAAGACCCTCCAGGCGGACCGTTCAAACTTCGCACTGGACTCCATCATTCATTCTACGTTCGTTCCACGTTCATTCAAGATTCAGCATTCACTCACTCTTCTATCAATACGTCAATTCATACCGGTGCCTATTCTATCTCTAACATAATTTAAATTTCTATTGTAAAATTACGAATAGACGCCTCATCTTCATAATTAAAATCAAATCATTACGTCTACGCCTCCATCCATACCTACCAGACGCAAATAGGAACTGGCCTGCCTGTAAATATCACGAAAAACAGATCGGCCATCGCAACTGCCGAAACACCCTCTATTAGTATTATAATACTTGTGTTAGAGAATCTTGCTCTTACATATCTTTAAACTTGGTAAAATTTAAGGCTTATTACTACTTTAAATTGTCGGTCCCGGCTTTTAAGCCGTTAAGCCATAACGAAGGCCTTTAGGTGGCCTAAAAACTTCGTCACGCTTGGCTACTTGCTTATACGAACTTGCTTGCTTATCAATGGATTTTTCGTGTTTATAAACTTATAACGCATGAATCAGAGCAAGAAAAACATCGAGAATCTGGTTAGCTTTCTAATAATGGGCTTTCAACATGGACGGAAGGACGGACATACTTCTGACTACCCTCTTAGACATTTTCACAGGTTCTTAATAGACTTGGGTAGCTCGCGAGGGAAAGAGAAAAGTGAATACCATCATCCCATATTACTCACCTTTCTTTTCAATCACTTGAGACAAATATACATCTTGTTATCACTTTGCTCACTTACTCACATAGGAAATGGGAATGGAAATCCGAGTTTCACCGAGATACCGCGACGAACTTCGTGGCGAATATTGACTCGCTCTTGCTCTATCATGTATACTTATCTCACTTACTCAATACTCATTGAGTCTTCGTCGTCGTGAATCGTCGTGAGCGAACGAGACGATATGACTTTACAAGACAGAGATGCAGACTTATGTACCCTATACTTATTTACATCAGCTTTACAAGATTATCTAGATGTGGATTTAGATGAATGTATGTAAAAATGTACCATTCAAGCATCTCTTTCACATTACTCTTCTACTCTTCTTTCATTTCAATCATAGGGAAAGGGATTGAACTTTGAATTGATACACTGAGCAAACTGAGCAAAAAGATAAGAAGATAACAAAGAGGGATATGAATCTTTGTGTGAAATGAAATGTATCTTTCTTTTCTCTTCAGTGATGCATTTTTCGCAAGTCTAGTTCTTAAATTACTATAGGTCTGAGAGTATGTCTACCGCGCCTTGGGGATACAGTCGTGATCTTGTGTATTTTTTTTTTATTAGAAATACTTTTTTGTTTAGAGAACCCGAATAATGAAACGCTACTTAAATATTTGAGACGTACTTATCTACTTGAGACGTTCTTACTCTTCAGAATCGCATACAAAAATGACAGTTAATGTCAATAATGTCCATGTTCAATTAAAATAAGTACCGTAGCGTTTCAGTATTCGGGTGTAGCGCCGCGCCTTTAAATTATTTCATTAGATTGTTCTGCGAGTATTTGACGACTGTTTTTTTTTACAATTATTTTCATAATGATGGTTGTCGCTTTTGAAGAACCTAAGTGTAGGTAAGTGAAAAAGAAAATCTAGAGATCGAACGTGTCCTAGGAGAATTCTCTCACACTACGATTGTGTGGTTAGATGATTATCTACGTGACTAGCTACGGCTTGCGGCTTCCACCGCAAGATTTGCCTGTTCTGAATAAAATGATTTGATTTGATTTGATTCTTACAGGAATCATAAATTTTCCAGGATGGACCTCTTCACCACACCTGTTATTATTATGATATCAAGGCACATGGGCGTAGCTATAGCTTTGTTATGGGGGGGGGAGGCGAACTTGATAGGCTAAGGGTGGGGGGGGGGGGTTAGGGATTTTTATAATCTACATGACACGGGAATTATTAAAGTATAAATTTGAAAATTTATTAGATAGTACCTAGGTACCTACCTAATATGGTTGATTCATAATTTGCGGTCATTTTCTAGCGATAGATTGATCCAATTTATTTTCGCTCACTTATCACAAAACATTCTTTTAGGAATAGTCAAAAGCTCTAAAACTTGAAGTCAACGACAAAACCAACATTTCCAAACAAAGCCCCCAATTTTCTTTCACTCCGTTCCCCTCAATATCCTTTACAAGTATTCCAACTAATGAGGTAAATAATCTCCAACGAAGGTTCGATGGAATCCGATACCGATAAGGACTTTCGGAGCAGTGGCGGCGTAGCATGGGTTGGCACCCGGGGCGGTAATCTATCGAGCACCCCCCCCCCTCCAAAAAATAATTTCTGACAATATGGGTGCAAGACAGAGATAAATGTTTGGATAAATATGCAAATATTTGTAACATAGGCGCCGCGCCGAGCCGGCTTGAAACTCGGTTTACACTTTGCTCAAAAATTTGCAAAATACTTACTCATGAAGCTAATATGCGAGCGAAGCGAGCCGATTTTTTTTTAACAAATGCAACATAACCGCAAAATGTGCGAGCGAAGCGAGCGGAAATTTTTAAAGAAAAATGTAATTTGTGACACTTGAGTTTGCTTATGGTGCTAAAGAAAAGGCTGCTGCTTAAATGCGAGCGAAGCGAGCCGAATTTTCAAAGACAAATGCTACATAATGAGATGACACTTGATTTTGCTTGCGGTGATCAAAGAAAAGGCGGGCTGCTTGTCGGTTTCTATGACTAAAATAGACATGAAGCTAAATTCGAGCGAAGCGAGCCGATTTTTTAAGACACATGACACGTTATAATGACGGAATGACAAGGGGCGCCGCAAGCCGCGCGAGGCCGGGCGATTGCACTGTTCGCCACCCCCTAAGGCCGCCACTGCAAGGCATTATACTTACTTTGGTCGCAAAATACTCAGTAAAGCTAATGTGCGAGCAAAACGAGATTAAAACGAAGCGAGCGTCCTACTTTTTGAGCCGATTTTTTTTAAGACAAATGCAACATGTGACAACACTTGACTGTGCTCAAAGAAAATGCTGGCTGCTTGTCGGTTTCCATTCTGTGGTCAGACATAACTCATTTTGCTCGCAAAATAGTTATCTACTCATGAAGCTATATGCGAGATCCACGAGCAAAGAGAGCCGAATTTTCTTAAGACAAATGCGTGATGATACTTTTTTCATTCAAATACCCATTTACATCCCCTTATGGGTAATACCAATTTGAACACCCTCTGGCACTCCCTTTGAAAGGTAGATTTTACAAAAAAGTACGGATTTTTTTTCACCGTGGTCCACGGTGACACCCCCCTGGTGCGTGGCGCCCGGGGCGTACCGCCCCGTCCGCCCCCCCCTTACGCCGCCACTGTTTCGGAGAAACTTATAGGCTGTTTTCGAAACTTTCATAAGCGTCGGGACGTAAATAAGGTGAATAACGCGATAAATTTTATCGTGTATTTTTATTGTCGGTCGAGTGTCTGGACTTTCGACCCAAAAGCCGTGGGGTGGAGTTCTGACAATACATACATACATATTTTAATATAAGTAAATAAATAATAAACTTTATATAGGCAATGTTAGAATAAGTTACAAGATGTTCATCATCTTCCTGCCCTTTTCCCACTTACGTGGGGTCGGCACAACATGTATTCTTCTTCCATTTCCCTCTATCAGCCGTCATCTCAACATTCACCCCTTTCTTACTCATGTCAACTTTCACACAATCCATCCATCTTTTCTTTAGTCATTTCTCATGGACGCCGGGTGCTGCGCCCGCGAGATGAGTTACAAGATGTTATTTTACTTATTCTACGGCCCACAGAAATAAATACCTTAAAACTAACATACATATATATTTTATAAATAAATCTACACTAAGTGTCACGTATTATCTGTACGCACTAACGGTGTGTCTCGCAGGCGTCCACGGAACCGCCTGATATAAAACACCTCGTTACTTATCTTTAAATAGAAAGTCTCGCTAGGCTCCTATTTTGTTTCGATACAAAAATGAAACCGTAAAAGTTTGAACAAGGCTGGTCTTCTTAAGCAACTACTTAGGAATCGGTAGAAACTTTAAGAGTGTCTTTTAGAATCTTTGCAACCTTTTTGTTTTTTATATTATAACTTTTTAAGCAAGATCTACCACGAGCACTTCAGACAAGACGACCTGGTCCATTCTTTATATATTTTGGAAGTTTTTTGTGCGTACAAATGTATGTAATTATGTGAGTATATTTGTAAGGTGTAGTCGCGTTTCGTGCGTCGTCATGTTTTAGTAAACAAGCTAGTTGGTTGCGATTCGGGTGTTTTACAAAATGACGAAAAAAATACCTACTCGGTTGGTAGCGGTTCGAGCGCTCAATATTTTTCATTGTTTTGAATAGAATGACAATAGAGCTACAAAACTTTTAGACATGTCCGTCCAATATCTATTCCTAAAGCTCGGTTTGTGGTTAGCCAGAAACCCTACCTGCCACGAGCAAGCACCGTCCACATTCAGCCACTGAAAATTGCAAAATATCTAGTACTCCTCCGTCAATCCACACCAAACAAGATTCTTTAGGAAGTTTAGGATGTTCACGCCAAAGCCACCCAACCAACCTCCGTCTACAGCCAAGCCCCACTAAGGCAGGCCAGGCAGGGCAAATCCGGGAGCAGCACCAGCGTAAACTCAATGAAAAACCGTGACGGTCTTCTATAAGTATTTGGTGCTGTTCCCGGGCTTGCTCCGCCCAGCCTGGCACAGCAAGGCCCGGCCCCAGACAGAGGGTGGCTGGGTTGCTTTAGCGTGAACATCCTGAAAAACTTTTTGGAATGGGTTGGTGGAGGGAAGAGTTGTATTAGATATTTTATACCAGTCTCTCACAAAACAGGTTTTTATAATACAATGTTTTTAATATTAATTATTCTGTATATTTATTTTACTATTTATAATATTGTTTGTGAGAGAAATAAATAAATGATTTGATTTTGAATGATTTGATTGTACAACATTCAACAACTGAATACAGGCGGCACCTGCTCACAGCAAATAAGGTCTCCGGCTCGGTGCCGGCTCCTTGGCCCGCGGAGGAAGCACCCGCCACGAGGTTGCCAATAAAGACAACGCCAAAAACACATGGCTTGACTAAAATTACACCGAAGATGATGGACTTGAAACCTAATTTTGATCTAATTTTGAATTTACGAGATACCTACTGGTATTTCAAAGACCATACTAGGTTTGGTTTCGTTAAATTATATAGATTATTTCAGTGTTTTTTAAATTTCTGTAGATTATAAAATTATATAGAACAAAAAAAATATTTAGGCATGTTTTTGGTATGTTTTCTCCTAAGAATGTGATATTTTTGTTTAATAAATGTGCTAAACACAAATTCATATTAGCCTGGCAGTGTAGCAAATATGACACGTAGAATTAGAAAAGTTATTTATTGACACACCTGGCAATGTACCTACCTAATGTGATACATTAAGTATCTCGAAAACGAATTAATTTGGAATTTTTTTTTCGCACATCTCTACTCTTTATTGACCCTAGAACCCAGCTCAAACAAAATTTATCAACATTTCCAAAATAAAATATCTTGCCAATTATAGGGTTATTAATCATAATACAATATTATTTTATCGATATAGTACATTGTTGTTCGTAGCTCTATGGCATTACTCATAATGCGTTTCAAAAGATCACGAACCGCTACCAACCGAGTAGGTATTTTTTTCATCGTTTTGTAAAACGCCCGAATCGCGACCAACTAGCTTGTTTACTAAAACATGACGACGCACGAAACGCGACTCTTTTTCAAGCTTAAACGGATGAATTGATTTGGATGAAATTCGGAATTATAGCTTACACCTTATATTATTACAATGGCTACAGTTTAACGTGACTTTTCCGACGAAGATATTGAAAGACATCCATGACGAATTTATGTTATGAGAGTCTGCAACATCTTTTTTATCAATAACTTTTTACTAGTAGGTAGTAGCACCGGGTGAAACAGCTAGTTATAAAATTAATTAATTAATAGTCTTGCAAATAAGCAGATACTAAATTCCCGGGAAGTTTCATAACTGTCTGAATCAACACTCCGCCCGTTGCAGCTCAAATTATTCATATTACTCGCTGGAGAGTTGCAAGTTTGAGCATAAAACTGTTATTCCTATTATTTATGTTCCTTTCGCATTGCAGTCTAGACGTTTCGGAATTTATCTGAACTCTGTAATTAAATGCAGCAAATGAGATGAGTAATTAATTTTGTAAACAATTAGTAGAGATGTTGGACGAGTGAAAAAGTGGCTTGCGATCCAAGTCATAGAATTGAATTTTGATTGTGGATCAGTGCGTGTAAGAAAATGTGTTTAACTTATAAAACAACTTTTAAATTGTATTGTGTAAGTAGTATTTTAAGGTGGATTCACGTTACACCGGGCCGGGCCCCGGCCGGGGCACGGTCAAACATTGTGGTATAGGTACTGTTTGTATGAAGTGATTCATGCCAGACCGGGCGCCGGGGCACGGCCGGGGCACGGCCGGGCCCCGGGTCAGACATGAATCACTTCATACAAAATGTATACGATAATGTTTGACCGTGCCCCGTGTTTTATAGGTAAGGCAGTACAAACAAACGCGGTACAAACCCATTTTTTTACTTTTTACTAATACGATTATTATAAATCTGAAAGTTTAGATGTTTGGATGTGGCACAGAAATAGATTATAGTTTGGGATAGCACATAGGCTACTTTTTATCCCGGAAAAATGTACGGTTCCTGTGGGATACAAAAATAGTAGTCCACGCGTGCGAAGCCGCAGGCGTTCGCTATTGGATAATAAGAGTAAGCGCTTGTTAAACTACCTCCGATTAAGGTCCCAAGTAAACTAATTGTCAAAGTAAGTGAGAAATACCGCACATAAAGCTTTGAACATAAAGCGTTATATCTTGCTTAGACGTTCTTGATTGATCGTTGAAGTTAAGCACGTTTTGTGCTGGCACTATTTGGGTGGGTGACCGCAAGTGGTACTACCGCTGAGCGTTTCCGTGCTTCGGAGGGCACGTTAAATTGTCTGTCCCGTTTCTTAAGTCGTTAAGACATGACAGATGCCTTTAGGCGGCCTAAAAACTCCGTCACCAGAGTTGGCCACTTGCTCATACGAACTTACTTACTTTTTTAGCTTCTATGAGTTAGTTACTTTTACTTGCTGAGAGTTTTATTATGAAGTAATCAAAGTACTAAGGTACTAAGTAATAAAGGTACTTAATGGTGAAACAAGCCTAAGAAGTTAACGTTTAGTATTCAAAATGAGCACGCCCGCGTTTTATAGCACCTTGGGCATGCTTGAATAGTCCCTGAGTCTTACTCAGGGACTATTCTCAAAGTCACGTAATCAGAGCTGGAAACTCTGACTCTGGAACTATGTTGCTCGTTTTAAAAAGTTTTTAACCGACTTCAAAAGAAGATGATTCTCAATTCGTTGGATTTTTTTTTTATTGTTTTTGCTATCAGTCTATTGTTGGACTACTGCATTATTCTATTTATGATTCTTAGAACGTTCTTCAATGGTTTTATTGCGAATCACAGTCTCTCATTGCCTGGCTACTTTCGTCCGAGCTCATTGTAATGCAATTATAATTTTATCTATCGTATTTTTATATGTCGTATTGCTCATTATACGGACTAAAAACATATCAAAATTGAAGGAAAAATGACATTTTTTCCTTCAATTTTAGTCCGTATAATGAGCAATCCGACTTATATGTAGCCCCTGAAAAAAAAGGTAATACTCGTAAATAGATGAATGACTAGATACTATCTATCTATATCAGCCCACATCCACCCACTGCTGGGTATAGGCACCGAGTAACTCATTACAAACAGTATTCATTTCTCTGTGGTATAGGCCTCCGCGTTATCTCGCCACTTTCTCCGGTCCTGCGCCAGTCGCATCCACTGCTTGCCACAAACTCGTGCAAGGTCATCAGACCATCTGTGGTCTGCCAACGGATTTGCGGCCTTCACTAGGACTAGTGTTCCTAAAAACTGCGTTTCCTTACTTTAGAGGAACGATAAGCTATTGTTTCTGGCCTTATTCAAAAGTTTATGTCATGACCATGAGTCTTTGCCGGAAAACTCCTAAAAATTTTGATATTCCTCGTGTAAAAATCTATAAACAACATTTCGCAGTTGAGCATCTAAATAAAAATCTCAAACTTTATACTCCACATTAAAGTTATTCCATGAAAAATTCTTCTTACATAACTCTGAGAGCAACTAGTCCATCACAGTTTGTAATTTCTGAGCTCAAACAAACTTAAATCAGACAGGATTACCTAGAAAGAACTTAGTAATAAAACTTAAAGAACTCCATTGCGGTGTTGTGCAATAAGAAATCGAAGAAAAATAGAGAAACTGCGATAGAAAAGTTCTATTACACTTGACGCTCCTATTTATAAACTAAGCTTTCGTGGTCAATACGTATGGGGCTGATTAAGCCGTGGGTTTCCTCACTATGTTTTCCTTCACCGTTTAGAGCGCTTATAAATTTTTCGAAATGAAAAATCCATTGATGCATGGCCTGGATTCAAACGAGACCTTCAGATCGAAAGTCTTTCCTGTGGATATGGCAGGTTAAGCTGAGAGGATGGTTTAGGTGCTGGGCAAGCCTACTCTAAAACATCGTCCCAGGCACTAGGTACAGTGTCCTGTTAAGTGTAGGCAAAGATTGCCTACTGACACTGTATAAATCATCTAGTAATAGAAGCATTCGTGGTTTATCGTTTATGAAGTGCTCGTGGCGTAGCTTTCATATGCATTCTTGATTGATCGTTGAAGTTAAGCAGTGTTGTGCGCGGTCACAATTTGGATGGGTGACCGCAAGTGGTGTTACGCCCTTCTAAAGTTGAGGCACTATCCCACTTGCCTAAATGTGCAGCTCTTATTAACCGACTTCAAAAAAGGAGGAGGTTCTCAATTCGTCTGAATCTTTTTTATGTATGTTCACCGAGTACTCGAAGATGCCTGGATATATTTGAAAAATTATTTTTTTGTTTGAAAGGGTGCGATTGGTGCTACAAAAATTAAGTGAGGATCTGTCGAGGATCTTCGGAGTTATGATCAGAAATGAACCTCAAAAGTGCAAAAAATTGCTCAGCTTGAACATTGAATTGAAGTTGGTTTTTATTTAGCCACTTGTGTAACGCAACGCGCTCGGCGCTCTGTTGTAAAGTTGCACTTTATAAATAACGTAAGTTTGCAGCTGTTTATTTGTTCAAATACGTTTCCTTTACCGCTATCTACGTTACGTGTTTTACAAAACGAAGAGTTAAGAAAATAAGTTTAAAAGATAGTACTTAGTCTTTTCTCACCTAGGTAAGTCTTTTTGAATTTTTCAGGAGATCCATGCATTTTCGCTAAATGTCCTGGAGATTTAGCTTTCTTATGCCCGAATACACAAACGCCACTTAAATATTTAAGACGTACTTATCTATTGAATACTAACTTATCTATTTGAGACGTTCTTACTCTTCAGAATCGTATACAAAAATGACAGTTAATGTCAATGACAAGCATAGATAACAAACACCACTTAAACTAAGTAGTGTTTCAATATTCAGGTGTCCCCAGTAGGCAAACTGTTAGCGGCCGACTCAGTAAAGCCACTGTCACTGCCACTGCCACTGCCACTGCTCGCGTGTGTACTTTGTGCTACCACGGAAGACCAGCGCTATGGTAGACTGTCTACTGTAGCTTATGCTGAGTGGAGGCCTTTTTGTTAACTTAGCTTAATATAAATGTGTTCCTACCTTATAACTTGTGTGTTTAACAGTTAACAAATAAAGTTATTTGATTTGATTTGATTTGAAGTGCTCTTACTGCAAACTGCGTAAAGTGAGCGCAAAACTAGCAAACTGTTGACACTCCATTTCAAATATAAGGGCGTACTAAACCGATACGCTGCAAACTCAGTCGGCCGCTAACAGTTTGCCTACTGGGGACACAGCCTAAGTCATACATTTCTATTGATCTGTAGAAAGTATGTCGCTGAAAACTACTCTCGTTTGAAATCTCGTACGGATCCGTCACCAGTCAGCTGTCCTATTATTGTGCACTCAAGTGTGCATGCCGCGAGTGAAATCAACAAAAATGCGCATTCGAGCAGTGTTGCTAACTTAGCGAGATAGGTGCCAGATCTTGCATTTTTAATTGAGTACGTTTTACTAAGTACCTAAGTAAGTTCGTATGAGTAAGTGGCCAACTCTGGTGACGGAGTTTTTAGGCTGCCTAAAGGCCTCCGTCATATTTACTGCCACTAAAACAATCTTCTAGTTAATTAAAACGTTTTTATTAAGTCCATTTCTTGTTTGTCTGTCTGTCTGGGTGGAATCTTGCGACTCAAATTTCGAGCACTTCCTGAATAGCTATCTGGCTGAAGCTTTCAGGGTAGCTCACAACTTGATGACATCATCATTATTGGCCTTTACACATCTCTTGCAGATGATTTAGGTGGCGTCAGTCAAGTTACAGAACATTTCATGGCAATGCATTACAAAAAAAAAACGTTTTTTTAGATTAATTTTTAATCCAAATTATTTTTTTATAAGGTTTTAACTAATTTTAAACTATGAAAATTACAATTAAACAAGTTAAAACATTATTAAAAAAATAATTTTAATTTTCGGTGAAAAAGAAAAAAACCATTTTCAATCAAGTATGTTTTGTGAATTTAAAATTAACACTAGTGTGTTTTTGTCTTCTCTACTCGTATTTTAGCACCAGTATATTTTTGTATCAAGCAATAAATATCGCATTTTGTCGCCTTTATCACTCACCCAAGTTGGCAGCACAGCCAAGCACCTTTGTATTACTACCTGCTGCAGTGTGCAATGAAGTGTGTGTTGCTCCACGACTGAAATTGCGATTTTCAGTGTGATCAAACAACACTGACAAAATAATAATTCGTGTTGGCGCAAGCTTGCCGAGTGAACGCCAATGCCAACGTGTGGACAGCACATTTGTCCTTCCTTCCCATCACTCGTTTTTCCTGATGATGAAATCTCAGGCAAAAAATTACTTTAAAATCCGTACCTTCGTACCCATATTATAAATGTGAAAGTGTGTTTATTTGCCCTGCTTTCACGTCAAAACAGAGCGACGGATTGACGTGTTTTTTTTTGTGGAGATAGTTGGAAGGCTGGAGAGTAACATAGGCTACTTTTTATCCGGATGCCACGCGAGCGAAGCCGCAAGCAACAGCTAGTTAGTCTATAAATAATATCTTATTTTTTTCCAAAACTATAGGTACCTACTATTCTGTCTTCACCAAAATTAAGGTCTACTAAGTTTGAACTTCAATGTAAAGTGCTTGAGCTGTCAGAAGCAGTACAAACATTTACAAAGCCTACTTGTAACATGTTTGGTATATCTTTAGAAGTCTATTTGACCGACCTCAAAAAGAGGAGGTTCTCAATTCATCGGAATCTTTTTTATTTTCATTTTATGTATGTTCAACGATTATTCGAAGACACCTAAACCGATATGGAAAATTCTTTTTGTTTAAAAGGGTATGCTTTTTGATTGGTGCCACAAAAATTTGGCGAGGATCTGTCAAGGATCTTCGGAGATAAGAATAGAAATGCACCTCGAGAGTGCAGAAAATTGCTCAACATTACTCTTGTTCTAGGAAATTAACAAATAATTTACATTACCTAGTAGTGATTGCTGCTAGTTTTTAGATTTTTAGAGAGTGGGCACACGACGTTTTCTAAATCAATTAAATAAATAAAAGTATTTTTATTTGTACACTTGCAACACTAGAGGTAAAATCGTATTTTTGGTGTTGTGGCTAAATTGTGGCCCTTCCTGTTAGAAAGATTGATACTATAGTCGTATTGCTCATTATACGGACTAAAAATATATGAAAAATGACATTTTTTCCTTAAATTTTAGTCCGATTTTAGTCCGTATAATGAGCAATAGGTACGACTATAGCGGCTGTGATTCTCTGAATGTAAAATAATAAAAGTTTCCAAAGTTGCCACTCATGTATTTTCCATACTAATATTATAAAGGCGAAAGTACTAGTATGTGTGTGTGTGTGTGTGTGTGAATGTTTGTTCCCACGTATCTCCATAACTACTAGACCGATTTTGATGAAATTCGAAATGTACAGTCAGCATCATCTATCGGTATCCCCCTATTGATTTTAACAAGGACCCTTTTCATTTCAACTTTGGATTTCAGTCGGATTTGCTAGTATAGGAACTCGAGCGAAATTAGATATCCATAAGTATACTAGCAAATCCGACTGAAATCCAAAGTTGAAATGAAAAGGGTCCTTGTTAAAATCGATAGGGGGATACCGATTGATGACGCTGACTGTACATAGTTTAGGTTCTGAAATAACACATAGGCTACTTTTTATCACGGATAAATGCATGGTTCCCGTGGGATAAAAAAAAGTAGTCCGCGCGGGCGAAACCGTGGGCGTTCACTAGTTTTCAATACAGATACAAACGCGCTGCAAAAAACGCAGTGTGCCACTCCCTTAAAATATTTTGAGCTCAAAAAGCTTCTACCAGCCTCCATATTTCAAACGACGCGAAGAAAAGCCATTGTCTACCTTTTACCCCGAGAGCACAATTTTTCGAACCATATCACACAAACTACTACCAAACCACCATCATACATTTTCACTTCTCATCTCCTTATTTCAACGGTTTACAGTTCAATTTTGTTTGTATTGTGAAGTTGTAAGTTGGTTTTTGAGAGCAGGTGATCTGTTTCTAACATACACAATGGGTCGTGTTTGTGTATGGATTGGGGTCGATAATTTACACGCCAATGGTTTAATGTAGACGTTTTATGAATTTATTAATTTTGTATGTGTGAGGATTTTCTTGATAATCCACTTATGAATTTTTCTTCACGTGGTTTTTTTAATTAGCCTTTAGCCTTGTAAGAAAATAGACTGAAAAATTATCTGAAGACACAAATAAATAATTCTAATAATTTTCATTAAAAAATTCATACTACACGGAATATTCAAATCTGACTAGCATTTTCCACTGGTACCTAGTACTCACTACCCCTTACCCTCTTAAGGACACCTTAACCCCCTTAAGGAGCAAAACGTACTTAAGGTCCAACATGCTAATGAACTCTAATCCTTATAGACACAAGTTTTCACCTGTCCTCAACGAATGCAAAGTGTTAATTTTGTAACAATTTTGAAGTGTACTAAGTGCTTGTAACTTATTTAGGTATTATATAGGTCCATTCTGACTATTAGTGACATACAGTCAGTTAGTAAAATTTTTTATCAGTTTAATATTTTTAGGCACCAGAAAAACACCTCAGTGGCGCTATGGACGAAGGCCTGCCTGAAACACTGAAGGTTGCGGGTTCGATTCTCGCCGCGAGGCAAAATGTTTGTATGATATGCAAAAGTTTGTATATGATGTAAATAGTTTGTAATTAATGTAGATAGGTTCTGGAATAACACATTTATTTGTATCCCGGAATATTGTATGGTTCCCGTGGAATAAAAAAAGGGGTCCACGTTGGTGAAGACACGGGCGTTCACTAGTATCAAAATATTTTTGATATACTTGGAAATTTTTGTCTAAGTTCATATTTTTTACCTTTGCTTTTGCTAGCGGTCATTCTACTTACGCTGATGACTGTACCTTACATTACCAGGAATAGGTCTCTTTCGTCCCATAAATGGGCCACAAAGGATAAACCTAGACCTAAAGCTAGAACCTACAATGTTAAAGTAAGTAAGTTCGTATGAACAAGTGGCTAACTCTGCTGACGGAGTTTTTAGGTCGCCTAAAGGCCTCCATCATGGCTTAACGACTTAAAAGCCGGGACCGACAATTCAACGTGCCCTCCGAAGCACGGAAGCGTCACTTGCGGTCACCCACCCAAATTGTGATCGCGCACATCGCTGCTTAACTTCAACGATCAATCAAGAACGTCTAAGCAAGCTACGCCACGAGCGCTTCACCTACAACGTTGAAAGGAGTGAAAAATATATTTTTATGGAGTTCGTGCAGTCAAGTAGAAGTCAAGAATTCAAATTAATTTATTCAATAAGATCACTACCACTTTGAAACGTTTTAAGAGCTAGGTGATTCTACTCCTCTTCCTTCGCTACCAAGACCGTGAAGAACCAGGACAACAAACACGGTTTGTTTGTAACTTTCTTTACGGTGCACCAAAACTTAGTCTTTATTAGAAATCAACAACACTCCTCGACATGGCTACTTGTGTAAAGCAAACGCGGCTTTAATCTAACCACGATTTGAGAGTAAATAAACGATTCCCCTCTTATATCTTTAGAAATACTTAAACCTTATTTATAATACCCCATAAACCGGAAATGAAACCAACAATATCGTTATCAGCATCCTGTAAAATAAACGTTAAGAAGTGGCGTTAATAAGGCGTTGGAGGAAGCCTTCAGGCTTTCATTTCCGGTGAGTCGAGCCTTCCGTAGCGTCGTAGAGGAATGTGTGCTACGGACCTACGAAGTTTGCTACGAAAATATCAATAAAAATCTGAATGTTTATCATAAATAGCAATTTACTGTTTTAAAATTTTAAAAAAGCAAAATGGCGGATATTATCTCAGAATACATAAAAAAACTTAGGCCTTTACATCTTTACTCGATGATTTATACAGTGTCAGGAGGCAATCTTTGCCTACACTTAACGGAACACTGTAGTGCCTGGGACATTGCTGAGATCGAGTAGGCTTGCCCAGCACCTAAACCATCCTCTCAGCTTAACCGGTCATATCCATCCACAGGAAAGACATGCTTAACACGTTCGGTGCGGGACCGTATTTACAAGACTTTCAGACAGTGCGATACAGGACATTTATGGTAGGTACGAGAGTTACTCCTGGTGCGGTACATGACATATATGTCCTGTATTATGTTTTTTTTAAATGCCTGTAATTTAATGAATTTCGTAATTTAATGTTGTTTTTTTAATTATTTGGGTAGATTATAACCTTATCTAACAAATGGTAAGCCAGGACGGGGATCTGGTGAATACTTTAGAAGCTATACCTAAAACTAAATACCCACCAAAATTGTCCTGTACCGCACTGAAAATAGGGTCAAAACGTTTGTCCTTTACACAAGTTTAGTGATGTTCTAACCGTATTTTGAACAATCGATATCGATAAGGAGCATTTATTTCTTTGAATATGAACAAAACTTCATTTACTTAAATTACAAGCTAAGTTAAACACCCCGGCATGGATTTATGGTCCTGGTGGAAGTATATACAGGACTCATTTTTGGTGCATCCTTGGTCAATTTTGTTCGGTGCAGACCTCCACCGCATACTTACAAATTTTTAATTTATAAAAACTTTGTCCGTACAATTACAAACAAAACAAAAAAGGAATCAGTCAAATCAGTCAAGCCTTTCTCAAGTAATGCGGGAACATACATGCGGCAATTGATTTTTTAATAACTGGGTTAGGATGTTGATGATTTTCAATCCTCAATTAAATTACGACCATCGATAACATTTTATGAGATCGCTTAATTTTGGCGTTAATGTAATAATCGACAAATGACGTGCTAATAAGATAGGGATTGCTCCGCACTACTGTAAAAATCAGCGCGACACCGGGTCTGCGGATACAGGACATATATGTATGGTACCGCACAGAATTACGAAAATTGCTTTTAAGTGCGTACTACCCATATGTGTCCTGTACAATTTTATGGCAAATTTTGCTTATATTTTTAATAAGCTACAGAAAAGTATACTTGACTCTTTTTTATATAAAGGATTTCGTATAGAAATAGCCCCCGCACCAGCGGTAAAACTACAATTCTACCTTCCGCACCAGAAGAAAGTCGCGTACAACCCATATATGTCCTGTACCGCACTGAACGTGTTAATACGTGCGGGGCTGACTAAACCGCGGGTTTCCTCACTATGTTTTCCTTTACCGCTTAGAGCATATAATTTTTTCAAAACGCAAAATACATTGATACACGACCAGATTTCGAACTCACGACCTTTGGATTGAAAGTAGAGGTACTAACTAACTCGGCCAACACGGCTTTCAATCACATTATTTAATTTATATGCGAAAATACATACCTACAATGCTTGAAAACAGTTTTATACCGCAGTCGAGATTTTTTTTTCAACTGCTTCTTGTAAGAATCTAAAACCATTTTATCCATTTCGTTATCGTATATTCGTCCATATTCTAGTCCTAACTGCAGTCCCGACGTAACATAAAATTTAATGACAGGGTCTCTATGACGCTGAGTCACTATTTCCTATGAAGCTAAAAGTAACAGATTATGTATTATCTTCTCAAGTTTTAAGTCATTCTTGGAAGTTTAGAGGGATAGTCAGAAGCTTGACCAAAAATATAATCCTATACCCTGTCCATCCTACTAATATTATAAAGGCGAAAGTCCGTGTGTGTGTTTGAATGTTTGTTACAACGTATATATAACTCCTAAGCCGATTTTGATGAAATTTGCAATGTAGATAGTTTAGGTTCTGGAATAACACATAGGCTACTTTTTATCCCGGAAAAATGTATAGTTCCCGTGGGATAAAAAATAGTAGTCCAGTCGGGTAAAGCCGCGGGCGTTCGCTAGTAAATAAATAAGCCTTTTATTTGGACCTTTTAGACTTTACTAATATCTGCCTCAGTAGCCTATGTGCCTTTTCGGACAAAGGTCTTCTCCAATTGTGACCAAAATCAAATGTGGCAAAAATTTGCTAGATTCAATTCAATAATCCCAGACTGGGAATTGAATCCATCATTGGACCGAAAGCCGAGGCACTAATCCACTCGGCAGACGCGGTATATAGAGACGTTAGTTTTATGCCGTCCCTAGCATAAGTCTAGCCGTTATCATAAAATGTAATGACAGGGCATCCGTATTACGACATGACACTCACAATGCAGAAAAAATAGAGGTATCATGGTAGGTGTGGCGCTAATACCGCTATTTTATGCATGATATTATTATTTTAATTTTGATTCAAGTTTGGTATGCATCTAAGTTGGGATTTAAGATGGTACGGTTTCCGTATTTGTCAAGGCAAATCAATCAAAAAACAAACAAAGAATAGGATCACGACTGTATCCCCTTCTTCTTCTTCTTCTTCCTACCCTTATCCCACTACGTGAGGTCGGCACAACATAATATTCCTTTTCCACTCTTTTCTATCGATCGTCATCTTAGCACTCATTTCTTTCTTACTCATGTCATTCCTCACAAAATCCATCCATAATTTCTTTGCTCTCCCTATATCCATCTACCTTCATACCTAAAACTCTTCTCGTAACGTGACAATCTTCCCCTTATGCAGGGCAAATAAAACAAGACAAAACTCTATAAGTCTGCAGACTTAACAAGGTCACTAGAGCTGAATGACAATATGAAATGAACTATAATGCCGTCTCTTTTCATTCTCAGTCAATGAAAGGAGATGGCAATAGTTCAATTCCTTTAATGCGATTCTGCAATAGCGACCTTTTTAAGCCCGCTGTTTCGTGAAAAACTCTGTCACATCTTCTTGCCCTTATCCCACTAGGTGGGGTCGGCACAACATGTTCTCTTCCATTCCCTCCTATCACTCGTCATCTCAGTAGTCACTCCTTTCACACGCATGTCCTCTGTGAAAAACTCTGTCACATAGCGGTCGTATATTCTGTAGAGACACATCAGTGCAGGAAATACGACCAGCTCGGCCCACTGAACGTAATGGCCGAACGCCGTCCGCGATCGCTCCGATCATTTCAATATATTTAGGGAAAACCGATATTTGACCAAGTAATGCTGAGTTGGCTCGATCTTCAATTTTCGATCTGTAGGATGGCTATAATCGTATGTTTTTTGTACCAGATTTTTTTAACAAAAATTTACAATTTAAATCTTCCTTGAAAACATTGCAAGGTGAGGTGATTACAGGTGGAGGAAAGCCACGACTGAATGGTGGCCGAGGATAGGACAAAATAGTGTCGGGCGACCGGTGGCGAGGTGGGTCGACGACGTAGTTCACGTCGCGGGGCGTCAGTGGATCCGACTAGCACAGGACCGTGGTGGATGCCACAAAATCTGGAAGACCGATAACCAGCAGCGGCTGAAATCGAGCAGTGGATGATAATGTTTACGAAGCAAACACAATGAGAAAACAGGTTTAAATTCTAATGGTCATGTAAACCACTGTAATGCATAATGTTTGAACATGCCTCTGAATCTCCTCTGCAAAAGTTCTTCAAAGAAAACCTGAGTGGTTATTTCCCTTCAAAACATCTTTAACGAATGCCTTATGTGTTGGAGTGTCTACCGCGCCTTGAGGATATAGTCTTCATCCTCTTTTATGCATCATTGGCCGCCATTTGGAAAATTAAAACAGATAAATTCCATAAAAGCCAAAATAAATATTTATGACTAGGTGCTGCCCGCGGCTTCGCTCGCGTGGTACTCGGATAAAAAGTAGCTATGCTACTCTCCTTCCGGCTATCTCCACACAAAAAATCACGTCAATCCGTCGCTCTGTTTTGACGTGAAAGCAGGACAAATAAACAAACAAATAAACACACTTTCAAATTTATAATATGGGTACGAATTTTTGAAATAGTTTTTTGGTGTTCGATGTATTTATTTTTTTCGTCCTAATTTTTAACTTACTTTTCGAACATAATCAGATAAAGCTAACTTAATATCGATACCCATTTACACCCTCATGGGTCGAACAGGTTTTTTTTTTACCTGCTGTATAACTTCAAGCTTACTGTATAACTTTATAGGAAAACATCGTGAGGAAACCCGCGGCTTAGCCAGCCCCACACGTATTGACCATGTCTTTCCTGTGGATAAGGCCGGTTAAGCTGAGAGGATGGTGTATGTGCTGGGCAAGCCTACTCCATCTCAACAATGTCCCAGGCACTACAGTGTCCCGATGAGTGTAGGCAAAGATTGGCTCCTGACACTGTATAAATCATCTAGTAAAGATGTAAAGGCCTAAGTTTTAGTTTATAACTTCAAGCCTACTCCGTCTCAACAATGTCCCAGGCACACAGTGTCCCGATGAGTGTAGGCAAAGAATTTTTATAACTTCATGTTTCCTCTTGTATTTGAATTTCTACCAAGGTGATCGAAGGAATTTCTCATTATCGGTGCAAAACATTGTCGAAGAACCTCAAATACCTCATTTCGGTCCGCCCGTAATTTCAATATAGGTAGCCCAGCCGTTGGCTTCAGCGCTACCTAAATAATTGGTATTTGTCAATATTTTGAGCAATTTGGTATTACAAGTTATTTGAGAAAATTGTGGATAGTCTTGAGGTTGGAATAACTTTGTGGTAGGTATTTTGAGAATATTCTGAATTGTTATCAACATTATAATCATGCTGTATCCACCCTCTATTAGGAATCCGTACCCATATTATAAATGTGAAAGTGTGTTTATTTGTCCTGCTTTCACGTTAAAACAGAGCGACGGATTGACGTGATTTTTTGTGTGGAGATAGTTGGAGGGCTGGAGAGTAACATAGGCTACTTTTTATGCGGGTACCACGCGAGCGAAGCCGCGGGCAGCAGCTAGTAGGTCGTAATGCACAGAATCTGCAAATATTTTTCTTGGGTCTGGGTGTTTTTCTATGTGTGTATTAAGAAAATAAGTAAAATCAGTCATATAGTTCCCTTAGCACAAGCTCTGCTTACTTTGGGGCTAGATGATATTGTGTGAAATATCATGCATTATTAAAAAAAAGTACCTATCGCCCACAAAAATAGTACTTACCTATCTATCGGCCTCCATGTTTAAAATCTAAACTCGTAAGCCAAATTACATTGAATAGGTATTTTGATGTACGGAACTCAGAAACGAATTTTTAATCATTTTTCCCGCAAACCCACATTAACATTCCGAGCGCTCTCGTTTCATTATCGCGACATCTTTTACAATTCACAGCTCAAAAGGGGTAGTTCAAATAGAAAAACAGAACCATACAATCTCTGGATTAAAATACTGTCTAGGTAAATTATAATGAATAAACTATAAAATATGTATGTTATGTTATTTTTTTATTTTTGTTCATTCTGTGGCATCTTATAATAGCAAAACACATAGGCTTAAGACCATTGTAAAATAATTTATTTTTTTATTTTAGTGATTTTGTGTTGGGTGGTCTGATAGGTGGCGAACGAGGTGTGTTAGGATCGTAGCAAGTGGAAATCCATGGTCTCTACCTACCCCTGTGGGAAAAAGGCGTGATTTTATGTATGTATGGTCTGATAGGTCCCTAAGAATTTAGGCTACAATGTCGCAATTAAAGGAGACTGAGCAAAAGGGGTCCATGAACCAAAAGCGATACTGATATGGTATTTCTGTGGGGATACCGCAACTATACTTTTGTGTAAAGTGGCATCCAGATCTGACCCGGCAGTTTTGATAAATATCATATTTTTGAATACTTATTATTTTTATTCTACATTTTGATGTTACAAACGTTTTGACGTGTTTTTCTGACTGTATAATACTTAATTATGATTCTGAACCCTATTCTTTGTAAATATCGATTTGATCTGATTGACTTGTATGTTGACATCCAGTAGCCGAACGTTCACTCACCCAAAGAGGAGACAAAAAGTGGGGGTTGTAAAAAACCAACACCCCCGTTATTTGCATAAATCCTTTGTCAGAATCTGTCCGTACGTTTGCTAAACTGTTTTTAGTGAAAGAAGTGTAAAATTTGGTCGTTTTTAATTTGGTAATGTCATGACATACGTGTCCCTTTTAAATCTGGGTTGTTTAATTATTTAAATCGCATACAATTTAACCCTGTTGTTTATATTTATCTGTTGAATTATAAATCACTAGTGGATGCCCGCGTCTTCGCCCGCGTGGAATACTACCTTTTTTATCCCACGGGAAACATGCATTTTTTCGGGATAAAAATTAGCATATCTCCACCTCTCCAACTATCTCCGCACAAAAAAACACTCGTCTCTCTGTTTGACGTGAAAGCAGGACAAACAAACAAACACACTTTCATATTATTTATATCGATATGGATGGATGGGTATGGATTTAAAAGTACATTAGAACGCCATTCTTCACTTACTTACTATTTTAAAATAACAACTTAACACATTCACAAGCCTACTGCCATTTTTTCTACTTTTTAAGGAAAATCATGTTGAAAATTGCCAACATTGTTTTCCTTGTGAGCACACTGTTTTGGACAACAAAATACTGAAATAAAAATGGTTTCCGCATCGGTGAATACAAAACACATACATTTACATTACAATTCAAACGAAAACCCTAAAGTTTAGAACTTTATAACCGTAGTAACCGCCTAATCCCGCCATTAAATAAATAATAGTCCATAGAAATGAATCTGAACAATTAAAATCCGTACCCATATTATAAATGTGAAAGTATGTTTATTTGTTTGTTTATTTGTCCTGCTTTCACGTCAAAACAGAAAGGCGGATTGACGTGATTTTTTGTGTGGAAATAGTTGGAGGGCTGGAGAGTAACACAAGCTACTTTTATCCGGGTACAACGCGAGCGAAGCTGCGGGCAGCAGCTAGTTAAATAATAATTGTAAGACGCAAATGAAAGCAAAACCTCAACCGACATAATGTGGCAGTTTTAAGACCTTAGCCGCTTTCGACTATTAAACGTTTTTAAGAGTTTCCTTTCAAGATTTTTCTTTATTATACAGCCAAGATAAAACTCATAAAGAAAGTAGAAGGATTAAAGTTGAGGTAACGACTTCACGTAAGGGTTGACCCATATCACAGAATAGGTACAGAAGGAGCACTGCGCACTTTAGGTTCAAAGCAACAAGTACATTTGTGGGCCCGCCCGGGCAGGCCTTGGCAGGTAGAGTTCCCACTTGCCGCTTAAGCGAACTGAATTGCACTTTCATGGGTCGCAGCAAAAGTCACTATTTAAATAAATGTTTTCGCGAATTCAGGTCTCTGTATCTGTTTATTCTATGTCCATATGAGAAAGAGGCATAATTTTATTATTTTAACATAAAATTATGTCTTGAAAATGAAAAATTTTACATTTTCAAGTAAATACCTAAATGAGGTTTAACACTATAACAAATAAAAAAATTATGTAGGTAGTCTAGTCTGCTATATTTCACAAGAGTTTCAGTAGTTTCATTTCTACAAGCATTTTTTTCTTTATTTGTTTATGATCAAGCCATAATCTCTTTTCCGTGAAAGTTTCTACATACTCCACAAGAGGGAGAACTTTTATCAAAGTTTTATTTTGTTCATAAAAATGGTCCGTTTCAATAGAAGCTTTTTGAGAGGTATCAGAGTATTAGGTAGAGTAATACACAAATTTTTTAGAGTTCCGTACCTTGATAGAAAAAACCCTCATTCGTACCTATACACTTTTACTTTAATTATAGAACGATAAAGTTTGTGGTAGAAGAGATTTGTGGTAGAAGAGATTTCGAGTTTCTGTCTAGTGACAAAATAGATAAGCAAAAAAAAAATTGGGTGGGGAGCCAATTTTTTTTAGCTTATCTATTTTGTCACTAAGGTCAAAGGGTCAAAGGTCTCTCCCAAAATTCTCCACTGATCCCTGTCTTTGGCAATCTTCCATCATTATTTCTCAAACCCATCAAAATCATCCCGCCAACGCCTTTGGTTGGTGGGAATCGAACACACGACCTACATCGTATAAGGCTACTACCATCTAAGCTGAGAGGCAAGTTAGAGCCAAGAAAATTACAGATTTTTACCTATTAACATCCAATTTTTGCTCCAAAATATCTCCTTAATATTCCGTGCACCCATGTTCACAAAATTAGCATATAGAGTGCAGCTTGGGGTGAAAATGAGGTGTCAAAACTACCTCCTAGATTCGCATTTCGTAGGTAAAATCAAGACGTGGTTATTCCAGAAGTGTTTATAAAGACAGACTGTGCAAACTGTTTACTATATTCAAGGAAAATTAAATTTTGACGGCTTTATCACCTCCACTATAAAAACATCGTGAGGAAACCCGCGGCTTAGTCAGCCCCACACGTATTGACCATGTCTTTCCTGTGGATTTGGCCGGTTAAGCTGATAGGATGGTTTAGGTGTTGGGTAAGCCTATTCCATTTCAATATTGTCCCAGGCACTACAATGCCCCGTTAAGAATAGGCGAAAATTGCCTCCTGACACTTTATAAATCCGTACCCAATATTATAAATGTGAAAGTGTGTTTATTTGTTTGTTTATTTATCCTGCTTTCAATTCAAAACAGAGCGACAGATTGATGTGATTTTTTTGTGTGGAGATAGTTGGAGGGCTGGAGAGTAACATAGGCTACTTTTTATCCGGGTACCACGCGAGCAAAGCCGCGGGCAGCAGCTAGTCATCTATAAAGATGTAAAGGCCCGCCATGAAAACAACAGCAAAACCGCAGTAGTTTCGTCATGTTCGTAGAACAACAAGCAAAACAGAAGCAAAAATTCCTTCCATCATATAGATTTGATTATGATTGATACCCCATTCGCGTGATTTCGTTCTCCTCGGAACCCAGTAACACTTTCGCGCTCCGCTATTTTGCTGCAATGTTGCGTTTTTACGCGTATCTGTGGTAATGAACAAGTTTATAAAGCAAAACTTATTTTGTATTGAAAAATGTAGTTCTACAATTTTTTTGTTCATGGACTCTGTAATATTTATTTCTCTGTCTCTGAAAGTGACGTCATTTGCTCCGATTGCTCTAATGCACTAATATGCGTGAGGTTTCGCTACACGTATTACGTCCGTGCGTTTCCTTATTTCCCTATTGGGCGTTTTTCCACTTGACGGCACGGCACGGCAACGGCAACGGCAACGGCAACGGGTCGGTGGTGGGGATGCAAAAATGTATGGAAATCTCATAACGCCGTGCCGGTGCCGGCGCCGGTAAGTGGAAAGACGAGCTGTACATTTTCATACATTTTTGCGTCCGCGGTTGCCGTGCCATCGCCGTTGCCGTTGCGCCGTTGCCGTGCCGTGCCGTCTAGTGGAAAAACGCCCATTAGCTCGTTTTCGCGAACTGATAAGGGAATGGCTACTCTGCGTTTTCTGGAGCGCGTTTTTGAGCTGCGCGTTTGTATAAACACATGTGCCACTCCCTAGGTTACTGAATTATAAAAAGTAAAACAATATAATTTAATAAATCAGATTTTATTTACAAAAGACTCACAACAAATGCGTTTGATTTGAACAACACAGGTACATAGTATCTACATTCTTTTCAAAAAATTACATTACAATCAAAACCACTCGAACATTATAGTAGGGTTAATTGCCGTTTATGATGTAACTGTTTGCCACCGAAATAAAGTAGATCCAGACTGAAACAAAGAAATATTTTTGTTTCACTGTGTCTCATACTGAAACACTACTTAAATCTTTGAGACGTACTTATATATTTGAGACGTTCTTACTCTTCAGAATACAATACAAAAATGACAGTTAATGTCAATGATAAGCACCACTTAAACTAAGTAGCGTTTCAGTATTCGGTGTGTAAGTTCATCTAGCTCTTCAAAGTGAATGTAGTGGTCCCACTGAAAAAATGATATTTGAATTTTGAAAAAGTACTTGCAACGTACTTGCAGCTTTGTACTTAAACTGCGGAGTGCGACTTCTGTACCTATTCTGTGACAAGGCGTCAATACCGATTTACCTACTGAAAATTAAAAAAAGTTCAACTTCCATACTCGAGTGGGCTCCCAAAAAAGCTCCAGGGTGCTAGAAACTTCTAATTAGAGAAAAAAGTTGAATAATTCGGGCGTGTTCAAAGTTACGGCCTGTTAGAGAGTGTAAACTCCATAGAATAAATAGGTACCAACCTACTTTATTAGGATTTAAAAAATATTTGAAGTGTGTCAATTCATGAAAGCTACTTCTGACTGTTTTTGTATATTCGATTTTATCCCAAGTAAATCTGTTTTCATCTTTAAAGATTATTTCTTTTATACTCCTGCTTCATCAGGTTATGCGCCCAGTATATGTATATGTTTGTATGCGAACGTATATTTCGCTGCATTTTTTCAAAATTTTACGTAAAAGAAACAATCTCCCAAAAGCACCATCACCATGGCAACGTCCACGGGTTCTACGGGTTCTCTGGCCATAGAAAAACTAAAAGGCATCGAGAACTACAGTTCTTGGAAGTTCATGATGAAAATGGCATTAATTCATGATGAACTGTGGGAGTGCGTCGAACATGGTGAGTCCAAGGATATCAGTGAGGCAAAGAAGCAAAAAGCTCTTGCGAAGATCGCATTGGCGGTGATGCCGACTGCGATACCTCACATCAGGAATGCCACGACGGCAAAACAAGCCTGGTGCAACTTGGAAAAAGCGTATGAAGACAGAGGACTATGTCGTCGACTTGGGTTACTCAGAACTTTGTTTGGCACAAAGCTGAGTGAGAACCGGAATATGGAAACTTACGTCAACAAAATCATGGAAGTCTCACAGCAGCTAAGTGAGATAGGTGCAGCACTAGATGATGATTTCATAGCTGTTATCATGCTGAGTGGATTAACAGCAGATTATGATCCGTTGATCATGGCCATGGAGAACTCCAACATCAAGCTTTCCAGCGAGTTGGTTAAAGGGAAGTTGTTGCAGGAGAACCTTCGCAGAGATGAAAAGTCTGAGGGTGCCTCGGCTTTGGTTGCGCGCAAGCAGCCCCGATGTTTTAAGTGCAAGAAGGTGGGACACATTTTTAAGGATTGCCCTAAGCCTGGGAAGAAGAAGAATTCTAGTGCTGATACGGACACATCCAAGGTTCTACTAACTGCGCTATCGGCGAACATCAAGAAGGACTTATGGTACATTGATAGTGGTGCAACGGCTCATATGTGTGGTAACATTAGTGCGATGAGTGATTTTGTAAGTGGTAGAGCATTAGACGTGAATTTAGCGGACGGTAATAAGTTGTATACGGCCGGAAAAGGCACAGTAAAAGTGCAAATGATGAACAATGAGGTAAAGACAATAAGCAATGTGTATTATGTACCCAATTTAACGGCTAACTTATTATCTGTAAGCGCTATGGTTCAAAAAGGTTTCAATGTGGTGTTTAGCTCTAGCGGTTGTCAAATAACTGATAATGGAGTAGTAGTGGCTACTGGCACGCTACATGATGGAGTCTATGAGCTAGATATTGCCAAATTCACGCCTATTCAATGCAAGTTTGTAGATAAAGTAGATCTCTCTAGATTTACAGGTTCTGAGTGTGGACAATCAACCTCCACAATGAATGAGTCAAGTGTCAGTCACGATGTCGGTGAGACAGTGACTGTGATGGCTGCTGCTGCTGCGAAGGAAGCTACTGCTGCCACAGCTTGCTCACAAGAGGTTTGGCATCGTCGTTTAGCACATCTCAATCTACGAAGCATGAACTTGTTGAAAAAGGGTATGGTCAAAGGAATTTCATATGCAAATACTGATTTCGTACCATGTATTGCTTGTAGCGAGGGAAAGCAAACTCGAAAATCTTTTCCAAAAGAATCATTCAATAGAGCTGCAGATGTTTTAGAGTTGGTCCATACAGACTTATGTGGACCTATGCCCTGTACATCATTAGGCGGTTGTAGGTATTTTTTGACCTTGATTGATGATTTTTCAAGAAAGACATTTGTATACTTTCTTAGGAGAAAAGATGAAGTATTTGAGAAATTTAAAATCTGGAAGGCCCTGGTAGAAAACCAAACAAATAAAAAGGTTAAAGCGATTCGAAGTGACAACGGTGGTGAATACTTGTCTTCTAAGTTTCAGAGCTTCTTGCGGGACAATGGCATCCAACACCAGACTACAGTGCCATACTCACCCCAACAAAATGGAGTTGCGGAACGAGCGAATAGAAGCATTATGGAGAAAACACGCTGTATGCTTCAAGAAGCCGGCCTAGGTCAAGAGTATTGGGCAGAAGCTGCAAATACAGCTGTGTACCTTAAGAACAGGTCACCCACCACTGCAGTCAGAGGGTATACTCCAGAGGAAAGATGGAACAAGAAGAAGGTATCTGTTTCACATTTACGTATATTTGGCTGTGTTGCCTATGTCCATAATAGAAAGAGGACTAAGCTAGAACCAAAGGCGAAGCTACATATATTTGTAGGATATTGTGAAAATTCCAAAGGGTATAGGTTGATAGACCCTGAAAATCCGAGAGTGTGCATAAAGGCTCGAGATGTGACATTTTTAGAAGATAAATATTTTAAGAAAAATATTGTGTCACATGATGATATTCAAAATGTTATATTCACACCCTCTGTAAGTGAGAATATTACTCAACCTCCTGCAGAATCATCGACTGAAGAAATTTCCGTTGAGGAAAATTCTGATGGCACAATAAATGCGCGTAGACAGTCAGTCTTCAGTGAAACGGAGGAATTTGTTACTTCGGATGATTCGGCCGATCTTACTTACGTTCCAGGTAGATCAAGCATTGACTCAATGGACTCATGTCAGTCACTTGAAAATGCTCAATCAGAGTTCGCTGGGGTAGCAGAAATTGGTGAAAAGGACCTGCCTAGAACAGTGGAGGAGGCACCGAGTAATAGTGAATCAGAAAGATGGAAAGAAGCTATGCTTCTGAACCATGCGTATATATTTACAATAATGATGGTGAGACGATGTTCATTGCAATGTATGTTGATGATATCATATTATTTTCATCAAGAACTTCACAGAAAAGGAAACTAATTAAAGTTACAAAGGGAAGAGA
Organism: Camptogramma bilineatum; assembly: GCA_958496255.1. Lineage (NCBI taxonomy): Eukaryota > Metazoa > Arthropoda > Insecta > Lepidoptera > Geometridae > Camptogramma > Camptogramma bilineatum. The sequence continues at coordinate 2,050,148 of OY292472.1, forward strand.
TTGTGAATAATTGTAACTTTAATTTCCGGAGTCTCATAGGATGCTCAATGTATTTAGCAGTATGTTCGAGACTTGATATTGAGGCAGAGTATATGGCAATCTCTGGCTCATGTAAACTTCATGTAAAGAAGCTATGTTTCTACGCACATTTGTAAAATAATGTAATGGTAGGTAGTGAATGTAAAATTAACTTGTTGAATGACAATCAGTCTGCTCAAGAGTTGTGTTCGAATATTATATCACATTCACGAACAAAGCATTTTGATATCAGACACCACTACATTAGAGAATTTGTAAATAAGAAATTAGTCAATTTAGGCTATCTTTCTACTGAGGAGATGTTGGCTGATGTATTTACAAAGTCTTTGTCATGTGAAAAACATAGTAGATTTGTATCAAGGTTGTTAAAAACATAAGTCTTTATGTTAGTAAGTTTTTGATCTAAGCAATTGTTATGATAGTATGCTTGCTTAGATAACTAGCATAATTTGAGGCCTAGGAATAGTCATGTAAATTATAATTGCTGTAGGAAGTACCTATTATTATAGTATAGTTTAAGGCCTAGTGTTAGAGAGTGTAAACTCCATAGAATAAATAGGTACCAACCTACTTTATTAGGATTTAAAAAATATTTGAAGTGTGTCAATTCATGAAAGCTACTTCTGACTGTTTTTGTATATTCGATTTTATCCCAAGTAAATCTGTTTTCATCTTTAAAGATTATTTCTTTTATACTCCTGCTTCATCACGGCCTGCTTGGGTATTGAGCTGGGTCACTTTTCAAGTTATAAAATATTGTTTTTGAGAGTTAGAGAGAGAGGAATAAGTAGAACAACCCGGTTTTAAGAAAGTTTGAGAAATCTTTAAACATAGGTACTGTAAAAAAGATTCCTCCTTGTAGTGGGTTACCGGTTAAGATATTTTTCGAAAACTATTATTTATAACAACAAACTTTTATTTCGGTTAACCTTCAAACCTTCAAACTTTACAAAACACTAACTAGACCAAAATTTTGCTAAATATCTATAGATAGCTCAACTGATCTGAGAGTGCACAAAATGCTGGTAGCTTTATCAACTTTGAATAGCATAAAAGTTTGTATCATTTTCGTCTAGACATTATGTATCAAGTCAGTCGGTCGCATAACCATGAGTGTATATGGGGGGGGGGGGGGGGGTTAGGGGGTCTGGGCCTTAGCAAGAAAAAAATTGTATTTTGGAACCCTTGGACCCCCCCCATAACAAAGCTATAGCTACACCCATGCGCATAACATTGTCTGATTTGGAAAGATCTAAAAAAAAAATTAAAATTCTCATTATCTTAATTTACCAAGCTGTTACATCGCAAGATTTCATTTAGTTTTTAATTTCCATTTCATTGCAGAAAAGCCTGGGAATATTAACAGTGGACGCGAAAATAAAATAAATAATCTTGTGTTATGGGAACCACAATATGACTGATATTTAGGTACAGTCAGCGTCATCAATCGGTATCCCCCTATTGATTTTAACAAGGACTCTTTTCATTTCAACTTTGGATTTCAGTCAGATTTGCTAGTATAGGAACTCGAGCGAAATTCCGACTGAAATCCAAAGTTGAAATGAAAAGGGGCCTTGTTAAAATCAATAGGGGGATACCGATTGATGACGCTGACTGTACCTACTAATAATACTTTGCTTACTTATAAACTGCTCATAAATATTGTTGAACACTACATAATATTCTTAAGTGGGTGATCGACGTATGAGCTTTTACCGCGGTTTTAAACAAATATGCAGAAATATTTTTTGAAATCGGTCTCGGAGCCTATTCAATGCAAACAAACAATCAAATCTTTCCTCTTATAATATTAGTATAGAAGCATAGATATCTGCGTCCAGTCACTACGTAGTCGAGGAGAACGGCTCGTCCGTGTAATTTAATTAAGTCAATTTGTAAATTAATTGCACCTCGTCTCTTAGACTATACAACCTACATACTTTGAAGCAAAGGAAAATAATGCTCCATGCATTTAATGCATCATAAATTGTACTCTATAAAAGTAAGTTCGTCTGAGCAAGTAGCCAACTCTGGTGACTGAGTTTTTAGGCCGCCTAAAGGCTTCTGACATGGCGAGAGGGGTGTTATAACTTTGTAGTGTGGATGTGTATTTGCGTGTCTGTGTATCTGTGTAAGTGTGTATCTGTATGTCTGTCTGTGTCATCATAGCTCCCGAACGGATGAACCGATTTTGATTATTATTTTTTTGTTTGAAAGGTGTTTCCGTCGAGAGTGTTCTTAGCTATGTTTCAAGAAAATAAGTTCAGCCGTTTGAAGTTCATCAGCAATTTTCTAGTTGACGATGATTATAATATACCAGCTCAAACCATTTCCATTTCACTCACTAGTTAAAGGTCGATTAACACATTATCAGTGATGTTAGCACGTTATGCCGGGCAACAGCGTGTCGGGGCGGAGCGCAAAAATCCACTCAAATCGCTTGAACACAATATGTATGAATTATCGCACACTGTGTCGGGCCGCAGCGGCTCGCATTATTGCGAGGCGGATTTGCGTCCGTGCGATTCGGCCTGCGCCGGGGCGCCGCCTCAATGCACTGCGACCCGACCCGTCACTAATGTTCTAGGTAAGCATTTTGCGCTGCGCTGCGGCCCGGCATAATGTGCTTCGAGCACTTATGCCTTTACAGTTCCGGCAACGTGTTCGCCCAGTTCAGTATATATCTGTATGTGAGGGCGCTAATAGTTCGAGTGCCTTAGTAGGCCTTTCACCCGAGGTAAACACTCTGCTTTTCATTTCGAATATGAGGAAAGTAAATAAAAACCTGATTAGCTCATTTTATAAAAATCTCTGCTCTCGACCTTCTCTCGACCGACAAAACCACAGAGAAACTAATACTATGTGATAAAACATCTAAAATTTGAGTTGGTGCTTTCCCGCCTTTTTTGTTTTTTTTTTCTGTGGCAAACTACCAGCCAGTTTTTTTTTATTTAAGATGGTAAATATTTCAAGCTCAAAATCTTGTATAATTATTTAGTGAAAAGTAAATTAATAACAATAAGTACCGAGTCATCTATTAAAATTGTTGAAAATATTTTTTTACAGCAATTCTCAATAAAAGGTAAATAGAAATGTCAAATATTGCTTTGGCTGTGTAAAAAGTTTCAACATGACTCAATAGAAATGTCAAAGTAGAATGTATTTTTTTTTATTAATTTGACAGCAGGGAAAATTGCTTCCCAGGGCGGAAAAGTGCTACTTTCATCCCTCTGTTCAGGTAACTTCAAGCGTACTTTCCGTGTATGAGAAATGAAAAAAATATTTCGCACTGCACCGGTAGGGTCGGAACTGTGGCTGGGTTCCCAACGAGTCACACCAGATCCTGTCACAGTGTGACTCGTTGGGATTTTTTTCCGAACGATTAACACTGTCAGGCGCGGATCCAGCCCTCATAAAAGGTTGTGGTCACATCCACCCAAAACTTGGCCAAGTGCGAGCCGAAGTACGATATCGTTATGTTGAAAGCCTATCAGATTTAATTAAAAGCTCCTAAAAATTAATATTTATGTGCTTAGGTAGGTACCTATCTAAATAACGAATTCAAGCTTTCGTTTCTTCGAATCAAATTTCAATTGTTGCTCAATAAACTCAATTAGGGTTGTGGGCATGCTCACCGTGCCCATATGGGTGGATCCGCGCCTGAACACTGTTACACAAGTGTGACACATTGGGAACTTTTCTATAAAAAAGTTGCAACGAGTAACAGTGTGACTCAATGGGAGAAAAAAATCCCAACGACCGAAAAAAATACCAAGTGGCTTCACTGATGTGTGAATCGACCTTAGATCGTTAATAGAAACCCTCACACGAGAAGGTAGATCTAATTTACATTCGGTACCGCAATAGGTCTAGCCTGTGTCGCGGAAACCCTAACTAGATTTATCAAAAGCTTTACTATGAGAACCTTTATGCGAGGCAGATGATATGTGTGAAACGACCTTAGATCGTCAATAGAAAGCCTCACATGAGTAGGTAGATCTAATGTCACAAGTAATTAGTTTTCAGGTGGTGTCATGTCATTTTAAGTGCTTGAAATTCCAATATGCTAATTCCAAGTCTAACACCCACTTAAGCCAACTTACACCGCGAATGATTAAAACTAGAGTTACTGGTATGGTTAAACACAGTCTTATTATAAAACTAAGACTAAAAAAAAAATTGATCGTCTAGGGCCCGCCCTAAGACTAAACATTTACCGCTCTACTTATAAACTCCACTCAACTTCTGTCAAAATTGAAACCTATTGCCATCCTTTTTTGTTAGATAGTGATAAACAGTGACAGGACGAATCTTGAGCATTGTTTAATTAGTATTCAAGTTAGGAGACGTTTATAAGTAAGTCCTAACCTAAGCTAATTTTTAACCGACTTAAAAAAAGGAGGATGTTCTCAATTCGGCAGAATCTTTTTTTTTTAATTAATATGCACAATAATATATTTACGCTCTAAACAATGAAATATGGAAGAGCTTCTTCAAAGGGTGATCTGTTTTTGTTTTCTCATTTTGGTTTAAAATGCTAAAACCAGGCTGCTTTTAGTTTTCGTTTTATTATAATACCGTTAATAATAAAAGGCTTACATAACGTGTATTTTTACATCACAGCGGCGAAGGGAGAATATTAGACGGCGAAAAATCCAATATAGCGGTACTCGGGTGAACATAGCTAATAGCCGTTATATTTTTAGCGACCTTCAGCCGTTTTCATCCACTTTCATTATAAGGAAAAAATAAAGGTTTTAGACGTTGACACCACATTTTTGGAGTATTTTTAAAAATAGACAAAGCCCGTCTGTTTTAAAGACAATTTTAGAACAAGTGTTATTATTGAGTAATAATAATAACCAATTTATTTCAGACAAAAAGTTGATCCATAATAATTTAGAGTAACTTATATAACACAAAATGAATTACCAGAAACATAGCCCCCTTTAATTAAAATTGTAAAGCCTACTAGCTTCCGCCAGCGGCTTCACTCGCGTGGTACCTATCCGGATAAAATGATGCCTATGTGTTTATTCCAGGTCATAAACTTTGTAAAATACAAGTTTCATTAAAATTATTATTTCGCGACAAATAGTTGGAGCAAAGACACTGCCTTGACACAAAGTTTTAATTCTCTGTAATCCATATTAAAATGTATTGTAAGTAGAGACATTTAATCTGTGTTTAACCGCTAAGTGCAAGTGTACTGAATAACGTTAAGATATTTCATAAGACGAATTTAGAAAGCCAATTTAACCTCTAATAATGCATACTAAGTGAAATTATAAATTGATGGCAATAATTTAAACTAGAAGCATTCCATAATTCGATTACCACCTTGATTAGTGTTTAGCTCTTAAGTGCAATAAGGATCACCCTGTGAAAGTTGAGAGTTCATTCAACCCTGTTTTGAGTAATAGGTAACTTAATGTAAATAATTAAATCCATCAACATTTATTATCTGTTCTGTCCGATAGAGATCGATTAAGCTATCTCAGGGACCTATCGGACAGAGAGCGGTCACGCGTCAAGCGTTCAAGCGGTCAGTTTTGCGTTCTTTGTATTCTATTACGTTACATAGATATACTCACACAGGAGGCATTCTGACCGCGCGGAGGTCAAGTAGAACAGTGGGGCTAGTGAGCAATTGCACGCTCGAACGCAGAACGCGAACGCTTGACCGCGTGACCGCTCTGTCTGATAGGTCCCTCATGCCCGAATACTGAACGCTACTTATATATTTGAGACTTACTTAAATCACACTATCACACTAATCACACTAATATTATAAATGCGAAAGATAGGATGTTTGGATGGATGTTTGGATGTTTGGATGTATGTTTGTTCTTCTATAACTCGACAACCACTGAACCGATTTGGCTGAAATTTGAAACATAGATAGATAATGACCGGGAATAGGACATAAGCTACTTTTTATCCCGAAAAATATCATCTAGAAGGCATCTAGATTATAGTTTTCAGGAAACAAGTCGGGCGGCAGGATACTAACGGAATAGATATGCAATGAGGAAAACCAGCACTCCGGAGCCCGTCAGCCAGTCCATACTGCTTAGCGTGCAGACGTCCTTCATCATGCACTCGAAGACGATAGCGATCACCAACATAAAGCCGAAGACGACGACCAAGAATGTGCCCCACACGAATATCTGGACAAAGCCTTCGTCGTCCTGAAAAATATTTCTCTTTTAAGACTTTTTTGATATCTAGGTCGTCGCCCAGCTTGACGCGGACTAAAGACAAGACGTCCCAATTGGGACGTTGTCGAGTCTTCATTTTGCGGGAGCTAGAAACGTGTCTATTATTTTTAAGTATCGTTGGAATATTCTATTCCCAATATAGCGCATTTCAGACTACGCTATAATATGATAGCATATAGCTTATACAGGGTGTGGCAAATTCTTGGTCACTGAAGGGTAGCTACCTTTTCTCTTGTAGTCAGAAAGTTTTGTTCTTAGGACACTTCAGTTTTATTTTGAAGAAAATTATAATTGCATTTTTAGATTTTTGAAAAAAAGTACAGTTAGCCTAAAAAATTACTGTTAAGGTGGTTAAGAACTATTTTGGATTGTTTCCTATCTTAGTGAAATGAAATGCGTCCGTGCGTATTGGTGATTTATTTGCGACTAATTTAAATATAGGCAGGTAGAATACATAGCTCTGAAATGAGGAATGTTCCATGCAAAACTTAAATACGAAGAAATGGCCATAACATGCCGCCCACCAAAGGACACAGTCCTTTAAAAACAAAAATTAACAACAAGTAACATTATGTAAGTAGGCATTAGGGTTGGTATAAAGGTACCTATAAGTATGTGAGTATAAGTAAGTATACTTAAGAAATTTAAATTCTTAAAAAAATAATCCTGACACATTTATAACAAAGTACGAAAAATTACAGTTGACTCCTAGACTCATTTGCTATAAATAACATCAAGAAATGTTCAAATCAAAACAACATTATTTCAAGACGAATCGAGTGCGAAGATACCTATCTACCTACACAATACATATTGTAACTACTAATGAGGCTCGTTGGTGCATCGAGATAAGAAAAAATGTGCCTACCTATCAATTTCTCATGCATTAACTTAATAATAAAACACACAAAGTTATTTCTTTACAAATCATTGGGACTTATCTATGGGAAGTTCACATAACCGATTGTTTGTGCGTTTTATGATGTCACCACGACACTTTAAACTATAAACTCGCGTATTTCCGTCAGGACCGACATGTTTGTCGATTATTCGACCAAGGGACCACTTTCCGGGTGGTAAACAGTCCTCCTTGACTATGACGATATCACCAAGTTCAAGTTCCTTCTGTCGTCTCATCCATTTAGGTCGTTCTTGGAGTCTGGTGATAAATTCTGATTGCCAGCGATGCCAGAAATCTCTCAGTAACTTCTGCGTGTACTGCCAACGTGAGAGTGTGTTGACATTCACCTTGCGTAGATCAGGGCTCGGTATGACTACCGGGGCTTCGCCTATTAAAAAGTGACCGGGCGTGAGGGGTTCGATGACGTCAGGGTCAGAAACATCAATCGGAATGAGGGGACGCGAATTCAGACACGATTCGATTTGACATAAGGTCGTCGACATCTCCTCAAAGGTCAGGTTTCTGGTAAGGATTCTTTTCAGGTGGTATTTCGTAGATTTTACGCCGGATTCCCATAATCCGCCAAAGTTTGGGCTGTAAGCTGGTATATTGTGCCACTGGGTTCCGTCTAACGATAAGATGTCTGCCAAGTTGCCGGGTAATTCCAAACAGGCTTCCTTGAATGCTTCAGCCAGCTCTCTATTGGCGCCGATGAAGTTTCGGCCTTGGTCACTCCAAATATGTGTACACTTGCCTCTTCTTGCGACGAATCTTTGGAATGCGCCGATGAACGATTCGGATGAAAGGTCTCCTACCAACTCTAAGTGTATGGCTTTCGTAGCCATGCAAATAAAGATGGCGATATAGGCTTTATTTGACTTTGCACCTCTGCCCTTTGACATTAAGACTTGCAAAGGACCGGCAAAGTCGACTCCGCTGTGGAGGAAAGGCCGTGCTTGAGTCACACGGACCTTCGGTAGGTCACCCATTATCTGTGTGCGGGTTGCGGCTCGCTGTCGAGCGCAGATGATACATTTGTGAATACATGCCTTCACTGCATTTTTGGCGTGGATGATCCAATATTTAGATCTAAGGTAGCAAAGCATAAGTTGTATTCCACCGTGCAAAGTTCTTTTGTGAGCGTCTGCTATTATCAGGTTGGTAAGGTGAGTGTGTGTTCCAAGTATGATCGGGTGTTTCCTTTCTGTCTCTAAATCTGAATTTCTTAGTCTGCCGCCCACCCTGAGAATATTCTTTTCATCTAGGAATGGATTAAGATTTAATGCTTTGCTATTCTTCCTTAAACTTCTTTTTTGTTGTAGCCTTTCTATTTCGGGTCCGAATTCTCTTGATTGTGCTATGTGTATACATTTTATAAGAGCTTGTTCGTATTCTTCTGTTGTAGTCTTCTCGTCGATCTTTTCTGGATGTTTCTTACTGTTGATAAATTTTATACTGTATGCTATCACCGTTTGTAGTTCTTGTAGTGTGTCGAAATTTTCAAATTTTATTACTTCTTCTTCTTGTTCCATTTTCAGGTTTACTTGTAGTGTCTTCTTCCGTTCTATATCTGTAGTTGTATTGTTAGGTCTTGTGAATTTGATTTCTTTTGTCTTCAGCCATTCTGGCCCTTCCCACCATAGGATGTTTTCTTTCAATAGGGGTAGTTCTATTCCTCTTGACCCAAGATCAGCTGGGTTGTCTTTCGAGGTAACATGGAACCATTGTGTATTTGGAACGTTGTCGAGTATCTCAATGACTCTGTTGCTCACGAAGAGTTTCCAACGATGAGGATCGCCAAATAGCCATGACAAGACTACCGATGAGTCTGTCCATGCGTAGACCTTTTCTTTTGGGATTCTCATAGCTTCACAGACTTGTGTCAGGAGTTTTGCCAGAAGAAGTGCTCCGCAGAGCTCTAGCCTTGGTAGCGTAACTGATTTGACTGGTGCAACTCGTGTCTTCGAGGCTATGATTGTAGTTTTAATATCACCGTTCTTGGTTTCTACTCTGGCATATACTACAGCACAGTACGCTTTTTCAGAAGCATCGCTAAATCCATGTAGAGTAGTTTTGTTTAAGTCTTCATTGTTTGTTTTTGTCCATCTGTCCAGTTGAATTTAGTCTAGTTTCTCAAATCCCTTTCGTAGCTTTATCCACTCATTTGCAATAGTTTCGTTGACTTTATCGTCCCATTCTAGTTTCTCTAGCCATAGTTTTTGAATTAGTATCTTTGCTAGGACAATAGCTGGACTGATCCATCCTAGAGGATCGAAGAAACGTTGTATATCAGCCAATATATTTCGTTTGGTGATTAATTTCGGTTGAGGTGGTATGTCAAATCTATAATGCAGTGTATCAGTCTTCACGTTCCATGACAAGCCAAGAGTTTTGATCATACCGTCGTTGTTGATGTCTTGTGTGGCGTGCATGCTTCTAAGTGTTGGTTCTATTTCAGCGATAAATTCAGGACTATTCGAGGCCCATTTCTGGAGAATAAATCCTCCTCTTTCCAAGACCGTCGTCAGTTGCTTACTTAACTGAATCGCTTCGTTCACTGTAGAACTTCCACTCATACAGTCGTCCACGAAAAAATCTTCTTTGATTACTCTTGCGGCTTCCGGATATTCCATCCCTTCATCTTCTGCTAGCTGCATTAGTGTCCTTACCGAAAGATGTGGTGCTGATGCGGTGCCAAAGGTGACTCTTAAAAGTCTAAATTCCTTTATTTCGTCTGTAGGATTCGATCGCCACAAAATTCTTTGTAAGTCTGTGTGCTCCTTGTTTACTATTAGTTGTCGATACATCATTTTTATATCTGAAATGAAGCACACTTGCAACATACGCCATCTCATAATCAGAAAACGTAAATCATCTTGAATCTGTGGTCCTACTAGAAGTTCATCGTTCAATGATTTGCCATTAGTTCCCTTGCATGATCCATCAAAAACCACTCGTACCTTGGTTGTTTCTTTGTCTTCTCTAATAACTGCGTGATGTGGTAGATATACTGCAGGATTTGATCTTTCTTTCTTTGGTACTTCTTCCATATGATTTAGTTGTAAATATTCTTCGATAACTTTTCTATATTCTTCTTTCAGCTTCGGCTTTGTTTCTAACCTTCTTTCTAACTGATAAAATCTCTTCAGTGCAATATCTCTTGTTTCTCCAATTTCGTCTATTGGCTGTGCACTTCTGAGTGGTAGCTTGACTACGTAACGACCATCTTCTGTCCTGGAATGTGTAGCTGTGTATATCTCTTCACATAACCTTTCTTCAGCCGTCATGCTTCTTGTACATGTCTCTTCAATATGCCACATGTTTTTTAACATGTTGTGTACGTCTAAGCTTTCCAGGTGATGGTGAACATTAATTCTGTCATCGTGTGAATCTTCTCTTACCTTACCAAAAACAATCCATCCCAGGCTGGTTTCTTGTGCACATGGAGAACCTGAGGGACCTTTGAGTATCCTGCTTTTCACGATGTCAGCGTAAACTTGAACTCCGAGTAGCATGTCAATTTTGCCTTGAACGTTATAAGTAGGATCGGCCAGTGTAAGACCGTCCAAGTGTGACCATGATGTAGGCGCGATTGATTTGCTAGGCAACTGTTTGGTCAGCTGATTGGAAACGATATAAACCTCAACATGAAGTTTGAAAGAATCATCATACATAGAAAAAACATCAAGTTGAGTTGAATGACTGACCTGTGTCTCGGTGGAACCTATTCCGGTTATCCTAGCGTGTGTTGGAATTTTGTCAACTTGTAATCTCTGAGCCGCCCTCTCACTCACGAATGATGCCTCTGAACCCAAGTCGATAAGAGCCCTGAGTAAAGTCGTGTGCCCTGAACTACTTCTGACTGGAACGACAGCCGTAGCCAGCAGCGAACTCTTACGATTGCTGGTGAAGTGTGATGCGAAGTGTGCAGATATGTCCGTGATGTCCTGGTCTTCTTCTTGAACGTCCTCCACGTTGGCATGCAGTGATGACACAGCTCCCTCTTTGTTATTCTCCTCCTTGTCCTTCTTCGAGAATGAATGAAGAAGAGAGTGATGGCGCCTTCCACATACTCTACATGAAGTCTTCTGTCTACAGTACATCATCGAATGACCAGTAGATAAACAGTTAAAGCATAATCTGTTCTCTTTCACAAAGTCACTTCTCTTGTCAGGGTCCAGCTTTCCAAATTGTTTGCAGTGACATAGCAGGTGATTCTCGTTACATAAAATACAGGTGTGCTGTTGTGCGGGTGTAGTTGTGTGATACGCCTTCAATTTGTCTCGTGCCATGGGATGTGATGATGTTAGCTCCAGCGTACAGATACGGCTATCCAAATATGAAGATAGGTTCTCAAAAGTAGGCATCCCGCCACAATATTCTTCACTTACATGTGTTTCCCAAGCTCTGTGTGACTCACTGTCCAGTTTTTGAACCACTAAAAATATGATTATCGGGTCCCAGCTCGTAGTAGAAATATCCATACTGTTTAGGCTGTTTAGACATTCTTTAGTATTATCAATCAGTGATTTTAAATAAACAGGTGATGGGGATGTAAGTTTTTTCAACGTAAACAATTTTCTCAAAATTGCGTTCACAATAAGCCGTTGCTGACTGTACCTATTCTTCAAATTTTCCCATGCAGGCAAATAATTCTTTTCCGTAATTTGAAAGTGTTTGATTGGGTTCTTCGCCTCGCCGATAACGCACGATTTTAGATAATGGAGTTTTTGCACGTCGTTGAGCGCGGTGTTGTTGTGGATGAGCGATGTAAACGTATCTTCAAACGATTGCCACTCTTCATACGCTCCGCCAAACGATGGTAGATTGATTCTAGGTAATTTCACTTCAGGGTTGGACGATGTACTCGATTTTGTGCTCGGAACATAGGATGTACTCGGTTGTGTAGGTTGTATTTGTTGTAAAAAATCCATCATGTCTGCCTTCAATCCCGTGTACAATTCCTCGCATTCACTATGCACATCGGTAGCAAAATACGACAAAGAATTCCTCTCTTCCTTGCTAGTAATCTTCAACAATTCCATGTGTGTTTGTCGAAACGTATTCCAGTATTCGTCCATGCATTGCACACGTGCTTCTAGGTAACCTTTTGTTTTACGCACTTTAGGACACTTTTTATAGTTAGTTTGTGCCTTATTTATTAACTCCGCTAAGTCCTCTAATTGTTCAACTAAATCTTGCGCTTTCGACATCGTATAATACCGCACAATAACAGTTCACAATACTTTAAAATATCACTGCAATGTTCGTGAGTAAATACGCCGGTTGTACTATTCAATAATCACTTTGCAAAAGTTCTAAAGATAGGATAAAACACGATAAAAGTTCCATAGACTCGAGCGAACGAAAAGTGCAGTAGTTGCAACATTCCTTATTCCTTCGATAAATCGATAAAAACAGCGCGCGATCCGGTTCGAATATGACCACTATGTTAAGGTGGTTAAGAACTATTTTGGATTGTTTCCTATCTTAGTGAAATGAAATGCGTCCGTGCGTATTGGTGATTTATTTGCGACTAATTTAAATATAGGCAGGTAGAATACATAGCTCTGAAATGAGGAATGTTCCATGCAAAACTTAAATACGAAGAAATGGCCATAACAATTACATTTGTCAAAAAAAACAATTTGGTCTTAATCGACTCTATTTCCCACCAGAAACACTTCTCCCAAAGTAACTTATCAAATCAAATCGTAAGTTTTTGCAATAATTCAAAAAAACACATCCCATACATTTTCTATGAAATTAGTAGTTGTAAACATTAAAGTGCCACTTATTCGATCGTTCTTAATTTAATTTCATAACTGCTCTGGCATGCTGGGAGGCTATTGTAAAGCCTTAGGCGCCTAAGACAGAGCCGCAAGAGAGAATGGTATGCATGGAGCATACCATTAGTACATCTGCAGGGAAGCACTTTGTTCTAAATTTAAATACGCGCTTTACAATAGCCTCCCAGCTTGCCGGAGCAGTTATGAAATTAATTAAGAACGATCGAATAAGTGGCACTATAATGTTTACAACTACTAATTTCATAGAAAATGTATGGGATGTGTTTTTTTGAATTATTGCAAAAACTTACGATTTGATTTGATAAGTTACTTTGGGAGAAGTGTTCCTGGTGGGAAATAGAGTCGATTAAGACCAACTTGTTTTTTTTGACAAATGTTATTTTTTAGGCTAACTGTACTTTTTTTCAAAAATCTATAAATGCAATTATTTTTTTCTTTAAAATAAAACTGAAGTTTCCTAAGAACAAAACTTTCTAACTACAAGAGAATAGGTAGCTACCCTTCAGTGACCAAGAATTTGCCACACCCTGTATAGTTCACAGCACAACAATATCACGCACCATACATTATTATGGACACGTTCGCACCTTACTGTACGATATAATATTGGCTTGCTATAAAATGTATGGTGCGCGATATTATTGTGCTATGAATTATATGCTATATATTAAAGCGTAGTCTGAAATGCGCTATATTAAGAATAGTAAATTCCAATGGTATTTAAAAATAATAGATATGTCTAGCGCGTGCAAAATGAAGACTCGAAAACTTCCCAATTGGGACGTCTTGTCTTTAGTCCGTGTCAAGCAGGGCGACGACCTAGACGTATTTGTCACGTGTAGTAAATTACAAAAACAATAAAAATGGTAGAAATAGAATTAACTTTAAAACTGAAACCTCGCATCACGATCTTAACAACAACTCCCTAACTAAACCTTTTTTTTAAGGTCGTGGGATTGTGGGGTTTTGAGATAGAGGTCAAGTTAGAGGTCCAAGACTAGGTCAGGGTCAGGTCGAGGTCACTATCCCTAACAGCCATGGCGCTGCTGGAGCAAATGCTGAGGGGTAGCCTTATTTTCTTGTCACTTTATTGTAACATTTCTGATTTGTGTTTTGTATGTATCGTGGTGGCGAAAATAAGACTTTATTCTATTCTATTCTATCTTATTACGGTAAACTTTACTAATTTTCACTCACAGATAAAGTAGCGAACAGAAGCAGAAGTCCCATCAGCATAAATAGAACAGACATGACAGATATTCCGGTCGGTATTAGCTGACCGATCGCCGTGTACGCTTGTTTTGGTGCTGGAAATATTAATTATCATAATCACCCTATCAAAACAATCCAAATACAATTCAGTTGAATATTGACCGCAGTATCGACGACATAGGAAAATCCGCAGGTTGTACATGGGTGAGATTGGCGCAGAACAGAGGCGAATGGCAAAAGCGAAGAGAGGCCTATGCCCAGCAGTGGGATGAGAAGGGCTGATGACGATGATGATGATTGACCGCAGTGTAAATGGCCATGCCGATTTTGTATGGGAGGTTGGTGCCTTTTTTATATCGCGCGGCCATCAACCAAACATCAAAATATAAACTCTTAGGAGGATAACAAACAATATTTTTAAAAACAGTATACACCTACACTCAGTCAGAACCGAGTTATACAGGGTGAGTTTTTCAAGAGTGCCTCTAGGGCCAAACCTGAAAATATTAGCCATAGCCAAAAACACTCAAAGGAGTCTCGTAACCGATTTTGATGAAAAGTAAAACTGCATCATTAGATTTTAAAAATAATAAATAAAAATAGTACCTAATTTCATTTCATTTCATTTCATTTAAACGAAAGTCATGGGAAAAAAATAAAAACACGACATTTTGGTAGGAAGCACTAATTACAAACAAAATATTTGAATTTACATAAAATATTCTACAACTTTTATTGACACTTAAAAACTTTGGCCTTTGATATACATCAAAGAAAATAACCAATTGGCTTTTTGAAATTTTATTTTTGGTAGTTATTCTCAAGGGAACAGTAAGTAATTGGTTTTTAAGGGTTCATATTTAAAAAGAAACGAACCTTATAAAAAATTGTAGTCGTAGTCACAAATAGTTGTATTTTTAAGATTTTTTGGGATGTCTAAAGGCTCGTCTAATGGAAATGTAACTCGAAATACTTTTAAATAGACCATATTTCCTACAAATTGAGTGACTTTTCCGTAGGACCCTTTATAAATTATGAGAAAGCATGAAAAAAACTTCAAACATTTGAGGTTTTCTGAGCACCACGCTTTTGAGCTGAGCCCCAATTCTTCTAATTAACAACGTCAACCATTCCTATATCATTATATTATCTTAATCGATGCCTTCTGTTTCGTTCTCCGAAGTGACAGTTATTTATTTGAAAACGTCACCACAACATAGTCGTTGGTCATTATTAGATAATAATAATTATATAACTGTTTATTCAGACAACAAAATCCATTTGGTTAGTAACACACAATGCTTTAAAATCTAATGTTAGTAGTAATTATGAAACGAAACGAAATCTATGGTTGACGTTTTGCTTTGGTTGATAGGAAGTTTAATAATAAATAATAAATAATAAATAATAAATAATAAATAATAAATAATAAATAATAAATAATAAATAATAAATAATAAATAATAAATAATAAATAATAAATAATAAATAATAAATAATAAATAATAAATAATAAATAATAAATAATAAATAATAAATAATAAATAATAAATAATAAATAATAAATAATAAATATTGCTGGACATTTCACACAGCATCATGTAGCCCCAAGCTAAGCAGAGCTTGTGTTATGGCAACCACATGACTGTTAGAAGTTTTTTAGAAGAATTGGGGCCCTAGTGTTGATGAGCAATTGAGCTTTTTTTCGAATCGAAAAATCCATTGATGCCGGTATTCAAACTCACGACCTTCGGATCGAAAGTCAAACACTATTCCGCTTGGCCATTACGGCTCATTTCAATTTCACCTTTTTAAATGTGATTTAAAAGCTGTAAAACTTCTAATGGAACATAATTAAAAAGAAACAGATTGAAAGTATCTCGAGACATCCATCTCAAAAACCAATTAGGGTAAATTGACTTGAAAAAAATCGACATCGTCAGGAAATTGAAATTTCCAATAAAACTCGATAATGTAAAGGCACGGAGCTTACTTTGATTCAATTATTTGACGCCTTTGTACAATGGGCTTGTCTTGTCAATTTTAAATTTTATTTTTTGATGAGTAAATAATGAAAATAATTAGGATCATGATTGTATTCTCTGGGAATATGGTCGACATCCACTGAAATCTTCTGTAATTTTGTAATTCTTGAGAAAACATGAGAACATTTAGGTACAAATAAGACATTAAAAAAGGTACATGTACAAAGGTGAGCTTAACCTTAAAAGATTTTTCTACCAGCAAACCTTTGAGTATAGAGAAAAGCTACTGACAAATGTGGATGCCATATGTGTAGCCATATTAAATCCCTATATTAAATAAGGTAAATAAAGTATTGTTGGAAACACTAAATGACAATAACAAAAAAATACGACGGGCAGCGATATAAGGCGAGGAACGAGCGGCGCGTGGTCACTTCTTTGCTGGATTTGGTGCTTGGCGGACGTATTTCTGTTCAATTATTTGTTTAAAGAACTCTTGTGTGTAATTTGTACATTTTGTAAATCTAATAATAAATAGGTCATCTTGGAATTACTTTTTAAAAAATTGGTTTTACGTTGGATTCCTAAAATCAGAAGTGGGATAAAAGATTCACCCCCACAACTAAATCTCTTATTTTTAGCCTTTATTTTCTCAAAAACTGAGTTTTATTTTTGCTTTATATTACGTCCGTCAAGTAAGTGTTGAAATACCCTCTTTTTGTGATTTTCTTTGTCTTCGTTTTTCGTGTGTGCTTGTTCTCAGATTGAGTTACGCGAAATGGATAGATCGCCTCGATCCAGGTCGCGTGAGCACCGCTCGCGATATCCACGACATTCTCGTTCACGCAGCAGGCGTTCGCGTGGTCAGCGTTCTCGCAGTTAGTTGCGAGGTTAAACTTCTTGGTGCAGGGCACTAAGGTCCAGCTCCAGCGGTGATGGAGAGTCTAGCTTGTCGCGAGGCTATACGCCGCAACAAGAAAAATGGTATCGTAGCTGTAGCCCTAGTGACAGTGATTATGAAAACCGTACCGCAGCCGCAACTGCGACCGTAGTGGTCACGCACGACAGTCATCGAAACCGAAGTCTAGGTAGTGATTAACACAGTCGTGAGTCTTGGCATACTATCTTGTCTCTGTTCTCTTAGAAACCCTTGGCCCTTTCTTGGTAGCTGTACTGAGTAAATTGTTTAGGCGATTCAATCGCTAAAATCAGTAAGTAGTAGTCGTAGTTACGATGTTTCTTACTTTAACCTCAACATTTAAGATGTAGGTAGATGAATAGTTTGTACTTAGTATGTTTGTCGAAGTTGTTTGAAAGGTGACTTCAAATCGTGGCTAGATGAGTCATCACCAGTGATCGCTCATGGAGTAACTTTAAAACGATTTTAAATGTTTGTGTGTGTGTATAAAGAAAATCGATACTGCTCACTTTTTATTTGAAGTACCTACTTACTTAATGTCAACCGATTCGAACAACTTCCATGCTCGCAGTTCATTGCTGCGCTTGTGTAAAGAAAAAGGTGAGCTCAATACTGCTATTGTGTTACGAAGTTACGTTAATTTAGCTCCAAATGACTTATTAATTACCTTTCTATGTTTTCAAAATCTGAAGAAGACGTACTCGCGGGTACTCGTACGGTGGAGTTACCCTACTCCAATAGGTACCTACCTAACCGCGACAGTAGCAACCAAGCTCAAGGTATTTATTGACACTTCCGTTCATTTCATCCTAATTCATAGCACTGGACCTCAATTCTACTAATTTTATTACGTCAACCATTCCGTTATTATTACCGCTACGTTTTGTTTGGTGATCCGAAATGACAGATAAAGGACGGCCGAACGGCTGGCTATATTAATCGAGAGCGATGCAACTGTTAATGAGCCTTGGCGGCTCGTTTGTTTGTTCCAGGGAGAGTGGAACCTTGAGACATGTGCTGCCTTTTGTTTTTGAAGGCGAGCCCGAAGTCTACGCGGTAGCATCTCTGGTCTCGCCGCTACCCGTAGCAACTTTGATGTGTACCTATGTGTGAAGTCTACGCGGTAGCATTCCTTATCTCGCCGCTACCCGTAGCAACCTTAACGTGTGTACCTATGTGTGAAGTCTACGCGGTAGCATCCCTGGTCTCGCCGCTACCCGTAGCAACCTTAATGTGTGTACCTATGTGTGAAGTCTACGCGGTGGCATCTCTGTTCTCGCCGCTACCCGTAGCAACCTTGATGAGTATCTGTTAAGTCTACGCGGTGGCATCTCTGTTCTCGCCGCTACCCGTAGCAACCTTGTGAGTATCTGTGAAGTCTACGCGGTGGCATCTCTGTTCTCGCCGCTACCCGTAGCAACCTTGATGAGTATCTGTGAAGTCTACGCGGTAGCATTCCTTATCTCGCCGCTACCCGTAGCAACCTTAATGTGTATCTGTGAAGTCTACGCGGTAGCATTCCTGGTCTCGCCGCTACCCGTAGCAACCTTGTGTGTATCTGTGAAGTCTACGCGGTAGCATTCCTGGTCTCGCCGCTACCCGTAGCAACCTTGATGAGTATCTGTAAAGTCTACGCGGTAGCATTCCTGGTCTCGCCGCTACCCGTAGCAACCTTGATGAGTATCTGTGAAGTTTACGCGGTAGCATTCCTGGTCTCGCCGCTACCCCTAGCAATCTTAATGTGTATCTGTGTGAAGCCTGTGCAGTAGCAATCTTTACTCGCCGCTACCCGTAGCCACAGTACTATAGGTATTAGGTGTGCGCATACCTATAGTACGGTGTGAAAGCTTTTCACTATGCAACCTACTGCGTTATGGTGAGCCTAACCGAGTGGCTGAGTGCAGTGTTGGTTATTTCTTCTTCTCTTTCGTTATACTCTTGACAGAGTAGTCGTGGTCGTCATGTCGGAGGGGGTTGTGGCGATTTTGACAATCCTACGCCATTCATCGCGTATCGCAGCCTTTTTGGTGCATTCATGTAGTGGACCATCTAATGCAGTCTCGATTTGGTCGGTCCATCTGCCCTCAACTCGACCCTGCACCACAAAGCGTTCTATAGACACCTCTCCGCGTCGCGTTATTTATTTGCACGTTATTTATTTGCATGGAAAGCTTTTCGGTATACAACCTGTCGCCTTATGGTGACGAGCCTATGCTGAAAAGTCGTTGAGTGGCAAGTGAACTGCCGTGCCGTGCAAGTGCTCAGCGTTTGTTATTTTCTGTAGTACGTGCATGCTGGTTGGGACAACTCTATTTAACTTATTGGCCTATTGATTTGTGGTTCACTCAAAGGATCATAAATTAATACTTGTTGTATGCGGTGTTGGGTGACTTTTATTGTAAATCTTAACTTAAACCTAACACTAACTAAACCTAACATGACTAATTATTTTGGAGCATTCTAATTATTTGATTTTCTTTGTTAAACGGTTGGAAAACATTGCAGATACATTTTGATGATTCGGATTGTCCAGATAATGATGATGATGTCCATCCTTGACATTCAACCACCAAGATGAGAAGCAGGTTAGCCCGGGTCATCTTCAAGGCGTGATGAGATCTACGAACCAGTACCTCCATACAGGTCCCTTTCTGTACTCGACCCTCTCACATGTGATAAGCCTGTCGAGGACGCCAGGATGTCAGGAGAGGCCGTGTTGGAAACACTAAATGACAATAACAAAAAAATACGACGGGCAGCGATATAAGGCGAGGAACGAGCGGCGCGTGGTCACTTCTTTGCTGGATTTGGTGCTTGGCGGACGTATTTCTGTTCAATTATTTGTTTAAAGAACTCTTGTGTGTAATTTGTACATTTTGTAAATCTAATAATAAATAGGTCATCTTGGAATTACTTTTTAAAAAATTGGTTTTACGTTGGATTCCTAAAAGTATAATATTACTTAATCTTAATCTTCACTTAGGTTTGTATTACAGATTGTCACTCAAGCCTATTATAAAATGTTGCTCGTGTCATTCTCGTCACATTCAACAATCAAAACTGATCACAGTTTAAGCTCGGCGCAAACGGGCCACCGACCACAGCCACAAAAGGTCAGCGACAGTGACTTTTCATATATTTTGTAGCTGTAGCGAGTGGCGCTCCACCGGCTATACGTGTTCGGTGCGTCTATACAAAATATATGAAAACTACGGGTGGCGGCGTTTTGTGGCGGCGTTTTGTAGCTCGTATGTGGCCAGGCTCAGGCGCTCTCATTCAAGAGAGTACCATACGAGCTGGGCAGGGGTTGTGTTAAGTAGCTATTACACTATTCAATTTATCGGAGCCGACCTAGAAATCATTGCTCTGTCTTGCTCTTTGAATTTTGAATTGTGCATCCTACTTTTTTCTTCCTACATTTGACTGAAGTTGGCAACAGTTAGGATGACCAAATAGATACCAAAAGCTCCATATCTATACGAATGGCTGAGATTTGAAAAAAACAAGTTTTAAGGAATGACTCACCCCTTATATCAGAAACATTTTTCAAATTATCGAAAGTGGCGTTTGAAGTCATTTCTATAACACTCAGTGCTACAGAACCAGTTATCTGCAAACAAAAATGAATGTTAAAGTCAAGGAAATAAAGCTTCAATTGAAATAACGGAAGTTGAGAACGTAAGCGCCTGAGGCATTTTTAATTAGCTACACTCGTTGGTATTTTTGCAAAAATCTTTCCGGAGAATTAATTATTTTATATTAACTCTTGCCTTAGACTTTGCTCATGGTGAGAAATCTCTCAACTATAAAAGTAAAAAGTGAGAGATGCTGACAATTTAGTGACCCCGCAAACTGGGCATCTAGTTGCTGCGACATGACGCGGAGTTTGCGGTGCTTTGATCAAAATGTATGAATATAATCAGCCACAGCCTATCGTCGCATCTATGTCGCCGAGCTGTCGCTGTCACTTGTTGCTGAGTGTGCGTAGTCTCTAACGATTTTTTTTTCTCTGAAAGGCAAACGTATTGAGCTAAAACCAAACGCATTGACTGCAATTTGAATGCAAACATCGTATTTTAATAAATGAAGATTGACTTGCTACCTGTCACTGATATTCTTATTATTACAAGTCTATTGTGTCCCACTGCTGGGCAAAGAACCCCCACCCCCCATTCCATCCACACATCACGGTCTTGACCTGTAGTAGTAGTCTATTCGGTCAAAAATTGATCGAGTTTATTGTCACAAACAGTCAAACATTTTCAATCGCAGTATACAGCTGTAGAAAATTCTCATTACATCATATTCATAAGCTGGCTTTTCCCAGGGTTTTACAGAGAAACTATTTTCCTTTGGTTGTTCATTAGAAGATGATTAATATTCCTTTCTCCCGCCTACTACATTCGAAAGATACAAATATAGTGCTACCATAAAACAGTATTTTATGTGAATAATTCAGTGTTTGGATATTATCATCATTATCATCTCAAAGCCCTTCAACTCAAATGCATTTATTCAATAAGATCAATGGTGTATCACTTTGAATTGTCTTGGTGATTCTACTCCTGTTCCTTTGCGACCAAAACCGTGAAGAACCAGGGCAACAAACACGGTTTGGAGCCTCTTCTCATCCAACTTTTGGGCATAGGTATCTCTCTTTGTTTCTGCCATTCGTCGTTGCGTTCAGTTTTATCGACAGGGAAACAGAGTTGCCGTCGCATGATAACAGATGGCGCTACAGTGTTGCCGCTGCAGTGTTGCCACTGCTTGATTCTCGATGTCGCCATACTGATTCTCTGACATGTTAATAAGTACGTACGTTGTCCAACAATCACATACCTACACTTCTTCCAACGGATCTTGGCATTCGTAAAGTTAGCCGTTTCGATGCAGAGTGCAACTTTTTCATAAAAAAAATTCTACTGCGCAGCGAAACGCCTAACTTCACAAATGCATAGATCCATTGTGACAAATGAACGTTGGTCTGATCCTAGAGTCACGTTGCTCGAGTGGGATAGTCTCGAAATTCATTATTAAGAAGGTAGTTTGGGTGATAGATATACTATTCACGGTAGCCCTAACTATATTTCACCCACCAGCTTTTGCTTTGCGATTCGCAATGACGTAATCCCAGTAATGATCGTAACGAACAGAGCTAATTAGCTTTTTGTGGGAGAAGATTATTTTTATTCAGAAATATAAATGATATTAGTAGCGTAAGCCGAGATAGTCGCTTTTTGGTATAATCCGTAGCCATATTATAAATGTGAAAGTGTGTTTTTTTGTTTGTTTATTCGTCCTGCTTTCACGTCAAAACAGAGCAATGGATTGACGTGATTTTTTGTGTGGAGATAGTTGGAGGGCTGGAGAGTAACATAGGCTACTTTTTATCTGGGTACCACGCGAGCGAAGCCGTGGGCAGCAGCTAGTGGTTTTATAAAGGAAGGTTAGAATATGGTGCTAATAACCAATGGAATTGTATGAAATCTCCGCTCCGCTTCTATGTACCAGAATTTGCAAACTAGTTTAAAAAATCAAACAAAACCGGGAGGTGGAGTGAGGAAGCGGAGTGGAGAAACGGAGCGGAAATTACTCATCGCGTGAACTCAGCTCCGCACAGTCTACAACTCCGCTCCGCTCTACCTCGTTCCGCATCAATGGGCAGTCCGCAACTCCGCTCCGCATTATGCGCTCGCTCCGCTCCACTGCCTCGCTTTTGAAGTGGGATTTAGATCGCATTTCAAAGCTTATTTTAAATTTTATCCTAAAGTGTTGTTTTAGTGCTGGTTTAAAGAAGTAAGTTGGAATTCTCACTTGAGGTCCCTCATACAAGCTTATTACCAAATGTAGCTATCTATAATGATGGGTGACCGCAAGTGACATTACGAGCTGAGCGCTTCCGTGCTTCGGAGGGCACGTTAAATTGTCGGTCCGGGTTTTTAAGTCGTTGAGCCATGACGGAGACCTTTAGGCGGCCCAAATACTCCGTCACCAGAGCTAGCCACTTGCTCATACGAACTTACTTACTTACTAAATGTAGCTTGGATCATCATCATCATCAGCCTATAGCAGTCCACTGCTGGACATAGGTCGCCCCTAATGAGCGCCATCGCGCCCTGTCTTCAGCTTGACGCATCCAACTTGTGCCGGCAGCCTTTCGCAGATCGTCACTCCACCTGGCGGGAGGGCGTCCCACACTATAAAAATTACATTTTGACCGTCAATTTTAGGGCGTATAATTAGAAATACGACTATACGTTTGCCTACGTAGCTTGGACACCCGGACGAGATACTTCGATCCTTCGATCTTTGCTTCGATCATATAAAGCTTGGATAAATTGATCATAATACTTACGATTGCAGCTACTGATATAAACAGCATTCCTATTCTGTAAGAGCACACCATGCAACAGTTTTCCACTTCAGGAAATATGTCACACATATTTCTATTTTATTATAATTAAAATTTCCAAAATTATAAATTGACATGTTATTGTAAACAGCTGATATAGTGACTTTGACAGATAAATAATTTTGATAGTAGGTAGGGGAAGGTTGCGATCATTGGACCAGTGCTTTCATTGGACCACTAAGGTATTTCCAAAACTATGCAAGCTAGCAATACTTGAACCACTTGAAAGGAGTCCGTAGCGACTCAGTTGAACCCCCCTCTTACCTCAGTGACTCTGCGGCACGAGGCGAGGAGTGACACGGGTTGGTGTGTTTACGGAGGTCAAATTCTAATAATTTGACTCAGGAGAACCTAATGTAAGTATCATTGTATTCATATTTGTCTACGTACTTTGTTATGAAATATTAGACAATTTAGTTGTGATTCCATGTGTGTTGTTCAATTTTGTTTAATCTCGTTCATGTATTTTTTGTATTTATTTTTCTGAATGAGTACCTTGTTGCCATGAATGGACCGCAGGAGAGTTCCACCGTTGGACCGGTCCAATCATAGCAACTTTTATTGGTCATAATAATTTGATCAAACAGTTGCTATGATTAGTATGGGAATAGTGTGCCATAATTTTTTTGGCAATATTAATGGGAAAAATTATAAATAACCACAATTATTAAAAATTTAAAATTCCAGAATGTCTGCGAAAAAAAAAAGTTACTTAGTACTTTGTATGGAATGAAACAACTATGAACCTTGCTATAGAATCAGTAAGGGAACAAAATGTTGGCTTAAATGAGACAAGCAAGCAGAAATTAGACGGAGTCCACCAAAAAGCCAAAGCACACGTTCAAATACCGGGATCCGAAAGTAACCTCCCTCCAGAATTAAAAAATGAACTGTGCAAACACTGTGTTAATTTGTATGAGTATTGATTCTTACTTCTCGTTTGTCATAGTTTAGTAAAATTGATATTTATAATTAGTTTCCTTGATTGGACCTCTAGAACCAATTTCTCGAAGTCCATTGATGGCAACCTGGTGGTTCAATGAAGGTGCCCATGGTCCAAAGAAGGCAACAGCACAAGATTTAGTTTTCTTCGTTTATATCAAAAAGTGTAAGCCCGAATTGTTTGTGCGTTTGATTATTATAAATATAGGTCCTACGAAATAAAACTAATTAACTTGTTTCATTTTATCACTTATATTTTTTGAGATATGAGGTTGCAAAGTTATGTGGTCCATTCATAGCAACCTTCCCCTACATATTTGAAGGAGGAATATTTAAACAGTTTTATATGCATATTTCAAATTAAACTAAATAGTTACTACGTAAATCTCACGATCGTAAGTACTTTTTGGGATTTATAATTTTGCCACGTTGCCCACATCTTCAAACATTTTCTTAAAATATCTCAGAAGAGTATCCGAAAATACGTAATTTAAGTCAACTTGTTGAAGTTAAGTTTACATGCCAGGTCGCAAGCCCATCGTCACCTTTTAAAATGATAATTTGTCCCCATTATGTTCCATTGCATATACGTAGGTACATTATTGCCTGTACGTACATTATTCGAAACAAAGAATCCATAGATTTATCAAAAATTCCGCTTCTATTGTTCTGTCAAACAAAGTTATAAAGGTTATAAATTATATCTTCATAAAGTTTTCCATTAATAATATTAGCTCACTCAAAAACCATATTCATTGAATATGATTTTTGAGCGAGCTAATATTTAATCGTTGTTTTTGATATTTGTGTTTCATTTCACTAAAAGAGCGAAATCGGGAATAAAAGCCATTCTGTACTGTAAAGGGTAACACTGAACCGCTACGAGCCATTTTCGTAGCGCTACGAGCTACGGAAATACTACGACACAACGTAGAGGTAGCATTATCTAAATTGTGCTATAAATGAGACAAGATCATGACTTATCCGACGACGATAGGCAATGACTCAAGGTGAGGGGAGAATTGCCAACGCCATTCGTGGATAAAATAAATAAATAAATAATGCTGGACATTTCACACAGCATCATGTAGCCCCAAGTTAAGCAGAGCTTGTGTTATGGCAACCACATGACTGATATACTACTTATATATATTTTTGTAAATACATACTTAATATACATAGAAAACACCCAGACCCGAGACAAATATTTGCAGATCATACAAACATGATGTTTAAACAGAAAATAAAAAAAGATGGTTTTTTTAGACATTTGTTTCTTATTTTGGTTAGGTGGGTGGTGTAAAAGTTTGGTGATACCAGCAATATTATTTATAAACCAACTAATATTTTATGTTAGCTTGAAATCTTATGTACCTATCTTAGACAATTTTAGGCTAGAATAAAAAAAGTAAACGCTTAAGCTGTGCGTCTACTGCGTCGGTATCGGAGCGTACGTATGTAGTATTATAAAATGCCGATAGAGTGCGTCCCAGTGCGTCCACTTTCGGATTTTGCATCGGCATTGGCAATACACAACACGTCAGAACTCAAAGCGATCGGAATCCATATAACTCGATCACTGCGGGTGGATTATCATTAGGATAGGTGACTGCAAGTAGTATTACGAGCTCAGCGCTTCCGTGCTTCGGAGGGCACGTTAATTGTCGGTCCCGGCTTTTAAGTCGTTAAGCTATGACGGAGGCCTTTAGGTGGCCTAAAAACTCCGTCACCAGCCACTTGCTCACATGAAAAAAGAAGAAGAAGACTGCGGGTGACGTCATCGGCAGAAGTACCGGTCGTCAGTATCTATTACTGGCGCAGAAATGTCCATGCAGTACCATATAAATCACTACAAAGCAACAAACCCTGACGCTTCGTATGCTCCGATTCTGACGCAGTGCATGCACAGCTTAACAGAATTGTCACTGTATCATTTTATGCACATACATTAGTTCGGTTCTTGATGCTCACCGATGTAACTCTTGTACTATGCCAAACTGTACCTACGATGTAGCAAATAGAATCCGCAAACGCATTACACTGAAATCTTGTTACGAACCCATTACATTGAACAAAAGATTGTTGTGCCGATCGAAAGGAAGATTGTTCACTAGTTGCGCTCTCCTGTTTCACCTGTACAAATATTGTCCCTGAGAGACTGACTGTTTCTGGCGTAGGGAGTAAATATGCGGTAGAGATGGAATAAGTATGAGTTGGATTATTTCTCATAGCGATTTTAATGAATGAAACGGTCTATGTGCAATCATTGTGTGTTTGTGTAGGTACTTATTACGAGTTCTGTTTGAAATAAATGCGATTTTCGTTTCGTTTACTTAAGTTTAACCGCTGAGAGCGATTTATTCCAGGCAACCTTTGGATGGAAAAATTAAAATAATCAAATTAAAAATTGAGAATGGCAGCTTCAGTTAAAAAGGAAATTTAAATTATAAATATATTATTCATAATTTTATATTTTAGGTATATATAAATTAAAGGAAAACAAATTCTAAATAAGTAAATATTTTTAATTCTGTCTTCACCACTAACGTCTGATCGAAAATTGCTCCCAATTTGTTTTAATTTCCTTACGATGTTTTCCTTCACTGTTCGATAAATACGATTTAATCTAAATTAAATGTAAATTCGCCTTCAATCGTACCTAGAGTCGTCTCGGGAGAGTTTCAATTAATTTAGATTACATCCTGTAATGTGAAGAGCATTTCGATGTAATGTTCTCGTAGAAATACTAACATTACCTTTGCGTTGATACAGTAACATAACTCAGC
This sequence comes from Camptogramma bilineatum, assembly GCA_958496255.1. NCBI lineage: Eukaryota > Metazoa > Arthropoda > Insecta > Lepidoptera > Geometridae > Camptogramma > Camptogramma bilineatum. Next base: position 2,077,375 of record OY292472.1, read on the forward strand.
GATGTATTATTTATTTTTTTATTAGTATAATTAGTTTATTATTTAGATTAATTTATTAATATAGTTAGCTTATTACAAGCAATTTTTAGTCAGCGAGATGCAAAACTGATGAAAATGTATCTTCATCAATCTTCAGCGCACCTGGTTGATCGCTATGGCGCCCCTTAAATATCGATATTATTGCTTTTCTGCCCCTTCAGGGGCCAAAATAAAAATATGCTTATTTAGACACCTCCTTCTCGAAATAAAAATACAGAAAAGGAATAATATCGATATTTAAAAAGCACCATAGCGATCAACCAAACACGCTGATTCTGAAGACTGACCCATCTATTTTAATTTACAAACACTATTTACATACCGAACAATTCAACTACATACTTTACAAAAATACTCGGAATAACATATACAGCCGAATCGAGTGGTTAAAAATCAGGAGACAATATTTATTTCCATACACTATGTTGACATTCGTATTTATTGACCTCATAAAATAATTAAATATAAAAACAACTTGAGTCCTAAGGCACTTGTTATACAGATGAAAATCGCTTGATATATCTGGAATGGTCGTGTTTTCCAGTATTCTAGGAAATGAGCGACGGATATATAAAATTGGGGATGTCTCGTAATTATTTTACTAGCGTCTCTTGAACTATTTGACGACGGTCATAAAATACGTCAAAAGCTTAAAAATAGTAACAACTCGTAAAAATAAAACTTGATTATATTCGCTGTGTGTGGTCCTCCATAGAATTTGTATGGGCGCGATCTCAAGATTTATATTTCATAAGATATATTATATGCTGTGTGTGTGATGCCCTTAAAGCGTACCACACACACACAGCAGATAATATATCTTATGAAATATAAATCTTGACAGATCGCACCAAATATATTTTGTAATTTAAATTCGCTGTGTGTGGGCCGCCATAGAATTTGTATGGGCGCGATCTCAAGATTTATATTTTATAAGAAACTAAACTACTACATATTTACATAAAAGTATAAAATACAAAAAGAACCAGTTGAGCCACCTAAGGATCGTTGGAAACGATCTATAGGTAGCTCAACTGATCCAAGCCACTGCCAGACGGAAGCGTGCCCAAGACACTGGCAGCATTACCGCGCTGGATGGCAATGCTGATATGTTGAGCCAAAAAAAAGATAAGATATATTATCTGCTGTGTGTGTGATGGGCTTAAAGGTGGTGACACATTGCGCAGTATCATAAGCGGGCCGAGCCATGACAGAGCCCGTCACGAAAAAAGCACCTTACACAGTAAGACCGTATCATACTAGGACCGTCGCATAACCGTTTTGCGAAGCGTAATCTGCCCACCCGAGCCTATAACACAGTAATAGACATTTTGTTGGTTTTATGCTAAATACACAATTATTCTGAAAGCCCATTTTAAAACTTATCACTCAATTTTTTTGTAAATATAGAGCGTTTACAAGCTAAACCACACTAAAATACATATTTCACACAGTTCGTTGTGAAATAAAAAATAAAAAATAAATTGATTAAAAAAATCCATAGTCGTTATAGGATTTGAAGCCGAACCCGGACACACGCAGGAGCATTTCAACCGGGTGTTGCAACCGCTATTCCATCTGGTCGCACAGCAGAGTGCGTGAAATTACTGTTAAATTAATTATTATTTCACATTTAAACTGTAGTATTCTTACAATAATACCACATTTTAGTTAGTAAAATGACAGAAAAAATGATCGAAAACGCAGTAGTAAGAAAATTTACTGCGTTAATAATAATGTGTTTTGAACGGATTTCACAAGAAAACTAATTGCAATAATAGGGAATATATCACTCTACTAGGCTACTAGACTATAAATTGGCTATAACTGTTATGTTTTGAAGAAAAAATAAAGTAAAAACGTTAAGAAATATAGTTTACTAGCAGTGCCATCGTAGCGTTGCCCCCATAATGATGGTATATGGTGATCATGATGATGATAAAAAGTAGCCTATATCCTTCCTCACAGAGTTTAGCTATCAAATGCAGCAATAAATTTTCAAATCCGACTGGTAGTTCCTGAGATTAGCGTGTTCAATGTTCAAACAAATTAACAAACAAACTTTTACGCTTTATTATTGATTGGTACATATAGATTATGTGTACTTTCACTCCACATTCAAGGTTTTATTAATATGTAACCTCTTCTGAATATTTTAATTGATTGTAGCTTCATCATTTTTCTCGAAATCGTGTTTTTGCTGTTACTACATTTTGATTTCGAGAGGGCAGTATTGTACCCGATGGGATTTTGACGTTTGATAATGTCACATAACGTGCGGAACGCATTAAGTTATGCTAGATGGGGGGGTTTTCCAATTCAAATTTGGGGTAGGTATTTATCGGGTCAAGGAAGAATTATTGGTGGACAAATCCTTTGGGGTGATTTTCGTAGGGAAAAATATTAGGTACTAGCGGCCCGTCCCGGCTTCGCACGGGTGGACATAATTTTTTTTTTTACCTTTTATTTATATTTTTTTATTTTTTATATTTTTAGGGTTCCGTACCTTAAAAGGTAAAAAAAGGAACCCTTATAAGATCACTTTCTTGTCCGTCTGTCTGTCCGTCTGTCCGTCTGTCCGTCTGTCCGTGTGTCACCATCGATTATCTCAGGAACGGGTAGAGCTAGCAAGTTGAAATTTATACCATATGCTAAGGTCTATAGTCCCTATGAGTATAAAAATCAAGGTCCTGAATCAACACTATAAAAAGATATAGGCAAATTTAGGTTTTCGTGAAAACTTGTGAGTACCAAAACTTACCTTAATTTTCAACTTTTTTTATTTTTCGGAATTTTTCCTTTACTTGTGCTGGAAGACCTTGCTTGTAACCAAAATTGACAATTCTAGGTCAACCGGAAGTACCCTAGAGGTTTTGGGTCGAAAACCTAAATGGTAGTTCCCGTTGACCTAGAATAACGAAATTTGGCAAAAAGCAAGGTCTTATAGCACAAATAAAGGAAAAATTCCAAAAAGTTAAAAAAGTTGAAAATTAAAGGGTGTTCCCATACCTACATACAAAGTTGACGCCAATTAAAATTGTCCTCCGAGTTGTATGGGCGCTCATACAATTAAGCGGACTACCTTAGGTAATTGGCACCATGGCTAGGTACGGAACCCTCGGCGTACGAGTTCGACTCGCACTTGACCGGTTTTTTAAACGCAGTATCTCATTATCTATGTACTTACCTGTACTTACAATCCGAATTTGTTTTTTTGAATTATGATTAGGTAAGTACCTACCTAATAAAAATAGGAAAAGGTAACTAGATGCATATAGGCCGTTTAGGGGCCGCTCCCATCAAAAGGCCGCCTAAGCCTTTCAACGGCCGAAAAGCGGCCCCTAGGGGCTGACCTGGCTACGCTACTAATATGTGTATTGACAGACGGGCGGGGATTAAAATATAAAGGGGTGTCTGCACTCAGTTTCTTACGTACTAAAAAAAAATGTACTAGATAGAACGAGTTGGGAAACTCAAAAACAAAATATTTCAGTTCATCAACTAATACTACTTTTTAGGGTTCCGTTGTCAAGAAACCCTAGGGTCGATCTCCAGAATTGGCGTATTTGGTTGATCGCTATGGTGCTTTTTGAATAGTGATATTATTACTGTTCTGTATTTTTATTTCGAAAAGGAGGTGTCTAAATAAGCTTATTTTCATATTGGCCCCTAATTTTATCAACCAGTTTTTGAAATATTTAGGTGTGAAAATTTCAAGACCAGAGCGATCAATATTGATGCTAAAACAGTATCTATAAATAATTTTAAGGAGTATCACTAACCTCTTGATGTTCAAAAAAGGACTAATACACAATTAGACGCATATCCCTCCGATAATTTGTGTAAAATCTACCCTTATACTCATAAATCTTAAACACCCAAATAGAAAAAATATAAGTAGAAGAGGCACAGACATACAAATAGACAGATACTGAGACAGGTGAAAGTAAATAAAAACTGTTAAAACGCTTCCTTTTTCTCATAAAATGCAATATTTTGATCGATATGGTCTTTTTGACCACAGCGATCAATACCAAAACAATCAAAAAAGTAACTTATTCAATGATTCTGCAGAGATGCAAAACAGTAGAAAGCTATAATTTTTACATGGTAAATACATCCCTAAAACCCTTCTAATTATTGAATTAAAACCTATACAAAGTGAATAACAAATGAGAAAAAGGTAGCATAGCAATCAAACATTTACAAATCCAAAGACAAAGTAATCAACTGTTTATCTCTATATCTCAGCACCATGGCAATGCAGTACATGCCTGTCCCCCTCAGTAGACAGAGCATACCTGATGACAGCGTACATGGCGAAAACCGATTGGTTAAAGAGTACAGCTAGGGATGTAGACATGGATTCATGTCGATCCACAGCGATCAACAAAAACGCGCGGACATAACTTATTTTTCGAATTAAACTGAAACTATTCATTTATTGTTAACTTTTAATTTAATTCAAGTCAAGTAAACCTTTTGGTTTGTAGAATAAATAAAGAACATATCGTAATGTATGAACACAAAAAAGTTACGTACTATTTTCTGAATCAAACTGAAGTCAGGACAGCCCACAGCAATCAAGTTTTCGAGGTTTCTGATTTTTTTAAATACATTTACAATAACGTCAGATCAATAATTCTGAGTGCCCAAGGTAGCTAACAGGCCAAACTATCTAACAAAAAAAACTCCTGTTAAAAATTATTACTGTAAGGTAGGATTCTCCACTCGGACATCAAAAATTTTTGTTTTGGAGACTGACCCCCTAATAGTTTCGTTATGCCCGTCCGTCTGTATTTTTTAAGTATTTTGTATAAGTATCATCATAACATAAGTCATCAATATCATAAGTTTTCTTACAATATATCAGTTAAAATTTATCTCAGAGTTTTACTGATATTAGACTATGAACTATCCTTTATCCAGGGTGTGCGGACCGTACAATGTAAGTATTCATAGTAGATGTTCATTTCCAAAAGTACCTATCTAAATTATCGCATTGGATGTTTATCTGCAATGATAATTTAAATCTGTAGTAAATAAATAACTGAATAACTGAACAATACAATAACTTTTTTATTCTCAAAAACTTATTTTTAAAGATGTCTCGACAATACTCTTTTCTACTCGTTTCTTTTTAAAACTAAAGGAATGTTTCCTTTAAGTAAAATACTGTATCTTAAGGATTTAAAGTAGTTTCCCTCCGGGGCCCATTCATTTTTTCCACCCTGTATATGGATTTTAAATTTTTCTACTCGTACATCAACTCGTACAAGGTTATCAATTTTCAATTTTAGAGATGCAATGTGAACTCAGCCTATATTTTTAAAATTGTTATTTGTCAGCGGACGTCAGTCGAGTGTCAACTCGACCTGACATGCGACCGTCTCAGTAGGGTTGCCACTTTTTTTTCGAACAAAGGAGTTTGTAGGAACCTACAAATAAATAGCAGATTTTACTTAAAAAAAAATGTGATTGAAAAATAAAAGTTTCCTTGCTTCTGTCTGACTACCCCTACAAGTTTAAGTCTACATTCACATATGACAGCTTACCATGGTTTTGTTGAGTCTGCTTTAAGGGCGTTCCCTGAGCCAAACACCGAATTTCCCTGTATAAACCCTCGATAAATAAAGTGGAAAATAACTGAAAAGCCAACATGCATCTCTAACATTTTATCTTGGAATATACCGTTTAATTTTAGTTTTAATTTTTATTTAACGTCATATTTACTTCATAATAAATCAACGAAAATCACTAAAAATAAGATAAATCTTCATTTGCTTCTGAAGTTGGTGTAGGTAATTTATGTTTTTGGTTTGCACCATCGGATAGGTCATTCAATTAATGACATAAATTCCGTTCACTTTTTCGATTGGTTGTTATTAGGGATGAGAAAGCTCCAAAAAACTGCATTTTTGTCGTGTTTCGGAGCGAGCAGCTGTCATAAGCGCCGCGGCCGGACGCATTCTAAATTTATCTTTAGTTTAACAAAGCTAAGACAAATATATTTTGAAGTTGCACTCATCGATGTGCTAATTTTAGCTCTAGGCTAGGGTATTATAGTTTTGCGGCAACTCTAAGAGCAAAATTTGTAAGTCAGAAGAAAGGGTCAAAGCCATCACACTATCACATCACACTAATATTATAAATTAAAAAGTTTGGATGTTTGGATGGATGGATTGATGTTTGGGTGGTTAGATGGATGTTTGGATGTGTTTGAACCGATTTGGCTGAAATTTAAAATATAGATAGAAAATAACCGTAAATAGGACATAGGCTACTTTTTATCCCGGAAATTTTTTTGAAACACATTACTAACAAACAACATAAAATCGCCCAAGTTGCCACTAAGATCTTCGCCTAATATATTTTTTCCCCAAAAATATATTATTTAGGATTCAAATAATATTAGACTTATATTAAATATAATATTAGGTGTTGCAACCCTACGTGTCAGCAAAATAATCATGGCGGCCGGAGATTGACAAGACGGCCATGGCAGGGCAGGACACGCGACGGTGTGGGAACGGTCTGGTGTGGGGCGTCCGGTACATTTCAATACAAAGAATATCATTTTTGCCGGGACGGTGTTGCTACGGTCATGCTATGCGACGGGGTAGAGACGTGATAATGTGGCAGCACCCTAAAAGTCAAAATGAAAACGCGTCACACATCAGTACGTTTCGGTCAAACAAGAGTTGAAACAGATACGCTTCGGGCTGTTAAAAGTTTAAGACAGTTCAACACGGGATGTTTCTGCAGAGTTTGTCGGTGTTTCGTGTAAAGTTAAATTTGGAAACAGACTTCTAATTTATATAGCAAAGACTTCCTGAACTATCATTAAAACATAGTTTTCTCGATACACGCTTTGCCTAGTGAGGAAGCTGATAGACAAATTCATGAATTTGTTTTTTGCTGTCTTAAAATTAAGTTAAATATTAGGTTTACTTTGTGAACTTATATGATGCTCCTATTTTTTAAACTTACTTAGGCCTTTACATCTTTACTAGATGATTTATACAGTGTCAAGAGGCAATCTTTGCCTACACTTATAGGGACACTGTAGTACCTGGGACATTGTTGAGGTGGAGTAGGCTTGCCCAGCACCTACACCATCCTCTCAGCTTAACCGGCCATATCTATAGGAAAGGCATGGTCAATACGTGTGGGGCTGACTAGGCCGCGGGTTTCCTCCATTCGGAAAAAAAAAATCCATTAATGCACGGCCAGGATTCGAACCCACGATCTTCGGATCGAAAGTCAAGGTACTACCACGGCTCTCATTTTTCAAAAGACTTCATTTAATTCAAAATTTTCAATTAGTGCACGTTAGAGCTAAAATCGAAGGTAAAAACCATATTACGAAATAACACAAATCCACAAAATTATTCACAAAATACATTTTCAGCTACCCAAGAGAATTCCCCTGTGATAGTCTGTGACATTAGTGTCCATTTATCACGACCATTTTCAAAACGAAATAGTAAAAAACCGTTCACAAAGCACTTTATTCTGAGATCTCTAAATAAAACACATAAAGTGGGGAAGTAGCTGTTTTTATTTACTTTTAGCTCTCCGTAACCTCTCGACAATAAGTTATCTGTTTATATTTATTACTCTACTTCAACTCAATCAATATAAAACCTTATCACCATTTAATACGGTTCGAATCTACTATCAATAAAACTAAGATAGCCCAACAAGCGAAAAAGGGTTTTAAAGTTGAAGGTTAGAGTTGAAAATCGGATGTGATGTTGTGAATGGGAAAGCTGTCAGCTCCAGGTATCATTAGTCCTGTTCAGAGATGTTCAAATCAAGCGAGAGATGTATGAGAGTTTATGGAAGAATAGTTTACGTTTATTTTGTAAGATATTTGAAATTCATCGAAAATTTAAATTCTTATCAAAATTTTAGATTCCGACGGGATTCGAACCCGCATTGATTAAACCTCATATAAAAATCGTTTTATAAACTTTACCAATTCCTTTACCTCAAGATTTGTTCGCATAAAATAAATCTATCCACATAAATAAAGATTTCATAAAAATAAATCTCGTATATAAAAATCCCAAATACTTACCAGGATAAAAGAAAACATTTGTATTGTACAGGTGGCCTTCTTGTCACGCGTCGTGACAACTCGTGACATTTTCAGGACAAGAAATCACAAGTGAAGCGATTTGTCATGAGAAGGACGCTCTTATTGTGGTGTTTACTACAGACAGGGTGTCACTACTAAACGATCACCGTTATAAAACTTCAAGCTTGAAAGTGTGTTTATTTGTCCTCCTTTCACGTCAAAACAGAGCGACGAATTGACGTGATTTTTTGTGTGAAGATAGTTAGAAGGCTGGAGAGTAACATAGGCTACTTTTTATCCGGGTACCATGTGAGCGAAGCCGCTGGCAGCAGCTAGTAATATAATAAATTAAGGTGGTTTATGTCGGTCTTCGTTTTTTAGGAATACGGCATTAGGGGCCTGTAAATGGAGTGGAAAAAGGAGGACGAACTTCGTAAGGAAAATTAAATAAGATAGGTCTGCTATATTTTCACGACTTCTATAAATTAAATGTTATTCCGTAATCTTTATAATAAATAATAGCACAATTTTATTTTTTCGCGCTTATTTTATCTTATTTTATATTTTTAGTTTTACTAGCTGCTGCCCGCGGCTTCGCTCGCGTGGTACCCGGGTAAAAAGTAGCTTATGTTACTCTCCAGCCCTCCAACTCCACACAAAAAATCACGTCAATCCGTCGCTCTGTTCTGACGTGAAAGCAGGACAAATAAACAAACAAATCACACTTTCACATTTATAATATGGGTACGGATACGGATTCTGAAAAGGTCAAATAATTCTGCTGCTTACAGTATTTGCAGAATTTACCCAAAACTGTTTATTTCCTCGCAAAATATTCATTATTTTAATTAAGGGTGTTGTCACATTATCACGTCTCTACCCCGTCGCATAGCATGACCGTAGCAACACCGTCCCGGCAAAAATGATATTCTTTGTATTGAAATGTACCGGACGCCCCACACCACACCGTTCCTACACCGTCGCGTGCCCTGCCCGTGCCATGGCCGTCTTGTCAATCTCCGGCCGCCATGATTATTTTGCTGACAATCAATGACAAGCCCCGCCCATCTGTCAATCCATGTAACCATCATATTAGTAGCGTAGCCAGGTCAGCCCCTAGGGGCAGCTTTTCAGCCTTTTTCTATAAATAAATAATGCTGGATATTTCACAGCATCATCTAGCTCCAAGGTAAATAGACCTTGTATGGAAACTATATGACTGATAAACTACTTGTAGGTACCTATCCTTTTTTTTGTAAATACATAATATTACATAGAAAAACACCCAGACCCGATACATATATTTGCAGAACATTATATATTTCCCACTGCGACGCAAGTGTTTGTACACTTGCGTCGCAGTGGGAATCGAACCCGCAACTTTCTGTGTTTTAGCTGGACCTTCGCATACTGCGCCACCGAGTTGGTTCGTTTTGTTGGTACTGGATGTTGATTTATGTACACGGGATTTTATCGCGTAATTTACCTTATTTATCACGACGCGACGTTTTGGCTGTTACTATAGCCGTGGTTGCGGGCAGTCTGCCCGTGATTGTCAAAATGACAGATCATGTCAAAATGAGAGATTATGTCAAAATGACAGATTACGTCAAAAAGACAGATTAGGTGTATATTAAAATGACAGATGGGCCATATCTCGTAAACCACTTATCCCAGACTCTCCGTTCTCTTCAAGTGAAAGCTATTGAAGAGATCTACATTTAAAGTGACAGCTGTCAAACTTTAAATGGCCACATCTCGGAAACTACTCGTCCTAGACTCCTCATTCTCAGTTCAAATGAAAGCTATGACCAAGATCTACATTTAAAGTGACAGCTGTCAAACTTTAAAAGGCCATATCTCGGAAACTACTCGTCCTAGACTCCTCATTCTCAGTTCAAATGAAAGCTATGACCAAGATCTACATTTAAAGTGACAGCTGTCAAACTTTAAACGGCCATATCTCGGAAACTACTCGTCCTAGACTCCTCATTCTCAGTTCAAATGAAAGCTATGACCAAGATCTACATTTAAAGTGACAGCTGTCAAACTTTAAAAGGCCATATCTCGGAAACTACTCGTCCTAGACTCCTCATTCTCAGTTCAAATGAAAGCTATGACCAAGATCTACATTTAAAGTGACAGCTGTTAAACTTTAAAAGGCCATATCTCGGAAACTACTCGTCCTAGACTCCTCATTCTCAGTTCAAATGAAAGCTATGACCAAGATCTACATTTAAAGTGACAGCTGTCAAAATGACATCTGTCATCTGAATTGTAGATCTTAGTCATAGCTTTCATTTAAACTAAGAACGGAGAGTCTAGGACGAGTAGTTTCCGAGATATGGCCTTTTAAAGTTTGACAGCTGTCACTTTAAATGTAGATCTTTGTCATAGCTTTCATTTGAACTAAGAACGGAGAGAAAGATATGCTTATCCTTATGTTCCTACTGGTAGAAGCATAAGGATGTATTGGTCCTCGTGCAGGAGCAGTAGGAGAATCGAGTAGGAGCAAGAGGAAACGCTCCAATATTGGTTAGATAATAATTCAGTTATTTTTCTCACTTCACAAAGTCTTTCAAGTACCCCCATTTATACACATGTACATGTACACATTCTAAAAACCTATCAAGTATCACCCCTAAATATCAAGTAGGTATATAATTTATAATTTTTACCTACGAAAATTCCCCCAAAGGATTTCCTCCTGAGTCGATAAATACCCCAAATTTGAATTAAAAACCCCCCATCTAGCATCACTGAATGCGTTCTGTACGTTATGTGACATTTATCAAACGTCAAAATCCCATACTGCCCTCCGAAATCAAAGTGTAGTAACAGCAAAAACACGATTTCGAAAAAAAAGATAAGCTTACAAATTAAAAAATATCCAGAAGAGGTTATTCATAAAACCTTGAATGTAGAGTGAAAGTACACTTAATCTAATACCAACCAACCAGGGGCTCGATTCCGGTACCGAACTTTTTATCAACCTCAACCAAAACCTCAACTAAAGCGACTGTTTCCATGACTACTAATAACAAACGACTCAGTTGTGGTGAGGTTTTGAACTTTGGCAGTACAAATTTTTGAAAAGCTATTCTACTATTCACCAAATGGCTGACATTTAAGAGTTCGAACCAAAACCAAAGCGGTTGTCATTTAATAGAATACAGGCCCAGTAATAAAGCGGAAAAGTTTGTTTGTTAATTTGTTTGAACACGTAATCTCAGGAGCTTTGAGGAAGGATATAAGCTACTTTTCATCATCATCATCATGATCGCAATAATAATTATGCCATCACTATGGATTATAATTGGGTTTCTAAAAGGGTTTCTTAAAAGTCTGTTTTTTTAAACCTTGTAGATAAAACTCCCATTTAAAGTTACACAAAATATGATGAAATATTGCACTTTGCTAGTAAACCCGACAAAATGTGTGCAATATGTATTTTAGTGTGGTTTAGCTTGTAAACGCTCTATATTTACTATAGTATTTTACAAAAAAGATTGAGTGATAAGTTTTAAAATGGGCTTTCAGAATATATGTGTATTTAGCATAAAACCAACAAAATGTCTATTACTGTGGTATAGGCTCGGGATTACGCTTCGCAAAACGGTTATGAGACGGTCCTAGTTTGATACGGTCTTAGTGTGTAAGGTGCTATTTTCGTGACGGGCTCGGTCATGGCTCGGCCCGCTTATGATACTGCGCAGTGAGCGAAGACCTTAAATGTTAATAAATCATTCTAACTAAACTTTGATAAAACTGTGACCGTTATACTAACAACACTTTCATTTGTATGAATCTTTGTAGATACAAATCCTGAACAACTTTTCGTTTCGAAAAAAATTATTCGCATTTTAACGAGCTTTCCATAGTGAAGAAAAACATCGTCAAGAAACAGTTAGTATTCTGATAGCAGCGACCGACGGCTTGCAAGCATGAAACCTTGGTAAGTCAATAGGTTGGTAAATACATTGAGTAGAGTGTCATATGAAAGGACTTTTACACATTCCAAAATGGTTTTTAATTTTATTCTAGGATGAATAGTAGTCTGTATTTAGGTATTTTCCTAATAAATGAAATAGACACGACGTAATCGAAATGGCGTTTTATTCCAGACTAACAACTGAGGGTACACTATAAGCTTATGCTATAAAACTACCTACATAACACCTCCACCATTAAACTTATAAATAGATCTGCTTATCATATAATAACAACTGAATCTACAGCTATTCAACAATATATAATGTTGTTATACAACTATAACTTATGCTTAATTTAAATACAGAACAATCTTAATTATTTTATTAAAGTTTTACATTAATAAAGTTACCTACTTAACTCTAATCAAATTCAAAACCATATCTTTGGGGCGGCCTTCTAACTCTTGGCGGTAGTACCTCGGGCACCACCAATGAGGGAGTCTTCCCCGACACCGATTTCTCTCCCTGATTACCTTCTATGCCCGTTTGAGGTTCAATTGTATCTGTCGGGAAAGACTCACTCTGGGTGGGTGCGCGTTCAATGCCGGCGCCGGCCTCGACGGGTGCGCTCTCGTGCGCCGGCCCCGCGCCGGTCGGCCCCCCCGGCCCGACGACGCCACTGCTGCCCGCTTCTGGCTCGGGGGCCCCGGGATATACGCATGTAGACCGCCTTGAACACCGTTTCAGCTGGTCGACATGTCGATGTTGCGCGACACCCTCCGCCGAAGATACATTGTAATTATTCCTACCTAATCTATCCAGAACGTGCCCTTGTAACCATTTAGTACGTGAATTATAATTCCTATACCACACAGGATCACCCTTGTCTAGCTGTCGACTTTCGGTTTGGATATCGTAGTTATCGTTGCGCTCGATTTTCTTATCTCTTAGCAGCTCGTCAAAGTTCGGTCGCAACGCATCCATTCTAGTTCTGAGCGAGCGCCCCTGCAACAACTTCGCCGGTGTCTCTCCCGTAGTCGTATGGGGTGTATTATGATAGTTGAGTAAAAACCGCACGATAGCCGTATCCGGGTCCTCCCCGGTGACCCTAGCTTTTTTAATGACACCTTTAACTATTTTAACCGCATTCTCCGCCGCTCCATTGGAGGCCGGGTGATAAGGTGAAGAATATACGTGTTTAATGGAATTGTTGTTAAGAAAATCATTGAATTCTTTGCTAGAAAATGGCGGCCCATTGTCCGAAACCACCTGTCTCGGTAACCCCCATCTCGCCCATGATTCTCGTAACTTTTTAATAGTACTATCCGCTGTGGTACGTTGCATTCTAAAAACCTCTATCCACTTCGATCGAGCGTCTACCGATACTAGATACGTAGCTCCGTCTATCGGGCCTAAGAAATCAACGTGCACTCTGTCGTAAGGACGGCTCGGCCAGCGCCACGGCTGGGGTGGTGCGCGCGGCGGTGCGGCGGCACACTCGGCGCACACGGCGCACGCGCGGCAGCGCGCCTCTAGCTGCTCGTCGAGGCCGGGCCACCACACGTAGCTGCGCGCCATGGCCTTCGTTTTGACTATGCCCATGTGCGGCTCGTGCAGCTCGCACAGCACACTCTCGCGGCACGCCGCCGGGATCACGACGCGATGCCCCCACATAATGCAACCTACCTCGGTATATAATTCGTTACGCCTACTCCAATAAGGGCGCAGTTCGTCCATCTCTCGATTCTGAGGCCAACCATTTTCGATATAGTTCAATACCCTACTCATTACAGGATCGTGTCGTGTTTGTTTCCTGATTTCCTCGCAATCTAACAGAAGCGCTGTCGACGCAAAGTTCAAGTAGGATTGTTCCGATGGACTCGGTTCTCTCGCCGGCCTATCTATAGGTAGACGAGACAGCGCATCGGCCCCGTTATCGCTAGATGTGACGTATTCGATTTCGTAATCGTATGCGGATAGAATGATAGCCCACCTTTGCATCCTGCTAGCGGCCATACTGGGAATACCTTTTTGCGGTCCAAAAATACTAACCAGCGGTTTATGATCAGTTCTTAAACGAAATCGACGACCGTATAGATACTGATGATACTTCTTAACACAGTACACGATCGCGAGCGCTTCCCGGTGTATCTGTGAATACGCCTTCTCGGCGTTGTTAAGTTTCCGCGACACATAGGCGATCGGACGCTCGGCGCCGGTCGCGTCGCGGTGCGCCAAGACGCCGCCGACGCCGCGCGCGCTCGCGTCACACGTCAGCACCAGCTCGCGCCGCGGGTCATAGTGCGCCAGCACACTGCTGCACGATAGCAGCTCTTTAACTTCTCCAAATGCCGTGATACATTTACTAGTCCACTGCCAAGTACGACCTTTCTCTAACAGTTCATACAAAGGAGATAGATAATCGCTAATATTGCGAACGAATTTAGCATAAAAATTAACCATGCCCAGAAAAGATCGTAACTCCGACACATTAGTGGGGGCAGGCATTTTCTTAATAGCTTCTAACTTACTTGGGTCCGGTTTGACGCCCTGTTTACTGACTACGTACCCCAAATATTTAATCTCATCGGCTAAAAATACACATTTACTATTCTTAACCTTTAATCCATTATCCCGCAACCGTGAAAGTACAGAATCTAAATTACGTAAATGAGCCGCCTCATCAGGCCCCGTAATAACAATATCGTCTAAAAATGCCTGCGTGTTGGGAATATCCCTAATTAAATCGCTTATGATTCTCTGAAATATACCACAGCTAGACGACAAACCGTACACTAGACGATTGTAACGAAACAGGCCCCGATGGGTATTAATAACCGTATACGGTTTCGAGTCTTCGGACAGACAGATCTGATTATACGCTTGAGAAAGATCTATCTTTGAAAATTGAGCCCCGCCAGCTAAGTTAGCAAAAACATCTTGTATCTTCGGCAATGGGTATCTGTCCACCAATAGAACCGGGTTCAAGGTTACCTTAAAATCAGCGCAAACCCGCAGTCCGCCGTCCTTCTTATGGACGGGCACCAGCGGCGTCGCCCAGTCGGAGCAGTCGACCGGCTCGATGACGCCCTCGTGCAGCATCGCGTCGAGCTCGGCGTCGACGCGCTCGCGCAGCGCGTACGGCAGCGGCCGCGCGCGGTGGAACACCGGCTGCGCGTCCGCGCGCACGCGCAGCCGCGCCGTGCCGCCTCTGTACCGCCCCAGGCCCTCTTCAAATACTATCTTATATCTGTCGAGTAAATCACCCAATTTTTTACAATTCGATATATTACCACATGTTAAATTATTTACATCGATCTTCTTTTCAATTTTGAACCTAGGTACTTGAATGTTGAAGTTAGATAACCATTGCCTACCTATTAATGTGGTTATGCCTCTTTCTACTATGTATAAATCTAAACATTTGCTCTCATTTTCATATTGAACCATAGGTGAAATTATACCTATCGGGTTGATTTTATCCCCCGTATACGAATTAAAACAAGTTTTAATTTTTTGAATGGGCAAATCACTAAACTTGGCCTCGTACGTTGATCTGCTGATACAAGACGCGGGTGTACCCGTGTCCACCTCCATGACTAACGGTTTTCCGTTCACCATCATAGTAAGACTCACCGGTCTGTACTCGCTCAGAGACATTTGAAATATTGCCTCTTCTTCCACTTCAGGCTCGGACTGGATCTCTTCTGATGTCTCGCTCGCGAAGAAATTGCGTTGACTACTCCCGCGATCACGCTCCCTAGCTCCGGCCCTGGTAGACGTTCTCGTACACACGCGCTTCAAGTGTCCTTTCTTTTTACAGTTATCGCACACAAAATTACGATACCGACACTTGAAAGATTCATGCCCTGCACTTCCGCACACTGAACATGTCTTTTTGGCGGCTCCGTACCGCTGTCCACGCCCCGATTTCACCATGTTGATTCCTTGAGTCTGGTTATCCGATTCGCCTGTCCTCTCCTTTCCTTTGATGGCCGATGACTCGACTGACGCGGCGTCCCTTTCCGCAGCTTCAAGGGTACTCGCTAAGTTCATTGCCTTCGCAAAAGTTAAAGTTTCCTCGGCAAATAACCTTTGACGAATAAGCTCACTTGATACGCCACACACAAACTGATCTCGTAAATTTTCTTCCAAGTTGTTTTTGAACTCACAATAACGAGATAGTTGTTTTAACGCTGCCATGTACTGTGTGACGTTCTCCGTTGTGCACTGCCGCCGTTGCCTGAACCGGTAGCGTTCCGCCATTACAGACGGACGTGGCTGTAGATGATCGCGCACTAATTTCACTAATTCTGCGTATGTCAGTTCACTTGGTTTTTTAGGACTTGCCAGGTTCACCATAAGTTCGTAAGTTCGATCACCCGCCAGGGTGATAAGCGTCGGCAGCTTCAATTCATCCTTGACGCTGTTGGCCTTGAAATATAGGTCAACCCGCTCGCAATAAAGTGTCCAGTTCCCACTATCCACATCAAACTGACCGATCTTGCCGATGGACATGACGAAAATTTAATCCTCGTCGTCAGCTAGTCTGTATTTAGGTATTTTCCTAATAAATGAAATAGACACGACGTAATCGAAATGGCGTTTTATTCCAGACTAACAACTGAGGGTACACATAAGCTTATGCTATAAAACTACCTACATAACAAATAGTTTTTAAAATAAAACGAAAAAAGAAAAATTAAGAAACCGCCGTAACATGAACTCCCCTTTGTGAAGGTGGAATCAGACGATTAAAGTGAAATATCACAGAATGAAAGCTGGGGTTTCCTATGACACTTTTCTTTCATTTTACGTTTAGATGTGTCACTTTGAGTGAAAAATGCCGAATGAATAACAGAAATGAACGGAAACTGAACCGTCTGATTCCACCACACCGCATACTTAATTAAACGAGTTACATACTTTCAGAGAAATTCAGTCACGTGTCAGAAATCAGCTAATAAGTCATCAATCAGTCATAAGATAGTAGTTAATGTGGCAGGAAACGGTCACCGTTTTATAAAAGCAGTGGCTTAAGGAACACGTAGCTAAAGCTGTGTCGTGATTGTGCGATTGTCCCTTGATTAATCTTAGCGGGTGGCGCTGAGGTGGCCTTCCAGCTGTTAAGGCCGCTGTCCACCTTAATGATAGCCAAACGTAGCAGAGAAAAGCATATTTTTAGGGTGAGATAGATAGAGTACAATAAGGACGTCTTGCACCACAATTTTAATAAGCTAGTCTAAACGCAATATGTGTATGCATTAAATGCGTTTAGGTTAGCTAAACACAATAGAATCTTGGTGCAAGACGCTCTAAGTATAATAATAGATTAAACAAAGAAAAACAGGCTAATAATAATAAACGCTAGATCACAAACAGAAAAACAATATCTAGATGATGTAGGTACCTAAACATAATCAGTGAAATTAATAAAAAAATTTGAAAGATTTTTGAAATTATACAAGTCTTAGAGGATTTGTCAGGCAAGAGGGCGGAGCCATCGGATGATGACGCGATTGGTGGGGAGAATGTCGCCTGATCGGTGCGCGGCTGGCGAGAGCTCACTTTTGCTTGGGCGCTCGGGTGCGACGGACGTGTTATAGGGATCGTAGTGGTTAATCTATGCTGGATAGGTTATGCTTGTTTACGTTATAATAGGTCGTTAGTTAAGTTTTGTCGATTGTTATTTTTTTTGCATTAATAATTAAAACGAATGTTTCTAGGGTAGTTTGGTATTTCTTTTTTAAAAATTAAAGTCTCATCTGTTTTATAAGATCATTCGTGGGATAAATTGAACTGTTCACGCGACTTTGATCGTTCGCCATCTACTAAATATCAAACAGTGAAAAAGTGTGAATTTTGTTTGTGTTTTTGTGTTGTTTTGTTGCCGCCACGTAAGTAGATTAATTTATTTAAGTACTTAAGTTGTCGTTGCATATGCATTGCAATCATGTCGAGTCGCGAAGGTACGCCACGTGAAAATCAATCTAGGCGTAGATCTCGTGAGCACCGTAATGACTCGCATAGGTACATATCGCGATGTCAAAATGAGGCATCGACATCGTTCTTGTAGAACGTGTTAACCGATTGAACGCTTTAGAGGAACGGTTGCCTGCTAGCTTAATAAAGACGTCCACTCCTTTGTCGTCGCACCCGTGCCCCGAAAACAACACGCCATTGCCAGCTTCAGTGACCTCCGAGGCTTCCGTTACGACTACGGTAACACGTGCTACGGACGAGACCTCTGAGGCACCGCGTGAGGTTGACGCTGCGGACAGGATTGGCAGTGCTCTTTCTTATTAATGCAAGGGCTTTCAGATGAAATGAAAACCGCTATAGTAATCCGCGGCATTTCCGATCCTCAAGTGAAGGCCGCCACTACCAACGCTAAACTTGGGTCTAAGGATCTTGTCGAGTTTTTGTCAGTTTTGTCAGTCAAGTATGTAAAACCTAAAAATGCACCAACAATCCTGTTCGCCCGTCAAGCACAAAACTACCCACACGAAAAGAAAATTTTTGATGTCTGTTTGTGGTTATTTGTGTTGTGTTAAATTCTCACGTAAGTACCATTTGATTGTTTTCTTTTGTACAACGCCGCGAAGTACACCGCGTGGTCGTTCGCAAACGTTCCGTTCGCGTAACTTGTCGCGCAAAAGGTCGCGAGGTAGTTCACGTCCTAGTAGTCTACGACCTCGTTTGCACAGCCAGTCCAGGTAAGGTAAAGGGCCATGGTGCAATCATAGAAATAGGGCACGCTCGCGTTATAGATTTCGACCTAGTTAAACAAAAGTTCACTGCCATTACTATCGTTGGACTGGAGGTGTCGATAGCAGGAGTTCGTATAACTTACGGCACTGCCGATAATGCCATCATGTCTCCGATCAGTTCCCGGCTCCCGGGCTTTATTTGATGAACTACATCACAGTGATCCTAATGAGGGTAGGTCGCACACATCTTTCCCTACTAACATGACACCACCAGCACGTTCGGTAGTTCAAAAGGTTTGCAGTCAGTCTTTCGAGTTAGTGCAGCGTTCTGTCTGAGGCGTTAACTTTAGCTCAAGCTCTTCTTGAGGCTATGAATGCTGGTTTAGGTAAGTCACTTAACTACCTACTTTGTTTCTCATTTTGACACAATGCTTCATAACATTGACTGGCCCGTAGTGAGGGGAAGTGGATCTTGCTAAAGTCCAAAACAATTGAAGCAATCATTAATTTTGTCACGAGTGGTTTAATGTCTCAAAGGGGATGTCAAGGTATGGTTGCCGAGTGGGTTATGAACGATCACACGTAGTCAGGCTTTGACTGAGAGTTCGCGCCGATCGCTGTGTCTCGGTAAGTTGAACTAGCTAACACATTATTGGAGACAGTGAAAATCTTGTCTGAAGGTATGCTACGTATGTTAAATAGGTTGTTCCGCCTTAGAGTAGTTACGGGACTGAGTACCTAAGGAGCTGAGTACGTTGCTTAGCTTCAACGATCCTTTAAAAATATCAAGGCAAGGGCCACGAGCACTTCCAACTCGCTTCCATCTAGAACGTGTAAGAACCAAAAGTAATTTTAAATGAAGTTGGTTCCTGTCGCCCCTTCGAAATCACTCTCTGAATTACGCTGTAGGTACATAGCGAGCTAAGTTATCATAAGAGGAGAATGTGTTTTAGATTTAGTGTACTTCATAGTCAAGTAGGTAACTAAAATAAAGTTAACCTGATGTTCTGATCTCTCCTCAGTAATGAAGGTAATGTTCTCGTCTGTGTCTATGATTTTGTTTTGCTTTTAATGTTCATAAAGGTATCGAGCTACTCCATCGAGTGACATGCACACTGGAGCTGGGTTTTCTAACCTGCGCAGACGTACCTTACTTGTCGAGGTTGGATATCTTTGAGGAGTAGTAAGTCTAGGTCAGGTGAAGCCGAGCCCTAGAATGGTAAGTAAGAAGCGTTTGAAATAACGATTTGCATCGAAGCAAACAACAAAGGTTCGTCGTGGTCTGAGGTTCTGTGTAAACTTGCAACTAGTATTGAATATTACGAAACAAAAGTTGACTCCTCTCTCTTAGCCTCCTTATTAGTACAGAAGCTACCATGCCGGTAACTCGCGCGCTAATTTGGGATGGCGTGGCTGAAACTTCGAGGCCTACATTTTAATTGTGAGGCTCTGTGTGTAGTTACCTACTAGGAGCAGAACCAGATAGCTTCTTGAGGAGAATTAAAACCGCCAGGATGAGTATGTGAAATGTGTATGAGTTTGCACTTGATGACCTCTCATATGTAATAAAGTTTTCTCTGTGTACAGTTTGATCTGGAAATGCGTGGTACCTATAAGGTTGTGCGAGCGTTATCACATTACCGATACGAGCTCGAGCTGTTAGCTGGCTCGTATGGAAAAAGACGCAGACCGCCGCAGAACACATGGTTCAGTGGCGTCGCGAGTGGACTCCGGAGGCGTGTGGAGCGTTCTTCAGTAGTGATGAGTAATACGTGCAGCCCTGACATTGCGGCAGCATATTACTCACAAGCCCCGACATTGTGGCTCGTTTGCCCCGACATTGTGGCAGTTACTCGTAAGCCCCGACATTGTGGCTCGTTTGCCCCGACATTGTGGCAGTTACTCGTAAGCCCCGACATTGTGGCTTCTTTGCCCCGACATTGTGGCAGTTACTCATAAGCCCCGACATTGTGGCTATCGCTTGCCCCAACATTGCGGCAGCTCGTTGTTTGTAACCTCGACATTTTGGTTACTTTTTGCCCTGACATTGTGGCAGCGCGCTTTTTGTAGCTTTGACATTTTTGGCTAACTTTTTGTTTCGATAAGTTTTAGGCGAGTTTTCCGTTGTTTTGGTAATGATTGAGATCCGGAACTCTTTCATTGGTAAAACAACTTGTAATCTGCAGCCTATTTTCGATGAAATTGCTTGAGAATACGCTTCCACTTTTTTTTACGACAGGTAGTTAGAAATTTCCGTTGGTAACGCATTTGAAATGTTTCAGATAATGCTTCAGATGATGACCCAAATTATGAGAACCCGACACATGTCAGTTCTCCTAGGCAAGACCAATCAACCACGGATCATACGACTGAGCAGTCAGTGCCAGTAGCAAGTCAAGCTGACGAGGTCGTTCAGCTGTCAGGAGAGGCCGTCTTAGAGGATTTGTCAGGCAAGAGGGCGGAGCCATCGGATGATGACGCGATTGGTGGGGAGAATGTCGCCTGATCGGTGCGCGGCTGGCGAGAGCTCACTTTTGCTTGGGCGCTCGGGTGCGACGGACGTGTTATAGGGATCGTAGTGGTTAATCTATGCTGGATAGGTTATGCTTGTTTACGTTATAATAGGTCGTTAGTTAAGTTTTGTCGATTGTTATTTTTTTTGCATTAATAATTAAAACGAATGTTTCTAGGGTAGTTTGGTATTTCTTTTTTAAAAATTAAAGTCTCATCTGTTTTATAAGACAAGAGAATTTATAGCTTTATTCGGGTCAGCTCAAATTGTAGGTAGTAGGTATACTAAATGCATCAAGCAGATTTGACTGCGAGTATGTGAGTCATCTCAGCGTGATACATGCGCAGTTTATTCACTCAAATAATCTGTGTATTGTGTTCCTATATATTGTTTTTTAGTGTTTTTTAATATGAAGTATTGTCTGAAATAAATGAATTTATAAAAATTATTATTATTTGCCTTCTTTACATCTCGGCTATGTTACAACAGCCTTGATCGCAGACTCACACATACTTTTATAGTATGGTTTATCTACTATAGTATAGCAGTATAGTGTAGGACAATCTTTAGTGATCCTTGATTGTGGATTGCGGATGCTCCTATAATAATAATGAATGGGTAACTTGAGTCAGCGTTTTATGTTTTTAATTGCAATACTTCGAGTACAATAAATTCTAAGAAAATGTCCACAGTTTCGAAGCTGAATATAGTTTGCGAAGAAATCCTTGAATCAGATTACTTTAGTTATATTGCTTCTTTATTTTTCTAGTTCAGTTAGAAAACAGTTGATTTTTAGGGTTCCGTAGTCCTGACAAGGAACTCTAAAAGCACTAGGTCTAGCCTGTGTCGCGGAAACCCTAACAAGATTTGTCAAAAACTTTAACAATGAGAACCTTTATGCGAAGCAGAAGTACAATACAGGTGATTAATACAATAATAAAATTACCTACATATATATATGTACTTACTATGCTTTAGAATAGGTAATAATAGTAGTAATAAACATACATACCATATAAACAAACTTTCGTTTAATTGTGATAATGAAAGCTTGTGAATATTATTTGAGCTTTAATTGTTGTTATTTGAGATACGAATAATGGGAGAGTAACATGAGATTACGCTTCTAATTGTGTTGGTTTGTTTGTTTAATGATTGTATTTACTTCCGCGGTTTAGCGGAGTATAATTTTAAGCAAAATGTATATTAAAAGCTGATGTCTTGGTCTTACGCTTTTAGACAAAGTCCCCAACACCGAAAT
Source organism: Camptogramma bilineatum (assembly GCA_958496255.1). NCBI lineage: Eukaryota > Metazoa > Arthropoda > Insecta > Lepidoptera > Geometridae > Camptogramma > Camptogramma bilineatum. The sequence continues at coordinate 2,099,912 of OY292472.1, forward strand.
CCGCAAACGGACTAAAGTCCAGGACATAACCGAGCGGATATTTCTAATTGGAGTTGGGTCAATAATATGTCTGTAGATATAATAAACAGTCCTAATGACGATGATTATCATCAGCTTATTTTACTTATTAAATATTTTTCTATAAATTTAGTTAAGTATTTTAAAATAAGAAAATTAGACATCAAAATTCACAGTAAGTAAACATGAAAATTATCAGCCCATCGTTTCTGAATAACTCGCATAGCTCACGTTATTCATAAAATATAAGTCCAAATTCCTTATCTTAGCAGTAGAGTGAACAAAATGTAGATCAGCCCGAATTGCCCTTACGGCATGTGTGTAGGACACACGGTCGGAAAGAATTAGGAATAAGTATTTTTTTTGCTTAATTTCATTCATCGTCAGTCCATCAGTCTGTTATTTGGATGTCGTTCCTTAAGGGGGCAGTTCGCACCAGAGACCGAGACCGGCCAGACCAGCCCCTTCATTGTCTATCTTTGATAGCGACCAAAATCGGTCTGAAACTCTCAAATATGACAGTTCAGTGATCACGCAAGTAGCTCACTCTCATCTCAACGAGACCGATCGCGACAAAAGATACAACGTAACATAAGATTAGTTGAGCAGGTATGTAGAATGACCATGATTATCTGTATTTTAAAATTACCTGACTTCACTCAGTCAAAATATAAGTTAATTATGACTTATTGTTCGTCATTTTCCCCAACAGTGTGGCCCGCTAACGATCGTTGCGTTTACTACCCGCTAAGTACGAAAGCTCACAAGCGTATTTTAATATTTCAGCGACATGTAATACGGTTTTACGATGCAGGCAGGTGTACAATGTAGGATAAACGATGAAAAACTGTAAGAATTTACTAATAATAAGGGGGGGTTGAAATGATGTGTTACCAGTGGTACAAACTTATCACTGCCTATTAGAATACTTACTGATTAACGCTCGATGTTTTCCTTCACCGTTAAGAGCGCGTCTTAATGCGCGTAAATATTCCAAATCGAAAAACCCGTTAAAACACAGCCGGAACATCACAAAACCTTTGAATTTGTATCAAAGATCGAGGCAGATTCTCACTTTCGCTAAATGTGACGGTTCGCGCCGAAGACGAGAACAGCCCCTTGATTGTCTATTGATATCTTTTGTCGCATTCGGTTGCATTCGGGAGCTACTTGCGTGGTCACTGAACTGTCGTATTTGAGAGTTTGAGACCGATTTTGATCCCTATTAAAGATAGACAATCAAGTTACTGCAGGCTGATCGTCTAACTAACTTGTCTCAAACCTCAAATTGGCCTCAAACTGTCAAAACAATCGCGTTGGTATCTTTTTTGGTTGGTTCGTTCGGTCTCGTTGAGATGAGAGTGACAGAGCTACTTGCGTGGTTACTGAACTGTCATATTTGAGAGTTCGAGACCGGTTTTGTCGCTATCAAAGATAGACAATCAAGAGGCTGGTCTTTATCTACGGCGCGAACCGCCGCCTTAACACGGCTCTTTGAAGATTAGTTTGTTTACTTAAGTCGCAACTTAAACAGCTTACTGTTACTATAATAAACAACTTTGTAATAGTATGTGAGCTTACGTAAAGTTCAATTGATCTTCAAAGGAAGTTGTGCAAAAGAAAGGTCATGCTTTGTAAGTCAACATACAAGATACTTCATGATGATTTAAAAACGTTACATTTAGATTTTCCTATGGTGTCATAATATTGTAAGAAATTCCTAAATAAAAAAAAATCAAAACGATATATGTAACGTCATGACTGTAACCAAAGCGCGGTAGACATTTTCTCAAACAGATCATTTGAAGATGTCTAGGAGGGTAGTCTGAGGTTTGTCCAAATACATATTTGATACACGCTATTCCGTACGTGAAAGGTTGCAAGCCCGATCGCTCATAGTTGTAAAACTTTGATAGGTTATCGATCATGCCTAGGGCTACAGATGTGAGCCTATTTATTTTCCCAAAAAGAAATCCTTATTCAGTCAAATCAAAATATAATCCATTTTCATTATGTTTTCGGAGACCCAAATCACAGAACTGTACCAGTGATGTATGAGCTTTTGCTATTGGAATCTGCACCTTATGTTGAAGGCATTAGGTTTAGATTATTAGAAGTTAGTATTGCCCTGGGTCCTATAACAAAACAGGGAAAAATTGAAATGATACCGTTGAGACGATCAATTTCGTTATGTCATGACAGATATGTATGAACGTGAACACTTCAATTACTTGGGTATATAATAATAATAATAATTTATTTCATAAAAACATCGTAACCTACACACATAAGACAAAAATATAGAAGGTTCTTGCAAAAATAAGATAAATGATAAACTAGTGTGGGGTTCATTATTTATCTTATTTTTGTATCGCGGGAGTCCGAGTCAAAGTTTTATATCATAGATAGAAAAAAATATTTTCAGCACATAATAGAACACAATAGAAGAAGAAGCAAGCATATCAGTACTATCGGACGCCTGCGGCTTCGCCCGCGTGGACTACTCCTTTTTATCCCAATGGAAATATTCATTTTTTCGGGATAAAAAGTAGTCTATGTCACTCTCCAGCCCTCCAACTATCTCCACACAAAAAAATCACGTCAATCCGTCTTTCCGTTTTGAAGTGAAAGCAGGACAAACAAACAAACAAACAAACACACTTTCACATTTATAAGGGTAATATGGATATGGATTCAATATATAACATAAAATACTTTGGTCTATTGCTATGATATCAATCAGAGATGGGACTATAATAACCAAAGGGCTGGTGCGTACCTCGGTCAGAGAATAAGTAGGTATAGCAATCCAACGGGGTAGGTAATGCCAGCCTTTTGAGCACTTTAACTGCGTTCGGTGACCTGCCACCTTACTATGAACTCTTAGAGCCATGTCAAAGTAAGATTATAGATAGATAGATAGAAAATACTTTATTGCACACCACATATTAGGTTGGGGAAAAAGTCTTTTCGCATTTTAGTATGTATGAACTTGTAATAAAATATCTTTGGCTATACTATATGGATCTGGCTGGTTTTGGTATCATTGAAAGTTTAAATTTTAAAGAACATAATTCCAAATTAAAATTAGGAAAATGTGTGATTTTCATTTGTTTTTCGTACCGTCAAGATGAGTGAATCTAATGAAGAAATTCGATACATTTTAAAATTTTACTACAAAAAAGGTAAAAATGCAACGCAAGCCGCGAAAAAAAATTGCCATGTTTATGGACCTAGTGCAGTGTCTGTGAGAGTAGCACAAATTTGGTTTAGGCGTTTTCAATCCGGAAATTTTGATGTCAAAGATGCACGTCGCTCTGGTCGCCCTATTACGGATAAAATGGATGCCATTTTTGAAAAAGTGGAGCAAGATCGGCATATCAGTAGTTACAACGTAGCTGAAGAACTGGGAATTGACCACAAAACAGTTTTAACGCATTTGAAAAACACTGGGTACACAAAAAAGCTCGATATTTGGATACCTCACGAGCTCACTGAAAGAAACCTAATGAACCCTGTACTCATTTGTGATTGTTTATTCATTATGAGCTGTTACCATCAGGCAGGACCATCGATTCTGAACTCTACTGCGAATAACTGATGAGATTAAAGCAAGAAGTTGAGAGAAAGCGGCCGGAATTAATCAACAGAAGGGGTGTGGTTTTTCATCATGATAACGCTAGATCTCACACATCTTTAGCCACTCAGCAAAAATTAAGAGAGTTTGGCTGGGAGGTGTTAATGCATCCGCCGTATAGTCCTAACCTTGCACCTTAAGATTTCCACCTGTTTCGGTCTCTTCAGAATTCTTTAGGCAGTGTCAGGTTAACATCACGAGAGGACTGCCAATACCACTTGTCGCGGTATTTTGATCAGAAGTCCCAAAATTTCTATAGCAATGGGATAATGTCCCTACCCACAAGATGGAAAAAATTATCGAACAAAATGGTACCTACATACTTTAGTTAAATATAAATAAACTATATTAAAAAATGTTTTGAATTTTCTTAAAAAATGCGAAGAAACTTTTTCCCCAACCTATTAATACAAGAAAACAATACAACAAATTAAGCTAATTTAAATATAATAGGTATACAATCGGCGGTTTTATCGCTAAAAAGCGATCTCTACCAGACAACCTGTGGATGGATTATTTTGATTCCGTACTTAGATAAGACTAAGACAAGGTTATAGTAAGCCTAACGCAGGCCTTAGTTAACCTTGTTTTAATCGTCATCGCGGAGTGTCAAGTGTCAAGCCATCAACTCGATGCAGGATTGCGCATGTCCTGTGAAACAAGCCTAACGCAGGACTGTTTTCACCTTGTTTTGACATTGCTCTTAGAGTTGGTGGTACGCCACCTGAACTCTGTCTTCTATCATTAGCACTGATCGGAGTAGGTAGAGCTATTTAGGTTCATTGACCGCAAACATTGATGTTAATATGGATATTCCACGGGATTCCGACTAATACTCCGGGATTCGATTATTATAATTCTTTTTATCAATAAGTATAGAAAATGGTATATGTAAGCCCATAAGCGCACAAGCGACGTTGTAAATTTTACATCAGCAACACGTTGCCAAAGTTTTTGTCAAGCCGGTTTTTGACGTTGCCGCTTTGTTGAAACTCGTCGTGATATCGCTGCATCAATCCTTAAACCCGTATATAGCAAAAAGCAAAAAGCTTTTTATTATTTTTCTAACTAAAAAACAAATCCCGGGATTCGTGGAATATCCATATTATTCTATCATATGGCAAGTACATAAAATAGCTCTACCTACTCCGATCACTGATCATTAGTCAAATAAGGATGGAAAACAGAGTTCCTTCTACTTTAGTTGTATCCACAAACCAATGTGTGACATACCTACATTGTCTTAGAATTGTTTGTTCTTCACAAGGATGCATTTAAATACTGAAGGTCGTCTTTTAAGTCAAGATTTATCGGTGGGACTCGTAAATTCTTCGTAATTCAAAGTTTTCTGAAGACTGGACTTTATACGATGTAATAAAAGTGGTGGTTACTTTGTTGTTGGTTTTGATCTCGAAATAATACTGAAGACGGTCATAGGGTGTATTAATATTATTTAAATAAATACCCAGATGAAGTTAGGGTGGACTGCTAGTTATTATCTAAAGCAGTAGTTCTTAACCTATGGTCCGTGGACCACTGGTGGTCCCTGGAACCACTTGAAGTGGTCCGCGAAGCTATCCGAAAAATTAAACAAGCGACAAAGGATCAAAGTTGAAAGAGAAAACTTACTGTTGGTGGTCCGCGGCAAGTCAGAAAGTTTATCAAATGGTCCCTCATCACTAAAAGGTTAAGAACCACTGATCTAAAGCCTACTGATAAAAATTATTTGTATAACCAAAACTTATTCGGTGTTCCTATTTTTGTTGTTGATTGACCTAAGTACAACATTTTTTGAAATCTGTTTTTTAACTGGTTATAATGTCGAAACACAGATCTGGTCGAGCCACAATTGATTTTCTATTGTCTGGAATCTTGACGAACTAAAGATTAAAACCTTATCTGCTAGAACTTCAAATAAGTAGCTGGTTTAAAGACTGTTCTTTATTTTAATACAAAACAAACGGTACGTGATCACCACAGGTCAACCACAGGTCACTTTGATAAAAACTCCACCTTTACAACCGCAGTGCTCTATTTCATGATTAAAATCTGGCAGTACTGCCAGCGCACAATTTATTAATCACTCAATGGCAATATAGGCCTAACCTCGGCTATGTTTGGGTTTTCAGGTTAAATAATGGCCTAGTGGCTAAAAAATTGAGAGAGGAAGGGCATAATGGGTTTACCTCACTCTATATTCGAGCAGCCCGACTGGGGAAGTACCTCCGCCTTACAGGATATCGCAGCCAAATAACAGACGGTCTAAAAATAGGTATTTTGTAAGTGTACAATTTGTGACATCGGTTTGTGTAACATTTATTTAATTGATGTGAATCATGACTGCGAGGCATTTGGATACAGCATACTAGCAACTTTTAGTTGCGCAATTAAATAAAATATTTAATTAAATAATAATAAATAATTTTCAAAATTCCTTCACTAATTGGATAAAGACGGTTTACCTAATTGTTGAGAATCTAATTTGTCAGTGAAATTCGTAAATTGTTCTAAATTTATTGTCTTTGTAAAAGTCCTGAAAGAATAACTCGCATTCAAAAAAACTGAGAACGATAACATGAGTCAATTGATGAAAATACTAGCTCCTGCCCGCGGCTTCGCTCGCGTGGTACCCGGATAAAAAGTAACCTATGTTACTCTCCAGCCCTTCAACTATCTCCACACAAAAAATCACATCAATCCCTCGCTCTGTTTGGACGTGAAAGCAGGACAGATAAACAAACAAATAAACACGCTTTCACATTTATAATATGGGTACGGAGGTATGGATTTTGATGTCGCCGTTAGACACCATTTGTTCACCAATTGGATGCCAAACAAAATTGCCAGTCCAGATTCATATCCGTTGAAATTCGAATCAATATAGAAACCGTAGCCTATGCAAATACGGCCATTAGCGTGAGCACTACCAGTGAATCTGTGTCATCATACAATAACAATGTTTGTAGGATGTTTGTCTGATTACCCGTCAAAATACAGGGTGGAAAAAATGAATGGGCCCTGGAGGGAAACTACCTTAAATCCTTAAGATACAGTATTTTACTTAAAGGAAACATTCCTTTATTTTTAAAAAGAAACATAACTGCATTCAAAGAATTTCTAAAATTCGCTTGCTTCACCCAGGAATCGAACCAGCTAAAATTCAAAAATTAACCACTCCCTATTTTATTCCACTAGTCGATACATTAAATAATAATAATAATAATATAGCCCTTTATTCAGATCAACTTATTTCTAGGATAATAATAAATGTTAAACTTTAAACTATTCTAATGCTTCTTTCCTTCTTGTGTTTTCTTATGGTGTTCGATGAAGTTATATATTCCTGTTCTATTCTAATATTCTAATATTCTAATATTTCATGTTTTTTCGTTTTCTGCAGATCTGTTTGCCAGTCGGCAAAGGCCTCCTCCAACCTTTTCCATTCGTGTCTTTCTTGAGCCACTCTGTTCCACATAACTCCTGCCACTTGACTGATGTCATCTCCCCATCTTTTTTGTGGTCTGCCTCTACTCCTTTTACCTTCTCTAGGGTACCATTGTGTCACAATCTTACTCCATTTGTCTTTTCCTCTTATCAATCCGTTCCCGGTCTTTGAACTGTCAACATCACTGTGAAATCCACCGAAACAAATCGCGAAATAAAAATAGTACAAGTCACACTTGGCCAACAACACTATCACAAACAATACCATTGGAGTTCTGGACGACCTAGAAGAAATAAGTTTTGGATATTTGTCAAGATTATAACCAGGAAATTGAAGCCGAACATCTACCACAATATTTGAGGTTAGAAATTGTTACTCGTTTCGTTACGTCATTCAAGCATTCAACAACATTCAATCCAATGTCAGATTGACAATCTGTCAAATAGATGTCAGTCTAGTTACCAGTCCGTCAACTCAAGTTGAACTTTAGTGTTGCCAACTAAAACAAATATATTTCTACCAATTCTGCTTTACGTTCCGTTCCACACAATCTGATCCAACAATATGGAAGGACAATTTCAAATTTTATTTGACAAAATGAAGATAGAAATGCAGAAGCAGACAGCCGAACTTACGGAATCTCTTACCGAAAACATAATGGATAGGATGGATGAAAAACTAACTCCCATTATTGAAGAAAATGAAAAATTAAAAAAGAAAATCTGCAACCTAGAGAAAGAAATAGAATATTTAAAAAGGGAGAAGAAAAGCAATAACTTAATTATATTTGGACTGGAAGAAGGTGAGACGTCAACATTGGAATTATTTCAGAGAGTTAAGGAGAATTTTAGAGGAGATTTAAATATGAATGTAGACGAAAATGAAGTTAACAAATTATATCGCATTGGGAAAACCAAAGACGCGAACAAACCGAGACCTGTACTATGCTCTTTTATAAACGGATGGAAAAAGAACGAAATAATGAAGAACAGAAAGAGTTTCGAAAAAATTCATGTAGCGGAGGACTACTCGAAGGAAGTTTTAGAGAAAAGGAAAGCTTTGCAACCACAACTTTTAGAAGAGAGGAAAAAAGGAAATACAGCTTATTTGAAATACGATAAGCTAATAGTAAAAGAACCAAACGCCGATAAAAGGAAAAGGGAAACATCTAATTCACCACAGTCACCATCACAAACTCAACCCAAAAAACAGCAAGCGCTAAGTTCTATCAAAGCTAACAGGACAAACGCCTTCAATTTAATGCGATCCCAATCAAACTCTCTAATCAACAACTCTACACACAAAAACCAATAGCAATTAACAACCGGCGAACGGGAAATCCAAATAAGCAACAGAAATCAACAAACTGAAAACACACATCCTCCCCCAAGCCGACTGGTCATCGTGGGGGATAGAGACCACAACCCTCCAACAATACAAGAAAACGAAAACGAAAACAAAAACCACAAACATGAGAAATCAAAAATTTATATCGCTGCCCTCAATGTACTTACACTGAAAAACGAAGAAAATCTTACAGAACTAACCTATGCATTAAAACAAATCAAATGGGACATCGTCGGCCTAAGCGAAGTAAGACGAATGGGAGAAAGTATTATCTCTTACCCAGATTTCTTACTTTACCATATAGGAGCTACCCCAGGCCAATACGGGGTTGGATTTATTATTAAAAAACACCTTACAAATTATATAGAAGGATTTATAGGAATCTCTGAACGCATAGCGATGATGAACTTGAAGATACCTGGATACAAAGATCCATGGTCTATTATACAAGTATACTCGCCTACAGAACAATCGGACCAAGAAACTATAGATGCATTCTACTTCGATCTAAACAAAACTATCCAAGAACACGCATATAAAAACCTAATAGTGATGGGAGATTGGAATGGCCAAATAGGCGAAAGGCGCCCAGGGGAAAACACAGTATTAGGGCCATTCACATACAGCGACAAATCCAGGAGCAAAAACGGAGAAAAAATTACGAACTTCGCACTCGAAAATAACTTAACAATTTTAAACACTATGTACAAGAAAAATAAGAAGAAGATGTGGACCTGGATTTCGCCAGATGGGCAAACTAAAAATGAAATCGATTTTATAATGACTAATAGAAACAGTTACTTCACTAACTTCAACGTCATTAACAAATTCAACTTTAATACCAACCATAGACTGATAAGAGCCGAACTGAAAACAATGCAACCAAGAAAACCTAGACCAAGACAAGAACTAAAGAATGTTAAACTCGGAAAACACCAAATGGAACAATTAACAATCAACCTGAGCGACAAATTCACAAACTTCAAAGAGAACACAAAGAGTTTAGGAACACAGGAAAAGTACAACTGGATAGAGAATACAATAAAAACTCAAACTAAACTCATTTCAAATACCGAAAGTGAACCAAAGAAATGGCTAACAACTAGTACTTTAAAACTACTGGAACAAAGAAACCACTTAATCAACGCAAGAGAAACAAAAGAAAGAAGAAGACACTTAGCAAAAATCAGTAAAGAAATTAAAGAAAGCATAAGGAAGGATAGGAAACAATACAGAATGGAAACTATTGAAAAATACATAATCAAAACGGGAGGTATTAAAAAAGCCCAGAAAGAACTAACGAACTCAATGGACTGGATCGTAAAAGTAAAAGTAAAAGGTACTGGCGGAAAATGCATTCATGACAGAACGAACATTCTAGAAACTGCTACATCTTATTACAAAAAATTGTTCGAATGCAACAACACACAAGACAAAGTCGATTTGTCGGAGACCTCGGATATCCCAAGCATCCTTTATGACGAAGTCGAAAAAGCAGTAGATACTCAAAGGAATGAAAAAGCACCAGGACCCGATGGGATAAATAATGAAATCATAAGACAAAGTAAGGATGTTGTGATACCTGTTCTCACAGAAATGTTTAACGATATCATAAACACTGAAATTATCCCAAAGCAATGGACAGAGTCCAACATTATCCTGCTGTATAAAAAGGGAGATAAACATGAAATTAAAAACTACCGCCCTATTAGCCTCATGTCCAACATATATAAGATATTTGCTAAGATCTTGTTGAAACGCATTGAAGGAACATTGGACGAACACCAACCAATTGAGCAGGCAGGTTTTCGCAAGGATTATTCGGTTATCGATCACATTCATGTAGTGCGCCAAGTTTTAGAGAAGTATAACGAATACCAGCGCACATACTACATTGCATTCGTAGACTACAGCAAGGCATTCGATTCTTTATTTCACGAAAAGATTTGGGAAGCATTAGTAGAACAAGGAATTGAACACAAATATATCAGATTAATTAAAAATGTATATAGTCACAGTACAGCAAGAATCCAACTAGAAAAGAAAGGCAAACCATTCAGAGTAGGGAAAGGCGTTCGACAAGGAGACCCTCTATCCCCAAAACTATTCTCAGCAGTACTAGAATCCATTTTTAGAGGTCTCAATTGGAATAACTTTGGGATCAATGTAGATGGAGTCTCACTAACGCACTTAAGATTCGCAGATGATATAGTTCTATTTGCAAAAACATCAGAAGACATAGAAAGAATGATACACGACCTTGCAATGGAAAGCGATAAAGTAGGGCTAAAACTGAATCCAGAAAAAACAAGAGTAATAACAAATGGAAAGAAGAACACCTTGAACTTAGGAAACACCCAAATTGATTACACTGATGAATACATTTACCTGGGTCAATTAATTACACAAAAAGAACCTATACGCAAAGAAGTTGAGAGAAGAATAGCCAATGGATGGAAAAGATACTGGGGCTTGAGAGAGGTAATGAAAGATCCAACGCTCCATATAAATACAAAAAGTAAATTATTTAACACCTGCATACTACCTGTCCTTATGTATGGCAGCCAAACATGGGCATTGACAAAAAACATGACAAGCAAACTCGCAACCTGCCAATACGCAATGGAAAGGAGTATGCTAAATGTGAAAAAGTCAGACAGATTTAGAAACCGAGTCATCAGAAGTAAGACCAAAGTCCTAGATATAACCTGTAAAATACGAAGGCTTAAATGGCGATGGGCAGGGCATATGATAAGAGGAAAAGACGATACATTAAATACTAAAGATAAAACTTCTAAAAGAAACATGAGGTCTTACACTCGTCTGTCGTACAAGAAATCCATGGAATCTAATATTTGGTACATAGGGCTTTAATTGCAATTTAGCTCTACAGTGGAATGGTGAGAGGTATCCAGTAGTGTGATTCAGACCTTCTCGGAATGTATTTAGAATTCGAAAAATAACGTTTCTTCGCTGAAAAACCGTCAACTTTACGAAGAAAATCATCGAATCGGATGCATTTTCGGAAGTCTGAATCTCACCTCAGATAGACAAATACCGTCTAGAAATGTTTTGTCGCAAATGGTAAAATAATAAAAATTAATAAAAAAAAGAAATTGTGAAAATTAATGTTAGATTTCATGATCTTTTTTATTTCTAAAACCAAATGTGTGTTAAAAAGATTTTATCCTGACATTAATCCTATCGATTAGTGGTATTAAATAGAACGAGCTTTGTTTTTTAATTTTTAGCTTGTTCGATTCTGGGTGAGGCAAGCGAATTTTAGAAGATCTGTGAATGCACTTTTGTTTCTTTTTAAAAATAAAGGAATGTTTCCTTTAAGTAAAATACTGTATCTTAAGGATTTAAAGTAGTTTCCCTCCGGGGCCCATTCATTTTTTCCACCCTGTATATGCAAAAAAACTAAGGCCTTACTGAAATAGCTTCGATACGGGAACAATTAAACTGTTATACTGATAAAAGGGAGTTTAAATGTCTTCGTCCTCAAAATTAAGGCTTGTTTTTAAAGCACATAGCTCATTTAAGGCCGTACCCTGAGCCAAACACTGTATTTCCCTGTCTATACCCTCGATAAATAAAGAAAGTGGAAAGTAACTGAAAAGCCAACATGTAACTTTAACATATTTTATCTTGTAATTTGCCGTTTAATATTTTTATTTAACGTCAAATTTGCTTAAAAATAAGATAAATCTTCATCTTTTTCTAAAGTTGATGTTATTTATGTTTTTGGATTGCACAATTGGGTAGGTCATTTAATAATTGACCTAATTGCCGATTAGTTTTTCCGATTGGTTGATATAGTGATGAGAAATCTCCAAAAAACTGCTTTTATCGTGTCGCATTCTAAATTCATCTTTATTTTAACGAAGCTAAGACAAATATTTGAAGTTGCACCCATCGATGTGCTAATTTAACGCTCTGGGTAATAACGTCTAAAGAAAATTTAACAATTATGGCCTTGTCTTACTTGTATAAAAGTACTAATGTCAACCAAAGCTACTGGCGTAAGCTAGTAAGCTCATATGTATGCGGGTGGGGACTAAAGCAAATGGATCAAAGAGATTCACCTGTTTATGTTTATGTGTGACTTTGAGGGATCCGAGATGACTACATGGTTAGTATACGGGTTACATTTGCTTATTTTCATGAGAGGAATTAGTTTGTTGAGTAATTAAACACTAGCTAATATGTGATGGGTTTGGAAAGCTTTGATAAAACTATAATAGGAATTTAATACTTAAAGGCTTAACTCAAGTTCATAGTAGGCAGACGTTCTGCAAAAATGTGGTGGAAAAATTAAAATAAAATGTTGGACCTCGGTAATAACGTCACTTACAAAATTATAGAAAATAATATGATATCTACTATTCATAAAAAAAATGAAATAAATCTATTTATTTTTTTTACCATTTTATAACTCAAACTAGTCCTTAAAATGGTCTAGACCTGAGGCTGAGACTCCACCAAAGCGGAGATGTGTGAGATGTGTTTTAAATAACCAATACTTAGAATTTCGTTATTCAAACATGTCATCTCGTCTTTTGAAATTCTATTGGTTGTTTAAAACACATCTCACACATCTCCGCTTTGGTGGAGTCTCAGACCTAGACCAATCCCCGTCAGGCTACCTACAATGTTTCATTGACTTTTAATCCTTCCAAACTTTTCGTTAATCAAAACTCATTTTAATGAATTACTCTGTCATGCCACCTTTAATTAATTTACTCTTTGGTGTCACCTATGACATTTCCAAATCGATCAACACAAAATTCCAGTGATTGTTGCTAAAAAATCGTTTCAAAAATGTGGTAAAACCTTAAAAATAGTAGAGTAAGAAGAGAATATAAAGAGAGAAGATAAAAAGATGAGTTTTATGGATAGATTACCAACTGTCATCAGTTGTTGCTTCTGTTGCTTTCTTAGAGCTGGAACTGTTATGATAGCCATCTTCTCGTTTGTAAGTAGTTCGAATAAATAAATAAATATTGCTGGACATTTCACACAGCGCCATCTAGCCCCAAACTAAGCAAAGCTTGTACTATGGGAACCAGATAACTGATAGAATCCTTATATACTTTTTTTTTGTAAAAACATACCTACATAGACTTTATAACACCCAGACACAGAACAAACATCTATGTTCATCACACAAATGTTTGTCCTGGGTGGGAATCGAACCCACGACCTATAGTGCAGAAGGCAGAGCTACTACCAACTGAGCTAAGAGGCCAGTCGAATAGTTTTGAAGACCTGTGTGAGTGTATTTAGATTCCTGAGGTGATTTTGATTCTAATTATTTTTTCGGATTCCAGCTTGTTGGCCTAATGTTCGCTCCCAACGTCAGCCAATCTAAAGGATTCTGGGATCTTGAGATGATCTTAGCCAGCTACAGTACCGCTACGGAGACTGCTATCCAGTTGATCCTAGGTTTTGCCTCCATCATGCTATGTGCAGTCAGCATTATGCTGCTTATCGGAGCATTATGCGTAAGAATTTGAACCTTATTCTTTAAGAGAGTCGAGTCTAGTAAGAGCTTTTAGATGAAGCTCAGACTTCCAATATTCAGGCATTAGGCTGTTTATTGGAATCTGAAGGGTTACAGTTTGAATTTCAATCTTATGTGACAGTTCTTAAGGTGCAAAAAACTAAAATGTTCTCAAGAACTTCAGTAAGCCCTAGAGTGCCGAAGCGCGGTGTGCTTCTTGAGTAGATAGTATAAGTTTAAGTTTAAAGAAGGCAGGTGTATTAGTGGCCAAATCTGGTAATGTAGTTCGTTTGATTTACTCAGTCCTTGGTTTTAAAATATTATCGGGACATTATCGCGCAATGAATTATATGGTTATATTGACATTTAGCTTTGGTTGACAAAAAGTTTGTTTACAAAATTGGGGCCCTGTACTTTTTTCTGTATAGTGTCGTGCAAACTTTATGGCAACTGAAGTGTGCGGCAGATTCGACTTTGCGTAGGTACAGTTAACGCAATTGAATAGAGTAAACTTTATCTAAATAGCCCGCCTAGCCCCGCCCCTCACCGCCTTCACCTCCCCGCAATTTCGTTGATTGTACCTGCGAAAATTCGAATCTGCCGCGCACTTCAGCCGCCATAAAGTTTACACGCACCTCTATCTTATAATCTACCCCCTGATTGTCTATCTTTGGTAGCGACCAAAATTGGCCTAAAACTGTCAAATATGACATTTCAGTGACCACGCAAGTAGCTCTGTCACTCTCATCTCAACAAGACCGAAGGCAACAAAAGATACCTACGCGATCGTTTTGACAGTTTGAGGTTTGAGACAAGTTAGACAATCAGCCTGCTGATAACTTTATATTGTTTCTTCCAGAACTGCTCGTGGCGTAGCTTGTTTAGACGTTCTTTATTGATCGTTGAAGTTAAGCAGCGTTGGCCGCGGCCACTCTTAGGATGGGTGACCGCAAGTGGTATTACGAGCTGAGCGCTTCCGTGCTTCGGAGGGCACGTTAAATTGTTGGTCCCGGCTTTTAAGTCGTTAAGCCATGACGGTGGCCATTAGGCGGCTTAAAAACTCCGTCACCAGAGTTGGCCACTTACTCATACGAACTTACTTACTTACTTTTTCCAGAACCTTCCAGTGCTGATAGAGATCTACCAGTGGGGTGCTGTGGTGTATAGCGGGACTGTTCTCCTCTTGTTCTCCATTCTGATCGTGCTGTGCTTCTTCGTGCATACCAACTGCTACCTGGCCGGCGGGCTGTTGTGTGTGCTGATGGTCGTTGATGTTGTTTGTAAGTATTTTGAAGCTAGCTTACTTTTATGGCTATACAAGTAGCTAAATTACAGATTTTAAAAAACCGACTTTAGTGTTATAAGCTGAGCAATTTTCTGCACTCTCGAGGTGCATTCCTGTTCATAATTCCGAAGATCCACGATAATTTAAAATTGAAAAAACTAAAGGAGCCTAAAAACTCTTTAATTGACTGAACGAAGGAATGAAAACATACATACAGCCGAACATAGAACCTCCTCATTTTTGGAAGTCGGTTAAAAAGGCTTTATTGCACTAAAACTACAAAACTAAATTGTAAATAGCTGAGCTGCAGACGCGCTGTCTCCGCGCGGCACTTTGCGGCAAATTTGGGCTCCCTGAAATCGGTTTGGTTTGTAAAAAAGCTTAAACTAGCTTGACTTTGCAAGGTTTACATTTTCTCTTAATTAAAAAATGCAATGATCGTTTAAAGTCTGTGTGGGTGTAATTTGGTCGTTTGCCAAGTGAAAAGAAGACTTTTCCATCGGTGTAGTTTGTTCCACAAGAAAATAAAACGGAATAGTAGATATCATTACTGTGTCCCACGGCACAGTACCTAGATATTTTCTCAATTCTTCAGGCATAAAGGCCTGAAGAATTTAGGGTTCTTTTGACGATACGGAGAGTAGTCTGAGACATTGTCCAATTTCATATTTGGCACATGCACTTCATTGTCTAAGGGATGATTTATATTAGACCGGGCAGTGCTCGGGGCTTGCCGTGTATTATATTAAACAGGGCCTGATCCGTGTCCCGTCCGGGCCCTTTTACTTACAAATGACGCTCGGTTACTAACAAACTACGGTCGGCCTGAACACGGCACGCCCCGCGCACTGCCCAATCGAATTTAAATCATCCCTCAAGATCTAAATTCTAAATGGAAGCGCTCGTGGCACAGCTTGCTTAGACATTCTTGATTGATCGTTGAAGTTAAGCAGCGTTGTGCGCGGTCACAATTTGGATGGGTAACCGCAAGTGACATTACGAGCTGAGCGCTTCTGTGCTTCGGAGGGCACGTTAAATTGTCGGTCCCGGCTTTTAAGTCGTTAAGCCATGACGGAGGCCTTTAGGCAGCCTAAAAACTCCGTCACCAGAGTTGGCCACTTGCTCATACGAACTTTCTTGTTTGTTAACGGAAGTCTGCCTTTTAGGATACAGTGGCGATGTCGTGACCAAATAAACTAAAAATCCAATAATATCCGGACATAATTCGAACGATCTTCGGATTGAAACTCAAGGCGCTAATCCCACTCGACTAATACTTCTCATTTTTGGGATATATTTTAAGTTTTTCTCATTACGTTTAAAGTTTTTTAAGTTTTCCGCGAGACCAGCGTAGTCTAGTGCGGGGTCATTGTAAATTATTTGCCCCAATTTGTTATCCTGTGTGTCCTGTGTGTTTTTTTTTCTTCTTCGTTTTGGCTTCGAACGGTTTGTGCATTTAGCCAGTACCTATCAAGTAGGTAATTTTGAATTTCAAGATAATCTACCATTATTACACATTAAGATTCGAAGAAAAACAAGTTTTGGAAAATAAAACAAAAATGAAAACACGGCTTCTCTAATTCCTACCAAAAAGTCTGTCTGGGTAATTCCTTGTGTGTTTGTTACAATGTTTTATGAAATAAATTAGTAGGATTGTATGTTTTTAGCCTGCACTGTCCCACTGCTGGGCAAAGGCCTCCCCTCAAGTTTTCCAGGTAGTTCGGTTGCCATTGCCTGCCACTGATAGTCGCTGAAGGTGTCTAGCTCGTCTCGCCATCGCTTGCGTGGTCTACCGCGCCGTCTCACTGTCTCAGGGCTCCAGTCAGTGGTAGTTTTGGCCCACAGTTCATCCGAAATAAATTATTATTATTATTTTACAGTGACGATGTACTTTATAATAGTGGCGAACAGTCTTCGAGTCTCCCTCAAGTTTCTTGCGAGCGACGAGTACAAGACCGTGGTATGATTGTAATAATTTGTTTGGTTGTATAAATTATTGCTGTATGAATAAATTGTTGAAATTTAATTATTGAATTGGAAACAAACTGTTTGGAAAACAAACTGTTTAAGGCTGCGTTTCCACCAGAGATGTGCGAGGATGCGTTGCGAGGAATGTGTTTGTAAAGAACCAATAGAATTGCTTCATTTACCTCGCCTCGGTCAGCAAAGCTCTGGTGGAAACGGCTCAGCGGAGCTAGATTTTTGCACATACAAAACAAGCGAGGGATGTGTGCGAGGGATGTGTTGCGAGGAACGCACCCCCGTCGACACATTTCACAGCTTCGCAACGCATCCTCGCACCAAACATTAATGCGCATTTTCACAGCTCCGCTACACATCCTCGTAGGCACATTTTCATCGCACAGCTTTGGTGGAAACCCCCACACATTTTCACAGCACAGCTAGACATCCTCGCACGACACATTTCCATCGCACATCTCTGGTGGAAACGCAGCCTTAAAGCCTAGTTATTAACATTATTCTCGAATGGTGTTCCCGAGTTGAGTAAGGTTTCCAGAGCTCTGCAAGGAAGCTCTGCGATGACAACTGGTGGACCAGTCTTGTCCATTGTGTTGTCGGCGCAGTGATTCCTCTTTTAAAGGGTCAGCAGCGCAAATGTGAGCTCCTCTGGTATCGCAGGCATTCATAGGCTACGGTAACCGCTTGCCATCAGGTGGGCTGTATGCTTGTCTGCTGCCTTAATAGTACAATAAATAGCAATTAAGATATTGATAAATAGCTTTATGATACAAAGGAGCTTAATTCAAAAAACTATATATATTTTCAAAAGAATACCTCAACGTAACTATTGAATCAGCACAAACGAATTATACTCTGTAGTTTTTGTAAAAGTGCACAACAGATATTAAAAAAATAGGCATTTATTTGTCCATGTGCGAGTAGGTACACTCATGGCCAGCTTTTGTATTCTGTGGTTTTGGTGTTATATTTGACATATTTGGTATTGAAGTTAATAATCTAAACAAGCTTTGCTTATACAGCAGTTGCCGTATTTGATTCTATGTATTTTATTGTAGCCAATATTTTTTTTTTAACCTTTTATATAGAAATCTTATGAAAACCTAATCCGACAATCCGTAAATAAAATTCATAATTTAATCATCAAATAAAATGTGACCCAAAAATACGCGCGTAACAATTGTGTGAACAATAAATTAGAAGTACTTTTTTGGGTAACAATTATTTTGAGGCGAAAGAGCGATGCATTATGACTTTAATTTCCTTACGAACAAGGTCCAAAACCGTTTTTCCAACCTTTATTCGGTTATAAATCTGTGTGCAAAGATATGAAATCTTAGTTCGCGACTTTTGAATGCGACTTTTTTAGTCAGATAACTCAAGCTACTAGCATTAACTACTACCGACTTAGTTCAAAAACTAGCACAATCGATATTATTAGTGCTGTTTACTTGGTCAGCTATAAAAAACGTTTTAGGGATGATTTATACTAAAACTATGATTATTTATACTAAATCAATTTGGGACAAATACTTTTAGGAGGTTTCTTCATTCACCTACGATTATTACTATTCATAACATGGTTTATGATAAGAATCTTCATTGAAATATTACTTGTTACGATATAAATCGAAAATAACAAAGTTCTAAGCGATATAAAGTCGCGCCTTTACAAAATTACAAGGGCAAAGATATGATATCGGGTTTGAAAAATAATTTCCAAAAATAAATACCAAGTGTTTGTGTTTCATTCAGAGCTAAGCCCGGGTCCACGAAAAACCGCTTCTGCGGTTTTTCGCGGCAAAGGCCTGTATCTACTAAAGTGTTACATACATTTACTTTTATTTATCTATGGATAAAGGTGGTACAGGAGTAAGATTCGCTTGATGGTAAGAAGTGTTAAAGTTAGTTTGAAATAGCTTTAGATATACTTAGATGGGATAGGTTTTTGTTTATTTATTTTTCATATGAAAGTAGGTAAGTACCTACTTATTATTGTGCCTGAAAACCTTAATAGGTTTGAGTAGACACTCACATACGTCGTAAATACCTACTTATGTAAGTAAGTATACAAGCTATAGGTATATATTGAGATTTATAATGAGCGTGTATATGCCCATATTTTTCAGAAATTAGCATACCATACATGACAGGTTGCAAGCCCGCTACTATTAGAAAGGTAAATGGTTTCCTCACGATGTAACATAAAAAAAAACTTAAGCCTTTACTGTAGTGACATTGTTGAGATGGCGTAGGCTTGCCCAGCACCTACTTACACCATCCTCTCAGCTTAACCGGCCATATCCACAGGAAAGACATGGTCAATACGCGTGGGGCTGACTAAGCCGCGGGTTTCCTCACGATGTTTTCCTTCACCATTTAGAGCTCGCATTAATGCGCATATAAATTTGTCGAAACGAAAAATCTATTGATGGCCAGGATTTAAACCCACAACCTTCGAAAGTCGAGGTACTATATCCCTCGGCCAACACGGCTCGATGTAACATACACGTAGCAAAATTGATTAACTAATGGCGGGCGCGTCCCGATTAGGCGAACCGTGCGCTGAGAGGAACGTGTCAATATAGTGTGCTGTGCACTTTATATGTCGGTATGTGTACCAGTGCCAGATCATAATTTTAAACGTCGATAACTATAAATGTAACATATCTAGGATATAATATCATTGGGTAGAGCAGAATTTATATTTAGTGAATCATCATCATCATCACTATCAGCCTATAGCAGTCCAGAGGCCTCCCCTAATGAGCGCCATGGCGCCCTGTCTTCAGCTTGACGCATCCAACTTGTGCCGGCAGCCTTTCGCAGATCGTCACTCCACCTGGCAGGCGGGCGTCCTACACTACATTTGCCGAGACGTGGTCTCCACTCGGGAACTCGTTTACCCCAGTGGTTGTCAGTTCTTCGGCAGATATGGCCAGCCCGCCATTTAGTGAATATTAGCCCTAATCCTTTGGCTGCTCGATGTTTTTTTATTTTTTGGGGAAATATGCGCTTGTCCGCGAAACATGGTGGAAAAGATAACTTTATTCGGCGTTATCTGTATAATTTAATTTGATGCGGGATGGTTTGACGTTTGTTCGTGTTATTTCAGGTAATAAAATATTGATGGAAAAACATTATTTCATACTGATAAACGGTATTTTGAATTTATGAAAACGGTTATAATAGGCAGCGATAAGTTTATAACCAATCAATTAGTTCAATCTATATATGGATCAGCATACTTGCACCCACTAACTAAATAAATAAATACATAATAATCAATAATGCTGGACATTTCATAGCATCATCTAGCTAGCCCCAAAGTAAGCAGAGCTTGTGTTATGGGAACTACATGACTGTTATTACTACTTATTTACTTTTTTTGTAAATACATAGGTACATTTATCATTCATAGAATAACACCCAGACCCGAGTACTGGGTATAGTTTGAGACCTATATTAATAACTAGCAACGCCCTCGCGGCGTTGCCCCCGTAGTGATGGTACATGGTGATGATGATGATGATAAAAAGTAGCCTATAACCTACCACAAGAGTTTAGCTATCAAACGCAAAAAGAACTATTACAACAATTACCAATAATCACAAATTACTGTCCTGTGTTCTCATCAACCTCACCTTTATCCCGAAAAATGCTCGGTTCCTTTGGGATAAAAAAATAGAAGTCCATGCAGGCAAAGCCGCGGGCGTTCGCTAGTCAGTTATAAATCATTCACAACACAGATGTAAAGTTTATTGTACCTATAAGCAAATTACTATTAAAATATTCAGGTATTAACAGAAAACGAATCAAGAAGGTTACCTATACCGATTTTGATATTCCTTACATTTTCATTGTAACCTACATCCCGGTAAACTGTTAATTTAAACTCTAAAGTCTTACACATAAGGACCATTTTTCATCTCTTTAGTTGTCAGCATATATGAAATGGAATAGGATATAAGTTATTCGTAAATCGTGCCCTGAATCTTTATAAGGGACGCGACGGACAAATATATGGAATTCAAAAATTAGGAACGTGACCATTTGGGAGATCACTCTTAGTAATGTGTTAGGGTCTTTATCCATTTCAGTGAAAGTTAGAATATTAATTTAAACGTAAATTTCAGTATGGACCATTATCATTGTTCATCATTATGCTAACTGTCTTAGGCCTCGTCCTAATGACCTACACGATCAAGTTCACCGTCAAGTTTGCAGCAGACTTGATGCAGCGTCCAGTAAACTTGACAATGTATGGCTATGGGTGTGCATGACAAGTCTACTTGAAGCTAATTCTGCCGACTTGATCTAGTTTGCAGCGTCATGTAAACTTGAAGATGTGTTTGAGCGTTCAAGTATGCATGACTCGTCGTCGACCGTCACTGGTGACGCCATGGCTTCACTGGCTGCGTCATCAAGGAAACTTGACGGTGAACTTGATCGTGTGTTTCCGCTGTAATACAACGCGACTACGCGATCATCGTGCGAGTAAGCGATGTGACCATCGGACTCGGGTGGTCGCATCAATCAGGTAGCGCAATCGCATCGCGCGAATGCCAATTAGGACACCTAATCGACATCAGTATGTTTGATCACGGATTCGTACGACTAAAATTCGCGAGACCTTGCGAAGATCACGTAGTCGCGTTCTATTAGGAATATGCCTTACAACCGCACTCAGAGATATTTCGTTACTTTTTAGTAAATATTTTTTAAGGAAAATCTATGTATTATAAGGAGCGATTTATTTAGGTAACATTATTGATTGTGTCTGAGTGCTTCTCTGCTGGATATGTAAAATCATTTAATAGAAATTAAGTTTGTCGTAGAATTTTTTTTATTAGAAAGCTAACTGGTTTCCTCACGGTGCTTTAATTTACCACCCGTCCACCCGTTCAGAGCTCGTGTTAATGCGCATATAAATTTTTTTGAAACAAAAAATCCATTGATGTACGGCCAGGATTCAAACCCGCGAACTTTGGATCGAAAGTCAAGTACTAATCCCCTCGGCCAACACGGCTCTTTATTGGCTTATTTCATTATGCTCCCACTCTCGTGATCTCAGTGGGATCATATAACACTTATTGTATGTATTAATGAACTCAAAAGTTTTGTGTGATCCCACTGGGATCACGAAGTGGGAGCATAATGGAATAAGCCTCTTTATTGAATAATGATATTTTAATATAAATAATGATATACTTCTTTATTTCTGTTCAAAGCCAGAGCAAAACAAAAACTAAACCAAAAAACCAGCGTCAATAACCAAATTCAAAGGTAAATCAGCAAGAAAATATTAGCCTTTTCCAACTCTAAGGTATTCTCTCGAGATCTGCGGCAGCTTGGTCTGAGTTACAGGATATTGTATAAGTCAGTCACAGCTTCATAGGCCTCTTGTGGATTCACGGGTAAAATATTTGGGTAGAGATTGAAGGTATTCAGAATGCAACAGGTAACATGAATGAAATACTTAAATCTTAAGATAATGTGAAGGACTGTTAGCACATTAATAACCAGTGATCGGAATTAGGCGAGCTTAAATACCTAAAGTTCAAAGATCAGAGGCAAAAAAGGGGAGACTTCCTTACTACAAGAATTTTATTCTTGTAGTAAGTAAGAATTTTATTGAAAGTTGGCACAATTTTCACAGTGAGTAAGTACATTTAAAATTAATGTTAATAATATTGTGAACTAATTCAAATAATTTTTCTATTTGACTGACGGAAAAAAAGTTTTTTATCCTTATAATTTACATTTTAGTTTTTGTTATTAACTCAGGTAAAAAATTGATTCACCTTAATGTAAGATGTTCTTTATTAATGTCCCGGAAACGGAAATAATTGGGTCGAAAAATATTTAGTCCTAAGGCGTCTCCATTTGTCTCTGTTATTTTTCGAACTTTAGGTATTTTAGCCCGCCTCATTCCGATCACTGTTAATCACACTATCACTACATACTCGTAGTATAAAACAAAGTCACTTCCCGTTGTCTGTCTCTATGTGTCCTTAGCTCTTTAAATCTACACAACGAATTATGATGCATTTTTTTTTAATAGATAGAACAATTCAAGAGGAAGGTTTGTATGTATAATACTTGCATAATATAGTAGAGAAACACTGATAATTTTAGAGATTTCTAATGTGATGTGTGTATATTGACTAGTAATGTTATAAAAGTAAAAGTTTGGATGTTTGGATGGATGGACCCATCTACATCATCTTCTGCATGGCTCCATTATTATATAACCACTTACCTAAAACACTAAGAGAGCTACCGCGTACGTTGTTTCAGAAAAAGTTAAAAGCCATTTTAGAAAGCAAGTGCTATTACTCAATTAATGAATTTATGAGTGATAAAAAAATAATGTTATCATAATGTTTTACTTAATAATGTGTACATAAAATCAAATTGACAATTATTTTTTTCATATTATTTATTTTATATTACTAGGTAGGGTAGGTATATAATCTTGATTTTTGTTTTCTTAAGTTTAATTTAAGTCGATATATTTTAATTGATTTTTTTTTAGTGACATTTTATAATTTCATAATTGTATTAAACAAAAAATTGCACGCCATTACATGGCAGAATACATTGTTTCTGAATTAAGTGCAGAGCAAAAACCATCTATGTACAACATGTATTTCAAGCAATAAATTTTTACTTACTTACTTACTTACTTACTTACATAGATAGAATGATTCAAGAGGAAGGTTTATATGTATATACATGCATAATATAGTAGAGGAACACTGATAATTTTAGAGATTTCTAATGTGTGTGTATATTGACTAGTAATATTATAAAAGTAAAAGTTTGGATGTTTGGATGGATGGACCTGGTGTCTATACAGATCGCTTATCTTTCCGCTAATAATCATCTCAATTTAACATGTCCTCCAAAGCACATAACAGCTCAGTTGTTACTGGCGTTCGCCGGATCAAAGTCAACTTTGACAAAGTGCAACTTGGATGACTCTGATTGGACGCCGTCGTCTGAGTGAGCACTTCGTCAAAGCTGACTTTTATCGTGTCAACCCGGCTTAACCCATTTTAGATCGCTTAAATGACCGCTAGTTTCATCTATATTGGACCAACCGTGTACCCACGTCGGTCAACAATGCCCGACCTGAGCTACTCAATTAATTGATAAGGCCCATCGATCGAAACCAATTATCCAACCGTGACAAGACATTGACAAACCCATTAACTTGAGCACCTGAGTCCTTGGGTTTATTTTTGGCTGACTTCAAAATAATCGGTTGCTATGGACTTTGTGTAACACATTCTGAGTTAACGTAGGCTTTTACATCTTTTACGAGATGGTTATACAGTATCAGAAGGCAATCTTTGCCTATTGACGGGACACTGTAGTGCCTGGGACAATGTTTGAGATGGAGTAAGCTTGCCCACCACCTAAACCATCCTTTCAGCTTAACCGGCCATATTTACAGGAAAGACATGGTGAATACGTGTGGGGCTGACTAAGCCATGGGTTTCCTTATGATGTTTTCCTTCAACGTTTAGAGCTCTTGTTAATGTGCATATATTTTTTTCGAAACGAAAAACCCATTGATGCACGCCCGGGTTCGAACCTGTTACCTTCGGATCGAAAGTCGACGACGACGAAGACGAAAATGATGTTTGAAAAAATATGTAAAGAAAAAATTACAAAACTGTGTGAAAAACGGTACCTACTAGCAAAAAAGAGAATAAGTGGAAATAACGGATAATAGAGTAGACTGAAGGAAAATAACATATTGTGCCGACCCCACATAAAATGTAATAACCCTGAGGGTAGTGGAACTTCACCATAATTCCGTCGTGCTATCCGGCTGAACCAGATTCGCAAACCAACAGAAAAATATCACCGAAAAATAGACAGTATCTTGTACGGCTTTAGCCACTTTATAAATACGCGGCGAAATATAAATACTTAATATAATAAACTGCTAATTGAATCTAATTGAATAAAGAAAAAACATCTATGTTTGTACAAATGTTTGTCCTGGGTGGGAATCGAACCCACGAACTAAGACTGAGCTGAAGCGCTGACTGTGCAGAAGGCAGAGCTACTACCAACTGAGCTAAGAGGCCATTCAAACACTCTTACAAATATCAAATACTACTGAGTATTTTTATAACTCACAACCAGTCATCATGATCATAATAATAATAATAATAATAATCATAATCATAATATATTTATTGCGAATTAAAGGTAGGTAAATAGATGACAGTTAAAAAATGTAGGTATCATCATCATCTCAGCCACTGGACGTCCACTGTTGGTCATAGGCCTCCCTCAAAGATTTCCATGTATTGCGGTTGGAAGCGGCCCGCATCCACCGCCGACCTGCAGTTTTAGCATGCGTTCAGACATGCGGGAATCGTGCGTTTACGAATCGCGCGGTTTGAAATCGCAAAATTGTGATGCTATTCAGACACCGCGGTTAGTATGCGATTTTCGTGCGGGTATAGCGTCAGTTTCACAATGGAGGTCGACGAAGAAGTGTGTTTACTGTGGTTGCTCCATGGCGAACTCACGAGCTGTGACATGCTAACCGCGCGGTATCCGCAACGCAACTGAACGCGAAGTAAAGACTCCATAGTAATAGAAACGCGCGGCTATAGCGCGATTCTATTTTCTGGCGGTTGGGTTGCGGTAACCGCGCGGCTTGATTAACCGCGCGGTTATGTCTGAACGATTACTTAATAACTCATACAAATAAGACCCGCGCGATTTCCATGCGATTCTGAAATCGCGCGGTTCCCGCCGTGTCTGAACGCACGCTTACAAGGTCGTCTGTCCATCTTGTCGGTGGACGTCCAACACTACGTTTTATCCAAACAAAACATTGAAGCATTTATAAAAGTAAGTTTCAATTTTCAATTTACACATAAAAATATTCATACACGCAATTCAAAAAACGTTTTAACATCTTGAAAGTTTAGGTGTATTGTGGCTCTTAAAAAGTTAAAAAGTTCGCATTCGTAACATTTATATAAAGATTATTCAGTCAAGGTAGCCGCACACCTATCCGCACCGAACGCGTTGAACGAATCGACCAAAATGAATTTTAGAATTATTTATATGAAATCGTATGAAACCTCTCACACCTGCCCGCGTGGAATCATCCGATTCGAATCTGGCAGTACTTCGAGATTTCAGCGTAAATATTCATATTCATATTAATTTAAATCAAATATCTGTGCGCTCAGCCTTAAAAGCCACTTCCCTTATCGGACAAATACAATAAGCTTTTATCATAAATACCTATTAATAACCGCTTTAAACCAGTATATCGCAAATCCGTACCCATTTTATAAATGTGAAAGTGTGTTTATTTGTTTGTTTATTTGTCCTGCTTTCACGTCAAAACAGAGCGACGGATTGACGTGATTGTTTTTGTGGAGATAGTTGGAGGGCTGGAGAGCAACATAGCCTATGTTGCTCTCCAGCCCTCCAACCCTCCACTTTTTATCTGGGTACCACGCGAGCGAAGCCGCGGGCAGCAGCTAGTGATTTACAACGACAGAACATAGACATACGTTCACCAAATACCTACCGATAACATGGGCAAGCATTATTTCTCTTGTTAGAGATAATTGTGCTGTGTTTAAACACGAACATTGGCTCTGTGAAGCGTTAAGTTTTACACTTGAACGATCGCGTCTTATGTGGTTCGATTCAGGGCCTGTATTCTACTAGATGACAACCGCTTTGGTTTGGTTCGATCTCTTAAATGTCAGCCATTTGGTGAAATAGTAGAATAGCTTTTCAAAAATTTGTTCTGCCAAAGTTCAAAACCTCACCACAACTGAGTCGTTTGTTATTAGTAGTCATGGAAACAGTCGCTTTAGTTGAGGTTTTGGTTGAGGTTGATAAAAAGTTCGGTACGAGAATCGACGCGCAGTACAATCGACTTTATATTTAAGTTATAATGCCTTGTTTAACTTCACATTCTTCGTATTGTTGGATCTTTACAGCTGTATATTTAAGGTGAGCGCACACCTATCCATGCCGAACGAATCGACGGAAACGAACTTTAGAATTCTTTATTATTATTATCCAGTGCTTGTGTGAGGATACATGGGTCATATACTGAATGGTTTAGCATCCAAAAGGGTGTTAGACAGGGATGTGTAGCGTCACCATGGCTGTTTAACTTATTCATGGACAGTTGCTTGCAAGATTTAAAAGATAGTGAATGTGGTTTAAGAATGAACGAGTTCCTCGTCAAATGTCTTCTCTATGCTGATGACCAGGTTTTACTTGCGTCGTCGGCAGATGAGTTGCAGGAGATGGTAACAATTATGCATGAAGCTTTTGAAAGGAAAGGAATGAAAGTGAATGTAAGTAAGACGAAAGTAATGGTTTTCGAAAGAGAGGAATGTGTGACAGTATGTAACATTTTGATAGATGGTGAAAAAGTGGAGCAAGTAAACAAGTTTGTTTATTTGGGTACATTGTTTACGAGAGATGGGAAGCATGAAGAGGATGTTGAAAGGAGAGTGAATGCGGGAAATCAAGTGAATGGGGCACTGCACTCTTTTCTAAGCAGTCGGAAAGTGTCCGAAAAGGCACGACTAGCTGTGCATAGAGGTGTTTTAGTGCCGACACTAATGTATGGTAGTGAAAGTTGGGTATGGCAGAAAAAACACCAAAGTAGAGTGAATGCAGTAGAAATGCGTGCGTTGCGAAGTATGTGTGGGGTGACTTTGAGAGATCGAATGAGAAACGGTGTGATAAGAGAGCGTTGTGGAGTGAAAGAAGATGTAGTGATGAGAATTGAGAAGGGTATGCTAAGATGGTTCGGTCATGTTGAGAGGATGAATGAAAGTAGATTGACAAAACAGGTCCATAAGGCAAGTGTGAATGGGACCGTCGGAAGGGGAAGACCTAGGCGCACATTCCTAGACCAAATTGGCGAATTATTGGAAAAAGGCCAGGTCAAGAGTACCCTAAACCGACGAGCTTGCATGAAGAATGTGATGAGAGTGAATGAAGCGAAAGAAGTGTGTCAGGATCGTAGCAAGTGGCGATCTGTGGTCTCTGCCTACCCCTATGATGGGATACAGGCGTGAATTTATGTATGTATGTATGTATTATTATTATGAAGTCGTATGAAACCTCGCACATCTGCCGGAATCTGGCAGGATTCGGCGCGGTTAGGTGTGCGCTCACCTTTAAACATACGTCCCATCTTTAGTAATATTACAATCTCAATATAATATTACAATTCAAATATAACTTGGAATCGCGTTATGGAATTCAATATAATCGTGTCAGATGCCAGGTGCTACGACGTAGCCCGTAGCACCTGTCTACGTGAGTCTACGAAACGCTACGCGCATGTTTTATTAACTTTCTCCTGATTTATTGATGGTTTTTCCCAACATTATTCGACTTATTTTAACCGACTTCAAAAAAAGGAGGAGGTTCTCAATTCATCGGAACATGTTTTTTTTTTCGGCTTCTTTCGTATGTTCACCGATTACTCAAAGACGCCTGGACCGATTTAAAAAATTCTTTTTTTATTTGAAAGAATATACTTTCCGATTGGTGCCACAAAAATTTAATGAGGATTTGTCAAGGATCTTCAGAGCTATGAACAGAAATGCAACAGAGTGCAGAAAATTGCTCAGCTTAGAAGTCGGTTTTTTTTAATTTTTGATTTACCCACCTGTATGTTTAAAAGTCAATGAACGAAGATTTATTACTTTTGCCTATGATTGTATGTATAATTTTAATAATCATGATAACATTTTTTTTTAATTTTTATAGTGTTAAACCACACTTTATCATCGATGCTTTAATCGATAGATATGGTCCTATCAAGATTTTCAGCCCTGACGACCAATGATTCCGTGGCCGAATCGGTAAAGGCACTCCGGCTAAAGGAGGATCGCTTGTATCATTGCGGGTTCAAATCCCTTCGGAATTGAAAATTTTGATAAGATTTTTCATTTTCAAAATAGTACTTAACAACAATTTTTACAAAAAACTTATGAAGAAAGTTCATTTTTTCATACATTTTGTATAGAACGGCTTTGTTTGTGATTCGTATAGTTGGAATTCTGAGGCGGTACAAAATTCGCCTGGTCAGCTGGTAAAGGTATATTTAACCAGCAAGCCTTTATAACAAAGCCTAATAAAGGTGAATGTACATAAATAGCTGGTACTAACATTATTGCCTCATAAATTCACTGTATGTAATCAGTTGTCACTTACACTTTATTTATGTAGGCGCAGAGCCTTGGCACAGATTCTGTAAATGGCTGGGTTTGTTGCTTCAAGCATTCGAGGAGTTTTGTTATACCTAGTTTATTTCAAAGCTATAGTCCGACACAAAATAATAGAAATAAACGGGGGCGCCACTGTGCAAGCTAAATACGTGAAATAGATAAATTCTCTTTTAGAAGTAAAATATTATTTCTGACTGATGTCTTCCGCACCTGTACCATAGACAAGAAAACTGTACTTTACCATAGATTAGTAAAGAAAGGGTTTCCAAAGTACTGAAATTTTAGTTGCCGTGTCTACCCGTTTTTGCCGGACTATACGTAGGTAGTTTATTGCAGATTTGAGTTAATTCGGGTTACCGTCAATTTCTGAGTAGGTCAGATTTTTAGTAAGTATAGTTATTTTCTTTCATGATATTTAAATAAAATAATGCCTGTTTTTCAGAGGTGCATAAGATTTTAGCTGTATTTTTTCTGAGTTTGCAAAATTTGCTAGACAATGATAGACAAATATATTCAGTCAACGTTTCTCAAGCCAACTACATACATGTTTATAGATCAATCCATATAAATCAGTCGAGTGAAAAAATTGAAATATTATATTTACCTTCAATATTGAAAGTTTACTAAGCAGAATATTTATTGTTTATTTACAACACTTAATCATAATCATAATATATTTATTGCGAATCAAAGGTAAACAGATGACAGTTAAAAAAAAATTTAGGTACAGGCCTTGACTCTGCTTCTCAGCATGCAAAAAATAGTAGGTACTTAATAAAAATGGAAGTCACTTCTTAATAAATTAATAAATCATGTCATAATTATGTACAATACAGCAAAATAATAGGTATTACAATAACAAGTTTTCATTTTTCATAATACGATACTTATAAAATTTAATTTTATTTAAAATTCTGAAAACTTGTCTGAAAGATATTCATTAATATTATAATAAACCTTTTGTAACAATAATTTCTTTAACTTTGTTTGTTCTATTCCAGCTTTCTTGTTTAAACTGTGATCATATTTGTGTTAAGCACATAAAGGCTGAGGGTCAGACATCTCTTTAGAAAAATATAAAATGCTCTTCTGGCTGAGATTTTATTACTTATAACCTTTTATAAAAAGAGTAGGCAAATCAATAGATTAAACTAAAATAATTATAACCAAGGTAAAGCTAAATTATTGGTAAGTATTTTAAATTATTAACAATGCAAGTACGTAGGTATAACCTAGCGCGCTATGACAGCATGCGCAACGGGCCGAAGCAAAAGTAAAAAAGAGGTTCGCTCCGCTTGTCCGTCCGCTTTTATAGCTCGAGCCGCTGGTGTTGCCACGCTGCTTGCAGCCCGGTGCGCGTGCTGTTTACAATGGGACGATGACGACGCGCCGTCACGGCCATGCTGACGTGCGTACGTCCTCGTACGCGCTCGCTTACTGCATGCTATCTGGAGAAGAAAACACCAAGTTCTTACGTTCGTTCATCCTGACACAAGTCTTAAATAACTAGGTAATAACTGGACCGGTTTAGTAACCCTTCAGTTTAAATAGTGCACAAATGAGTCCGGCCAGTCGGCCCTGTCAATAGATTTTCTGGTCCGATCATTATCCTACAGAATCCCTTCAGTTTTTTTTTTTAAACTGGCCCAGATTTTGCTAGACCGGACTAATTTCGCCCCTGTAGCTTCATTTTGATAATTAGAACATTTACACTGACACTAAAAGAATAACATGTTACAGTAGGTAGGTACAGTTATTACTAGAATCATTTTACGTTAATTCATCTGGACGGTGGACTACCGCGCTAGTAACAATATTGACTGATTCTGGTCCAATGGAATCTATAGATCTAGAACGTGAATAGCTCTGTTCAACATAATCACTAGTAGCAGTTAAGGTACGAGAACTAGCAGACATGGTATCACTATTAACAGACACGGTATCACTATTAGCAGACACAGTGTCGTCACTTTCTGGAGGAGAAGATGCATTATGATTTTGGCGAGTTTCATGAACAAGAACATTATTATCATCATCATCTCGCGCCGTCACGTCATCATCATCGCTATAATTTTCTGAGGTTTCAATGAGACCTAACTGGCCATGAGGCACTTTTCGCAAATTTTCATGGGAGAATTTGTAAACTCTATTAGTCCCGTTAATATGTTTCATTTCATATCGATCGTTATTTAAAACGGCAGTTATTTTAAAAGGGCCTTTATATTTGCGGTCCAATTTAGTTTGATGACGCTCTTCGCTTTTAACGAAAACAAAATCACCTAAAGAAAAGGGATGTACTTTAGCTTTGCCCCTATTGAACCGAACCGTATCAGACTGGGCCTGTTTCTGGATACTACTAGACGCATTTGATCGAGCTGTATCAAGATCTAATCTCTCAGAGTCGGGTGGACTAACGGATAGTCTTGACAACTCTAATGAATTAGCCTGAATTCCAAACATCAATTCTATGGGAGTAAAACCTGTCACTCTACAACGTGTACTATTGAGTGCCAATTGAATATCTCCTAGATGATCTTGCCATAGGTTATTGGTATCGGATTCAACGATGGTAAGAAGACTCTTTAAGGTCCGCATGACACGTTCGACTTGCCCATTTGCCCTACTGGAACCAGTTGCGATAAGATGTAACTCGATATTATTATCTTTACAAAAGTCCTTGAATTCCGAATTATCATATGATCTTCCTCTGTCAGCGATTATTCGCTTTGGTGCTCCGAATAAATATACCGCATTTTTAACTGCTTTTACTGCGTCTAAAGAGTTTAAAGTTAATGTGTGTTCCAGTAAGACAAATTTGGTAAACGCGTCAATAATAACGGAACAGTACTCCTTACGATCGCTTTTCCCGCTAAGTTTGCCTGTAAGATCTAAATGGATGGTGTGCCATGGAATAGCGAGTTTTGGGATAGGGTGCAGGCGTACTTGCTGTGCACCTGATGGACCTTTGGAAGCTTTGCACACAACGCATGAGTCGACGAATCGTTTGACATATTTAGACATATTTTCAAACCAATAAAGATCGTATAGTTTGTCAAGAGTTTTTTCATAACCTAGATGTTGTATTTCATTGTGTACCTGATTAACAAGAGACCAGATTAAAGATCGAGGTAAGATGGGGAGCCACTTCGTGGTCATCCTTCGTTCAATCTTTCGGTAAAGTATACCCTGCCTAATATCATAGGTATGTAGTATGTCAGTTGGTAGGTCATTTGAACGAAGTTTAGATATAATATCTGATATTTCAGGGTCACGTAATTGTTCGACAGTGAGCCATCCTTTGTCAAGTTCAGATAGATTAACTATTTTGATGGGTTTAGTTTGCTTAGGGGCATGTGATATGTTTGTCACATTTTCAGTTGGATTGCGTGAAAAGAAATCGGCATGAGCCATGTTTTTCCCCTCTTTGTAACATATATCAAAGTCGTATGACTGTAGAATAGCCCACCACCTATGGACTCTTGGGGTTAAATCTTTCTTTGAGTGAGAGGCCTTTAACGCATTGCAATCAGTAAAAACTGTGAATTTACGACCATACAAGTAGTGCCTAAAATGTTCTACAGATTTAACTACTGCCAAGGTCTCTAGCTCATAAGAGTGATAGCGACTCTCTGCATCAGAAGTTTTATGGCTGAAATAAGCGACCACGTGAGGAAGGTTGTTGTTCTTTTGGATTAAGACTGCCCCATACCCGTCACTACTCGCGTCCGTATGTAGTTCTATGGGTAATGAAGGTTCAAAAATTTTAAGCACGGGTTTGGTTATAAGTAGACTAACTATTTCTTTGTGAATCTTATCATGCTCGGCTGTCCAAGTAATTTTTCCCTTCCCTATTGCTGTCAGAGGGTACAAAGGTTTCATCAATTTTGAAAAGTTAGGAATGAATTGCCTGAAATATGTAGCCAAACCAATAAACTGACGTACTTGGGTAACAGTGGTTGGCGCAGGGACGTTTTGCAAAGCTTCAATTTTACGGGGATTAGGTCTGATTTCTCCTGCTGATATAACAAAACCCAGATATTCAATTTCTTTTTTCATAAAAGAACACTTTTTGAAATTAAACGAGAAACCGGCTTTAGATAGGGTTTCTAGTAATTTATCAAGACGAATCAACCCTTCCTCTACAGTTTCTGATGCAGAAAGTACGTCATCCATATAAACTAAAATTCTATTGTCTTGAAGAGGTTTTATAGCTGTGTTTATCGCTCTTTGAAATACCTGAGCCGCGTTCCTAAGTCCAAACGGCATGGTTAACCATTCAAACTGAGATGAGGGAATTACAAATGCGGTTTTCTCTATAGAATCCTCATGAACTCTGATTTGGTGGAAGCCAGAAGCCATATCAATAGTAGAAAAGTAATGTGCTCCGTGCAATTTATCGATCTGATCGCTAATTAACGGTAGGGGGTAACTATCTGGACGCGTGTTGGTATTTAATTCTCTGTAATCAACAACCATACGGTCAGAACCGTCCTTTTTTTTAACTAACAATATTGGACTAGCGTACGGAGAAGAGCTGTTTCGAATAATATTTGCATCTAACAACTCTTGGCATTTGTTTTCGACAATTTCTAATTCGCTAGGAGATAACCGATAAGGCCGCCTATGAACCGTTTTGTTTGGGTCTATCAAGTCAATCTTGAGTTCGCCGGTTGATATACGAGAAGTCGGAAGCTTTTGTATGAAATTCTCGGAATATTTCGACAGTATTTCGATTAAAAGATCTTTCTCTCTACCTATAAGATCCGTATCAATTGAATGAATATCAAACATTTTATCTAATTTTTCGCAAACATTAGAGGTCTTTGTTCTAGCAAAAGTTAAACGATCACCGGTGATATTTACAGAAATGCCCTCATCTAAAATGTCGCGACCTAATAAGACATCCTCGCTCAAATATTCGTCTGGCAGTACGTGATATTTTACATCAAATTCTAAGTTTTGAACTCTAGTCGAGCACTTTATTTGTAACGAGCTGATAACATTGTTAGAACCTAAACCTTTTAAAGTAACTTGTTCATGAAACTTTTCACCTATTAGATCTGCATAACGTTGTCTTAAAAGGCTACATTCCGAACCAGAATCAAAGATAAAAGGTAGCTGAATATCACTTATCTGTAACACACCTCGCGCCGCTTTGGAGCACAGGTTTACTTGTTTGGCGCTGGGACTGGGGGAAGAATCATCCTTCTTCGACCAGCGCTTGGGGCAGGAGGTAGCTACGTGTCCTGGATCGTTGCATACGTAGCACTTCACGGCTGGCTTAGACTGGTCAGTTCTGGCTGAAAAATTAAGATTTTTTGTTAAAGCTCGTTGTTTGTCTTTACATTCGTGGCCCCGATGCCCGACCCTTCCGCAAAAATGGCAGTTTCCTCGAAAGGCTGATGATATCCGGAATTTCTTCGGATCGCTTTCAGACGTAGGTGGTTCATCAATTTTTCTCTTCAGCGTAAAACCACGTAGCGTGCGAAACAGTTGATTTTTTTCATTTATTACCACTGAATTGAGTTCACGGCGAATTTTGTCGTCACACTGCGATAAGATTGAAATGGCAAATCCGGTTATCACTTTTTCTGGGAGGTTAGCTTCAGGAATTTTTTCTATTAATTGCCATAATCGCATACCTGCTTCAGCGGGGCCTTCCTTACCATCTATTTGAAATTTAATAACCTCATCAAAGTGATCCTGCATCATCATAGGTTTTGAAAATTGAGATATCATTATTTCTTTGATTGCGGGCCAAGTGATTTTATCTGGTTGAATCTTTGTAAGACAAAGGGCGGCCCGACCTTTAAGGGAATGGGTAAGGGCTAAAATCAAATCTACCCCCTTCAACTGTTTTTTCTCGACAATCATTTCGGTCAGAGTACACCAATTGACCACATCGGAACCGGGCGTATCAGGATCAAAAGAAACCAATTTAGTTTGGGTGGAGGATGTAGATGGGTTAGTAACCATGTTATCCGCTATTTTTTTAAGGATAGCTTCCATACCAGACGAAAACATTGTCATCAGATTGCTGGCCATATTGGCTGAAGATTGTGGAGATGGATCCGGTACTTCTGATAAAGGCTGAGGGTCAGACATCTCTTTAGAAAAATATAAAATGCTCTTCTGGCTGAGATTTTATTACTTATAACCTTTTATAAAAAGAGTAGGCAAATCAATAGATTAAACTAAAATAATTATAACCAAGGTAAAGCTAAATTATTGGTAAGTATTTTAAATTATTAACAATGCAAGTACGTAGGTATAACCTAGCGCGCTATGACAGCATGCGCAACGGGCCGAAGCAAAAGTAAAAAAGAGGTTCGCTCCGCTTGTCCGTCCGCTTTTATAGCTCGAGCCGCTGGTGTTGCCACGCTGCTTGCAGCCCGGTGCGCGTGCTGTTTACAATGGGACGATGACGACGCGCCGTCACACATAATTGTAATGTTTATGGAAGATACTTTGTTGGCAATTCTTCGGGTAAATAGGTGGTTGGGAGATGTTATTGTTATCTGTAATTTTGCTTGAATCTGAATTTTAGATATTATTTGTTGCCTTAGTAGACTTTGAGCATATTAATAGAGCTATTAATATGTTCAAAGTCTAATATGAAATATATTTTTTATCGCCCACGGTAAAGTTCGTAGTATACATATTAGGCTGCGTTTACATTGACGCGAAGCTGTCCGGAGATGAGCGGAGAATAGCGGTGAAAAGTGGCGAGTGTTTGCACTGAAGCGGAGCGGAGAGGAGCGGACCGCTTCGCTCTCCTAGCTACCCTCCGCAACGCACCGCCCCGCTGTGCTCCGCTTCGCATCACCTCGCTTATTTTATATGAATATCCGTTCAGCTCTGCCTCGCTCCGCTCGTGCTGTTTCCATTGAAGCGGAGCAGAGATTTCGAGCATAGTGATTGGTCAATTCATGCACCGCTAAGAACTGCTCCGCCCAGCTCCGCGTCAATGGAAACGCAGCCTTATTCATAATGATAAATTCAGCTAGGGTGGGCGGCGTTCAACAGACTGGACGACATTTTAAAATCACACGATACTACATAATGTCTGAAAACTCGCCTCCATAACCGATGTGTCCTGCCTACAATGACCTATAGTGCCGAGACTTGGACACTTGCAAAGGAGACGTGCCTTACTAGGCATCACACTTTAAGATCGAGTCCCCAATACCAAAATTCGCAAGCGGACAAAAGTTCAAAATGTTAGCAAGCATGGGCGTATATAAGGGGGGGGGTTAGTGGGTCCGGACCCCTCCTTATCACATTAAGTTCGGGGAAAACCTAGTCAATCTTTGTATTTTGGAACCCTTGGACCACCCATAACAAAGCTATAGCTACGCCCATGTTAGCAAGCGAATATTGGGGCTCAAATAGAGCTGGGCAGGACACGTGGCCAGGCGCGGTGATGACAGGTGGAGCAGATTGTTGATGTTGGCCTATGCCCAGCACTGGGATGAGAAGGGCTGATGATGATGAATGAGAGATATTACTTTCGAAAAAGTGTGTAAATTAAGTTTGTATGAGCAAGTGGCCAACTCTGGTGACAGAGTTTTTAGGCCGCCTAAAAGGCCTCAGCCGGGACCGATGACGTGCCCTCTGAAGCACGGAAGCGCTCAGCTCGTAACATGCGGTCACCCATTCAAATTGTGACCGCGCACAACGTTGCTTAACTTCAACGATAAATCAAGAAAGATCAAGAACGTCTAAAGTGTGTAATGTGAAAGGTTGTACTTACAAAGCATTAGTTCTTTGTAAATATAACCTTCTCTCTGTAATTTATACAGCGTAGATAAAACATCTCAAAAACTACACATCGTAACAAAAAACATCAAATAGATTTACCCTCTAGTTAACACCTTATTATCAACCTTACCACCTCGACATAAGACCCTTAAAATTCCACATTTCTTTGATTCAACAAGAAACACTTCAGAAGTAAAGACCATAGTACCTTGGCTTAGGGTCGAAACTCGTATGAAGTAGTTTTGTGTGGACTAGACGGTGTTTGAGAGCTTACTTGACCGATTTTAATTAGAAGCAGGTGGGTTCCCTTTAGTTAGAGGCAAAGGGTTTTTGAGAATTCTCTAACTTGGTCAGAGAGAAAAACTAGATCTAGTGTATGAATGGCTCCTCAGCTCAGTTAGTACTTAGTATTTTTTTTTATATAAGAGCTAAGAGCAGAAAAACATAATGCCAACTTGATGGTAAGCGATAATATAGGTTAATTTAAAAAAAAATGCTTGA
Organism: Camptogramma bilineatum; assembly: GCA_958496255.1. Classification (NCBI taxonomy): domain Eukaryota; kingdom Metazoa; phylum Arthropoda; class Insecta; order Lepidoptera; family Geometridae; genus Camptogramma; species Camptogramma bilineatum. The sequence continues at coordinate 2,137,649 of OY292472.1, forward strand.
TGGGAGCCATAAGGTATATTTGTTTCATTTGATGATGACTTTTTGCTTTTCAATTTAAAATTAAATGCCATTTAATTTATGCTTAACCAATTCATTTATAAATGCAATTTAAATTATTGTGTTTCCTCTGATATTTCAACTGTTTGTGTTATTTTAACTTCCAGGAAATGTTATGAAAATTTAAACGAACTAACGGGACTTTATCGCGTTATTACCTTTGTTTATTATTTCCCGACGTTTCGAGTGCGTTACAGCTCTCGTGGTCACGGGTAGACTGATGTACTGTCCATTCCTGATTCTGATGGTGAATTGAGGGTAGTCGCGGATCCTACCCTCAATTAGCGACGGTGACTCCAGTACATCAGTCTACCCGTGACCACGAGAGCTGTAACGCACTCGAAACGTCGGGAAATAATAAACAAAGGTAATAACGCGATAAAGTCCCGTTAGTTCGTTTAAATTATGTCTACAGATCGCGAAAGTTTAAAATGTGCTATGTTATGAAAATGCTTTACGAGTGGTAATATAAAAGGAAAATTTCATCAAAATTTGCAATTTCAACGCAGGTGCCCAATTCTTTCGGAACTTAATAACAATGTTCTTTTATATTTTGCCAGACTTTATCTTCAGGAATCAGGCTAAATATAGTAATTATTTCGTATAGAACCAGAACACTTGCAGAGAGTAATAATTGTTAAGCGCTTTACAATCAACAAGTATTCTATCCTACTATCTTACTAATATAAATTACTAGCTGCTGCCCGTGGCTTCGCTCGCGTGGTACCCGGATAAAAAGTAGCCTATGTTACTCTCCAGCCCTCTAACTATCTCCACACAAAAAATCGCGTCAATCGGTCGCTCCGTTTTGCCGTCATTCCTCGACAAAGCCACAAACAAACAAACACACTTTCACATTTATAATAGGGGTACGGATTATAAAGGCATTATAACAAACATTCACACACACACACGGACTTTTCGTGTATGTGTGAATGTTTGTTACCACGTATCTCCTTAACTTCTAAACCAATTTTGATGAAATTTTGAATGTAGAGTTAAAGTTCTTAAATAACACATAGGCTACTTTTTATCCCGGAAAAATGTATGGTTCCCGTGGGATAAAAAAAGTAGTCCACGCGGGCAATATAAAAATATAAAAACAAAAACATACTGCTTCAGTATTCCTATTAAAGCCATGACGGAGGCCTTTAGGCGGCCTAAAAACTCCTTCACTAGAGTTGGCCACTTGCTAATACGACTTACTTAGGTAAATACTTAGTACTTTCAAGTTTGGTGCTTTGGTGATTAGTGTTTTGGTGCTTTTAAGGCTGGATTCGACCAAACTGGACTATGTTTTTACTCGAGAGTAAACTGTTTGTTTCAATATTTTGACAATGTAAAGTTCACACGGTATAACCAGGATAATTTGTATGCACATAATAATGTTTGGTTGTGGTTTCTAAACAATTCTATTTCGAATTATGTTGGCTAATTACTCTGGAGTAAGACGACTTTTGGTCGAATTTAGCCTAAGTGGCATAAAAACACCAACTTTACTGTCACTAGCCACTTTGTTTGAGTTTCAGTTCTACAAGTAGTGACTACATTTTTATAAAAGGATCAACAAGTAGATCCTATCTTGACCTTTCTGAAGTTCTCCAGCTTCGCTAAAGTTTGTGAATTATGATGAATGGGTCGATTGTTCGTTTATTATCAATCTTAATAATGCTCGGGAGAACCAAAATACTTTCCTATTGATGTTCTATTTAAGTACATAAATACATAAAATCACGCCTCTTTCCCACAGGGGTAGGCAGAGACCACGGATTTGTAAGTACAAATCTGTGGTCTCTGCCTACCCCTTGCTAGGTACGATCCTGACACACCTCTTTTGCCTCATTCACTCTCATCACATTTTTCATACAAGCAAGCCGGTTTAGGGTACTTCTGACCTGACCTTTCTCCAAAATATCACCAATCTGATCCAGGTATGTTCGCCTAGGTCTTCCCCTTCTAGCTGTTCCATTTACACTCGCCTCATACACTTGTTTGGTTAAACGACTTTAATTCATCCTCTCTATATTATTTTTCTTATTTGTTTCATATTATTCATGAAGTTAAGCAGCGTTGTGCGTGGTCACAATTTGGATGTGTGACCGCAAGTGGCATTACGAGCTGAGCGCTTCCGTGCTTCGGAGGGCACGTTAAATTATCGGTCCCGGCTTTTAAGTCGTCAAGCCATGAAGGAGGCCTTTAGGCGGCCTGAAAACTCCGTCACTATAGTAGGCCACTTGCTCAAACGAGCTTACTTATTACGGGTATTTCGGTTGAAATACTGATTATTCTTCTGAGAAAATAAAACACAGGTACTAGACCTACATCTTAACAAAATCTCTCTAGGACCCTCATTCTCCTTACTCAACAACTGTAAGAAGTAACCACTTAACGTTTAATTTACTCAAATTAAAACAAAGCCGTCAATATTACTGTTTATTTATTTATTTATTATTTATTTAACACTTTCACACATAACAAATTGTGCAAGGAGGACTTAATGCTAAAGCATTATCTACCAGTCATCCTGGGCGTGCAGAAAGATGGTGTGGCGTGTCATAAAAATATTTTAATTTAATGATAGAAAAGGTCGGTTTCCAAAAATTAAATACTACATTATAAATACTAAGTATATAAAATAATCTAAACTTACATAAACATAAATATATAAAATGAAATACTTATGAATATATATATTATTAATATACCTAACCATTTTATAACCATAAATATCATAAATGAGTATTTACCTAATATTATAATATGCAAAAAGAGGATAAGTGATAATGAGCTAAAATAGCAAAGGTGGGCAAACATAAACAATGATGAAAATAATAAAAGTAGTAGGAACTATTTTATCTTTAAATAGGTAGGTACCTACTAAAGATAATTCAGTTTTTTGAGATAGTGCTCACGCACTGACTTTTTAAATGACTCTTTTGAGTCGATCTTTCGGATCTCAGTTGGCAGATCATTCCATAGCTGAACAGCCACAAACGAAAACGAGTTTGACATAAACGACTTGCTAACAACTGGAGTGAAGAGGAGCAGATTGTCCGCTGACCTGAGCCGTCTATTATGTTCGTTGGTCAAGAAACGGAAGCGCTCTTTTAAATAGCAGGGTGTGTGTGGATCCTTTAGAACTGAAAAAAGTATACATAGGATTCTCAAGTTTCTACTGTTCAGACTGGTTCTAATATTTGTACGTACTAGCACAGATGACTAATTAGTAATCTGTGGTACTAGTTGAACTCTAGATTTTAATATTGTTTGAACTTCATGAAATACAGAGAATAAAAAGACACAAAGCATAAGGCGTGGTAGACATTTTGTAAAACGTTTGGCATTCAAAATCTTTTGAAGTTATCTAAGAATTGCCAGAGGCGCTTTAACTCTTGCTCACATTTTGCAGAAATTATTACATATTTTCTTTACTAGATGATTTATACAGTGTCAGGAGGCAATCTTTGCCCACTCTTGTCGGGACTGTGACTAGTGCCTGGGGGCACTACAGTGTCCCGATAAGAGTGGTGTTGAGATGGAGTAGGCTTGGCCAGCACCTACACCATCCTCTCAGCTTAACCGGCCATATCCACAGGAAAGACATGCTCAATTCGTGTGGGCCTGACTAAGCCGTTTGGATAAAACCAAAGTCATGATCAATGATCAAATTGATCCGAGACCTATCAGCGTTAATGGTCACCTTCTTGAAGTTGTTTCGGAGTACACATACCTCGGGCAGATTTTGCGATTAGGTAGAAACAACTTCGAGAAGGAGGCCAAAAGGAGAATCCAGCTGGGCTGGGCAGCATTTGGAAAATTGCGTCGGGTCTTCTCGTCACCTATACCGCAGTGTTTGAAAACGAAAGTTTTCAATCAGTGCGTTCTACCCGTTATGACGTACGGAGCTGAGACGTGGACACTCACAGTACGGCTGGTCCACCAATTCAAAGTCGCTCAGCGAGCTATGGAGCGAGCTATGCTCGGAGTTTCTCTGAAGGATAGGATCCGCAATGAGATTATTCGGCAGAGAACCAAAGTCGTTGACATAGCTCAGAGAATTAGCAAGCTGAAGTGGCAGTGGGCCGGCCATATCTGCCGAAGAACTGACAACCGCTGGGGTAAACGAGTTCTCGAGTGGAGACCACGTCTCGGCAAACGTAGTGTAGGACGCCCGCCTGCCAGGTGGAGTGACGATCTGCGAAAGGCTGCCGGCACAAGTTGGATGCGTCAAGCTGAAGACAGGGCGCGATGGCGCTCATTAGGGGAGGCCTATGTCCAGCAGTGGACTGCTATAGGCTGATGATGATGATGATGATGACTAAGCCGCGGGTTTCCTCACGATGTTTTCCTTCACCGTTTAGAGCTCGAGTTAATTCGCATATAAATTTCGTGGTGTAAGAACCAGATGAACGTATCTCCCAAAAATTCGAGAACCAGATGAACGTTTCTACCAAAAATTCGAAAATGGTTTGTTTTCATACATGGGTCTTAAATGTCATATAAGACCCATTTATGAAAAGAAAATGTTATTGAATTTTTGGTAGATACGTTCATCTGGTTCTTACACCGCGATTTTTCGAAATGAAAAATCCATTGATGATTCGAACCTTCGGATCGAAAGTCGAGGTACTATACCCCTCGGCCAACACAGAAATGAAAACAGAAATAAAACATGAATTCTATGCAGCCCGAGGTTCCTCGTTAATCCACCACTTAGCAGTTAACGGCACCTGAGGGACCATACCGACGGCAATGATGTTTTCAAAGGGGGAAGACAGGTGATGCACTAACATCGCATGCATAAACTTGGGCTCGGTGCACCACTACATAGACCAAAATACACAGTACATATTGGTCCATTTTATAGATTGATAAATCCTTATATTATATAGAGAGAGCAACTAAAGCAGTTTTGCGAGCGAGACGGCTATAAATAGCGGCCGGGTTCTGGCCATGCTTCGGCCGCTATGCAATGCTGCCTCGCTCGCACGATTGCTTTATTTGCTCTCTCTATCCTTATCTATCAGCTACTTCAAGGTGCATTCGAGACGATGTTCCACGCGGCACTGAGGGCAGGTTTGTCCTCAGGATTCAGTATAGTAGGACCAGGCATTTTGTTTGGGTATTATAAAGTATTCTATGTATGTATTTACAAAAAAAAAGCATATAAGTATTCTATCAGTTATCTGGTTCCCATAGTACAAGCTTTGCTTAGTTTGGGGCTAAATGGCGCCGTGTGAAATGTCCAACAATATTTATTAGTCATTTTGGTGAGTCACCTATCTCCCCCCTTTGAAAACATCATGGACCGACGGACTGTATAATAATGGACTAAATTAATTTGTCATAAGGAGAGTTTGGAGGTTAGAGACTGAAAAATATTATAATTTAACTAGTCGTAGACTTCCATGCTTTGTACAGTACGGCCAACGGATCTCGGCGTGCGTGAAGTTAGCCGTTTCGATGCGCAGTGCAACTTTTTCATACAAAATTTTCTACTGCGCAGCGCAGAGCCTGACTTCACGTACGCCTAGATCCGCCGGCCCAACTGTAATTCTCGAGTTTGATGATCATTCAGGACAATTATTTGTGTTTTTTTTAAATACTAAATATTTTAACAGTTGTGTGGTTTTATAATAAAAGCTTTGCATATAAGACTATGAAGAGTTTTCTAAAACTTCAATTTTAATTTAAACCAGAGAATTGATTTCGGTAATAACCAGTGATCGGAATCAGGCGGGCTAAAATACCTAAAGTTCGAAAAATAACAGAGACAAATGGAGACGCCTTGGGACTAAATATTTTTCGACCCAATTATTTCCGTTTCCGGGACATTAATAAAGAACATCTAACATTAAGGTGAATCAATTTTTTACCTGAGTTAATAACAAAAACTAAAATGTAAATTATAAGGATAAAAAACTTTTTTCCGTCGGTCAAATAGAAAAATTATTTGAATTAGTTCACAATATTATTAACATTAATTTTAAATGTACTTACTTACTGTGAAAATTGTGCCAACTTTCAAAAAAATTCTTACTTACTACAAGAATAAAATTCTTGTAGTAAGGAAGTCTCCCCTTTTTTGCCTCTGTTCTTTGAACTTTAGGTATTTAAGCCCGCCTAAGGTTGCGTTTCCATTGACGCGGAGCTGTGCGGAGCGGAGCTTAGCGGCGCGTAGATTGACCAATCAGGTTGCATTTGCCGCGTTTCGATTTCGTCGTTTGAAATTTGATTGGTTAATTCATGCGCCGCTTTGCCCCGCTCCGCACAGCTCCGCCTCAGTGGAAACGCACCCTAATTCCGATCACTGGTAATAACACATTTTATTTCATTAAATAAATATAGCATCAAAATAAATACAACATTTCATGATTCAGTGTTTTGTATGTTATGTCTACACAATATTTATATCTGTGTGCAATTCCATTTCAAAATCATGATGTATCTCTCACGGCCTCTGGCAGTTTCGAATCAAATATTTATTTAATACTCGTTTCAAAAACATCATAACCTTTGTTATACTAATAAAATACCAATATAAAAGAAGAACGTGTTTGCCTTTGTTTATAAAATAAAGGTTATTGCTGACCAGTCGCCTCCGCACCACATCGCCTTTTCGGCGTTCACTTGTTCCTTCACTTTTGGATTTGATTGGAAGCGGCGATGGCGTTACGAAGTTGATGTAGTGAGCGTTGGTCCATAGAATTGCATACAAAGAATACCGAGGCGATGTAGTGAGGTTCGGTTGCGGAAGTGACTGGTCAGCTTACATACAAATATGGTGACCATACAAAGATTACTAACAATCCAGGCTGATTGTTTAACTTGTCTCAAACTTCAAATTAAATAAATAAAATAAATAATGCTGGACATTTCACACAGCATCATGTAGCCCCAAGCTAACCATAATTGGTCTCAAACTGTCAAAACGATCGTGTAAGTTCTTATGTCGCGTTCGGTCTCGTTGAGATGAGAGTGACAGAGCTACTAGCGTGGTCACTGAACAATATTTGAGAGTATGAGACCGATTTTCGGCGCTGTCAAAGATAGACAATCAAGGGGCTGATAAAATTAAAACTGTCAGATCTAGCGTATCTGTATGTAGGTATGTCCATTCATTCATTAATTTCGAGAAAAATAAAATTAGGTAACTTTATAAATGACAAATGTAAAAGTTTGAGGACATTCCTTGTCGAACAAAAACTATCAAACACGGTTGTTTGGGTTACTGGGGTTACTGTGACCACGAGACACCAACATTTGTCCTCTAAATTATTTTTAGTTACTTATCCTATTTTTCTCATTAATGTATCTTTAGTAGGTCTTTGTCAAAAACTCATTTCATTTCTCTTCATCTTCTCTTTCATTATGCTGTTTGCACATTTAGCGTTTTGTACATTTTGCTTTGAAGAATTCCCGCGTTTAATCCATTTTGATCCATTCTTTTATAGGTCTAACTTCGTTTGAAACAAAATAACAATTGAATTGTAAGCCTATTGTTACAATGGTGACCTTTCAAAGTTCTACAATAAGTACGGTCAACATAAATGTAAATTAATTTTATATAGATACTAGCTGCTGCCCGCGGCTTCGCTCGCGTGGTACCCGGATAAAAAGTAGCTTATGTTACTCTCCAGCCCTCCTCCACACAAAAAAATCACGTCAATACGTCGCTCTGTTTTGACGTGAAACCAGGACAAAATTAAACAAACCAATAAACACACTTTCAAATTATTATGGGTAGTATGGGTACGGATGTTCACTTAAATACTAATGTGTTATCGGCGGTTCTCTTTTAAAGGGTCAGCAGCGCGAGTATGACTCCTCTGTATCACAGGCGTCCATAGACTACGGTAACCACTTACCATCAGGTGGGCCGTATGCTTGTCCTTAGGCTGAGCGCATACTTATCCGCACCGAACTCTTGAAGTATTGCCAAATTCGTTCGAATCGGACGATTCCGCGGGCGAGGTTTCATACGATTGCAAATAAAGAATTCTAAAATTTGATTTGTTTGGCGCGTTTGCCACGGACAGGAGTGTGTCGCCACATTTAGTAAGTAGTATAAAAAAAAAACAAATACTCTCACTCATTTTATTTGTAGCGTTCGCTTACAACTTTAAGAATAAAGTTATCTCTCCAATCTCCAATGATCTCCGCCTTTAGAGATTTCCCATCAATCATTTCTCAAGAACGTCGAGATCGTCCCTCCGACGTTTTCTTGGCCGACCACGACCTCATCTCCTCGGGCTTCCAAAGTGTTACGGCATTCACCGATCGATTCGACTAGCTTTTAAGCAATATTTAAGGACTGCTGTGTAAATTTTCAGGTGTCTTAAGCTCGGCGCAAACGGGCCACCGACCACAGCCATAAAACGTCAGCGACAGCGACTTTTCATATATTTTGTAGCTGTAGCGAGTGGCCGCCACCGGCTACACGTGTGCGACGCACTACTAATATTAAAAAGGAGAAAATCTATGTGTGTATGTGTGTGTGTGAGTGAATGTGTGTGAGTGTGTGTGTATGTGAATATTTGTAACCACGTATTTCAATAACTACTAAACCTATTATGATGAAATTTGGAATGTAGATAGTTTAGGTTCTGGAATAACACATAGACTTTTTATCCCGAAAAATGTATATGGTTCCCGTGGGATGAAAAAAGTAGTCCACGCGGGCGAAGCTGTTCACTAGTACAAAATATATGAAAACTACAGGAAATAGATCCGTAGCGGTGTTTTGTAGCGGGACGTTTTGGTGGCTCGTATGCCACCAAAGGCTTAAGCCTTAACGCTTAAGATGGTTTCAGTATTCAACCCAACCGCACCGATTGGTTTCGGGTCAGGAGACAAAACCCGTCTAACATTTGGGTCTCGTCAAAGTTACAAATTGTGGGCGTTCTATTTGATATTCAATTGGATGTATAATAGATTAATTAGAGGGATCACCCACATGTTTGTCTTAAACCCTTTTTGATGAAACTAGATCCATCTTTTGACACCCGTATGTAAAACAAGACTTCAATGTTATAAGCTGAGCAATTTATCAGCAGGGCACTTCTACTAGATGACAACGTCAATCATTCCGCTGCGTTTTGGTTCGATCTTTAAATGTCAGCCATTTGGTAAATAGAAGAATAGCTTTTTAAAAATTTGTTCTGCCAAAATCCAAGCCTTAGCTAAAACGTCACCTCAACTGAGTCTTTTGTCATTAGTAGAATAGGAAACAGTCGAAAATCTAAGGTTACGTTGAGGTTTTGCTTGTGGTTCATAAAAAGTTTTGTACTAGAAATGCCATCATGGGCCTGAATTCTACTAGATGACAACCGCTTTGGTTTTGGTTCGATCTCTTAAATGTCAGCCATTTGGTGAAATAGCTTTTCAAAAAATTGTTCTGCCAAAGTTCAAAACCTCACCACAACTGAGTCGTTTGTTATTAGTAGTCATGGAAACAGTCGCTTTAGTTGAGGTTTTGGTTGAGGTTGATAAAAAGTTCGGTACCAGAATCGACGCCGGTTCCCATAGTACAAGCTTAGCTTATAGACTAGATGACGCTGTGTGAAATGTCCAGCAATATTTATTTTTTATTTTCTGCACTCTCGAGGTGCATTTCTGTTCATAACTCTGAAGGTCCTCGACAAATTTTCACCAAATTTTTGTGGCACCAATCGGAAAAAAAACAAAAAAAAAACCAAATCGGTCTAGGCGTCTTCGAGTAATCGGTGAACATACTTACTTACATAAAAAAATCACAAAAAAATATTCCGACGACTTGAGAACCTCCTCCTTTTTTGAAGTCTGTTAAAAAATAGCCAACTTTAGAGTAACACAGTAAGTATTACATTAAAAATACTATTAGGTTAGGAGTATAATGGCCGTCAAATAACGCTCGCCACTTTCAAGTGCCTAATTTCCATTGTTTGCCATGGGACGGTTTCTATGGTAAACATGGATACTATGACCTTTCTAATTGGATACTATAACGAGATGAATTATTTACGAGTTATTTTGAACCGTTTTGACTTATAATATATTCTTGACTTTCTATCCAAGAGGAAAAGAAAGAAAGAAAGAAAGAAAATACATTTATTTATAGGACAATGGTTACTGCCCAAACAAAAAAACCCAAACCCGGTGCAAAAGTTTTAAGGTCGGACCTCATTTGAGCGTCGGTCGCTGTATAGCGCGAAAAAAATTATCCCGCCTGATACGACATACACCGTACAAAATGACTTTGTGTACGGTGATTTTGACGCTTTGTGCCGTGCCGAAAGCGTCACTACCTACATTATGGTCGTTATTAACTTAGAGCATTAACATAGGAAACTTTAGTAGATACAAATATTTACACCTAAGTTGTACTAGCCTACTATATGTAACCTTTCATTGAAAACAAATACTTATCTTATTAGGGTCGTTATTGCTAAATTCAGAGGCTAACAGGTTTTTTTTTGCTCATTGGAGTTGCTTGGGCGTTCATTATTTATAGAAACACGTGCATGCTTATCGGAATTTTAATACAATATGAATATTATTTTTTTAGAAGAAAAATAGCTTTTATATTTAAATTGAACTTATTATTTTATTGCCTCAGTTAGTACATAATACATACCAATGTCTATTGTTTATTTCCTTAAATAAACTTTAAACCAAACAAAGCTTTCCAATTATCGCTCCAATTCAACTTTAATCCAACTTCGAAGAAATAGAGAAAGCAATCCAAGATAAAAGGAACTAGTGTTTGTTCTGCGACTCCGCTTTGCAGTTCATCATTTTTCAATCCCGTGGGAAATCTTGCAATCTGTTACAGATAGGTTGCTGAAGGAAATTATCTGTCTCTTTGACTGAATTTTGTTTTTACTGTTCGATTTTTATAGTAAACAAGCTGTGAAAAAAAAAATTAGGCCTTACAATGTTGTAGCCCGGCACAACTTAGTTTTTTATATATAGATTTTAAATTTTTTGGGAAAGAAACCCCCGCGTGTTCAAAATTCTTTCAGGGCGTCTGATCGAAGTGACTCGTGATCCTGGCGCTGGACACATACCCCCTTACTTATGAAAGATGTTTAAAGTTGAATACTGGTTAAACAACGTCCTATCTCTGTTTGTTACTATCCACAAATAAAGACAGGACGTTGTTTAACTTTAACATCTTTCATAAGTAAGGCCCATAGAAAAGACGTAAGACGCAGACGGAGCGCGGACATTTGTCTTCCGCGTCCCTTTCATACAAAATGTATAGAAGCGTCGCGATACAAAGCATACAGAAGAGACGGGGCGCGGGCACAACACTGTTCGCTGGCGCCCTGTTTGCGACGCGTCCTCGTCTTACGTCTCTTCTGTCTGGCCCGCACCAGTCTGGCATTTATTTGGCTCAACGGATCAGCATTGCTATACAGCACGGTAATGCTACCAGTGTCTTGGGCACGCTTCCGACTGGCAGTGGCTTGGATCAGTTGAGCTATAGATCGTCTCCAACAATCCTTAGGTGGCTCAATTGGTTCTTGTTGTAATTAATAAAGTTATGTAAATATGTAGTAGTTTAGTTTCTGTAAATAAAGGCGAATTAGAAGCGCTCGTGGCGTAGCCTGCTTGGACGTTCTTGATCGTTGAAGTTAAGCAGCGTTGTGCGCGGTCACTTTTAGGATGGGTGATCGTAAGTGGTATTACGAGCTGAGCGCTTCCGTGCTTCGGAGGGCACGTTAGTTGTTGGTCCCGGCTTTTAATAAATAAAATAAATAATAAATAAAAACATTTTATTTCGGATAACATTGATCCATACTTTGTTAGTAATCACTCTCTTAAACCTAATGTTAGTACACTAAACTAAACTAAACTACACAAAATAAACATACCTCAGATTACTCTCCGAACAAAGCACTGCCAGATCGGAGAAGTAACCCTACCAGCTATAGTTTGTAATTTAAGTCGTTAAACCATGACGGAAGGCTTTAGGCGGCCTAAAAACTCCGTCACCAGATTTGCCCCCTTGTTCATATGAACTTACTTGATAGCTACTACTATAGCAACTTTACTACTACTAAATTACGTATGTTAGACTCTAAGGTATATATTTTATATGGGCCGTAGTTTTAAGTATTTTACATCTTTTACTTGCTATTGTTGCCTGAAATAAATGATTTATTATTATTATTATATAGCTAGGAAAAAAATGCAATTGAATAATTTTACAAGAGAACAAAAAACGCATATTTATTCAACATTATTACAATCTTTGATAAACATTGCACTGCGTACTTAGTGAAAATTGATTTCATCTCCATGTTTTTCCACATTCAATTCTTTCCACACCTTTTTTAAATTGATCTTTTTTCTGTAATGTCTGTTTCAGTATTCAGCAATCCACTTTGATTACTCATCATAACTTCACAGTAAACTGAATTAAACCCACTCAGTTCGTAACAAGCAGACAAATGAACCAATTATGAGATTCCATTCGGAACTTTCCACTTTTCATAATTCATTGCACAAGCCTTTGAATCTGTAATATCAAGAGGAGTATGTCTGCTTTGTCCATTATAGAGATCGGATTATACGCAACATAAAAAGCTTGAAAAATGCATGAAAATATGCATGTAAAATAGGTACCTAAAATATGCATGAAAAGTGTCAAAAATAGCTTAATAGCTTATTTTTTTCGACAAGGACAAGGACATTAAATGATGAAAATAAATATGCAAATGCATATGCAAATATGCAATTGCATAAATCTCGTCTCTATCCATTACTTACTACTGCCGCTATATTGGTAAGATTAGTTAAGTATAATGACGTTTTAGCTACGAAAAAAATTCAAATGGACATTTGTACAAAGGTTGATCATAATCATAATAATAAATCTTTATTTCTTTTTCGACAATACCTAGACTTACTTCGTCAAAATTTCATAGGATAAATAATAAATAATAATATTGCTGAACTTTTCACACAGCGCCATCTAGCCCCAAACTAAGCAAAGCTTGTACTATGGGAACCAGATAACTGATATAATACTTATATACTTTTTGTAAATACATGCGTATTTATACTTTATAACACCCAGACACAGAACAAACATCTATGTTCATTACATAAATGTTTGTCCGGGATGGGAATCGAACCCACGACCTACAGCGCAGAAGGCAGAGCTACTACCAACTGAGCTAACAGGCCAGTCGAGGAAGATCACCTTAGGGCACAAAAAATGCATATTTTAAATAATCATATTTATTCAACATTATTACAATCTTTGATAAACATTGCACATCGATTTCAAAAAGTCTCTACTCGTTATATTTACTACATTTATTCCTATTTACATTTATTTATTGCTTATATTTATATTTACAACTATACATAAAAATACTGATATTTAAGATCTAAAACTATAGAAACTCTATGAGTCATGAGATTTAAATCGATATGATAATATTTGAAATATTGATCATTGTTACTTATTAAATAATTATGTAAGTATATTATGTAAAATAATTAAATGTTCATTCATAAATAATTCATGGCTTGCTGTGCAACGTAGGCACTTACTATTTTTCTTGTTGTATACTAGAACAACCAACTAATAATTTAATTTTAAATTATGTTGCAGAGGTGCAAAAATAGTTGTTATAAACCCTTCCCTATGATTACGATAACTTTCTATATGGTTTACAGTACTTCCAGATAAATGGTGGGCATCGGTTAATTTTGTGTTTTTCGAATATGACCCACAGCATCTAGGCAGTATTGATATAAACTCCGTAGGGCTAGCGGCAGTATGTATGATTCCACAAACCAGAATGTGATAGAAGTGCACGTCGTTAGCTGCGCAGCTCGCTTGCAACTAATGCTTTTCTTAAAAATGACATTGATATTTATTTGTTTGCGATAAAGTTGAAATTGTGAATAATTTGCATTTCCAAATGACTTTTCGTCAATCGTTTTTGTAATTTTATTTTGTTTCCGGTGTTTTCCGATATCCATTATTTATCTGGTAGTACTGTAGTATTGTTTTCTAAACTTTTATAAATCAACTTTGAATCTTGTTATATGTCTACTTTGTAAAAGTTTAGTTTCTTTGACCTTAGGTAAGTTTTATTGATCCGAATTCTAGGAAAGAGATGCAATTGGACTTGGCAGCTCGGTCACTTGGCTCGTAGCCAGGAGGTAGGCTATTTTCAGTAAACCTATATGACCCCCTTTTCACCACACTGGTTCTTTCTGTATTGTGTTGATGAATTAAATATCTATCTATCTATCTACTGCATTTTGGGCTAATATCAGGTGCATTTAAGAGCCTAAGAGCGTTTGTCCACCGCCGCCGTCACCGGGACGTCAACGAGAACGAGATGATGGCGCCGAGGTAGCGACCATACATTTACTATAGCCGCCTGTCCACCAAAAGACCGTCACGTCATCTTGATCTCAGCCAGAAATAATATCGTTCTCGTTGACGTCCCGGTGACGGCGGCGGTGGACAAACGCTCTTATAAAGATAATACAGGAGAATTTCTCAATAAAAATCGAATTAAGATGAATGATAACTAATAAATGAAAAATACATAGAATTCAGTTATCATGTTGACAAATAGTACGAGATTGTTGAAATATACATTTACATAAGTTAAACATTAATTAATTAATTAACACAATTAATTAAACATCTTTACAACATTACATTTAAACTACAAAATAGTTAATTTTCAAAAGCTACCACGCGGCGCATAACAGAACGTTATTTATATCAACATAATATTAGGTATATTATTTCTAATAGTACTAAATTTTCATATAAAATTTTCAAAGTGTTGGTACATCAAGGAAAGTAGAATGAAAATGGAGAGCTTTGCAGCAGTGGATCTGCATGATCTTACGCTTTTTTTTTAAATTTGTTAAACTTTCGCGATTTGTTAACATAATGATAATTATTATTACGGGATTTTATCGCGTACTTTTTATAAAATAAAATATATATAATAGTAATAAATAAAAGGTACGCGATAAAATCCCGTAATAATAATTATCATTATATTTCTTTTAAAAGTCCATACTTTAATATTTGCGCATCTAGAAATAAAAGAGAATTAACAATATCAGGAAAACAAATAACAGACACAAGTTTTACTTATTAACGCCCTTAAAACTTAAAAGTATTTACCCTTGAAATCTCACCACGAAATACAACCATATCATCGATACCGCTATATTATTCAAACTCAATATCGATGTCTTTCAATACTCCATGTGTTCTCAAATAGCCTTTCAGGAACTATTTGAAAATTAAAATTGCTTGTCGATTCGTGAGCAAATACATTACAGATTCACAAACAATAAGGCTGTGTCCCCAGTAGGCAAACTGTGAGCGGCCGACTGAGTTTGCGGCGTATCGGTTTAGTACGCTCTTCCATATTTGAAATGGAGTGTCCACAGTTTGCTAGTTTTGCGCGTAACGCTGCAAACTGCGTAGATACAGTGAGCGCAAAACTAGCAAACTGTGGACACTCCATTTCAAATATATGGAAGAGCGTACTAAACCGATACGCCGCAAACTCAGTCGGCCGCTCACAGTTTGCCTACTGGAGACACAGCCTAATGTTCAGATAAGAAGTTAGCCATAACTACTGACTACAAGGTGCGATGCAGTGTTACCTTACTTAGCCTATACATCTTTTACTAGATCTTTGCCTACACTTAACGGGACACTGTAGTGCTGGGACAATGTTGAGATGGAGTAGGCTTGCCCAGCACCTACACCATCCTCTCAGCTTAACCAGCCATCACCACAGGAAAGACATGGTCAATACGTGCGGGGCTGACTAAGCCGCTCGTTTCCTCACGATATTCTCCTTCACCGTTTTAGAGCTCGTGTTGCGCATATACATTTTTCGAAATGAAAAATCCATTCACGGTCAGGATTCGAACCCATGACCTTCGGATCGAAAGTCGAGGTACTATCTCCCTCAGCCAACAAGGCTCTATCGTTATATAACAACCAAAACAAAACGATAGCTTGAGTGACATTGCCAAAATTAGGTACTATCGGTACTATAGGTAGGTAGGCTAGTAAGGTTAAAATGTTGTGAATAAGTAGTTCGCGTTATGTAAAAAGAACGCTGGCTGTCAAGCTGCGCAGTAAGCAATTAAAAAAAATAAGGTACTTAAATCAATACCATCGCGCATAAGTTTTAAATTACGAAATGGTTTTCCATAGAAAAAACAAACAATAAAAAAACAATAGGCCTAGTACTTTCGTGTGCAAGTCTTCCAGCGTTATTTTTATGTGACGTGACTTATATAATATGATTATGTACATTAGGTATTATGTTTACAACGAATTACTTAACAAAAATAATATAGGTACCCTGTTTAAACTTTGTGAAAATGGTTATTCTATAAAAATACTCATCTGGATTAAACTATTTACATTCTTATAAGTAATACTTTTTACATCAATACATAACGTAGCTATTTAGTTGAGTATAAATAAATTAGTTAAGTATAATTATTTATATTAATAGGTATATCCATTCTCACAATATCATTATAATAATCTTTATGTACAAAGGAACGGGTGAATTATTTGCCACAATTAATTGAGGATATGCATTTATTAAATCACACATAATTCGTTTTTCGTCACACATTTCATATACTATAATATTTATATATACATTTTAATGCTCTTAATTAAAACAACATTGTATATTTATATGCTACGAATGTTTACAAGAAAATGTGTATTGTAAAAGAATAATTTTAAAGTGCACCGCAAACTTTATGGCGGCTGAAGTGCGCGGCAGATTCGACTGTGCGCAGGTACAGTCAACGCAATAGAATAGAGTAAACTTTATCTACATAGCCCGCCTAGCCCCGCCCCTCACCACCTTCACCTACACGCAATTGCCTTGACTGTACCTGCGCAAAGTCGAATTTGCCGCGCACTTCAGCCGCCATAAAGTTTGCGGCGCATTCTAACTAAGTTTTTTTTTTTCAGTATGAAATAAAGTTTTCTACTTTTTAAGCGTCCTTGTTTTCCCAAAATTAACAAGTAGTTTGTTACAAAGTTTTGTATGCAATATTGATACTGTCACTGAATGATGGATCACTAAATGCAAAAAACGCAGTGTATAAATCGTATTGCTCATTATACGGACTAAAGTGAAGGAAAAAATGTCATTTTTCCTTCAATTTTGACATAAAACGCATCAAAACTAATCAAAATTGAAGGAAAAATGACATTTTTTCCTTCACTTTTAGTCCGTATAATGAGCAATACGACTATAGGTACCCACTCTGTTAGATAAGCCAGCCTAAAATCCGCGACTTTTTTGTCGTGCCAGTATTTGTATCATTTTCTTTTTTTTTACTTTATTTATTTGTTGTGTGACTTGTGTGAGCACTCTCGAGGTGCGTTTCTGTTCATAACTCCGAAGATCCTCGACAGATCCTCACCAAATTTTTGTAGCACAGATCGGAAAGTACCCTTTCAAACAAAAAAAGATTTTTCCAAATCGGCGTCTTCGAGTGAACAAACATAAAAAAGCAAAAAAAAAGAGGTTCCAACGAATTTCCTCCTGTTTTTGAAGTATATTAAAAACTAAATAAAGACACGTAACAGAGAAAATAGAAAAACAGTTTTGTTTTCAAAACTAGATTAATAATTTCACCTCTATTTTCCTGTAAATTGAATATTTCGTCTAAATATTTGTTTGTTCTAGAACAGGTATTTTGTTTCCGTTTTAATGAATCTTAATGGACCACTCACAGCGTTTGTGCGGCGTGTTACAAAAACCTTGTCTGGTCCAAGACGATTTAATTTAGGATTTAATCAAAATGGGTAAGAAGTTTAGAAGAAATATTACCCGAAAAGTCGACCGAAGGAGACTGTTAGGTGACTCTTGTAAAACAATTATTGTGTCTCTAAGCATAATGGACAAAAGTTTTAATAATTCCGTGTGGCTTTTGTTAAAATTTATGTGGACAATAGTTTGGGTAATAGGAAATTTTAATTATTTTAAGACACAAGGAACAATTAGAATTGGATTGGACACTGGCAAATGCACATCACTGTTTTTAAAACTAATTGTTTATCGACACGAAATAGTTAGAAGTAACTAAGTTACCACAAGGGCTCAAATCACACACAATCACAAAAGGATACTAACAGTGTAATTCAGACTTGCATCCGATTCGATGATTTTCTCCGGAAAGTTGACGTTTTTTTAGCGAAGAAAGGGAAGAAAGGTCACTTTCCGAATTCGGAATTCATTTTGTTTGTAGTATCGCAACCAGTAGTTAGTTAGTTAGTAGTTTTATTTGTGGTATCCTAGTGGGATAGGGCCCTAAGTGATCAAAAATTGTAAGTCGTAGTAAGCATTTTGTACCTGTAAATATAAATAGATTACAGACATTTCACCTTAAAATAAAATAAGAACATTTAATTATAGATATCGCGCTACTCAAAACTCAAAACTCAAAACTCAAGATGATTTATTCAATAAGATCATGTAGATTGATCACTTTGACACGTCAATTGTTTGATATGGTTTTGATACAATATTTTATGATTTTAATATAAATAAACGGAGTTGGAGCATGTTCAGTCCCAGGCGTTTTTGTCATCCAAGTAATCTGATATTTTAAGGTGCTACAAGGTTTTTATTAAACGCGATAGGTTGAATTAATACCTTTTGTCCGTAAACGCTTTGTCTTGTTTCTTATTAAAGAGCTATTAATTGATTCGTGAATTAATTTAAAGCATACCTATTTCATAGTCTCCGTCACGACCGGAATTAATAAATGTTGAGTTGATTGTATGGCATTAGCAGAGCGATAAGCGGCGCGGGTATAAAGCAGAGTCCACAGGCAAGTAACATTTGCAATTTATTTAGATACTAGCTGCTGGCCGAGGCTTCGCTCGCGTGGTACCAGGATAAAAGTAGCCTATGTTATTCTCCAGCCCTCCAACTATCTCCACACAAAAAATCACGTCAATCCGTCGCTCTGTTTTGACGTGAAAGCAGGACAAATAAACAAAGAAATAAACACACTTTCACATTTATAATATGGGAACGGATACCTAGTGCATATCTACATTTCCATATATTTCAAAAGTTTACCGCTTTTCGCTCAGCTAATGATATTACGCAAGCCTAAAGAACTAGAAATGAGAATTCCACAGACGTTCAAATGCACTTTATTAAGCTATTGCGAGTGAATTGTCGTTTTGTAATGTGGAATGGCGCTCTATGCATAATAAAATGTAAATGTAAATAATGTAAATGGCACTAAACTACTCTTAAAAGATTTACATTGACGGGTAGTTATAGCATATTATCTTAAAAGACTTCTGCGGCGTAGTGGCCGAAGATCCACCTAAAACACAGAAGGTTGAGGTTCGATTCGCGCCGCGAGGAAAATGTTTGTATGATCTGCAAATATTTGTTTCGGGTCTGGTTTTCTGTGTTTATGTATGTTTTGCAAAAAGTATATAAATAGTAGGTACATTAGTCATGTAGGTACTTCCCCTTACTTAGCACAAGCTTTATTTACTGGGTCTTGAATCTAGATGTCTAGAAGTCTAGAAGCATCATCTACTAGACTCTAGAATTCTAGACGATGCTATGTGATGTCCATGCAGCAATATCTGCTAGTTGCTCTGTGAGCTGTAGACCTCAAGAGTCTATCTTTGCATAGCTTAAAACAGAATACCTACTTAAATGTTTACAATTCTCTAGTTTTGTGATGAAATGGTGGTCCCAGGTGCTTCATCAATCCCTACCTAACCAACACACATACAGACGAAAGCAAAGTTCGCGAGTTGATGCAGAAACGCTTCAGTCGCTCGGTCAATTATGTTCTTTATTTTTCAGAGATACAATAAACAAAAAGTCAGACCAATTTGTATCTTATTTTAATCAACATCTAATTTCCTGGGGTTTGTTTTATGTTTTGGGGTAAGGAAAGATTACTTATACAATTTTGACAAGGTTGTAGGCGATATGATCATCATACTTCATCACGCGAGGGTCAGGGCATAGTAAAGAATTATCAGTATCGCTAATTTGGTTATCATAATAAATGACTTGTCCAAAATAACTGTAATCCCAGATGCGATCTAGACAGGGTGTTCGATCATCAATCATAGATTAAAAATTAAAAATAAACTAAAAATAACTTCAAACCCTGCTTATTGTCCGTCGGAATCGCAAATTTTGGTAAGGCTCTTCATTTTAAATGAAAGTAGGTACCTACCTAAACTTGACTTAGGTACAAGTTGTATAAGATGATAGAAAAAAAAACAAAAAATTACATAAAAAACACAAACACATAAAAAATACATAGGAAACACCTAGACCCGATACAAATATTTGCAGCTCATACAAAAATGTTTACCGCGGCGGGAATCGAACCCTCAACCTCCTGCGTCTCAGGTTGGCCTTCACCCATTGCGCCACAGAGGTCGTCAAACTAAGCAAAGCTTGTAATATGGGAACCAAATAACTGATAGAATAATTAAATAGGTACTTTTTTTTTGTAAAAACATACACAGAATACTTAAACTTTATTAACACCCAGACACAGAACAAACATCTATGTTCATCACACAAATATTTGTCCGGTGGGAATCGAACCCATAGAATAGATAAAAAACTTAGGCCTTTACATCTTTACTAGATGATTTATACAGTGTCAGGAGGCAATCTTTACCTACACTTATCGGAATACTGTAGTGCCTGGGACAATGTTGAGATGGAGTAGGCTTGCCCAGCACCTACACCATCCTCTCAGCTTAACCGGCCATATCCACAGGCAAGACATGGTCAATACGTGTGGGGCTGACTAAGCCGCGGGTTTCCTCACGATTTTTCCTTCACCGTGTGCATGAAGCATGAAGAATAGATGGATGACTGGCCTGACTGGCCTCTTAGCTCAGTTGGTAGTAGCTCTGCCATCTGCGCTGTGGGTCGTGGGTTCGATTCCCTCAGGACAAACATTTGTGTGATCAACATAGATGTTTATTCTGTTCTGTGTCTGGGTATTATAAAGTATTCTATGTATGTATTTACAAAAAAAAGTATATAAGCACCTATCCTATCAGTTTTCTGGTTCCCATAGTTCAAGCTTTGCTTAGTTTAGGGCTAGATAGCGCTGTGTAAAATGTCCACCAATATTTATATTTATTTATAGATGTGCAACTATTTCATCTTTTACATTGCCCGATGTGGCTGGTCCCAATAATTGTTAAACGGCCTTGTTCTCACGCGCTGGATCCTAATTACACATTGATTTATGTACTGAAGTTTTGTTAGCCGAAGTTACGTTTGATAATACACGTTGGACACGCTCCTGGGTGGAGGTTCTGACGTAAATAATAATTTAGATGTGTTTTAGGGTAGATAAGGGGACGTGATGTTGCGTGGTCGTTTTTGATGGATGGCGTAAACTATAAGGGACAATTTTTGCACAATAACAATAAGTAATCTTTTTTAATTAGGTACGTATAAATCGCGTCACGTAACAAGAACGCTGGAAGAAAGTGGAAGGGGTGTGTTTTGTCTCGTGTTTGCGCATGGGTTACCTATTCGCAAACATGAGACAAAACACAACCCTCCACTTTCTTCCAGCGTTCTTTTTACATGACGCGAACTATACCTGGCACATTTCATTTTATAGAATGTTAACTTCTGCAATCGGTAATGTACCAAATGTGTTTAGACATACCACTGACTACTCCCTTCAAAGGATCTAAAAATGCCTAAAGGTCTGAAAAAATATGTCTACCGCACCTTGGGAATACAGTCGCGATTATATTACATTTTTTTACATTTCATCGAAAATGAAAATTATTTTATTTTCAAAATTTTTATTTCCGACGGGATTCGAACCCGCGATGCCCAAAACGATCCTCCTAAAACCGGATTGCTCTATGAAGTCTCGTCCTGAAAATCTTGATATCAATTTTTACGAAAAAGTTGAAACCGACTTCAAAGCTCTGCGGAGCTAAAGTATTGAAAAAAATTTCACATAATGCTTCATTCACCCCCCCCCCCCCCCTCCCCCCCCCCCCCCCCCCGTTTTAGTCTTTCTCATCAGTTTTACTTCACCAAATGAACCTGACTTGTTGCTATAAACGCAAAAATCGCTCTATGTAATACATAGTAGGTATGTATGCATATAAATTTGAAGAGTTCCCTCAATCCCTCATTCTATCATGAAAACTTGATTTTGATTAGATTGGGACCAATCCAAATGAATGTTCATATAGGTGGTACATACAGACACACAAACTTTCGTATTTATGTTATAGTTATTGTGCTCATGCCCACATCACTAGCAATGATATATCCTCTGATATTCAGCTAACCTTTCTCATATTCAGCTCAGGCTAGATTCGACCAAAAATCATCTTACCCCAGGGTAACTAGCCGACAATTCTAAATACAATTGTTTAGAAAGCGCAACCGAACATTATTATGTGAATACAAATTATCCTGGTTATAAGGTGTCAACTTTACAATGTCAAAATATTCAAACAAACAGTAGTTTACTCTCGAGTCAAAACTTAATCCAGTTTGGTCGAATCCAGCCCCAGTTCCCTTTATATCAAGACAGCCAGTAGAATCAAGCTGTCGTGTGTTTTTTAAGAACGTACGAGGAACGTAATCCTACCCACAAAAGGGGTCACTTCAGATTTACACCCTACAAGTTGTAAGCTAAGCTGAGAAGTTAAGCCTTTGTTCTATTGAATACCTGTGTTGCGTAGTGGTGTTCTGAGTGGGGTGTGGGTTCGACTTCAAAAAACCGACTTCAAAAATTTGCATGATTACTATCTCAGAACTCCGTCATATAAAAATCTAATTGGAAAATGCTTTTTTTATTTGAAAGAATGTATTTTCACATTGGTCCCATTTTAATCAAAATCAAGTTTTGATGATAACATTCATGAGGAATTGAAGAAACTTTTCAAATTTTATACGCATAAGTACTTAGAATCTAAAGAGATTTTGGTATTGTTACTAAAGAATATAAAATGTAATAAAAACTATTAAAACTCATCTCTTTCTCCCATTAAGGTTTGCTGGAAGAGAACTTTTTTTAGGGTTAAGATCGCCTTTGCCATTACCTGTCTATATCTAAGCATTTTATAACTGTTTCATTTGTGCAACAAAAATAAATAAATAACGTACTTATTTAATTCAAGGCATTGCGTATAAAATTGAAGATTAAGATAAGATTAAAATTGAAGAGTTCCCTCACGCATACATAGAAAGATTTTAGCATTTTTATCAAAGAATATAAAACGTAGGTACCTACCTAATTTTAACGCTGAGACAGGGACTCAGTACGCAAAAGCTGAACCATCAAATCGGAACTTTTTGTTACTTTTCTTAAGTAGTCGAGTACGATAGGATACTATTTCCGTACCCTAACTAAACTTTGACCTGTTTACTAGACTTACAAGATTTACGACAGGAAGTAAAACGAGTAGGACAAGGCCGTGACCACACTGGAAAACAAAATTAAAACTACCGCATCACCTGAGAAAAGTAACAAACAAAAATGACTCTAATGCCTGTAGCACACCTCCGCTGCGAAACTCAAAGGGCGAAACCGCAATAGTTTCGCTGTGAGTTGTGAGTTCTTTGACGGCGAAACAGTAGCGAAATTCCCTGCTCTAACATACCAAACTGACTATGATGTTTTCTCTTTCTAACATGATTTCGCTCATTTGCTCAGGCGCCTACTACATCTTCGCACGTTGTCCGCTGTTTACCGAAGTACTGTTGCCCAGCGAAACTCGCTCAGCGGTTTCGCAGTTGTTGTTTCGCAGCGGAGGTGTGCTACAGGCATAATCTGTATTGTCAGAAACGGTAGACTTCAGCTCAGGCCCCAATTCTTCTAATTTGCAACGTCAACCATTCCTTAATCATTATCGCTGCGTTTTGTTTCGTTTTACAAAATGACTCGCTTTAACAGCTTGCGATGCGGCGATCGTGACGGTATAGAGTTATAAAGGCGCTAACACATGTTGGCCCAGGGTCTCATTGCCTCTCTATCGCTCTCGCCTTGAATCAATTTGCTTTCTCGCTCGCACTCACCTAAGCTGGCCTAGACTGGCCCAACATGAGTTAGCGCCTTAATAGTAAAAGCGACATAAAAGCTTGACTTCGTCGCGTCGCAAACGCTATACCAGTGTGGTTACAGCCTAATATCTCACATGTTTTGCTTCCAAGCAAAATAATATGAATGTGGATTAGGGAGGGTTTTCAACTTCATAGTAATTTCATAACTTTGTTATTAGTATCAATAAATTTTCATTACCTGCGTACAAAAACATCAATTCGTACTCGAATAAAAACCGGCTAAACTTTTCAAAATGAAATATAAATGTTGCGGAAAAATTGGACAAACCCGCGCATTTTCGCATCAAAGAACATTCATGTTGTTTGATCAGATTTTTGATTGGTAAGGATTTTTTTTTAACATTTTAATAACCAAGGAAATTCGAATTGAATTTTTCCAGCGGGTTTTCTCCTGTAATTTAAACATCATCATCAGTGACAATTTGCGGTAATCGAAATCAATCTTACAGTTTGGCTGAAAGAGCCTTCTTTAGCCCCTCGATTCTACTAACAAACTTTTTCTAAACCAAAGCAAAACGTCAACTATTTCGTTTTGTTTCATAATACTAATGACCAATGAGGTTAGTTGGGTCTCAAACAAATTACTGTCATTTTGGAAAACGAAACAAAACGCAGCGATAATGATATAGGAATGGTAGACGTTGTAAATTAGAAGAATTGGGGACCTGACTGCATCAAAACCTTGTAAATGTTCTCCAACTCTAAAATTCTGTTTTATAATTTTAATGCCATCAAAAACAAAACAAAATATATCAAAGACAAGCAATATTCATACCCATATAAAGTGTGTTTGTTTGTTTGTCCTGCTTTCACGTCAAAACGGAGAGACGGATTTTTTGCGTGGAGATAGTAGGAGGGCTGGAGAGTGACATAGACTACTTTTTATCCCGAAAAAATGCATGTTTCCCGTGAGATAAAAAAATAGTAGTCCACGCAGGCGAAGCTGCGGGCGTCTGCTAGTAATTTTATAAGTGCCATATACAATACATTTCTTCATACTTACCTTTCCAAACTTCGTCGTTATGCGATAAAGGATAAAAAAGTTTTTGCTTTGTCATCAAAAACATTTTTTAAGCTTGCGAGATTTTCTTTATAAGCGGTTTCGCAAAGCTATCGAGGGATTTTGCGAAGATACCAAAAGTTTAGAAGCAAAGTTCACTAAGCATGCGTTATTATTACCATTCGTTATTTTAATGGTTAAAAGTTTTCTGCGAACTGAGACTTCGTTTTCCCTCGGTTGGGCTTTTCAACCGACTTCAAAAAAAGGAGGTTCTCAATTCATCGGTTTTTACCGTAAGTCGTAGACGTAGGTATGCGCATCGCAAGTCTCAAGTGGAGATGGGCAGGGCACTTAGCTAGACGTAAGGATGGAAGATGGACTACAGCGATTACGGAATGGTGGCCCAGAGATGCGCAACGATCAAGAGACAGAACACCGCCCCGATGGTCAGATGACATGGTAAATGTGGCAGGGAAAGCTTGGATCAGGATTGCACAGGACCGGACTGATTGGCGAAATAAAGAAGAGGCCTATACCCAACAGTGGGTGCAACCAGTCTGAGATGATGATGATGTATGTTCACCGATTACTCAAAGACAACTGGACTGATTTGGAAAATTCTTTTTTTGTTTGAAAGGGTGTGTCTTTTCAATTCGGCCATAAAAATTTGGTGAATGTGTGCGCCAGGAAAATCTGTTGAGAATCTTAGGAGCTATGAACAGAAATGAATGGCAATATTTTATTTTAATAAATAAGTATCTTTTATGGTTACGTATTTATGTCACGAAAATTACAAGACAGATTTTTGTAATCCATAGGAACGTTTGACAGATTTTTGATTTCTTTTTTTCCATAGTAAAGGAATTCGAATTCCATAAATTCTTAAGCCAGATTTTCATTTGTTTTATTTTTACAAGACAGAAATACAAAATACATCTAAACATTTTCCAGAAATTTTAACATCCAGATAATTCTCTTTACCGCATGTTTGTTTTCCATATAATTTGTTTTCCATATATTTTGTGATCCCGAAAAATCATGGTTCAGGAAAGACCTATTACTAAATTATGTATTCAATCTTTCTAAACGCCTACTAGTAGCGCCATCTAGTAATAATTCAGAGCGTTATAAATTCTAGGTACCATAAAATTAAATGACCGATGTCCATTATGTAGCTTGAAGTAGGTACTGTAGGTAGATATCTATTAAATATTGTACCTAGTTACTTTTTTTTATTACCTTTAACATTTCCTAACTAATTTCGTGCTAGATGGTTAAGTAACCTCACCAAACACTTTTGGCAAATTATCAAAGTTTAACCTAAATCTTCCATCCATGTCGAATTTGTGACGGCTCCGGCGCTTCGGGAAGTGCAGCCCCTCCGCCCTTGCGTAACAAAACGTGGCATCAGCACGAGCCTTCGCAGCTTCGGCTGTTTGGTCGCCACCTTCGGCGGCGACCAGCCTCAGCCGCTCCAGCTCGTGCTGGTGCCGCGTTTTGTCACAGCGGGCGGAGGCTGCATCTCCCTTCGCGCCTCCGAGTTCATAAAAACACTCTAGGGTAGGACAGACAAGACTACGTGGAAGTCGGGGTGGGCAGATTCGGTTCTGAAACCGATAATAACCTAAAAACGTTTCGTTTTACGGTAAGACAGACGCAACCTGAAAAGTAACACAAATTCCATAAATAATATAATTGAGTAAGATGGAAAACGTTTTATATGGCTGGAAATTTTCTGGTAAGCGTTACTTCTGTCTTTTAAAATAAGGTATAAGGATATTGTTGTGGAATGAAAAAAAAAACAAACTGATAATCTGGCATTAGAGTTTCTGTCAAATGAGACTTCTGTGAAACGTTTTATCGGAGTAATAAAATTGTGTAAAACATAGTATCTGGATTTCGAGTTTCTATCAAACGTTTTATGGATTTCAAAATTCGGTGTATCGTTTTTCGAAAGATTGATAGGTTACCATCTTTTATAATAGTTTGATGATGTAAAAACACAATGTTTTGTTTTACATAACATAACTGATTGCGAGAGCAACTGCTCGCGTGTGTACTTTGTGCTACCACGGAAGACCAGCGCTTTGGTAGATTGTCTACCGTAGCTTATGCTGAGTGGAGGCCTTTTTGTTTACTCATTTAGCATAATAATAACATTTCTTCTTCTTTCTTTCTTTCTAAAAAAGTTCTTTGATTCTTGATTCTTGAAATGCACCTCGATAGCGCACTACGGCCTTCCCGTAGTGTACGTTAATTCATATAAAATGTACGTGAGTTTTGTTATGACATTTTTATGTATTTTTATAAGTTATGAATGAAATTCGGTCGGGGTGCGGCCCGCCATAAAGTGCGCGAGCCTTAAGGGCCTGCGACAGACGAATTTCCATACAAATGTAATACCAAAATCATTTAAAATGTTATTTTTTAAATTGAGGCAGTATTTATCTAGATTCCTGTTACACCTTTGTTCCAAAAAAATTGTGAATGAACAAAAAGTTTACGACATGCGAATTCGGTTTCATCGAACGGTAACTATAGTAGTTAGTGTGGATTCTTGCTTTACAACCAAAAATACATGGTTTTTTTTATTCTACTTTTACCTACTTTCTACAGAGTAGGTTAATGTTTTAAGCATGCCAGACAGTCGAAGACAAGACCCACTTAAATTTTTGTTCTATTATTCAACTCACAACTAAAGAGTGACGTCAACTAAACCGAAACGGACAATTCTGTACTGACGTAATTAAGCGTTTTTACTTTTACTTATTTCACTAGATTTCACAACCTTACACACCAAATCTAAGGAATCACAACCTACTGTCTACACACTAAGGGTTCGATTTACAAATTTACATGTATATTTAGGACATTGTACAATATTGAGAAAATAAATTATCTATAATACCATCTACACATTTATAAAATCTTTCTTAGTCTAATGTAGGTATGTGCGGACAACCCCTGTCAACAATCTGT
Organism: Camptogramma bilineatum; assembly: GCA_958496255.1. Classification (NCBI taxonomy): domain Eukaryota; kingdom Metazoa; phylum Arthropoda; class Insecta; order Lepidoptera; family Geometridae; genus Camptogramma; species Camptogramma bilineatum. The sequence goes on from OY292472.1 coordinate 2,165,831, forward strand.
GGAATCTTGTCCATAATTTCTCATATTCGACCATAAATTGCCTTGCATAAAGTCCCGTGTATGTTGATGAGCATTTTCAAGTTTTTTGTTAATGCATTTTCTGATTTTTTTTTTAAATAGACTTGATGGCTAGATGGCGTTGTGTAAGAAGTCCATCAATATATATATTTATTATTTAAATACTCGTATCGTTTAAATAACGCAGATATTTTTTAAATTTCCCATACTCAAGAATAAACCATTATTTATCAATACATCTCACTCATAGAGTTCACTTTGCAACATACAGTTCACTTATTAGCCACTCAAAACCGAACTTTACGCGCTTGTCTTAGAGCTCACGTTCCAAACACAATCTCATCCGGCTTCGACGACGTTTGAGCCCTCAGAAGATCGGCTGACGTAGATTTAATGCAGTTGTTCATGTGGATGTCTGAAGACGCGTTGCTATGGTGGACGTCTCGCCGCGGCCGTTGCCAGCAGTATCGGCCGATGTCGCCGCAGAGCGCTCTGGGGAGATTGATCCTTGGGTCAATAGAAATAGAGTTTATTATCATCTAACATTTATAGAAAAATGCTGGACACTCCACACAGCATCATCTAGCCCCAAAGTAAACAGAGCTCGTGTTATGGGAACTACATGACTGATATGCTACTAATATATATTTTTTTGTAAGTGCTTACATACATACTAGGGATACATAAAAAACAAATAGATTCGAGACAAATATTTGCAAATCACACAAGCATTTTACCTCGCGGCGGGTATAGAATCTGCAACCTTCTTGCAGGAGGGCCTTCGTCCACTGCTGTAGTGGATTAAAAAAAAAACTCAGGCCTTCACATCTTTACTAGATGATTTATACAGTGTCAGGAGGCAATCTTTATCTGCACTTAACGGGACACTGTGTGCCTGGGACAATGTTGAGATGGAGTAGGCTTGCCCAGCACCTACACCATCCTCTCAGCTTAACCGGCCATATCCACAGGAAAGACATTATGGTCAATACGTGTGGGGCTGACTAAGCCGCGGGTTTCCTCACGATGTTTTCCCTCACAGTTTAGGACTCGTGTTATTGCGCATATAATTTTTTTGAAACGAGAAGTACATTGATGCACGGCCTGGATTCGAACCCACGACCTTCGGATTGAAAGTCGAGGTACTAAAGGCACTTACCCACTCGGCCAACACGGCTCTAATGAATTAGAAAGGAGTGCGTGAAATAGTGTTAGGGAGTGTCCACATTGCGTTTTCTGCAGCGCGTTTTTGAGCTGCGCGTTTGTATCGATACAAACGCGCGTTCGCAACGCGTATTTTTCCATACAAAAGTGAACCGGGAGGGGCTGCGCGGGGGGCTGCGCGTTCGCATCGCGTTCGAATCGCGTTTGTATCGATACAAACGCGCTGCAAAAAACGCAATGTGGACACTCCCTTAGGGTAAGATTGATACTTCGGATTGTTTATTATCTAACTTTTGCTTTTGTATTAGCCAAGAGTGGGTAAGTTAAAACGTTCTGGTAGATTGATCCTTGCTTCGATAGAAATAGAGAACAGTTTTCAACAACCGCAATAGTTCATAAGTTGTATTTGAAAGGAGCAAGTAATTCTGGGGAAATTGACTCTTGTGCGAATAAACATAGAGTTTATTATTAATCCGAAAGTTTCTACTTCCTATTCTCATGTAGGTATTGTATGAATTAGTAACGATGATATAAAGCCCTACAATATAATTTGTCATAATTACTTATGAATAAAGGTCCTAGCTATATCTTTACTATAGATACGAAACTATAGAGGCGTGTTAGCCGAGTGGGGTTATACCTCGACTACACAATTATTCAAAGAAGTCGTCACCGCAGCGCTTCCTCACTGAGCTCTGGCAACCTTACTCACCGCAGGAACACTACACCATTCGAGAAGAATCGTGTTATTTGACTGCGATATTCGTTATCCGTACCCATATTATAAATGTGAAAGTTATTATGTATTTGTCCTGCTTTCACGTCAAAACAGGGCGACGGATTGACGTGATTTTTTGTGTGGAGATAGTTGGAGGGCTGGAGAGTAACATAGGCTACTTTTTATCCGGGTACCACGCGAGTGAAGCCGTGGGCAGCAGCTAGTTATATTATAATAGGTAACTGAACGCGATTTATTATTGATTTTTATATAAATAGACGCTGAAAGTCCGACAATACAATTTGTCATATTACTTATAAATGAGGGTATTAGCGGTATCATTACTGTAAACGAACTTCAATCAATCAACGTGGTGGGCGTGTTAGGGCTTGTTGGCTTCAATTTTTTATTGTTCTACATTATAAAGAAAATCCGAAAAAATGAGGAGTAATAGGTTAGCGTGGTATGGGCATGTTATGCGGAGGGAAGAAAGTCATATTACAAGGAAAGTGTTGGATATGAATGTGGAAGGATACATAGGTAGAGGACGGCCAAAGAAAAGATGGATGGATTGTGTGAGAGAGGACATGCGTGTGAAAGGAGTGACTACTGAAATGACGAGTGATAGGAGGGAATGGAAGAGGATAACATGTTGTGCCGACCCCACCTAGTGGGATAAGGGCAAGGAGATGATGATGATGATTTATAAAGAAAATCCTAGAATGTGAGTTCGTTTGTTACGCTACTCAACCGATCATCATTAAATTTTGCAGTTCACGAGACGTGTTATAAGCTAATTGTATTTGATTATTTATATAAACACTAGCTTTCGACCGCGGCTTCACTCGCGTGATACCTACCCGGGTAAACGTAAACGTAGCCTATGTGTTATTCCAGGGCATAAAATTGGAATACATATAATTCCAAGTTTCATTAAAATCCGTTCAGTTCTTTTGCATAAACGAGTAATAAACATCTTAAGCCCATCACACACACAGCGGATAATATATCTTATGAAATATAAATATTGAGATCGCGCCCATACAAATTCTATGGAGGACCACACACAGCGAATATAAATTACAAAATATATTTGGTGCGATCTGTCAAGATTTATATTTCATAAGATATTATCTGCTGTGTGTGTGGTGCGCTTTAGACGTCTATACATTCAGACATCTATACATTCTCAGAAACTTTCGCTGTAGGATAGGATAATTAAGGCAAGTAAGTAGATACCATGATATTGATTACGTCTAAATTTATATGAATACTAAAATCAGGCTGACAAGTTCCCAGAACTAGTATGAAAATACGAGTAGCATCGAATAATGTTACATTTTCTTCTAAATAAGTAAAATAAGCTCTTGACATTTGAATGTTGAATATTGAACGATATTAATAAGAAGCTAAGTTTGGATATTAAATGATAAGCTGCTTGGAACCTTGTTTAAATAATTGGTTTTAAACAAGAAATATCATTTTATTCATACTTTGTTTTTTTTGGGGCCGTACCACGAACTCTTAGAGCAATGTTAAAACAAGCTTGAAATAGTCTTGTTTTAGGCTTGTTTTAACATTCTTAAAGCAGGGCTGTTTCAACCATGTTTTCGTTGCTTGGATTGGTACCAAAACAATATTGTTTTAGAACTGCTGCAAGACTGCTTTATTCCTGCTTAGGGACGTAATACGTCATTTACGTCAACGAACGTCATTAGTCTTTGAAATTCTCGATTATCTCACTTTTTACTTACAATTTTGAAAACATAAAATTTTTGTTTTTTTGCTTTGAAAACACTTTTATTTTACACAATTTATTTTACTATTTAAAAGCAAATCATTACTTTAAACATACTTAAAGTTAATATCGAGAGACGTTTTAAACAAATATTTGCGAACAAATCATCTAAGAGACTTGACGAAGCCGAGTCCTTAATTTAACTTTGTATCAATTCCTTGATGAGTTTTGAATTGACTTTGCCCAGTGATAGCTTTGTCAATAACGTTAATTATTATTTGTTATATAAATAGGTCTGAAGATAAAATGTAATTATACAAAATGAGACTTGACAGTCTCTTGACAGACAGTCGAATTAACGCTTCGAGGAGTTTCAAAAGCAAAGAAAATAGTAGGGAGCTGTCAAGATGAAAATAAAGTCGTGTTTTTAAGTAGTTTAACAGGATTTTACCGCGTAATTTACCTTTTTTTATTTTCAGACGTTTTGGCTGTATTGCAACAACCGTGGTCGAAGGCGAACAACTATAATTTCTGATCGCAAAGTAAGAAAGACTATAGTAAAATAGTGCGGTATCTTTTTTTTTTTTTAAACAAGGCACTAAAAGAAAAGTAAAAACATGCAACAAAACGGACATACAAATAAGATAGCATTATCGCTGTATTATCGTTACTAAGCGATATCGTGTGAATCACCCTGCGATGATGATTATTGTTAGGAAATTATTGTTACCTATTATTATAGTAATTGATGCGCTACTCATTTCGGCGCCACTGAAAACCAGCGCTCTAACAGCCATGGTGCTGCTGGAGCAAATGCTGAGGTAAGTACCTACCCCTTATTTTCTTGTCACTTTATTTGTAACATTTCTGATTTGTGTTTTGTAAGTATCGTGGTGGCGAGAATAAAACTTTTTTCATTTCTCATACACGGAAAGTACGCTTGAAGTTACCTGAACAGAGGGATGAAAGTAGCACTTTTCCGCCCTGGGAAGCAATTTTCCCTGCTGTCAAATTAAAAAAAAGCATTCTATTTTGACATTTCTATTGAGTCATGTTGAAACTTTTTACACAGCAAAAGTAATATTTGACATTTCTCTTTTACCTTTTTATTGAGAATTGCTGTAAAAAATATTTTCAACAATTTTATTACATGACTATTATTATTAATAATTACTTTTCACTAAATTATTATTATTTAAACAAGATTTAGAGCTTGAAATATTTACCATCTTCAATGACAAAAAATACTGGCTGAAAAAAAAAGGTGGGCGCTTTTTTTTTTTTTTCTGTGGCAAGCTACCAGCCAGTATTTTTTTTAAAACACCAATTCAATTTTTATCTGTTTTGTCGATCGAGAGTAGAGATTTTTATGAAATGAGCTAATTAGGTTTTTATTTACTTTCCTAATATTCGAAATGAAAAGCAGAGTGTTTACCTCGGGTGAAATACCTATTACGGCACTCGAACTATTAGCGCCCTCGCTACGCTCAGGCGCCAAACCATCTCGTGCCGCAATAGGTTACTTTCAACCCTCGTGCAACAATCTACTATTGCTATTCTATTCTGTTCTGTTCTATTTTATTCTATGATCATAAAATTACGGTAAAATACAAACCTGCAGCAAGAGTCCAAGGTTTTCCTGAACGCAGCTCTAAAGTCTCTGTTGAAGTACGCATAGATGAGAGGATTGAGGGCTGAGTTGAAGTATCCAACCCAGAACACCGCAGCGACCACGGGAGGAGGCGACGGACAGAGGGTGTCACCGCATAGAGCTGTGATTATATACCTGTGGGCATGAGATATTACCAATAGAGACCTTATACTCATTAAAAAAGCTCTAAAACACGTCGAAATTGTGTTATAACTACTTAGGTACCAAATAAAAACCACAATGGATTAATAACACGAAGAAGAAAGAAGAAAAAAAAACAAAGTTATAATGCAAATTGAAGCTAAACTAAACCATGCCAAACCAGTGATCTGTTAAAATATTTTTGATTTTATACACTTTGGAGACAAAAAGATCGAGCTCGGGGAGATCGACCAATCTATTGAAAGAAATGACTGCTCTACTAAAATACGAAAGTTTAAAAGAAAATGCCAAGTTTGACGATGTTTACCATAGAAAGAAGGGGAGCCAGCACGCGAGGAATGCTGACATGATGATGCCGAGCGTCCTAGCTGCTTTCCGTTCCCTCTTCATCTTGCTACTCGCCATGGGCTGCATCTGTTTATAAACGAAAAGTAAATCGCTCAAACTGTCGCTAAATTCAGTCAGTTATAAAGTAGGATGCACAATACCCAATTCTTAGGCCAAAGAACGAGACAGCGCTAGCACACGGGAAATTGGATGATGTAATGGGCGCTTCTCATATATTCTACTACAGAAATGCTACGTTCATAATAGTTACCGACGTTTAAAATCTGTTCCCACTGTGCACTGGTAAGTATTTAGTACTGATATAGTACTGATATAGTGCACACTATGTTGACAAGTTCCGCAAATGAATAGTACCTACATACATATTAACCTTTAACTGGTGACGTCGGGCCTCACAGGCCCGAGATCACTAACAAGACGTTATTTAACCCCTTTCCCCACGTGTCCCGGGTTTGTGCGTCTCAGTAGCTTCGAGTTTAGTTGCGCCCACGCCGTGGACAAGTATAATAGTATTGGCGGTAGCAAATTCGGTGAGTTATGCGTATTTAAAGTTTTACTGAGGCCTCTCAGGCCCTACGTCACCACTTACGTTACTTTTTTTTCATTGGTGTTTAATTGTTATTTGTGGTTTATTATAGCCTGGATGATACAGAACTACCTAAAATAAGTCCTAGAGTACTGAAGCAGATAAATTCAGTACCAAGTACTAGTAGAAAAGTTATATTGGGAGCCAGTTCGAATTTCAATCAACAAATCAAAGAATTGTTGGAGTGTGAAGACTTTAGTGGTTCTGAAGCTGATAAATTAGGAAAAAAACGATGTTCCGGAGCAAATTGACCACCACTCAGACACTGAAGAAAGCACATCTGATAATGAGGAGCACGAACCACAGCCAGACCAAGAAAATCCAGTTTCCTGTGTCCTGAGTTTCAATAAAAATTTGTAAAGTTTACCCATTGTCAGTTTTGTGAATACAAATTTGATAATAAGTTTATGTTATTTTGTAAGATGATTCAAGTCTATACTAAGATTTAAAAATGTTATTATGAATAAGAATGTTGATTTTTGTTTTTTATGATCAAATGTTGATCTCATGTCGTTTTTTTGTAATAATACGAGTGCTAATTTTGATATGTCTGTTCTTAAATAAAAGTGATAATTAGAATACTCAAAATCGTTTTATCTAATACCTCAATATCCATATTAACACAAATAGGTAGGCTACAGTCATTAATTTATATATATCGCGAATTATACTTATATTAATCCGAGGCCTGTCAGGCCTAACGTCACCACTAACGTTACACAAATACCACGTCACCAGTTAAAGGTTAAACACAATAGCATTTTTATTCTTTTTGTAATTCATTACATGTGACAAACAGTCGTCGCCCTGCAAAGACAAGATGTCTAATCAGGACGTTTTCGAGTTTTCATTTTGCGTGCACTAGAACATATCTATTATTAATGTCATTGCCTACTACTATAACCTAGTCGTAAGATAGTTATATCCTTACCTGTATGCTTTGCCGTTCCCGCATCACCTGGCCCATTGAGATGCCGTTGATTTGCAGGTGTTTGTCCAGGAGTAGAGCTGCCACCTTACTCCTGCAGAAAATGGTCTGGTTAATATTTATGTCTGTTAATAATAATATCTCTATGATTTACTGAATACTAGCTTCCGCCCGCGGATTCTAGTACCTACCCGGATGAAAACATGTCTATGCGTTATTCCAGGTCATAAACTATGTAAGTATAGGTATTCGAAGTTTTATTAAAATCAGTTCAGTAGTTTTTGCGTGAAAGAGATAAGTTTAAATAAAAATAACTAGTAGTTCGCCCCGAACTGAGATCTCGCGCACCGTAGATGGCTTACATTTGGACTTTCTTCTGACTACCCCTATAATTTCAAGTGCTACTACTGCCGAGTATGCCTATTGCGCTAGCTCTTCATGGTAAAAAATACTAGCATGCATGCAATACATAATGTCGTGTCTAATTTTTTATTTATTTCATATTTATGAATTCTCGTCGTATTTCTAAAGTATACGTCCTAGAATGAAAATAATAACTATTTTGGAATGTACAAATTAAAACCTTTCATTTGACACCCCACTCAATATATTTGTTTATTTAACTTTTTTTACCCCAATTATTTTCATTCTTTATCAAAATTTTTTTTATAATGAAAATAAATCAAGTAGCATCTAAAATCATTGCAAACCAAACCGCAACGATGCCACTCTCTTTTTAAGACCGACCAGTCAATGAGCTACGAAGACATCGAAACTCTATGAAACGGGAGCTCTTGCAGCTCTGGTTTCGTAGTTTTTGTTCTTTGGTCGTATTTCAAAAACTATACATCCTAGATTAAAAATAAAAACCATTTTGGAATGTACAAAATAAGCCCTTTCGTATGACACCCCACTCAATATATTTGGGTAACTTTGAAAAAAATGTACCCCCTTGGGAACCCCATATCTTTACAACCCCTTCATCGATTACGCTCATACGCTCCACAGCAAATTTCCATAGCACTACCTATTGACTTATCAAGTTTCATACAGATTGGATTAGCGGTTCGATAGTTATGCGAGAACATAAAAATGAAACATACAAACATACAAACATACAAACATACAAACATACAAACATACAAAGCAAAATCGCCTAACTTGCCACTAAGATCTTCGCTCGCTTCGCTCGCTCGATCGATAAATCGAAATCAAAATATTTATCGCATTTAGTTAGAAGGAAGATATCACCTACATCAGCATCGTCACTATAATATCACTATCATATATTATATCACTGTCTTATCCCACGCATATGTGGAGATGGTGGAGTCCACAAAACAGGTACACCTGCAAGTTTCCCATTTTAGGTGTTTTCAGTTAGGTACTGTGCCATGTATTACTGATTTTTATACTAGGTACTAAGGTAGCAGACAAGCATACGGCCCACCTGATGGTAAGTGGTTACCGTAGCCTATCGACACCTGTGACACCAGAGGAGACACACTCGCGCTGCTGACCCTTTTAAAGAGGAATCACTGCCCCGACAACACAATGGACAAGACTGGTCCACCAGTTGTCATAGCGCTTCCTCGCAGAGCACTGGCAACCTTAGAAACTGCAGAAACACAACGCCATTCGCGAAGAATGATGTTATTTGGCTGCAATATTCTGTAAGACGGAGGTACTTCCTCAGTCGGGCTGCTCGAATTAGTGTGAAAACCCTACTATGCCCTTCCTCCCGTAAAACCCTTCTAGAACTTATACCCCATTTGTAATTCGAGTAACAATCGTTAGACCTTACACATCGTCTTCCGACAAATGTAAAATGATATTTTACAACAAATTGAACCAATAATGACGAACCCGGTCCTATTCTACAGTATTAATTTTACCACAAAATACACTAATTGAAAACAGATAATTTCGATCAAAAAGTAATTAAAACCTTTATGTACAACGTATCAAAGTAATATAAACGTTGTTATTCAAACATACACTACTTTCACAAGGTTTTACTAATGATTTCACACAGAATTTGTACAGTAACAGGCACAAGAGCGTCGCCGCTCCAGCCGACCGACGGTCCAGTGAGGGGGGGGGGGGCAAGTTGTTATAATGGAGGATTGCAAAATGCGTTTAATGTGCTTCGAGGCCTTAAACATGTCCTAATGCTTGATTGGTCAAGCAAGTCATGTGAGTGGACTGAGGACTTTGATTTCTTTGCATTTGTCTACATATTTTCATCTTTAGGGGGGGGGGGGGCGCAACTGCCCTTCCCTGCTCCCCCCTGGCGACGCCCTTGAACAGGCATGTTGTTGTAGGTACTATCTGTGCCTAAGCTTAACTGGAAACTGTATTGCCTGGGACATTGTTTACATAGGCTTACCTAGGACCTAGCACCCAAACCATCCTCTCAGCTTCATCGGCCATATCCACAGAAAAGATGTCGTCATTATGATTGGGGCTAAGCTGCCGTTAAATTGCATAATAAATTGTTAATTTTTTTAAATTGGCTAAGCCTGACCGCACACGGGCCACCAACCACAACCATTATGCGCCGCCACCGACCTATTTCTTGTAGTTTTCATAGGTACATTTTATATGGACTCGCCGCACACAGTTGACGCGGGTGGTCGCCACATCTTTGTAGCTTCTAGCTTCAGGTGGCGGCGTTTGTGGCGTGTGTGGCCCGTGTGTTTCGACCCTAATATACGGCCAGTAGGGCGATTCAATCTTCTCGTTACGTATTCCGAATTAAGAAAGTGACCTTTGCTCAAAAAACGTCAACTTTACGGAGAAAATCTTCGAATCGGATGCATTACGAGAAATGTGAATCGCACTGCATGACTTGAATTCACAACCTATGGATTGAAAGTGTAACTTTCCCACGCGGTCAACACAGCTCTCCAGCCACATCAAAGTTTGCTTATAACTGAACTGAGGGCCTAGCCAACCTACCGGCATTCGCTATGAAGCGATTCGATTTCTATAATTCGCCAACATTCGAACGTGACGTTTCATTGGTCGAACGTAAGGTCACGTGGTCTTCGTTTCATTTATCCACCAATGAAACATCTGCGATAGTAAGCGAAGCGAAGCGAATTGTAGATATAATCGATTGATGCCACTTGGCTAGAGGCCCTGGCTTTCAGAAAATCCTGGCAAAAAAAAATAAACACAAAACTCGAAATATAACAAATTTTCATTTCGAAAGAAAATTTACGAGATATTTTTGTTGTTCGTTCAAATAACACATTTTATACAACGCTGCCTCAGAGAGGATAAAGGAATTCTTATACCTTTTCATGTTTCTAAAGAATTCGAAACCATCGTTGAATGAAATGAGTAAGCGGTGGCCAAAAACTGGTGTTAATGTTATACTGGTGTTAGATACTATTTAACACACGGGAATTACTCACGGAAAAATATCGTCGATTTAGATACCGACAATGTTTAATTTTTTTTTTTTTTTTGTTAAAAAGCTAAGTATAACCTTAGTTTAAGAACCTTTTAATATTTTTTCTGCGTAACTTAAGTTTGAAAACATCAAATGCCAATGACCTGAGTCTACGTTAAGTTAGGTACCTGGAGACATTGACATTTAACATTGGATGCGCCGCTGCTTTGAGCGCCTGCGTGAAAATGTAGTCATCGTGGAAGAGTGAGCTCACACGTCAGTAAAACTTTCGTAAAGTGTGTGACAATTGACGAGTGAATACAACAGAAAGACACTGTTTTGTTGACTGTCACAAACGAAAAATAATGATTGTCTCTTTTTTTTTTTTGAGTAATCATTCTGGACAAATCTTTAATAGAGTCTCACTTTGCATACACAGGCCATATTTTTTCACGACTCTCCAGCAAAGTTTACACTGACAGACACTAGCAGAATTGTTAAAACCCTAGTCACAGTAGCCACAAAGAAGTTAAAGTTGAAAAATAATGATTTTAGGTATTATGGCGTTTCTAACATTACATGTCAATACCATAAACTTGAGACGGTTTTTCTTATACAGTTTTGAGTTTCACGTTTATCATTTTCTCGTATATTTAAATACATTTCTGAGTATCCAACATTTTTGCTTTCAGACGCTTAAAATCAACTGTCAGTTGCACGCACATTTGAGCGACAGGTGAAGGTCAATGCGAGTGTGAAAGTATCTTTATATCAAGTTTTCTTCAGAGCCGCATTGGCCGAGGGAATAATACCTCGACTGTTGATCAGAAGGTCGTGAGTTCGAATCCTGGCCGTGCATCAATGTATTTTTCGTTTCAAATTGATATGCGCATTAGCACGAGCTCTAAAACGGTAAAGGAAATCATCGTGAGGACTGAGGAAATCCGCGGACTTTCCTGTGGATATGGCCGGTTAAGCTGAGAGGATGGCTTAGGTGCTGAGCAAGCCTACTCCATCTCGAACAAAATCCCAGGCACTACAGTTTCCCGTTAAGTGTAGGCAAATATTGCCTCCTGACTCTGTATAAATCATCTAGTAAAGATATATAGGCCAAAGTTTTATTCAGTAGGTACTTACTTTTGTACTATTAAGTACCTAAAACTCAAAAACACACTCATTTTTCCTACTATTTAATCTTACTTATTATAAAGGCGAACGTCCGTGTGTGTGAATGTTTGCTACCACGTATCTTCATAACTACTCAACCAATTTTGATGAAATTTTTAATGTAGATAGTTTATGGATTAACACATAGGCTACTTTTTATGCTGGAAAATGTATGGTTCCCGTGGGATAAAAATAGTCGTCCACGCGGGCAAAGCCGCGGGTGTTCGGCTCACTAGTAAAAGGTATTTTGATGTCTGTTAGTGTGGCGAAGCTTTCAAATACAATTATTTTTATTCTAGAAACTCTTGGAATGGCAATATTAAAATGTAGAAAGAAGTTATCGCGAACTTATTGCAAAATAAAAATTGAGAATTTCATTACAATTTCATTAGCGTCAGCTTGAAATTCATTCGTTGTTACCTTTTATTTTATACATCTACATTTATTAAAAACTTTATTTTTTATACTTTATTTTTGGAACTTTGTTATTGTATTATATTTAGATCAAAAAAGATAACACAGTTCATAATGTTTATGTAGGTAAAGTTTCACATAAAAGTTCTTGGAATATTTAGTTTGCAATAGGGATGGTGCCTGCGTTAAAAAAATATTAGACACTATTTTTTGCTTAAATTTACTCTGTTTTTAGACGGTGATAAATAAACATATGAAAATGTGTAAAATATACAGGTGTGAAAACGGTTAAGTCAGACTTTGTGTGAGTTCTTTAGATAATTCTTTCACACAAAATATAATAATTACCTCAGAATATAAGCTAGCTACGAAATATTAATATAATTATGTTAAGTATATTTTGATGTTATAAAGGAAGAAAAGAATTTCGTATCACTGAAATAATTCGTGAAATAAGCGAAAAATTCATGTTATTTTATGCGTTATCACGTAAAATTTTATCGAAATAGCCTTAGATTTAATATTGTAAGATACGCCAATCCGACAATAATCATTGAGCTGTGGTACCTAGTAGAATGTATTTTCGACTTTCAATATACAGGACATATTTTTAGTTTCAAGAAATTACAATAATCAGAGCTATGTTTGGCAATAATATATCGAGTATTTTAAATTAATTCTTGTTTTGGACTCGGTGGATTAGTTACTTGCTTATATCTTTAAGTATATTCCATTTAAACAATACCATACAGTAAATAGATAGATCCTATTCTATTAAACGGGCAATATTTGTTTGTTTGATGTTTGTTTGTACTGACGTTCTCAGGTGTTTACGGGGTCGAAAAATCGATCTAGCTAGGTCTCATATCTGGGAAAAGCCGTTTTCTCGGCATTTTAATAGCGGGAGCATAGCTCGGTCGCCCAGATATTTAGAGTAATTTAAGCATGAATTGTTGCAATTTTAGGGATTCTAATGCACTTAAATGCTTTTATCTGAATGTCTACCGTACCTCGGGGATAGAGCCCAGATTATGTTTCGTTTCCGAGGCATTGTTTTTTCGTATGTGACAATCAACAAAACAGTGTCGTTTCTTTTTCAACCTCAATCAATTGTATTTCTGAGGTGAGAGTTCACTCTTCTAAGACCGTCAACTTTTCCGCACGATCACTTAGGGAGTGGCCACACTGCGTTTTCTGCAACGCGTTTTAGCTGCGCGTTTGTATCGATACAAACGCGATACAAACGCGCAGACAGCACCCTTCCCACAAAATAAATAGGTATTGTATCCAAACAAACACTATGCGAACGCGCGTTTGTAAAACGCGCTGCAGAAAACGCAATATGGCCACTCCCTTAAAGCTAGCGACGTATCTAACAATTTATATTAATGGCAAAAGCTCTGTTTTATCCTTATTATACCTACATCTAAAACACTTCTATTTTATTTAGCAGTTAAATTGTAGTTTAACATGAACAATGTTTTATTTTTGTTTTGTTTCTACTTTAGGCTCTTGTATACGACTTTGAAATCCCATTTCGTTTCAAAAAAAACTTTGGCCTTTACATCTTTACTAGATGATTTATACAGTGTCACTAGGCAATCTTTGCCTGCACTTAACGGGACACTGTAGTACCTGGGACATTGTTTTAGATGGAGTAGGGTTGCCCAGCACCTAAACCATCCTCTCAGCTTAACCAGCTATATTCATTGGAAAGACATGGTCAATACGTGTGCGGTTGACGCCGCGAGCTTTCTCACAATGTTTTCATTTACCGTTTAGAGCTCGTTTAAACCCACGACCTTCGGATCAGAAGTCGAGCTACTATTCCCCTCGGCGAACACAGCTCTTATCATATTTAAATATAAGAGCTTTATTATTAAATGTAAGATTTTAGAAGTATGTCAGATTTTAATAACACAACAATAAATTATTGTGCGTTATGAAATGAATTAATTAGTATTTTCCTATACGTATTGTATGCGTCAGCTTTGGTAGTAGGTATTTATGCATTTAATAAGCTTGATAAATGAGCTTATATTTATTAACATGCAAACTAACACGTGTAGGTATTTACTCATTAAAAAATAATATTTAAGTAAAGAATTATTATAATTTTGTTTTTATATTTGCACAATTCTTTTCTCACATGTCTTAATGTCTCAACTTTAACACAAAAAATAATCTATTTTACTACCTAAAAACAGGTCTTTTAAAAATTCATGCAGCATGCCCCATGACTTTCGGTGTGATATGCAAAATGCTTAATGGACCGAGGCAGTACGAGTTCTAATATTTCACGCATATTTTTCATCCCACCGCGATCCTTTCAGCATTCCTGTACAGTCAGCCTACTATGTAGATGAACATTTTAAACTTTTAAAAAACATTTACTAATACTCACTAATACCTTCTTCTATAAACCTAGTACCTTACAGCTTTACTAGATGATTTTCTACTGTGTCAGGAGGCAAACTTTGCCTACACTTAACTGGACACTGTAGTGCCTGAGACAATGTTGAGATGGAGTAGGCTTGCCCAGCACCTACACCATCCTCTCAGCTTAACCGGCCATATCCACAGGAAAGACATGGTCAATACGTGTGGGGCCGACTAAGCCGCGGGTTTCCTCACGATGTTTTCCTTCACCGTTAAGAGCTCGTGTTAATGCGCATATAAATTTTCGAAACGAAACATCCATGGGTGTTACCGACTGGGAACTACTCGATGCTTCTTCAATAAATCCTAGATTATTACTCAAAACCGGTTAGGTAATAGCAGCATTTAGACGCAGAGATATCTGTGCGCATATCTGTAAAGATATCTGTACAGTCCAGATGCCAGAGCATTTAAACGCAGAGATATCTGTACGGATATCTGTAAAGATATCTGTACAGTCCAGATGCCGCGGGAAATAGCACGCGCCATTCCAACCTTTGACAGTTTTATCCGCGGTTATCTGCTGTCGTATTACCAAGTCTTAGAGCAATGTCAAAGTAAGATTACTTTCGTCCGTACTTAGATAAGACTGAAGTAAGACTGACGCAGGCATAAATCAGGCCTAAATCAACCTTGTTTTAATCCTGCCTTAGGACGGAAACAATCTTAACGCAGGGATGTTTTGGTGACATGACCAAGGAAGTTATATACCTACGTAACTGGAAGGTTAATTGAGACAGAAAACGCGGTCCGCTTGAGAGATAAAACTTGGGCGGTGTGTCTCTTTCTAAAGGGTGACCATAATTTATAAACTTCTTCTTCTTCTCCGTCGTAAACTTCGTCGTAAAATAAACTAAACATCCCTAAAGTCCCTAAGGGGCCTTTTACATCATTTTCTGATTTACGTGATGTTTCAGAGCATGATTTTTCAATTAAAATACTGATACAATTTTGATCCTTGATTTTGATTTCGATCCTTGGTTTCGATCCTTTAATTCGATCTTTGATTTCGATCCTTGATTTCAATCCTTGGTTTCGATCCTTGATTTCAATCCTTTATTTCGATCCTAGATTTTTGAATCTTGAATCTTGATTCTTGAATCTGAAAACTGAAATCTTGAATCTTGAATCTTTGAAGTGACAGCTGTCAAACTTAAAACCGCCATATCTCGGGAACTACTCGTCCTAGACTCCCCGTTCTCAGTTAATGAAAGCTATGACCAAGATCTTCATTTGAAGTGACAGCTGTCAAACTTAAAACCGCCATATCTCGGGAACTACTCGTCCTAGACTCCCCGTTCTCAGTTCAAATGAAAGCTATGACCAAGATCTTCATTTGAAGTGACAGCTGTCAAACTTCAAATGGCCATATCTCGGAAACTACTCGTCCTAGACTCCCCGTTCTCAGTTCAAATGAAAGCTATAACCAAGATCTTCATTTCAGATGACAGATGTCATTTTGACAGCTGTTATTGAAAATGTAGATCTTGGTCATAGCTTTCATTTGAGCTAAAAAGGAAGAGTCTAGGATGAGTAGTTTCCGAGATATGGCCATTTGAAGTTTGACAGCTGTCACTTCAAATGAAGATCATGGTCATAGCTTTCATTTGAACTGAGAACGGGGAGTCTAGGACGAGTAGTTTCCAAGATATAACCGTTTGAAGTTTGACAGCTGTCACTTCAAATGAAGATCTTGGTCATTGCTTTCATTTGAACTGAGAACGGGGAGTCTAGGACGAGTAGTTCCCGAGATATGTCCATTTGAAGTTTGACAGCTGTCACTTCAAAGATTCAAGATTCAAGATTTCAGATTCAAGATTCAAGAATCAAGGATCAAAATCCAGGATCAAAATCCAATATCGAAACCAAGGATCGAAATCAAGGATCGAAATCAAAATCAAGGATCAAAATCAAGGATTGAATTAAAGGATCGAAACCATGGATCGAAATCAAGCGCTGATTTTGTCGAGCGCGATAAGGTAAAAATATCCTGAAATTTAAATGACAAGGTCACACTACTAATCCAACAACGAGTGTGAAAGAGACAAAGCTACCAAGAAAGCCTCTCAACAAGACCAACAATCCTTATAACCAAGATTAAATTATACCTAATATATCGTTGTGTAGTCGTGATAAGGTTCAAAATCATTTGTAGATTAAATGTCAGGTAGCATTCCTGTATGTATATAACTTCCTTGGACATGACATCGACTAGATGCAGGACTGCGCGCGCATGTCCTGCTCGGTGTCATCACGGAGAAATGAACTAGTGTCATCGAGCAAGACATGCGCAGAGAGAGCGTCGAGAGAGTGTAATGCGCATGTCCTGCTGCATTCCTGCGTCAAGACCAAGGCAGGAATAAAATAAGATTGTTTTCGGACGAAAACAATGTCAAATCAAGCTTAAGGCAGGAATGGATTTCACCTTATTTTGACATTGCTCTAAGAGCTCATAGTACGGTTACTGTAAAGATATCTTTACGGATATCTATACAGATATCTTTACAGTCCAGATCCGTGGTAAAAACTCTACCGTGTAAATGCCGGTAATGGGTGTTTAGTGCATCGGACGTGGAGTCGATGAAATTTAGTCGATAGACAAGCAATCAATAGATCACAATTAAGTTTCATTGCTTTGAACAAGTGACCTTGATAATTGTAGGTTAACAAGTTAAAGCGCTTGTTGTGTCTTTTTTAGTTCAGACAATTATCTTCGTAGCAATATAAAAACTTAAACGCGTGTCATAGTAGTTGCGCTACTCATTTCGGCGCCACTGAAAACCAGCGCTCTAACAGCCACGGCGCTGCTGGAGCAAATGCTGAGGGGTAGCCTTATTTTCTTGTCACTGTAATGTAGCATTTTGGATTTGTGTTGTACCTATGTATCGTAGTGGCGAAAATAAAACTTTTTTCTATTTCTGGCCACAGATTGACACATAGTAGTCGTGCCAACATTGCGTCCGCGCGCCTTTTCGTTTTGAAATTAATATAAGAATGTTGTTATTTTATAGAAAAAAGTAGGTTAAGAGATATAGAAATATAATAAATAAATACAACGTTACACTTTTTCTATTTCAGTGTGTGGTGTTTTGTTTTATCGTTACGCGTGGTTTAAATTAATGGACTGCCTACACTCAATTGACTACAATTAACTGTAATTGTTGGTCCTGGATTGAAAGTCTGTTCTATGGTTTATCTGGTTTTGAGCTGAGCTCTTCCGTGCTTCGGAGGGCACGTTAAATTGTCGGTCCCTGCTTTTAAGTCGTTAAGCCATGACGAAGGCCTTTAGGCGGCCTGAAAACTCCGTCACAGAGTTGGCCACTTGCTTATACGAGCTTATTTACTCTGGTTTTGATTCTAAAAAAAGCTTAGGATTGCCTCTTAACATCAAGTACAAAATGAAAAAGCCAAAATCTCTTTCGCGTTATTTCGCTTTTTTAATCACGACCATAAAAAGATTTGTAAATCTATACCTATAAAAAACCTTAACCTGACTGACTGACTGATTCATCATCGCCGAGGCGAAACTGCTGAAGCTAGAAATCTGAAACTTGAAAGTTCCTGACTGAAGGTCCCTTTTATAATAAAACCACCCACTAAGGATTTTTCAAAATTCAACCCTTTAAAGGGGTGAAAAGGGGTGAATACGTTGGTATGAAACTTTTTAAAGCGTTTTACTTGAAACTCGGTACGGATATTGTACATGCAAAATAAATTGCCACGTATTTCAGGATTTTTTTAAAGAAACCCTTTTAAAAGGGTGAAATGGGGTGTCAAAGTTTGTATGGGAACTTTTAAAAGGGCAGTGCGATTGTAATATAAATAATATTGATATCTAGCTAGACTAGATTAGAAACACTGTCTAGATAAGGTTTTGAAATGCAAATTAGTCGGACGGACAGATTTACATAAACTGCGACTAGTTCTAAACGGAATAGATTACTGAGAGACGAATGATAGATAAGCGCCGTTTACATGGTGCGAGTTTCTCGCCTCAACGATGCGATTACGGAATTCAAATGTCAATGTAAACTTAACATTGAAATCATACGTGAAAAGTCGATAATCGCTTGTCATTGAATTGTGGCATAAAAACTCGTACCGTGTAATCGGCGCTTTAGTTTAAGAGGACATCATATGCAAAATTTGTTTTAGAAATTGATACATAATTATCTGGTTTTGGTACTTCATTTAATTTCTTTTAGGTATTTAAATAATCTTTTTAATATTTGGGTCTTAAAGTCATCCTTTAAAATAACGAATGCTGCAAATTTTCTCGATTTATGATTTGAGGCTTATTTTATTTTTGTGGTGAGCGAGATGGTGAATTTTTGTTTTCACATGAGTGAGCAAGACAGTATTGTATACTTTTATAGTATACAATACTATAAACATACTTTCAAAATACATATTTTATATATATTTTATAAATCATATTTTATAGTATACAATACAGTTTTATTCTTTAAGATTTTGAAGCATTTTTTCCCAATAATTTACTTTGCGCATCTATCGTGCTGTCCTTCTCACTCATGTGGAAACAATAATTCACCATCTCGCTTGGCACCACAGAGCACTTTGTTATATTAAATCGGCACACAGCTCTGACGCCTCTTAACGTGGCTTAACTAAAACTGGATTAGGGAATTATTGAATTTGAATTAGTTTTGGGTTAGTTCAATATCCATCTTAATATGAAATATCATTTTTGTGTGTTTTTATTCTAAAGTAGGTATAGTAAGCAACTAAGGTTGTATGAGGAGTCAGCCCGACACGTATTGACCATGTCTTTCCCGTGGATTTGAGGATGGTGTAGTGTATAGTCGTATTGCTCATTATACGGACTAAAAGTGAAGGAAAAAATGTCATTTTTCCTTCAATTTTGACATAAAACGTATCAAAACTAATCAAAATTGAAGGAAAAATGACATTTTTTCCTTCAATTTTAGTCCGTATAATGAGCAATACGACTATAGGTGCTGGGCAAGCCTACTGTTTAGTACTGGCAATGACAGACTAAATAAGTTTGACAGTGACATTTAGGTAGGACTGTAATAGTATTCTGTGGTTTCCTTCTTCCGGAACGTCAAGCAATATGGCCACACGTCTCTCTCAATTGTAATATTATAAAAGCGTAATAACAGTGAATAAGCAGTGAAAGTTATATGGTGGTTTTTATCAAGATCCCAAACACCTACTCTATCTCAAACAATGTCCCAGGCACTACAGTATCCCGATAAGTGTAGGCAAAGATTGCCTCCTGTCACTGTATACAAATACTAAAATGAAAATGTAAATAAAATAAAATGTAAAAATGTAAATTCACAATCAAGAGGACCTCGAGAACTTCAAACTTCCGGAACTCTCAAACAAATTTTAAAGGCAAATTGACGATCAAACGTCTTTGACTTTTGTTAAATTAAAAGGATCATTTAATTTACTCCTCTGTTTATGAATAAAATTGATTTTGCGGTTTGTTCTAAGTGGAGGTTGGAGTACGTTACTTTATTAGTTAAAACCAATAGTAAATTCTTTGATAACTCATGAAATTCACAACTCAAAAGCTGGATCGGACAATTTTAAGTGCTCTTCGAAGCAGAGCAACGCTCAGCGGCCCATCTACACTACACATCAAGATCTGAGTAA
Organism: Camptogramma bilineatum; assembly: GCA_958496255.1. Classification (NCBI taxonomy): domain Eukaryota; kingdom Metazoa; phylum Arthropoda; class Insecta; order Lepidoptera; family Geometridae; genus Camptogramma; species Camptogramma bilineatum. The sequence continues at coordinate 2,186,210 of OY292472.1, forward strand.
ATATCTACTGGCGGCTTGAGTAATTGGGTATGGTCCATGAGATTTTACCAATAGATACTTTAAACTCACTAGAAGAAGCTCTAAATCGCGGCGAAATTTTGTTATAGCTACTTAGGTAGATTAGAAGCAGCTTTTTTTAATATGAATCAAGAAAACTTAAAAATTGCAGATATTTATAAAACCCCGTTGTCAGAAAGAGGTAAATTATGTGCGTCCTGCGTGTAAATGCGTGTAACGGAGCAAGACAAAGTGCGACTGAATTGACTCAAGCTAATTAGCTTGACTTTTGTTCTCCACGCAGAGCGGGGTACAAAGCATCTACCTCGGTTTATATAGAAGAATGGGTGTTATAGGTTTGTAGTGTGTATCTTTGTTTTCTAATTGACATGATTTTCGCTGAAACAGATGTGGTTTATATGCATCTAGATTCATGTCATATCTTTCTAGGTCTACCGCACGTGTTTGGCTAGGGTTTGCGTCTACCTTTGGTCAAAGTCATCTAAATTTTCGAAATTTTCGATTCCGACGAGATTCGAACCCGCATTGATCAAACTATACTCTTTTTTAAACTTTCGCGATCACTATTCATATTGAAAATATTTATGGACACGAGATTTTATCGCGTATTTTACCTTATTTATCCCGACGCTTCGGCTATGTTACAACAGCCGTGGCGTGGTCTGCCCGCGACCACGGCTATTGTAACATAGCCGAAACGTCGGGATAAATATTTTCAATACAAACAATACTCCATAAGCCGGAGTGCTTTAGCATTTTATGACTACAAAATTTAAGGCGTCTAAATTAAAATAAAATAAATATAACTATTCTCACCTGTACAACATCCTCTCCTGTCGATCAGCTTCCATATAAATCCTATAATACATATACAGCATTATAACTCCCGGGATCCAGAAGCTAACACTACTAGATATCACTGCATACACTCTATTCACTGTGAAGCTACACACTTTAGGAAATCTCCTCCTAAAGTCTAAATGATCCTCCGTTGTGTACCAGCCCATGAAGATAGGAAGGAAGGAGACTAAAGCTGGGCTACACCAGACAACAGCCAGCATTATCCCTAGCTTTGCTGTCGTCATGATCAGAGGGTAGTCCAAAGGTTGCACTATTGCGTAATATCTGTCAACGCTGATGCAGCATAGATGGAGTATTGACGCGGAAGAAAAGTACACGTCCAAAGAGTTCCACACGTCACACATGAAGTACCCAAACAGCCATTCTCCGTTAGTCAGTTCCACGGAGAAGTTGAAACACATAGCCCAGATTGCAACGAGCATGTCAGCTAACGCCAATGACACTACAAAGTAGTTTGTTATCACTCGTAGCTTTCGATGTCGCATTACAGAAACAATCACTAGTAAGTTCCCGAATATCGCAGCTATGATAATAAACAGCATGATCAAACATTTTAGAACCACAAGGAACACGATCAACGGTTCGTCTTTGAAAGGACTCGTGAAGAATACTTCTGTTGTTTCGTTCACATCGATGGTTTTATTCACGTATCCGTCTGTGAGATACATTGAGGTGGAGAGATCTCTGAAGTCCAATGTGAAGTTGTCGATGTTGAATGTGAGATGTGGCTCTTGCATGGTTCACATTTCTATACGATTCTGAGCCTTAAACTTTTGTGATACAGCACATTTTACATTTTTCATTCGATTCAAGTTTTGAATTCTTTCAGTAGGTATTTTTCCGAGAGGTGTGAGTTTCTTTCCGAGACGACCATTGTACCTGGAAGAAAAAAGAATATTTGAAGGGTTTCTTTTGTGTTTACGGAAATCTAAAAACGAAGTCTTAAAAGGGATTTGTTGGTGAAATCCGGTTTATAAGAGGGGTTTTGTCGGTCGAGCAAAAATCAAATTCTAAAACCGGTAAGGGTGAGATCTACTTGAGTTATTTGCATACACTGGGATATGAACAGATAAAATATAAAAAAAGGACGTTTAATCCTTAGACGATTTGGTAAGCTTACGAAGTTGTCGCTTTCGTATAAAAATCTGAAAGCCCCATTTAAAGATTCCTGAGGGATATTAAATTTTTCCGGACATATCAACTATACCATATTCTTAAATACTGAAAGACACTGAGGTACATTAATTTGTACTCTCCTTGATATTTTAAAAGTTTTTTTCAAAGTTTACTGTAGGTATTGACAGTAACCAGCAGTAAACCTTGCTTTGCTAATTTGCTTTTTAATTTTTAATTTGCTTTTAATTTTAATTATTTAATTTTTTTTTAATTTGCTTTGCTAATTTGCTAATTTGCTTAGAAATGACATTGATATTTATTAGGCCGGCCTCACACAGCCGGAATTCGTCTCTGAATTCATAATCTGAATTCATATTATTAATTAAGAAAGGCCGGAATCCCATACAAAGTCGTTATGATCCACATACATTCAGATTTTTTCAGATTATGAATTTAACGACTTTGTATGGGATTCCGGCCTTTCTTAATTAATAATATGAATTCAGATTATGAATTCAGAGACGAATTCCGGCTGTGTGAGGCCGGCCTTAGTTTGCGATAAAGTTGAAATTATGAGTAAGTACCTAATTTTAATTTCCAAATCACTTTTGGTCAATCGTTTTTTTAATTTTATGCGATTGTTTCCGATATTTTCCGATACCCATTATTTATCTGGAAGCTTTTTTAGACATTTTCGAAGGATTTTGAATGTGTAAAATTCTGGGTGTCCCCAGAGATACAGTTGTGAGCCTGTTGCTTTACAACGACCTCTGATTAAAAGTCATTTCATACGCTACACTCTCAAACAACATAAACTACAGAGATAAGCCAGTAACCATCGCTAGGCAATAAAACGGTTTCACAAACGCTGGAATGGTTTTTCCACGACCATTATCGACGCAAACAAGGAATCGACAGTCAATTTGTATAACGATAAACTGTGTCGCTTGAAGGTAAAATTTCGAACCCAACTTCTGCAAAATGTGGGGTTGTTCCAAATATGAATTTGGATGTGCCGCTGTCTACTAGCGGTGGTTCTTTTTGGAGATCGAGACCAGAGACCGAGACCAGAAACCAAGGAATTTGTATACTAAACGTAACTGGAAGGTTCACTGAGACAGAAAACGCGGTCCGCTTAGAGATAAAACTTGGGCGGTGTGTCTCTTTCTAAAGGGCGACAATTATTTATGAACCAAACATTCCTAATCCCTAATGAATATCCTGAAATTAAAAGACATGGGCACACTACTAATCCAACAACGACTGTGAAAGGGACCAACTACCTCGACGTCCTCTCAACGAGATCGACAATCAATCGATTCGTAATATGACTTAAAAGTCAATTTGAACTTTAATACCATACCATAAAGTAGTGGAGAGGTACCGGGAAGGCAAAACAATTGAGTGACGTTAGTATCACATAAATATTAATGTCAATATTTGTCAACTACGCGATACGAAGTTTGCTGGGTCAGCTAGTAAAAATATAAACCTAATATTAAACGAGTCATCGTCGCCCAATCGATGACGGGCATAGGGTACCTACCTTTTATCCAGAAAAAAAAACACTGTTCTGGAGGAATTTATGAATATCTAAATCAATATTAACGCTAGCGAAGCCAAGGGCTAAACCTACTAGATTATAAATACATAAAGCCCAGTCATCTAGGTCTTTTACAAATCGACAATCGATATTTCATGGAATTATCATGGTTCAGTTAATGATGGTGATAACTGAGCGTAAAATATTTACCAATATAGGCTGAGCTATGAAAATTATCAGGACTGTTTTTAGTTTAGGGTAAAGAACCTTATCGGTCTTTGATGTATTTTTTAATTGTTATAGTATTAAACCACATGTATCATTGCGGGTTCGAATCCCGTCGGAATTGAAAATGTTGATAAAGTAAAGAACCCAAACGGTCTTTGATGTAATTTTTAATTTTTATAGTATTAAACCACAGGTATTGTATCATTGCGGGTTTGAATCCCGTCGGAATTGAAAATTTTGATAAGCCTTTCATTTTGAATGAAGGTCTTTGATGCCTTTGAAAATGATTTATAAATAAGATGATTAAATTAATCTTTGGAATTTTCATTTCGTTTTCGAATAATGAGTTCAAAGAGGAACTAAGCATTTTTGAAAACAATCTATAAATAGCATAATATTAATTAAATAAACCTTTATTTCCTCGAATTTTAGAAACGCTTGTGTATGAAACACTTTGAAGGGATGAATGGGATGTTATTTATCAGTCTTCTAACTCTTCAAAGGTCGCTTTGACAAAGGCACAGAATTCTCACGCCTGCCAGCATCATTTAGTAAAATTGAACCCTTAAACAAAACGACGTAAATCACAAAGGTAGTATGCAGAATAACAAATGGAGAGGAGAATGGACAAAAATAGACTAGTACCCATAAAGACGCAAAACAAGATATTATACATTTATTACTAAAAAAGAAAAATATACGGTCTTGTTCTCTGTTAATTTATTACGTCAGACAACTTTAACCACTTTGTGACCCCTTCCCCCTAATAAGACTTGTTTGGTTGCTTCGCCAAAAAAGAAGACATGTTTTTAATAATTTTAGGTAATTACTTATGAGCATTACACACAGTTTTTGTTACACACAATTGCGCAATGGCACAAGTTAGAACTTTTTAACTAATCGAGGTTTCAGTTAACTTTAAAAATTACTTATTACGCAGACTCGCTTTATTTTTAACTGAAATTCTAAAACATGGATTGAAATAAACAAATAAACTCTATAAACTGATATAACCACTTAAAATATCTACAACCAAAAGGGGTTGAATGAAAGCTTAAACATCGAAAAACAAAGACCGAGAGTTTTACAACTGTCAAGTAAAGCTTATCACGACAAAAGAGCTTATCTCAGAAACGTTAACTTAAATTTCAACCTTATATCGCAAAAATAAGTGCTCAAATTCGCCTGAAAAGTTCTGTCACATAGGACCAAGTCTTTCGACCATCCGGTTTTTCGCACCGTGAAAGTACTAAGGCGAATTTACATTGTGTCAACTTCCGTGTACCGTTTGTGGAGTTAAGAATTGTTTTGGCAGTACATTGGGTCTTTGTGACGTCACTCTTCTGTATCAAAGGATAGTTCCAGTGTATGTTAACTCGTTTTGATTATTATTATTTTGTCTGTCACGCTACGTGTCTGTCACGCTCAATGTATGTAGATATAAACAGTCTTTTTTTTTTTATTTAAGATAGGTTACCTCTTGACTTCGCTCCCTTTAAACTAAAACAACATGTACGATTTAACATTATCACTTCAAAAAAGTTCAAAGGTCAAAAGAGAGTAACATTAAATCCACGGTCCTTAGTATTTAGTGCTTTCGCTTACAAGCCATAATATTTTATGGATGGTTTTGGTCATTTTTAGGGATCCTAACATTTTGGGATATAATGTATGTACTTGTTTTACATTAAATTAAGAGTTTAAAGCGCTTTTCACACCAGATGCGTGAAGCGTGGCGTGTGCGTGGCGAGCAAAGTGAAAGATACCAGACCAGATACGTGGCGTGTGCACGCGCGTGACCCGCGTGTTCCATACATTACAACTAGTGCAGCGCACGTCACGCACAGGCACACGCCACGCATCTGGTGCGACCGCCTTTAAGAATGACATGATCGTCATATCTTTGCTAGACCGAGTCCGCAATATGGAAATCTGTAGGAGGAAGAAGGTAGCAGATATCAGAGAGTGGTGGCCAAGAGAGAGTAGTAAAGGCAGGGGCAGACCATCAGCCAGGTGGATGAACGATATAGAGACCGTAGAAGGAATGGCATGGATGAGAACGGCACATGGAGGATTAGAGAGGCGTTTGAGGGAGGATTATACCCAGCAGTGGGCTAGCTATTTGCTCATTATTTGAGCTAGCTACCAATAATAATTATGATAGAGTTCAAAGACAGGTTTTCTGCTCTTTGTTAGCGATAAATCGCCAGATTCGCCAGTATTCCCAGTTTTCGCGATCATATTTCTGGAGTTATTTTCTTAAACATTATTCTCCACTCATTTCCGTTGGGAGTTGAAATTCCGAATTTACCGTTATATTTCATATCGAATTTATATTATAAATTAGAAAATTTGTGAGTTTGTTTCAATGTTTATAATTATTTGTGTTTCAATCACGCCACAATGTATAATTAGGGGACCAATTTGGATAAAATGTAATAGGCCGTGGCATGGGAATATCATTAGGATATTTCAAATGGTCCCACGCGACCAAGCCACGGGTGGAAGGTAGTCCAGCTTAAAAAATTTAGAATCCATACCCATACACAGAGCGACGGATTGACTTGATTTTTTGTATGGAGATAGTTGGGTGGCTGGAGGGAGAGTGACATAGGCTACTTTTTATTCAGGTAGGTACCACGCGAGCGAAGCCGCGGGCAATTGAAAATTTTGATAAGATTTTTAATTTTCAAAACATTATCTAGAATTCTACTTAGAACTTTGTCGTGTTTATTCATATCAGCCAAATGTAAACTGACAAGGATTGACCGACACTTAGCTCCCGAGGGAAATCAATCTTCTAAAAAGCGAAATTGCCTTAAAATTCCTTAGAACAACACTTGGAAATAAATGTTTTGGGTCTTTTATTATTTTTCTTTATTTGAGAATGTTTTTATCAGTAAGAATTATGTTATTCTGAAGTATTTGTAATCTAGACTCTAGGCGCTTAGCGCTTTTCAATACAAAGTGCTTCAATTCAATAAGCATAAAATATCATAGATGATTGGCCGCGCATCACGTCGAAACTACTGAATGGATTTAAATGAAACTTGGATGATTTGAGTGCATACTAGGTATAATATAGGATACTTTTCATCCCGAAATTCAGCACGGTTCCCTTGGGAGAGAGAGGGGATGAAAGTCAAAATGAAAATCTGGTTGTAATTCATCAACGCATAGGTAGTCCGATTTCATTGATTCTTTCTTTTTTCATTTTTTGTTGGAAAGTTTGTACCTACTTTATATAGTCCCGTAAAAAATTCAAGGTCATTTCAAAAATTTGGAATGCACACAACACAGGAAAAAAAAAACTGCAAAAGTAAAAACTTTTGCAGCTGGTTTGGCATTGGTTTTGTAGTTCAGAAATAATTAGCCGGCCGATTCTACTTATTTATAACGTAGACCATTCCAGTATCATTACCGCTGCGTTTTCATTCTCAAAAATGACTAATTCGTTTGAAAACGTCACCACAACAGAGTAACCTAACCTCATTGGTCAGTAGATTAGGAATCAAAGCGAAATCTAAGGTCATAGTTGACGTGTTTCTTTGGTTGTTAAAAAGTTTGTTAGTAGAATCGGCCTACAGGGCTTTTTAGCAGAGTCAGAAGCAAAAGTTTATCAACTCCGTTAACAACTCACAAATCGCAAAGTTACTCGAAACTCACACTCGGGCTGTATAACGAAGTTTTTATGTGAGTTTTGGAATATAAATGGTCAACTTTTGCATGTCTTTTGGCGATCAGTTGTAATTGCTACTGTAAAATGCTTACCTTAAAATTAATATTCACCTTTGAATAATGGCGGAAACGGGATTGTCACGGGAAGAATGCTCGGCTCTTTTAAGCGGGGAATTCACTAGATGGACATATCCGCGGGCAAGTCTGCAGATAATGCTCGCCAGACCTCGCTACTATAGGTCTGTGCAATATTTGCTAGTGTAGGACCGTCGCAGTAAAGGTATGATTCCAATCTCAGCAGCAGTAGCAGTGCTGCCACTGGTTCATTTGTTCTGCATTGCTGCCGCGGCATTGCTGCTTAGCTCGGAATGGATCTCCATATAAACCTATAGAGAATATATGGGGACCAGTAGTGATGCGGCAGCACTGCTGCTGAGTTACGTACGGTACGTGAGACGTGCGGCAAGCTCGCTTACCACACGTGTTTGCTATTTTATGTTATCAATTTAAAGTCTAAAGCCCGAATGGTCATTCCAGCCGTGCGTTAGCGGCATCGTGTAAATGAGCGTCGATCTTGACTTCTACAAAATGTGAACATGTTCCAAATACGTATTTGGATGTGCCTATAGATCACCCGCCTGCTCGATGGGTCGACGACACAGTCAAAACAGCAGGTGGTACAAGGGTCAGCCAAGCGTAGGATAGAAGGGGTGGGGGGGGGGGGTGGGGGGTTGACACAAGCGAAGGGAGGCCTATAGTAAAGATACGAAGATCATTATTTTGTCTTTCACGACGTTATTATGAAGAATCAGGGCAACAAAAGCGGAAAAAGATTATACACATCCATCAAGTCACGTGAACACCATGACTTCACCATGATTTGACGTAATAGCAAATCACCTACATTTCATTCGTATTTGGCGATGATGTGCCGATTTTAAGGAGAAGAAGTAAAAAAATTGAATAGAAAGAAAATCTACAAAAAAAATGAAAAAAAGAATAGCTCCTGGACTTTCGATCCGGAGGTGGTGTTAGTGGTAATTTATATCGTGCCACTTTTCGCAGTTTCGTTTATAATGGTAGAGTCTGAAAATTTGACTAAAATACACAGGTAGAAAATGCCTTCGGCATTATATTCGCCAATTGTGCACGGTTTTTGTAATTTTGTGCAATAAAGAATTCAAATAGTAATAATAATAACATAAGCTGAACTACGAAAATTGCCATGATACAATAATTTTATCGTTTTTAGTAATAAAAATTCCTTGAAGATGCCTTTTTCTTTTTTTTGTGTGCCGAAGATAATGTCATTTGTTTATAAACTACAGACTCTACAGAGTAACCTAACCTCATTGATTGTTAGTAAATAGATTATGAAACAAAACGAAATAGTTTGATAGCCCCTCCAGAATCTCGAGAGAAGGCTCGGCGAGAAGTCTCGCCGAGACTTCTCGATGAACAAACAAGCTATCCACACTCTCAATTTTTCTCAGTCGTGATGTTTGAAATCCTTTGTCTCGGCCAAAAATACCGACACCGATCGGAGAACAGGCGAGCCCGAGAACGAGAAGGCGAGAAGCTCCTCACACTCACGCTTCTCGGGTGTTCTCGGGGGTTCTCACCGAGAGTCTGGAGGCCCTATGAAACATTTTGCTTTGGATGAGAGAATTTTTTAGTAGAAGAGTTTGTTAGTAGAATCGAGGAGCTGGTATGGTAAGAGTATCTATACTATACCCAGCAGTGGGTTTAGTCAGTATGTGGATGATGATGGTAATGATGATGGTATTAAAGTCTAAAAGTCGTACCACCCTAATTAAGATCAAAACGCTGATAAAGCAACGGGCAAGTTTTTGATAGTCAAAGTTGGTAGACCCCAAAGTTGCGGGTATTATGAGTGATAAATGCACGCAGATGGCTCATGGACCCTCGTTTTGAAAAGATAAGTTGTAATTAGTGGACTGAGAGACTAATTACCCTCGTATAATAGCATGGTAAGTAAGTAAGTTCGTATGAGCAAGTTGCCAACTCTGGTGACGGAGTTTTTAGGCCGCCTAAAGGGCCCTGTTGTGGCTTGACGACTTAAAAGCCGCGACCGACAATTTAACGTCCCTCCGAAGCACGGAAGCGCTCAGCTTGTAATGCTGCATGCGGTCACCCATCCAAATTGTGACCGCGCACAACGCTGCTTAACTTCAACGATCAATCGAGAACTTCGCAAGCTACGCCAGTATAGTAAATGTTTATTTAGGTGCTTTTGTATCACTTTTACTCATAAAAATAAATTCAACTAAGACATTGTTAGCCATATCCATCCATAGGTACCCATATCTAAATGTGAAAGTGTGTTTATTTGTTTGTTTATTTGTCCTGCTTTCACGTCTAAACAGAGCGTCTGATTGACGTGATTTTTGTGTGGAGATAGTTGGAGGGCTGGAGAGTGACATAGGCTACTTTTTATCCGGGTACCACACGAGCGAAGCCGCGGGCAGAAACTAATTTTATAATAAAATAAAAAAGCTGCCGAGGAAGTAAATACACTGATTGCCAACCCCAGGAAAATCCATCAATCCCAAAATCTGACCCCAGAAATAACATTAGTTAGCTCTTTTATTTCGGGGTTTTTTCCTTTAATTTTTAATTTAATTGCTTTGTCTTGTTTCATTTTCCAGCTTATTTTTCTTTTTTACACAAATTATTTCAAACGCTCTCGGTAGGTTAATGGCCTCAGTAACCTTTATCTTTGTTATCTTGGTTCAGGATTGGGGTTAGAATAATATTTCAGATCAAATTTAATGTTGTTATAGGTTTAAGTTCCGTATAAACAGATTTTGACCTAGTTAGAGATGTCTGATTGAGTTGAATTTACTGTAAAGTTGACAAAGTAAAACACTTAAAAATGTGACATCTTTTATAGTAAAAGTAGTTATTAATAGTCATAGTGATAAGATCGCCCATCGTACCTTTTGTTTTTAGTTTTTCACTTTGTTATATTTTTTGTGTAAGTATTAAGTTGGATTTATCTCTAAACGGTGAAGGAAAACATCGTGAGGATACCTGCGGCTTGGCATGTCTTTCCTGTGGATATGGCCGGTTAAGCTGAGAGAATGTGTAGGTGCTGAGCAAGCCTACTCCATCTCAACATTGTTCTAGGCACTACAGTGTCCCGATAAGCGTAGGCAAAGATTGCCTCCTGATACTTATAAATCATCTAGCAAAGATGTACTGTAAAGGCCAATTTTTTTTAAGTTGGATACAATAAAGAAGAGTTATCTATAAATCTATCTATCTTTAAAAGCTTTAAAAGTTTTGTGAATATTTTTAGATTCTTTATTCTATTTTGTCGAAGCCTTTACCAGAAACCTTTAGAAAAATTTCACGTCATTGGTATAAGAATACTTTCATAAATTCTCCTTCTCTGTTTTTGTGTATTTTATATTTTAAAACGGAACGAAGAAAGGAATTCAATGCAGCCTATGAATCCGAACTCAATAAAATAAAATGCAAACCTATGTCGCCCTCTTCAAAGCGCGCCGGCTCGAAAACTTTTAATGAACGCTAAATAAAGAGGAAACAGCGTCGTATAGAGACTTGGTTGGTATGAGTGACCTAACTACTACTACTACTACAGAAAGGCCAGTAGTACCCAGGGGCGGTCGCAGACTTTGATTTTGGGGGAGGGGGGGGTCACGTCATTTGCTAGTACGTATCTACCTATTTTTTTGAAGGATGTTAGAGGTTTGTCAAGGATTTGGGGGGGGGGGGGGGGTCATGACCCGCATGATCCCCATGACCCCCCCCCCCCCCCGTCGGACCGCGTCCAAGCCGTGGTTGTGCTTACGATATTTACGATAAAAAAACGATAAACTTACGATAATAGGCACGATATTAGGCCTATTGAATTGTAACAGGGCCTGTATTCTACTAGATGACAACCGCTTTGGTTTGGTTCGATCTCTTAAATGTCAGCCATTTGGTGAAATAGTAGAATAGCTTTTCAAAAATTTGTTCTGCCAAAGTTCAAAACCTCACCACAACTGAGTCGTTTGTTATTAGTAGTCATGGAAACAGTCGCTTTAGTTGAGGTTTTGTTTGAGGTTGATAAAAAGTTCGGTACGAGAATCGACGCCCAGGCCAAGTTTCATAACATTTTATTTTTTTATTAAAATTTTGTTATATCAAGCCAAAGATCTTATACCTGACAGGTCTTTGTATCAAGCCAAGTGATAAACACAGTTACGAAAAGAAATAAAACCGGTCAAGTGCGAGTCGAATTCGTACGCCGAGGGTTCCGTACCTAGCCATGGTGCCAATTAAGCTAGTCCGCTTAATTGTATGAGCGCCCATACAACTCGGAGGACTTTTAATAGGCGTCAACTATGTATGTATGGGAACACCCTTTAATTTTCAATTTTTTTAATTTTTTGGAATTTTTCCTTTATTTGTGCTATAAGACCTTGCTTTTTGCCAAATTTCGTTATTCTAGGTCAACGGGAACTACCATTTAGGTTTTCGACCCAAAACCTCTAGGGTACTTCCGGTTGACCTAGAATTGTCAATTTTGGTTACAAGCAAGGTCTTCCAGCACAAGTAAAGGAAAAATTCCGAAAAATAAAAAAAGTTGATAATTAAGGTAAGTTTTGGTACTCACAAGTTTTCACGAAAACCTAAATTTGCCTATATCTTTTTATAGTGTTGACTCGGGACCTTGATTTTTATACTCACAATAGGGACTATAGACCTTAGTATATGGTATAAATTTCAACTATCGATGGTGACACACGGACAGACGGACGGACAGACGGACGGACAGACGGACAGACGGACAGACGGACAGACGGACAGACGGACAGACGGACAGACGGACAAGAAAGTAATCTTATAAGGGTTCCTTTTTTTACCTTTTAAGGTACGGAACCCTAAAAACTAGAATTACAGCTCAATTTTCCATAGATTTGCAAAGTCAAACTCGTTTTATTTACCTTGAGGTATTTGAATTTAAACATCATTAAACGATCAAAGCCCCAAATTATGCTACAAAGTCGAATTTATTTCTGCGTTTTCGGATTGTAAATTATGCTTAGTTATTCAAAATCAATAGGACTACAGACAAAGACTACGGTCTAATGAGTATGAACAACACATTTTTTATTTTCTAACAGAAAACATTCGCGCCCCAGAACTTTTAAGAACCCTCCTCTCTCTACTGGTAATTGGTGTTTATTTGCTTACAAAATGTTCTTTAAAGTAAATTTCAGAGTAGAATAAGCGTATTTGCGTATGTTATTAAATCACAACAAACAAGGCCAACAGCGCTACAACCTCCAGTTCACATTATTTTATTACGTCTGTGAAAATTCTTTATGATTTTCTTGAAAATATTCAGTGCAAAACGTGTTCCCCGCTAAGCCCAGCGCGTTCTATTTTCCCATGTGCGTCGCGAACACTGAACGTGTTAATAAATAACTCTACATAAAGTAACAAGCCGTTTTATTAATTGTGAGAAATAAACTTTAAACCATCGTTCTAAAACAATCATGCCCCCGAAATAAGTAAGTACATATCATGCGATTTGACCTGCGGGCTTAAAAAGGTCGCTATAGCAGAACTTTAAGCCGTCTCTTTTTAATGACTGAAAGTGATTGCCTAACAGCAATCACTTTCAGTCATTAAAAAGATTGGAAATATTGTGTCATTAAAAATATTGTGATTCTGCTATAGCGACCTTTTTAATACCGCTGCCACGGGATCAAACCCACACTTCTTGCATCTCAGCTGAGCCCACCACAACACGGAATCATTAATTGCCGTGGTGAAAAAATAAACCGCTCTTACTCTATTTCAGCATACTTGTACTGGGTGGCAATTCTAGTACAAAACTTTTTATGAACCACAACCAAAACTTCAACTAAACCTTAGATTTTCGACTGTTTCCTATTCTACTAATGACAAACGACTCAGTTGTGGTGAGGTTTTAGCTAAGGTTTGGACTTTGGCAGAACAAATTTTTGAAAAGCTATTCTACTAATTCACCAAATGGCTGACATTTAAGAGATCGAATCAAACTGCAGCGGAATGATTGACGTCGTCATCTAGTAGAATTGCCCTGCTGCTATCTTATTACTCCGAGGAGCTGATTAGATTTGCAGATTTTGCATTTAGATCGGGGATTTTATACCCCGCTTGAAATTGTTTTTCAAATAGAAGGTAAGTGGAATAGGAATTGGAAAGTTATGGTGGATACTCTCATTGCGATTCTGTGGGTCGAAATGCGAATAGGGCGAAGATGAGAGTTTAGGATATGCTTATTGAATATACTTCAGCTTACTAAAGAGTGTAGGAAAATTAGATTCAGTTCGTTTTACACAACCGTTAGCTCGCGCGTCAAGTATCCGACTGACAGCGTATAAGGACAGAATAATTGGTATAAGTCAATTGAATGACTATTCTATTGGCCTAGCATATCCGAAAATCTGAGTGAACCCTCTTTGGGAAAACAGTCTTAGTCTTGTTTATGAAAATCGCACATTTCACATTTCAAATATGATTATGTTACTTGATTGTCTCTGATATCGTAAAAAGCTCTTGAATGCCTACAAGTTCTAAAAGAATATCTATAACGCCTTGGGGAAGCAGTTAAGATCATCTTTTGTCTATAAAACGTGTAGCTGATTGTACATTACCAGTGGATTAGTTGCCATTAGGTACAGCCACAAATTCCCATTCAAAAGCACGCTGATAGCCACATTTTCCATTCACACAAATGCAAAGTAACAAAACAAAAGCTATCAGTGTATGCTCGCTGAGACGGAAAGCATATTTTTTCAATGGAAACCTTCCCGATAACCCACAAAGGGTTATTTCATGCAAATACAACCTTTATTCTGTGGATTTAGAGTTGAAAATTGTATTTGGGTAAGAATGTTTTGAACCCAATGGATATGATAGTCGGTACTTGCGGGTTGAGATTTGAATAAAATGAAGTGTACTAAACTATCTTCTCCGATAAAATTGAAATTCGATAGGCTGAGATTGTTTGGTTAAAATCCTGTCCGTATATAATTTTTTGTATGTAGGTATTTTTAGTGTGTGGTACAATTTAAAACAGTGTGATAAGAGAGCGTTGTGGAGTGAAAGAAGATGTAGTGATGAGAATTGAGAAGGGTATGTTAAGATCGAAAGAAGATTGACGAAACAGGTCCATAAGGCGACTGTGAATGGGACCGTCGTCGGAAGGGGAAGACCAAGACGCACATTCCTGGACCGATTTGTTATTGAAAAAAGGCCAGCTCAAGAGTAGGTAGTACCTTAAACCGACGAGCTTGCATGAAGAATGTGATGAGAGTGAATGAAGCGAAAGAAGTGTGTCAGGATCGTAGCAAGTGGAGATCTGTGGTCTCTGCCGACCCCTATGATGGGAAACAGGCGTGATTTTATGTATGTACCTATGTATGCATGGTACAATTTTACCATACACCACTATAGTTCGTATCGAAGTATAAAATCATCGTCAAAAGGTAGTTATAATGTTAAAACCATCTTAACCTATCTCCTCCCAGAAAAAAAAGCGGAAAAAAATATTCAAAAGGGAGTCCATTTACGCATGGGGTGGGATTTAGACTCAATACTTTTTGAAAACGAACTTACTACTTAGATCAAATCGTGTAAGCAAAAATAAATCAGCTTTGTCTATACCATTAGGTAGTAAGGCCCTTTATTCTTTCTTTTAAATTATATTAGGGTCTTATAGGGTGTAAAAATACTTTTCAAGATAACGTGAATAATAATTTATAAAGGAATACAGAATGCTGGTGAAAAAATAAAAGAAATGCAATTTACTACAGTACCTAACCTTAATATTTTTGATAACAGCACACTTGATAATAAAAATGTGTTTGTAAAAAAATACTTTATTCAAAAACATATCCAATTGATCAGACTCTTAAAAATTTTGCTTTCTAGTAGGTATTGTTTCTAATACACATATTAAGCACTTATAGGAAATTCTAATGTTAAGTATGCACTTCTTTATGCTTCCAATAAAAGGTTACCTAAGATTTTGACATTATTTTTGCTGCTAGTGTATTTTATTCTTTTAGACTACAAATTTTCATGCCTAGTTATGGTAAGATTGTACTGGAACTCTACTTTTAAGACCATTATTGTACCTACTTTCTAGCAAATAAATTAATTGAATCCAAAGTTGAATAGACTAACACCCTTATACTGAAACGTTAGTTAAGATGGTGCTTATCATTGACACTAACTGTCATAAATAAAATTAATTTTATATAGATTCTAAAGATAAATTTTCTTGAAAAATCTCCAGGAGATAAAAATAAAATAAATAAAGAAAGCATGATTAATGCGAGTGAAAATTATGAAGCGGCGTTGTTGCTTCAAAATATTTCAGCCTTACATTATTGAGACTACACATTTACACCCTGTACAAGGCTCTAATATACCGGAGCGTCTTAGGTAGCAAAACTAAGTGATGCGAGCAAAATTCGCTTATTGAAAATCATTTTTCGTGTTGCCTTTTTTACGGTTGTACAGTCAGCGACAAAAATCGATGAACACTTTGAGTTTTTCAATTCATTTTTTTACGCTAAGTGCTAAATTGGTAAATTAGTAATACAGCAGGGCAAAGCATCTAAGAGAGTGGGCGCACGACGTTTTTTCTGAAGTGCGTTTTTGAGCTGCTGTTATAATATGACAGGAGTGGGCACACTGCGATTTTTTCATCGCGTTTGTATCGATACATCGAACCGGAAGTTGGGCAGCGCGTTCGCATCGCTTTTGTATCGATATAAAGGCGCTGCAAAAATGCAGTAGGCCCACTCTCTAAAAATTTAATATCACCACGGGTTCAGTAGATATAAAAAAACTCAAAATATTCATCGATTTTTGTCGCTGGCTGTACCTGCTGGTCTTTGAAGTGGGTAGACATGTATCTGCAAATACATATTATGTACACTAGCTAAGCCCATTGTAAGGAAGCCCTGAAAAAGCAGGAAACTCGTTATTCCTCGAAATAAGGAAGGTGAAATAAATTTTTCTTTCAGTATACTCGTATCTTATCGAATAAGTATTTTGTGTTCTGAAGAACTTTTACCAATGTGTTTATTTTGTAAAAATGTTAAACCCATTTTAGAATCACCTAGCTCTTAAGACGATTAAAAGTGATACACGAAGTGATCTTATTGACTAACTATATGAATTTGATTTTTGACTTTTGAAAAGTTTAGAATCAATAAATACAGCATGTTCCTAATTTAATCTATACTATATTAAATTACTTGAAATAAAGCGGTAGAGTTTGTTTGTTTGATTAACCCGCTAATCTCAGGAATTAATTACCAGTCCAATTTGAAAAATTCTTTCTGCATTAGCTAAACTCTTGAGCAAGGTTATAGGCTACTTTTCATTATCATCATCATCGCCATATACCATCACTACGGGGGCAACGCTGCGAGGGCACTGCTAGTTATTTCATATGGAGGCCACAATTATCAAATGCAAAGATATTTAAACTTCCAATAGCGATAATTATGGGTACTTAGAAGATTGTGACGCGCGGTCATGTACACAACAACATTGATTCGCGTTCATCTGAACTTACCCTTATGATCAAAGATTGAAATGTAAATGGAACAGACAAAAATTAATTTATAGCGTAATCTGAAACAAGGCAGCATCAGCCTACGTATCAGTCTGTCAGAAAAAGTAGAAAATGACGTCCGAAACATAACGGTAGCCGTTTCACGAAAACCCTAAGGTTTCAATCGATAGCGGAAAATAGAATGACATAACCAAGGACGGGATAATCCCTCAAAAGGGACGACATCATGTTGATAACGTCGAGATGGGCACGTTGATGTTGGAGTGACAACAAGAACTTTATAATTAACAATCCCGGGACCGTATTATGAAACTGTACAACAACCATGAAGTAAATTAATTTAAGATAAGTTATGCTGCCAGTGTCTTGGGCACGCTTCCGACTGGCAGTGGTTTGAATCAATTAAGCTACCTATAGATCGTTTCCAACGATCCTTAGGTGGCTCAACTGGTTCTTATTGTGTGTAAATATGTACCAGTGTACCTAGTAGTTTAGTTTCTGAAATACATCGATAAAATAATTTCTATTTAAGATTTTGCATGAATGTATTTTTTTATTTACAAGCTTTTAGGTAAGTACCTACATTGAGCGACATAAATCGATGACCATTTTTTATCCGTATTTTTGTCAAACATCGTTGTAAAATCAATAGATTTTTTATACATCATTCTAAACGTATGTTTTTATTTCACACGTCACGCAGCTTATAAAAGATCGACTAAAATCGGCTAAAACTACCCATTTTGAACATAATGTGAAAAAAAAGTGATTCAAATCACTCATACTCAAAATGTTTATCAATTTTTTTCGCTGACCATACGTACGAAATGTCAAAATCGAATCCACAGCTCTACAGTTTGAGTTTTAAAGCCATTAATACTATTACTGTTGTATTTTCCTTCATGAGTAATTGGTGTTTACGGCCGTCATATAACAGTCTTCATTCCTCAAGAAACCGAGTCTTAGGGATAAGACCCTGTCCAAATATGCCCTTTGTTATCGATGAGCCAAAAATCCCTGGAATAATAGGTATGACTAAAGTGAAATGGATGGCTAAAAATAAAGCTAAAGTTACTAGGCAAGATGGTATGGGACTTAAAGGATATACCTACATATAGGGTTGTGGCCCATGACGTGGTCCGTCAGGGGCTCAATAAAAATTATTAAAAAATCAAATACATACGGTACTTATTTGATTTTTTTCCAAATCCTCCATTTTGCAAAAAATTGCATTCCCTATGACTGGTTACAAACCCATTTCCGCTATTAGAAAACTAACTTGCTTCCTCGCGATGTTTTTCTTCACCGTTTAGAGAGCAAAAAAAAAATCATCACTCATCTCATTATGTTTGCTGGAAGAGAACTCTTTTTAGTGTTAAGCTCGCCTTTGCCATTACCTGTCTAGATTTAAGCTCTTTTTATGATTTTCATTCATTTATGCAACAAAGATAACATTTTAGTTAAAAAAGCCTATTATACAATAAATGAATTTCTTGCTGACCGTAATATTATTGACATGGTAAATTAATTTGATGTTTATTCTGGGCTTCTTTTGACTTTTTAATCTAATTTAATTGTTTTAATTCATATGACATTTCTTTTGACATTTCTTATTTTATTGTTTTAATTCATTTGACATTTCTTATATTATTGTTTAATTTCATTTGACATTTTTATTCCTAAATATCTTTTATTTTATTGCATGATTAAATTAATGTGTATTTTATGAATTTAAAATTTAATGACTTATATTTAATGTGAAATGTAATAATTGTTTGTATGCCAATAGGCAGAATCTAGTGACTCTAATTTAAGCCTAAACACCCTTTGTACCTGGATTCACAGACAAAATAAATTGAAATTGAAATTGAAATTGAAATTGAAAGAATAAAATATATACATAAAAGTAAGTAAATCAATGCACACCTAACATGCGCAACATGAAAAATAAAAATGAAGTATGATCACCACTGTATCCCCAAGGCGGGGTAGACATTCTCTCAGATCTTTTTAAGCCATTTTAAGATCCTTTGAAGATGAGTAACATCGAGTCGAGAAAAGAGATATAAATAAATAAATAAATAAATATTGCTGGACATTTCACACAGCATCATGTAGTCCCAAGCTAAGCAGAGCTTGTGTTATGGCAACCACATGACTGATATACTACTTATATACATATTTTTTTTTTCGTAAATACATACATAATATACATAGAAAACACCCAGACCCGAGACAAATATCTGCAGATCATACAAACATTTGTCCCGCGGCGGGGATCGAACCCGCAACCTCTTGCGTCACAGGCGGGCCTTCACCCACTGCGCCACAGAGGTCGTCAATATCTCGATGTTACGCATGCTAGGCCCACAGGAGTCAAACCCACGACATTCTAGACACTCAGCCAGACGTTCTCACACCCTGGATCAATTAAAAAGATAAATTTTAACTGATTGTAAGAAAACTTGTGATATTGATGAATTTATTTATTTATTTAATGATAATGAGACGCGAGGTATGATCGATTAACGAACGCGAACTGATTCCCTGCTTATGATTGCTGGCGTAAATTGCTTAGATGACAGTAATTAAGGAGGGCAGTGTACGTGCTCGTACAGCCCCTCCATTCTACAAAAAAACTTTTTGTCAGCAAAAGCAAAACGTTAACTGTTTCGTTTTGTTTCATAACCTAATAATGACCAATGAGGTTAGGTTTACTTTGTTGTGATGACGTTTTCAAACAAATAACAAACAAATGAGGCTTAGCACAATACTGTCATTTTGGAGAACGAAACAAAAAAAAAACTTAGGCCTTTACATCTTTACTAGATGATTTATACAGTGTCAGGAGGCAATCTTTGTCTACACTTAACGGGACGCTGTAGTGCCTGGGTCAATGTTGAGATGGAGTAGGCTTGCCCAGCACCTACACCATCCTCTCAGCTTAACGGGCCATATCCACAGGAAAGACAATAATGGTCAATACGTGTGGGGCTGACTAAGCCGCGGGTTTCCTCACGATGTTTTCCTTCACCGTTTAGAGCTCGTGTTAATGCGCATATAAATTTTTCGAAACGAAAAATCCATTGATGCACGGCCAGGATTCGAACCCACGACCTTCGTATCGAAAGTCGAGGTACTATACCCCTCGGCCAACACGGAGAACGAAACAAAACGCAGCGGCAATGATACTTGAATGGTTGACATTGTAAAATAAAGGAATTCAGGCCCAGGCTTTTTCAGGCTTTTTTTAATAAAAAGAACTCGTTTACAACAGCTGTGTCCGGTGACGGGGCTTCAGTGCTCAAGCCGAGTCGCCGGGAAGTGCGCAGGTGTGCCGATATTCTTAATGCAATGCCGATTTTCTCGAGAAAATATGAATGGAGTTTTCTAAGTACGTATATATAAATTATGTATGTACCTATTTACAAAAAAAAATATAAAGTTGTAAGTATAACAGTCGTGTGGTTCCTATAACACAAGCTCTGCTTAGCTTGGGGCTACATGATGCGAAATGTCCAGCATTATTTATTTATTAAATAACGGAGTACGCTACGCATAGTGTTGTACGACTTGTGTCATCAGAAGCACAAATATAATAAATAATAATAATAGTAATAAACTCTTTATTTCAAGCAACACAGAACATAATATACAAACGATATAATGACATTGACCCATATAAAATTTATAAAATAACAAACATATAAAACTAAAAACTAGTTAGAGTGCATTTTTCTTAGGCGGTGCTTCCCTAAAAAAGCCTATGTGAATCTAAAAAAGGGGGGAAAAGAAAAAAGGTTGGAATTTCAACCTTTCAGACTCAGTGGCACGGGTTATTTTAGGGTAACCTACATTTTAAAAAAATCTCGTAAAGTGCCAAAGTATTCCCATTTCAGGCTTATATAATAATACTCGTAAAAAAAAATGGCTGCTACTTTTTTCATATATTTTAAAATACGTCAAATATCTATTTTTGCTCTGAAAGGGTTGGCACGTAGTTCGCCAAGCTACCTACAGAATAAAGTTTGTAAAATTAATTTGAAATTTTGGATATATTTTAGAATATTTTAATCGATCGAGCGAGCGAAGCGAGCGAAGATCTTAGTGGCAAGTTAGGCGATTTTGCTTTGTATGTTTGTATGTTTGTATGTTTGTATGTTTGTATGTTTGTATGTTTGTATGTTTGTATGTTTGTATGTTTGTATGTTTGTATGTTTGTATGTTTGTATGTTTGTATGTTTGTATGTTTGTATGTTTGTATGTTTGTATGTTTCATTTTTATGTTCTCGCATAACTATCGAACCGCTTATCCAATCTGTATGAAACTTGATAGGTCAATAGGTTGTGCTATGGAAATTTGCTGTGGAGCGTATGAGCGTAATCGATGAAGGGGTTGTAAAGATATGGGGTTCCCAAGGGGGTAAATTTTTTTCAAAGTTACCCAAATATATTGAGTGGGGTGTCATATGAAAGTACTTAACTTATACATTCCAAAATGGTTTTTAGTTTTCTTCTAGGTTCTATAGTTTTTGAAATACAGTCAAAAAGAAAAATTATGAAAACCAATTAACGGAAGTATGGAGAGAGCTCCCGTTTCATAGAGTTTCGATGTATTCGTAGGTCTGGTTAACAGACAAGGAGTGTGGCATCGTTGTGGTTTGGTTTGCAATGATTTTAGTTGCTAAGTACTTGATATTTTTTCTTGAGATTGAAAATAAAATCCGTGTTGGCCGATTGGAAGAGTGCTCGACTTTCGATTCATAGGTCGTAAGTTCGAACCCTGGCCGTGCTCATCAATGGATTTTTCGATTAGAAAAATTTAAATGCGCATTAACACGAGCTCTAAACGGTGAAAGAAAACATCGTGGGGAAACCAGTTAACGTTCTAATAGCGGCGATGGGCTTGCAACCTGTCACGTATGCAAATGCTAACTCCTGCAAATAGTGGGCTGGGCATGTACAGTCAGCGTCACCAATCGGTATCCCCCCTATTGATTTGAACAAAAACCCTTTTCCTTTCAACCTTAGATTTCAGTCGGGTATTATAATAGCTATTGCATCGGCTCGTTTAGGAACTCGAGCGAAATTAGATATCCATAAGTAAGCAAGGAAGTTTTTACAAAAGTTGAGATCAACGGCTTGCAAACCGACCTCCTAGGGGGATACCAATTAATGACGCTTTCTGTACCAAAATTATAGAGGGAGGGGGAGGGTAGGGGGAGGGGGAGGGGAGGGGAGGGGAGGGGAGGGGGAGGGGAGGGGAGGGGGAGGGGAGGGGAGGGGGAGGGGAGGGGCAGGGGAGGGGAGGGGGAGGGAATTGATTTTCTCATACATTTCGTATTGAACTGCTATTTTAATAATTTCTCGAACTAAGAGGCCTTCCCTGAGGCGCGGTACGAAGTTCGCGGGGTCAACTATTGAATATAAACACGACACGACTTAATGTATTGCATGCATGCCTATAATCTTTACTATACTGAGGTAGCGCATTAGATATCATTCTGTGGTAAACACTTGAAGGAGCACTTAACGTAGGTATAGGGGTAGTCAGAAACAAGTCCAAATCTAGGCTATCAATACAACGGTGCGCGAGATCTCAGTTCGGGGCGAACTACTAGTAATATTACGTAGGTAGTAAAGTTTAGCTATATTTTTCTTATTTTGTTATTTTGCTTTGTTGTATTTGTTGAATAAATGTATTTTCTTTCTTTCTTTCTCTCTTTATTAACTGAGCTACTGTGCAATCGATATACTTACCCCCTTACTTATGAAAGATGTTTAAAGTTGAACACTGGTTGAACAACGTCCTTTCTCTGTTTGTCACTATCCACAAATAAAGACAGGACGTTGTTTAACCAGTGTTTCACGTTAAACATCTTTCATAAGTAAGGCCCTTAATGTTTAAAGTTCGTTAGAATGTTATTGTTATTCGGTGGTTTTGAAAACAAAATAAATGTTTAGAAACGAATAGGTACCTACCTAGGTTATGTAGGTACCTAGTAATTATAGTTTATGATCATAATTTGAATATTCGCTTTCACTCTTAAATACTTACTTGAAAACTAAATTTAATTTTCTTGTTGAGAGAGAAACCCAATGTTAGAGATTTTTGTTGGCAACTGTACCGCTAAAATAAAACGATACTCGACTAATATCACAATTAAATAATAGATATCTCGATAATAGAAGATAATGCTCTAAATCTGCAGCCGATATTCAAAATAATTGACCTTAATTCTTAACTCGCAGTTAATTTTAGTCACGGCTGCCAATAAATTAGCTATTGTGATTCTATTGTGATTCTACAATTTTTATTTAGAGAACCTTTTTTTAGCATTTACGTATAAAAAAGTACCTATCAAAACCACTTCTAATGAAACCTCATTAAATCGGAGCTTCAGTTTTGAATCGATTTGAAATAAAGCAATGGTTATTACATTGAATGAATGAATGAGTGAACACTTTAATGTACATAAAGAAAAGTAAAATATAACAACTGAATAAAGTCTTAATTAGTACAATGGGCGGCCTTATCACTGAGAGCGATTTCTTCCAGGCTATCTTTGGATGAAAAAATAACATCATGCTGAGGTTAAATGTTAATTAGCTTCACTTAATTTTTATTTTCGATTTATTGCCACCAACAAAAGTACCTACTTAAGTATATATTTTTATTTTTGGTTTTAAAATCTAGCAAAGGAAAATAAGTAAGTAAAACTGAATAGAGTTCTGTCAATGGATAAAAAACAAAATAGGCGCTGGTCAACACATTGTCGATTTGAAAGGATTTCCAAAGCTCTTTCGAATGCACTATGTGACAACCCTGTGGGCCTTTGTTTTAAGGTTTTATTGGTATTGCCCATTGGTATTGCCCATCGCTGGATGTGCGGAGTCACGCGGAAGGACCGCGTCAGGAACTCTCGCATCCGCGGTAGCCTTCATGTCCGTGACATAGCAGATAAATTGCAGGAGTGTCGCCTACGTTGGTATGGACACGTCTTACGAAAACCGGCAAGCTACGTGGGGAACAAATGCTTAGCTATGTTGCCTCCGCCAGGCCCCGGTAGAAGGGGTAGACCCAAGAAGTGCTGGCTTGACGTCGTAGTGGATGATATGCGTGCAAACGGACTCACAAAAAGGGATGCAGAAGACCGTCCGAAGTGGAGGGAAAAAAGTAGGAAAGCGGACCCCGGGCCCCGAAAGGACGCAACCGGGAAGGCGCTAAGATGATGATGATGATGGTATTGCCCATTCTTCTTTGGAACTTGTACCCCCTTATTCATAATGGACTTACAAGCTTCTTAGAGCTCTGATGGCTATTAGTCATCCTCTTCACTACCTAGTTTAATGAGTCCACCCTATGCACTTACATCAGCAAGAAAATCATGTGCATACAAGTGTTAACAAGGTAAAAATTTTATGAAAGTGATATTTAGCACTACGATTGTACATCGCCGATAAGCTCCAGGAAAATAGGCTCCGCTGGTTTAGACACATCCAAAGAAGACCACCTGAGCACATTACACAAAAAATGTTCACGCTGAACATTCCTGGGTCCAGGAGTAGAGGAAGACCAAAAAACAAATGGGCAGACGTGATCACAAAAGATCTAAAGGACTGCAATGTTTCCTAGGACGACACGATAGAGCGAAGTGGAAGGAGATGACAAGAAAAGTAGTCCCCACCATCAGATGCGAATAACTTAGGAGAGAGAGAGAGATTGGACAGATGGACACTTGGACAGCCTAGGTACCAACATCCGTAACAATGACTACAATTTCCTGTTGAAAATCCGCTTCCTATCCCGTTCCATTTCTTATTCATTTCTTGTAGGTACCTATCTACTAATCTGCAGTATATACAGGGTGTACTACAAAGCTACTTTATATAACGTTAGAAAATAAGCCAACAACCATTTCAGTGACAATTTTAGTGTGTGAATTTCTTCAACTTTATACTTATTTATCTTTTCCTACACTGGCTATAGTGACTCTCAAATATTGTAAAAGACATGTTTCAACAACTTTTTAGTGAAATCCGTGGTCCGTAAGTTCATACACTCAAACAGTTTACGTCAACACAACAACGAAAAAACCAACGCATTTCCATATTTGAAATTCTTGAATACAGATTGCTGAATTCGGTAAAATGTTTTCAGAAATTGAATGCAGGAATCGAACATGTGCGGCCGACCCTACTTCAATCTATTTCCAACTCTGGTAGGCAATAACAATATTTTATAAGCATTCTATTCTAATAGATATAAATGACATAATTATTTGAAACATCGAAATGAAAATCGGTGTAGGTATATTTTGTCCAGTTGAGATACTTTGTGCACACTTTAGGTAATACATATCACTAGAATAAAATAAAACATATCTCTAGTACTTATAATTTTTTTTATTCCGTACAAGCCTACCTTAAATGCAATAATATGCCTATCAGTTTCAAATAAAAGATGACTTTTAACCGCAAAACATATTCACATGGTAGTCCCATCGATCAATCGAGATCGAGAGGCTCTTGTTGCAGTTGAAATTGCTGTAAGGTCCTTAGTAAGTACCTACTTACATAATTTAATATCAACTTGAAACAATAAATATGAATATGGTTTTAACTCCTTGCTGTGAATCACCCTGTACATCCGCTTCGATTCGACTGTCTAATTTTATCTCTGACTCAAATAGGTCAACCGGTAAATTTTTCGGGAGAAATTAGACTCGCTTCAATATTTTAGGGTTGACCGCAGCGGGGTTGAATTCCTGAGTGTATAATAAGGCGTAGGACGCTATTGGGGGCCTATATTTGATTAGTTTCTATGGGCCCTAAAGACATTTTAATAGTATTGGTAAATATTTGTTTAATATTCCATTAAAAAATGATAATTTCTGATTTGTTACTAACTTGGATGTCAAGAAAATAGACTAAGCAGCGATTGCACTGTATTTGGACGCGCCTCAGCCTACCCCTTGTAACCTGTTATTTAGATTATTTTTTTATAAAAAAATCTTTATTGCAATTATATAACGTAGTAGTAATGGTACATTTAGCTACCTTTAATACCTAATTTATTTGGGTGCAAATGGCGGTCTTATCGCAAAAAGCGATTTCTTCCAGACGACCATTTTACCAGACCAGATAAAATAGAAATTATAGAAAATAGTAAGCTAATCGATGGTGATAGGCTCATAAGTCGTGTAGCTGTGCCAGACGTGTAGTAGATACCTACAACAAATCTCTTACCTAACCCCATGGTCATTTTAAAATAACTGTTAAAACCTAACCTGCTTAAATCTTTAATCTGTATCTAAGACTACCCGTGAAATTGTTTAATGGATAAGTTAATTTTTATTAGATTAATTGTTGACAGTGTGAGACGCTCGCGCGAGGAGTAACCTTGTAACTCCCTCCTTACCCAGATGAAGATTCTCCGGATGAATCGAAACATTGTCGGTATCTAAATCGGAGATATTTCTACGTGAGTAATTCCCGTGTGTTAATACAATGTCAAGTACAACTCATGAAAGTTTTGAAAGTGAAATGATTGTTGTTATTTTGACAAGTTTAACACATTGTTCAAATTATCAATCAAATCGGTCCAGCCGTTTCTAAAGAATTACGAAAACACGCACAATGAAATTTTTATATCACTAAGTAGGTACCTACTTTTAACAATTTATTTAGTCATGGCAACGTGGCAGTGAAAAATCCTCTTTAAAACATTCAATTAAACTAAAATTCAATTAATCCAACAAATAAAAGCCAATAAGTTCTAACCAGCAATTTATAGTGCGGCTATCCGGGGAACAGATTTATATATGCAGTTAATTTTGCTAACGATTCTACTTGTATGTCGTCGTACAGTCGATGGCACAATTTCCTCTAAATTTAATTTATTAACTTGTGAAATAAATAAACTTCAATCAATTATTTGATGTCTTTGAGGAATAAGTAAAGCAAGTAAGTTCGCATGAGCTAGCGGCCAACCTTGGTTTGATTTGATGGAGTTTTTAGGCTGCCTAAAGGCCTCTGTCATGGCTTAACGACTTAGAAGCCGGGACCGACAATTTAACTTGCCCTTGTACGGAAGCGTTCAGCACGTAATGCCACTTGCGGTTACCCATCCAAATTGTGACCGCACACAACGCTGCTTGACTTCAACGATCAATCAAGAACGTCTTAGCAAGCCGCACCACAAACACTTCGATTGAGGAGTAGAATAAAATAGTAGTAATTTGATTTTCACATTACATACTAAGCGGTCTTGCGCCAAGCGAAAGAGGTGTTCGACGCTGGCTGAACCATGCATTGAAGGTAGACAATCCGGGAAGGAACAAAGGTGATCTATTGGTGAATCATTTAATCTAAAAATGTACATTAATCTAGTATTTTAAGGAAAAGGATCTCGATGTTTAATTAGGTACCTATTACTTTAATGATTAAACTGGGTTTTATACACACGTGTGAAGCATAAATGAAATAGCGCAATCCTTCCGAACATTTATTGTACTTCAGAGAAGTTATTTATTTAACAGAAAAAAGAAAATTAAGTAGATATAAAGCAAACCAATATACTTTAAGAAAATACTGTCGTATTAAAGATTTTATTTTTACTTCGCAAATAAAAACAAATTCTCACTTTTGTTAACACCTGTATCCAAGGCGTTGTATCGACGTAATAAAATGTTGGTTTGGTACATCACAAGAAAAGGATGCAAGACGTTGATTGTGTGGGAGTGAATGAGACGAAAGATAGAAAGCGTCGAAGTGCTATTTATTAAATTGTAAGGTGTATAGAGCGATAAGGAATAAATACTTGGGTTTATTCCTATACGCGAAGAGAAACGGAAGAAAGTTATATATTTTAGATATGACATTATAGATACTAATATTTTCATAAAAGAATATGAAAATAAAAGACCACGACTGTATTACTAGTAAACAAAGTTTCAGATCTTTAGGCATTCGAGGTTATTTTAAATTGTCTGAACTGAAAATACTATATTCCGTCACCGTTTTTAAAGATTGTTATTATTATCACACTACTTTTAAAAACGAAAAATACATAGCCATTATTCGTAGGTACCTACAATCTTTGTATCAAAAGTCATGGCAGAATCCAATATGCATCTCACAAATCAAGAAAACTATTTCTAAGGTTAGCATCAAAAACTAAAATAAAATATCTAGGTAAAGGTACATGGCTCCATTTCAGTTCAAATAAAATCAGTTTGACCCAGTATTTGTGTTGTAACACTGTTAAAATATTAAAGCATCATTTATCAAATCAATCTTTATTATCAAAAACCTATCAATATAGGATCATTAATGTCTGTCAATAAAACGCCCTGTTCCTGTCATAGCCATGATAAGGCGGTGTCTTCAAAATTATCGGAAATAACCTACTATCTAAATTATTTTAGAGATGTTTGTTTATTTTAATGAATGAATGAAAATACTTTATTGCACACCTTAAAACTACAAAATAAAACCAATAATAAAATTATGAAACAATGTACAATGGGCGGCCTTTTTGATAAGAAGCGAAATTAATCATGCCAAAACTAACCCATTCTCTGCCCCATTCCCGCAGTGCTATATGGGCCACGGGCCCACACCAGTATCACACGTGCATTATGGGCAGTGAACGCGTTAACTTCCGATTTGAATGAAACTTGGAATGTCCGCACGATCTGAGGGGCTAGACAAGTGTCATAATTGCTGATGGAATAGAATAGAATAGAATGTGTTATGAATGAATTGACGTCATGAAATTTGATCTAGCGTTTCGAACTTCAAATTGGTAGCCAAGTGTCTTAGATTCTATTCTACAAAACGAAACGTCAATGTAATACGGTATTCTCCATACAAATGCGTAGCCAAGCGGCAGTTTTGACAAGAGAATACGACTGCGAACGTTTCTATTGTACGCTTAGTAAGCGAACGCCAGCACCTTGTAGATTACGCTACGACTACGATACTCTAATAGGCAAGATGGTGATTGTTTAATCAGCTGTTGGAGTAAGGTTGATGTGTGCCGTTCATTAACCGACTTCGAAAAAAGGAGGAGGTTCTCAGTTCGTCGGAATCTTTTTTTTTTGTGCTTTTTTTTTATGTATGTTCACCGATTACTCGAAGACGCCTCGACGGATTTCAAAAATTCTTTTTTTGTTTGAAAGGATACACTTTCCAATTGGTCCTTTTGATCATCAGGTCAGGATCTGATGATGGGATCTTGGAGAAATCGAGGTAACTCTTCAAAATTTATAGGCACACTTGAAGCGATTAGGGTATTTTTTAAAAGCTTTATAGGTTATCGGTGACAATGCAATATTATGGTAACATTGAGCTGATCTGATGATGGAGTCAGGAGCTGTTCAACAGAACTCCTCAGTAAATAGTCTGATTGAGTTGAAACTTGGAACTCAGCATGTCGGTCAAGTTCCGATTACAATGTTATAATATGGTGACAGCTAGCTGATCTGATGATGGAGTCAGGACCTGTTCAATGGAACTTCTCAGTGAATAACAGTGGAACATCCATGTTTGGGCTCATTTTAATCAGCTCACCCTTAGCCTTACCCAATAACAGTTTATATTGAAGTCGGTTTTTAAATTTTTTTAATTTAGCCACTTGTTTTTGTGATAGTTTTGTTTGTTGTTTGTAAAAA
This sequence comes from Camptogramma bilineatum, assembly GCA_958496255.1. Taxonomy (NCBI): domain Eukaryota; kingdom Metazoa; phylum Arthropoda; class Insecta; order Lepidoptera; family Geometridae; genus Camptogramma; species Camptogramma bilineatum. The sequence continues at coordinate 2,215,950 of OY292472.1, forward strand.
TTGTAAAAATGATTTGTAGAAATGCATTTAAATTGTTGTGTGCAGCGCATAATGAAGAAATGTGGCTCAGCCCTCAGGCGTCAGAGCCGAAATGTATCTCGACACTGTTTAGTTAGAGCAAATGGTGAAATGCAATAAAAAATGTTATATTTAGCAAATAACTCTTTATTTAAATAAAATTCGTTAAAACTAGGTAGGTACATATAATCTTAAACTTAATATTGCATAAACAGTTAACAACTTTGGTATAAAACAATACATTGGGTTCCCTTATCACAAAATATTACTTTACAGTTTTCTTTATTAGAATATTGTTGTTAGTACTACTTACAGTAAAAAAAATAAAACTCGAACTTAAAATTATTTAGCATACCTACACCACCATCTTTGGTACCTAGGTAGGTACCTCCTTAAAACATTTGGTTTTTTGGTTACATTGTTACAAAATAAAATTACCAGCATTCTTTATACTACTAATATTGTAAAGGCGAAAGTCCGTGTGTGTGTGTGTGTGTGTGTGTGTGTGTGAATGCCACGCATCTCTATAACTACTCAACCGATTTTGATGAAGTTTTGAATGTAGATAGTTTAGGTTCTAAAATAACACATAGGCTAATTTTTATCCCTGTAAAAATGTATGGTTCCCGTGGGATACTAAAATAGTAGTCCACGCGGGCGAAGCCGCGAGCGTTCACTAGTTACCTAATATATGAATAATTTTAGTAAACTTAACTTTTTTTAAGAGCTAAAATAATTTTAAATTACTAAGTTTACAACATAACAAAACTTTAGAACTACTTTTGTCAGTAGAGCCTTATAAAAATATACACTATCTGTAGTTACCTAACTACATTATTGAAATTATTAATAGTACATTCATTCTAGATTTTTTAGCGGCAAAATTAATAATTAAGTTTTGATGCTAGTGTGTTATGTGTGAGTACAAAAAGTGTCCCGTTTTACGGATTTTCTCAATTTTCAGGAAACTATACAAGCTATAAAAAATTGTCAAAGACAAAATTAGTTATTAATAAATTACCTACAAATAAATACCAACATTTATTTTGATACGAGTTATAGTTTTCAAGCTATAGAGCGTCAAAGTTTACTAAAAAAAAAACCACAAAAAATATAAAATAATTAAAGATTTCGATGAATTTTGAGAACCTCCTTCTTTTTTGAAGTCGGTTAAAAACTTTAGAAGATAAGCATAACGATACTGATTTATTTTAAAAATAATTACAATGTACATATAGGCGCATTAATTGTAACAAATAATTATTAAATTTGCCAAATTTTCCATACATTGAAATCTAGAATGAATAGACTATTAAACCTACACCTAGGGCTCTTTTCCAAATGATTTTAATATTTTTCCTGATGTTATCAGAAAGATTTTATCTGTAGATGACAGACTTGTGAATCTCTGCTGCGTCAATACATCCAATAACACCCGAATACTGAAACGCTAATTAGTTTATGTGGTGCATATCATTGACAATAACTGTCATTTTGTTTCCGATTCTGAAGAGTAAGAACGTTTTTTTTCAGCCGGTGCCAAAAGTTGTATGTGGTGGGCTTTGTGCACGTGCTACTGCTTCAGCTGAAAATAAATAAATTTGATGTGAAACCGATGTCAGACCGATTGATAGCGGCGACCACGCTATACGTATGTTTCTTATAGTCATTTAAATTAACTATTATTATTATTACTTAATCAGATTATTATCATCATTTTCATAATCATCATCAGTAAAAAAATATTTCGATAGGCGTCCCGCAACGGCTCACTTTTTATCATTGTTCATTGTGATATTAAATATGATAAAATAAACAATGCTGGACATTTTACACAGCACCATGTAGCCCCAAAATAAGCAGAGCTTGTATTATGGTAGCCACATGACTGTTATAAGTACTACTTACATATTTTTTTTGTAAATTCTTACATATTTATACCTAGAAACCACCCAGACCCGAGACAAATATTTGCAGATAATACAAACATTTATCCCACGGCGGGGATCGAACCCGCAACCTCTCGGACCTTCGCCCACTGCGCCACAGAGGTTGACAATACATCTTTCAGTTACTTATAGTAACATTTACTTTCATAATGTTTATCAAATATTTATTTATGGTTGGAGACAAATAATAATTAGGTAAATTCGTACTATGAGCAAGTTGGCCAACTCTGGTGACGGAGTTTTAAGGCCGCCTAAAGGCCTCCGTCATGACTTAACGACTTAAAAGCCGGGACCGACAATTTAACGTGCCCTCCGAAGCACGGAAGCGCTCAATTAAGGTAAAAGTAAATAAGTATTACATTTAACTTACTGTTTTGACTATAGTCAGCATCCAAAATAAAGTACTCTAGTCCACTTCCCTCTACAAGCTGATGGCATCTCACTAGAGCTGCCTACTGCCTGAACCATTCGAACTTGAATCTTAAAGAACTTGATCGTCTCTGAAAATAAAAAAATACTTCTGTTTATCTTTATTTTTAATTACAATATCACTAGGTACATTTTTACTTTAGATGGGACATAATTCGAATAATAAATAGGAAATATTAATTACATCTAAGAATGCCTGGTTATTAAAGGTGTTCTTAAAGATCTTGACAAGCATGAGCAATATTAAACACAAAAGATTATGTTTAAGGAAGGTGTACTTAGTCCAAGTATATAAAACTTACATTGAATCCTTGCTCCTGAATGCCAACTTGCCCAACTACAGCAGACACTCCAATAGCTGTGACCTCTTCTCTGAAGTCACAGTTTTCGAAATCGATAAGGAGAACTATATTAATGCTTTCTTCCATCTCTTTGATAGGCCGATCTCTCCTTACTACGTATTAATAAAGTTAAAGACCTTGAGCTGGGGTTTTGAGAGGTCGCCGCGCCTATAACATAAACAATCACACATAGGTTTGTTTATTGTAATTCCTTTGTGAATTGTAAGCTTGATCACGTCATTGTTTCTATTCTGTTTCATTAAAGAGAAAATATAGAATAAGATTTTACAATTAACCTTGCCATAAAATCTGTAAGAAGTGAGATTTGCTTTGGATTAACTCGCAAACACGGTTCCATCTACAAAATATGAATAAAGTATCATTCCTAGTATCCACAGTATTAAAATACACAAACATGACGCTATACTTTACTTATATTGATTGTTTTATTATATTTTCAGGCTTCTCAGCACTTACCGTTTTAAAAGAGCTGTTCAATGTATTTTCATTAAAATTTCACTCACTCCACAACTTTAAGCCTCCGCATTGTGAGCGTGGGAACTTCTCATTCTACGCACACTTTGAAATTTTACACTCACACATCTGCAACTCGTAGCGTAGTACGCATGCACACTAACGTTTATTTGTTTGTTTGTTTCTCATTGCGCGTCATCGCTGTAGCATTTGTAAGCATGTCCTAGAAAATGCGCAATGTATACCGGCCGGCGTAAATGTCATGGCACGTCATGGTGAGTGTTTGTTGCCTAAGGGTGGAGCCATAGTGTAAACCGGGTTGACGCTATCCAAGTCGGTTGCATGGTTCGAATTGAGTCTATATTCGAACCGAACTAGGGTAAACCACCCAGTGGTCAGCCTTTTAGTGAAAACTAAAATTTCATTCAACTGTATTTTAAATATTAGACACTATGAATAAAAACAATCGATAGTATCCGAAAGGTTGTTTATTATATTTGCTTAAAAAATTAACAAACTATTGTATTTATATTACAATAATAGATAAAATCAACATTAAATAAATTATGGCACTTTTTACCAGTAGTCAGCCTCATTTCTCCACAAGTCAGCCATGTCTTACCCAGTAGTCAGCCTCTCACTTATTCTTGCATTTTGGTATAGAAATTCTTTATTATATTAGGTTGGGGAAAAAGTCTTTTCGCATTATAGTATGTATGAACTTGTAATAAAATATCTTTGGCTATACTATATGTATCTGGCTGGTTTTGGTATCATTAAAAGTTTAAATTTTAAAGAACATAATTCCAAATTAAAATTAGGAAAATGTGTGATTTTCATTTGTTTTTCGTACCGTCAAGATGAGTGAATCTAATGAAGAAATTCGATACATTTTAAAAAATTACTACAAAAAAGGTAAAAATGCAACGCAAGCCGCGAAAAAAATTTGCCATGTTTATGGACCTAGTGCAGTGTCTGTGAGGGTAGCACAAATTTGATTTAGGCGTTTTCAATCCGGAAATTTTGATGTCAAAGATGCACGTCGCTCTGGTCGCCCTATTACGGATAAAATGGATGCCATTTTTGAAAAAGTGGAGCAAGATCGGCATATCAGTAGTTACAACGTAGCTGAAGAACTGGGAATTGACCACAAAACAGTTTTGGCGCATTTGAAAAAAACTGGGTACACAAAAAAGCTCGATATTTGGATACCTCACGAGCTCACTGTAAACCTAATGAACCCTGTACTCATTTGTGATTGTTTATTCATTATGAGCTGTAACCACCAGGCAGGACCATCGATTCTGAACTCTACTGCGAATAACTGATGAGATTAAAGCAAGAAGTTGAGAGAAAGCGGCCGGAATTAATCAACAGAAGGGGTGTGGTTTTTCATCATGATAACGCTAGACCTCACACATCTTTAGCCACTCAGCAAAAATTAAGAGAGTTTGGCTGGGAGGTGTTAATGCATCCGCCGTATAGTCCTGACCTTGCACCTTAAGATTTCCACCTGTTTCGGTCTCTTCAGAATTCTTTAGGCAGTGTCAGGTTAACATCACGAGAGGACTGCCAATACCACTTGTCGCGGTATTTTGATCAGAAGTCCCAAAATTTCTATAGCAATGGGATCATGTCCCTACCCACAAGATGGCAAAAAATTATCGAACAAAATGGTACCTACATACTTTAGTTAAATATAAATAAACTATATTAAAAAATGTTTTGAATTTTCTTAAAAAATGCGAAGAAACTTTTTCCCCTACCTATTATAAATTTTAATAATATTTATGGGGACAAAATATTATTTAGTATGTCCCCAGCGAATTCAGTACATTTCAAATGATACCATGCAGGCTAAAATGCCACATTGAATATTTCCTCTGTCATTAATTTCTGTGTCGCTACGCTAGTCAATTCCTTTTCACTGTTTTTGCATATTATTAAGTTTTATATTTGTTATTTTGTTAATATTTTTATGACATTAATTTAATATGTATTGTATATTTTTTGTCTCTTGCTGTTATAAAACAAATTATTTTCATCATAAAATAACCATGCATAAATTTAACTCTAATTCAAAGGCTTTAAGGTGCTATTTTCAGCAACGAGACTAAAGGCTGACTACTGAATCTGTAGACCCATTGGTCAGCCCCTGACATGCAACTACATTTGTACGGGGCTGACTACTGGTAAAATACACTAATCACCAAAAAACCAGTGGTCAGCCACTTATGGCTGAGTACTGGATCTCCCTTAAAAATTCAAAACCCAGTCGTCGGCCACCTAAATTACACCAATTAAACAAATAAAATGCATGAAATAGTTAATTTTATAACAAAATAAACATTTTATTGTCACACAGTATAAAAATCCACCACAATTTACAGCAAATACACACAAAAACTTACCGAAAACATGAACACGTTTCCTAAGAAAAAAATTGAAAATGCGACGCTTCGAGTCGTGTCTCTGGCGGCAGTGCAAATGAACGAGTGTAGCTCCTCAGCCTGATATGCTATTGGTTCGTAGGTTTGCATATTAGCCAATAAAAAGACACGGATTCGATTGAACGTTATTTTAAAGGTGTAAACCAATTTAAACACTATTTATAAGGAAACAAAGTCTGTAAAGGCTGAGTACTGGAGAGGGGCTGGCCACTGGGTGTTTTACCCTATTAGGTATTATAAATGGAAGCTGTAGGTACATCCGATATCTGTACATTCAATCAATTTTGATTTATTAAAAGCTATAAATATTATTTAATTTATGTACCTACCTACCTACTTGTAGGTAAACATAAAAATCGGTCGAGCCGTAGGTACCTACTTGAGTTATCGTGTCAGATTCGGTTCTAGAGCACACTAGCAACTTCCGATTGGTTTCATTACTATGTGCATTGTCATAATGATGATGGAAGGTTTATAATATAGTGAGATAAGAAGTATGTAGGTAAGTAGGTAATCATGGAAGGAGATAGGAAGAGAAACATGGAAGGAGAGAAGCATGGAATCTGGGAAGAAATATGGGAGGGGAGAAGCATAGAAGAGGCGAAGCATGTAAGGAGAGAAGAGAGAAGCAGGAAAGCATTTATAGAGAGAAGCACGGCAGTAAAAATTTATTTCGAAGAAAAGAGAAAATCTCTCCTCACACGCTTCCCGTCTTCTCTCCTTCCTTGCTTTTCTTTTTCTACCCTTCTCTCCACACATGCTTCTTTTTACTAAGTACCTATAGGTAGGTAGGTACCTACTTCTCTTCATTCATGATTCTGTTCTCTCGTGATGCTTTCCTTCTCTTCTTCCGAAAGAGGGATACCTACTTACTTTTCCTGTGAGTTATTGTTTTGTTCGCTCTAATACAGGGTTGATAAAAAATAGGAAAACCCATAAAAAAAACTTAGAAAAAAAATTGGTAATTTTTTGAGATTAAGGCCTCTTTGCTCCTATGGCGTCCTACGGCAAAAGCGGAAACTACTTTTGTTTTAATAAGCTGATAAAATCAAGGTCATTCAGTAGCTCTAGTGTGTATAAAAAAGGAACTTACAAACTTGCTTAGTTATTATTATTCAAGCCTTATTTGGACAATTAGTACCTATTTTTTTACATATCCTAGTTTTGCGATAGCGGGCGCCGCGCCTATCGGACTTCAGTGGTGGCGCGTATTCTATTTCTTTTATCTATACTTGATCTATACACCCAAACGTCCATGGCCTCGTTCGAGAGCACGGAAATTATAATGCCACCCGTCCTTGGTCACGACGAACGTAACCAAGCGCAAATTTTTTTTTTTTTTTACAATTTTTGAAACCATCCAGCCGTTATTCCATCCAGCAAAAATAGATGGCTAAAAGACTGTGTTCCATGACAAAAGAATGACCGCTACTGTCATTTTTTCAATATATAGGTAGGTACCTACCTATGGTTGTTTAACTTTTGTTAAACCTATAGGTAGGTACCTACCTATGCCCAAAGACCTTCCTAAACCATACTTTTGTTATACCTACCGTCTACTACAAAATATCTCGAATTCTGAGGCGGTAGACGTGCGAAGTTCGCCGGGGATCAAGACAAAATGGGATCACACCACAAAAATAACAAACCCCACAAAAAAAATAAAGGAAGATTTAAAAAACCTAAGTGAGTACCTATGGTATACCTACAACTGTCCTTTTTTATTTTTAAGAGGTAGGTACCTACCTATGTATCTACAGTAGGGCCAACGGATCTCGGCGTTCGTGAAGTTAGTCGTTTCGATGCGCAGTGCAACTTTTTCATACAAAATTTTCTACTGCGCAGCGAAAAGCCTGACTTCACGAACGCCTAGATCCGGCGGCCGAACTGTACCGACATTGTAATGATAGCCTCAAGGGTAGACTGTCCCTACGCCAGGCACTGCTGTCAGCGACACCTATTTTCCAATCCGGCGGCGGTTCTATTTTATAACTCAATTTTTATTTCGTACCTCCTATAGTACAAGTAGGGGAGAGTGGGTAACAGTGAATCACTTTTTTTTCTAAGCCCTGTAGTTGAAATGTTTATGGCTAAATTTTCAATTTCTTTATTTAAATCACATCACACTATCACAAGATCACACTTATTTTATATTATAAATGCGAAAGTTTGGATGTATGTTTGTTCCTCTATAACTTGACAACCACTGAACCGATTTGGCTGAAATTTGAAACATAGATAGATAATGACCGGGAATAGGACACGACGAAACATGCACGGTTCTTGTGGGATAAACAAAATAGTAGCAACGCGGGCGAAGCCGCGGACGTCAGCTAGTGTTAAATAAATGTTTCAATTTCTTTAATTAAAAGAAACCAAATTGAAGTTCTGAAATTAGTTTGTATTTTGTTAGTCAGTTAGTCTATTATAAATCGCCTCTACCAATATCTTAGATAGAGCCGGTAAGATTGATATTGGTCCACCCACAATTAGCTGTTAATTTTTAGGAAACTGACGTCCAAAAAGTAAGGTTACATTACAATTTACAATATACTTACCTATGCGTATGTATGCGTAAGAGGAGTGACAAGTTACATCTCTATCGTGTTTTTGGTCCGATATTCCGGTATTTCGATACTATCGAAAACAGGTATCCATGCACTAGTAGGTAAGTATAACAATGTACCTATTATTATTTAAAAAATATGTAAGTACCTTCAGGTTTAGATGTCCTACCCACCCATTTTTTACTACCGTACTTATTACCTACATTAGGTATTCTGTTGTTAGTTCTCCATCATCATCAGCATAATTTTGTTTCAGGCAACTGAGAGCTCCGTTTCATGAAATTGAAAATAGGCAAGATGTTTATATCGAAAGCGTAAGTATGTTTTTTTTTGTTGTGTTTATTATTTGCAGTGAAGATATAAACTCCTGAACCCATCACACACAGCAGATACTAAATCTTATGAATATAAATCTTGAGATCGCGCCCATACAAATTCTATGGAGGACCACATACAGCGTAAGTACCTACCTATATCAATTACAAAATATATATATATTTAGTGCGATTTGTCAAGATTTACAGGTATTTTTATAAGATACATTATCTGCTGTGTGTGTGGTGCGCTTTGGGAGTATAGCAAACAATATTTGTGAGAACAGTAGTCTTCACTCAGTCAGAATCAAGTTATACAGGGTGAGTTTTTCAAGAATGTATCTGAAACTTTTAGCAATAGCGAAAAACACTCAAAGGAGTCTCATAACCGATATTGATAAAAATCTAAACTGCATCATTAGATTTTAAAAATAATAATTTTAAAAATAATAATTTTAAAAATAATATTTAGTCAACAGAAAAATAGAACAATCAAGTTTGAAAACTACTTGATTGTTCTGTAGACTTTCTGGAAATTATATCAGTCTGTTAGTCGATCAGGCTCAGAATAAGGATCACGATCAGGATCACATGATCAAGATACGAACCCACGACCTTCAGATTGAAAGTCAGGGCACTGTCCCACTCGGCCTATGATCCTGATTCTGTGATCATGATCCTGTGATCTTGATCTTGATCCAGATCGTGATCCTGATTCTATTACGTTTCAGGCACCTGCAGAGAGGATTACTCGAGACCCAATCATTGAAGCAGCGCAAGAAGACTAAGAGACTAGAGTAGATGGACACAGAGTAATTGATTTCAAGTACTTTATGAGCAAAAAAAATATTTACAATACTTAGAGACTTACCTAACTATTACGTTTTTTTTTCTGTGGCAAACTACCAGCTACTTTTTTTTTATTTAAGATGGTAAATATTTCAAGCTCAAAATCTTGTATAATTATTTAGTGAAAAGTAAGTAAATTAATAACAATAAGTACCTAATCATCTAATAAAATTGTTGAAAATATTTTTTACAGAAATTCTCAATAAAAGGTAAATAGAAATGTCAAATATTGCTTTGGCTGTGTAAAAAGTTTCAACATGACTCAATAGAAATGTCAAAGTAGAATGTATATTTTTTTTAATTTGACAGCAGGGAAAATTGCTTTCCAGGGCGGAAAAGAGCTACTTTCATCCCTCTGTTCAGGTAACTTCAAGCGTACTTTCCGTGTATGAGAAATGAAAAATTATTTATAAATGCAGCATTATAGCCCCAGATCGTGTTTGTTGCCCTGATTCTTCATGGTATTGGTCGCGACAAAACTGGAGTAGAATTACCCAGGTAATAAAACTTCAAATCAGGTTAAAAATGTGATCCTAGTACCTACATGCATCCCAAAAATTGTTCTTGCGGCCTAATGGCTCAGAACTGATTATCAAAGTGGTCTGACTATTTTAAATAAACAATTTTACTGATATTGAATAGGAGTTTTAATGTAAAATATTAAAATTATACCTACCTATTGTGTTTGTGTTACCTGATTTTTCTAAGTTGTATTGCCCTGAACTGATTAGTAGGTTACCTATGTAGTCTGACTGTTTTAAAATAAATAATTTTACTGATTTATAGTCTTTTTTTCAACAAGAAGTCAACTTCGGTTTTCGCGGGCTCAACATATAAATTTATGCCTCTAACTTCATAATATTACTAAACTAGCTGACGCCCGCGGCTTCGCCCGCGTGGACTACTATTTTGTTTATCCCACGGGAACCATGCATTTTTCGTCTATGTCCTATTCCCGGTCATTATCTATTTATGTTTCAAATTTCAGCCAAATCGGTTCAATAGTTAGTTCAAAACGTGGCAACAAACATTCACACACACACACACTGACTTTCTCCTTTATAATATTAGTAAGAGTAAGATTAGTTAATGGGTACATCAGATAAGAAGTTATTCTTTAAAAAAAATTACTTTAATACCTAGTAGGTATTATAACATTTAAAATTAATAGTAAAAAACCTTTTTTAAAACAAGCTTTTATTTTTACATTCTTTAAAAAGCAGAAAATAAACTTTATAAACCCATCAATTTATTACATTACACAATTTAAATGTTATAAAATCTTGCTAAAATGTCTAGCTGTCGCTGATGTTTCTAGTTTTTTTTTTAATTAGAATGACGTCACTTTACCTACTTATTGTGTTTCGCTCATCAAGCCCTTTCATTTGATACCCATGTCATTAAAAAGTTCCATAGAACAGGCACTGACTCTATCATCAGATCAGCTCGCTGTCATCCTATTAGGTACATTCTACATTATGGTCGGAACTAAACAGATATGCTGAGGTCAGAGTTTCAACTCAATCGGCCTATTTACTGAGGAGTTCCGTTGAACAGCTCCTGACTCCATAATCAGATCAGCTCGCTGATACCATAATATGAAATGGTCTCCGAGAATCTATAAGTGTGCAAAATTTTAGCTCAATCGGAAATTGGGAAGTGGGTCAAATTTGACTCGCAAGATTTGACCCTAACAAACACTCATACATACATATATTGCAAGTTAAATAAAAGCTTTTAGAAATGAATTATATAAATAATATTATTTTCCCGTCATTTTCCCGACTTCAAGGCAAACAAAAAAATTTAACATCGGTGTTGCTATAATAACATGCCTACCTTTTTTTTTCGATCTTAATATGAATTATGAACTTATAGAAATGTTTTTTGCTATTACCATTTTTCTTTTAGACCGTTACTTTTCTGGAAAATAAATTTAAAACATTTTAAACTCCGATTTTTTAACGAAATTAGGCATCGGACAAAATTATTTTAGGCAAAAACACTTTATTTGTACCCGCTCTGTGACCTAGAAAGTAAAAAAGGATTAAAAAAAAAGTGTGAAAAAATTTGCGATATTTTGTCAGAGTCCTGGGGCTCGATTCCGGTACCGAACTTTTTATCAACCTCAACCAAAACCTCAACTAAAGCGACTGTTTCCATGACTACTAATAACAAACGACTCAGTTATGGTGAGGTTTTGAACTTTGGCAGTACAAATTTTTGAAAAGCTATTCTACTATTCACCAAATGGCTGACATTTAAGAGTTCGAACCAAAACCAAAGCGGTTGTCATTTAATAGAATACAGGCCCTGGACTTGTTCATTTACAAGGCAAACAGATTGAAAAAATTTTGACATAGCTGTTACTCTATTAACATACCTTTTTCTCGAGCTTAATATAAAGTATGAGCAAAAACAAAGGTTTGTTGCGAAAACCATTTTTCTATTGGACTGTTAGTTTTCGAAAAATTAAATAAAGTAACTAAGTCACTGACACATTTATCATCGTTTTTCTCAAAAACTACAAGTCGGACAAAAAAAATTATACGGTAAAAAAGCTTTATTTTTATGAGATCTTTCTAAACAGTCATTAGTATGAAAAAAAAAAAAAAATTTGTAAAAAAAATTCAAAGTCTCGGCTGCCTACTAAACTGCACACCCTCCCCAGTTTCCCCTACCTACCTGACGAGGAGTTTTGCACCCGTATACTAGTAGTTCGCCCCGAACTGAGATCTCGCGCACCGTAGATGGCTTACATTTGGACTTTCTTCTGACTACCCCTATAATTTCAAGTGCTACTACTGATACTGCCGAGTATGCCTATTGCGCTAGCTCTTCATGGTAAAAAATACTGGCATGCATGCAATACATAATGTCGCGTCTAATTTTTCATTTAGGTATTTCATATTTATGAATTCTCGTCGTATTTCTAAAAGTATACGTCCTAGAATAAAAATAATAACTATTTTGGAATGTACAAATAAAGACCTTTCATTTGACAGCCCACTCAATATATTTGTTTACTTAACTTTTTTTACCCCAATTATTTTCATTCTTTATCAAAAATTTTTTTATCATGAATATAAATCAAGTAGCATCTAAAATCATTGCAAACCAAACCGCAACGATGCCACTCTCTTTTTAAGACCGACCAGTCAATGAGCTACGAAGTCATCGAAACTCTATGCAACGGGAGCTCTTGCAGCTCTGGTTTCGTAGTTTTTGGTCTTTGGTCGTATTTCAAAAACTATACATCCTAGATTAAAAATAAAAACCATTTTGGAATGTACAAAATAAGCCCTTTCGTATGACACCCCACTCAATTTATTTGTGTAACTTTCATAATTTTTTACCCCCTTGGGAACCCAATATCTTCAAAACCCCTTCATCGATTAAGCTCATATGCTCCCCCGTAAATTTCCTTACCACAACCTATTGACCTACCAAGTTTCATGCAGATTGAATGAACGGTTCGACAGTTATGCTCGAACAACAATTCGTGAAACATACAAACATACAAACATACAAACATACAAACATACAAACATACAAACATACAAACATACAAAGCAAAATCGCCCAACTTACCACTAAGATCTTCGCTCGCTTCGCTCGCTCGATCGAAAAGGTGGTAGCCTATATCCTATTCGCGGTCATCATCTATTTACCTACCTATCTATAATAACCGATTTCGCTTTGTATGTATACATATTTTAAATTTCAGCCAAATCGGTTCAGTGGTTTTCGAGATAAAGAGGAAAAATCATACATCCAAACTTTCGCATTCATAGGTAAGTAGGTAATATTAGTGTGATGTTCGTGGACCTAAGACAATTTTATGAGTTCTTTGCTCAGGTTGCTTGTTGCTTGTTTGTTCACCCGTCAGGACCTGTGCCTCGAGCACCAGTCTGCACGAGTTTACTATTCTATCCGTGACGATAGTAAAGTATCTCAATTGTATGGAATTCAGTGCAGCGCCGCTAGCGGTAACTTGACTAACCTAAGGTTAGTCCATACAATTGTCCATACTTTACTGTAGTCCCGGATAGAATAGTAAACTTGTGCATACTGATGCTCTAGGAGTCTAGGCACTGAAAGTACTCTCTCTCAAGCCGGACAAAAAGACAGAATAGTAAGAGTACTTCGGTTAAAGTATCTTTGAACATTGATTACCTATTCTTTAAAAATATATGCATAATGATATAGGTACCTACTATAAAACTAATGATCTAGGCTAACTTACTTTCTTGTATTGAATGCGTCTTGGTGTGATTATGCACATCAGTGAAAAGCAGTTAAAGTTTTTTAATTTTTTAATTGTAACCTAAACCTGGAGGCCACCCACGGGTGAAGTCGGGCTGTTTTTGATGATAATGAATATAAATAATGTCCTCTTGTCTCTGCAATATTTTCACAATCTGTAACAAGGAATGAATTAAAATTACCTAGGTACCTATTTATTTTTCAGGAGTCTGGAATGACTGACTTGAAGCACACAAGACAAAACAAGAACTGTATGCCTGCATGGTGAATAAGTACCTACAAAACAATGATGTTTGCAAAAGGGGAAGATAGGTGACTCACCAAAATGCCTGGTCCTACTAATGTGAGTCCTGTGGACAAACCTGCCCTCAGTGCCGCGCGGAACATCGTCTCGAACGCACCTTAAAGTTGCTTCTAGACAAGGATAGTGAAAGCAACTAAAGCAGTCATGCGAGCGAGATAGCATTGCAGAGCAGACGGGTTTCATTCTGGCTGGAGCCGTCAGAACCCAGCTGCTAGCCATTGCTGTCTCGCTAGCACGACTGCTTTACAATTCTCTATCCTTATCAATTGTCAATCAATGAAATGTGTATTTAGGACCCAAATACACACATTATTCCATTTAATAGATTGCTCAGTGCATCACTACATACATCCAAATTTTGGGTGTATGTAGTGGTGCAGCAAGCCCAAGTTTTTGCATGTGATGTTAGTACGTAACGCATCTTCCCCTTTTGAAAACATCATTGCTACAAAATGAATAATTGATTATAATTATTTATAAATTATTACCTTTCCACTTGACTCCTCATTTCTATCATTCCCAAGCTTTTTCCTTAATTCCTATCAAGGTGGTTGTTAGTTTCCTGAAACAAGATACAAGTAATGTATTAGCTACATGCTAGCCACAAGATCCCATGCGTATGCCTGCCATGAGTACCTACATACCATGGCTTTGATTCAAAGGCTTATTTATACTAATGTAAGCTCATCATACTGCCCATAGGTCATAACCTGGCTGAGAATATTAACTTACTTTTAGCCCTCTCTCGTCTTCTCATCTCATCAGAAGAATTCACTTTTTTTTGTCGACTTGAATTTGAAATGCACAATGTTTTGTTTACATTTTTCTAGACCTAAACTTTAGGATACTTCAACTCACTTCTTCTATGTGACTAGGGGGGGTTGTCACGATTCTGCCAGTGTCCGTTTCATGGTAGTGTCCTATACTTTGTTGGAGGAAAGAAAATTAATATTATGGCCGGTAAAATATTGTAGAAAGTCCTCAAGAAAGTCTTTAAAAATATTTTTGGACCAGGATGAACTTCATGATAGACATTTTCACTGAAAGAAAATGATGACAATGACAACCGCGTCAAGCCATCAATCAACTACGTCAACATAAAACGTTTCGTTTTACGGAATAAGGACAATTAATACACTAGTATAAAATCATGTTTTGTTAGTAATGAAACGCAAACAACGAACTAATTCGTCCATTTATATTTTACTAGAGAACTGTGGCTAAATTAAAATTTATAAAAAATTGTTCAATACAAACTGATAGTGGGTAAGGCTAAGGGTGAGCTTAAAATGAACCCGAACATGGATGTTCCACTGAAACTTTGAACTCAGTTCCAAGAACGAAAGAGTTCAGCACTCAATCGGACTATTTACTGAGGAGTTCAGTTGAACAGCTCCTGACTTCATCATCAGATCTGCGGAGCTAAAAAGGTCGCTATTGCAGAGTCGCGGTGAAGGAATTGAACTATTGCCATCTCTTTTCATTGACTGAGAGTGAAAAGAGATGGCAATAGCTCAATTCCTTCACCGCGATGCTGCAATAGCGACCTTTTTAGCTCCGCAGCTCAATGTTACCATAATATTGCATTGTCACCGATAACATAAAAAGCTTTTAAAAAATACCCTAATCGCTTCAAGTGTGCCTATAAAATTTGAAGAGTTACCTCGATTTCTCCAAGATTCCATCATCAGATCCTGACCTGATGATCAAAAGGACCAATTGGAAAGTGTACCTACTCTTTCAAACAAAAAAGAATTTTTGAAATCGGTCGAGGCGTCTTCGAGTGATCGGTGAACTTAGCTACTTACTTACCTAGTACATAAAAAAAAACAAAAAAAAAAGATTCCGGCGAACCTTCTCCTTTTTCCGATGTCGGTTAAAAATAGGTAAGTATTTCCTATAGGTAACTAAAAATACGTCATACAAAGTGATGATAATGATAATTATTGCGGAGACAGTCACACCCCACCCTAAAATGTGCGTGCGTCCGTGAGCGGATGGAAAACGGACGTCCTCCCACCTCGGTATCCCCGACGACACTGCCATTTTTCGCACGTCAACGTTCCATTTATACAGCGCAGAAAGCGACGTTCGGTCCGTACCTACTCCATAGTAAAATGTATGGACGCAGGCGCACGCTTTACGTCGAAAAATAAATAGTGTTCAGACGTAGATTTCAACTTTACGATGAGATTTAATCAAAATCTAGCGCGGTATTGCTCTTGTTCATACTTTTGTGTCTATCGTGAACAATAAAGATTTTTATAAACTCCAATGGGGATTTGCAAATATTGGAACAAAAAAAGGTCGATTTTGGGATTTTTGAGAGAGTTTATCTATTGTTTTCTCGGAAATAAGTAACTATTTTGCAATTATCTCGCGGTGTTATTGTAGGCACATCTATTGAGCTACTACCTTTTTGTTTTTATGTAATACAATTCAGCCAAACTCTTAAACTTTTGGATCTTGCAAGTGCCTTTTAGTGCATTGTCAGGGTATTCGGCCTTAAAACATTCGCGCCGCGGTGAGACCAAACGTCAAACTGACATTTGCGTACGACTAAATCATAGACAACGCTTGGTTTTTACTAACAAAGGAATAGAATAAGCGTTCGATAAGTGTTTGTACATTTGGCTACCAATCTAATAACGCTTACGACTAAAGCTGGGAACAAATTATCGGACGCGGCTGACGGACGCGGCTGTTAGCCGCGACTGATAAGTGTGCACACCGTCCGAACACCCAGCGGGCCAGATTGCCTTCGGACGTCTGAAGGTCCAAGGATGCGTCCGCGACTTTCGTCAGATAATGTGCACAGTTCTATGTTCGTTCTATATCCAGATACCTAGTCAGTCGCGGCCGCCAGCCGCGTCCATCAGCCGCGTCCGATAATTTGTTCCCAGTTTAAGCGTTCCGTTCAGTAGAATAGAAACGACTCGGGAGCGTTTGACAGTTGGCTAGACCCTCTGTGCGGTTTCATTTGCGTCATGCCAATATCAAAAAGTTGGTAACACGCAAGTGAAACCGAAGGCGGAAGCTGTTGTTGTTTGTCTGTTTGCGACAAACTCAAAAACTACTGAACGGATTTTCATGCAGCTTTTACAGAGTGATTCACGAGGAAGGTAAATAATAATCGTTCAGGTTTTATACCCGTGCGAAGCCGGGGCGGGTCGCTAGTTCCCTGTATATATTTTTTTATTTTAGAGGGGCCTTCAGACTA
Organism: Camptogramma bilineatum; assembly: GCA_958496255.1. Lineage (NCBI taxonomy): Eukaryota > Metazoa > Arthropoda > Insecta > Lepidoptera > Geometridae > Camptogramma > Camptogramma bilineatum. The sequence goes on from OY292472.1 coordinate 2,233,131, forward strand.
CCTAGTCCCACAACCATTTGCTCAATACAAAACTACTGTACCTACAAAACTGGTACAATAGAGATAATCCTCTCATACAAGCTCAGGTAGAGTTATCCCATAATTAATGAGTGTCGTTAATCCAGCTTGCAGTATTGATGGCGTCGGGTATCGGTGTTTGTTTGGAAATGTGAACAAAGAAGTTTATTGGTTTAATTAAGTAGCTTCGGCTGGATTCGGTGATGATTCTTTGGCCAGATTTGGTGAGTAGGTGGTGTAAGGCCGTGACCGAGTGGTGGCCAAGAGAAAGTAACAGAAGCAGGGGCAGACCATCAGCCAGACGATATTGAGGCCATAGAGGGAAAGACATGGATGGGATGAGAACGGCACAGGGTCGACTAAAATGGCGTTTGAGGGAGCAGGCTTATACCCAGCAGTAGGCTATTATTTGAGTTGCCGATGATGATGACGATTAGGCTGGATTCGACTAAATTGGATTAAGTTTTTACTCGAGAGTAAACTACTGTTGTTTGAATATTTTGACATTGTAAAGACACCTTATAACCAAGATAATTTGTATGCACACAATAATGCTCGGTTGCGCTTTCTAAACAATTGTATTTCAGTTAACTTAACTAGTTACTGTGGAGTAAGATGACTTTTGGTCGAACCCAGAATCTAAGTAGTTTAGTAGCATAATTTGGATGAATTTCAGGCCGCCTGAAGGCCATATCCCACGGCTGGGCAAAGGTCCCCCCTTGATTTCCAAAGGTTTGGGTTGGCCATTGTGGTTCGAGTGAATCCAACAGTGCGATTCAGAATTCTGAAAATGCATCCAATTTTATGATTTTCTTAGGAAAGTTGTCGTTTTTCAGCGAAGAATAAATTTCAATAAAAATTGTAAAATAATGTTATTTCAACCTTATCTTAACAATCTGTGAGAACTACACGGAGCATAGCTAATTACAGCCGCAAACGTAATTCGACACTGTTATTTGTGTAAATAGAGTAGAGATAATTATGAATCTAATCTTATTATGTATATAAAATCGTTGTAGGTGACTGAAAATCAATGAACTGCCAAAGCGCTCATCAGTGTAAGAGTAGGTAAGCTACTCGAAAGAGAATGCATGAGTGACCAAAAGTAGCATTGACAACGTGTCCAATTAAATGTTGATAAGGTAAGTAAACGAAAGGATAAAATCCGTATGAAAGTTCGTTTCAAATTTTACTTAGAATCTACTTATTCCGTAATGGGTCGTGAAAAATCTGTGCAAGATAAAGGCATCAATTGCTTACTTCTTCTAAATGTGGACATTCGTATTAAACATGTATTTGGACATGCCCCTGACTATTCTCTTAGACATCTTCAAAGGATCTTTAAAGTCTAAAATATGAAAGATGTCCACTTGCTACAATCCTGATAGGTACACATATTTTTCCCCATTCATACTTATTAAAATAAAAATAAGAAATAAAAGTAAAACTACGGAGAAAACATGTTAAATTACTTGCGATATCAAGGCGCTATTCAACAGTAATATTTGTTTGCTCTGAGGTTCTGAAAAAAAAGATAAGAATAAATCTTCTAAACTATAAAAAGATAAAATATTTGTAAATGGAAAATCTATCCTTCATTCAACAGTTTCCTGATTCAAAAATGAAGTAGATTACTATACCATCCATGGGCGTGTATAAGATAGGGGGTTTGGGGGTCCGGACATCAAGAACGTCGCAAGCTACGCCACGAGCGCTTCATTTTGTTATTTTGTTAGGACTGACAGATGCCAAAAGTGATCTATTAAATTGGCCCTGCAAAGATAAAGTATTCAGTGTCGTTCCCATATCAGCTTATGTTGACAAATACAATATTGTAAGTATTGACAGTGGAATGAGTCGGGAGCTGTTCTTCTCTCCTCGTAGAATAACTGAAAATACCCGTGTGCTCATTTGAATCAGCTTACGATTACCTAATGCAAACTTGTTATTTGAAAAATATTTTTTAACAGAAAACCTATAATAAAATTAACCAAGTAAAATAAAAGTCAGACAAATCAAAACTTTGTGTCGTTCATCCCATAAGGGCTAGATTGTCCTTCTGATACGGACCGGATATGGTGCTTCGAGCCTTAAGGGGTAATGATAGTCTATTTATTATACACAGAGATGGTGCTTCAAACCCTATGGGGTAATCAGGGTCCATATAAACATAAAATATTCTTTTTTTATATAAACATACTGAAACTACTAAACGAACTGAAATTGTGTCACTAACCATCTGTTACTAACTTTTAAATGAATTGAATTGAAACATTTTGGTATCCTCATTCCACATGACAGACAAGCACCGTCTGCCACTGGCTTCTAACGATGTGTTCCTTCACCGATTACAGCTCGCTTAACCTTCCGCTTATCGGCAATCTCCTTCAGGCTTAGAATTATGAAATATGCCCTCTTGAGCACGTGCCATCATAAATTGACAGAGCACGTGTCGAGATTAGAATCAGTGTCTTGAAAAATCAATGAAATTTGGGTTATCTGCGCTATCCGAAACCAACTAACTTAGGCCTTCACATCTTTACTAGATGATTTAAACAGTGTCAGGAGGCAATCTTTGCCTACACATAACGGGACCCTGTAGTGCCTGGGACATTGTTTGAAATGGAGTAGGCTTGCCCAGCACCTAAACCATCCTCTCAGCTTAACCGGCCATATCCACAGGAAAGACATGGTCAATACGTGTGGGGCTGACTAAGCCGCGGGTTTCCTCACGATGTTTTTCACCGTTCAGAGCTCGTGTTAATGCGCATATAAATTTTTCGAGGCGAAAAATCCATTGATGCGCGGCCTGGATTCGAACCCACGACCTTCGGATCGAAAGTCGGGGTACTAACCAACTCGGCCAACACGGTTCAGAAACCAACGTTCCTTCTAACTAGGTAAGTACCTACATCTTTATAAAAAAAAAACATTATGAGCTAGTGTAGTGAGTAGTGTAGTAGCCAACTCTGGTGACGGAGTTTTTACGCCGCAGAAAAGCCTCCGTAACGACTTAAAGCCGAGACCGACAAACAATTTAGCCCTCCGAAGCACGCAAGCGCTCTTAATGCCACTTGCGGTCACCCATCCAAATTGTGACCGCTCAGAACGTCGCATCACTTCAACAATCTATCATAAACGTCGAAAGTTGTGCCACGAGCGCTTTTAATTCACTTCTATAACATCAAGGAAGAGAAGGTATATCGAATTTGTCTTAGAAGTTAATTAAAATCTAATGGTGAATAAGAAATTCAGTGGTTTGGATCAGTCGAGCTATCTATAGATAGTTTGCAACGGTCTATAGATGGCTCAACAACGATGACGCAAGTGTTTTGTTAGTAAATATTTTACTTATTTTTTACTATGATAACTATTAATATTTTCTACATAATTTTAAATTAGGGTTGTACTTAATTAAATATTTGTGTTGGTCGTAAGTAGATAATATTTTTTGTTTAATTATAATATTAATAAAATATTTTATTTATGGGTAGATAAGCTAACATTTCAACCAATACTTACCCAGATTATTAAAAATAGAAAAATTACAATATTTAAAGTAATTTCAATTCTCCAACATCTATCACCAAAAAAAAATACCCTATAATTTTCCCAAAAATTCAATTCCACTTACCACAAGGGCCTAATTCAAAACCAATCACAATGTCACTCACAAAATCACTTTCGTCAACTAACACACACGAATTCCGACTAAGCGAGCGCCAACACGTCCGATCACGACGGAGGCGAGGCAAAGACTGAAAACGCTGCAGTGAAGTGAGGAGGCGCAGTTTTGAAATTCGAACACCTTTTACAGTGCAGCAACTTTGATTCCTGGAAATGATACCTTGGTTTTCTTTACTTCTACAGATATTGAGCGTAATAGACATGTAGGGTGGTAGAAAAAATAATAATTCTTCTATACAGTTTGTATGAACGTATTCATATCTAACGTAACGTAGCCGTACAGATGTCTGTTACTCTTTCATGCAAAACTACAAAACGGATTTTAATGAAACTTGAAATATACATAGTTTATGACTTGGAATATAGGGCACTGTTTATCCGAGTACGTATCACGCGAGTGCAGATTGAAGAAGTGCGGGTGGAAGATAGTTAATAATTTAATTGTCATTAGGTATAATGTTAGTAACGTGAACGAACATACATGAACATACATTGTCATAATATGATTCCTCAATAAAAATATCACAGAAGGTACATATACCTACAACGTTAAGTGGAATCTTAATTTGAGATGGGCAAAATAAGATTTTCCTTATTTCGGCATTTGTATGGATTTATCGCTTTATTTGAAGGTTTCTGCGTATTACGTTACCTATTAAACGAACAGCTATTGTGCGGTTACTGTGGTAACGGAAAGGTAAAGAAAATGAAATAATACGCGCATTTGATTGATCCAGATGGTTCTGCATTTTAGATGATTTGAATAAAGGCCATATCTCACTAGGGCACTATGGTTGCGCCACCAAAAACAAAATGTATGATAATGACACCAGCCCCCTGATTATCCATCTTCGATAGCGACCAAAATCGGTCTAAACTCTCAAATAATAATATGACAGTTCAGTGACCACGCAAAAAAACGTTTAGGTACCTACACCACGGTGGCGCCACCACAGTTGCGCCACCAACAAAATGTACGTAAATGACACCAGCACTGATTGTCTAACTTGAACAAACCTCAAATTGATCTCAAACTGTCAAAACAATCGCGGTATCTTTTGTCGCGTTCGGTCTCGCTGAGAGTAACAGAGCTGCTTGCGTGGTCACTGAACTGTCATATTTCACAGTTTGAGCCGGTTTTGGTCTCTATCAAAGATAGACAATCAGGGGCAGGTCCATGTTTAGTCTTAGAAGTTTTAGAACTAATAAAATTTCAGGCCGTTGTTAATTATAATGACACTCTTTTCTATATTAATCGATAGCTTTTACGATGGATTTTTATCTGATTTTTCAAGTTCTGTCCCTATACATTTGTCACTCTCTAACCTCAATATTTTTGATTCGTGCTATCCTATTCTTCACTATCCTATTTTATTCTATTAATCACGCTTGAGTGGTCCCTAAATTAAAACAAGCCACTTCGAAACTAATATAGAGTTTCCAAGAAAAACTTTTTTTTTCTTTCAGAATAATGAAATTTCTAGTAACTTTCTTCATAACGTCTGTTCTTTAATATTACAAGGACATTTTATGAAAACTAATAAAGCCTCGAACTAGAGGATATAAAATTTCCAAACAACTTGATAGTAAGTACCTAGGTACTAAGAGTTTTAAAGTAATAAAGCGCACCACACACACAGCAGATAATATATCTTATGAAATATAAATCTTGACAAATCACAAATCGCACCAAATATATTTTGTAATTAATATTCGCTGTGTGTGGTCCGCCATAGAATTTGTATGGGCTTATCTGCTGTGTGTGTGATGGGCTCAATAATTTGAAGTATATTTATAGGGTTAAGCGCCGTTTACATGGTGCGAGTTTCGTCGAAAGAAAATGTCATAAAATTATATTGTAAACTAAGCATTGAAATCATACCTGGAAGGTCAATAATCGCTTGTCACTGAATTGTCATGGAGCGAGGTCCTCGCATCTTCGAGGCAAAACACTCGCACCATGTAAACGGCGCCTTATTCATTATTAGCTAACTAAATACAGAAATTAGGTTAAAAAAAATCATATTTTTGAAATGATTTATTTAAGTTTTGTTAGGTAAGTAGGTACTAAAATCCCGAGAAAATCGCTGAAGATCAGCATCTTCATCGATTTTTTTTATTATTCTCTTATTAATTTTTTTGTTGAACCTTATTCCTGAATTAAGTTAGCTAATAAAAGTTATTGCACAGTTGAAATACCTGTGGCGCGATTGAATGCATTCTGAATTGACGGGAAGTGACGCTTTTTCACAATTTTTGCACTATTCAAGTTGCATGCAACTTGAATACTTGTTTGATACAAACGTGGCTTTTGAATGCCGCACTGAGAAAGATCGTGTGTTCTTCTTCCGCCTTCAGCCTTCTCTTTTACTTTTTAGTATCTAAAGTTATCCCAAATAATAAATCTGAATACAAAGATCTAATGAGCTGTTAACATGCCTTTTAAAAGGTGCACGAACTTTCACAATAAATTACATCGAAATCATAAAAATGCTAATAATATTTCACGTGAAAGTTTCACCTCTATTACCCTCTGAAGGATTTTATGGTAAGTACGCACTATTATGGGGTATAATGGAGTAAGTGTAATTTATCGTTTTTTTTCCATGATAGCTAATAATCAGACTAGAATTATACAACTGTATTTGCGAAAATTTTGGATGGATGTATGTTTGTTACTATATAACTCGAAACCACTGAACCGATTTGGCTGAAATTTAAAATATAGATAATGACCGGGAATATGACATAGGTTACTTTTTATCCGGGTACCACGCGAGCGAAGCCGAAGCTAGTAAGTCATAAAGAGTAAGTGAATAATTGTATAATGTAGTATGACTGTATAGAAACTATGCCGCTTTGACACTATAGAATAGAACATGTACTTAATAAAATTTACTTATTTTTTTAAATCGAGTAAACCAGCTACACTTATTAAGCTGTTACATTAGGTATAGAGCTGCATTAATAGGTATTTTAATTTAAAAAGAAAACAAGGTCGTTGAAACGAAAAATCAATTTGATAGCAGTAAAATCACCAATCTACCAATATAATGCCTGCTATTTTACACCACTGCAGTTAAGGTAGATGAAATAATAAATTGTAAGATTTAGAAAAACCTGACATTTTGATTTCTTACTCCTTAATAACACGGTGAAGAAAAACATCGTGAGGAAACAAGTAAGCTTTGTAAAAGCCATAACGTCGCTTAATTTCAATGATGAACTATAACTACAATGAACTGATCTTTAAGGTGCTGATAGATTTGAGCGTTTGCATCTAGAATGGTTATTACAAGTGAATGCTCAAGTCTATCTGCACCTTTAGAGGCCAACGTAGTTGCTGTTATTGGTCACTATTATGTTCTGAGTAACATTATTCAGGTAGCTAATCAACACTTTACTAAAAAATAGTTAATTTGTTCGTCAAGTGGCCAACTCTGGCGACGGAGTTTTTAGGCCGCCTAAAGGCCTCCGTCGTGGCTTAACTTAAAAGCCGGGACCGACAATTTAACGTGCCCTCCGAAGCACGGAAGCGCTCGGCTCGTAATACCACTTGCGGTCACCCATCATAATAGTGACCGCGCACAACGCTGCTTAACTTCAACGATCAATCAATACGTCTAAGCAAGCTACGCCACGAGCGCTTTGTAGCGCTTCTAAGAAATAGTGTAACGGACCCTTACTAAGTCTATTCATCTGATGACATAATTCTACTAAGCTAAGTTAAATACCTTCTATATGGTCAAAGGAACCGTATCCTTTGACGATAACTCTTTTAAACGCTCGTACCAGATTCCTTTTCACACATTTTCAAAGCGATTCTCAATAAAACATCAAAGGAGGATAAAAAGATTTCTATTTATAAAGTTTTCGCGAGACGAAGCGAAACAAAACTCTCTACACGAGTGACTTGTGGCAAGCGTTGTTAGGTAGGGTTGGCGGACTATTCAATAATCATCAATTTAGCCCGTTAGCCGTATTGACTGAGTAGGACATTTTATAATAATCGATCGAGCGAGCGAAGTCACGGTAGCCCCCCGAATTAAATTTTTCAAGCGTTTTTTGCATTTTTTTGCAATTTGCGCAAATAACTTAGTAAGAATTTCCATATAATAAACAAAAGAATAATTAGACTTTCTTTAACTTCCTAAAGTCAGATATTCAATAACTTTGATAAAATTAATGAAATAAATAATATTTGCGCAAATTATAGTTTCTAAAGTCCTGCAAATTGCAAAAAGCGCAAGAAACATTTAATTTAGGGGCCTACCGTGGCACATCCACCTGAGCTTGAGACCTTACAGCCTTCGGCGTTGCAGGCCTATACCCTAATGCCCGGGTTACACGAGGCTAGTTTTTCAAGCTAGGATAGCAAGCTAGTGTTAGTAAGCTAGCAAGCTAGTACTTCTAGCTTCGTGTAGACAAAACTAGCTTCATTTCTAAGCTAGTAAGCTAGTTTACAAGCCAGGATAGTTTTTAATAGGATGGAGTTCTATTTTTCAGGCTAGTAGCGCCCCCACCACTGATTTTACTATCCTGGCTTGTGTACTAGCTTCATGTGGCCGGCGAAGCTAGTTTTGGGTTGGCTAGTAAGCAGTAACCACGCATTTTTTCATTCGCAAAATACTCTGATATTCGCCTAAATCTTCATTGCGAAATTCTTCCAAAGCAGTATGAATAAAATAAAGTAAAGCAGAGTGATTCACGTTCATCTCTTCTTAAAATTCACGGTCTTGTCCACCCACACCCGGTTTTGTAATTCATCTGCTAGTTTCTAGTGGAAATTGGCAGTGTTCAAAGTAACTTTTTCAATAGAATAGTGTTTTTTTTTCGCATGCAGTTCATTTTGGACGTGTGGTCACTTCAGTCACTGCAATAATACTAGCTTAAAATAAACTAGCCTCATGTAAACAGAACTAGCATGTTCCAAGCCAGGTCAGCAAGCCAGGATAGTTTAGTAGAAAACTAGCTTGCTATCCTAGCTTGAAAAACTAGCCTCGTGTATCCCAGGCATAACCGCTTAGCTACTCAGCCGACAGTTGCAGCAGCGAAATTACGAACCACGTTGCACGGATAAATCTTTTTTCGTGAAAATTCCGTGAAAATGAATTTTCCCAGATATGAAACCTAGCTAGATCGAGTTTTACCCCCGTAAACACCCACACTGCAAATTTTATCGAAATCGTTACAGTCATTTTCAAAAACATATTTACAAATAAATAAACAAACAAATACACAAATATTCCTCGTTTAATAATAAGTATAGGATTCCATTCTATAGTATCAACCCTACACAGATGGGTCAAGAGTCTCACAAGGCTCTAGCTATACTATAGAGACAATGTGCAACTGACATCTTTACCCTTTGTTCACTAAGAAGCCAAGTCAGATATCACTACTTATAAATGCTAAGATTATAAAATTATTGAAATTTTCTTGTCACGTAATCACTTTCATTAAAGAATTAGATTTATATCGTGTGTAGTTTCGCAATTAAGTATGTATTTACTTCATTAATACAAGTATTATAATTAAATTAGATAAAAAATCAAATAGAAATGTAATAATTGGCTATTCATTCAAATAAAATACTAAAATTTGTTTGTGTAGGTGTTGGAGAGTGATCTAAATATACTTACACGAGTTTATATCGAATTTAGATCTTAGGTTCAAGCTTATCCAATAAATACGTGCGGAGGTGACTATAAGCCTCGAATTTCTTCGGAATGTTTTATTGCGCCTACGCGATTGACGAAAATATATCTTGTTGTGGGGACGTAAGAACTAATTCACATGGAATAGCTATTTCAGGCTTCGTAAAAAAAGATTGGCCTTTTCGTGACTTATACGTCAGTCGTTTGAGCTAGTGTGACAGTGCCTTTACTTTCAATCCGAAGGTCTTAAGCTTGGCGCAAAAGGGCCACCGACCACAGCCACAAAACGCCAGCGATAGCGACTTTTCATTATTTTGTAACTGTAGCAGTGGCCGCCACCGGCTACACCTGTACGGCCGTCTATACATCTAAATGAAAACTACAGGAAATAGGTCGGTAGTGGCGTTTCGTGGCTCGTATGCGGCCAGGCTTAGGATTGATAGGCACCATCTCATTCAGCCAACACAGCTGATTCTATTATTATTTTATTTTATAATTTTCAACCCCGGACAAAAAGAAGGGTGTTAATAAGTTTGTAGAGTGTATCTATGTCTTTCTGTGGCATCATAGCACCTGAATGAATGGACCAACTTTGATGCGGTTTGTGTCTGAAAACTGACGTGATTGATATGGGTCTTATCTTATTGGCATCACATCTCCTGAACGGATGAACCGATTTTAATGTGTTTTTTTTTGTTTGAAAACTGAAATTATGAAATTATGAAGATCTATTCAGCTCTTTTCTAGTCGATGAAGCGTTATGTCGGGGGTTTTTATTTACTTGTCAAAACATAATGTACCTTTTGTGTCAGACTTTACGGATTTCCGACATTTCAAAATGAAGGCATAGAGAAAATCAGTCATTTTGGGAAAAGTTCTTTTTGGAATAAATACATTATGCAGATCAGTACATTTTGACATTCAGTCCAAACCAACCGTAAGGACATAGTCGCCATGATGTTGTTTTCTATTTTTTGGATACCATTATCATAATTTTTGCCCAGACATTGCAGGGCATGCGACAAACCTAGCTCCAAAGTGATACATACACCATTGATCCTATTGAATAAATGCATTTGAGTATGAGTTTGAAATATTTCCCGCCTTAAGTCTATTATTATGATCTCGCAACATTATTGAATAAGGGGACGGGCTGCATCGGGCGAATCAAGATCTTTCAGCAAATTGGGGCGATATCTCTTCTGTGGTTTTGTACAATGTGAGATAGCTCGGTATAGAAATAGAACCGAGGTTTTAGTACCTACATACTTTCGAAGATAATCTTCTAACAAAAGCTTAGTACCTACCTATATGCTTTCGAAGATATCTAACAAGATAATTTTAGAAATCTCTGGAACATACAGGACTATGGCTCTCACCGACTTCACCTAGATTAAAATATAACCTCTATCGATCTGAAATATCATCATCATCATCATCATCTCAGCCGTTGGACGTCCATTGTTGGACATAGGCCTCCCTCAAAAATTTCCATGTGTTGCGGTTGGAAACTGCCTACATCCACCGCCGACCTGCAGTTTTTACAAGGTCGTCTGTCCATCTTGTCGGTGGACGTCCAACACTGCGCTTGCCGGTCCGTGGCCTCCACTCGAGAACTTTTCGGCCCCATCGGTCATCTGTTCTGCGCGCTAAATGGCTTGCTTGCAAGTTGCAATATAATATCGTATAATATCACAGTCATATATGTTGTAACTTGCAACATATATCGCTAAGATTATTATACGATATTATATTACTAAACATGAGCGATGAATGACTGCTAGTGGCATTAGTGTGTTATTTTGGCTGCAATATTAGAGGTATACGTATAATATCGCAGCCATATATGTTGCAAGTTGCAACATATATGGCAGCAAAAATAACACACTAATTCCACTAGCAGTCATTCATCGCTCATGTCGCTCGAATCATTTGTGACACGTCGCTTTTCTTCAACGATTTATCAAGAACGACTGCAAGCTACACGAGCGCTTCAACTAACAGAGACTCAACTAACGATTTAAGAGAATTATTGTCTGCAAACTACTAGTGACACTTGGAACTAACGCTTAAGACCAGTTTACCCGTTAAAGGGTGTTTTCGAGAAACCGGGTCCAGAAAAACGATTTAAATCTATTACTAACTAGCGGACGCCCGCGGCTTCGCCCGCGTGGACTACTATTTTTTTATCCCACTGGAACCGTGCATTTTTTCTGGAAAAAAGCCTATGTGTTATTCCAGAACCTCAACTATCTACATTCCAAATTTCATCAAAATCGGTTTAGTTGTTAAGGAGATACGTGGTAACAAACATACACACACACACACGGACTTTCGCCTTTATAATATTAGTAGGATTTATTTTTAGTCGTTTGTGTCCCACTGTTAAAAAATATAAAAATAAGTATAAAAACATTTCAAACTTAAAAAAAATAATGTGTAATGGAGGAAACAAAAAAACCTAAACAACGTAATTAAAAGCTACTCTATATTCTATCTTTAAATTACTTAAAAAAGGATGTTCTAAATTCGGCTATTTGGTTTTCATAATTGTAAAAATCTGTAGTGAATTCTGGATTTTCATTTTCGACGTCTACTACCTATACTTATACCTAGGGAGGACAATTCACTAGACAATTATATTCAATTCTTTTAAGCACAAAGCGGTGGAACCTAAAAAACTGACGTGCATTTTTTTCTCCAGGCAAAGTCAATGCAGAGGAGACTGGCGGCGTTCGTTCGCGTTCGTCTATCTTAGTGGCAAGTCCCTACAAATCCATTTGTCTCCTCTTCATTGAAAACGCGTCCTTAAACCGAATGCTATCTTAAACTTAGTTAGTTCATCAGCTGGTGCTGTAAGCACTCCCGAGTTTCAATAAGATTATCTTAGTTATACATTAATTCTGCGGCGTAACGAGATTATTCACTAATCATAACGTTTAATATTTTAGATTAGTTGGATCCTATTATAATTGAATTAAGGTAACTAATCTAATATATATACGTCACACGTTTAATAATATATTAGAAGTGTACGTTTGAAAATCTTAGGCCACGTTCGTCGTTTCGTCGTTTCGTCCATCGTTCACCCACTTCAACGCACCCCGCAGCGGTGCGCGTGGCTGCAGATTTTAATATTGTATGCAAGGAGGGACGACGACGATTCTTTATCTTATAACCAAAGACCTTATACGGTTTTAAGATAAAGAATCGTCGTCGTACCTTTGGCAAAAATTGGGTAATGACGAAAAGCAGTTTTGACGACGCATATAAGTCGTTTCTCCTGTAGATGTAAACTATTTTAATTGTACGATCAAAGTCATCATTCATGCTAGTCACACTAACGCCCTCATTACCTGTGTTAAAAAGAGACGTCAATAGCGACGTACATCCTTTTTCTTGGTCTTTGCCAAGGATTTTATAAACAAACGTCTTTGCTTATAACCAGGTACATTGCTTATAACCTTATGACATTATCCAACATTATCTATGAACTGTCACGTCAATTATTTATCTTGTGTCGAATTGTTTGTTTTTAGATAGATTTGTTTTCGTTTCGCAAATAAATAGACAATAGGATATCTCTATGATCGTATGTAATCTGATAAGCAAATACGTTATGTGTCTTGTTAAACCGTAAGTAAACATTTCCACGTATTACCATTGATATAAATCGTTAGATGCGTCGCTGGTTTTGAGTTACCGCACGAAATGTCACTGTGGAAGAGTGAACTCACAAAACTTGTCAAATAATCAGTATTCGAATGCGTAAAAGAGAAGAAATTGTTGCAATTGATGTGGAAGAAAAGAGCAACCAATAACTACGGGCTTTAGAATTTGATTTTTCTGGAGGTTGAATTTCGTTTGGGGTTACTTTTTCTACCCCGTGGTACCTACCTTAAATTTAACCTAAGAAATAAAATTGCGCAGGTTAGAATTGATAACTTCAAATTCATTTTCTTAATTATCCATTTCCATTTCCTCAGGGGGGAGTAATACAGGGGGTAGCCCTTCCCTCGCCCTCCCTCCCCCCCCCCCTTCCGCCTCCTCTAAAAAAAACCTTTGTCATGCGTATGTTTCCCAAAGAATCCCCATAACTAGCGATATGAATCAAAAGTATATACGAAAATAATAATGCCACGGGTTTTAATGGGATAGGACCGTCAGATAATGGTGTATCTAAGAATATTACCAATGCTTACGTCTTGTAATAATACACGCCCTGAGATTGAGTGTCTTGTCTAATTAGACTCATATTATTATACAAACATCCCAATCCTTATGTATAACAAACTTACGTGCATCACTACATAGTAGGTATAAAACAAAGTTGCTTCCCGCTGTCTGTCCCTATGTGTCCTTAGGCTTGTTTTACTCTTCAGCATATCACCGAGTTGACCATTCACAGCACATTTCTCTGTGCTGAGAATGGTCATCTCGCGGACGCGACCGGCGACACGCTCAAGAGTGAATCAAGCCTTAGGTCTTTAAAACTACGCAACACATCTTGATGCGGTTTTTTTTAATAGATAGAATGATTCAAGGGGAAGGTTTATATGTATAATACATGCATAATATAGTAGAGAAACACTAATAATTTTAGAGGTTTCTAATGTGATGTGTGATGTGACCCGTGTGAAACCGGGGCGGGTCATTAGTAAAATTATAATTACGTCTTTTTCCCGTAAGGGTTATACCTAACATAATATTTCTTCTTACTACGATTCTGACACATATTTTGCCTCACTAATTCCTCATTAAATCCTTCCTTCATTAGTATTAGGTACCTTATAAAATATATGCCTAGTGTTTAAATGTTGTAATTTTATTGTATTATTGTGTGATATGGTACGTAACAATGTTTCATGTACATTTTACAAAGCCTGAAATAAACTTATCATATATTTTTTTTATTTTATTCACTTTCTCTGGCTGTGTGGAGTCTGTTAAGGGCTGGAAAGATATCCAACCTAAGTAGGGAATTAAAAATTAAGCCTAATTAATTACAAAAGAAGTATATCAGTAATATTGTGGTTCCCATAATTATCTCCGTTTCCGCCCCTTCCTCAAAAAATTGCAGCCGTCCTCAAAAAACCCTCCCCTGGCGACAGCTTAAGCCGAGGTCCGTACCTAAGTGGTGCCTTTGCGCATGTTGCCCCAACGTAATTTTATCCAGCGTAGAGCCTTCTGCTCTCGCCATAGTCCGGTAAAGTTACGAAGGTCGATACGAGACCAAACAACATATAAGTGAATCCGCAAAAAAATGCGGTTCCCATGGGTACATATGAAAAGTCTGAAAACCGAAATGCCGATGCTTGAAATAGCCATTTTTGTATGGACGTTGGACCAAGTGCTGCCCAACATTGAATCATAGTGCATAATGTTCCTTAGACTAATACTAGTCTGTAACCCAAAGCGCTTCAGAATCTATCCGAGGAGTATTGAGAAAAAAATATATAAGTACAGGGTGAATTTTTGAGACGGGACAGTAAGGGCAGCTACCTTAACCGTTGTAGCTAGAGGAAAACGTTCTTAGGAGACTATCCTTAGTTTTTGAAGATATTTCTACCTGCATTCACAGATTTAGAAAAAAATGTACAGTCAGCGAGAAAATGGGCAATTTACACAAAACTTTTTTTGATGCCAATCGATCCTGTTTCATCTAAGGATTAGAAGGCTCTATCGAACCAACTGGATTTAGAGTACTAGAAAAGTCATAAAACGCTAAAACGTATTTCTGAGACAAGACCGGAAGGGCTACCTTAACCGCTGTAGCTAGAGGAAAACGTTCTTAGGAGACTATCCTTAGTTTTTGAAGATATTTCGACTTATATTCACAGATTTCGAAAAAAATGTACAGTCAGCGAGAAAATGGGCAATTCACACAAAACTTTTTTTGATGCCAATCGATCCTGTTTCATCTAAGGATTAGAAGGCTCTATCGAACCAACTGAGATTTGAGTACTAGAAAAGCCAGAAAACGCTAAAATGTATTTTTGAGACAGAGCAGTAAGGCCAGCTACCATAACCGTTGTAGCTACAGGAAAACGTTTTTAGGAGACTACCCTTACTTTTGAAGATATTTCGACAAAGCGATGAAAAATGATGGCAAATGACAAAATGATTTCGTACGAAATGTATAATCAAAGTTTTTTGCGTTTTCTGATTTTAGTACTCTTGCCTCAGTTGGTCCAATAGAGTCTTTTAATCCTTAGATGAAATAGGATCGATTGGCATCAAAAAAAGTGTTTGTGTAAATTGCCCATTTTCTCGCTGATTGTACATTTTTTTTTAAATCAGAGGATGCAGGTCTAAATATCTTCAAAAGTTAAAGATAGTTTTCTAAGAACGTTTTCCTGTAGCTACAACGTTTAAGGTAGCTGGCCTTACTGCTCCGTCTCAAAAATACATTTTAGCAATTTCTGACTTTTCTAGTACTCTTACCTCAGTTGGTCCGATAGAGTCTTTTAATCCTTAGATAAAACAGGATCGATTGGCATCAAAAAAAGTTTTGTGTGAATTGCCCATTTTCTCGCTGACTGTTGATTATACATTTCGTACGAAATCATTTTGTCATTTGCCATCATTTTTCATCGTTTTGTCGAAATATCTTCAAAAGTAAGGGTAGTCTCCTAAAAACGTTTTCCTGTAGCTACAACGTTTAAGGTAGCTGGCCTTACTGCTCCGTCTCAAAAATACATTTTAGCAATTTCTGACTTTTCTAGTACTCTTACCTCAGTTGGTCCGATAGAGTCTTTTAATCCTTAGATAAAACAGGATCGATTGGCATCAAAAAAAGTTTTTGTGTAAATTGCCCATTTTCTCGCTGACTGTACATTTTTTCAAAATCAGAGGATGCAGGTCGAAATATCTTCAAAAGTTACGGATAGTCTTCTAAGAACGTTTTCCTCTAGCTACAACGGTTAAGGTAGCTGCCCTACTACCCCGTCTCAAAAATTCACCCGTGTGAACCCGTGGATGTTTTTTTTTTAAATACTTATTTTTTAATAGCTCTTCATGTAAGGAAAAAAATAAAGGTATACCCATGCCTGAGCAGCATTTGGTCCAAAATGGTCAATATCCTTTGATATGTAGAACGGTTGAAATATAGAAAGCTCAAAAGATAGAAGTTCGTAAGGTCGAAAGCTAAAAGTCAGAATGCTCGAAATGCCGAAAGTTTGAATTGCCGAACGTTTACAAAGTAGAATGCTCAATAAGTATAAGTTCCAAATGCCGAATGACTAAAACATCGAAAATGATTTTTTTTTTTTTATTTATTTATTTCACTTAAAAAATTACTTATAATATATTATAATATTGTGCCTTTAAACCCTGTTGGGTTTGTGTAGGCACTCACATTGAAATAAGTACTTACAGCTCTGCTTACTCAATGATGCTGTGTGAAATGTCCAGCATTATTTATGTATGTCCCCAGGTTCAGCATCTGTGAGTGTCCACCAGCCATCAGCTTCGAGGAGCTGGCGATCAAACCAGGACTCCGCACTCCACTAGACAAGCTTGGCTTCCCGCAAAAGTGCTGCGGCTGTGTCTCCCTCAAATGGGCCACTGTCATTATCTGTATTTTATCTTTTGTAAGTAGAACTATGACCACTAAGAGTTTACTGTGTGTTAATAGCGTGTTTGCAGACCATCATGATGGGCAAAATACCGGGGAAGCGTAAGGTTGGAAGACGTAAGATGTCATGGATCCGTAACATCAGGGAGTGGACAGGGATAAAGACGGTGGAACAACTGTTCAGACTTGCGCTGGACAAGGAGAATTTTAAGAAGCTGACTGCCGACCTCCATTAATGGAGAGGCACTGAGAGAAGAAGAATAGCGTGTTGGCCGAGTGGGTTAGTGTCTCGACTTTCGAAGATTGCAGGTTCGAACCCGGGTGCTCATCAATGGATTTTTCGTTTCGAAAAAAATATTATTAACACGAGCTCAGCGGTGAAGGAAAACAAAGTGAGGAAACCAGTTAGCTTTCTAATAGCGTCGATAGGCTTGCAATCTTACTCATACTCATACTTACCTCTAAAACTCAAAAAAAGTTAACGGAAAGGGTTATAAAAAGAGTACAATCCGTTGAACACAATGTAACTTATTCACTCATGAATTTAAATTTATACTCTACCAATTCAATACAAAGTCACTCACTTTACAGTATTTGAACAAGCCATAAAAATAATACAGCCAGTTTTATTTCATCCCTTTTCACAAACGATTTGTATAACATCTGCTACGCTCGTAGCAAGCGCTACGCGCGTAGCTCATGCGTAGCAAGGTAACAGTTACGAAGTAGGTAATAATGTAGGGTTTAGAAATGTAACTCCCAATTATGCTTGTTTTTTTACGCTCTGAAAAATCACACTAATAATAGAACTGCGAAAGTGTTGGTGGTTAGATGGATGGATGTATGTATGTTTGTTCCTCTATAACTCGATAACCACTGAACCGATTTGGCTGAAATTCAAAATATAAATAGATAATGACGGGGACTAGGACATAGGCTACTTTTTATCCGAATACCATGCGAACGAAGCCGTGAGCGGAAGGCAGTTACTAAATAATTCCTACTTTTCTACTATTACCCTTAGATATACTTAAATGTATTTTATAGATGGCTATTTAAAATGTTGGTACCACACGAGTGAAGGCAAGGGTGGAAATATCTATTTTTGTCCCGTGGGATCCAGTCTAGCCCGTGCCCACATCTGATCCGACATGCGGCAGACGTGGCCCAGTGCAATTCTATTTTAGAATGCGGCAGACGTGGTCCGCCCAGCGCCATTCTATTTTAGTATGTTCCAACTTTTAATAAGGTAGTTTCGCTTCTATAGAACAATTGGCTGCAACTCAGTGTACCGTGTTACGAGTATTAGCGTAAAATACTTGTGTGCGCTGAGCGGCGACTGTTTACTTTTATGAATGTTTTTCTAAATGACTGGGAAATTCATGTTGATTTTTCACTTTTGGAATTTTGCTTCTATGCGTGTTTACATTTGGTTATTCATTATAGCTGTATAGAATACAATTATTTTTAAAATCTAAAACTACTACATATTTACATAACTTTACCGTATTCTAATGTTTATTAGAACCAGTTGAGCCATCTAAGGATCGTTAACAATCTATAGATCATAGCTCAACTGATCCAAGCCACTGCACGTCGTTAGAGAGCTCCAAGACAATAATCGTCTATGATAGTCATAATCCTGCTATCCTACTAATACTATAAAGGTGAAAGTCCGTGTGTGTTTGTGTGTGTGTGTGTGAATTTTTGTTACCACATATCTCCATAACTACTAAACCGATTTTGATGAAATTTGGAATGTAGGTAGATAGTTTAGGTTCTGGAATAATACAACATACATACATACATAAACTCACGCCTGTATCCCATCATAGGGGTAGGCAGAGACCACAGATCGCCACTGGAATAACACAAAGGCTACTTTTATCCGGAAAAATGTGTGGGGCGGCCGAAGCCGCGGGCGTTCACTAGTGATGATAATATAATTTATTCCCAAATTGTTGGGAAAAAATTCTACCAATTTTTAGCATTATTATGATGTTTTCTTTCACCGTTTAGCTAGGGTGCCACTCGGCCAACGTGGCTCTTATGAAAACATTTAATTTAACCAAAATGATACATTTGTCTAGATTACAGTCATAATTTTAATTATGTCATGATTAATTTGATTCATTACTCGCGGAGAGCCTAATTAACCATGTTTTCGTAATTATCTTTTATTGGAGATTGCTCGCACTGCGAAAACCAACTTAAGTTTTTTATTGGTACGTTCAATTTAAGCAAGAATAAAATTTTCTTTTACTTCGCTCTATCAGCTATTTCGCTCTATTCAGCACTAATTAATGTTTTTATTAATGTTAATTTTAATTTATCAAGGTTTTAGTTTGATACCGTAAAATAGAAAATACATAGGTACCTACATACAAGTTATAATGTATAATATATATTATTTATTTATAATAATGTATATTTGTTTGTTTGGAAGCCCTAATAAATTATTATTATTTATGTGAATATTATTGCAGTTACAATAATATTACATGGGTACCTAACCTACATCAATCAATATTTTCTTCCAAACCAAATAGTAAATATAAATATGAAATTATTTTAAATAAACCCTCTAATCCTAAAGATTAAGGTCTATTTTTTACTACTTTTATGCGTTAAATAAAGAAAATTAACAAAAAATAATCACGTGAATATTTCGCAGTGCGGGCTAAGCTCATTGGTCATTTTAAATTAATTCAGACAATGATAAAATTGTTTTGAATGTGATATGATTAAGTAAGGTTATTTTGACCTTTGAATCTTTTGCACGCTCATCACGTTCTATATTTTCGCTGACGATAATACTCCCCAGAGTTGAAACACTGTAACTGTCTTTGCCTAGTGAAATATCCATGATTTTTGGACTGAAGGTTAAGAGCTAGTGCATATTAGGCGTTTCAAATAAATAAATATTGCTAGACATTTTACACAGCGCCATTTAGCCCCAAACTAAGCATAGCTATAAGAACCAGATAACTGATATAATATTTATATACTTTTTATAAATACATAATTGATAACACCCAGACTCAAAAGAAACATTTATGTTCATCACACAAATGTTTGTCCCGACTGGGAATCGAACCCACGACCTACAGCGCAGAAGGCAGAGCTACTAGCAACTGAGCTAAGAGGGCAGTCAGTTTTCAATTCAATTTTCAATTTAAATTATTTATTCAGATAACAAGGATCCACACACACTATGTCAATACACACAAAAATTAATTAATATATACCTACACAATAAAACATAAATTAAATTAGAATTATACTTATTAAATACACACACAACGAAAATTATAGGCATTCTATCAGTCATCTGGCTCTCATTAGTTTGCAAACTCCTAATTTGTAGGCTCCCAAAAATCAATTAAGATAATAAATTTGTTTGGTAAATGGGTGGATCAGGTTAGACACCCAGTACCTTTGCAGGTTACTGTCGTGCCTACCAGCCAGGACTCCGATCAGCTTGTTTTAAATTGCGCGCTTTGATGAACGCGCGTTGTGTTTTAAGAACCAAAAAATGGACGGATGTATTGGATTCCATTGAAACGTTCATTAATTATAATGATTATTATTTTTGTCCGGTATAACTTCAAGGTCTTATTTTAATGGGGATGATGACAAAAAATATTGGATTCACATTTTTTCTTTTTTTACGTAATCAAATAAAGCATTGTATTACTTATACGTCGATACATTGAGTTAAAATGTGGCATGACGTCACCATTGATTGTGTAGATTTTTTACTTAATTGTGACGTAGGGATCCCCCACCCTCCAACTTTAATGCGTTTGGTCTGAGTATTTTTTATTATTATGATAAAGCAATAAGTACAAGCCAAGTTTTTTTTATTATCTGCGGGGCTAAAAAAGCCTCTGTAGCAGGAATCAATAGGAATTGCAATTGCCGTTCTTGTCACTCTCAGTCTATGAAAACAGACGGCATATGGTGTTGTTCCTATTGTGATTTTGTTATAACGGCCTTTTCAACCCCGCTGACTGACTGACTAAACATTTTTTTTTAATTTATTCTGGCATCATCCCTATTTCAGCTGCAACTTTTGTTTTATTTTATTTTATTTATTTGGCTAAACAAACAGTAACACATTACAATAGAAGTTATGTTCGTATCGGTAGATGAGTAATAAATGTGAAACCAACACCGTTTACCACGGTTTACTTAAATATTTTGAAGTAAATTTTTAGTAAAAATAAACTCTCTTTTCAGTTCTGGGCATCATATGAACTACAGACAGCTGATAAGTTCATGACATCTCTCTTTCCGTCCCGGGGCGATGCCTTCTACTACTGCAGGCTTTTCTACCTGCTTTGGTCGACATGCTTCCTTGTCTCGTGCGGTGTTCTCATGCTAGGCATTATAGTTGTAAGTTGTTTAGATGATCTTAGAATAGAATAGAAAAAAGTTTCATTTTCGCCACTACGATACATACAACTAAAATCAGAAATGAAATAAAATATGATCACGGCTGTATCCCCAAGGTGCGATAGACATTATCTCAGATCTTTTTTAGGTATTTTAAGATCCTTTGATGATATCTAAGGGGGTAGTCAGAGGTATGTCCAAATACATATTTGGTTGGGTTGTACCCAAATAATGTATTTGTATTGTATATTTGGTTACCCCCGTTGACATCTTCAATGAATCTTAAATGCCAAAAGATCCCTTACAAAACCCTTATAAGATCACCTCTTGTCCGTCTGTCCGTTTGTCCGTGTGTCACCACCGATTTTTTAACCGACTTCCAAAAAGGAGGAAGTTCTCAAGTCGACTGCATGTTTTTTTTTTCAGGAAAGGTTTGAACTAGTGAACGTGTACGTGTGGTGTGCGTTCATATACAGCTGTTCATACGTGCTCATCATCATCATAGCGACCCTCATCACCGTCATCAGCTCGGGATCTGTGACGAAGAAGACCACGATGCGAACCGCCTTCTCAATTATATGGACTTGCTGTTAGTAAATCCGTACCCATATTATAAAATGTGAAAGTGTGTTTATTTGTTTATTTATGTGTCCTGCTTTCACGTCAAAACAGAGCGACGGATTGACATGATTTTTGGTGTGGAGATAGTTGGAGGGCTGGAGAGTAACATAAGCTACTTATTATCTGGGTACCACGCGAGCGAAGCCGCGGGCAGCAGCTAGTTATCTATACATCTATACTAATACTAATATACTAATCTTTTAAATCATCACGAAGCTATACGATCCTAAAGCCGTATTGGCCGAGTAGGATAGTACCTCAACTTTCGATCTGAAGGTCGTCCGAAGTCCGAGTCCGAAGGTTCGAATCTTGGCCGTGCATCAATCTATTTTTTTTCGAAAAATTAATATGCGCAATCTAAACGGTGAAGGAAAACATCTATACTATCTATAGGTACTTCTATGCTAATTATATAAAGCGGAAGAGTTTGATTGTTTGAACCTGCTAAATCTCAGCAACTACCAGTCCGATTTGAGAAATTATTTCTGCATTTGATAGCTTAACTCTTGAGGAAGGCTACTTTACATCATCATCATCACTACGGGGGTAACGCCGCGAGGGCGCTGCTACGAGTAGTTAGTATATAAAGTCCCGTTAGTTCCTTTAAATTACGTTCAACGATCTCTGGGTACCTACAATTTAAAATCCTGTACTGTTTTTAAATTAAAGTTTATGAAAAATAATTGTGGATGAAATTGAAATGTGTTTTTTCTTTTTCTTTTTCAGTTTTCTTGTACCTCGTCATCGTTGTAAACAGTTATAAGTTAACTTTATGGTAAATACTTCATATTTTAGTATTTGTAGTTTAATACTAGTAATTCATTACTTAAACCACCCCACGACTAAATTCCAGGTTAGATAAACATTTATCAAACTAATAGACATCATTTCGGATCTTTTAACGAGCATTAGTGGGTACCTAGTCAGAACCACGTCCATTTTGGATGCTAAATTATTTTTGAGTAAGTTCTTATTTTTCAGGTACAAACATCTTGGTTTTTAATAAAAGCTTCTGTTGCCAAAATTATAATTTATATTTACTTATAGATTAACCCTAGTTGTTCTTATTAGACTTAGGCTTAATTCGACCAAACTGGATTAAGTTTTTACTCGAGAGTAGGTAGTTAATTTTTTAATTTTAAACGGTTTTTTTGAATATTTTGACGTTGTAAAGTTGAAACCTTATAGCCAGGATAATTTGTATGCACACTATAATGTTCGGTTGCGCTTTCTAAACAATTGTATTTCGAATTATGTCGGCTAGTTACTCTGGAGTAAGATGACTTTTGGTTGAGTCCAGCCTTAAATGCTACATAAAATTTAACCCCTCTACTTATAAAATTCTGAATTGAACACCGTTTAAACAATTGCCATCCTTTTTTATTAGATAGTGTCAAACAGTGACAGGGCTAATCTTGAGCATTATTTAACGAGTGTTCAAGTTTATAAGCAAGGCTTTAAATTGCTGATAAATCTATTGTATTAACTTAAATATGTTTTGTGGTTCTCATAGTATAGTTCAAATGTTATTTAACTTTCATATCACTTTGTCACTTTTTCAGAAAAGAGTATTTTTTCAACAATCTCGCTCTTCACGTTACAAAAACAACCTGCACAATCCTTCAAAAGCAATACAGTTTCACAAAGCTCTTTCCCGACACTCTGGAACAGGCAAAGAGACTCGTTACCGCCTAACAAGCGAGTGAACGAATGAATGAAAGAGTGAATGAACAAATATTTGATCTTGGCTCAATCTGAATACATTTGAATGATAAATCCTATGATGGGTGTGTAAATGTTGTGATTTGAAAAGGGTTGGGGTGTCGCGATGTGCGTAGGTAAATGAATCGTAAAATGGTAGGGCTTTCTGACAATTGTGTTTATTTATGAACCCTTATACCTACTTGTATATCATACGCGACCCAAAAAAGGTGTCGACTCGCCCGCTTGACTGAAAACCGCGTTATATTCGCTTTGTATGCAATGAAAATATGAAATATGATATAAATCCTACTAATATTATAAAGGCGAAAGTCCGTGTGTGTGTGTGTGTGTGTGAATGTTTGTTAGGTACCACTTATCTCCATAACTTATTAACTAATCCTCAAACACATCTTTAAGTCCAAAATGAAAATCCACATTGAGAAAAAAGCAATGGACTCTATAGTAACACCTACCCTTCTCTACGGCTGCCAATCTTGGCCAATTACTAAAAAGCTAATAAAAAAGATACAAGTTTTTTAGAGATCTGCGGAAAGAAGCATGCAAGTTTTGCTGACTTGCCGAACTTACTGTAAGCCCCCCGTGTATCCAAATATAAAAATAAATAAATAAATAAATAATCCTGGACATTTCACACAGCATCATGTAGCCCCAAGCTAAGCAGAGCTTGTGTTATGGGAACCACATGACTGATATACTACTTAAATACATTTTTTTTTTGTAAATACATACATAATATAAGTACATAGAAAAAATGGCAGTTATTTATTAGAAACAAGTCGTTAATTGACTTCTGACAAACATTGCGGAAGCTACTTCTTCTTCTTCCGTGTCGATGACTAATTTCAAACTTAGATGGTACTGGCCACTTCTATGGCCCCATTCGTGCACTCCATAAGGTCTTTTAGAGTACATGACCTGGAACCGGATGGGCATTCTAACAAGTGTGGCATGATTTGTACCGACGTACCACATTTACACTGCGTGTCCAACTCGCCAACCATACCCCATTTAGCCAGATTACACCTGCAACGGTCCACCTGAGTCCTTAGCCTGTTTACAGACTTCCAGACCGGCCAGGGTAAACCATGGCCAGGGGGTAGTTCTTCTGCAGATGGAACAAAGTCAGGAGGTGGTTCATACATTTTGATACATGGCGTAAGCTACTTGCCAGTAGACACTTGGCTCTATGCCCTACTTTTGTTTAAAAATCTTGAAACTGGCATTCGTTTCAGCGACCGCGCTCGCTCTCGGAATAGATAAAATGCACTTTACATTCTCGAGATCGCGAGACAGATGCTTCCAGCTCTCTGCGACGCGAATAATAAATGTACAGTCAGAAAAAAACTCTGCAGTTTTTTGAATAAAATGATGGTCACGAGTAATCGATTACTGCGCACTAGGCACCTGTCTCAGCAGAAATAGAGTAAAACTAAAAACTAGAAAAGATAAATAAATGAATGAAGTAGGTAAGTAATGAATAATGCTGGGCATTTCACAAAGCATCATGTAGTTGGCGTTGAGAAGCGAGCAATAGTTTTTTCACTGGGCTAAGTATAAGCAATTTGTGACCCGTTTGCATAATGTGTACCTACGTACCAAGCCAGAATTTCTGCTAGTGTTCAGGGAGGCTAACACACAGAATACTATTACTCGGGCTAACATGGATAGATTTTGATAAGGCCGCCCATTGTACTAATTAATAAGTACTTAATTCTGTTGTGTGATTAAGTCAAGCAACGGTCTGAGCGGTCACAATTTGGATGTGTGACCTCTATTACCACTAAATGGAGCGCTTCTGTTTCAGTGAGCATGTTAAAATACATCGGCTTTTAAATAAAGCGTTCAGATGGCCTACAAACTTCATCATCAAAGTTGACCACCCTTATACAAACTTAGATACTCCACAGCAATATTCTTACAACTTATTTCAAAAGGTTTCTCCGCGAAGTTCTAAAGTATGTCGCCATAAAAATTTCAACGGGCAAATTGATCATTAAAGATTCAACGCTGCTAACTTCGCTGAAGTTACAACTTCATACCTATTTATACAGTCAGTGAAAAAAATGCATGAAAAAGGAAAAACTTAACAGACTCTTCAGAGACCTCTGGAGATTACCTCAGTTTTTCGTCGTCATTATAGAAATCATGTGAAAAAAATGTGTGCATATTTTCTGAAACTGATTAGACATGGGTCTCTTCAAGTCAAGAGTGAATAAGTGTCTTCTAGACCTTTGTGATCCATCGTCAGCCACATCGTCGCTTACCATCAGGTGAGATTGTGGCTAAACCAAGGTCTATCTAGAATTAAATAAAGTAAAAAAAGACAGTTGAAATACCAACTCACGACTCACGAAATATTAAAGCAACTTTTGTTTGTGACTGTACTTTACTAAATTTCACCAACTGACAGTATCTATAACGTCATGCTTCTAAGAAAGTGTAGTCAGTGACTAAAATGTTTAAAGAACATTTTAAACGAAATAATTTTGAAACTGAGTAGTTTAAATAAGAGAATGAAATTGTATTGACTTTTGCAAAAGACTAGCTAAACAAATAAATTACCCAAAATTACTTTCAACTCTCTCACTCAGTTTCGGCATTAGGCGCAGGCCAGATAGAAGAGACGGGGCGCAGACATTTGTCTCTTCCGCGTCCCTTTCATACAAAATGTGACGGGGCGGGCGCCCCGTCTCTTCTGTATGTTTTGCGGCGAGACACTTCTATACATTTTGTATGAAAGGGACGCAGAAGAGACATT
Source organism: Camptogramma bilineatum (assembly GCA_958496255.1). NCBI lineage: Eukaryota > Metazoa > Arthropoda > Insecta > Lepidoptera > Geometridae > Camptogramma > Camptogramma bilineatum. The sequence goes on from OY292472.1 coordinate 2,259,571, forward strand.
ATGTCTGCGACGCGTCCTCGTCTTACGTCTTTTCTGTATGTCCCGCGCCTTTATAGATATAGTTCGCGTCATGTAAAAAGAACGCTGTCTGTCAAGCTGCGCAGCAAGCAATAATTGCTTACTGCGCAGCTTGACAGTCAGCAATTATTATATAAGTAATTATTATTCTTATTAATTATCAATAAAATTAGGCAAATTAATAACATCGCGCACAAAAGTTTCTAATTACGAATTGATTTTCCATAGAAAAAAAAAGACAATAGGCCTAGTAATTTCGTGTGCAAATGTAGGTACCCATGTACAAACATACCCCCTCCACTGTCTTCCAGCGTTCTTTTTACGTGACGCGACCTATACTTACCTTTTGTTTGCGCGATCTTCAAACTGCCGTTTACTACATAATCTACATGAGGTCATACATCATCATCATCATCATCATCATCATCAGCCATTTTGAACCCACTGCTGGGCATAGGCCTACCTTCGTGTCTGCCATTCGCCTCGATCCTGCGCCAGCCTCAGCCACGTACAACCCACGGTCTTGCGGATGTCATCGACCCCTCGTGCCGGTGGACGTCCCTATTTCGGTGTCCTTGTCTCGGCCACCACTCGGTCACCTGGCGAGGCGGAGCGATGACAGATGGACCAAGAAGTTGACCGAGTGAGGACATAAATGAGAAAATAATTTCCTAGAGCGTTATTAGACTCTACAAAACACATCGTACCTCGCCATTGTTTGTGCACTGGGTCTTATGACTTCTTGATAGCTGTTCTCTCGTTACAGTCCTGAGATTCACCACTATCTAAGCACGGTTTATCTTTTTTAGAGCTTTAAATAACAAAGATTGGTTGAAGGTTAAGCCATCTATAACTTTCGAATCTAATCCAAAATATAAAACGGAAGAGTTTGTTTGTTTGTTTGAACGCGCTAATCTCAGGAACTACAAGTCAGATTTGAAAAAATATTCTGCATTTGATAGCTAAACTCTTGAGCAAGGTCTTCTTCCTCAAGAGTTTAGCTATCAAATGCAAGAGGGTCAATATCCAGAATCAGCGTGTTTGGTTGATTGCTATGGTGCTTTTTAAATATCGATATTATTGTTTTTCTGTATTTTTATTTCGAGAAGGAGGTGTCTAAATAAGCATATTTTCATATTGGCCCCTGAAGGGGCAGAAAAGCAATAATATCGATATTTATGGGGCGCCATAGCGATCAACCAGGTCCGCTGATTCTGGAGATTGACCCAAAAATATTTTTTTTAATCTGACTGTTAGTTCCTGAGATTCACGCATTCAAACAAACTCTTCCACTTTATATTTTGGATTAGATTCGAGAATTAAGAATACTTTAGTAAAATTTCCTTGAATCTCAAGTTATTTAACTTCATAACAGCCGACTACCTACTAAGTAAATGAATAGTCAGCTCTGTTACAAGTATAAGAAAATTATCATCTCCGATATAAATATACTTACCATTAGGTATGTAAAAAGAACTCTGGAAGAAAGTGGAGGGGTGTATTTTGTTTCATGTTTGAGAATAGGTAACCCATGCGTAAACATGAGACAAAACACACCCCCTCCACTTTCTTCTAGCGTTCTTTTTACGTGACGCGACTTTACTGTAAGTCTAAACCGTCCCATTGTTGGGCAAAGTTTACTGTAAGTCTAAACTGTCCCATTGTTGTGTGTGTGAGAGTGTGTGTGTGTGTGAGAGAGAGAGTGTGTGTGTGTATGTGCATGTGTACACACATCCAAACGTACACATGCACATACACACACACACTCTCTCTCTCTCTCACACACACACACACACACTCTCACACACACACTCTCACACACACACACACACACATACACACACACACACACGCTCACACATTCATCAATACATTTACAAACACACCTAAACTAAACCTTTAAACCTTAGTACTTAATTAATAATTACTTTACAAGTAATTTGTATAGCAGTACGAATAAAGGCTTTTTTATTTTTATTTTTTTTATTACTTAATTAATAATTAGTTTAAATTGTCCTACCTTCTATTGAAGGTAGTATTGGAACTTTGCTTCCATTACTACGGAGGAGGGCGTTGGTATTTGCGACACAGTAATTTTACTTCTGCAAGTATCATCGTTTTTCATGTTATAATGTACTAAAATGTTAAGTGTTCCAAATAAATATTTTTTAATTTTTGAATTTGAAAGGCCTCGAGGGCCCAAAAGGTATCCAACTCTTCATCCACAACGGAGTGTTCCATTTTGCAGCTTCTGTAGATCTATCTTTAATAAGCTCACCGGCTCTGTTCCGTACGAAGCGTGTATCCATAGATATACCGAGCCTCACTTAGTTCGTCTGGCTCCCCACTGAAACTTGACTATTTCGATTTTATCGGATGGATCACCGAAAATAAAACTAGGCCCCATACCGTGTTTGCTGCCCTGATTCTGTATGATGTTGATGTATGATGCTGTGTGAAATGTCCAGCATTATTTATTATTAATATTATTTATTCTTCACAGTGTTGGTTCTGTGTTCACCTAGCTCTTAAGACGATTCAATGTGATCCTAGTGGTCCTACTGAATAAATGATATTTACATTTTTATTTTTATTTAATTTTGACTTTTTTTTTTTTTTTCTTTATTTTGGCTTCGCACGGTTGTGCATTCAGCCAGTGTCAAGTAATTAAATAAACTTCAAGTTTATAGATAAATAAGATATAAAAATACATATTACAATACATAAATATAATATCCTACCCCTCCCCTTGTGCCTCAGTAAAGATGTGGGGCTTTCCTGAAACATCAACACGGACTTTTTGGGAGAACTTGAAAAGCGATGTTATCCAATTTTGTTTCACTTCCCTACACTTATGCACGTTCACGAACACTTAACGGTTAATAATCCACCATTATTACACATTAACATTCGAAGAAACACAAGTTTTGGAAAATAAAACAAAAATGCAACTTGACTTCTCAAATTCCCGCCAAAAAGCCTAATTTTGACTTGTGTATTGAATCCGACTGGTAGTTCCTAAGATTAGCGCGTTCAAACAAACAAACAAACAAAGAAACTCTTCCTCTTCATACTTTGGTAATTTTGGTAATTTTGGTAAGTATAGACTTGAATAAATACCTACCTTACTGGGTAGGTTAAGTAAATAGGAAGCACAAAACATGACAAGAAGTATATTCAACCCCCAAGAAGTTTACTATATCCTGCTTCAAACCACTTAGAATCTTGACGCAATAATATCGGTCACGAACGTTGAGTTGAGCACTTAAAAGGTTCCGTACTCAACATACAAAGTACTAAATGGCATCAAAGCGATTGAACAACATACAAAGTAGTAAATGTCGGCACATAGGTACAATCACCGACCAAATTCAATGAACATTTTGAGATTTTCAAGTCAATTTTTCTTCACGCTATGTGCGAAAATGGTAACTTTTGTTTACATTAGTAACTAGTAGTTCGCCCCGAACTGAGATCTCGCGCACCGTAGATGGCCAACATTTGGACTTTCTTCTGACTACCTACCCCTATAATTTCAAGTGCTACTACTGCCGGGTATGCCTATTGCGCTAGCTCTTCATGGTAAAAAATACTAGCATGCATGCAATACATAATGTCGTGTCTAATTTTTCATTTATTTCATATTTATGAATTCTCGTCGTATTTTTAAAAGTATACGTCCTAGAATAAAAATAATAACTATTTTAGAATGTACAAATAAAGACCTTTCATTTGACACCGCACTCAATATATTTGTTTACTTAACTTTTTTTACCCCAATTATTTTCATTTTTTATCAAAATTTTTTTTATCATGAAAATAAATCAAGTAGCATCTAAAATCATTGCAAACCAAACCGCAACGATGCCACTCTCTTTTTAAGACCGATCAGTCAATGAGCTACGAAGACATCGAAACTCTATGAAACGGGAGCTCTTGCAGCTCTGGTTTCGTAGTTTTTGGTCTTTGGTCGTATTTCAAAAACTATACATCCTAGATTAAAAATAAAAACCATTTTGGAATGTACAAAATAAGCCCTTTCATATGACACCCCACTCAATATATTTGTGTAACTTTCATAATTTTTTACCCCCTTGGGAACCCAATATCTTCACAACCCCTTCATCGATTAAGCTCATATGCTCCACCGTAAATTTCCTTACCACAACCTATTGACGTACCAAGTTTCATGCAGATTGGATGAACGGTTCGACAGTTATGCTCGAACAACAATTCGTGAAACATACAAACATACAAAGCAAAATCGCCCAACTTACCAATAAGATCTTCGCTCGCTTCGCTCGCTCGATCGATAAAGCAGGGCAAAGCACATAATTTAAACTAAAATTTTGATTAAAACTCCACGGGCTCAGTAGACACACATACGAAGTAGTAAATGTAGGCACGTAGGTACCTACTGATTTGATTCACAATGGAATTATGAAGATGGCGACAGTTTTAGCTCAAATTACTGCCAAACTAATCGCTATCTTTTTTTATTATTGTGACTGACTATTGCTCAAAATGTACTTAGGTATATAAATTTAAACAGAATGATGTAGGATAAATGTATTTTGAAATATATATTGGATGTGTCTACAAAGAAGGCACAAATTGTAGTTACCATGTCTTTCCTGTGGATATGGCCGGTTAAGCTGAGGATGGTTTAGTTTAGGTGCTGGGCATCCTACTCCATCTCAAACATTGTTTGAGATGCAGGCACTACAGTGTCCCATTAAGTGTAGGCCAAAGATTGCCTCCTGACACTGTATAAATCATTTAGTACAGAGATGTTTGTAAAGGCCTAAGTTAACTCATTACGCAAAAACAGCAAATAAGTGTAAATAACAAAAACAGCTAACAAGTTCGCCCTTAGCAACCTACTGTAGGTATATACGTACTTTTATACTTGTGAAGGATTTTCTGTGGGACTGGACCTACTTGCTTCTATTTTCGCTACCTACGGTAAAATAGAACGCTTAAATGATGGAGTGATGAAGAGTAGAGCTAGATTATAGTGCCTGATATGAACCTGGTTGAAGTTCATACACAAAATTCTGAAAAAATGTCATAAAAAAACAAACGTTTTATATTCTCACTTTATATTCGAGCAGCCCGACTAGGGAAGTCCTCCGCCTTAAAAAATATCGCAGCCAAATAACATCATTCTTCTCGAATGGTGTTGTGTTTCTGCCTACTAGGTGGCTAAGGTTGCTAGTGCTCTGCGAGGAAGCGCTGCGGTGACAACTGGTGGACCAGTCTGTTCCATTGTATTGTCGGCGCAGTGATTCCTCTTTTAAATGATCAGCAGCGCGAGTGTGACTCCTCTGGTGTCGCAGGCTATATCCATATAGGCTACGGTAACCGCTTACCATCAGGTGGGCCGTATGCTTGTCTGCCACCTTATTAGTATAAAAAAGGGATAATGCTTTACTCTTCTTTACACCTAAACTAAAAAACTTAGGCCTTAACATCTTTAGTAGATGATTTATACAGTGTCAGGAGGCAATCTTACACTTAATGGGACACTGTAGTGCCTGGGACAAAGTTAAGATGGAGTAGGCTTGCCCAGCACCTACACCATCCTCTCAGCTTAACCGGCCATATCCACAGGAAAGACATGGTCAGTACGTGTGGGGCTGACTAAGCCGCGGGTTTCCTCACGATGTTTTCCTTCACTGTACTTTACACCTAAGGCCTATAGCTTAACATACACCACTCTGCTGGTTAACTTTTATGTAGGTCGGTGTGAGCCGTCCGTATTATAAATAGCGGGAACGCTACTACATTTTTCAAGGAATGTTTAAGGAAAAAAATCAGCATTTCACAGAGCTCGTAATTCACTAAATTGAGGTATTTGGCATGCAGATACTAATTAGTGCTGTCCTTGGATTTTCTTGGAATAAAATTTAAGGCTGGTGTAATTTATTTTGATCAAGAAAAATAAAATTTATTTTATGATTTATTTACCTCCTGGGGCTTAAAACTCATTAGTATAGTAGACGAAGTTCACTGAGTTAGGATTTGTCATAGACATATTTACGAGTATAACTCATTTCATTAGGTACCTACTTAAAGAAATGAAAAAAAAAAATGTAGGTAATAATGACGACCTCTGTGGCGCAGTGGGAGATGGCCCGCCTGTGACGCAAGAGGTTGCGGGTTCGATCCCCGCCGCGGGACAAATGTTTGTATGATCTGCAAATATTTGTCTCGGGTCTGGGTGTTTTCTATGTATATTATGTATGTATTTACAAAAAAAAAATGTATATAAGTAGTATATCAGTCATGTGGTTGCCATAACACAAGCTCTGCTTAGCTTGGGACTACATGACGCTGTGTGAAATGAAAAAAAAAAAAAAAAAAAAAAAAGATCACGACTGTATCCCCAAGGAACGGTAGACATTCTTTTAGGTCTTTTTTTAGGCATTTTAGGATCTTTTGAAGATGTCTAAGAGGGTAATCCAAATACCTACATAATTTGGTACACGCACACATTTACCAGAAGTTAGCATTCCATGCGTGACATCGACGCTATTAAAAAGCTAACTAGTTTCCTCAAGATGTTTTTCTTCACCGTTTAGACCTTTGACCTTTGACAGTTAAGATCCCAAATTTAAGAACGAAGCGCTTCCAATCGTCTTTTATAATGCGTGCTGCTGTTGAATGGAATAAACTGCCTTTGTCTGTGTTTCCATCTACATATAACCCGAACACCTTTAAAAGGAGAGTTAATAGGCATTTTCTAGGGATGCTCGCTCCATCGTCGACTTCATCCATGCCTAGGCTAGGAGCGAAGTCAAGAGCTAACCTATCTTAAATTAAAAAAAAACCTCGTGAAAAATCCATTGATGCGGGGTTAGAACCCACTTTCTTCGTATTGAAAGTCTCTATCGTATTCGTATGAAAGGCTCTATCCCACTCGATCAACACGACTCTTTAATTTGTTTGATGTTTGATATTTGAAGTTTGTTTGTTTGTACTGGCATTCGCGAAAACGGCTCTAAGGATTTCGATGAAATTTGCAGTACGGGTGTTTACGGGAGCGAAAAATCAATCTAGCTATAGTCGTATTGCTCATTATACGGACTAAAATTGAAGGAAAAAATGTCATTTTTCCTTCAATTTTGATTAGTTTTGATGCGTTTTATGTCAAAATTGAAGGAAAAATGACATTTTTTCCTTCACTTTAGTCCGTATAATGAGCAATACGACTATAGGTCTCATATCTGAAAAAAGCCGTTTTCTTTGCATTTTCACGCAAAAAGATTTACCAGTGCAATGTGGTTCGTAATTGAACCACTAGATGGCGTTATGCACCCAAGCAGAGCTTGGTCGCCCAGATATTAGATATTATGTTTTCATAGTAACATAAAGAAATTCTTTTCGTAATATATTTTCTTACTAATACTCGTATAACCAGCTTCCGCCGGCGGCTTCGCTTGTGCCCGGATAAAAAGTAGTCTATGTCCTATTCCTGTTTATTATCTATCTAGATTTTAAATTTGAGGCAAATCGGTGTAGATGTTGTTGATTTATAGAGGAACAGAGATGGATTATAGTCTAGAATAACACATAGATTGCTTTTTTTCTGGAAAAAATGCACAGTTCCCGTGGGATAAAAAATCGTAGTCCACGCAGACGAAGCTGCGGGTGTTTGCTGGTAAATCATTTCCTAATCCACCTCTGTGTAGCCAATATATCAATAAGTGAAGCGATACCTTACAAGGAATCTTTATTAGAGCAGACCCTTGCAACTTAGATATGGACAGTTCGTAAACTGTGGAGGTGGTATAATGGTAGCTAGCTAGTTTCGCAATACAAATTATGATTGGATTTTCTCTACTAAAACTATTTGACTGGCCCCTTAGCTCAGTTGGTAGTAGCTCTCCCTTCTGCGCTGTAGGTGGTGGGTTCGATTCCCACCCAGGACAAACATTTGTGTGATGAATATAGATGTTTGTTCTGTGTTTGGGTGTTATAAAGTATAATAAGGATGTATTTACAAGAAATATGTACTTACATAAGTATTTTATCAGTTATCTGGTTCCCATAGTACAAGCTTTGCTTAGTTTGGGGTTAGATGGCGCTGTGTGACATTTTCACCAATATTTATGATTTACTACAAATATTAAAATTACTTAAATATGTAAGTACAATATTAAATAAAAAATTTAACAGTAAATATTATTAACTTTCCCATTTAGCGCGAACAAGGTTCACAGTTCACACCAAACCACATAAAAAAACTGTTATAAAACTTACAATTAAACTAACTTTAATTTATTTAATTTATTTATTTAGCTATGAGTACAATGGGAAATGTTACATATTTTTTAGCTGTCTATGCTATCGTTAATTTCTGGAAAAATTCATAAAAGCGGTCAACTTAGTATGAAGTGTGAAAAAACACAAAATTGTGTAACTTCGTAGGGCCGTAGCATCGTAGCACCTCCCGTAGCAGGGTGGGTAGCACGTAGCATATCCATAAATCGTAGCTCCGTAGCTCCGTAGCTCCGTAGCACTTACCATGAAACCTACGCCTGGCGTGGGTAGTTCCGTAGCACTTACTATGAAACCTACGCCTGGCGTGGGTAGTTAAACTATTCTTCTGTGAAGTAGGTAAGTTTAACTATAACTTAGTTCGCCAAGTATTTCTACGGTAGTGTCACTAATTTGATTGAGGAAAGGCGGGAAGAAATGTTTTTTTTTCTTAGATTTTCTTAGATATTTGAGAAAAAAAAACACTGTTAAACAAAATTACAAAACATAGGCAGCAATGAATTTAAAACTATTTATGGGTCGATCTCCAGAATTGGCGTATTTGGTTGATCGCTATGGTGCTTTTTCAATAGTGATATTATTACTGTTCTGTATTTTTATTTCGAAAAGGAGGTGTCTAAATAAGCTTATTTTCATATTGGCCCCTAATTTTATCAACCAGTTTTTGAAATATTTAGGTGTGAAAATTTCAAGACCAGAGCGATCAATATTGATGCTAAAACAGTATCTATAAATAATTTTAAGGAGTATCACTAACCTCTTGATGTTCAAAAAAGGACTAATACACAATTAGACGCATATCCCTCCGATAATTTGTGTACAATCTACCCTTATACTCGTAAATCGTAAACACCCAAATAGAAAAAATATAAGTAGAAGAGGCACAGACATACAAATAGACAGATACTGAGACAGGTGAAAGTAAATAAAAACTGTTAAAACGCTTCCTTTTTCTCATAAAATGCAATATTTTGATCGATATGGTCTTTTTGACCACAGCGATCAATACCAAAACAATCAAAAAAAGTAACTTATTCAATGATTCTGCAGAGATGCAAAACAGTAGAAAGCTATAATTTTTACATGATAAATACATCCCTAAAACCCTTCTAATTATTGAATTAAAACCTAAACAAAGTGAATAACAAATGAGAAAAAGGTAGCATAGCAATCAAACATTTACAAATCCAAAGACAAAGTAATCAACTGTTTATCTCTATATCTCAGCACCATGGCAATGCAGTACATGCCTGTCCCCCTCAGTAGACAGAGCATACCTGATGACAGCGTACATGGCGAAAACCGATTGGTTAAAGAGTTCAGCTAGGGATGTAGACATGGATTCATGTCGATCCACAGCGATCAACAAAAACGCGCGGACATAACTTATTTTTCGAATTAAACTGAAACTATTCATTTATTGTTAACTTTTAATTTAATTCAAGTCAAGTAAACCTTTTGGTTTGTAGAATAAATAAAGAACATATCGTAATGTATGAACACAAAAAAGTTACGTACTATTTTCTGAATCAAACTGGAGTCAGGACAGCCCACAGCAATCAAGTTTTCGACATTTCTGATTTTTTAAAATACATTTACAATAACGTCAGATCAATAATTCTGAGTGCCCAAGGTAGCTAACAGGCCAAACTATCTAACAAATAAAACTCCTGTTAAAAATTATTACTGTAAGGTAGGATTCTCCACTCGGACATCAAAAATTATTGTTTTGGAGACTGACCCTTATCAATATTCAAGTTAGTTTTTTACCCGACTGACGTAAAAGATTAATAATGATTTTACTAGGTCGGTTTAGGTTTTTTTTTTAGAGCTGGCCACTTGATCATACGAACTATCAACTAAGGTAGGAACAATATTAATTTTATAATGATTTGTCAAATCTAATCACAGTTAGCAAAACCAAAAAAAAAAATTATGATTATTACTTATTTATTTAGTTAATTTAAAATGTATTCTAGGTACCTATTTCATTTTTGCATGCTGGGTATCCTAGCGAAGTGTGTGGATCTAATTTAGATAGGAGACCTAAGTTCTTTGTGCACCACACTTCACGCAAATAAATAAATAAATAAACAATGCTGGACATTTCACACAACATCATGTAGCCCCAAGCTAAGCAGAGCTTGTGTTATGGGAACCACATGACTGATATACTAGGTACCTACTTAAATATATTTTTTTTGTAAATACATACCTATTATACATAGACCACCCAGACCCAAGACAAATATTTGCAGATCATACAAACATTTGTCCCACGGCGGGGATCGAACCCGCAACCTCCTGCGTCACAGGCAGGCCTTCACCCACTGCGCCACAGAGGTCGTCAAATAAATCATTTCATTGCATTTCCAATAGGTAGAATATAGAAACTAACAAACAAACTAATAAACTAGCTATACCATCGCTGACGTAATCGAAAGCAAGTGCCTAAGTAAATAAGTTAGTATAAAGTAGGTAAATGTTTCTTCGCCGCCTTTCCTCTTAGGAGTTCTAAAAGGTTTTAAAACTTAAGATCTTTTAAGACTTAGTATAGTTTCTTTAAAAGCGTTGAATACTTTATGAATAGAACACAAATAACCATAAATAAGTACACTAATAACCTAATTAAGCATTTCAACAATTTAGCGAGTTAGAATGTATTTTTTTTCTTCTCTCCTAAGACAATGAAACGAGATGGCAAATGTAAAGCATTATTTAAATTTATTTTTACTGATTAACGCCCGAATACTAAAAGGCTAGGTACCTACTTAAATATTTGGGAATTAACTAGACGTTCTTATTCTTCAGAAACATACTTACAAACATGACAATTACATCTTTAGATCTTTACTAGATGATTTATACAGTGTTATGAGGCAATCTTTGCCTACACTTATCGGAACACTTATGTTGAGATGGAGTAGGCTTGCCCAGAACCTACACCATCCTTTCAGCTTACCGGCCATATCCACAGGAAAGACATGGTCAATACATGTAGGGCTGACTAGGCCGCGGGTTTCCTTACGATGTTTTCCTTCACCGTTTAGAGCTCCTGTTAATGCGAATACTTACCTACTTACTTATAAATTTTTCGAAACGAAAAATCCATTGATGCATGGTTAGGATTCGAACCCACGACCTTCGGATCGAAAGTCGAGGTACTATATACCCCTCGGCCAACATGGCTGTTAGGGTAAGTAATACGTGAATGCATATCAGCCCACGTCCACCCACTTAGACCTCATTTTCAAAATATTTACCTACTTAGGCATTATTTTATGAGTGCTAAACCCACTTAACATGGCGTGAGGAAGTGGTTATAATGGAAATACAGCTTTTAAGCGAACCTTAACCTTTGCGCAACCTAAGCGTGATTGCCGAAGTTTATTTCTGAGAACTGGCTATTATGATCCAATTTTCGACCTACTTCACCTACCAACAATTACTTAAGACACAATACAGATAAATAAGCAGTATCCGGCTTCGTACAAACTGCCCGAAACGAGGAGCTTCGAAATCTCGGTACCTACACTTCTTCCAACGGATCTTGGCATTCGTGAAGTTAGCCGTTTCGATGCGCAGTGCAACTTTTTTTATACTTACATAAAACATTTTCTACTGCGCAACGAAATGCCTAATTTCACGAATGCCTTGATCCATTGGGACTTTTGGGACAACTGTAGGTACCTACACTTTGGTTCGCACAACAGTCGTAGGTGCGCCGCAGTTACTTAGGGATGTGGACGAAGACTAGACGGCGAGATGAGACCATGAGATGTTCCGTAAAATAAGGCACGAATTTAAAGTTTTGATTTACCTAAGTAGGACTTATTAAAGCAAAAAAAAAATACAAAATGCATTTTAATTAAATCATTTTAGGCCATTCTTTCAATAGGTACCTACTAACTTAGGTAAGTAGGTAAGTAGGTACCTACAGTTATTGTTTTTAACTTGAAATAAAACCTAAGTTGGGACAATTTAAATTAATTGATTCTACTTCGGTTTTAGATCAAACTTTTTATTTTACTTAGGTAGGTACCTACCTACCTACAGTTTGCAGTACCTACCTAGGTATAATTTTTAGGCAAGTAGGTACCTACCTACTTAGGTACCTACTAAATTAGGTATTAAAAAAATATCTAATCTAGCAATATCAATTACCGTGCACACATAACCCAAGAAAGGCAGCTCTAGTGCGTGTTTACGTACCGGCCGTAGGTACATATTTATTTTGCCGAGATAAAATACTGCTTACTTTCTATATTGTGCCTGAGACGCATTCTGAACTACCCAGGTGGCAAAACCCTAGCGGTAATGTTTTACTTAAAATAGGTACCTACCTAAACAGAAACGAATAGGAAAACAAATAGATTTCCGAAACGAAACAAGATCACGGCTGTACCAATATTGTAGGTATTAAAAATATAATATGTATCTACCTACCTAGTCAATCAAATAATGTATCTTTACACGTGTTCATATTTTGGTAAACCTCATTCCCATCATTATTACATAAAAAATGAAATAAAAGTGTGGCCAAGGTTCAACAGTGAAGGCGCAAACACACGTTGGCCCAGGCTCGCATTTCCTTTCTATCGCTCTCGCCTTCTCGCTCGCGCTCGCCTAAGCTGGCCTAGGCTGGCCCAACAGTGTTTGAGCCTTTACAGGTGCTAGGGTGAAAGCACCAGTGCTCGACACTTTAAGAGAAGTGTGTGACTAAAATTTGAAATAATTTCGTTATTTTTAACATTATATCTACAGCAGTTAGTCCAAATGATAAATAATATATTCAAGAAAGGTTAGGTAGCAAATTTTTTCACATTAAAGCTATATGTATTTACTCAGAAGACGAAAACCAAAATACCTACCGAATCTCCAGTAATGAACACCAATATTCCAGTGATAAACACTGATAAATCACCAGTGAATGACACTCCAGTTATGAACACCCAGTAATGAACAAACACAAAACATGCAATAACTAACATTATTTAAACTACCTACCGGAAGGGAGAGACTTGCCCTGCAGTGGTACAGTGACTGCTAATTTTATTAATAATAAATAATAATAATTAATACGTATAATCATGATAATGTATTGCTGAGTTACTTATGGGTGCATTTATGTTCATAACTCCGACGATCCTCAACATATCCTCACCAAATTTTTGTGGCACCAATCGGAAAGTATACCCTTACAAATAAAAAAAGAATTTTCCAAATCGCTCCAGGCGTCTTTGAGTAATCGGGGAACATACATAAAAAAGTACAAAAAAAAAAAGATTCCGACGAATTGAGAATCTCTTCCTTTTTTTGGTTAAAAACTAGACAAGTCAGCCATGAGAAACATTTCTTATTATTTTATTATAATTAATAATCCATTTGTTCGCGTGTGTAGTTTTTTCTGGGAGGCATCTGAAACCAACTCCAGTAATGAACACTTATTTTACCCAGTGTTCGACACATGTTCTTTATTGGAGAACATGTATCAATCGTTGAATTTCAAACATTAACGTAATCAGTTCATGAATTAGACTTAAGTTTGGTTAAAAACTAAGAAAGTACGTAAAATAATAAGTATGGACACCTGTCGATTTCTGGAGAAGGTGAATTTTGCTGAACCAGTAATGAACATCGACTATAAAATAAAATTAAACATGCGTAGGTGCGCTACTGATATACAATTAAATCCAGAATAATATAACCGTTCCATAAAATCAATCGAAATTCGATTATATTGAATAATGCCAAAAATGCTGGCAAAAATGTAGACTTAACTTCTTAGTAATTTCGTTAGTAAAAGTGTATTTTGGTTTAGCAGCGCACCAACACACAACTTTTTCTTCAATAACTTGAAAACGAAATGGCCGATTTTCGTGACGTTTTCAGGAATAACAACTGGAAATGTGTTGTCTACGGTTTTGTGTTTTTACCATAGATTTATTCAACCTAAATCTTATTGTAAGTCATTAAAAAAAAAAGTGTCAAACACTGGTGCTTGTTCATTACTGGTGCCACCACCCTACTATAACGTGCGGAGCTGTAACTGTAAATGAAAGACCAAGTTTATTGTATAGTTTTTTTTATTACAAAAATGTGAGTTATATACAGGCTTGATCTACTTAATTTACATTGTAGAATTTGTTAAGGTAAATTATAATTAATTATACTTACCTACCTACATTCAGTTTAATAAGGGCCGGTTTTTTCATAAGTTTTCATGAACTTGTGGCCAACTTTGATGGAGTATTTAGGCTGCCTGAAGCTGACATTACACCAGGCTGAATTCAGTGTGCTAACTTGTTCATTCATAAATTAGCTGTCTCGCTCTTTGGCCTAAGAATTGCGTATTGTGCATCCTACTCATAAGAGGCTTACTGACTGAAGTTATTAGTTATTATTAGTGTGCTGGTAAAATAACAATAGGCAGTTTTTTAGCTAAGTATAAGAAATTTAAACGATGTTACCAATAATATTTGGAAGTCATAATGGCAGTGATAATTTGGTATTTTTTCATCACAGCACCGATCATTGAAACTCAACTTAGGGAGTGTACACATTGCGTTTTCTGCAGCGCGTTTTTGAGCTGCGCGTTTGTATCGATACAAACGCGCGTTCGCAACGCGTTTTTTTCCATACAAAAGCGAACCGGGAGGGGCTGCGCGTTCGCATCGCGTTCGAATCGCGTTTGTATCGATACAAACGCGCTGCAAAAAACGCAATGTGTACACTCCCTTAAATCTAGCTCTGCAGATACATTTTGAAAATAATGTCTGCTCCCGAAAACTCAAACAATAATTTAAAAACGGAAACTACATAACTATTCGTCTTTTTGCTTATAATTTCGGTGTGATTGTTCCTAACTCATCTCCTAAATGATACCGATTTGCACGATTTTTTTTTTGTAGCTAGGTACAGTCAGCGTCAAATTGATATGAGCGTCTAGAGCAGTGGTCGTCAAAGTGCGGCCCGCGGGCCGCATGCGGCCCGCGAGCGATATTGGTGCGGCCCGCGGACGATATTGGGCCGCGGCCAAGTAAACAATTTCAGTAGATAATGATTCTACCACGTTAGAGGAGAACATACCTACCAACCTAGTAGGAAAAGGGCAAGGAAATGATGATGATGAATGATGCTACCTACGTTGCTACAATAATAATTGTAATTGACTTAAAAACTTCGAGATAAGGAAGCTTGCTTTGTTTGCTTGGTTTGGAGCTCGCTTTACTCTCATTTCAGTTTCATGAGTTGAGTAGGTATAATGACAGCAAAGTGATTTATGTCTGATCACAATATAGAAACCGACAAGCAGCGAGCCTTTCTATGAGCACCGCAAACAAAATCAAGCGTAACATGTCGTAGTTGTCTTAAAAATTTGTCTCGCTTCGCTCGCATTTATCTTCATAAGTAAGGTATATTGCGAATAAAGTGAGTTAAGTCTAACCACAGAATAAGAACCGATAAGCAGCGAGTTTTTTCTTTGAACATCGCAAACAAAATCAAGTGTCATGTGTCATTTGTCTTAAAAAATTCGGCTCGCTTCGCTCGCATTTAACATCATGAGTATGGTATATATTGCAGATAAAGGGAGTAAAGTTTAACCAAAAAATAAGAACCGATAAGCAGCGAGTTTGTTTTTGATCATCGCAAACAAAATCAAGTGTCACAATATTGCATTTGTCTTAAAAAATTCGGCTCGGTTCGCTCGCATATAACTTTATGAGTAAGATGTTTTGCGAGAAAAGTTAGTAAAGTATAAGAACCTATAAGCAGCGAGTTTTTTCTTTGATCACCGCAAACAAAATCAAGCGTCACATGTTGCATTTGTCTTAAAAAATTCGGCTCGCTTCGCTCGCATTTAACTTCGTGAGTAAAATATTTGCGAGTAAATTGAGAAAAGTCTAACCACAAAATAAGAACCGATAAGCAACGAGTTTATTCTTTGATCATCGCAAACAAAATCAAGTGTCACAATATTGCATGTCTTAAAAAATTCGGCTCGCTTCGCTCGCCTTAAACTTCATAAGTGAGGTGTTTTGCGAGAAAACTTTGTAAAGTCACATGTTGCATTTGTCTTAAAAAATTCGGCTCGCTTCGCTCGCATTTAACTTCATAAGTAAGGTATATATTGCGAGTAAAGTGAGTAGTCTAACCACAAAATAAGAACCGATAAGCAGCGAGGATTTTCTTTGATCATCGCAAACAAAATCAGGTGTCACAATGTTGCATTTGTCTTAAAAAATTCGGCTCGCTTCGCTCGCATTTAACTTCGTGAGTAAGATATTTTGCGAGTAAAGTGAGAAAAATCTAGCCTCAAAATAAGAACCGATAAGCAACGAGTTTGTTCTTTGATCATCGTAAAACAAAATCAAATGTCACAATATTGCATTTGTCTTAAAAATTCGGCTCGCTTCGCTCGCCTAAAACTTCATGAATGAAGTATTTTGCGAGAAAAGTTTGTAAAGTCACATGTTGCATT
Source organism: Camptogramma bilineatum (assembly GCA_958496255.1). Classification (NCBI taxonomy): domain Eukaryota; kingdom Metazoa; phylum Arthropoda; class Insecta; order Lepidoptera; family Geometridae; genus Camptogramma; species Camptogramma bilineatum. The sequence goes on from OY292472.1 coordinate 2,276,354, forward strand.
TGTCTTAAAAAATTCGGCTCGCTTCGCTCGCATTTAACTACATAAGTAAGGTATATGTATATTGCGAGTAAAGAGAGTAGTCTAACCACAGAATAAGAACCGATAAGTAGCGAGTTTTTTTTTTATCTGATCACCGCAAAAAAATAAAGTGTCACATATTGCATTTGGCTCGCTTCGCTCGCTTGGTTCGGAGCTATATTCGCTCGCATTATAACTTCATGAGTAGGTATATTGCGAGCAAAGTGAGTTATGTCAGACCATAGAATAGGAATCAACAAGCTGCGAGTCTTTGAGCACCGCAAAATTATGATAAGTTTCAAGTTCTTTAGTAGGTCGTTAAGTACCTACTAGGATTTTACCCCATAAGTATAGGAATTTCGAAAAATCGTCAAATAAACAATTCAAGAATGTGCGGCCCGCAATGATACCTCACATTGTCCTATGCGGCCCTTGGCCAGAAAAGTGTGACGACCACTGGTCTAGAGTAGTCAAAATTATCTGAAAAACATGAAAGCATCAAATTGCTTTCATGTTGTCAGATCATTTTGATTACTCTAGTTATACTGTCGATTGAAAAACTAAAAGATATTTTTGAAATCTGATAATTTTAGAAAAAAATAGGGCAAGAGATTTAAATACGATTCGGCGATACCTACATTTGAATCAGTCAGTAAATTAGACATACTTAGGAATATTTAGTCTGTTCAATCGATCTAGGTTCATTGTTTCCTTGTCTAAATGCACCGTTTCAGTTTTCAGGAATAATAAAACAATACATCTAATAGTAGAAAATACAAAAATTTGGCATGATATACTTTATTTATACTTACAGAGTTACGATATTAAACCCTATTGTAACTAAAATGAGTCTTATTTTAGGCCTTTTAGATATACAAAAACACACCTGATCTCTTAGGGGTAGACAGGGACGTCCATATAAACTATTATATACAAAGTCTTAGCTCAATGTAGCTTTGATAGTTATATACAAAATGCAGTAAATCGTCAACATTTATATAATTTGTCTACGGAAGAATACATAATGTCATACAAGATTGTCCAGCAATAACTAAAATAGACTTTTACATAATGTGAATAAGGTTTCTTATAAAAACTAAAAAAAAACATCTTAGAGGAAAAATATGAAACAGAGAATTGATTTTTCTATCCAGACCCCAGCCATTTCAAATCTTTTTGTCTAACTTATCTCAAAGCTCAAATTGGTCTCAAACTTTCAAAACGATCGCGTAGGTATCTTTTGTCGCGTTCGGTCTCGTTGAGATGAGAGTGACAGATGCGTGGTCACTGAACTGTCATATTTGAGAGTTTGAGACCGAATTTGGTCGCTATCAAAGATAGTCAATCAAGGGGCCGATACTTACAATGCCCATACATTTTCTTTGTTATCTATAGAGCAGGCGCAGAGCTATGTATCTCTATTAGGCGCAATCGCTCAGTCTCTATATATTTTTCCTCTTAGATTACTACAACTAAAACTGTATCATAAGGTAACAAGATCTATATTTCAACTCCCCGAATCAATCACCGATCCACCAATTGCAATTTTTTTTACCGAAAATTTCATAGTTCGGATCAATCACCCACTTCAATCTGTTTATCACATTTTAGTCTTTTCGCACTAGGTTCATTCGACAATGTCACTTCTTCTAATGTATTAAGTTCTAATTTCCTTTTCAAAGTATTAACATCCGAGATAATTGAATTTAACACTTCCTGGTTTGAATTAGAGTCGATTTTTTTCACATTTTCAGTCTCATTGCATACCGGATCATCTATAATAGATTCGGATTTCACAAGTTCAATTGAATTTGAAGCTTCGTCCGTTGTGTTATCATTCTTTTTTGGTTTTTGATTTTTTTCGTCAGTACATACAGATTCGTCGGTAGATATGGTAGCATTTTTGATGATGAGTAAGTCTTTTTCAATTTCTGTCAATTCTTTAGGTTTTGGAGGACGACCGACTGGTTTTTTCGCTTTGTTTTTGATAGAACTGCTAGATGGTGATTCTTCTATGTTTTTCCGTTTCGTGTACTTCCTTTTTGTGAGACCGTTTTTCTTGCGCTGAGATTCATCCTGAAAAATATATACATTTACCTCTCTACTTATAAAATTCTGTTAAAATTGAAACACCGTTTAAACAATCGCCATCCTTCTTTGTTAGATAGTGTCAAATAGAGACAGAGCGATACTTGAGCATTATTTAATCTATTAATTATGAAAAGCTACTTAAATATTTGATTCATATTTATCTTCTTGAGAGTTCTTAATCTTCAGAATTGTATACAAAAATGACAGTTACAGTACGCACGCCTAGATCCATCGTCTGGCTAGGCATTCGTGAAGTTAGCTGTCGTGTCGCTGCGCAGTAGAAAATTTAGTATGAAACAGCTACACTGCGCATCGAAACGGCTAACTTCACGAATGCCAAGATCCAATTTCAATTTCAATTTATTTATTATGTCTGTGAACCTAGGTACAAAGGGTGTTTAAGATCCGTTGGAAGTGAATCGACGATATTTTTACGCGAGTAATTCCCGTGTGTTAATACACTGCGGGTTATGTTTAGTAACAGACTTACCAATTGTTTAGGCTTGGCTCCAATGTACCCTGAGCATCGCTTAGCGCCGCACAAACATCGCTTCTTCTCAATTCCCGTACATTCTAGGTTGTAGTTGAATGTTACTTCACTATTCTGTAAAATATACAATAAAAATCACATACTGAATCAAATTGAGAAACTTTTGAGACATTTGCGGCCTGCACACGTAAAGTTCGGACCGCGCATCTGGGACTGCGTTCCAAACTGCGGATGGATTTGTGCAGTTTGAACCGCGGATCAAACTGTCGTGCTAATTACGATAAAAATGTGTCTACGGATTGGAACACCGGCGAATCTTACATATTCAGGCAAACGATCCGAACTGTGCGTGTAAATTGATTTTCAAAAGTTTCTACCGCAGTTTAGACTGGCACGTGAAACGGAAGGGGGCTTAAAAAGGTCGCTATAGCAGAATCACAATATAAATTGAAGTATATGCCGTCCCTTTTGACTGAAAGTTTTCAGTCAATGAATAGAGACGGCATATAGTTCAATTCCTATCGTGATTCTGCAATTGCGACCATTTTAAGCCCGCTGTAGAGGAAAACATACAGACAGACATCCGGACAAACGAAAGCATTTTTGTCCAAGCTGAAGCAGAGACGCTTCGCTCGCTCGGTCAATCAAATACATACCGCTTTAATGTCGTCTATTGCAAAGAGCCCCACTCTAACATCGCCTAACACAGTCCACTTCTGAGTTTCACAGTTCGGCTCGCAACAGTGATTCATAAACCTGAAAACAATAAATAAAATAAGTACTTAAATAAATATTGCTGGACATTTGACACAGCGCCATCTAGCCCCAAACTAAGCAAAGCTTGTACTATGGGAACCAGATAACTGATAGAATACTTATATACTTTTTTTTAAATACATACATAGAATATTTTATAACACCCAGACACAAAACAAACATCTATGTTCTTTACAACAAACAAAAAAAAGACTAAAAACACTCACCTAGCTAAATTCCCCTTAGGACCGGCATCAATCATCCTCTCCTTATCCAGAGTGAGAAAGTAGAAGTTCTCATCTCGTATCTCATGTTTCCTTCTCATTCTCCTCTGAAACTCCTCCTCATCTATCAATTCTCCTACGTACTCTATTACAAATTGTCCTGAGAACAAAACAGTTTTATTATTTGATAGACTTTCGCGATTTGTAAACATAATGATAAATTATTGTTGTATAATGATAATTATTATTACGGGATTTTATCGCGTACCTTTTATTTATTTTGTTTCCCGACGTTTCGAACACGTTGCAGCGTTCGTGGTCACGGGATGACTAATTATATGACTAATTATGGGTAATAATAATTATCATTATGTTAACAAATCGCGAAAGTTTAACAAGTTAAATTATTGTTGCTTAAGTTCATTAGATATCTAATGAATTATCTAATGAAAATAGAGTTGAATTTACTTAAAAGTTTAAAAACATGACTTCACCGTTTAGAATTCGTGCAAATGTGCATGCGTAAGATTCTTCAAAATGAAAATTTAATTTATGCTTGGCCGGGATTCGAACCCACATCTTTCGGATTGAAAGTTGCACTATCCCACGGCCAACATCAGATACCTAATAAGTACATCCATACTTATAAAGCGAAAGAGTTTTTTTGTTTGAACGCGCTAATCTCAGTGACTAGCAGTCAGATTTGAAATAGTAGATTGTATTATATGGGGGCAAAATAATATTTTGACGGCGAGGGCGCTTTTTTGAATCCAGAGCGAAGTGAAGGATTCTAGAGTAGAATCCCGAGCGTAGCGAGGGATTCTTTGGTAGAATCCTGAACGTAGCGAGGGATTTAAAGTACGTCGCCCGAGCCAAAAATATATTTTGCGCCCGAGTGATACACTCTACTTTTCATTACAATCTATGAGAAAATAAAAGGGAAGAGAAAAGAATGTGTTACATCGACGAAGTTCCACTTGAGAAGAGTAACCGATTACTCTTCTCAAGTGGAACTTCGTCGATTTAACACATTCTTTTCTCTTCCCTTTTATTTTCTCATCTCTCTCTCTTTTAAAAAAATGTAATCCCCGAGGATTACATTTTTTTTATTCAGACGGCGGCCGCGCGCCGGCTGAATGGTGGGCGGTATGTTTATCTGATGGTTTATGGTGATGATGATGATGAAAAGTAGCCTATAACCTTCCTCAAGAGTTTAGCTATCAAATACAGAAATAATTTTTCAAATCGGACTGGTAGTTCCTGAGATTAGCGCGTTCGAACAAAAAAACTCTAGAACAGCCATCAATAGTTCCACGAAAACAAACTAGATGGCGGTTTTCTAGATCGCTCTGACGAAAACGCACAGGATTTTATGAGCTTGGACTTACAATTCTTGTATGGATAGCAAGCTATCTATAGCTATGCTAAAACCGCAGAGTAATAAAACTCTAAATGTGATTACAATTATTGTGGTGTTTTTGGAAGAGTCCTCATTCATCTAGCTAGATTCGAGACTTGAATGTGGAATCTATGCACCTATGAGGTACAACTACTTTGCTGTGCAAAGTAGTTGTATAGTCCGGCAAAAACGGGTAGACACGGCAACTAAAATTTCTGTACTTTGGAAACCCTTTCTCTACTAATCTATGGTAAAGTACAGGTTTCTTGTCTATGGTACAGGTGCCGAAGACGTCAGTCAGAAGTATTATTTTACTTCTAAAAGAGAATTTATCTATTTCGCGTATTTAGCTTGCACAGTGGCGCCCCCATTTATTTCTATTATTTTGTGTCGGACTATACCTCATAGGTGCGCGGCAAAAATAATTCCGGCGCACTTAATGGGGACTAAAAACTCGTTACTGCCCGCTAAACTTATAAAGAGGATTAAAAACTCATTACTGCCCGCTAAAAGTTCCTTGAAGAGGAATCATCTACTTTGGGCGCACTTAAAGACGAACAAAGTCGTCCTTTTCGAATAGATGGAATGAAAAATTATTTCTTCATTTGATAGCTTATTTCTTGAAGAAGATTATAGGCTTCTTTTCATTATCATCATCATCACCTTTACCCATCGCTACGCGGGGGTAGCGGCTAGTTAAAAAACAGGGTAAAATTCATACCTGCTTTGATATCCTCCAAGGTTTTCAACCCCCAGCCCCTGTGGGTAGCTCTGTAGGGGGTTAGTTTGGGGTAGAGGCGTTTCTCAAACGCGCGGTTGCTGCAACGATCGCCGGCTCGACACGTCGGCCCACATTCTGTTAGTAGCATTCTAAAACAAGGACAAAAAATATGCGTCTGATTCAAAAGGTTAAATATTTCTTTTTATGAATTGCTTTAGAATTATTCTATGTAAATATTTTGTATTATTGTTTATTTTTCGCTAAGAAAATAATAATAAAAAAGTGCAAAAAAAAGTAGGAATTTCATAAGACTTGAAACGCAACCCTATTTGTCAGATAGATTGTGACGTCACACTCCTTCAAACTCTATGATAAATGACTGAAAGTACCTACAAGCGCGTGTAGTTGTGATGCACTGTGACGTCATGAGCGTTTATAGTGTCCTTAGCTGTTGGTAAGTTTTAACATATTTTTTTTTACTTTAAACTGGGATACATTTTTGTAAGCTGTGTTTACCGAGTGTGATAGCGCTTAAACTTTCGTACCGTTGTGTCTGACTACCCCTAAACCACAGAATAGGTAACTCGACAACCCTTCCGCGTCACTCCGCGCCAGACAGTGACAGAGTTTTGCGTTAGAAAGACGATTTATGTAGGTGAATATCTCGCTAGGCAGTAAGCGGTTAGGCGAGCTGAATTGCACTTTGTTGCGTCACAGTAAGGGTCGCTATTTAAATAAATGTTTTCGCGAAGTCAGGCTTCTGTACCTATTAATTCTGTGACTGAGTTTCGCTCTCGCGAGGGATCTTCTATCTTCTTACCTATTGATACACTGTGAGTTCGGGCCACAAGGCTCTGCCTCGCTCACTCGCACTGAGTTTCGCTCTCGCGAGGGATTTTCTATCTTCCTCTTACCTATTGATACACTGTGAGTTCGGTCCACAAGGCTCTGCCTCGGCGGGGTTGCACTCGCACTGAGTTTCGCTCTCGCGAGGGATCTTCTATCTTCTTACCTATTGATACACTGTGAGTTCGGTCCACAAGGCTCTGCCTCGGCGGGGTTGCACTCGCACTGAGTTTCGCTCTCGCGAGGGATCTTCTATCTTCTTACCTATTGATACACTGTGAGTTCGGTCCACAAGGCTCTGCCTCGGCGGGGTTGCACTCGCACTGAGTTTCGCTCTCGCGAGGGATCTTCTATCTTCTTACCTATTGATACACTGTGAGTTCGGTCCACAAGGCTCTGCCTCGGCGGGGTTGCACTCGCACTGAGTTTCGCTCTCGCGAGGGATCTTCTATCTTCTTACCTATTGATACACTGTGAGTTCGGTCCACAAGGCTCTGCCTCGGCGGGGTTGCACTCGCACTGAGTTTCGCTCTCGCGAGGGATCTTCTATCTTCTTACCTATTGATACACTGTGAGTTCGGTCCACAAGGCTCTGCCTCGGCGGGGTTGCACTCGCACTGAGTTTCGCTCTCGCGAGGGATCTTCTATCTTCTTACCTATTGATACACTGTGAGTTCGGTCCACAAGGCTCTGCCTCGGCGGGGTTGCACTCGCACTGAGTTTCGCTCTCGCGAGGGATCTTCTATCTTCTTACCTATTGATACACTGTGAGTTCGGTCCACAAGGCTCTGCCTCGGCGGGGTTGCACTCGCACTGAGTTTCGCTCTCGCGAGGGATCTTCTATCTTCTTACCTATTGATACACTGTGAGTTCGGTCCACAAGGCTCTGCCTCGGCGGGGTTGCACTCGCACTGAGTTTCGCTCTCGCGAGGGATCTTCTATCTTCTTACCTATTGATACACTGTGAGTTCGGTCCACAAGGCTCTGCCTCGGCGGGGTTGCACTCGCACTGAGTTTCGCTCTCGCGAGGGATCTTCTATCTTCTTACCTATTGATACACTGTGAGTTCGGTCCACAAGGCTCTGCCTCGGCGGGGTTGCACTCGCACTGAGTTTCGCTCTCGCGAGGGATCTTCTATCTTCTTACCTATTGATACACTGTGAGTTCGGTCCACAAGGCTCTGCCTCGGCGGGGTTGCACTCGCACTGAGTTTCGCTCTCGCGAGGGATCTTCTATCTTCTTACCTATTGATACACTGTGAGTTCGGTCCACAAGGCTCTGCCTCGGCGGGGTTGCACTCGCACTGAGTTTCGCTCTCGCGAGGGATCTTCTATCTTCTTACCTATTGATACACTGTGAGTTCGGTCCACAAGGCTCTGCCTCGGCGGGGTTGCACTCGCACTGAGTTTCGCTCTCGCGAGGGATCTTCTATCTTCTTACCTATTGATACACTGTGAGTTCGGTCCACAAGGCTCTGCCTCGGCGGGGTTGCACTCGCACTGAGTTTCGCTCTCGCGAGGGATCTTCTATCTTCTTACCTATTGATACACTGTGAGTTCGGTCCACAAGGCTCTGCCTCGGCGGGGTTGCACTCGCACTGAGTTTCGCTCTCGCGAGGGATCTTCTATCTTCTTACCTATTGATACACTGTGAGTTCGGTCCACAAGGCTCTGCCTCGGCGGGGTTGCACTCGCACTGAGTTTCGCTCTCGCGAGGGATCTTCTATCTTCTTACCTATTGATACACTGTGAGTTCGGTCCACAAGGCTCTGCCTCGGCGGGGTTGCACTCGCACTGAGTTTCGCTCTCGCGAGGGATCTTCTATCTTCTTACCTATTGATACACTGTGAGTTCGGTCCACAAGGCTCTGCCTCGGCGGGGTTGCACTCGCACTGAGTTTCGCTCTCGCGAGGGATCTTCTATCTTCTTACCTATTGATACACTGTGAGTTCGGTCCACAAGGCTCTGCCTCGGCGGGGTTGCACTCGCACTGAGTTTCGCTCTCGCGAGGGATCTTCTATCTTCTTACCTATTGATACACTGTGAGTTCGGTCCACAAGGCTCTGCCTCGGCGGGGTTGCACTCGCACTGAGTTTCGCTCTCGCGAGGGATCTTCTATCTTCTTACCTATTGATACACTGTGAGTTCGGTCCACAAGGCTCTGCCTCGGCGGGGTTGCACTCGCACTGAGTTTCGCTCTCGCGAGGGATCTTCTATCTTCTTACCTATTGATACACTGTGAGTTCGGTCCACAAGGCTCTGCCTCGGCGGGGTTGCACTCGCACTGAGTTTCGCTCTCGCGAGGGATCTTCTATCTTCTTACCTATTGATACACTGTGAGTTCGGTCCACAAGGCTCTGCCTCGGCGGGGTTGCACTCGCACTGAGTTTCGCTCTCGCGAGGGATCTTCTATCTTCTTACCTATTGATACACTGTGAGTTCGGTCCACAAGGCTCTGCCTCGGCGGGGTTGCACTCGCACTGAGTTTCGCTCTCGCGAGGGATCTTCTATCTTCTTACCTATTGATACACTGTGAGTTCGGTCCACAAGGCTCTGCCTCGGCGGGGTTGCACTCGCACTGAGTTTCGCTCTCGCGAGGGATCTTCTATCTTCTTACCTATTGATACACTGTGAGTTCGGTCCACAAGGCTCTGCCTCGGCGGGGTTGCACTCGCACTGAGTTTCGCTCTCGCGAGGGATCTTCTATCTTCTTACCTATTGATACACTGTGAGTTCGGTCCACAAGGCTCTGCCTCGGCGGGGTTGCACTCGCACTGAGTTTCGCTCTCGCGAGGGATCTTCTATCTTCTTACCTATTGATACACTGTGAGTTCGGTCCACAAGGCTCTGCCTCGGCGGGGTTGCACTCGCACTGAGTTTCGCTCTCGCGAGGGATCTTCTATCTTCTTACCTATTGATACACTGTGAGTTCGGGCCACAAGGCTCTGCCTCGGCGGGGTTGCACTCGCACTGAGTGAGCGAGAGCGATGGATCTTCTATCTTCCTCCCGAGCAGCGAGCCAATGGGCTTGTTGCATTTCAATTTGATATAGTGAGGCGGGAGGAGGGATGAGGCGATGTCTAATGATTCCTCTTCGTCTGGCTGTGCGTCTAAAAATAAGTTTAAGTGTTTACATAATAGAGTTAATATTGTATCCACAACGTACGGTAATGTTTGATAATATACATAAACAGGAAGTTGATATTATGATATTCCGAGATAACAAATTAAATTACCATACATGTTAAACTTACGCGATTTGTCAACATAATGATAATTATTATTACGTGATATTTATTGTCATCCCGTGACCACGAAAGCTCTAACGTGTTCGAAACGTCAGTCGGGAAAATAAAATAAAAACCTACGCGATTAAATCCCGTAACAATAATTTATCATTATCTACCATAAGTACACCTTTTTGCGGACAGTAGGATTAAAAAGAAACTGAAAATCGAACTCACTTTTCAGTATTTCGAAGGCTCGCTGTGCGTGTTCCATTGCGGTTGTGAACGCGACGTCTATTTTAGACTTCTGACTTGATATTCGGCCGGAATCCCCTGAAAGAAGCAAAATTTAAATATTTTTTACTAAATAACTGGGGCTTGTAAATTTAAATTTCAAACTACCTTGAACTTACTAGATTTTATAATAAAAAATCGGTCAAGTGCGAGTCGAACTCGTACGCCGAGGGTTCCGTACCTAGCCATGGTGCCAATTAAGCTAGTCCGCTTAATTGTATGAGCGCCCATACAACTAGGAGGACAATTTTAATTGGCGTCAACTATGTATGTATGGGAACACCCTTTAATTTTCAACTTTTTTAACTTTTTGGAATTTTTCCTTTATTTGTGCTATAAGACCTTGCTTTTTGCCAAATTTCGTTATTCTAGGTCAACGGGAACTACCATTTAGGTTTTCGACCCAAAACCTCTAGGGTACTTCCGGTTGACCTAGAATTGTCAATTTTGGTTACAAGCAAGGTCTTCCAGCACAAGTAAAGGAAAAATTCCGAAAAATAAAAAAAGTTGATAATTAAGGTATGTTTTGGTACTCACAAGTTTTCACGAAAACCTAAATTTGCCTATATCTTTTTATAGTGTTGACTCAGGACCTTGATTTTTATACTCACAATAGGGACTATAGACCTTAGTATATGGTATAAATTTTAACTTGCTAGCTCTACCCGTTCCTGAGATAATCGATGGTGACACACGGACAGACAGACGGACAGACGGACAGACGGACAGACGGACAGACGGACAGACGGACAAGAAAGTGATCTTATAAGGGTTCCTTTTTTTACCTTTTAAGGTACGGAACCCTAAAAACAGACAAGCTAGACAGATTATCCGTTTGAATCGAATCATTGTCGAAACCTAAACAATATTTATATTATTCTATTTAATTGCGTCTAAAGATTCTAACCTTAGAAGCTATCACTCACAAACTTAACTCTTTTATAGATCTATACTAATATCTAAACTTACTAGTATAATAAAGCGGAAGAGTTCGTTTGTTTGAACGCGCTAATCTCAGGAACTACCAGTCAGATTTGAAAAATTTATTGTTAAACTCTTGAGGAAGGTTATAGGCTACTTTTCGTCATCATCATCACCACCATAAAGGGCCCCATATACGGTACGACTGATCGTTACGATCCATCGTTTCAGGCCGATCGAAGCAACGTACCGCCTATACTTAAATCATTAACGATCTTGACATACACTATCGATTTGTCGTTTCGATCGGTCTGAAAGCGACGGATCCTACAGACGAATCGTACCGTATAATTACCACCTTAAACTATCACTACGGGGGAAACGCCGCGAGGGCGCTGCTAGTTTTTATTTATAACTCAAAATAAATTGTATTCAATTACTCCCGAAGATTTTTGATAACTAACTTCCTTACCTTCTTGATATGGAAAAACTCTTCCTCTATTGACCCAATAATGATCGTATTGCCCGAAGAACCTCACTACAAATTCTCCTAAGCCGTGCTTCACTGCCATTATGTTGTCAGGTATTTCTGAAGGATTTAGTATAACGCCGGGCCACCATCTGTAAGTAAATTAATATTTAAAACTTAAAAGCTCAAAAACACGGGTCAGCCTAGGCCAGCTTAGGCGAGCGCGAGCGGGAAGGCGAATCGATGCAAGGCGAAAGCGATAGAGAGGCAATGCGAGCCTGGGCCAACATGTTTGAGCCCTAGCAATAGGGAACTCCCACAATTTTTTTTTATGATTTTATACGATAGGTTATATCGTCAAATAACCGTAACAAAAATTCCAGCGCCGAAAAACTAAAATTTTATAACAAAAATATTTTTTAAAATTTACCAACATTTTCATGCACTTGAAACGGGCATGACGTCACAATCCACGGCAATTACACGTGCTTGTAGGTAGAAAAAAAAACTTTCTGTCATTTATCATAGAATTTGAAGGAGTGTGACGTCACAACACGTCATGTGACTAATAGCGTTGCGTTTCAAGTCTTATGAAATTCCCACTATATTTTTGCACTTTTTAATTATTAATTTCTAAGCGAAAATGAAATAATATTAAAAAATAATTACACACACATAATTCTAAAGTCATAATGTTCAAAAATACGTTTAACCCGCTTTTGAATCAGACGCATATTGCCTATTATCTATTGTGCCGTATTGCAGTGTAGGATAGAGCATCGACTTTCGGCACAGAATAGGCACAGAAGGCGCACTCCGCACTTTAGGTACTAAGCTATAATTATAAGTCGCGTCACGTAAAAAGAACGCTGGAAGAAAGTAGAGGGGCTGTATTTTGTCTCATGTTTGCGCATGGGTTACCTATTCGCAAACATGAGACAAAACACACCCCTACACTTTCTTCCAGCATTCTTTTTACATGAAGACGGATTTTTGTGGTTGTTTTATAGAATCAGATATTAGTGACGGAGTTTAGTGCTTTTTAAAGAATCAAATGTGTGGGAATCAACTTACCGATAATGTCCCAATTTGACCCACACCATCTCCCCATAGAGCGGCAATCGTCCCGTTTCGCAATCCTCACACATGTAGTTACCTAAAACAAACAACTGAATCAACTCTTTACCTATTATCATAAGGTTCGAAATAAGTTGTAGATAAAATCAATGCTGCAACGTCTATCGACTTTCACTGTAATTATGACCAAAGCGCATCAATGCGCATTATTCTCAATACAACAAGGTTTAAATCTCCATGGCTCGATCAAGAAACCTAGCTCCAAATATGTAATTTTCAAATCAAATCTCAGCTTTATTCCACAAAATTTAAGGCATAAATTACCTTCCGGCGGCTTGATATTCAAACATTCAGCGTGGAATGATGTGGGACAGTATTCACAGCAGATTAATGACCCGCCCAGTGCGCAAATGAAACACCATCCTGTGTTGACGTGACAAGGGACTTTTCCTGGCCTGTGGAGTAAATAGTATGGATTAGAGTTCATTTTCCCATGTTATTTATCAGGAACGTTCGATTTTTCTAACAAAAATCAAATGTAAATATGAATATTTCATTTTTTGTCAGTCATGAACAGTAGGTAATACATACAATGGAATAACTTAACTCTGTATTCCATGGATTACCAGCTGAGATTGAAGGATGCTTTTTACACTAAGTACTTAATTTAGATCCTATTGTCACTGCACCTATCACGAGCTTTAAACAATGAAGGAAAACATCGTGAGGAAACCCGCGGCTTAGTCAGCCCCACACGTATTGACCATGTCTTTCCTGTGGATATGGCCGGTTAAGCTGAGAGGATGGTGTAAGTGCTACAAGCCTACTTCATCTCAACATTGTCCCAGGCACTAGTGTCCCGTTAAGTGTAGGCAAAGATTGCCTCCTGACACTGTATAAATCATCTAGTAAAGATGTAAAGGCCTAAGTTTAATTTTATTGTCACTGTATGCTGTAGGTATAAAAAGTAGTCTGAATATCGGAAGATAAGTTCTCCACATAATAAATGCGAATGTTTGGATGTTTGACATTCAATCATGTTGCAACCAATTTCGATGAAATTTGGTACATCTAAATAACCTAGATTGGAATATACCTATCTGGAATAAATATTATGTTATTTTTACCAAAAAAACACCTTATTTCTAGGCAAAGTCGTTCTATCAAACATGTTTTAAAACTCACCTATGCTCATAATGCCTTGGACAGATGATAAGCGACGCGGTCAAAATCTGCGTTCCAGCTGGCAAGCATTTATTGAACGAATGGTATGTAGCAGGACAACGAACGCATTTTGCTAACTTATCGCCACTAAATCTAGTTTTGCACCCTCTAGGATCATCCGATACGCAAGTATGACAAACATGCCTTGGACAAGTAAATGCTTCTAGCTGTTCCGATTTCTTGCTACTTTTCGACCATTCACCAGCGTTAAACTGCGTTTGAGGCCAGTGGTCTAAGCATTCCAAATGGTAGTAGTTATGGCAGTGAGCTACGTTGCATTTCTGACGAATTTTTACATCGGTTTTCGATACCGCGGATTTGCAAACGAAGCATACGGGTGTGCTGTGTTTTTGGCAATTGTTGCATTTGAAGTTTGTGTAATCTATTGGTGGGGTTCGGCGTTTTAGTTTCACATCTATTAGCTCGCATTTTCCGGGTATAGTTTCTGACCAGTCTATTCCTTCATCGCTCGAGTAAGAATCATAGTTTACTTGAGCTTCTTTCTCTAAAATCTCCCTCATTTTGGCTTCGAGTTGTGCTTCAATAGTCGTAGCATCGATTGTTATACTTTCTTGTAGTGGTTCCTCGAAAGATATGTTTTCCTCTGATATATCTCGTTCATCGCTATGGTCGGAATCGTCTAGATTCTTCGCTTTGCGACCCGGTTTCTTCTTTTTCTTTCTACCTTTGTATGTTGTTGGTGTTTCTACAGTTTTCAAAGGTTTTTCAACGCAGTCATAATGAAAAGTGCCATTGCAACCTTTACATTTAATCAAATTTGAGATATCTTCGCAGATTTCACATACCTTTTCTCTTATCAGACCTTTGAATACATTCGGTTTGGGAGATGTTAGCTGCTTAAAATAGAGTTCAACTTCGTCTAGCGTGTTTATTTCTTCGCAAACATCTTCCATCTCAGTCTTTACTGGTTCTTCTGTATTTGTTTCACTGGTTGCTTCTTTTTTGGGTGAATTACTCTTTGATACAACTGTTATAGGAGTTTTCTTGGTCTTGAATATCTCGAAAACTTCTAACTCGTCTTCAATATCAGAAATAAATGCTTCATTGTAGTAACGTGACACCGTTTTTCTTTTCGGTTTGTCTTTGAGAATAATATCTTCTGAATCGATATTTTTATCAGTTCTAGGTTTTCGTTTCTTTCTCATTAGAGCGGTTTCTTTCTCTTGGTTTAATCCTTTAACTAAATTGGAAGATTCAATATCATCGTTCTTTTGCATATCAGTCTTTGAGTCTTTTTCGTATATCCATGTTTTGTACAGATAAGCTTTGATTTCATTTTGTGATAGCTGTGGATTTTCGTCTACTAAATTGTCTTGTTTGAGTTCTACATATTTGAGGAATTCTGGGTCTTCATAAGAACCTTCAATGCTTTTATCTACTTTCTTTGGTCTTAGTCTAAGTAATGGCTCATTGTCAGAGCTGACTGAAGCCGTTTCTTCAATCTCATCTTTTATTTCCAATAATTCCTTCTTCAGTTCATTGAGTTTGTTCTCTTGTAGGACTTTCGATCGTAGCTGACGCAATGGTAGTTCGCTATCTGAATCCATGGACTCAGTATCATTTTCCCTTTCAAGCCTTGTATTAATCTCTACTTCTATCTCTTTTTCCTGTTTCGCTTCAGAGTTTAGGTCACATGTTGTTACATCTGGTTTATGAGTAATTTCCTCTACTACTTTTACTTCTATCTCTTTCTCCTGTTTCACTTCAGAGTTTAGGTCACATGTCGTTTTTATATCTGGTTTATGAGTTATTTCTTCTACTACTTTTACTTCTGTCTCTTTATCCTGTTTCACTTCAGAATTGAGGTCACATGTTGTTACATCTGGTTTATGAGTTGCTTCTTCTTCTATTTTATCTGTTGTTTCTACGTTTGGTACATCTTTAGCTTTTGTATTTTCATTGGTTTCTAACTCTGGTTTTTGTTCCTCTTCTTGTTTTATGTTTGAGTCTAGTTCAGGTATTGTAATTACAATAGGTTCCTCTTTACTCTCTTCTGTTTTAATGTTTGTTGTATTTTTGTGTGTTGATTTAGCTTCATATCTAATTATCGTTACTAACCGTTCTTTCTTAATTGGACTTAGGACAACAACTGGTACTCTTTTATTCATCGCCATTTCTAAATCTTTTGGTGACATTTTTGAATAGGCTCTTTCTAAAACTTTTGGAGAATTTGTTTTCCTTCGAAGTCTTCTTGGAATAATAGGTTCTTCGTGCTCGATGTCATTCATGAGTTCAACTTTCATACCTTTAGTTAAATTATGAGTCGAATCAATTTGCGGTGATTTAGATTTGGAATGTCTTTTAATAGAAGTGTCACTTTCATTACTATCTTTGCTATTACCAATACCAGAATCAACTGGTGAAATAGAGTGAAGTCTTTTCTTATATTCACTCTCAGTACCGTAACTTTCTGATCTTTCCGAGTCAAAATCAATTTTCTTAGCGTTCTTATATTTGTCACGTAAGTAATTTTCAATGGTGTTCTTAGGTTGTATCGTCTTTTTGGATTTCTTTTTCGACGGCGGAGTTTCTTGTTTTACAGTTTTCAATAATACTGGCGAATCTTCAATTTTGACATCGGATTTCAAGTTCTGTGTATATGTGAACGTTTTGTACAAATATAGTACTATATCGTCCATTGATAATTCAGGATGTTCCTCCATCAAATCATCCTGTCTCAGTTCCATATAAGTCAAAAAATCAGGATCTTCTAAGCCACTCTTCTTACAAGGTCTTGCACGCAAACTTCTTCTGGCAGGAATTCTTTCTTGAGGTAACGATACTTCACTATCTTCAGAGTTTACAGACGCTTCTTCGACATCAAAGTCATCATCGAATTGTTCAGGAGTGTCTACTCTTGAATGGTATCCATTTTCTTTTATTTCTGGAATGCTAACCTCTCCGTTTTCGATTGGTAGTCTCTTAGGTTTGCTTTTTATAATTTCTTCTATTTGGTCTATGGTTTTGTATCGCGGGTTCACTGTGTCATCTAGTGTGTTCGTATTGATTGTGTTTTCGGCTGTATTTTTTTTAAGAGACAGGTTGTGTTTCTTTTTATCGAGTGGCGATTTAAGTCTGTTTTCAGCAGCTTTGTTTATAATGTTTATTCCATCTAGTATCTCAGCTTTAATATCTTTTGAATAATCTAAAGTTTTCGTAAGATCAATATTTATAGTTTTATCATATGCAATTTTTTCAGACTTCAATTCATTATCTGTGCAACTTTTTAGATTTTCGGTCTTCATTTGTTCTTCTTTTATTTTTAATTGATTTTCTAACGAATTTAAATTGCATACATTGTTCGTACTAGTTTTGATATCTATAAGCTTGGCTTTTGATTCTTCGAGTATGGCAATTTCAATGCAAACTTTTTCAAGTTGAGCTTCATCTTTCTTATCCGTTATGTTACTTTCAATACACTTCATGTGCTGACGGAAATCTTCCGTTATTTCTTCTCCTAAAGGTTCATATTCGGGTGACGGCTCATCATCAGAATCTTCGTAATCACTATCATTGTTTTGGACGGTTAGTAAGTCAGTTTTAGCCGCTATACTTTCAATTGTCAAATTCGGTGGTAAATTGATGTTTTCTTTGCAAAAAAAATTGTCCTTCTCTACTAAAGTATTTTTAACGTCTATACTATGACAATCGCCTAAAAAAGAATTCGATTCATTACAAGTAGTAGTTGTATCGTCTGATTTCATTTCATCAGGATTCGCTTCCAGCTTATTTTTGCATGTTTCTAGTGTAGAATCTGTTTCCGTAATTTTATACATTTCTTTTTTAGGGTTGTCTTTATCGCAAATAAAATCATCGTCTATTTGTAATATTGATGCCGATTGTCCGCTCTCATTTAGAATATCTTTTTCATTCGTAATATTTTCTTCTTCAATTTCGTCAATAGACATATCTTGATTTTCTGTAACTAATGAAGTTTTTGCAGTCTCTGTTTCGTTATTTGTGGCAGAAACATTATTATCTCCGAGAGACCTTTCAGGTTCAATTAAATTCACAGGTTTTTCTATAGTAATTTCTTGTTCGTCAGACAGGTTTACTGAAACAGAGTTTTCAACCACTTTTTCGACCAAATCTGTATCATTACTTTTTACGCTAGCTACATCAGTGACAGTTTCTGTTTCGCTCATAGCATTGTCTAATTGCAATATTGATGCCGATTGGCCGCTCTCATTTAGAAGATCTTTTTCATTCGATATATTTTCGTCTTCAATTTCGTCAAAATACGTATCTTGAATTTCTGTAACTAATGCAGTTTTTGCAGTCTCTGTTTCATTATTTGTGGCAAATACTTTTTCGATAAGACTGTCAGGTCCAATCAAATTCACAGATTTTTCTATAGTAATTTCTTGTTTGTCAGATGGGGTTACTGAAGCAGAGTTTTCAACCACTTTTTCGACCAAATCTGTAACATTACTTTTTACGCTAGCTACATCAGTGACCATTTCTTTTTCGCAAATAACATCGTCTAATTGCAAAATTGATTCCGATTGACCACTCTCATTAAGATTATTTTCATTCGTAATATTTTCGTCTTCGATTTCATCAATAGACATATCTTGATTTTCTGTAACTAATGCAGTTTTTACAGTCTCTGTTTTATTATTTGTGGCAGATATGTCTTGATTTTCGATAGAACTGCCAGTTCCAATAAAATTAACAGGTTTTTCTATAGTAATTTCTTGTTTGTCAGATAGGGTTACTGAAGCAGAGTTTTCAACCACTTTTTCGTCCAAACCTATATCTGCACTCTTTACACCGGCTACATCAGTGACCGTTTCTTTTTCTTTTAACTTCTCACTTTCTGTCTTTGCCGTAATTACATCCATTTCTTTGTCTATCGGTTTTGCAACATCACTTTTCACTGCTAATACATTCCTTGAGTTGCTATTGTGATCTTGAAGATCTACTGATTTAAACTCTTTTGACGTCATGGAGCTATTGTCGTCATCACCAGTCACATTAATATTTTCGGGTATTGAAACTATTTCATTGGATTTTAAAGGTGAAGCGGTTATTGTTGAATTTACAGTTTCACTTGTTGTTTCCGATTCTGTCTCTTGATTTTTTATAACGCTTAATTTGGTTTCAAGAGAAGACTCAGTGATGACTGGACTACAGTCAAGTTCAACTGAACTACTATTAACAACATCTGCTTCAGTTGAATCTTTTTCAGTTTTGACTGGACTATCAAGAACAACTTCCGCAGTTTCAGTTTCTTTGCCTTCAACTTTACTATCATCGATTTGATCAACTTCCATAACTTTAGGTTTTATATCTTCTTCATGATTGGTTAATTTTACTTCAATTTCTTTGGATTCCTCTAAGGTAATACGTGGTATGGTTTTTTCTGTCGTAGAAGAATCTTCTAACAGGTTATTTATTGCATTTAAAATATCATCACTGTCATCATTATCATAATCATTGTTTGTCTTGTCTATTGGTTTTTCAATATTGGTATCCAAGTCCTTGATACTGACTTTTGTGGCGTTTCCTTTATTTGAATCATACATAGGAACATTTTTCAGACTATCAGATAAATCGACATTTTCTGTATTATTTTTATCAGATTTGTTTTCTTCCGCACTTGTAACTTTGCTGACGTCTTTTGCATCATTTTCTGTTTTACAAAACGCATTCTGAGATTCATAAGACCTCCTAAGACTATAAACCTTTGTAATTTTGACTTCTTTAGGAGGAAGTTTCTTCTTCTTATTGTTACTAACAGGTTTTTCTTTTGCTACTTCAACTTTTGGGGTAACAACTTTGTCGATCTGTGGAGTAACTTTGATTGGTGTCACAGTTTCTAATTTTGGCGTTATAATCGGAGTTTTAGGCGGGTCGATTTTATTTTTAACTTTCTCTGGGGTTTTAGACTTAGCTTTCTGCAACCACCTGTCCATATGCGACTGTCTTTGGATCTTTATATTGCCAGTTTTCGCCGCCATATTGTCTAAACAAGCGGTTACAACATCAGAGACATCTAGCGATCTGTTTCTCGATTTATTCCTCAAACGCATACCGTCTTCCTTTTTGCTGTCGTCTTGAGAAAACAGGGAATCGTATAAACTCTCGCTCAAAGACACATCACTATCGGTTCTAGCGATTCTTCCGCTTTTCTGTTTTTTCGAAGCTCTAGCTAGATACAACATGTCGTTGAAGATATCCACTCGAAGATCTTTCGGCTCGCGGTTCAATGTTTCGGCTTCTTCAACTGACGTGTTCCAGAGACCTTGCTTTTTCTCTGAGATGAAGAAGGCTGAGTACAGTCTTGGATCTTTTTTCTTGTCCTGAAAATATAACAATGATATTAAGGATTTGGCGTTTGACTGTGGGAGCTAATATTACCGACAAGTTAGCATAATGTTTCAATCACTCAAAATATTGGATTGGTGCATATTTTGCTTCGGTTTTGTTCTCTGTCTGATAAAAATTATGAGAGTATGTATGTAGAAAAATATTATGATGGTATTGCTAGCTATCTTAAGTTGCAACAAATAGAACAGTGAATGGACCACAGAATAAATCCTGACTTTTATTTAAATAGCGACTCTTGCTGCGGATCAACAAAGTGCAATTCAGTTTGCGTAAGCGCTTATTGCCTAACGCAATATTCACCAAAACAAATCCTGTCTTTCTAATGCACTCTGTCACTGTCTCGCGCGGAGTGACGCGGAAGGGTTGACAACTTGTCACGTGACATGTATTTTACGCGCGACGCGGCTAGCCGAGCGGCAAATGGGAACCCTACCTGCCAAAGCCCGCCCGGGCGGGCCCGCTAATGTACTTGTAGCTTTATACCTAAAGTGCGGAGTGCACCTTCTGTACCTATTCTGTGCTAATACTGAAAACGTAAACAAGCCCACTCTTACTTCTAATATTCAATTGTATTTTTAAGTATGGAATTACCTCAGCAGTGAATTTTTCCCTGGTAGACAGAAACTCATCAAGCCCCGAGTATTTCCTAAGCATATTGTCGACGACCCAGCTTCGCCTGCCATTGTCCGCGAAGAAAGTCACGTGAAGTATATAGTGTTCCACTCGACCGAATACTGAAACACAAACAGTTAGAATAAACGTTTTTTTCACACAAAGAAATGTTGGCCCTGGGTGGGAATCAAACCCACAATCTACAGCACAGAAGGTACAGCTACTACCGACTGAGCTGAGAGGGCTGTCAATTGGTTATGCAGAAGAAATAGAAAGAGGTACTTTTATTAAGAAAAAAAAAAACACTAAAGCTACATTAATCTATTTAGTTCAGCGAAAATTTGAATACTTTGATACTTACACTTTTTTCTACAAAACATATCACTCTCCGGATCTTTAGTAATGATGCATGGCCAAAAAGGAAAAGTGCCCATTCGTGCCCAAGCCAAATCACCCACTTGGTAAGGGCAACTATCCTCTACTTTAGATAGCTCAGTTTTTACTAACTGAATGTCAGTACTTTCTTTCCTCTTTTTGTTTCCATCAAAGTCTCTTTTGTTACCAATCAAGTCTGTTTTGTTACCAATCAAGTCTGCTTTGTTACCATCAGAGTCTATTTTGTTAGCACTTAAGTCTGTTTTGCTATTGTCAGATTCCATTTTACATACATCAGAATCTATGTTGCTACTCAAATCTCTTTTGTTACTGTCAGTAACTTTTTTGTTGCCATCAGAATATCTTTTTCTCCTTCTTGAGTCCCTTTCAATTTTAACAGAATCTTTTTTGTTACCATCAGACTTTCTTTTGTTGCCACTCAAGTCTCTCTTACTTTTGTTACCATCAAAGTTTAATGTTTTCACAACTGAGGTATTTTCAATGTGTCCATTTTGTTTAGTGAGACTTAAGTTGAGTTTTTCTGCTGATCTCTTTAGTAACTTGTTCTGTATCTTACCACTTTTAGGAGAGAAAAGATCTTTGATCAAAATCACATCATCATCATCATCATCATCCCGGTTTTGAATGAGATCTGTTCTTATGTAGACTTTTGGGAACTTCTTAGCTGTTGATGAGTTTTTTGGTAAAACTTCAGGGCTGTTGAAACGACTCAAAGATGTCCTATCTTGGTAAATATTAATGTTATCCGACGAACTTTCTAGAGCCTTTTTAGGTGTCTCCGTCTTATATACAGAGTTTGGTACTTGTTTTGTTATAGATTGTATTTTAACAGGTGTGTTTTCTGATTTGGGTGATTTTAAGGTTTCGAAAATATTGCCTGTTTCGATTCCTGTTTTTACCCGACGGGCTCGACCATAGCGGCTGGTGCTCACACCATCTCCAACTGTCATTGGTGATGTTATCCGAGCAGTCATGTTGGTTTCAAGCTCTCGTTCAACAATCGACCGTTTCTTTGGTTTCTTCACTGCAAACGGGTTTAAAAGTTTCTTACCATGATCGGTGTTCATTTTCTCATTAGAGTCATCCATTTTGTTGCGATTATTATTTATCATGCGCTTTGATACGGCGCTGACGTAACTCTATAGGAACATCGTGAGGCGAAACAAAAATAGCAATATTTCACACAAATTCCATCTTAAAAGGTTCCAACAAAATGGGAAATATGACCCCTGGACTCTATTTATAGATTCCAATCATCGGAACCCCAGTATCCTGCGTCACTGAAACAAAAGAATTAAAATGAAGTTTCGTTTTCCAGAGCAAATAGGTTAATCCAATATTTGAACGAAATATCACTTTTTAACGTGTTGTTTTGTGATTTTATGAATGAAAAACGTTTATTGTCGACTCACCGATGCGTTATGTAGATTGATAGCGTCACAAGGCGTAATTTGCACTCACCAAGTCGCCTGTTACACGGCCTTCTTGCCCACAGAACAATCGGGCCAAATCGAAAACTTGGTTTCCTTTTTTACACAGAACTCACGGCAAATAGAATTATTTCAACGGCATTTCTAGAACCCACAAATAGCACAGTTCCGAGAATAATAATCAGAATGGATAGCGTCCGAAAATCGCATGAGCAAAGTCCCAATTTCGAGAATGCTCCCAGAGATACAGTCAAACGCGCGCCATTATTATTTCTCACAACAAAACCAGCGGAAATATTAGAACGTTAGCCCATTGTGAAGATTTAAGCGGGTATAAACGATGCACAAAAGAAAAACAAAAAGTTGTACTTATTGAAAAATACTGAAATTATTTCTAAATTTTTCAAATTATTTGAGTTCATTTCATTCACAGACGCTCACAGTACCGCGAAAAACACAAATGCCAGATTTGGTAGTGTGTGTAAATTAGCGATGGGCGAGTCGAGTTGGCTGATTCGAATAACTCGAATCAGAGTCTACACGAGTTGATTCGAATCAAGTTCATTCGCAACTCGAATCAACTCGCTTACCTACCTATCTACTAGAATGCGGGGATAACGAATGCGAGTTATGCGAATGCGAGTGCACGCGAGGTCGCGAGTCAGCGATTCGCCAACTCGAAACCGTAACTCGACTCAAGAATAAGAATACGAATACGGTGCATTCGACTCGACTCGCCGCGCCGATCCGTTTGGCTGCTGCCGCGAAGCGGATCCCATCCGGTTGATGCGAGTCGAGTCAACTCGCGTTGCGATTCGAGTTAGCGGCCGAGTCAACTCGAGTTATCCGAGTTGGAATAAAATCAACTCGTAACATCGCTAGTGTAAATAGACTTCACTACATGCACATCACTGGTTGGTTGCATTGCACACTAGCAAGAGATTTGACTTTTGCTCGTTTTAGGGTTCCTTCATCAAAAAAAAATATTACTTAAAAGTACCTACTGGTATTTCCTTTCGTTAAAAAAAAATAGAGGAAAAACTTAAAACATGTAGGTAAGTTTGAAAATTTAAGTAAGCGCTCGAGGCGCAGGCGTAGTTATTTGTTAATATACCTACAGTCTCTCACAGGTTTATTTAATAACCTACTTTTTAATCGATCGAGCGAGCGAAGCGAGCGAAGATCTTAGTGGTAAGTTGGGCGATTTTGCTTTGTATGTTTGTATGTTTGTATGTTTGTATGTATGTTTCACGAATTGTTGTTCGCGCATAACTGTCGAACCGTTCATCCAATCTGCATGAAACTTGGTAGGTCAATAGGTTGTAGTAAGGAAATTTACGGTGGAGCATATGAGCTTAATCGATGAAGGGGTTGTGAAGATATTAGGTTCCCAAGGGGGTAATTTTTTTTTAAAGTTACACAAATATATTGAGTGGGGTGTCAAACGAAAGGGCTTGTTTTGTACATTCCAAAATGGTTTTTATTTTTAATCTAGGATATATAGTTTTTGAAATACGACCAAAGAACAAAAACTACGAAACCAGAGCTGCAAGAGCTCCCGTTTCATAGAGTTTCGATGTCTTCGTAGCTCATTGACTGGTCGGTCTTAAAAAGAGAGTGGCATCATTGCGGTTTGGTTTGCAATGATTTTAGATGCTACTTGATTTATTTTCGTGATAAAAAAAAATTTTGATAAAGAATGAAAATAATTGGGGTAAAAAAAGTTAAGTAAACAAATATATTGAGTGGGGTGTCAATTGAAAGGTCTTTATTTGTACATTCCAAAATAGTTATTATTTTTATTCTAGGACGTATACTTTTAGAAATACGACGAGAATTCATAAAAATTATGAAATAAATGAAAAATTAGACACAACATTATGTATTGCATGCATGCAAGTATTTTTTACCATGAAGAGCTAGCGCAATAGGCATACTCGGCAGTAGTAGCACTTGAAATTATAGGGGTAGTCAGAAGAAAGTCCAAATGTAAGCCATCTACGGTGCGCGAGATCTCAGTTCGGGGCGAACTACTAGTATAATATATTATTCTGTATTTAATGGCATATAATTTTTGATTTGTTATAAAAATAATAACATTTAACATTTATTAAAATTAAAAATAGGAATGCCTTAGTACTAGGTACCTACACCTATTTAAAACGATCGGTTATGTACGTAGAAGTAATAAACTTAGTACTTATAAGTAACCGATCGTTTTTATATATAAGGAACCCTAAAGTCTTAGCACGGAACCATAGACTAAGATGCTACACAGAACTCCCAATCCCGGTTTGTCAAATTACTAAGTGATTTTAGCTGATTCCTCATTTTATTCTATGCTTAATTTCAAAGCGTTATTTTCGTGTTTTCTATAATTTTTTTCCTACCTCTTAGTTTGCGTTGAGGTGGTAGAAAAATTCTTCCCACCTCCAATGCTCCAATGCCATGAAAGGGAATAAAAAAAAAAGCTGGCACGTTCGATGTCTAGTCTACGCTCTAGTTTTATCTGCCATTACTACGATAATCAGCTAGGGTTTCATTAAATATTATGTTTATCCCACTCAGAAGAAATAAAAATATATAACTTTGTAATTTTTGGTAAATAAAAGTATTTCTCTTGTAAGTCATTATCGAAAAACTTGGAAAAATGCCATCAATCATCGATCGAAATGTAGAAAGAAAACATACATCGAATGCAGTAGTGTCTGCTGTTTTGTGACATCTGCCATTGTCAGCAATTTTTAACAGTCACCATCACTGTCATGTTATGTCAGTGTCAGTTACATGAGTGTTCGCTTCCGTCTGTCACATTCGGTGTTTTTCTTG
Organism: Camptogramma bilineatum; assembly: GCA_958496255.1. Taxonomy (NCBI): domain Eukaryota; kingdom Metazoa; phylum Arthropoda; class Insecta; order Lepidoptera; family Geometridae; genus Camptogramma; species Camptogramma bilineatum. The sequence continues at coordinate 2,301,731 of OY292472.1, forward strand.
ATCTTGATCAGAAACAGAAGTTAATTAATTAATTACTTTTCAGGCTTTTCAGCATACTTAGAAGCTAGAAGCGCTCATTAAACTTTAAAACATGTCGGCCTCAGCAAAAACGAAAGATAATAAACCAGAACCTATAGCCTACAGTGAAGCGGCGCTTCGAAACAATGCAGTTGTTGTGGAGTATTGCAGAACTTCTATGGCTGCCTTATCAGGATCTACTGCTGGTAAATTTTCTGTCTTATTGAATACTAGCAGCGCCCTCGCGGCGTTGCCCCCCCTTGTGCTGGTTTATGTTGATGATAATGATAATGAAAAGTAGCCTATAACCTTAGGAGTTTTGCTATCACATACAGAAATAATTTTTCAAATCCGACTGGTAGTTCCTGAGATTAGCGCGTTCAAACCAACAAACTTTTCAGCTTTATTATATATTGAATATAAATCTGGCTCATAATGCTCGAGGGCCAGTTAGAAATGTCGGAGAAGGATCCATGATAACTCAGTGTCAGATTCTATTTATCTATCAGCTAATTTGCGTCCACTGCTGGGCTTTGGCTTCCCCCAAAGAGTGCCATGACGACTGTCTGATTGTCAGAGTACTTCTATGTAATCAGTATCAATCAGTAGAAGAATGTGACTATGTGAATCAAAGAAGAATGTGACTATGTGACTATCATGATCACTTATTGTATTAAGTTATGTAAAAGGAAGCCTCATGACAAAGTCATTTATCCTCTAAATAAGAATACTAATTTTTTCACCATGAGGCACACTGGCTTAATGTCTAAAGGTGCAGACTATGTGTACCAGTACATAATCTTTTTGCTCTATTTTTCATTTCCTCTAGCTGTATGACTCGCCTAATCGATTGGATGAGAGAACTGATCATGGGTGGCCGCCATTACTTTAGCCTTTTTTTCTTAAAGTTGCTCTAACAAAAAACAACAACTTACTGATATGAAATTGAAGAAATACAAGCAGTTAAGTAAAATCTAATATAAAATAAACTTTATTTCAGGCAACTTAAGATTAGTACAGATGGTAAAAACTAATTCTAAGACCCATAAAAATAAATACCTAACCTAAAAATACATACATTGTTGTCTATTTCAGGTGTCCTCGGCCTGACTGGTCTCTATGGCTTCGCATTCTACGTCTTCGCAGTCGTCAGTCTCTGGGTGATGTTCATGGTCAAAGCTGGACCGAAGTGGAACAAGTACTATGTCTCCCGACAGAGCTTACTGACAAACGGATTCTTCGGAGCGCTCTTCACTTACGTACTATTCTGGACCTTTATTTATGGGATGGTGCATGTGTATTAAGTTAGTTGATGATGTATAGTCGAATGTAATACTGATTTTATATGAATGTGTGATGACAATCTGCCGTCCGCTAGCTAAAACGCCGTTGAGTGACATTTTGTCAAATTTCACTTTTAAATGCCATGTTATAAAGCTCGAAATTCTCTATCCATCGGTCTTGGAACTGGGTTCCTATCGTTTATAGTTTTCGAATTAGAGATACTAAGAAAGCGACAAGCGTGAAGCAAGATAGTGAGAAGCGGCGCGTTTTTTAACGATATCTCAAAAAATGGTTTTGTCACTTAACAGCGTTTTAGCTAGCGGACGGCAGTAATTATATTCACATTTTAGTATATTTATACAGTCTGTCTCATAATGGATTTATAAGCTTTTTTAGCTCATGCAGCTGCTAACTCTGTTGCCATCTCTTTCATTGACACAAGAGTCTCCAAAAAATAACATACAAAGCCTTAATTGACAGTTGAATATGAGAAATGGGGTTAGCTTACAAGTAATATCTGGGTGACTGAGCTCTGCTCTGGTGAAAAAAGTTTTCGTAGAAAAGAGAGGTATCTAGATACAAAAACAAAAGAAAAACTGACCTACTCAGCACAATCCATAAAAAATATAGTATTGATTTATCTGTAGATCCATATTTCATCTTAAATCTAGAGCAGACTGTACAAAGTTATGAAAATGTTATTTAAAATAAGGTACATATTTAATTTATTTTTATTCCAGAAATATTGTTATTGAGGCATGGATGGTAGATGTAAGGGTTGTATCAATAAGTATTGGTAATAAATAGGTAAATCAAAGATATATTTTAATTTCAAATCATCTACAAAAATCGACAAAACTACAAAACTACAAAAATCTGGAGAATTGGCGGACGATTGCTCACGATCGAACCGAGTGGAAGAAGGGAAGGGAGGCCTTTGCCCAGCAGTGGGACAACACAGGCTTATAATAATAAATAATAATAATAATAATAATACAAAAATCATAGCAGTTTAGCAGTTTTGACACAATTTGGATGTGATTTTTACAGCAGTTTAAAAATGAATTAGGTCCTGAAACATTTTCAAGTTCATTCGGAATTCATTCCACTGCGGCTTTAATTTGACGCGCCAGACTTGGCGAGCATTGAAAACCAGCTATGTAATTCAAACTGTCAAGGGCGTTCGTCAAAGTACCCGACGTAACCCCGGCACCATACGTTGGGGCCAACGTTGGCCCCAATGCCTCTCACCAACGTGTGGAGCTGACAAAATTGCATTGGCCCCAACGTCGGGGCCAACGTTGGGGCTGATTTTGCTAGATCCACACGTTGGCGAGTGACATTGGGGCCAACGTTGGCCCCAACGTGTGGAGCCGGGGTAAAATGTTACACGGTCTGTTTCCCAAAGATAGGTATAAAACTTCCTTGCTGTTTCCATACAAATCAACGAAATTTTTGCTTCTATCTCGATATAGTTCTGTGACAGTCTGTTTAGTAAATTGAAATAAGCATTCGAATCGCAGTTTAGTTTAAATAGGTGTTTCGTTCAACGAAAAGCCTTGTTTGTTACAAACTATCTACCAATCTAGCCGACTTAACCTAATTCCTTTGCTCGTCGATACATCCCCCGATAGTTTAAGTTGAGCCTTGTTGAGTGCCGATGCGCTTATGAAGTTTAATTTAGGTGTGGCGACACGATTTTTTTATGCGCTTTTAAAAAAAAAGAAACAGTAGAAATGTACTGTAGAAGAATTTATAGAATTTGGTAGAGAATAAAATAGCGAGGTTTATTTTTTTAAATTTTTAGCTGTTTTAATTCCCGGGTGAGGCAAGCGTATTTTAGAAAATCTTTGAATGCACGTTTGTTTCATTTTAAAAATAAAGGAATGTTTCCTTTATGTAAAATACTGTATCTTAAGGATTTAAAGTAGTTTCCCTCCAGGGCCCATTGTTTTTTCCTCTTTGTATTAATACTTATAGAGAATGTCTACCGCGCCTTGGGGATACAATCGTGATCATATTTCTTTAGTAGGTAAGTATATATTAATTTGGATGGGTGACCGCAAGTGGCGTTACGAGCTGCGCGCTTCCGTGTTTCGGAGGGCACGTTAAATTGGTCCCGGCTACCCTGACAGGACACTGTCCCCTCAATAAACACCTGTAGATACAACATCTGCATCACGGACAGCCCACTCTGCAGAGGATGTCTAACTGAAGAAGAATCAGCAGCCCACGTAGCCCTGGAATGCGTGAGCGCAGCAGCACAACGCCAGCAAATCCTCAACAATCCGAGGTCGCTTCTCGAGTCCTGCGAAGACCCCAGGAATCTTCTGTGCTTTTGGGAGGAGCTAGGCTGGCTCCACATCTAGTGAGCCAGGTCATCTCCATGCAAAAAGGACCACCTTTGAGTCCAATTGCGGAAAAGAGAGTCCCCCATACATACATTGGTCCCGGCTTTTAAGTCGCGGCCTGAAAACTCCGTCACCAGAGTTGGCCACTTGCTCATAAGAGCTTACTTAGGTACCTACTTCCCTATATTAATAAACATAGTCAAGGTGCAAAGTAAAAAAGCGGACGGTTTCGTTACCCGTTACTTACGATGACGGATAATAAAGTAGCACACTGTAAAGTGACTAGATCGCAGCTTAGATCCAATATGCAATTATGAAGTTGCTAGACCGCTGGCATTTTAACAGACTTTGCGAAACTCGAATAGTTTTGAATTGCATCGTTCAACAATTGGCTTAGTGTCTTCAGATGGTGCGCTAGTTTATTATACAATATAACAAAATTGTAGAAACAATTTCAGTAGGTACCTAAGTCTCAGAGGTGCATCGCGAAGAAAAAATGCTGCTAAGGTAATGTTAAATTTTGATTGTTACATAGGTACCTAAACAATAGCCGACAATCACGTTAATGTGGTCTTGTTCTTTACACTAAGATTTTTGTCGTATTTTTGAGATAATGTGGGTACCTAACCTACCTACCATAAGAGCTACACATTAGGCGTTTTGAAACGCGCGTTTCAAGAACTACTAGCTATAACTAGGTGGGTGGGTAGGTATAGTATCTAGGTGGGTGGGTAGTTATTAAGTATATAGGTAGATACGCAACAAAATTGGCACATTATTTAGTTTATGTGGGTACCTACCATATGTTTGTTTTTTTAAGCTCTGTCCTCCGTCTTCTGTGTGTGTTGTCAATAAACTATATTATATTCTATTCTATAACTCATGAAACATTTTGTCCTGTCTCAATTTTGTGGTAATCGAATCGAGGCTCACTTGTGAAGCCTACTGAAATGTCATTTCAAATCTCCATTTACGTTTACTTCAGCGCAGCGTCTACGGTGGCTACGTTAACTGCTACGTCGTAGCTCAAAACGAGATTGCTTGTTCAGAAATTCGGAAAGCAATGAAATTAAAAACGAAATGTAAATTCGTCTTCACAAATCTACTGAATGTTTTTTGTTCAACTTGGCTCACTTATTTTACCAAAAATAATATAAGTTCCTACTTAGGTATAGGTAATCAAAAACAATTTTATTTAGATACCTAATTAAAATAATACAAAAACGTAGATAGGTAGGTACTCTATTATACACTTTGATTATACCTATTGGTACCTATATAATCAAAGACTACACAAGAATCCCATTTAAAACAATAGTGGGCAGTGGCGGACTAAGCCCATAAGGCCGGGGGCGGCAAAGGTGAATGAGGCTCCTAGTTTAAGAGGTTGATGTGATTTTACAAGCTTTTAATCCAGCTTTATTTATTTCTAATTTATCTGAATGGGATGATGTTTGTGTGGGACCTCCTAACTCCAAACCACCTCTTAGATAGGAACTTAGCATATTTTTAAAGCCTTGTTTAGGATTTGATTAAGGGAATATGGAGGCGTTTGGAGGCCCCCCAGGACCAGAGGGCCGCCCTTTCTACCCCCCCCCCCCCCCGTTAGTCCGCCACTGTAGTGGGATAGATTTTTCTTGAAATCAAATCGACAATGTTCGAGCTGAGAGTTTCTCTAATATTTGCGCGCTGCAAATAACGGCATTAATTTGTTCTAACACGTTCTCTGTTATTGTTAAGTCTGCGGTATCAGAGCTTTGTAATTAAGCTTTTTCTAATTGCATATTTATTTTAGTCTTTGGTTTCAATGGTAGGTACCTACTACCTATCGACATTTGCTTAGATATTTCAAATTATATTATCTAGCTAGAAACTGTCTTGGCCGGTCGTGGGCCCGAATCCGCCGTGCATCAATGGATTTTTCGTTTCAAATTTTTTTTATGTGTAACACGAGCTCTAAACGGTGAAGGAAAACATCGTGTGGAATCCAGTTGCTTTCTTATTAAGCGTCGAGGAGCCTTGCAACCAGTCACGCTTTTGCAAAATGTGGGCATGTACCAAATTAATTACCTATCCAAATACTATTTGGATGTTATACTTACCTCTGACTACCACCTTTGACATCTACAAAGGATTTAAAAATGAAGAATTTATACAATTGTTCTCTACAAACATAACAAAAATTGCGCTTGTGGAAACGACCTGCCAACCTTATTAAATAAAATGAAATGAATTAAAATTCTTAGGGCGGCTTGCACAACGTTCTTATTTGTATTTAAGCTAGCCTAAACGCTTTTTTTGTAGGTACTTACCTATGCGTTAAACAAGGGTTAAATTCAAAATTCAATAAAAACCGACTTCAATGTTATATTATAAGCTGAGCAATTTTCTGCACACTCGAGGTGCCATTCTCTGAACATCCTCAACGGATCCTCGACAGATCCTCACCAAATTTTTGTGACACCAATCGGAAAGTCTAAGTACCCCTTCATACAAAAAAGAATTTTCCAAATCGGTCCAGGCGTCTTCGAGTAATCGGTGAATATACCTACATAAAAATAAAAATACAAAAAGAAGATTCCGACAAATTGAGAACCTCCTCCTTTTTTGCAGTCGGTTAATGAGTTTTAGCTTGCTAAATACAGTTATGAATCGTTGTGCGTGCAAGCCCCTCTTAGGTAGGTAGGTAGGTACATATTTGACTTCATTTTATTAATTTCAAACCTTATAAGAAATACAAAGTCTAGAATGTCTAGAACCCAGTTAAACTTTAGGTCATATTGTAGGTAGGTAGTATTAAATTCCAAGATTACAATATCACAAGAAATTAATTAAAGCCCTAGAGACCAATTAGATTTAGGCACCATAAGAACAACCCAACAAGCTTTAAACAGCCCCAAAATGAAAATCAACCCCTAATAAATTTTCTAATGTCGACGATCTTAAAATTTCCATAAATAGGCCACCTTTTTAGCAACACCTGAGAATTTAAGTAGCTAGCTAGAGATTAAACCAAGCTCGACATAAGATAAATCTTGTTTAAAATGTAAATAAGTGACTTTACTAAAAGTAAACAATTTGGTTTTCATGACTTTCAAAACAGAGACCTTCCAAAATCAAGTATTAGTAGGTAAGTGTATGGGCCCAGAGGTCAGTAATGTTGTGACCAAAAACACAGATATCACGATCCAAAGTTTATTAGTATATAGTTAACAGCAGTTAGATAGGATGCTAATCCACGTAGCGTAAGATCAACTAAATTTTAAGTAATTAAATAAAATGTATGAGGTAAAAAGTAGGTTGCGGGGCGTAAGCAAATCAATTGTACGTGAACCGTACCTACAGTACCTACCTATGACTAGGTATTTTTTAAGTTAGGTTTTTTAACCTTAAGGAGATTTTTTTTTCAGGAATCAAAAATAGGTAAGTACTCGTAAATATTTCATCTTTTAAAAGTGAACGCAAGTAATCCATTTTGGTCTAATGACTTCTTTTGATCTAGCGAAGTCTAGTGTCTAGATTTCAAAAACTTCGAGTAACAGGTACCTACTTAGTTCTGGATTAAATATTTCAGCTTCAAATTGATCCACTCGGCCAATCATAGGTTATCTCTTTAACCCGCAAATCCTCGAAAGACGCCTGTTTAAACTGATAACAATGCCATGAGCGGATCTAATTTGATTCGGGTCTGACAGTGAGCCGCTAAATAAAGTATCAATTTCATCTTGCATAATCGAGCTGTCTGGGTTATTGGGAGCAGATCTGATTATAATATTATTAGGTTCGTAGCATAGACATTATTGATTTCAATGTGGTTTAACCTCGCAGACCGCAGACTTTCGATCGGCCGATAGTTTGGGCTCTTGATCAGTAGGTATGTAGATGTACCAATGCAAGTGCGCACACTACAACGATTCAGTAAGTAAGTAGGTAGGTACTTATGTAAGTTCGCATGAGCAAGTGGCCAACTCTGGTGACGGAGTTTTTAGACCACCTAGGCCTCCGTCATGGCTTAACGACTGAAAAACCGGGACTGACAATGTAACGTGCCCTGCGAAGCACGGAAGTGCTCAGCTCGTAATACCACTTGTTTGCGCACAACCACTACGTTGCTTAATCTCAAAGATCAATCAAGAACGTCTAAAGAAGCAAGCTACGCCACGAGCGCTTGAATCAGTATGAAGATGTGCGTCTTATTTAATCTGGCGTGACAGATCTTTACCTGTACCTACCTGTTGGTCTGTACCTAAATTTTTAAACTATTGGTGCTGATATTTTCATTGCTGACTGTACTAACAGTTTCAAAATTGTCACCAATTATTTTTAACGTTCGTTACCGTAACATACAAAGCCGTTACACCGTCCTTCGACAATGGAAAATGGAAAAATCTTTTATTCACGCTACATGGCTTAATTTCGTCGGATGGCGTTTTTTTATTGCGATCGAGGGAAATGTTATTGCAATATTTACATGACTTTATTATTTGTAGGTAGGTACAGGACGGGCGATTAGTATTTTTCAGTTTTTTTATCAAACAAAACCATGTAAACTCGGTTTTGTGAAATAAAATATTTTTATTCGGTCAAAAGTAGTCTGAAAGTTAGTATTTTAGGCAGTAGATTTAATATTTTGAGTAAGGACAACTCTTTTTTTTTGTCAGAGCTTTTATTAGTACCCATAGAAAAATCTGTTAGGTACCTACCTAACTCAAAAGGATGGACATATTTTTTTTCTATTTTAACAACACTTGATTCGTTGATCCAACCGTCTCGGTGTCGTACCTAAGTCGTTTAGCTATGACGGAGGCCTTTATTCGGCCTAAAAACTCAAGCCCACTTGAGTAAAAACTTATTTAAAATTAATACAAAAGTTTACCTAGATTATCTGGGTTTCTGGATTGCTATAATAAGGCCTCGGTCACAATTTCTGTTCCAAAGTACTAACATTATTTTTTCCGGCAATTTGAAGAAAACACTTATGTAAGTAGTTTTATACGCTTCCGTTTTGTAAAAAACGGCGACCGTTATAACTTCAAAACTTCTTTACTTCTTACTTTTGATCCTGCATATTGGAAGTTTTGAATTAATGATAAAATTCTATACGATAAGGGCTATTACCTAGGTAAGCTGAGATAATGTTTTAGGAGCTGGACAAACTGTTTTCCATCAACAATGTCTCATGCAAATACTACAGCTTTTTAGCTTTTCAGCTAGGTAGGTACCTACTTTTAATTTTTATTTTTACTACTGCATAAGCATAGGTTAACTCCTGTTTTGTATAAATCATCTAGAAAGGGTGTAAACACACACAATTCGAATTGGTGACCGCAAATGGCATTACGAGCTGAGCGCTTGCTTCGGAGGGCACATTAAATTGTCGGTCCCGGCTTTTAAGTCATTAAGACATGACGAAGGCCTTTAGGCGGCCTAAAAACTCCGTCACCAGAGTTAACCACAAGCTCATACGAACTTACACTTGTTCCTACGGATCTTGGCATTCGTGAAGTTAGCCATTTCGATGCGCCGTGCAACTTTTTCGTGCGAAAAAGTTGCGTAGCAAAAAGCCTAACTTCACGAATGCGAACTATCACGAATACACGATCAAGTTCACTGTCAAGTTTGCAGCGGACTTGATGCGGCGTCCAGTAAACTTGACGGTGTATGGCTATGGGTGTGCATGGCAGGTCTACTTGAAGCGAATTCTGCCGACTTGATCAAGTTTGCAGCGTCATGTAAACTTGAAGGTGTGTGTGAGCGTTCAAGTATGCATGAGGGTTGGTCAACGCGTCGTCGTCCGTCACTGGTGACGCCATGGCTTCGACTGACTGCGCCATCAAGCAAACTTTCCGGTAAACTTGATCGTGTGTGTTCTATATGGACGAACTGCAAACTGGACGCCGCATCAAGTCCGCTGCAAACTTGACGGTGAACTTGATCGTGTGTGTTCTATATGGACGAACTGCAAACTGGACGCCGCATCAAGTCCGCTGCAAACTTGACGGTGAACTTGATCGTGTGTGTTCTATATGGACGAACTGCAAACTGGACGCCGCATCAAGTCCGCTGCAAACTTGACGGTGAACTTGATCGTGTATTTCCGCTGTAACTTCACGAATGCCTAGATTCATTGGGACAACTGTACTTACGTCGTCATTTTAAAAACGCCAGTGGTACAGACATGGTCCATTACGTGTGGCCTCGACACTACTCGGCTTTTACTCGCCGTAGGGTAGGTTGGTGTAAGTTTGCGCAGTTTTTAATCAGTCGGTCATAATAATAAAACAAACGGATTAATCACTGGGTTCTTTATTAATTTTTTATCTTTAATTATTTGGTAACACTTTTTAATAATAGTAATGTAGCAAATACTATCACTTTTCTCTTAAATCACAAATAACCAGAGGTCAACACTTGCGCAATATTACACACCCCGGTGTGTAACATTGCGCAGTAAGGGCGATAAGATTGCGCAGGTCAATTATTTGCATAAATCGTATTTAAATAGTCCGAAACAAATGTAATCGGTGCATTTTTTTGTGCCACCACACCTGGCACTTAATTGTTTAACTGTCAAGCCGAAAAACATTTCATCCTTGCTTTTCAAGTGGTGCTTTGTCGATTTCAGGGGTAAACGTAGCATCGGATCTAGGTACTAAGTTTTGTAGCACATTATTCTTGATGCAACCGGTACCTAAGCGTTGACCCAGCCATCCTTAGAGACAACCACTCCTCTCTTGCTTTTTCCATAGTGGATGCGTTTACGAGCAGATTCGATGACCGAAGGTAAACACTTCTCACTTAGATTTTCGTGATCTTCGTGACATACGACAACAAAATGAGGAAATCTATTTACTTAAAAACCATAAAACAATTAATATTTATTATAAGAATCTATTTTCTAGGTCTAAAAGATAAATAATACAAAATCGCGTGTAAGATTACGCGCGCAATCTTATACATCCCCGTAGTGCGCAAACTTAGACATCTGGTCATTTTTTAATATAACAAGATCTTGCTGCCATCTAATACAAAGCTATTGAATTACGTTGTCAAAAGTCAATGGTTTGATGGTAACCAAAACTAAAACAAACAGAAAAACAGTGTGATTCCTTGACAATTTTTGTCAGTCATAGTTGCAAAATGACAAAATATTAGATCAGAAGGTCATAAAAACTTTGAACTCATCTGGAGTCGCCGTTATTACACTGAATTCGATTATTTTCTGGAAGTGTCTACCGGCTTACTTAGTAATTAAAACACTACTGAAGTTGGCCGCCTGTGTCCCACCGGTGCCGAGGAATGAGGTGTGCGCAATCTTACCGACCGCGCAATCTTACACCAACCTACCCTAAACGCAAAAACAGGACATAGGACGTAAAGACTACGTTTAGGCGTAAAAAATAGGGCCATTGACTTCTGATTTTCGTGTTTGTTTGGTTTCCTAGTCGATTGCCGAGTGTTTTCCAGGTAAGTAGGTAGAGTTGGAGATAAGGATTTCTCCTTACACGTAGGCTTACAAATAATATGATATAAATATGTTTTTTCTTTCTTACAATTTTTTCTAGGTCTTGAAAAGCTTTCTCCTTCGAAATTACCTATTGATTTATTCGTTTTGAAAACACGGTGGGTGGTGGGTGAAAACACATTTTTTATACTTACAAAATAAGTACCTAGGTACCTATATTATTTTTTTAATATCTGTTCTACACACCATTTTTTAAAATACGTAGGTAAAAAAAAGTTTGTAAGTTAAAACCATTACTTCGTTAATTTTATTGTCGAGAAGCCTAAAATGAACTATTTTTTTCTTTGTTCGTTTTATATGTTTTACGTGATGTAACTGTGTTTTGTGTACTCACACATGGGCGACTTGCACAACGTTCCTAATTGTATTTAAGCATATTAGGCTAGCCTAAATGCTTTTTTGCTAAATGCAATTAGGAATTGTTGTGCAAGCCGCCTTAAACTTCAAGATTTTTGTGTTTTTGAGTTATAATAATAATAATTGCTGCTGTCTGTATTTAATCTTAATTAAAATATAAAAAAAACAAAAGCACTTACTACTTGTCCAAAACATGGTAGACCAATCATCACGCGCCACTTACATTTATGAAAATATCTCGTTCTCTAGCTTTTAATATCGTCTGTAGTCTATTAAGGCTGTTTTATTCCCAATTTATGTGCAAATGGGGCTATTAGGAGCTGTAGTGGAGTTGCTATACATCCCTAAGCACTATAGCATTATGGATAATATCCGGACTCATAATGTAGTAAACAAATTTGTTTTTAAACCCGTGAAACTATTTTACTAACGACAATACGTGAATATTGTGGTTAGGTTCAAAGAAAACAAAATATAAGTACAAGAACCAATTCTCCAAGAATTATAGTAGGTAAGTACTTATTTATATTTCAACTCCATTACTTTACATATAAATACAAATATATTCAAATACAAATATATTTATTTGGAACCATTAACAATGAACTTAGATATAATTTCAACGATACTGACAGCAATAGTATTAAACTGTGTCGCTACCAGTAACGCCCTCCTCTTGACAAGAGATATCCAAAACAGAATAAAGAAAAACCTAAAGTTATTACTATTAAAACTTATACAAATAAGTTTTATACATCCATTGCATATTTCAACTGACACGATTTCTTATTTTAAATGGAAACAATCTTCTAAAATCTGAAATGAAATATTTGACGGCTATTGTATAGCAGATAATCTAAACCGCCTTATTTGTTTTAATACCAAAGCTGTGAAGCTGTCAATTAAAATATTATTAGGGAATATTGTAACGAACGAACAATGAAATAACAGCTTTTTATTTTTAAAATTTTCAATCAATCAAAAACATTTATTTGCAACTAAGTAAAACAGCAACATAAGTTAGAACTACATATTTTAACAGCTCGACTACATACCTAATGCTTTTATTGTTGCATCCATGAAATCATGTTTTCTACATTTTCCTTGGAACAAGTAGATCGTGGCAAATAAGTTTACCCGTCGTCGGAAGCCCATAAAAGCACTTCCGATACCAGCTGAGCCGCAGAGAGCTCGCTGATTGACTGAGAGTGGATCTATAGTAGATATAGTAATATTATAGTTTGATAGCATTGTATAAAACGTAGGCATTTACATCTTTGGACTGGCCTCTTAGCTTAGTTGGTAGTAGCTCTGCCTTCTGCGCTGTAGGTCGTGGGTACGATTCCCACCCAGGACTAACATTTGTATGAATGAACATAGATGTTTGTTCTGTGTCTGGGTGTTATAAAGTATTCTGTGTATGTATTTACAAAAAATATATAAGTATTCTGTCAGTTATCTGGTTCCCATAAAAGTTACAAGCTTTGCTTAGTTTGTGACTAGATGGCGCTGTGTGAAATGTCCAGCAATATTTATTTATTATTTACTTTACTAGATGATTTATACAGTGCCTGGTGGTAATCTTTGCCTACACTTAACGGGTTGACCCCTAATAGGGCAAAAGAAAAAGTTAAGAGTTGCGAATAGCGCTCTAACTGGTAATAATAATAATATATACTTATATCAGTATAAATATATATTAATATCGTTATTTTATATTTATTATAATGTATTTGGTGCAGTTAATTTCAAGCAGCCCAGCAGTGTTATTCAGACTTCCGGAAATGCATACGATTCGTTGATTTTCTTCGGAAAGTTGTAGTTTTTTTTAACGAAAAAACGTCACTTTTCGAGTTCGGAATACATTCCGAGAATTCCGGGAAGAAAACTTGACACATTTTGATAGATTTAGGATGGTTCTTGGAATGTCTTTCAGTTTTTATGCGTCCCAGTAGAACAACAGTTTTATTTCACCAACCTATCAAAAATGCCTAAAAGTTTCTATCTTATTATGTATTCAAAGAAAGTAAGTACAGGAAACAAGTTTAGGGCCATAAATCAAACGATGTTGTAGACGGATGTTTGGTTAGGACGTGACAGGGTCTTGGAGATTTATCCCACAGTTTTCCTCAAGTGAATAGCGGCCTTTACACGTAAAGTTCGGAACGCAGTCCAGATGCGCGGTCAGAACTACCGTGTGGCGGCCGCTATTAGCGCATATGGACTGCGTTCCGAACCGCGGATGGATCTGTGCAGTTTGAACCGCAGATCAAACTGTCGTGCTAATTACTGTTACAGTTTAGACTGGCGTCCACACGGTGATGCGTGCAAAAACTGTCACAAAAACTGTCTGTCGACATGTCAGATCAAACTGTCAGCCTCGCGCATGTAGGTTTTGGAGCGAAGGATGGAATGGCGCGTGCTGTTTCCCGCGTTCCGAACTTTACGTGTAAAGGCCGCTATTATCTAGTTTTAAAGAAATCACAGAAGGGGAAAAAAAACAGCACACAATTTTTTTAATATTATTATTTTTTACCCGCAACCTATTGCGTCTCAGGCGGGCCAACCCACTGCGCCACAGAGGTCGACATAAAAATAACCTTTTATTTTACGTTTGCGTTTTTTTTTAAACCGTATACCTACTCTCACAAGCTAAACATTCCGACCTACAAGTTAACTGCTCTTGATACGTTTATGAAATAGCGTAGGTACAGAAGAATGCCCTACTTATAACAAAATAGAAAACCCACTTAGAAAGGTCTGAAACAAACGGAGCATTTAAACATTTTCCACACAATAAACAGCTTGCCGGAGGGTCCTACTATGAAACTGGCCGGTCGCGTGTGTCGCTCTCATATCAGCTATCGGGAAAAGAGTGGAAACTTGATCTGGGCTACTCAGAAACTGCTACCGATTTTCTTAATATTTTTTTCAAACTATCTCTTCCCACTGCTGGGAAAATATAAAAATAATACTTAAATAAAATTTGAAAACATTTGTGTACCTACAATAAAGAATTACAGAATTACAGAAAAAACCTCTATTATTCCTCGACTATATTAAAACTAATCTAATCTTAACTCTAAAAAAAGGTTCGTTTAGTTGAGGACCCATCTACGGATATAGGACTCCTCCAATGCTTTCCAGTTTTTTTTGTGCTTTCTCAGCCCGCGACCTGCCTGCGATGGCAACTATCTCATCTTGCCATCTTTCCTGTGATCTTCCTGTCCTTATTTTTCCAGCTGGACCTTTTCACATGGTTTTTTTACGGGCCCACCTGTCATCTTCTGTCCGTATCAAGTGCCCGACTGCTGGGAAAAAGTCTCCCCCAATTTTCTCCATCTATCTCTATCCTTCGCTGTTTCCCAACCTCCTTCCCCACCCGTCTCACTTTCGAAGACATCGATATCGTCTCGCCAAGGTTTCCGCGGTCGAACTCGACGTCTGCGCCGGCGCCAACTTCTTTCATTAATCTTAGGGTTTTTTTTTCTTTGTAACTTTTTTAGGAAGTTATTCGTTCATTAAAGATCAAATTTTGAGATTCGTAATTATCTTTTCCATTGCATTTATTTATATTTCGACATTGTACACATAAATTAAATACCTCTAAAATAAATAAATATTGGTGGACATTTTCACACAGCGCCCCAAACTAAGCTAAGCTTGTAGGTACTATGGGAAACAGATACTTATTATACTTTATAACACCCAAACACACAACAAATATCTATGTTCATCACACAAAATGTTTGTCCTGGGTGGGAATCGAACCCACAGCGCAGAAAGCAGAGCTACTATCAACTGAGCTAAGAGGCCAGTCAGTTTAATACGATGTAGAAATAGATTTTATAAAAAGAGCTTTCACAGTAGCGCTCTGAGCTTATTACTTTTGTCGTAGGAACTATAGCGTGACCTATACCTACGACCTATAGACGTTAAGTTGCTAGGGACACGCTTTTCAGATTTCTTGCTTCGCTATTGTATTTTTGTGCAGATTTACCGAAATCCATGCCTAAACGAGAGACATTGCCAAATACGTTTGTTGGATAATGAAATGATTTTATTTAGGTACCTCGACTTATCTGATGACATTACAGTCACCGTGGTCACAAGTAGACTCATTACGCGATTATCCTACTTCCTGCTTTCTACTAATATTCTAAATGAGGAAGTTTGTGAGGATGTATGGATGTATGGATGTGTGGATGTATAGATGTGTAGATGTTTGTTACTCTTTCATGCAAAAACTACTAAACGGATTCTAATGAAACTTGGAATTAATGAATGAATGAAAACTCTTTATTGTACACAACTTAAAATAACATTTAAAAAGGAATAACCTCATGAGTAATCGTACAATGGGCGGTCTTATCGCCTAGAAGTGATCTCTTCCAGGCAACCTTTGGAATATACATAGTTTATGACCTGGAATGACACATAGGCTACTTTTATCCAGGTAAAAATATTCTCATTACCTAGTGAACTCTTAGGAGCAAGCCGACTGATCCTAATAGCTGAAACAAACGCTGGACCAGCCTAAGCCAGCGCGAGCGAAGGCGAGTCGAACCAAGGCGAGTGCCACCGTCCACACGCTTGGCAAGTCTATGCAAACCAATGTAAGTTGGCGCTCGTATTCACTCGGCCAGCTAGGCGAGCGATGGCAAGGCGAGGCGAATGGTGCTGCCCACACGTTGGCACTCGCGTTCACTCGGCGAGCCTGGGCCAGCGTGTGTTTGAGCCTTAAGAATAATAATCTGGTGCTAATCGGGATCACAGATTTCTGTACCAGGATGTTGTGACTGTGGTACTCGGAAGTTGTCGGCTATTTCCGGAGGATCCGACCCTTGCTTGACCTTCACGAGGTCACTGTCGGGGTCGCAGGACCAATCGGAAGTTTGTTGACCTGCAATGCGATTCAGATCTTCTCGGAATGTAGGAAAAAACGTCACATTTCCGAAGAAGATCATCGAATCGGATGCATTTTCGGATGTTTAAATCGCACTGGTAGTGATATGTTTTTTTTTTCCGAATCAAGGTTAATCTGCGAAGAATTTTTACTGAAAGTTTTTCACAGAAACTTTTATATCAATGATGTAAAGATGCCTGTAACACTGTCTGACTTTCGATTTGAAAATCGTAATTTGAAACTTGGCCGTGCCTTGGGTTTTTCTTTTTTGGTCTATATCCTAGAATTAATCACTAAAAGTACGGAATAATATCATTAATATCTGAGAACATAAAGTATGTACAAACTGTCGCTTGAACATTTAAAAAGAGACACTTCTAAACTCAATTTGAATTACATCCAAGGAATTTCTATACTACGTACCTGGAATGCTGACTGAGACAGAAAACAAGGTCCGCTTGAGAGTTAAAACTTGGGCGGCGTGTCTCTTTCTAAAGGGTGACCATTAACTAAACATTCCTAGTCCTTATGGGGCCTTTTCCATCATTTTCTGATTTACGTGATGTTTCAGGGCATGATTTTTGAATTAAAATACTGATACAATTTTGATCCTTCATTTTGATTCTTGAATCTTGAATCTTGATTCTTGAATCTGAAAACTGAAATCTTGAATCTTGAATCTTTAAAGTGACAGCTGTCAAACTTCAAATGACCATATCTCGGGAACTACTCGTCCTAGACTCCCCGTTCCCAGTTCAAATGAAAGCTAAGACCAAGATCTTCATTTGAAGTGACAGCTGTCAAACTTCAAACGGCCATATCTTGGAAACTACTCGTCCTAGACTCCCCGTTCCCAGTTCAAATGAAAGCTATGACCAAGATCTTCATTTGAAGTGACAGCTGTCAAACTTCAAATGGCCATATCTTGGGAACTACTCGTCCTAGACTCCCCGTTCTCAGTTCAAATGAAAGCTATGACCAAGATCTTCATTTGAAGTGACAGCTGTCAAACTTCAAACGGCCATATCTTGGAAACTACTCGTCCTAGACTCCCCGTTCCCAGTTCAAATGAAAGCTATGACCAAGATCTTCATTTGAAGTGACAGCTGTCAAACTTCAAACCGCCATATCTCGAAAACTACTTGTCCTAGACTCCCCGTTCTCAGTTCAAATGAAAGCTATGACCAAGATCTTCATTTGAAGTGACAGCTGTCAAACTTCAAACGGCCATATCTCGAAAACTACTCGTCCTAGACTCCCCGTTCTTAGTTCAAATGAAAGCTATGACTAAGATCTATATTTCAGATGACAGATGTCATTTTGACAGCTGTCACGAGTCTAGGACAAGTAGTTTTCGAGATATGGCGGTTTGAAGTTTGACAGCTGTCACTTCAAATGAAGATCTTGGTCATAGCTTTCATTTGAACTGGGAACGGGGAGTCTAGGACGAGTAGTTTCCAAGATATGGCCGTTTGAAGTTTGACAGCTGTCACTTCAAATGAAGATCTTGGTCATAGCTTTCATTTGAACTGAGAACGGGGAGTCTAGGACAAGTAGTTTTCGAGATATGGCGGTTTGAAGTTTGACAGCTGTCACTTCAAATGAAGATCTTGGTCATAGCTTTCATTTGAACTGGGAACGGGGAGTCTAGGACGAGTAGTTTCCGAGATATGGCCGTTTGAAGTTTGACAGCTGTCACTTCAAATGAAGATCTTGGTCTTAGCTTTCATTTGAACTGGGAACGGGGAGTCTAGGACGAGTAGTTCCCGAGATATGGTCATTTGAAGTTTGACAGCTGTCACTTCAAAGATTCAAGATTCAAGATTTCAGATTCAAGGTTCAAAATTCAATAATCAAGGATCGAAATCCAGGATCGAAATCCAAGATCGAAACCAAGGATCGAAATCAAGGATCGAAATCAAAATCAAGGATCTAATTCAAGGATCTAATTCAAGGATCGAAACCATGGATCGAAATCAAGCGCTGATTTTGTCGAGCGCGATAAGGTAAAAATATCCTGAAATTTAAATGACATGGGCACACTACTAATCCAACAACGAGTGTGAAAGAGACAAAGCACCCAAGAAAGCCTCTCAACATGACCAACAATCCTTATAACCAAGATTAAATGATAATAGATCGTTGTACAGTCGTGATAAGGTTCAAAATCCTTTGTACATTAAATGTCAGTAAGAACTCCAGTTACGTAGTTTAGAATCTTCTTGATTACATCATATTTCAAAAATCTCACTGTCACTTATCCTGTACCACTTTAGACTGCGCTATATCCGTCTCAGGAATTTTGTACACCTTCGTAGCATCTCGTAGCATCCGTAGGGGTTTCGTAGAGCCTTCGTAGCGGCGTAGCATTTTAAAGCGAGAGACAATTTTAAGGAGTTTATTACTAGCTGCTCGCGGCTTCTCTCGTGTGGTAGTGGTATGTTTGTATGTTCTGTTCGAAGTTTTAAGGGCCGCCTCAAGGCCTCCGTCATGGCTTAATGACTTAAAAGCCGAGACCGACAATTTTAAGTGCACTACGTACGAACGAAGCTCGTCACTTGGCGAAATGCTCAAAATTATTTATTTATTTTACTTCTTTGTTATGTCGATATGAAAGAGATAGCGATTTAGTTTTATGGAAACAAGACTTTCATTTCAATATAAGTACCTAATTGTAATAAGTTTTATTTTAACTTTCAATATTTTTACGTTTAATATACATACATACATAAACTTACGCCTGTTTCCCATCATAGGGGTAGGCAGAGACCTCAGATCTTCACTTGCTACGATCCTGACACACTTCTTTCGCTTCATTCACTCTCATCACATTCTTCATGCATGTTTAGTATACCTATTTAAGATAAAAAATATATCATAGTCAGTCCTTCTCCTAGAATTATTTTAACCTAAACATTTTACACATATTTTAAAATCTTAAATTTCAACGTCAGTAATCTTCACGCCATTCCACAACATTTTAGAGTTTTGAGGGATAGCCTTTTGTATATTCTTTGAACGATCTTGAACGATCATGAACGATCTCGTAAACTGGTTTATTTGGACGTTGGTCTTCGGAGGGACATTTAAATAGTATCTAGGGACCCCATCTTTAAATATTTTTTGGAGAACGCATTCTTTTCGAAAATATTTTTAAAAAATAAATTCTAAATCTTGGATCAGTCTTTGAACTTTTTCACAAGTGGCTGAATTTAACTTTCAAAAACCCGACTTCAATGTTACAAGCTGAGTAATTTTCTGCACTTTCGAGGTGCGTTTCTGTTATAACTCCGAAAATCCTCAACAAATCCTCACTAAATTTTTATGGTACTCCATGGAAGATATACCTACCCTTTCAAACATGTAATGGATTTTGCGGTCCAGGCATTTCGGCGAATTGAGAACCTCCTCCTTTTTTCGAAATCGGTTAAAATACATATCACTACATCAATACATTTTTATATAGGTACATTCAATACATTTTTCAAATAATGATTCTAAGATTAAGATTTATCTATCTTTTTCATCATCAAGTAACTTGTTCGAAAGAGACGCCACCTGCATGCAAGTACTTGCTCAATAGAAACGTACCTTTAGTTCATTATCTCAGCCATTGGACGTCCACTGTTGGACATAGGCCTCCCTCAAAGATTTCCATGTGTTGCGGTTGGAAGCGGCCTGCATCCACCGACCTGCGGTTTTTACAAGGTCGTCTGTCCATCTTGCTGGTGGACGTCCAACAATGCGCTTGACGGTCCGTGGCCTCCACTCGAGAACTTTTCGGCCCCATCGGCCATCTGTTCTGCGAGCTATAAGGCCTACCCATTGCCATTTCAACGTGCTTATCCCTTTGGCTATGTCGGTGATCTGAATTCTTTTACGTATCTCCTCATTTCTGATTCGATCTCGTAGAGAAACCCCGAACATAGCCCTCTCCATAGCTTATTGAGCGACTCTGAGTGAGCTTTTTTTAATAGTAAATACGTATGAAGTAGTGCTGAATCAAGTTCGGTGGATGAAGTTTTTAGGTAATCCCAAAGTATCCCTAAGGCGCGGCACATACAGAAAAGACGTAAGACGAGGACGCGTCGCAGACATATGTCTCTTCCGCGTCCCTTTCATAGAAAATGTATAGAAGCGTCGCGCCGCAAAACATACAGAAGAGACGGGGCGCCGTCACATTTTGTATGAATGGGACGCGGAAGAGACAAATGTCTGCGCCCCGTCTCTTCTATCTGGCCTACGCCTAAGGTTTTGGCTTACAAACTTAGTTATTTTATTAAAAATGCGTTCTTACATAGCTCTAGTTACCGTACAGTGTCTATGACCTCAAGTAACCGTTAAATGTAATCCATTCCACCCTTTCAAGTACTCCAGTTTAATCACCAAAACACATACCATTTTCACCTCTATGCTTAAAGCTATAGGACTTAGAATCTAACAACGATCAAGTGTTATTGGCAGTATCATAAAATGGTAGATAAGTTTCTATTGCATATTTACGATGGTTTTTAACAGGTTTTGGAGAGCGTGTTAAATTGTGGACTCGTATCTTCGATTGGGAGTGTCAGGGCATCTTGTTGGTTTACGACAATTTTCTTGGATCCTACTTCGGTTTTTAGAGCGTATTTATAGGCTTAGTGGGTGATGATGACTGTTAACCAGGAGGGTTCGAGGTCCAACGATAAATCAACGGATGTTTCAGATTTAATTTAGCATCATTCAGCAATTGCATACGAACCCAGCGCCAGCACAGAAAACCCGCGCAACAGAAGCTCTATGCTACTGTAATACACGCTGAGAGGTGACCTATTTTGTTTGCATCTAGATTTTAGATAATTATATCCTTTCGAATTGGTAGTTTAGTATCCACAAAATAATCAAAAGTAAAAAGTCAAATTCGTTTATTCAATAGGATAACACAGTGTACCACTTTGAAATCGATTGAAAATCGATTTTCTAATTTCTATTTTTTTTAACGATTTTCTTTTTTTTTTCTATTTCTTTTTAAAACGAGTACTAGTCTTTTTTCTTTAGGCTTTTTAAACTCACCTCATGGTAAGTGATTACCCCCGCTCACAGACAACTCCAACATCAGAAGAACTGCTGGTGCGTTGGCTTTTGAGAAGTAGGCTCTTTTCTTGAAGATCCTTAAGTCGTATTGGTACGGAAATAACATTGACGACAGCTGATTCCATGCGACAGTTGAAAGCAAAACAGTGAACTATGCTGTTACTGTTAATCTATTGTTCGATGTGTATAAGAGCCGTGTTGGCCGACGGGTATACTACTCGTAGTATTGTATCTACTTTCGATCCGAAGGTCGTGGGTTCGAATGGATGCATCAATGGATTTTTCGTTTCAAAAAATGTATATGAGTATTAACACGAGCTCTAAACTGTGAAAGAGAACATCGTAAGGACACCCGCGGCTTAGTCAGCCCCACGCGTATTGACGATGTCTTTCCTGTGGATATGGCCGGTTAAACTCTGAGGATGGTTTAGGTGCTGGGCAAGCCTACTCCATCTCGACATTGTCCCAGGCACTACAGTGTCCCGTTAAGTTTAGCAAAGATTGCCTTCTGACACTGTATAAATCATCTAGTAAAAATGTGAAGGCCTAATTTTGTTCGATGTCGAATTTTGACGATTCCTCAAGAACCACTAAAATGACAAACCCAATCGATTCGAAATGGTTATTCTGGATATTGTGAAAAGCCATCAAAATCATGTTTCACCGATTTACGAAATAACATTTACATCCCAAATGTAAACGTTTACATTATAGCTTTCATCATTCATCACGAATGTAGGGTTTGGTACAAGTTGAAAACTGGAGCGATATTCCCAACAGTCTATAAAGGCTTATTTTTTTACTTACTTAATTTAAACTTAGGCTTTACTTAACTTGAATATACAGTTCCGTTCAATAATCTATCTATTCAGTTAATAGCGTCGATAGTGGAATAGTCTTAAGTATTTTGTGAATGAATCCTCTTTCAGTTACAATACTAAGTATTACTTCATATTTTGAAAATGAAAGATAATTTGAAAATACCTTAGGTTTTAATTTTATTTTTATTTTCATTTACCTGAACACAAACTGGTGGGATTCTACTCAATTGAGTATTGAATTAGAACTTTATTTAGGATTTCATCAAAAATGAAAAGTCATATTAAAATGTTCGTTAATACCTAAGTGTGTTTTTTTTAATTAGCCTAAACAGTCCCACTGCTGGGCAAAGGCCTTCCACTCTTAAGTGTAGATACCTACTTAGTTTAACACTTTAAAATTTAAACTATATGTTTATTATATTATTATTAAACTAGCGGACGCCCGCGGCTTCGCCCGCGTGGACTTTTATCCCACGGGAAACATGCATTTTTTCGGCATCAAAAATCTCTGTCACTCTCCAGCCCTCCAACTATCTCCACACAAAAAATCACGTCAATCCGTCTCTCTGTTTTGACGTGAAAACAGGACAAAAAAAAAAACACATTCACATTTATAATATGGGTATGGATACCCAATCAACATACGTTCATAAAAAATGAATCTCTATATAGAAAAACGGACTACAGAAATAAATTGTAGCTGTGTACATTAAAACCACTTTGAAGTCGATATATTTGACGTAAACATAAAACAGTATTTGGAAGATAATGTTTATCGGGAGATCGGAAATAAGAGTAAATATTATTTCAGTTTTGAAGTGTTGGTATTTCCGTAATGTATGTTTTTAGAACAACTCAAGAATTAGAAAAACAGCTCACTAAAAATCACTTCAAAACTTGTCGATAGTCGATTTTAATTCTACTTAAACACTACTAGCTGCTGCCCGCGGTTTCGCTCGCGTGGTACCCGGATAAAAAGTAGCCTATGTCACTCTCCAGCCCTCCAACTATCTCCACACAAAAAATCACGTCAATCCGTCGCTCTGTTTTGACGTGAAGCAGGACAAATAAACAAACAAATAAACACACTTTCACATTTATAATATGGGTATGGATAACTCTGATTGCTCATGAATAAAAATAATCAAATTAAAGTTAAAATATGAGAAACCTTCAACAAACTCCAACCACATTCAATAAAGATAATTAATCGAAAAGGAAAATTATTTCCCTAATTAAGAACACAGTTCTTTCAAGGGCGCAATAGGTTGATGTTGATAATGATGATGACCCAAATATTGATAATTATTTTGACTTTGAATGATGATTCAATATTTCAAGATTGGCCTCTTAGCTCAGTCGGTAGTAGCTCTGCCTTCTGCGCTGTAGGTCGTGGGTTCGATTCCCATCCAGGACAAACATTTTTTTAATAAACATAGATGTTGTTCTGTGTCTGGGTGTTCTCCAGTATTATAAGTATGTATTTACAAAAAAAAAAGTATATGAGTATTCTATCAGATGGGTCGATCAACTATTTTACCCCACACTTTGGACAGATTCAGACCATATTTAAAAAAAAAAAAAAAAAAATTCTATATTCTGATTATAGTAAGGCATTAGAAATATTATGGACTATATTCTCATATTATATTTTGAAATATTATGGACTTCGTGGACTGGCGGCTCGACGGTGCTATCAAAGGACACCACCACGCCACACGACCAAAGGAAAACACAAATGAAGCTATCTACGGCAAACATGGCCTTCTCTGAGTCTCCGGGTCAAATTTAGGAGGGTAACTCAGCATACACAAGTAAGGGGATTCTAGTGAGGGACAGATTTTGGAGATTTTTTTTTGGAAAAGTTAATTAGCCTATTTCTATTTTGTTAAGTTCACGATAAACTATAACATACTAACTTGTTCTTAAAAGAATTAACCAAAACCAATAAGCGTAAGTACATTTAAATTAAAGTTTACATGTCGAATGTGGTCTTCGGACAGCAATATTTTGTATGGAGCGGACTTTTTGTCTACCGAGTTACCATAAAATTTCATGGAAATTAAAGATTTTCGAGAACGTAGTTAAGTTTCCCGTTGTGCCTAATGAGCTTAGATACCATTGTTATGTTCGTTATGTGTGTATATATAACCATTTAGCGTATTTTAATAAAAATGGTCGGGGACAGCAAAGTGTGGGTAAAATATGTAGTTGATCGACTCAGATATCTGGTTCCCATAGTACAAGCTTCGCTTAGTTTGGGGCTAGATGGTGCTGTGTGAAATGTCCAGCAATATTTAATTTACAAAGTCGATGGTGATGGTTGTACAAGTTTCCGGAATAATTATTTCTTTATGTTTTCCGACAAATGATAAATCACTCTATCTTCGCAACGACATTCTGTAACTGATATTTATTTAAAAAAATGTAAACATCCCATTCTAACTTCAACACAAACGTTTTTCATTTTGAATTATCGCTTTCTTTGATATTTTATTAGTTTACATTTCAACGAACGTATTAGAAAATGGGTCTAAAGTCATGGAAAAGTAGTATTTTTGTCCCATTTTTTGTTATTTACGATCGCCAACTAAAGGTGAACGCATACGCACCGAACGCGTCGAGCGAATCGAACGAAACAAACTTTAGAATTCTCACGCCTGAATCAATTAACTATCTTTAGAATTCTTTAAATAAAATTGAATGAAACCTCGCACACCAGCCTGCGTCGAATTGTCCGCATCGTTCGAATCTTGAAAAATAAGAAACCCGTTCGATGCGGATATGTGTGCGTTCGCCTTAAAAATAAAGTTTGATTGTATAGATCTTTTCTACTTAAAAATACAACAATGTAGATGCTCCTAGTCTGCTATGAAAAAGATAATTAAAAATAATTATAATTAGCTACTCGTATATTAGAAAAAAATCCATTTCTCAATTCTCAAGTGTATAACCTTTGTGTGTAGTCACCTTTATAAACCCTTCGTTAGCATTAAACAAGAATGGGAGGCGTTTTATCAAATTACATTTAGTGAATTGCAATCGATTGAAAGGGTATTGTTACTACGCTGCCGGTAGTAGGAATAATTTGGATACAACTAGTGGAAGCTGTGACTTCGTTTGGGGAAAGATTTTTATAGAAAAAACTGTTCATTTTGTATACTTAATAAAAATTTAAGCCACAGACACACACACACACACACACACACACACACATAGTGGTCAAATTTATAACATCATATTTTTTTGTTAACCGATAGATATGACCACATCTCAGAGACAAAGCTCCTTTTTTTCTGGTCAATACAAAATTAAAAGATTATTTTTACAATTTTAAACACAAAAAGGAGAAAAGGTCAAAGGTAAGTATTTAGGTATTTCTTTTTTTTAAACAATTGACCGAATTTCAGTTTATTTCAACTTCCTCCTTTGAAAGACGTGACAGCCTCCGGGTTGCCTAAAAATAAGCTCGACCGTTCTTATCATAATGTTTAAAACAAAAAATATTTGAACATTTTGAACAACAAATTCGGTAAAAAAACACAATGTCACGTTCACATAAATTGTGTAGATTCATATCCCTACAATAGCTGTTTTCAAAAATATATATAATCAAGCTTATGATCTTCTATATAAGCTGAGGTAGATGCGTTGTACCCCGCTCTACGTGGCGAACAAAAGTCAAGCTAATTAGCTTGAGTCAACTCAGTCGCACTTTGTCTTCCTTCGATGTTACACGCATTTACACGCAGCTCGGCCATAATTTAACTCTTTCTGACAACGGAGTTATGAAAATCTCTGCTATTTTTAAGTTTTCTTGATTGATATTAAACAAAGCTGCTTATATTCAACCTATGTAGCTATAACAAAATTTCGCCGCGTTTTAGAGCTTTTTTCTAATGAGTAGGTACCTATAACGTTTCTATTTGTAAGATCTCATTGAATATTTACGTTCAAATAAAACAGCTCCTTTCTATAGCCGACTCACCAGTCACCACTCGAATAGAACGCTCACAGAATAATGGCGGCAAACTTAGCCAATAAAAAAACTTTGTGCAATTTTGTTGTGACTCTGAAATAATATTGGAGTAGCGTCACATTTAGTTAATTTACTGAAGTTTTGGGTGTGATAACTACTTTGCAGTGACTTTAAGGGAGTGTCCACATTGCGTTTTCTGCAGCGCGTTTTTGAGCTGCGCGTTTGTATCGATACAAACGCGCGTTCGCAACGCGTATTTTTCCATACAAAAGCGAACCGGGAGGGGCTGCGCGGGGGGCTGCGCGTTCGCATCGCGTTCGAATCGCGTTTGTATCGATACAAACGCGCTGCAAAAAACGCAATGTGGACACTCCCTTAGAGGTCATGCTGAGTTTTGTAAAGTTGTGTTGTGTTTTAGAATAGTTTTTGGTGATGTTTAATTAGAAACTAAAGCCTGTTTCGTTTCATGGCCAAAGTATGACGACTCGACCACCAAAGTATTTATTTATAAAATATTTATATCTTTCATCTTAATCCTTCATCAACGGCACAATGTCGTGCCTGGTTGGGACATTGTTTGAGACGGAGTAGGCTTGCCCAGCACCTAAACCATCCTCTCAGTTTAGTCAGCCTCATCTGCAGGAAAGACATGATCATTGCGGAGCTGACTAAGCCATGGGTTTCCTAACAATGTTTTCATTCACTCAACCAACAGGGCTGTAGGTAAGACAGACAAGTAGTTGGGTCAATCTTCAGAATCAGCGCACCTGGTTGATCGCTATGGCGCCCCTTAAAAATCGATATTATTGCTTTTTTGCCAATATGAAAATATGCTTATTTAGACACCCGAAATAAAAATACAGAAAAGCAATAATATCGATATTAAAAAAGCACCATAGCGATCAACCAAACACGCTGATTCTGAAGATTGACCCATTGTATCACAGATTTATTACATGCACTTTATGAGATGCACAGAGATTTATGAGATGCACAGAGTAATTTTTTCATGGTGGTGTAGGCTCTAAACTAGTAACAATTTCAATCTCTACGCAACGGAAAATACGTGTTTGAACTATCAAACACTCGCTACGTACAAAATCAATTCACATTCGTTGTCCATTGGATACATATCTTGATTGTGTAATAAAATGTTATGAGGCCCATTTCGATTTATTCATAGCTTGTTCCCATGAGTGATGCCAACATTATAATATTAAACAATCGGCTTATTATCAGGGCTGCCAACTTGAGAAAA
Organism: Camptogramma bilineatum; assembly: GCA_958496255.1. Classification (NCBI taxonomy): domain Eukaryota; kingdom Metazoa; phylum Arthropoda; class Insecta; order Lepidoptera; family Geometridae; genus Camptogramma; species Camptogramma bilineatum. The sequence continues at coordinate 2,329,303 of OY292472.1, forward strand.
ACAAAAATAGATAGAGTTTTCTATGATGATTTGAATGAATGAATTTATGAATGAAATCACATTAAAAAATGAAGAAAAATTAGGTATAAGTTTTAAAGGTAGAAATAGAAAAGATGATGTTAAAAATTAATAAAAGAGTTTTAAAAATAAATCGAACGTTTTTAAATTAGCTCTAATTAACTCATGCATTACATTAATTCTACTTATATAATGTTAAAAATGAAAAAATATTTCTGGATTTGATAGCTCAACGCCGCCGCAAGGGCGCTGCTAGTTGATCTATAAAGTGACGTGACAGCCCTAACTAAAGAAAATTCAACATTTCACAACAGCTATATTAATAAGATATATGAACCAATTAACTCTTAATTCGTATAAGACCTCTGACATCATAATTATGATTTAAAGCGCAATTCCGGACCACTATTATTATATCTAGATAAAAATAAATCATAGAAATATTTTTATGGGACTGTCCCAGTTTAATTAAATTTATGCACGGCCGGGATTCGATACCACGACCTTTCGGATGATGAGTGGAGTCAAAACCTGTTTTTTTATCCGACTGTCTAATGCAGCTATTTTTAATGGTGTCCGAAACGACAGTAACAAAAATATTAAAATCAAAAGTGTCATTTGGGACACTGTGTCCCAAAATATTTTGTCCGAAACGTCAGCAAGTCCACTATCCCAGGCACTTTTACAAGACCTAACATAGAGTCTCGACGTAGTCTCGACTAGACGACCTCATTACTAATTAATTTTTTTAGTAACGTTATCTCGTGTCCACGGCTACGTTTTATCACAATAGCTTTATAAACTCGCCAAAGTTTTAATAATAAAATACTCTGTCAATAATCGTTAGAAAGACTGTTCTAGTTTCAGATATCGATCTAAATCGGATCGCTACGCTATATTGCATTTGAAATCCGTTCTACTTCCTCGAAATTCCCTTTCAGGATAACGTTAAATCCTATAAGCTTTGAGATTATCCAATTGAGATGATTCACCAATACCGTCAAGTTACTGCGTTATAATAGGAAACTCCCACAATTTTTTTTTATGATTTTATACGATAGGTTATATCGTCAAATAACCGTAATAAAAATTCCAGCGCCGAAATACTAAATTTTTTTTAACAAAAATAATTTTTAAAATTTACCAACTATTTCAGGCATCTGAAACACGTTTATTATTGTTGTCACAGATTACTGTTGTAGTAACAATTTTTGAATTGTGACGTCACGCGTCAAAGTTCACAAATTGATACTAAGTACAACAGTAATCTGTGACAATAATAAATTCGAGTTTAGGAATTGTGAAAATTAAAAAAAAACTTATCTATGGATCGTCATATCTGACTCGTCCTTGACTTTTCTTATGAACTCGTGACGTCACATCCTTTCACATCCTTTTCAAGTATTTTGAAATTCCTACTATTTTTTGCAATTTTTAAAATTAATTTTCTAATCGAAAATGGTTTAATATTAAAAAATAATTACACACACATACCTCTAAAGCAACAATGTTCATAATAAAATACATTTAACCCGCTTTTGAATCAGACGCATATTGCCTATTATGACAGCTATAGTAATATATAAAATAAAATAGACGCTGAAAAAATCATAAAATAAAACAAATATTCATGTTTCAAACCAATGATCTACTTATATAAACTGAGGTAGATGCAAAAAGTCAAGCTAATTGGCTTGAGTCCAGTCATCAGTCGCACTTTGTCTTGCTCTGTAGTTGTGTGTAGACACAACTAGCTTCATTTCTAAGCTAGTACACGAAGCTAGAAGTACTAGCTTGCTAGCTTACTAACACTAGCTTGCTATCCTAGCTTGAAAAACTAGCCTCGTGTAACCCGGGCATTACACGCAGCATGCATCTAACTTATCTCCTCCTGACAACGGGGTTTTATTTATCTATGCTATTTTTTAGTTTTTTGATTGATATTAAACAAAGCTGCTAATATTCTGGCCTTATGACTGGCCTCTTAGCTCAGTTGGTAGTAGCTCTGCCTTCTGCGCTGTAGGTCGTGGGTTCGATTCCCATCCAGGACAAACATCTGTTTGATGAACATAGATATTTGTTCTGTGTCTGGGTGTAATAAAGTATTATAAGTATGTATTTACAAAATATATAAGTATTCTATCATTTATCTGGTTCCCATAGCTTTGCTTAGTTTGGGGCTAGATGGCGCTGTGTGAAATGCCCAGCAATATTTATTTTTATTTATTTATTTTGACACTGTCCTTGTTTTACAACACGCTTCTTCCAAGGCCCAACCATAAACGCCCGCCTAGGAACTGCAAATACGATTCCGTCACAATGCAGGGATGATGAGCCCCGGTGCCTTTTAACTTCTAAAAATACGAGTTTAAAAGTTCTTTGAAATTCTGCGTTAGAAACATTTCAAAAGTGGGATTTGTGGTCATGAATGGTAGATTTCTGCTCATTTATTCAGACATTCAAGATTATTTGTACATTTCTAAGGGGGTTGTCAGAGGCACGTCCAAAATACGTTTAGGTCATGCCAATTTTTTTGCCCTTTGATATTTTCTATCACAATTTAGAGTTGTTTTAGTTTTCAAAATAATAATCAAGTAGAAAAGGTTTAGAAAGATAAATTCTTTATTTAGACACATTTCACACAAAAATAAATTAGGTAGGTACTTGTATAAACTTTCATCAACGCACTTAAAATTGTATTCCTAAAAGATTTTCTGAAATTCGTCTGATAAAACTAAAAACTTATTTTTGCTACTAGTATAGTATTATATTATCTGTGCTTTTGCATACTAAATCATAAAATATGTATTTTTATTAGTGCTGTAAATGTTTTATAAGAAACTAGCTGATGCCCGCGGCTTCGCTCGCGTGGTACCCGGATAAAAAGTAGCCTATGTTACTCTCCAGTCCTCCAACTATCACCACCCAAAAAATCGTGTCAATCGGTCGCTCCGTTTTGCCGTCATTCCTCGACAAAGCCACAAACAAACAAACACACTTTCACATTTATAATAGGGGTACGGATACCTAGTTATAAGAAGAGAATAGTGCCTAAGCATAAGAGAATATGTCACCGAAAAGAAAGTTAGGTCCCAAACCGTGTTTGTTGAACTGAGATTAAACCCTTCTCGGAATGTATCCCGAATAGGGAAAGAAACGTTTCTTATGGCTCAAACACTCGCTGGGCCAGCCTAGGCGAGCCTAGGCAAGCCTGGGCAAGCGCGAGCGAAAGGACGAATCGATGCAAGGCGAAAGCGAGAGAGAGGCAACGCGTTCACTCGGCGAGCCTGGGCCAGCGTGTGTTTGCGCCTTTTGCGTTTACATTCGAGTATTTTAAACTTTTGCGACTGTAACACATCCATACCTACCCATATTATAAATGTGAAAGTGTGTTTGTTTGTTTGTTTGTTTGTCATGCTTTCACGTCAAAACAGAGAGACGGATTGATGTGTTTTTTTGTGTGGAGATAGTTGGAGGGCTGGAGAGTGACATAGGCTACTTTTTATCCCGAAAAAATGTTTCCCGTGGGATAAAAAAGGAGTAGGTACCTAGTACACGCGGGCGAAGCCGCGGGTATCCGCTAGTTTTTAAATAAGTAGTTAATGGTATGTAGGTACTTAATCGCTTTTAGAAATCATTTTATTTACTTACCTCGACATTTCGGCGACATTACACGACGTGTCTGCCGTGGTCACAAGAAGAATCTTCTCGTGACTCGTTAATAATTTAAAGAAATGTGACGTTTCTTCGCTAAAAAACGTCAACTTTCCAAATTAGGAAGGGGGTAATTACGTTAGGCTTTTAGGGTGGGGGAGGGGTAGAGCCAAATCTCACCCAATCTCACATGGGGTCGAAAAATCACAGAAATCACCTCACGTAATGAATGGACGCCCCCGAATAGGTAAAATTGTGAATCACCCTGTAGGCCTTATTTTATTTACGAGCGACACGTAACTGCCATTTATTCCAAACAAAAACTCAGCACTACAAGTTCAAGCGAAAATTGATAACTGCAAGAATCATATCAAAAATATGATTTATCCAGAACCGTCGTCAGTTCAAAGGTTACAGAACCCATAGAGGGAATCGAATTTATTTGAGATCGTGTTGGGAATACTCGCGACGTGAATACTGTGTAACCGACTGTGGGCTGAAGAGGGTTACATTTGACCAAGAAAGTTAAAGAATCAGATGATATTTGTATCGTGATGTGACAAATATGCACACTAAAGTAGCTTACTATTGTGTACCCACATATTTGTCATTAGGTACTTCAGTTCGTATGAGCAAGTGGCCAACTCTGGCGACAGAGTTTTTAAGCCTTCTAAAGGCCTAAAGTATGCACACTGATGATGGTTATTAGTTTTTTTTTTTTTAAACGAAAATATGTTCGCGTTTGACCACACTCTACCTGATGTAAAGCAACAGTGCGGTCTAAGATGGAGCACGCTTACCTAGAAGGAACCTATTGACTCTCGATTTGAAGACAATAGTTATTGATGTTTCACTAGTGTTTTGATCCTACACGTTGTCGACAGGTGGTCAGTCGAGTGAACGTCGCGTGCATAGCGGTGGCGGTGTATCGTGCCTTGTCCTCGCGTGACCACCGGGAACCCGCGCGTTGGTAACGCGAAGCAAGCATGCGAGCAGCGAGTTGTCACCGAGTGGCCCACTCGTCATCCGTCCGTGGACAGCTTTCGATTGAGGCGATCGGGTGACGCTACGGAGTTGATGTAGTGAGCGTTGGTCCTTAGAAGTTCATATAAAGAATACCAACCTTACGAAGCGAGGTGATGCGGGTTGGGTCACAGGTGGCTCCAATGAGCTATTGAGTTTCATTGAGTATTTATCTCGTTTTGACCATGTTAATCAATGTATTTGCATACTTTGATTCATCTGAATGACAATCTGAATGAATTATAACCTTTTATCATATAGTAAAGATGTAAATGCCTAAGTTTTTTATAAGACTAATGACTTAGTGACAAGCCACATTATTTTTTACAATTTTTCAATTTACTTTGGTAAATCTCTAAAGTTTTGGCTTGTGAATGATATTTTCTTGTCAGTCTTTGTCCAAAAGAGACGGCAACAGAATCAGCAGCCATCTTAGCTCTATGAAGCCTCTAAGTTCATTATAAATAACAGGATTTTCCCGCTAACTCAGTCATTATAAAGACGCAAGCCCTTACAAAAGTGGAACACAAGTAAGACGATACGACATAGATACCCTTGTGCTACCCACACCGACGCCCGCTGTGCGATAATGGATAGAGTGGGCTTGCTGGATACCAGATGCTTAGCTTTCTTAGAAGAAATCGTCAGTGGCATGTAATTTTAGGTACTAGCATTCACTACAAAAATTAAATACTTTACCTATAAAACATCTTGATTTTTAAAGAAACATGGACCAATAGAAAATGTACAAAATTCATAAAATAGAAACGTACGCTTTCAAACAAAAAAAAAATCCAAATCGGTCCAGGCGCCTTTGAGAAATCGGTGCACATACATAAAAAAAAATCCATCGAATTGAAAACTTCCTCCTTTTTTTGAAGTCGGTTAAAAATAGCTGCGTGGGTAGCCAAAGTAAAAGGAATGAAAACATAACACGATTCTCAAAACACGCTGAACATGCCGTTTCTCCCTTTAATTTTTAATTACTAAACTCATTAACACTCGGAAAGTAATTATACTTTTAATTAGGTTGATGGTAATAAAATATCTAAAAGGGAAGATTGTGAGTCAAAGCTCAACCACCAAAAAGCACCTAAGGCCTGCAGATTCATACCTTCTCGGAATGTTTTCCGAAATTCGGAATATGACGTTTCTTCGCTGAAAAAACAGCAACTTTCTGAAGAAAATCATCGAATCGGATGCATTTTCGGAAGTCTGAATCACACTGTTGCAGAGACTTTTTTTCACTCTTCGCAGTTTAACAGTATTGGACAAACCAACTCAATTTCAAAATTATCCCAGGCACTGTTTTTGTTGCCCCCATGGTTCTTCACGGTCTTGGTCGCGAAGGAACAGGAGTAAAATCACAGCTCCTAAGACGTTTCAAAGTGGTACGCTATGTGATCTTATTGAATAAATGAATTTGGCTTTGACTTTGACTACATTTTCCCGAGATTGCGTCCTGACATTGTCTAAAAATAATCTAGTAAGATATGTAAAGGCGTAAGTTTTTTTGTGGTTAAGAAAGTACCCATGTGTTGATAGTACACGGCACTACTGAAGCACACTCTCATGATGAGAATACTCATCGAAATGAAAACGCCACGGTTCACTCACCCCACGGCTGCATAATTATAAAACTCGTTTGCAGCTTAATCTCTCATTGTAACTGGAAACTATGAAATTATACGACACTGAAATTTCTTACGAAACGGCGTAGTTTGTGACGACCGTAAAAGAAAACATCCTCACGAATCATCATCAGCCGGTAAACTTAGGCATTTACATCTTCACTAGATGATTTATACAGTATCAGGAGGCAACCTTTGCCTACACTTAACGGGACAGTATAGTGCCTGGGACATTGTTTTGAGATGGAGTAGGCTTGCCCAGCACCTAAACTATCCTCTCAGCTTAACCGGCCATATCCACAAGAAATACATGGTCCATACGTGTGGGGCTGACTAAGCCGCGGGTTTCCTCACGATGTTTTCCTTCACCGTTTAGAGCTCGTGTTAATGCAAAAAATTTCCGAAACGAAAAATTCATTGATGCACGTTCAGGATCCGAACCCACGACCTTCGGATCGTAAGTTGAGTTACTAATCCCCTTGGCCAACACGGCTCTATCAGCCTGTCAAAGAAATATAGCCTCTTCGTCTTTCTTAAACTATCGCAATAGCTTTGATGGCACTTTACACAAAGGTATAGTTGAGGTATCCCCATAGAAATACCATAACAGAATCGCTATTGCTTCATAGACCACTTTTGGTCAGTCTCCTTTGACACAGAGTAAATTTCTCTGTGCCTTTGAGAAGGAAAAGTTTATGAAAATGTTCTTTGACAATTTCGTAACGATTGTTGTATTACAGTTTCAAGATTTTCATGAACTGAAAAAGCTTAATCGTACTGAAATCTACATTTTAATTTATGGTTCAGGGTAGAGGAAATTAAGATTCAAAACTAGCTGAAATTATACGACGTTGGTTGTTTTTAAAATTAATGTTTTGATATGGATGCTATAATAATAAGTGATATTTTCCTTAAAAGCGGTAGTTTCCATTTTATAGATAAAGATAATATTATTATGTAGAGTCTTGTTGGCCGAGAAGAATAGTAACACATATGCGATCTAAAGGTGTGTATATAATAGTTAATATATTAATATATTATATATCGTATTATAAATCGTATATATATAATAATAATATATCGCGTATGAATCCAAACGTGCATGAATGATTTTTTTATGTAAATTCACATTATTACGAGCTTTAAACGGTGAAGGAAACCAACCAACGCCAACGCGAGGAAAACAGTCAGGCTAACAGGCGGCGATGAGCTTGCTGACTATCACGTATCGAATGATAACTTTTGCAAAATGTGGGAATGTACCAAAATTGATTTTAGGCGTGCCTCTGACTACCTAGTAAGACATTTTCAAGGAATGTTAAAAGCCAGATCTGAGTCTGCCGCGCCTTGGGAACACAGTCATCTAATCATGGCTGTGTTCCCAATCACGTCAGGGATCTAAGCATCCGAATACTGGAACGCTACTTTGTTTAAGTGGTGCTTATCATTGACATTAACTGACATTTTTATACGATTCTGAAGAGTAAGAAGTCTCAAATAGATAAAGTACGTCTCATATATCTAGTATAGTAGCTTTTCAGTATTCAGCTAGACTACCTACAATACAGTAAAACTAGAAAAAGAATGCGTTTACAAAAACGATTGACGAAACGTCATTTGGAAATGAAAATTACTCATAATTTCAACATTATCGCAAACAAACAAATAAAGCTGCTGTCGCATTCTATTTTGTGGAATCATACACTGCTGTCGGTCAGACGTATTCGGAAAACACGAGAATAACCAAGATCCAATCTAGAGCTTGAAGTACTGTACAAGCGCATTTTCGCTGTATTTTCTTTGGAATATTCAAGCAAAATACTATTTATAGTTCGTCTCTTCACAACCTGTCATCTCATTCACGTCGACAAAAGGATTCCATCTTCGTAAAACATAAAAACGTTTATAGTGGTATATCGCAAAGAAAACGTTTAAAGTTATCGTGTGAGGAAGAAACTTTATAACTCCACACATAAAGCATGATTTGATGTTGTTTTTATGTACTGTCTTTATTAGAACACGACTAGAATAATGTACTCTTTTGTTACGGAGAGAGATGATAGATTGTACACCTAGTTCAGATTAGAAAGGTTGCCTAATCTCAGCATAGATTTCTAACAAGTGTATAAAAAGATTTGCAAATGACACAGACAAAAAGAAACATTGCAGCACATTGCAAGTTAAAAAAAAGTGGGTATTATACTAGTAACCATCTTATAATTATCCTATCGCCTATCAAATCAGGTAAGTCATTACTTCTCCATTTTGAAAGTAACAGCGTGCCATTAATAGCAGATAGTAACGATTTTAAGTAAAAATACCAGGCTAAAGCTTATCATGAGGAACCATAAAAACTCTAAGAGCTGGTACCCATTGGGCGCTTTCAAACGCGCGCTTTGAGAACTAAGAGTTTCAATTGATGTGTACACATGCAAGCGCGCGCTTCTCTTAGTTCTCAAAACGCGCGTTAGCAAAGCGCGCGTTTGAAAGCGCCCAATGTGTACCCGCTCTTAACAACATTGTCAGACATTTTTCCATTAAAACCGGCTGAGCGATGTAAAGCGGTTCTTTGTGATCGCCAGTAATTCGACATCCATCGTAAATGATTTTCAATCAAGTCGTGGGACGCTGGTGGCCATTCAGCGTAGTTTTCACGATCCAAAGCTATCAAAGATAGGGGTGGGTAGTCGATATACATATCTTTTATCGATATTGTTGCTCCTCGAATTTAAAATTGGGGACAGGCGGGAATTTTGATTCACATTTGTCTCCTCTCAGGGACAAGTCAAGGTGACAAACAGAAATAACCCAAATTATTGGCAAAAAAGCAAGTGGCAAAATAAAAAAATAAAAAAACCGACTTCAATGTTGTAAGCTTTACAAGTTTCTGCAGGTGTATTTCTGTTCATCACTCCGAAGATCCTCGTCAGATCCTCACCAAATTTTATGAGACCACATTGAATGTATACCATTTTAAACAAAAAAATCATCTAAATTAGTCTACAATTGACGGAGATAATGGTGTACATTCATAAAAAAAATTGCATACCCTAATATAATGTGACATAAACCCTTTAATATAATATGAGTAAACAGCCCTGAAAATGTTTTAATTTGCATGTCTCACTATATTATTGGTGGAAAATGATCGAACCTTAATTGTTTCGCAAATCAAAATTTAGAATTATGTTTATTTTAAAATTCACCTTGATATCGATAAATCGAAATATCGATGAATGGAAGTATCCACCCCTATCCATTAGTAAGACGACCGACAAATGACAGTCTTTGTCGAGTCGATAGCACCTCACTACGTCAAGACCATGATCCTGAGCACTAGTTTCCGATAACTCAAAATTTGAATGAAACAAATTCCAAGTTTTAGAGCGGCCTAACTTATCCTAACTCATCTTGTCAATGTCGATGAATAGCTCTAGTGTCAGACCCATGACACTAGAGTTTGCTATTCATCGATATAATATCACCGGTAAATAAAATGACCCCTGGATTAACGGGTAATGGGTCGACTTACCGGGTCCTTAGGTAACCCCTGGCTTACTAGAATCACACTAATATCATCACACTAATATTATAAATGCGAAAGTTTGGATGTTTGGATGTTTGGATGTTTGGATAGATGTTTGGATGGATGTTTGGATGGATGTATGTTTGTTCCTCTATAACTCAACAACCACTGAACCGATTTGGCTGAAATTTAAAACATAGATAGATAATGACCGGGAATAGGACATAGGCTACTTTTTATCCTGAAAAAATACACGGTTCCTGTGGGATAAACAAAATAGCAGTCTACGCGGGCGAAGCTGCGGGCGTCAGCTATGACTCCCACGAATAATGACCGGGAATAGGACATAAGGTACTTTTTATCCCATAAATGGGTTCCCATGGGATAGCAACGGGGTAAAACGTTCCTACGAAAAACACACTTTCACGCTAAATATATCGAACAGATTTGGATACTTAATATTTTTAAAACACTAATATCACACTAATCACACTAATCACACTAATATTATAAATGCGAAAGTTTGGATGTTTGGATGTTTGGATGTTTGGATAGATGTTTGGATGGATGTTTGGATGGATGTATGTTTGTTCCTCTATAACTCAACAACCACTGAACCGATTTGGCTGAAATTTAAAACATAGATAGATAATGACCGGGAATAGGACATAGGCTACTTTTTATCCTGAAAAAATACACGGTTCCTGTGGGATAAACAAAATAGCAGTCTACGCGGGCGAAGCTGCGGGCGTCAGCTATGACTCCCACGAATAATGACCGGGAATAGGACATAAGGTACTTTTTATCCCATAAATGGGTTCCCATGGGATAGCAACGGGGTAAAACGTTCCTACGAAAAACACACTTTCACGCTAAATATATCGAACAGATTTGGATACTTAATATTTTTAAAATACTAATATCACACTAATCACACTAATATTATAAATGCGAAAGTTTGGATGTTTGGATGTTTGGATGTTTGGATAGATGTTTGGATGGATGTTTGGATGGATGTATGTTTGTTCCTCTATAACTCAACAACCACTGAACCGATTTGGCTGAAATTTAAAACATAGATAGATAATGACCGGGAATAGGACATAGGCTACTTTTTATCCTGAAAAAATACACGGTTCCTGTGGGATAAACAAAATAGCAGTCTACGCGGGCGAAGCTGCGGGCGTCAGCTATGACTCCCACGAATAATGACCGGGAATAGGACATAAGGTACTTTTTATCCCATAAATGGGTTCCCATGGGATAGCAACGGGGTAAAACGTTCCTACGAAAAACACACTTTCACGCTAAATATATCGAACAGATTTGGATACTTAATATTTTTAAAACACTAATATCACACTAATAATATTATAAATACGAAAGTTTGGATGTTTGGATCCATCTTTTTCTTAGAGAACCGTTAGCAAAACTAAAGTCTCACATGTTTTTGTCTAAAAAATTTCCGCTCGCTTCGCGAGATGGGGAAGCTCGCTTCGCTCGCATGTTACTTTGATGAGTATTTTACGAACAAATTACTTAACTGTTAGGAACCGACAACCATCCATCTTTTTCTTAGAGCCCCGTTAGCAAAATCAAGTGTCACATGTTAAATTTGTCTAAAAAAATTCCGCTCGCTTCGCGAGCTGGGGAAGCTCGCTTCGCTCGCTGACATAGATCCTCGCTTCGCTCGCATATTACTTTGCTGAGCATTTCACGAACAAATTAATTTACTGTTAGGAACCGACAACCATTCATCTTTTTCTTAGAGCACCGTTAGCAAAATCAAAGTGTCACATGTTAAATTAGTCTAAAAAATTTCCGCTCGCTTCGCGAGCTGGGGAAGCTCGCTTCGCTCGCTGACATCGATGCTCGCTTCGCTCGCATATTACTTTGCTGAGCATTTCACGAACAAATTAATTTACTGTTAGGAACCGACAACCATCCATCTTTTTCTTAGAGCACCGTTAGCAAAACCAAAGTGTCACATGTTAAATTTGTCTAAAAAAATTCCGCTCGCTTCGCGAGCTGGGGAAGCTCGCTTCGCTCGCTGACGTCGATGCTCGCTTCGCTCGCATATTACTTTGCTGAGCATTTCACGAACAAATTAATTTACTGTTAGAAACCGACAACCATCCATCTTTTTCTTAGAGCCCCGTTAGCAAAACCAAAGTGTCACGTGTTAAATTTGTCTAAAAAATTTCCGCTCGCTTCGCGAGCTGGGGAAGCTCGCTTCGCTCGCTGACATCGATGCTCGCTTCGCTCGCATATTACTTTGCTGAGCATTTCACGAACAAATTAATTTACTGTTAGGAACCGACAACCATCCATCTTTTTCTTAGAGCACCGTTAGCAAAACCAAAGTGTCACATGTTAAATTTGTCTAAAAAATTTCCGCTCGCTTCGCGAGCTGGGGAAGCTCGCTTCGCTCGCTGACGTCGATGCTCGCTTCGCTCGCATATTACTTTGCTGAGCATTTCACGAACAAATTAATTTACTGTTAGGAACCGACAACCACTCATCTTTTTCTTAGAGCACCGTTAGCAAAATCAAAGTGTCACATGTTAAATTAGTCTAAAAAAAATCCGCTCGCTTCGCGAGCTGGAGAAGCTCCCTTCGCTCGCATATTACTTTGGTATTTTACTTAATCAAGTGTCACATGTTAAATTTGTCTAAAAAATTTCCTCTCGCTTTGCGAGTTGGGGAAGCTCGCTCCGCTCGCATATTACTTTTAGTATTTTACGAGCAAATACATTTACTGTTAGGAACCGACAACCATCCATCGTTTTCTTAGAGCACCGTTAGCAAAACCAAGTGTAACATGTTGCATTTCTCTAAAAATCAAATCAGCTCCTACCGCGGGTAACACCGCGGGGAGCAGCTAGGCAGTAGGACATAGGCTACTTTTTATCCCGAAAAAATTCACGGTTCCCGTGGGATAAACAAAATAGTATTCCACGTTGGCGAAGCCGCGGGTGTCAGCTAGTATAATATTATAAATACGAAAGTTTGGATGTTTGGATCCATCTTTTTCTTAGAGAACCGTTAGCAAAACTAAAGTCTCACATGTTTTTGTCTAAAAAATTTCCGCTCGCTTCGCGAGATGGGGAAGCTCGCTTCGCTCGCATGTTACTTTGATGAGTATTTTACGAACAAATTACTTAACTGTTAGGAACCGACAACCATCCATCTTTTTCTTAGAGCCCCGTTAGCAAAATCAAGTGTCACATGTTAAATTTGTCTAAAAAAATTCCGCTCGCTTCGCGAGCTGGGGAAGCTCGCTTCGCTCGCTGACATAGATCCTCGCTTCGCTCGCATATTACTTTGCTGAGCATTTCACGAACAAATTAATTTACTGTTAGGAACCGACAACCATTCATCTTTTTCTTAGAGCACCGTTAGCAAAATCAAAGTGTCACATGTTAAATTAGTATAAAAAATTTCCGCTCGCTTCGCGAGCTGGGGAAGCTCGCTTCGCTCGCTGACATCGATGCTCGCTTCGCTCGCATATTACTTTGCTGAGCATTTCACGAACAAATTAATTTACTGTTAGGAACCGACAACCATCCATCTTTTTCTTAGAGCACCGTTAGCAAAACCAAAGTGTCACATGTTAAATTTGTCTAAAAAAATTCCGCTCGCTTCGCGAGCTGGGGAAGCTCGCTTCGCTCGCTGACGTCGATGCTCGCTTCGCTCGCATATTACTTTGCTGAGCATTTCACGAACAAATTAATTTACTGTTAGAAACCGACAACCATCCATCTTTTTCTTAGAGCCCCGTTAGCAAAACCAAAGTGTCACGTGTTAAATTTGTCTAAAAAATTTCCGCTCGCTTCGCGAGCTGGGGAAGCTCGCTTCGCTCGCTGACATCGATGCTCGCTTCGCTCGCATATTACTTTGCTGAGCATTTCACGAACAAATTAATTTACTGTTAGGAACCGACAACCATCCATCTTTTTCTTAGAGCACCGTTAGCAAAACCAAAGTGTCACATGTTAAATTTGTCTAAAAAAATTCCGCTCGCTTCGCGAGCTGGGGAAGCTCGCTTCGCTCGCTGACGTCGATGCTCGCTTCGCTCGCATATTACTTTGCTGAGCATTTCACGAACAAATTAATTTACTGTTAGGAACCGACAACCACTCATCTTTTTCTTAGAGCACCGTTAGCAAAATCAAAGTGTCACATGTTAAATTAGTCTAAAAAAAATCCGCTCGCTTCGCGAGCTGGAGAAGCTCCCTTCGCTCGCATATTACTTTGGTATTTTACTTAATCAAGTGTCACATGTTAAATTTGTCTAAAAAATTTCCTCTCGCTTTGCGAGTTGGGGAAGCTCGCTCCGCTCGCATATTACTTTTAGTATTTTACGAGCAAATACATTTACTGTTAGGAACCGACAACCATCCATCGTTTTCTTAGAGCACCGTTAGCAAAACCAAGTGTAACATGTTGCATTTCTCTAAAAATCAAATCAGCTCCTACCGCGGGTAACACCGCGGGGAGCAGCTAGGCAGTAGGACATAGGCTACTTTTTATCCCGAAAAAATTCACGGTTCCCGTGGGATAAACAAAATAGTATTCCACGTTGGCGAAGCCGCGGGTGTCAGCTAGTGTAATAATAATCATAATAATACTCATAATATATTTACAATATACTTAAGTACTTTTTTTTTGTATACCCTCGACTTTCGATCTGAAAATTCTGAAAATTGTAAACTCGAATCCCGGGCGTGCACAAAATAAGGTACGCTTAGTATTCAAGCTTACAATCTTCGTGGATTCTTCTTCGTCAGCTTTGTGGATGTTTGAAACGCGCATAATTTGCAGCAGTTGGAATGCTAACTGCTATAAAATCTGGGCATAAGGAGGCCTTCCTTGAGAATACAGTTCAGATTCTGTTTAGGTAATTTTGTCTTATTACATTCCAAGTCTTCTTCTTCTTTCGTATAAGCAAGTGGCCAACTCTGGTGACGGAGTTTTTAGGCCGCCTAAAGGCCTCCGTCATGGTTTAACGACTTGAAAGCCAGGACCGACATTTACAATTACAAGCAAAGTTTTTCGTACAGATTCGCTGTTTCAAAAACTCGTGCTGGGGGTCAGTGAACCGAGGTGCTGTAAAAGTTAGCCTTTGTGACTGCAGCATATCTTTACTAGGACATTAGTTCAGTGCAGGCTGTTGGGTTCAACGCAGTGACCGGTATAGAACCCATTTTAAAAATAGTCAACGTTAAAGTCATAATGCACTTATTCATTCTCATTTATTCAAACTAAACTACTTACTACCATAATTTACATAACTTTACAATATACATTAGAACCAGTTGAGCCATCGCATCGTTGTATTCGATCTATAGGTAGCTCATCTGATGGAAACCACTGCTAGTCGGAAGCGTGCCCAAGACACTGACAGCATTACCGCGCTGAATGGCAATGCTGATCCGTTGAGCCAAACATTTTTCGACGCCGACCCCTCGCTTCAACCAGACGCCCTAAAAGAATTTTGAAAACGTTATGTTATAATGATGTTACATTTTCATAGGGACTAATGATGATCAATAACTTTTAGCCTCGTTCCCACTATGCCGGACCGGCAGATTTGCCAGAAACTGGGGCCTGGACATAGAGCACGGCTCAGAATAGGGTGAACGGGGTCTAATTATTTACACTGGTTTTTGCCATAATCACAACTGACATAATTCAAAGATCACTATTATTAATTTAGCCGGCGTTTCAGTTTAAACGTAGCTTTATACGGAACCCAATTAGGTGGCATAGTTACATTAGAACGGAACGGCAAAAGGAACCGTTTCTTTATAGAACGTGACTTTCTATCCTTCTATGCAAAACTAAATGGAAGAAACGAGTTTTCTAAGACTGAAATTCTTATAAAATGTCTGTACGGTCAGAAAAATCGCTTAGTTTTTTATTGCTGTTGGTAATAGTGTTACCAGGTGTCCCGAATTTCGCGGGACGTCCCGCTTTTCAGGGGTCTAGGGACGCGTCCCGCACGACCCTTGCGCGGGACGCCAAATGTCCCGCTTTTTGGGAATCAAAAAATCACCGAAATAGTTTACACGTTTCAAACGTGTAAACTATTTCGGTGATTTTTGACCGTGACGTTTGAACACAGTAGGTACAAGCAGTACGCAGAGTTATAATACGAGACAAACAAGTTGTTCATGACGTATGGCTCTATCTCGCTCTTTGGCCTATGAATTACGTATTGAGCATCCTTTTCACGTGGTTCGCTAAGAGGACAACTTGTTTCTTGAGTACTATTATGTCGCAGTCACAGGACGATAGAGAAAGAGCTATAAAGCTGTCCGGTTCACGCTCGCTCACTTGCTTTGCCATGCCAGTTTCTTCTCAGAAATTGACCCTTATTATCCACACTATATGGATGGTATAGGTAATAAAACAGATTTTTTTTTATTTTTACTATTCAACAGGTTTGATTCCTGGCCACGAAAATGATTATTTTCAAAATCTAATGATGCACTTTTACTTTTTATTAAAATCGGTTACGAGACTCCTTTGAGTGCTTTTCGCTATCGCTAGTAGTTTCTGATTTGGCCCTAGAGGCACTCTTGAAAAACTCACCCTCTTGAAAAAATACAAATATTGTTTTATACTCCTAAGAGTTTATATTTTGATGTTTGGTTGATGGCGATCTAAAAAAGGCACCACTATCCGGCATAGGCTTTTACAAAAACTATTTGCTTTCATGGCATCCATACCAGTTACAATACCAATGCTGCCACAGAGAGGATATTTTATCAAGCGAATATTATTTGGTCAGATAGAAGAAATAGGTTATCTCTCGAGCATGTAAAAGCAGAAATACAAATAAAGACCAACTTCAAAATGACATGTAGTGAATTTTATGACTACGCAATCCTACTAATATTATAAAGGCGAAAGTCCGTGTGTGTGTGTGTGTGTGTGAATGTTTGTTACCACGTTTCTCTGTAACTGCAGAACCGATTTTGATGAAATTTAGAATGGAGATAGATTAGGTTCTTTAATGGGACTAATAAAATTTTGGAAAATCAACCCCTAAAGGGGTGAAAAAGGGTAAATACTTTTGTATGAAACTTTTTAACGCGTTGTCCTATTTACTTGAAACTTTGTTTAAATATGTAAAATCAAAAATTATTGAATATATGTTTCAGGATTTTTCAAAATAACTCTCAAAAAGGGGTAAAACGGGGTTTCAAACTTTGTGCGGAAACGTTTTAATGAGTTATGCGATTGGCTTGACATTTGGTTCGAATACTTTAAATATAAAATAAATAAACACGTGTTTCAGGGTTTTTCAAAATAACTCTCAAAAACTTTTTGAGTTATTTTGAAAAACCCTGAAACACGTGTTTATTTATTTTATATTAAAATGGGGTGTCAAAGATTGTAGGGGAACTTTTTAACAAGTGATGCGGTTGGCTCATAACTTGATTAGAATACTTTAAATACAAAATAAATGAACACTTATTTCAGGTTATGAGTATTTTGCGAGCAAAATAATTCAAAGTTAGGAACCGATAACCATCCATTTTTTTCTTAGAGCACCACCGTTAGCAAAACCAAGTGTCACGCGTTATTATTATTATTATATTATTATTATTATTATTATTATTATTATAGTTAGCCCGTTGTGTCCCACTGCTGGGCAAAGGCCTCCCCTTGATCCTTCCAAACATCACGATCCTGTGCCATTTGGACCCACTCCGTGTTAAAGGCATTTAGCTCGTCGCGCCATCTCTTTCTGGGTCTACCGCGGCGCCGTCTTGCTGTCTCAGGGCTCCACTGAGTGGTGACTTTAGCCCACAGCTCATCAGGCATGCGGCAGATATGACCAGCCCAGCTCCATTTAAGCGTCGCGACCTTACGAGTCACGTCAGCAATTTGGGTTCTGGAGCGCAGTGTCGTATTCCGTATACGGTCTGTCAGCTTGACACCGAGGATGCTGCGCTCCATTGCCCGCTGGCAAACCTCGAGCTTGGACTTTTGGGTGTTTGTAAGGGACCAAGTCTGAGCACCATAAGTTAATATAGGGAGGATACACATGTCCATGAGCTTCCGTTTGAGTGCTATTGGAAGAGTACCTTTCATGATATCTTTCATGGACCAATAGCTCCTCCAGGCATTTTCTGTCCTTCTGGCAATTTCTTGCTCTTGTCTGCACTGGAAGGAGACTAATTGGCCCAGATAAAGGTACTCATTGACATATTGCATATCCTCCCCATGAACAGTGATTTTATGCTTGGTGACGTTAGACATGACTTTGGTCTTGGTCATGTTCATTTTAAGTCCAATCTCGAGGCTTGCAGTGCTTAGTTCTTCAAGCATGCTTTGTAACTCATGAGCGGAAGACGAGAAAATGACGATGTCTTAATGTGTTTAATAACGTACAAGTAGCTCATTAAGTCTTATTTGGGTAATTCTTAGCTAAATAGCAATGTGTGTTACGACGCCCCGTAATGAAACGCCCCTCATACGAGGAAACGAAACGCACAAGTGTCAGATGTCAAGTGACATACGCGATTTTTAGGTCTATGGAAAGTGACGCATCTTTTTGAATATAGAACGAATTTTGATTTAACGTCTAATTGAGGACCTTTTTTGCCAATCGTATTTTTGGTTCCCACGATACAGGCCCAGCCTAGTGTGGGAATCATTAGTAATTTAACTTTATGTAACCTCTCTTCTTAGATGTTCGCCATAGTTAGTTGTGCTTAATCTTACAAAACTTTTGTTATTAAGTAGTAAATAAATACATTTTCATTTTTCATTCATTTTTCATTTCGTCTACGAGCTGCACTGTATTAGGAAAAAATTTGCATAAAACACACCTTCTTCAAGTCTTGGCTTTCAATCAACAATGTGTAACATTTATTTTATTACCTACCTACTATCTCTACCACACCAATACATCATATTCAAATCTCCTTAACAAAAGCTCGATCACATCAAAGGTCACGTAACATACTAGGTTCAACAACTAAGTAAAGCAGAGTGATAGATGATGCTAAGCGATCTTCGACACTTGACCGAAAAGCGGAAAGGGCGTGGAATTATGATAAACTAGCTGACACCCGCGGCTTCGCCAACGTGGAATACTATTTTGTTTATCCCACGGGAACCGTGAATTTTTTCGGGATAAAAAGTAGCCTATGTCCTACTGCCTAGCTGCTCCCCGCGGTGTTACCCGCGGTAGGAGCTGATTTGATTTTTAGAGAAATGCAACATGTTACACTTGGTTTTGCTAACGGTGCTCTAAGAAAACGATGGATGGTTGTCGGTTCCTAACAGTAAATGTATTTGCTCGTAAAATACTAAAAGTAATATGCGAGCGGAGCGAGCTTCCCCAACTCGCAAAGCGAGAGGAAATTTTTTAGACAAATTTAACATGTGACACTTGATTAAGTAAAATACCAAAGTAATATGCGAGCGAAGGGAGCTTCTCCAGCTCGCGAAGCGAGCGGATTTTTTTTAGACTAATTTAACATGTGACACTTTGATTTTGCTAACGGTGCTCTAAGAAAAAGATGAGTGGTTGTCGGTTCCTAACAGTAAATTAATTTGTTCGTGAAATGCTCAGCAAAGTAATATGCGAGCGAAGCGAGCATCGACGTCAGCGAGCGAAGCGAGCTTCCCCAGCTCGCGAAGCGAGCGGAAATTTTTTAGACAAATTTAACATGTGACACTTTGGTTTTGCTAACGGTGCTCTAAGAAAAAGATGGATGGTTGTCGGTTCCTAACAGTAAATTAATTTGTTCGTGAAATGCTCAGCAAAGTAATATGCGAGCGAAGCGAGCATCGATGTCAGCGAGCGAAGCGAGCTTCCCCAGCTCGCGAAGCGAGCGGAAATTTTTTAGACAAATTTAACACGTGACACTTTGGTTTTGCTAACGGGGCTCTAAGAAAAAGATGGATGGTTGTCGGTTTCTAACAGTAAATTAATTTGTTCGTGAAATGCTCAGCAAAGTAATATGCGAGCGAAGCGAGCATCGATGTCAGCGAGCGAAGCGAGCTTCCCCAGCTCGCGAAGCGAGCGGAAATTTTTTAGACTAATTTAACATGTGACACTTTGATTTTGCTAACGGTGCTCTAAGAAAAAGATGAATGGTTGTCGGTTCCTAACAGTAAATTAATTTGTTCGTGAAATGCTCAGCAAAGTAATATGCGAGCGAAGCGAGGATCTATGTCAGCGAGCGAAGCGAGCTTCCCCAGCTCGCGAAGCGAGCGGAATTTTTTTAGACAAATTTAACATGTGACACTTGATTTTGCTAACGGGGCTCTAAGAAAAAGATGGATGGTTGTCGGTTCCTAACAGTTAAGTAATTTGTTCGTAAAATACTCATCAAAGTAACATGCGAGCGAAGCGAGCTTCCCCATCTCGCGAAGCGAGCGGAAATTTTTTAGACAAAAACATGTGAGACTTTAGTTTTGCTAACGGTTCTCTAAGAAAAAGATGGATCCAAACATCCAAACTTTCGTATTTATAATATTATTAGTGTGATATTAGTGTTTTAAAAATATTAAGTATCCAAATCTGTTCGATATATTTAGCGTGAAAGTGTGTTTTTCGTAGGAACGTTTTACCCCGTTGCTATCCCATGGGAACCCATTTATGGGATAAAAAGTACCTTATGTCCTATTCCCGGTCATTATTCGTGGGAGTCATAGCTGACGCCCGCAGCTTCGCCCGCGTAGACTGCTATTTTGTTTATCCCACAGGAACCGTGTATTTTTTCAGGATAAAAAGTAGCCTATGTCCTATTCCCGGTCATTATCTATCTATGTTTTAAATTTCAGCCAAATCGGTTCAGTGGTTGTTGAGTTATAGAGGAACAAACATACATCCATCCAAACATCCATCCAAACATCTATCCAAACATCCAAACATCCAAACATCCAAACTTTCGCATTTATAATATTAGTGTGATTAGTGTGATTAGTGTGATATTAGTGTTTTAAAAATATTAAGTATCCAAATCTGTTCGATATATTTAGCGTGAAAGTGTGTTTTTCGTAGGAACGTTTTACCCCGTTGCTATCCCATGGGAACCCATTTATGGGATAAAAAGTACCTTATGTCCTATTCCCGGTCATTATTCGTGGGAGTCATAGCTGACGCCCGCAGCTTCGCCCGCGTAGACTGCTATTTTGTTTATCCCACAGGAACCGTGTATTTTTTCAGGATAAAAAGTAGCCTATGTCCTATTCCCGGTCATTATCTATCTATGTTTTAAATTTCAGCCAAATCGGTTCAGTGGTTGTTGAGTTATAGAGGAACAAACATACATCCATCCAAACATCCATCCAAACATCTATCCAAACATCCAAACATCCAAACATCCAAACTTTCGCATTTATAATATTAGTGTGATAATAATAATAATCATAATAATACTCATAATATATTTACAATATACTTAAGTACTTTTTTTTTGTATACCCTCGACTTTCGATCTGAAAATTCTGAAAATTGTAAACTCGAATCCCGGGCGTGCACAAAATAAGGTACGCTTAGTATTCAAGCTTACAATCTTCGTGGATTCTTCTTCGTCAGCTTTGTGGATGTTTGAAACGCGCATAATTTGCAGCAGTTGGAATGCTAACTGCTATAAAATCTGGGCATAAGGAGGCCTTCCTTGAGAATACAGTTCAGATTCTGTTTAGGTAATTTTGTCTTATTACATTCCAAGTCTTCTTCTTCTTTCGTATAAGCAAGTGGCCAACTCTGGTGACGGAGTTTTTAGGCCGCCTAAAGGCCTCCGTCATGGTTTAACGACTTGAAAGCCAGGACCGACATTTACAATTACAAGCAAAGTTTTTCGTACAGATTCGCTGTTTCAAAAACTCGTGCTGGGGGTCAGTGAACCGAGGTGCTGTAAAAGTTAGCCTTTGTGACTGCAGCATATCTTTACTAGGACATTAGTTCAGTGCAGGCTGTTGGGTTCAACGCAGTGACCGGTATAGAACCCATTTTAAAAATAGTCAACGTTAAAGTCATAATGCACTTATTCATTCTCATTCATTCAAACTAAACTACTTACTACCATAATTTACATAACTTTACAATATACATTAGAACCAGTTGAGCCATCGCATCGTTGTATTCGATCTATAGGTAGCTCATCTGATGGAAACCACTGCTAGTCGGAAGCGTGCCCAAGACACTGACAGCATTACCGCGCTGAATGGCAATGCTGATCCGTTGAGCCAAACATTTTTCGACGCCGACCCCTCGCTTCAACCAGACGCCCTAAAAGAATTTTGAAAACGTTATGTTATAATGATGTTACATTTTCATAGGGACTAATGATGATCAATAACTTTTAGCCTCGTTCCCACTATGCCGGACCGGCAGATTTGCCAGAAACTGGGGCCTGGACATAGAGCACGGCTCAGAATAGGGTGAACGGGGTCTAATTATTTACACTGGTTTTTGCCATAATCACAACTGACATAATTCAAAGATCACTATTATTAATTTAGCCGGCGTTTCAGTTTAAACGTAGCTTTATACGGAACCCAATTAGGTGGCATAGTTACATTAGAACGGAACGGCAAAAGGAACCGTTTCTTTATAGAACGTGACTTTCTATCCTTCTATGCAAAACTAAATGGAAGAAACGAGTTTTCTAAGACTGAAATTCTTATAAAATGTCTGTACGGTCAGAAAAATCGCTTAGTTTTTTATTGCTGTTGGTAATAGTGTTACCAGGTGTCCCGAATTTCGCGGGACGTCCCGCTTTTCAGGGGTCTAGGGACGCGTCCCGCACGACCCTTGCGCGGGACGCCAAATGTCCCGCTTTTTGGGAATCAAAAAATCACCGAAATAGTTTACACGTTTCAAACGTGTAAACTATTTCGGTGATTTTTGACCGTGACGTTTGAACACAGTAGGTACAAGCAGTACGCAGAGTTATAATACGAGACAAACAAGTTGTTCATGACGTATGGCTCTATCTCGCTCTTTGGCCTATGAATTACGTATTGAGCATCCTTTTCACGTGGTTCGCTAAGAGGACAACTTGTTTCTTGAGTACTATTATGTCGCAGTCACAGGACGATAGAGAAAGAGCTATAAAGCTGTCCGGTTCACGCTCGCTCACTTGCTTTGCCATGCCAGTTTCTTCTCAGAAATTGACCCTTATTATCCACACTATATGGATGGTATAGGTAATAAAACAGATTTTTTTTTATTTTTACTATTCAACAGGTTTGATTCCTGGCCACGAAAATGATTATTTTCAAAATCTAATGATGCACTTTTACTTTTTATTAAAATCGGTTACGAGACTCCTTTGAGTGCTTTTCGCTATCGCTAGTAGTTTCTGATTTGGCCCTAGAGGCACTCTTGAAAAACTCACCCTCTTGAAAAAATACAAATATTGTTTTATACTCCTAAGAGTTTATATTTTGATGTTTGGTTGATGGCGATCTAAAAAAGGCACCACTATCCGGCATAGGCTTTTACAAAAACTATTTGCTTTCATGGCATCCATACCAGTTACAATACCAATGCTGCCACAGAGAGGATATTTTATCAAGCGAATATTATTTGGTCAGATAGAAGAAATAGGTTATCTCTCGAGCATGTAAAAGCAGAAATACAAATAAAGACCAACTTCAAAATGACATGTAGTGAATTTTATGACTACGCAATCCTACTAATATTATAAAGGCGAAAGTCCGTGTGTGTGTGTGTGTGTGTGAATGTTTGTTACCACGTTTCTCTGTAACTGCAGAACCGATTTTGATGAAATTTAGAATGGAGATAGATTAGGTTCTTTAATGGGACTAATAAAATTTTGGAAAATCAACCCCTAAAGGGGTGAAAAAGGGTAAATACTTTTGTATGAAACTTTTTAACGCGTTGTCCTATTTACTTGAAACTTTGTTTAAATATGTAAAATCAAAAATTATTGAATATATGTTTCAGGATTTTTCAAAATAACTCTCAAAAAGGGGTAAAACGGGGTTTCAAACTTTGTGCGGAAACGTTTTAATGAGTTATGCGATTGGCTTGACATTTGGTTCGAATACTTTAAATATAAAATAAATAAACACGTGTTTCAGGGTTTTTCAAAATAACTCTCAAAAACTTTTTGAGTTATTTTGAAAAACCCTGAAACACGTGTTTATTTATTTTATATTAAAATGGGGTGTCAAAGATTGTAGGGGAACTTTTTAACAAGTGATGCGGTTGGCTCATAACTTGATTAGAATACTTTAAATACAAAATAAATGAACACTTATTTCAGGTTATGAGTATTTTGCGAGCAAAATAATTCAAAGTTAGGAACCGATAACCATCCATTTTTTTCTTAGAGCACCACCGTTAGCAAAACCAAGTGTCACGCGTTATTATTATTATTATATTATTATTATTATTATTATTATTATTATAGTTAGCCCGTTGTGTCCCACTGCTGGGCAAAGGCCTCCCCTTGATCCTTCCAAACATCACGATCCTGTGCCATTTGGACCCACTCCGTGTTAAAGGCATTTAGCTCGTCGCGCCATCTCTTTCTGGGTCTACCGCGGCGCCGTCTTGCTGTCTCAGGGCTCCACTGAGTGGTGACTTTAGCCCACAGCTCATCAGGCATGCGGCAGATATGACCAGCCCAGCTCCATTTAAGCGTCGCGACCTTACGAGTCACGTCAGCAATTTGGGTTCTGGAGCGCAGTGTCGTATTCCGTATACGGTCTGTCAGCTTGACACCGAGGATGCTGCGCTCCATTGCCCGCTGGCAAACCTCGAGCTTGGACTTTTGGGTGTTTGTAAGGGACCAAGTCTGAGCACCATAAGTTAATATAGGGAGGATACACATGTCCATGAGCTTCCGTTTGAGTGCTATTGGAAGAGTACCTTTCATGATATCTTTCATGGACCAATAGCTCCTCCAGGCATTTTCTGTCCTTCTGGCAATTTCTTGCTCTTGTCTGCACTGGAAGGAGACTAATTGGCCCAGATAAAGGTACTCATTGACATATTGCATATCCTCCCCATGAACAGTGATTTTATGCTTGGTGACGTTAGACATGACTTTGGTCTTGGTCATGTTCATTTTAAGTCCAATCTCGAGGCTTGCAGTGCTTAGTTCTTCAAGCATGCTTTGTAACTCATGAGCGGAAGACGAGAAAATGACGATGTCGTCGGCAAAACGAAGATTTGAAAGTCTTTTTCCGCCGACGTCTATTCCTTTCGTCTCCCAGCCGGCCGCTAGCTTCCTGAAGACTTCTTCGAGGGTACTTGTAAAAAGTTTTGGCGACAACGGGTCGCCTTGCTTGACACCTCTTTCTATTCTAAAAGTAGGACCTTGTGTTTGCAGTTTTATTGAAGCTGTACTATTTAAATAAATATTTTGTATTAGATTTATGTACGTTGGCTCAATGTTTTGGTTAAAAAGAGAAGTAAATATTGCAGAGTGTTTTATGCAGTCGAATGCCTTTGCATAGTCGACGAATGCAAGATAAAGTGGGATATGGAACTCAGAGTGTTTTTCTATTAACTGGTTTATGGCGTGAAGATGGTCAGTAGTGGAGAGACCTCTTCTAAAACCAGCTTGCTCCGGTGGCTGTTCAAGGTCCAATTGCTGACCGATGCGATTTGCAATAACTTTTATGAAAGCTTTATACAAATGAGAGACGAGACTTATTGGCCTGTAGTTATTAATGTCGGACTTATCACCTTTTTTATAAAGAAGTATAATATTGGAATGGCAAAACTGGCTCGGAAATACTCCAGTTTTTAAAATGGTGTTGAATAGGTTAGTGATATGTGGTAAAAGTGTATATTCACCGAGTTTTAAAGCCTCTGTGCTGATGCCATCTTCTCCTGGGACTTTATTATACTTCATGCTACGGAGCACAATCTGCACTTCGTAGCCAGTGATAGGGGATATGGTGTCTGGACATGAATAATTGAGCAGATGTTCTTCTGATTTGTTACTATCTGAGTATAACGATTTATAGAAATCCGTGCATACTTGCATCACCTTTTCGCGGTTTTGGTGTTTTGTCCCGTTTGTGTCCGTTAAACTTGTAATCCAAGATTTCCCTTTCATGATACCCTGTTTTGCTATTTTCAATGACCGATTTTTGCTTAAGGCATTTTCTATTAAGCTAATATTGTAATTTCTCAAATCTTTTCTAATGTTTCTTTTTACTTCTCTGTCTTTAATTCTAAAAGCTTGACTAGTTCTATCAATATTTAATAATAGCCTTTCATCTATCAATTTGTTGGTGTGGTCAGATAATTTTCTCTTATTACGCGGCAGTCGTTTAATTTTACTACTAGCATTTTTTAAACTATTTTCTATGTTGTTGTATTGTTCTTGGACCTCCTCACAGTCCCTGTTCAGTAAGTTAAAGCTATTTTTCAATTCTAAATTAAATATGTCTTTATTATTAATTAATGATTCTTTATCTAATTTTTTAATTTTGTTTTTAAATAGGTTATTGCGGTGTAATTTAATATTTAATGAAATCATGACCCTTACAGGCCTGTGATCGGAGTTAAATTTGAATCTATTAAGAACATTTACATTCTTTACAAGACTTCGATCAGAGATGAGTGCATAGTCGATTTCATTCTTTGTTCGTGCATCTGGTGCAACCCAAGTCCATCTACGTCCTGATTTTTTGAAAAATAAACTATTGCTGATTGTCAGTCCTTGTCCAAATGCGAACTGAATTAGACGCTCGCCACGTTCGTTCCTTACGCCCAAGCCATGAGGACCCAAAACATCTGTGTTATCAGTCGCCTGTTTTTGTCCAATTTTAGCATTGAAGTCACCAAGTATGATGTTCCAAGAACTTCGATGATTATCACATGCTTGATTAAGTAGGTCATAAAAGTCTTCAACTTCACTATCAGAATGACTTGAGGTCGGTGCGTACACTTGAATGACAGTTAGTAACTTATTTTTGGCTACTCGAAACTTTAGGACAGCTATTCTTTCTGAGTAAGAAACGAACTCTACTATATTTTCTTTCCATTTTTTCTTTACTAAAAATCCAACTCCATATAAGCTACCGGTTTCACCATAGTAATAAAATATGTCATTGTCTCTTTCGATCGTCTCTTCTCCTTTTCTTCTAACCTCACTCAACCCTATTATGTCCCATTTAATTTCGGAAAGTGCGGTATCTAATTCTAGTAACCTTTCCTCTGATTTTAACGTCCTAACATTGAAAGTTAAAATGTTAAGCAAAGTCTTGGTGTCCTTTATTCGCGCTTTAGTCGTTTGACGGTTGGCTCCCACCCGGAGATTCACCTGACCCCTGACCCTAGAGCTGCTCTGGTTTCCGTCATCTCCATCACATCCCATAGAGTCACCGGGCACTTGGGGTATCGTTATATTGTTGCTATTCATAAGGGGGTTTTGGACCATAACCCGCCACGCTGGTCCAGTGCGTGTTGGCGGGTGTTTCGTCAGAGCCTCGTTCGCTGGTCGGCAGGGTGTACCACTTGCAGGTGAGGTTGACTTGGGGCCCGGAGGATGATAGTTGGGCCCCCTTACACCCCTTACACGCGTTAAATTTGTCTAAAAAATTTCCGCTCGCTTCGCTCGCATATTACTTTCATGAGTCTTTTACGAGAAAATTAATTTACTGTTAGGGACCGACAACCATCTACCTTTTTCTTAGAGCACCGTTAGCAAAATCAAGTGTCACGTGTTAAATTTGTCTAAAACATTTCCGCTCGCTTCGCTCGCACATTACTTTCATGAGTATTTTGCGAGCAAATTAATTTACTGTTATGAACCGACAACTATCCCATCTTTTTCTTAGAGCACCGTTAGCAAAATCAAGTGTCACGTGTTAAATTTGTCTAAAAAATTTCCGCTCGCTTCGCTCGCATATTACTTTCATGAGTATTTTACTAGCAAATTAATTTACTGTTAGGAACCGACAACCATCCATCTTTTTCTTAGAGAACCGTTAGCAAAATCAAGTGTGACATGTTGTATTTGTCTAAAAAAATTCCGCTCGCTTCGCTCGCATATTACTTGCATGAGTATTTTGCGAGAAAAAGAATTTAATGTTAGGAACCGACAAACGTCCATCTTTTTCTTAGAGCACCGTTATCAAAATAAAGCGTCGCATGTTGCATTTCTCAAAAAAAAAAAATCAGCTCACACCGCGGGTAACACCGCGGGGCACAGCTAGTAAACCAATGATTTCTTAGGAACAAAACTTTCTAACTACAAGAAAAAAAGTAGCTACCCTGAAATGCCCAAAAATTTGTTAGGTACATCCTTTATAATTTTCCAGATAGGTACTTATTACATAAATATTAAACTTTGATTATGCAAAGCTTGTTTTTTTTTGTCGTCCCGAATTATAGCACAAAGTCCCGCTTTTTGGAACCTGCTGTCCCGAAATATGGCATAACACACCTGGCAACACTAGTTGGTAACTGCACAAATTACCTACCTACTAAATAAGTCACTTCGTAAGTAGGTAATACGTTACAGAAATAGGCCAAGTGGAATGATCAATGATCAAAATTCTGTATACATCAATTTGAAAAATGACCATGGGCAATTGGGCATCTGTTTTGTTTTTTTATAATACTTACTACTAAGGTAGCAGACAAACATACAGCCCACCTGATGGTAAGCGGTTACCATAGCCTAAGGACGCCTGCGACACCCGAGGAGTCACACATCACTGCGCCGACAACACAATTGACTAGTAGTCCACCAGTTGTCACCGCAGCGCTTCCTCTCAGATCTATGTATGTATGTATTAACATTTTAGAAGGATTTTAAACGTTAGAGACTTTCCTATTAGCTCACTTTGACTGGCCTATTAGCTCAGTCAGTTGGTAGTAGCTCTGCCGTCTGCGCTGTAGGTCGTGGGTTCGATTCCCATCCAGGACAAACACTTGAGTGATGAACATTTTATTTATTTTATCAGTTATCTGGTTCCCATAGTACAAGCTTTGCTTAGTTTGGGGCTAGATGGCGCTGTGTGAAATGTCCAGCAATATTTATTTATTTCTGAGAGAATGTCTACACAGGTCGTGATCATCGAGATAATAACTAGAGAAGAAAGTACAAACCATAGACGTGTCACAAATGAGTCGGAACATGGCCGGGAGATTAGACACCGCACAGAAGCGACACAGCTTTTTTACCTACTAATTATTACTCTGCCTTATCTAAATAAATTGACTAGGTCGTGGGTTTGATTCCCACCCAGGACAAACATTTGTAGGATGAATTATATTATTTTATAGTATTATAGGTACCTATGTATGCATTTCCAAATAATAAGTATTCTACCATTTTTTAGCCCTGAATAGCAGAATAACTAGGTATTAAAATATCAAAAAATTCACGGAAAAAAAATTATAGGTAGGTAGGTACTACTTACAGGAAACTTAGTTTTGAATAAATTAGGTTTGGGTTTGGTTAGTATCTTTAAGGTGATGATGATGAAAAATATCCTTTTTAAACTAAGTAAAATAAAAATCTACCATTACAATTTGATAATAAACTTTAGTAGGTACTGATAGACAAACAGACAGACAAACGGCATAGGCAGAGTAGGTATTTTATGATCTAAACAATAATCAGTTAAGTATTTATACCTAATTGAGTTAAAATAACTAGGTGCATATATTATGAGTTCACCAACATTTATTACCTACCGTGTCCAATCTGTACAGTTCCATTTTCATATTCTATGATTTTCTAGAAATGGCGGCAAATTATGACAAAAATTAGTTTTGCTTGGTTTTAGTTGATGTTTTGTTTACTTACCGATGATAAGTTACGCCACTATCCTTTTTTTGTGTAGTTGATGCATTTTTGTAAGATTCTAAAATGCAAGACGGCATTTTTGAAAGTCATTTTTATACCTTTCGTCAACATTCAACACCATAAAGCCAGCGACCGATTGCGATGAACGTGAGCTAGTGAATGAATGAGCTGACGCTGATCGGCTTCAATTGTGGCGTCAACTGTGAGTTCGCCGGTGTCCGTTCTAGTTTACATATTTCTTCAAAGGTCGTGATACATTATTAAATTCAGGTAAATGTACTTGTCTCTAACTACAGACATCTCAAAGGCGGAAACGTCGAAGTGATCCAGTTTAGTTTTTTTCTATACCTAAGTACTATACATGACTTTACATCTCGCAAATTGCCTACTCCGAAAGAGCAATTCGTTTTATTCAGTCACATTATACGCAATTTTCTCGGAATGAATGCCGTCACTCCATCAATCTTTATGTGCCAGGTGTTTGCACGCTGATAGATACGAGTCATCGCCCACCCAATCTACTATATGTACCAACAGTTTATAGAAAAAGCCCTAGAGGCACCTACATAGACTTTTTCCCAAAAAACAAAATGTTATTTATTCTTCTTCCATTTCCTTCTATCAGCCGTCATCTTGGCATTCACCCCTTTCTCACTCATATCAGCCACACAATCCATTCGTCTTTTGTTTGGTATAATTATGGCGATACCTCTACACATCCTACTAATATTTTAAAGGCGAACGTTCGTGTGTGTGTGTGTGTGAATGCAGGGGCGTATATATAGCTTTGTTAAGGGGGGGGTCCAAAGGTTCCAATATACAAAGATCTTTGTTAAGGGGGGGGTCCAAGGGTTCCAAAATACAAAAATTGACTAGGTTTCCTCCGAACTTAATGGGCTAAGGGGGGGTCCGGACCCCCTAAACCCCCCCCTTATATACGTCCATGTGTGAATGTAATGTTACCACGTATAACTACTGAACTACTGAACTGATTTTGAAGAAATTTGGAATGTAGATTGTTTATCTTCTGGAATAATAATAATGTATGTTAGACTCTAAGGTTTATTTTATATGGGCCGTAGTTTTAAGTACCTATTTTTCATTTCTCATACACGGAAAGTACGCTTGAAGTTACCTGAACACAGGGATGAAAGTAGTACTTTTCCGCCCTGGGAAGCAATTTTCCCTGCTGTCAAATTAAAAAAAAATCATTCTATTTTGACATTTCTATTGAGTCATGTTGAAACTTTTTACACAGCAAAAGTAATATTTGACATTTCTATTTGACCTTTTTATTGAGAATTGCTGTAAAAAATATTTTCAACAATTTATTACATGAGTATTGTTACTAATAATTACTTTTCATTACTCATACACGGAAAGTACGCTTGAAGTTACCTGAACAGAGGGATGAAAGTAGTACTTTTCCGCCCTGGGAAGCAATTTTCCCTGCTGTCAAATTAAAAAAAAATCATTCTATTTTGACATTTCTATTGAGTCAAGTTGAAACTTTTTACACAGAAAAAGTAATATTTGACATTTCTATTTTACCTTTTTATTGAGAATTGCTGTAAAAAAAAATTTCAACAATTTATTACATGAGTATTGTTATTAATAATTACTTTTCACTAAATTATTATTATTTAAACAAGATTTTGAGCTTGAAATATTTACCATCTTCAATGACAAAAAATACTGGCTGAAAAAAAAAGGTGGGCTCCTTTTTTGTTTTTTTTTTCAGTGACAAGCTACCAGGCAGTATTTTTTTTCAAGCACCTATTCGATTTTTATCTGTTGTGTCGATCGAGAGCAGAGATTTTTATAAAATGAGCTAATCAGGTTTTTATTTACTTTCCTAATATTCGAAATGAAAAGCAGAGTGTTTACCTCGGGTGAAATACCTATTACGGCACTCGAACTATTAGCGCCCTCGCTACGCTCAGGCGCCAAACCATCTCGTGCCGCAATAGGTTACTTTCAACCCTCGTGCAACAATCTACTATTTCACTAAATTATTATTATTTAAACAAGATTTTGAGCTTGAAATATTTACCATCTTCAATGACAAAAAATACTGGCTGAAAAAAAGGTGGCGCCTTTTTTTTTTTTGTCAGTGGCAAGCTACCAGCCAGTATTTTTTTTAAAGCACCAATTCGATTTTTATCTGTTTTGTCTATCGAGAGCAGAGATTTTTATAAAATGAGCTAATCAGGTTTTTATTTACTTTCCTAATATTCGAAATGAAAAGCAGAGTGTTTACCTCGGGTGAAATACCTATTACGGCACTCGAACTATTAGCGCCCTCGCTACGCTCAGGCGCCAAACCATCTCGTGCCGCAATAGGTTACTTTCACCCCTCGTGCAACAATCTACTATTACATCTTTTACTTGCTATTAGTGCCTGAAATAAATGATTTATTATTATTATTATTATAACACATAGGCTACTTTTTGTCTCATTTAATGTATGATTCCCGAATAGTGCATATTCCCGCCCACAGGGGCGAAGCCGCGGGTGTTCGCTAGTATATCATAACCATCCACTTTCATATCAAGCACTTTTCTAGTTACTTGAAATTAAATCTGAAATCTACCATCCTTCGAAATAAGTTGAGAGCATATTTACCGTTTCATTTTGATAATTCCATCCATTATGCACTCACCTTATTCGATAAGCTCAAAATAATATGTGTAACGCGACATTTATTCGCACAGCATGATTCATTGACGGTTTATTTCTGTAAAAAGATCGTGCACTTTGTAAATGTGGAACTTTCGACGTTTACAATCTTTCAACACCTCTTTTCACACTTTCGTTGTAACTACTGATACTAATTCTGGCTAACCTTAGGTTTCTCAAAGAATCATCATCTGCGGCTTTTAGAACCACTGCTGGGCATAATTATCTCGTATAAAACACTATTTCATTATGTTCTATGTTTTTTACGAGTCAAATTCTTTCCTATTTACGGCGACAATGTCATCTTGAAATATTTATTAATAACTAGCTGCTGCCCGCGGCTTCGCTCGCGTGGTATCTGGATAAAAAGTAGCCTTTGTTACTCTCCAGCCCTCCAACTATCTCCACACAAAAAATCACGTCAATCCGTCGCTCTGTTTTGACGTGAAAGCAGGACAAATAAACAAACAAATAAACACACTTTCAGATTTATAATATGGGTACGGATTCTTTCCCATTTACGGCGACTATGTCATCTTGAAATGTTTATTAAAATCATCAGCGTTTGTATAATATTGGTGGACATTTTCACACAGTGCCATTTAGTTTAGCAAAGCCTGTACTACTATGGGAACCCAGATAACTGATGTAATGCTTAATTTTTTTGTAAATTAAGCATTGTTAACTAATAATACTTTACAACAACCAGACACAGAACAAATAATGTTTGGAGCTACTACCAACTGAGCTGCGAGGCCAGAGTCATCCATCCAATAGGCCAAATCGGCTCAGTAAAAGTGAGCTAAGTGATAAGCTTGGATTTCCTAGAAATCGAGACTTAAGTGTGAACGATCTCTTCCAAGGGATTTACCTAATCCTCAAGGATTTCTTTGTGTATTTTATTCAGGCTTGCGTAAATACGAAATGGACGGATATTTTAAAAGTGGGACACTTCCCTATTAAGCTAAAGCTTCCTACTGATTACTTCGACCTGGAATCAGATTAATTATTTTACTTAGTGCAAGATTGTTTCAGATTTATACCCTACTAGCCTCCGCCCGCAGCTTAGCTCGCGTGGTGCCCGGATGAAAAGTAACCTATGTCATATTTCAGGTCATTATCTATCTACATTTTAAATTTCAGCTAAATCGGTTCAGTGGATGTTGAGTTATAGAGGAACAAACATACATCCATCCATCCATCCAAAAATTCTGAAGGCGTTTTTAGGCAGCCTGAAGGCCTCCGTCATACTTAAAAGCCGAGACACACAATTAAACGTGCCCTTCAAAGCACGGAAGCGCTCAGCTGTTAATGCCACTTGCGGTCACCCATCCAAATTGTGACCACTCCGAACATCGCTTACTTTCAACGATCAAGAACGTCGCAAGCTACGTCACGAACGTTTCATAGATACACAGCATTTCTATTTCTAATTAAAAAGATTTTCTTCAAACAACAAAAACAAAAATAACTCAGTATTTTCTCTGTCCACGCAGTGTCTATAAAGCTTGTTAATACAGGTAGACCGAATAACATTTCCTATGTCCGTAAAATGTACTGATTGAGAAAAATAGCCGCGCAATCATTGACCCCTGAACTAGAGATGGGACTGCAAAATATCGATAGTATTTTTAAAAATGTGTAGAGCCGTGTTGGCTGAGGGGATTAGTACCTCGACTTTCGATTCGAAGGTCGTGGGTTCGAATCTAGGCCATGTATCAATGGATTTTTCGTTTCGAAAAATTTATATGCGCATTAACACAAGCTAAATAGTGAAGGAAAACATCGTGAGGAAACCTGGTGCAGGTGAGTTCAAATCTCAGCCAATGGAAGTTTTTTTTTTGTAAGTTTTCTTTTTTTTTATTCTTTCTTAATTTTGTCTATTTGCAAGCAAAGCTCGGTTGCCCAGATATTAACAATTATGTCTCACAAAATGACGCAAAGCCAATTTTGTTACCGATGAAACATTATTAAATTAAGATGATTTTGGATAGAGAAGTTAATTATAACCAATGAACTGTGTGATAGACGTAGCTCAAGTTAATTAAAATTAGTTAAATCATCTTTCTTTTATAAAGTAAGTAATTGTCAAAGAAAATCATTAAGATTTTTTTAAATAAGTACATTTTTACTCATTTTTTTTACTCAGATTTGATCCCGCGACCACTGAGCAACAGAATAATCGACGTAGTAGTAAAAATGGGATAGCACCTCGAATTTTGATCCGAAGTTCACGGCTTCGAATCCCGGCCGTGCATTTATAGATTTTTCGTTGCAGAAAATGTGTACGAGCTCTAAACGGAAAAACATTATGAGGAAACCCGTGGCTTTGTCAGTACCACACGTATTGACCATGTCTTTCCTGTTGTTAAGGCCAATTAAGCTGATAGGATGGTTTAGATGCTGGGCAAGCCTACTCCACCTCAACAATGTCCCAGGCACTACAGTGTCTCTTTAAGTGTAGGCAAAGATTGACTCTTGACACTGTATAAAAATCATCTTGTAAATATACTAAAGCCCTAAGTTTTTTAATGAACTTTAGAGAATTATGCTTCCGCTCCTGAAGTGTTTAATAACGTACAAGTAGCTCATTAAGTCTTATTTGGGTAATTCTTAGCTAAATAGCAATGTGTGTTACGACGCCCCGTAATGAAACGCCCCTCATACGAGGAAACGAAACGCACAAGTGTCAGATGTCAAGTGACATACGCGATTTTTAGGTCTATGGAAAGTGACGCATCTTTTTGAATATAGAACGAATTTTGATTTAACGTCTAATTGAGGACCTTTTTTGCCAATCGTATTTTTGGTTCCCACGATACAGGCCCAGCCTAGTGTGGGAATCATTAGTAATTTAACTTTATGTAACCTCTCTTCTTAGATGTTCGCCATAGTTAGTTGTGCTTAATCTTACAAAACTTTTGTTATTAAGTAGTAAATAAATACATTTTCATTTTTCATTCATTTTTCATTTCGTCTACGAGCTGCACTGTATTAGGAAAAAATTTGCATAAAACACACCTTCTTCAAGTCTTGGCTTTCAAT
The DNA here is from genome assembly GCA_958496255.1 of Camptogramma bilineatum. Lineage (NCBI taxonomy): Eukaryota > Metazoa > Arthropoda > Insecta > Lepidoptera > Geometridae > Camptogramma > Camptogramma bilineatum. The sequence continues at coordinate 2,364,664 of OY292472.1, forward strand.
CAACAATGTGTAACATTTATTTTATTACCTACCTACTATCTCTACCACACCAATACATCATATTCAAATCTCCTTAACAAAAGCTCGATCACATCAAAGGTCACGTAACATACTAGGTTCAACAACTAAGTAAAGCAGAGTGATAGATGATGCTAAGCGATCTTCGACACTTGACCGAAAAGCGGAAAGGGCGTGGAATTATGATAAATGAGGGTAGGCTGGGTCGATGCTGGATTATTGTTATGACAGGGAGATTATGCTCGATCAGTCGAAATGGGTTTGTGGAATTAATATTAATATATTTTATCTTATTAACTTCTTCGTCCATTTTTAATAGTCAAAGATATTTTATAAATTGGGAAAAGGGACTTAGTGATATAGAATTTTGTGTTTAAAATAAAAAAAAAGCTTTTTAGTACAGTATGTAAGTAAGTATACAAAATGATAGTTGTTTAGAAGGAAAAAAATACTTATGCTGAATATGATAAATTTTTAAGTAAGTAGGTACCTACCTAAGTGTAAAAGTATGGAGAGATTCTTTGTCAAAATACCAACGAAAGCCAGTTCATCATGATAAAAAGCCTAGATTTATGATAAGAATAACATTTCAAACTTTCACTTTAGTTAAATTTTTTTTTAATTTTTTTACTAGTAATTTTAGGGATTTCAATTGCTTATGAAACCTCCACAATCACATTTATTTTATAAAGTTTATTTGTAAAAACAGTTCGTATGCGTCAAAAACTTATTAAGCGAAGTAACAAGAAAAACGTAAAAATAAGCAAAATATCAATTAATTCACTCGGAATAAGTTATAACCACATACCTAGTAGATAATTTGCTTATGTTTAAGTTATTCTTGGAATGGCACTTTATAACTTTTGTTTGTACCATCGTAAATCGATAAACTTACGATAATATCGATACTTAAATCGATAAATCGATAAACTCAACGCCATCTCTAGGTACTCCCATTGTTTTACGTCCGAGGATCTAATATCAGTTGGTATAATGCCAAAACGAAAAGAATTCGGTAATGAAACAAACGACTTATTTTTACCATTCAAAAAAATCACTGTAAATCATTCGGGATTACAAAATTGCTCCATTGAAATTCATTTCTGAGATTTATTGTCGGTTTTTTCGTAAGACAAAGATCGTCATACTGTTTGCTGGTATCTAAAATTTTAGAGAGATTTAAAATGATATTTGAATTTGTTCTATCTAGCTAGAAAATGTCTGAGGGGGTAGTCAGAGGTAAGACCAAATACATATTGGTAGGTACATGCCCACATTTTGCAGAAGTTAAAATTCCATGCCGTGTTGGCCGAGGTGATTAGTACCTCGACTTTCGATCCGAAGGTCGTGGGTTCGAATCCTGGCCGTGCATCAATGGATTTTTCGTTTCGAAGAATTTGCCTACTTATATGCGCATTAACACGAGCTCTAAACAGTGAAGGAAAATATTGTGAGGAAATCCGCGACTTAGTCAGCCCCACACGTATTGACCATGTCTTTCCTGTGGATACGGTTGTTAAGCTGAGAGGATGGTTTAGGTGCTGGCCAAGCCTACTCCATCTCTATTTTGTCCCGGGCACTACAGTGTCCAAGTGTAGGCGAAAATTGCCTCCTGACTCAGTATAAATCATCTAGTAAAAGATGTAAAGGCCTAAGTTTTATAATAGTTAGTAAATCGGAACAAAACGTAAACAAAGCAATAAAATGTTGTATTTCTAGATTTCTTACTTTCTCAAGATATCTCAACGAGTAGTCCTTCAAAACTTATTATACAGCCTATGCTCGCGCTGGCTTAAGCTCGCCCAACGTGGACGAGCTTAAGCCAGCGAGCGAAGGCGAATTGATGCAAGGCGAGTGCTAGCGTCCAGACGTTTGGCGAGTAGCAAACCAATGCAAATTGGCGCTTGTTAGGCTGATTTTAGTTTCACGCTCACCGTCAGCGCTGATAGGCGAGTGATCTTTATTACAATGAAATAAGGATACTAATTGTCCAGCACCGACGAGAGTAATCAGCGTAGCCATTTCTGCTAAACAATCAGTATCCTTATTTCATTGTAATAAAGATCACTCGCCTATCGGAGCAGACGGTGAGCGTGAGAGTAAAAACAGCCTTTAACTCGGCCAGCTAGGCGAGCGATGGCAAGGCGAATGGTGCTGTCCACACGTTGGCGTTGGCGTTTATTCGACGAGCGTGCGCCAGTGTGAGTCAGATATCTGAGTCAATCGTAGATTCTTAATCATTAAAATAACATAAATGCATTAGATCGAGCAAGATTATGTTTTATTCATTCCACTTTAGAAACCAGACGGGGATCGGTTGTTTTTGATCTATAAATAGCTTGGCCTAGTAAGAGATATCCCGACTACCGAAAGGTCTTGATTTTGAGTCCCAATCGTGTTTGTACAATGTCAAGGATTCTTCAACGACCTGTGTGGTGAAGAAAAACATCATTCCTACAAAATGTGCGAAAATCAACATGAAAAGTCTTATAATTTTCGATACCGACGGGATTTGAACCCGCATTAAGGGACCGGCGAACGTATCTACGTACCTAGGAACGTAATACCAAAATAATTTAAAATTTGAGCAATTTTGTATCACTTTATGTTATTATTTGGATAAAGGTAGTATTTATCTAGGTTCCTGTTACACTTTTGTTCCAAAAAAACTTACTATTGAATAAATGAAAAGAAAAAATGCCGTTTTTGGTGTACCTACAAAGATTTCAATTCAATTTGCTTACATCTCTTTTTAGGTAAGTTTTTCGGAACAAAAGTTTAACAGGAACCTACATAAATACCTACTCTCCTAATCTAACAACATAAACTGATAAAAATATGCTTAAATTTTAAATGATTTCGGTATTACGTTTTTATGGAAATTTGCCTGTCGCAGGCCTCTTAACCCTTACCCTTAACCAACTCGGCCACGGAATCCATATGCGTCGGGTCGAAAATCTTGTTAAGCTCATATTTGTAAGTACCTACTGATAATTATTTAAAAAATAATCGTTTTCGGCGGGATTCAAACCCGCATTGACTCAGCCACGGAACCCTACGTCTCGGCCCAAAAATTAACATTTATCTGTTGAGCACCATTTTCGATTTATTTTCGATGAAACGTGCTACCAACACTTTAAAACCTCGAAAAAATTATGTAAGTACCTAAATGTTTTTGGACATCCCTTTGACTACCCCATTAGATATTTAAATTAAGTTTGAAAATGTAAAGACGAGACATAATTTTTACCGGGTCTCGATAAAGTCTTGATCATTATTTCGTTTTATTTAATATCTACTTATGAGTCCGATTTGATGTTGAAAACATAAGAATGTAAATAATTAAAACACGTTGTTCAACCAAAGTAATTCGAAGCTAAGTAATTAACGTCTTGAGATCTTTAATACCGTGATTTGTATTAATAAAGTCATTAGCGCAAAGTGATTTCGTAAATTAAATTATAGAATTGCATCCAAAAAGGTGTGGTAATACTGAACATCTGTGAAATCTGTCATTTAAATATAATAGTTTAATTTTCTATTGCCGTGCAATTATCCCTGTTTCAATACGTGAGGTAAAAAACAATAGCTTACCTTTTTGATGTGTAATTTTGTAGACAAAGTATAAAACAGATTTTAAATTAAAAAAACTCATTTTTTAAGTGCTGACATAGGATTTTATTTAATATTTTTTGTTAAAAGAGTTAAATTCCAACTATCCTGGGATAGCTCAGTAGTACTTGGATCAGGTGAAAAATTCAACCTGCAATACATCCTGAAGGTCATCTAACACACCTGATGTAGTCTCACAGGGTCTAGTAACTATGGAGGTTTCGGCAGAATACCAGCGCCTTACCACTACTCAGTGGCACGGCATAATGCTGAGTCGAGGCCTTTTTTTTTTTTGCTGCTGTGACGCACAATAAAACTCTTTCTCTCTCTCATTTGCTTCTGTTTTTTCTTTGTGTTACATTTTTTGAGATTTTTATTGTGTGCCAAGTGGTGAATAAACGTCTGTCTATGTCTATGTCTATGAAGGTAGTGCCACCAATTGAACTCAAGGACAAACAAACACGATCTGTATTACTACATATTTTCGAAATACATTATGCACCATAAGCAAAATACAATTTACATTTAAGGCATCAAATTCGTATCAAGTGCGATTAAAAATACAATTTAATGTAAAACAAACAAGTTCACTTCGGTTTGGGCTTTTAATTAAAATAATAATGCTTTACTTATTTTCGAAGCTTACGTATTAATGCTTTGGTTTTCCTGAAAGCGGTGAACGTTAAAACACGGACATAATATTCAGAGCCATGACCTTGAGAAAGTCTTGAACCAAATCGGCACCCCACTTTAGGATGAATTTTTATATTTTTTAAGTTTGATCATAAAAAAAGTTTAACTCAAAATCGTGCCAAAAACCGTTTCCAAAGAATTAAACCTTTTTAAGCGTCTTTAATGCCACGTTAGCTATGATTCAATATCATCAAAATTGATACAATTTATACGATGTTTCATTACAGTCACAAACTAACGGTCGCAATATTCCTGAGATCCAAGTTTTATTGAATTTTAATATTTGGTTTTTATGAGTGCGCATTATGTCTTAAAGATCTGGTTTAAGTGTATTTGACCATTTGCAAACGTAATCAGACTACCAAGACCGAGAGAGTATATCTTTGCTGCTGGTTCTTTCTTGGTTTAGCGTGCCAAGCCTTTTGCTTTTGTAGTATCTTAACCAGGTTTTTCTACATTTTTTGGTGTTCTTGATCAATCCAAAATTATCGATCAAAGCTACATCCAATTTTTTTGGAGCCCAACAAAAAAAATACCAAATCTGTAGAATCGTTCTTAAGTGATCTTTTTTTTTATCTTTCATACAAGCTGAAATTGATTTTTATTTATATAGATTTATCAACATTGTTTCATGATGTTTCGTCTTGTGTATTTTGATTTTTAATACCTTTAGGAAGGTACCTAACTAATACTTTTTGGAATCGTAAAACACTTTTTATTTAAACACTTCCCATATAGTTTTTTCTCAGTTTGGGATCAAATTGAAATGCTTAGGTACTAACAGTTTCGTCTTTATGTTAAGCAGCCGTTAAAAGACGAAAAGTGGAGTAAATAAAATAAAACCGAGTTCAACCGTGTTCGAATATTTATGGGCACTTTTTATGCTCATATTTGAAACGAGTTTGGGATTTTTACGAGCGGCGCAATATGGAGTTTTTGTGTAAAAGAGGTTTTTGGGAATTATCGGGAATTCGGTGGAATATTTTTGGTTTGGTTAACGAATTTTTAGTATGGGAGACTGTTTGGCTTTATTTTAGCGTTTTTTTTTTTAGCATAAATTGAATATTAATATCTGTTGAATATTTACTAAAACATACCGGCCCGCCCTGACTTTGGTCGGGTATAACCAAGAAAGTAAGTCCGTGTATCATGCATGATCATGGCATCTATAAATGTGAATGATCATTTTTCAAACATGTACAGTAGTCACAGTGGCTTGTCCCTCTGAAGTTATATGGAATTAAGCATAACGCATATACTTACTGCTTAGAGTAGGTAAGCGAGATAAAACATAGGTTTCAAACGGCCAATTTTCAGAGAGAAAAAGATCCGTTGTGACTACTGTAGGTACAATAGTTCCGGAGAATACCTACCCTCAACAAACCAAATTTGGAAATTCACATGTTATATTAGCATAGCCTTGTGTGACTAGTCTCAATGTCTAATAACGTACAAACAATCCCAGACAGAGACTATAGATTTACATTTGCTACGATAATATCGGAGCATGCCGCCTCGCGCTTTGGAGATGCGATTGCCTCGCGAGCAATTTGCACATTTCCATGAAACGAGCTGCCTCGCGAGGCAGCCTTGCAATGTCGACACACACCTTAACCACAGAGTAGACTTTACACCCATCTTTCGTCTCACTCATTCATCGTACAACCTTGTCGATTCAGGTGTTGAATTAGGGGTTGGCTTTTGACCTGAATGTCTAAACTAGTCTAAATTCCTGTTAACTGAATATTTAGTTAGAATCCAGACTCAACAAGTAACATACATTTTAACTGAAAGCAATTCCCCTCGGAACTGCCTACTGACAGTGAGTAATGGCGGAACTTGAAGCTGGAAACCCTGGCTTTAAGAAACCACTACCATTATAAGACGTCCGTTTTAGATAGTAAATGACAGCTATGTCCACGTATTATGTAACAAGCAGCGCTGTCTCGTGGCGTTGTCCCCTTAGTGATGGTATATGGTGATGACGGTGATGATGAAAAGTAGCCTATAACCTTCCTCAAGAGTTTAGCTAACAAATGCAGAAATATTTTTCAAATCGGACTGCTTTTTAGCGCGTTCAAACAAACAAACTCTTCCGCTTTTTTCTATGTCTTAGTATAGAAATAATACCTGAGTACCTACTTACGAAAATTAACAAACAACACCCTACATTATATAAAGTTATAGGGTACCAGCTGGGATATTTTTTTTCACACGTAAATTGGCTAACTCGGATTCGTTCCAACAAAAATTGTTTTTTTACAATTTTTGAAATGGTAGAAGATGGTTGAAAAAAGTGATAGACATGTTTGTTGTGTAAAATATGTAAAGTAATTTTGCATTAAATAACTTTAATGTTATTCGTAAAAATATTTTTTTTTTTTGGAACAAATTGTTAGAAATGTATAAACATAAAGGTGTCCTTAAACCTCAACCTTAAACGTCATAATAGATACTCCTTGTATCTTTAGGTGTTTTATAAAAAGTTTATGTCACTGTTGTCAGAAAAAAATTCGAATTGCTTCCTAGAAAATTTCGGTAAGATGAAGTTTACAAAATATACTTTTATTTTAGAAATCTTATTCGGTGTATATGTTTCATTGAAATATAGGCGTATTCCAATACAAATCCGAGTTAGTGACTTTACGTGTGAAACAAAATAGCCCAGCAGATTGTCATAAACAAAAGCTATCCTAAACTCTGGATGCCATTACGGCTATCAAATAACGGTGGCCATTTTCCAAGAGCTTGAGATTAACGAGCTGCAAACAAGACGAGCATGACGGCGAATACAGATGGATAATTGAGATAACTTACGTCAGGAAATATTCATAACACAAGTAACGAATTTTTTAAAAACAAATTGAAATTTTTAAAAGATACGTAAAAACGTACAAAACGTACCTACTTACTAAAAAAATATTTTTGATGTATCTTTATGCCTTAATGTCTGTCTATATTTTGTACTAAAAATAATATTAGTAGGTAAATTAAAGTGTTTTAACTTGACCCCTTGAATTTATAAGTCCGATTTCATAGTTTTCCTTTCATTTATTTTACTAAGTTTGGTAGAGAGATTTCATCCTTATAATTGACCCTAACGATCGGATGCAATAAAAGTATAGGGTGTCATTTTTACAGACTTTAGTCGGTTCGATTCCCGGGCAAGCGAATTTTCGAAAATCTTTGAATGGAGTTTTCTTTCTTTTCAAAAATAAAGAAATGATTTCTTTGAGTAAAATTTTCTATCTACATTATTAGGAGTAGGTACTTTCCCTTCAGGTGGCATTACAAAATTCCACCCTGTATAGCTCAATCCCCATTTCATCAATTGATCAATCATTGACATTAATAAATTACTTTCTGACAGATCATTTTGTGCGTCAACAGTCCACATTGACGGTCAATTGCATTGCATTCCGAATGTGATCGACCATCACTCAGGTGCAGGGGAATTAAGGATAGCATGTTCACTTTTGTAGGTATTTTAGAGTTCCGAAAAAGGGTCGTAGGGACTCTTTTACTAAGTCTCCGCTGTCTGCTTGTCCGTCCACTTAATAAGACTGAAACACACGCTGGGCCAAGCCAGCGTGAGCGAAGGCGAGTCGACACAAGGTGAGTGCTACCGTCCACACACTTGGCGAGTCTATGCAAACCAATGTTGGCGCTCGTATTCACTCGGCCTCGGCGAGCGATGGCAAGGCGAGGCGAGTGGTGCTGCCCACACGTTAGCACTCGCGTTCACTCGGCGTGCCTGGGTCAGCGTGTGTTTGAGCCTTTACAGGACTTTTTTTACAGAATGTGTATTGGTATGAAGCTTGACTTGCGCTTGGTCAGTTGTTTTATAACTGTAAGTAAGCGTCCTCTTTTTGGACATTATAGGTACCTAATTAAATTGTCGCAATATTTTGCTGCAAGGGCGCTACTCACACACCTGCCGCAGGGGCAATCTAGGTGGCAATCTAGGTGCGTGGCGGTTGTCGCGATATCGGGAGTAGAGATATTCCCGATATCGCGACAACCGCCACGCATCTAGATTGCCACCTAGATTGCCCCTGCGGCAGGTGTGTGAGTAGCGCCCATTAGTCAGCCTCACAATTGACCATGTCTTTCCTGTGGATATAGCCGGTTAAGTTGAGCGGATGGTTTAGGTGCTAGGCAAGCCAACTCCATCTCAACATTGTCCCAGGCACTACAGTGCCCCATGTGAGTGTAGGCAAAGATTGCCTCCTGACTGTATCGATCATCTACTTAGTAAAGATGTAAAGAAAATTAATATATGGTCACGGGATTTTATCGCGTAATTTACCTTATTTATCCCGACGTTTTTGCTATGTTACATTACAACAGCCGTGGTCGCGGGCAGACTCTGAGTCTGCCCGCGTTTATGACCTAAGGTAAATTACGCGATAAAATCCCGTGTCCATATCATTTTCTATATGAATAGTGATCGCGAAAGTTTAATAAAAAAATATTTTAAAAAAACAAAAACCCGACTGCGTCAAAACTAAAAAGAAAAAAACAAGCCTGCAAAGAATTACTCACAGTCGGTACCCATTCATTTTATTACCAATCAAATCTTCCCAATGTTATGGGTCCCGACTGTGAGTAATTCTTTGCAGGCTTGTTTTTTTCTTTTTAGTTTTGACGCAGTCGGGTTTTTGTTTTTTTAAAATATTTTTTTATTTAACACTTTTTAGTTATGATAAAGTTGATTTTAAAATACCTTGATTAACTATTACCTACCCAACAAGAAATTAATAAACCAACTAAACTAAGTAACTTCGTATCGCCCTAATTATTTATTCAATTTTATTCATCAAATCCATCCAATCCAATTCCCCATCAGCCAATAATTCAATCCAATCCAATAATATCAAAAACTTTCGATAATGGCCCTCAAAAATTGATAGAATAGGTAAACTTTTCAAAACGCAACGATAGCGCGATCTAGGATTGGTTCAGATTTAGCAGCGACATCTAGTTGTGTTTTTGGTAATTAATGTAAATAAAAAATAATACTGAGGGTTGCGATGTTTGTAACTTCTGAACTACAAAACCGATGACCTTGAAATTTTTACAGAACATTTTAAAGTAGGTACATACCTACTTTCTAACAAAATTACCCTTCCTTTGCGTTGCGCAGTCGGGTAAAAAGAATCAATAAAATCGTACTATGTGTTAATGAATTACAACCAGATACCTACCTACTCATTTTGATTTTCATTTCCTCTCCCAAGGGAACCGTCTTGAATTTCAGTAAGTAAGTAGGTATAGTAATCAAAAGTATCCTATTTATACCTCGTAGTAGTATAGTATGTATGCACTCAAATAATACCAAGTTTCATTTAAATCCGTCCAGTAGTTTCGTTCGACCGAGACGTGATGCGCGGCCAAGATACACACAAACAGAATTTTAAACCGTTATATTTCCTAAGCTATTATTTAAAATGAAAAATAGTAAAAGAAACCTAACATTGATTTTTAAATACCTATTCAACGATACCCCACTTGACATAATTTGTCAATTTTGAGTTTTTCAATTTTGACAATATGGCGTCTGGTTGTAACACTGGTTAATTTTGATTACTTTCATGTCTTTAGTGACACTCGCAAGGTTGAGACAAATCGATTGACGTTAGAATCATCAAAATCGGTCCACGCGTTTGGCCTCTAGAGTGCCACATAGAAACATCCATAGCGAGAATAATTATTAATCAACTTTAAACCGTTATTTTTCCTAAACTATTACTTAAAATGAAAAATGGTAAAAGAAACATAAAGTTGATTTTAAAATACCTATTCAACGATACCCCACTTGACATGGTGTGACGATTTTGATTTTTTTAATTTTGACATTAAGGCGTCTGGTGGTGGCACTGGTGAATTTTGATTACTGTCATGCCTGTAACAACACTCCCAAGGTTCAGACGAATCGATTGACGTAAGAATCATCAAAATCGGTCCACGCGTTTGGCCTCTAGAATGCCACATAGAAACATCCAAACATACATACTTACATACATAGACTGATAAACACATTACCCTTCCTTTGCTTTGCGCAGTCGGGTAAAAAAGACTAAAGATGTAAAGGCCTAAGTAGTATTTGGCGTGCAAAACTAAGTACTACATTTTTAAATTATTATTATTTTCTAAACTGTAGAAGTTAGAATTTAAAATAAAAAACGTTTCATAGCAAATTTTATCAGCTTTCTTTGAAACCATTATACAAAATTAAACTCTTTTTCGAGTCCTTTTTATTTCAAAAGTATATCTTGTGTACATAAAAAGTTATTGCAATTTTAAAAGTGTGATACTTAGTTTTGCAGGCCAGTGTATATAGATTGAGCCAGCTGTTTCTCACAGCCTACGACCTGGCACTCCATCAACACATCATGTCCATCTGACACAGCGATAACGCCATCCATCCTGGATTTATGACGTCACGCGATGCATTTACAATCAAGACCTGCAATCAAGTGTTGGTTTAATCACGCTGTACCATTAACATTAAGGAAGCGCTCATGTCGTAGCTTGCTTAGACGTTCTTTATTGATCATTAAAGTTAAGCAACGTGGTGCGCGCTCACAATTTGGATGGGTGACCGCAAGTGGCATTAAGAGCTGAACGCTTCCGTGCTTCGAAGGGCACGTTAAATAGACCACGACAGGCCTTTAGGCGGGCTAAAAACTCCATCAGCAGAGTTGGCCACTTGCTCACACGAACTTAAGTATTTACTTTTACCATTAACAATTCTAGAGGGTTTTAAAACTAATCCAATTACTATATTCGTTGTAAGCCATGTTTATCGAGTAGGATTTTCTCGGCTTTCAATGGGAAGGTTGTGAGTTCGAATCTCGGTCGTGGTCGGATTTATCGTTTTGAAAAATGCTCTTTGACACAAGCTCTAAAGGCAAAAAGAAAATATGGTGAAGAAATATTTTTTCAGAAACGAAAAACTCGTTAATGGTGACTAGGATGGTGACTCGCAACATTCAGATCGAAAGCCAAGAGTATAAACCATAGATTCTCAACGTGGGCGATAACGCCCACTTGTCGGCGTTTGAGAGTTTCCGTAGAAGACCTCGAGAAAATTAAGGGACATTGAGATGGCGCATTAAGATATAAGGGTGGGGGGGCTCTTAAAAAAGTTTTTTTCTTAAAGTGGGTGGTGGGCAAAATAAGGTTGAGAAACTATGGTATAACCCAACCATGCTTAGATTAGTTTTATGGGAATGTTAATAAATCAAACAAAATGTTGTTAAAAACACGTGTATTCTTTGCACAATAGAAGGCGTAATTAATATACTCGCGATTAGGTACTCAATTCATGTAAATTCTACAATTCTACCTTCTTTAGAGCCTCGGAATTTGGCACAAACTTTACTTATCTCTCCATACAATATAATTATAGACAGCCTTAAAAATATGAATACTTACAAATTTAATTTCTGTAATTTTTGACGTGATAACGTCTCCAAATGGATGAATGCCGGCTACGGCGGCTGCACGCACGAAAAAGTGTCACGTTCCGCCTGAGACGAGTGTGCAAGCGAGAGCGCGGAACAAGTGATAGATAGGCACGATCGTTCATCAATGTTTTCTTATGACGTTATCACGTAAATTATCATCCATAAACCTTACTGACAACCTGTTTTTTATAGCGTACTCGATTTGAATTGTCCAGATTAACAAACTATACCTGTATAAGCGGAAGCGTGACCGCGTGACTGACAGTGACCGATCAGTTGAGCTACCTATAGATCGTTTACAACGATCCTTAGATAGCTCAACTGGTTCTAAAGTATTTTGTAAAGTCATGTAAATATTTATATAACATCAATCTGAGGCATCAAGCATATTTTTAAGGCTGCCTGTACAACACAAATAATTTTCGTTAGTTTCACTAACATTATTGTACATACATACATAAAATCACGCCTCTTTCCCACAGGGGCAGGCAGAGACCACGGATACATTATTGTACAAAATAATAAGTTTAAAATTATTTTTAATTGTGGAATGAAATGGTTTTTATACTTAATACATTTTTACATTGATAACTTCGCGTTAGATAATACGATCTTTACAAAAATATGCTTTTAGTATATTAAAAATAATTGCAAATTGGTTTGCGTGAACGATTTTTAGATAAAACAATGATTGTTAACAATAACGTTAATTTAAAAGCAGTAAGTACATTCCTGTGCCCAAGTTGTTATAGCAAAGATACTAGTTTTATTTATTTTGAATTGGGCAAAACCAACTATTAGATTACAACTATATTAGTCACATAATTATCACTCTTTAGCACACAGTAGAATTCTTCAACACAAATCAAATAATATGGCTTTAAGATTTGTCAAAACGATGTATAGAGCAAAACCTTTGATATAATATCGTTAGATAGCCATGATGATGCCTAACCTGTGGAGCAGTTAACAAAACAGTGTCGCCTCTTTTTATCTCAATTGCAATTTGAAAAACTTTATTTTTCCGATGTGTGAGTTCACTCTTTTACGATAGGTCAACATTTCTAATCGGTCGCTCAAAGCTAGCTCATCTAACAATTTATATCAATGAGATTAACATTTTCGCATAGCCTCAGCATTGTGTTTGCAAAATCTGTGACAAAAAGAGATTTAATACGAATGTCATCAAGAAATTCCATTTTCGTCTGAAATAAAAACCGAAGCCAAATGGGATACTTAGTCCATCCTCATTAATCATATCTTAAGTCGTTTATCAACTCAGAATCATCCACAGCCTTCTTGGCTTTAGAACCACCCGAATCCTTAAATGCATTGATTTCCTTGGCCCTCTGCCAAATCCGAGAAAAATCTTATAAAAACCCCTAAGGGTGCCTTCAAATTTGCCGCAAAGTGCCGCGCGGCAACACCTAGCGGCCGCTGCCGTCGCTAGGTTTGAGAATGGTATATAGTGTTATACATTTATAGCAAGGCTAATTTAATAGATCACATTTGGCATATGTCAGTCCAAACAAAATAAATCGTAAAATTGCCTATTTTTGTCATTATTATAATAAATGTGGGTTTTCAACTGAAAAAAAAGTTAAACAATTGTGCAGATCTCGCTTTGAAAATCAAATAAGTAAGTAATATTGTATGCCCTCGATTACAAGGTTTCGTTGTTGAATTTCGATGAAGTGTCAAATGATCTATTAACGTGGCCCTACTTTAGTTTCACGATAGACGATAGACTCTGACGAATAAACAACAAAACAAAACAAAAACAACGTCACTAGTCTGAGCCGCAGCCGCAGCGCGGCCTTAGCGCTGCAATCGTGTGTTTTTTATCCATATGCATTTACAAAACAGCGCGGCCGCAGCGCTGCAGACGCGCTGCGGCCGCGCTGAATGCAAATTTGAAGGCGCCCTAAGTTGAGACTGAAAGCGAACTTACACATAGTTATAGGCCTAGGCTATATTATGGCAGTATCTTTTTAATTATTATTTTATTTAAGGTTATAGCTGACCAGTCGCCGCCCGCACTGCATCGCCTTTTCAGCGTTGACTTGTTCCTTCACTTTTGGCTTGCGATGCGGTGATCTGGGTGACGTTACGAAGTTGATGTAGTGAGCGTTGGTCCATATAATTCGATACAAAGAATACCGAGGCGAGATGTTCGGGTGCGGCGGCGACTGGTCAGCTATAACCTTAATAATGTAATTTTTCTCAATACTACTAGGTATATTTTGGCAATGAAACCTGATTTACTATGGAATTTGAATTCTAACCAAACAAACAATAGTAAAAGGTTAAATCAAAAGGTTAAGTTATTTTATAGTAGGTACCTACCTACTGGATAAATAAATGTTTTTTTATTTTTCTCAATGTGATTAGAGCAACTGCAGTTTTTTTAGGTTTATTTCTACTGCTAAATATAATTTAATCGAAGATTGTCAAGAAACATCGAAAACATTTTCATTTTTTAATAAGGTCAAAGTGGTCTATCATAGTTTATTGTCTTGAACAATATTATTTAGCGTAATTATAATGTTAATCTTACTTATAATATTAATCTTACTTTCATTCGTTCTTTATCTTAATTATTTCGTTTATGCATTATTTACAAATACTACGTTTTTTGATACTATTTCTGGCAGTGTGAGTTTTAGTATTATTTTCTGTCTTTTAAGTATTAAGATTTATTTTTCATGTTCGCTCTCAGTCAACTATAGCATCTACACAAAACTCTCTTTGCTAGTATAATCGTATATAAATATATTTTTATTCTCTCTATGAGCGGGCACACATACAAACTTGTTCTTTCCCTCCTCACTTATATCTAAAGTTATTGAATAAACATTATTTGTCTTAACATCTAAATTCAATATTTGCAGTTTATTGTTCTCAAGGGCAGTGTTATCGTTTGCGAAATCTTCGATATCCTTCACTTCTTGTGCATCATTCATTTCATTCAATGCAGCTATTATTTTCATACTGTTTCGTCTAGTATTTTCTACGTTTATAATTTCGCCGACTTTTAGTGACTGAGCGCTTTTATCGTCTATCATTTTCTTACTTTCTCTGTTAAGAACCTTTTTTTGAGAGGACGCTCGGTTACTGTACCGCCTCCAAAATGAATCTGACGTATTCTGACTACTTGAAAAGCCTGTTGAAGTAGTTGTATTGAAAGTATCTCGTCTTTGCATCGTCTCTCTCAACGTCCTGCTGCATCTCATCAGCTTATTGATCCTGAGTAGCTTCATAAACCCTTCTCTGAACTTCGATGACATCAAATTATACAGAATAGGGTTTATAGCAGAGTTCAAATACAGCATCACTCTACAAAAGTACAAAAGTATGTAATACCCATCCACGCCTAATGACACTATTGTCTCTGGAGGAAATACAATGATCCAGAGTGTAAGTGCTTTGAACGGTAGAAGACATATGAAGAAGGACAACACAACAGTCCCTAGCATTAAGATAACTTGCTTCCTGTATCTCACGACATGTCCACTGCTGGAGTTTTTGGTGTTCTGGGCAATGATGACTGGGTTCTCCATGAGGTTTTTGGCGATGACGCTGTAGAGGACGAGAAGAACGCCGAGGGGGATGATGAAGAAGACAGCGATGGTCAGGATGAAGAATAAGGCTGACCAGAAGGTGTCGGCCTGCGTGAGGCAGACGGGGACTCGCGAGCCGTCGTCGTACTCTTCGTACTCGAAGGAGGCGACCGCCAGGATTGGGCTGGAAGAAAAATTTAATGTCAGGATCACAGTTTAAAAGAGAAGACAGTTGGTAAGTGACGGAAAGAACTATAAGATTTACTTTTAGAAAACAAATAATCACTCTGTAAACCACTTTTAGAATACTTAATTTGATTTGAATTTGAATAATTTGTTCGAAAAAAGGGGCTTTAAAGTTATGTGATTAAATATTACCGTAATGAATTTCGTTATTGTTCAATTTTAATCACATATTTTCAGGGGTGCGTAGCATATATTTAAGATATTTGAGAATCCATGAAATTTTTCGTCAAATACAATGACGTAGTTCCACGGGTTCCACGTAAAAGCTAAGCCAAGTTGTATTATTACACGAACTATTACACGAACATCACAAAACATTATCGTATACCACCTCCTTTAAAGACTGGCTCCTCAGCTCAGTTGGTAGCTCTGCCTCCTACGCTGTAGGTCGTGGGTTCAATTCCCACCCAGGACAAACATTTGAATGATGAATCCCGATTTTCGTTCTGTCTGGTTGATATAAAGTATTATAAATGTGTTTTTACAAATAATAGTGGGCAAACTTCACCCAGCACCGCCAGCAATGTAATTAATATTACTCGAAAGACCTAACAAAACTAAGCATTTTTTATTATCGACGCATTAAAATCTATCCCGGGGGTCACTAGATAAATCCATGTTTGTACCTACCTAACCTGAGTAGTAGGTACTAGATTGTATGACAACGGGGCAAAATATTAGTTTTTCGACGAGAGTGCTATTTTGAATACAGAATGGAGCGAGGGATGCTAGAGTTGAAACCCGAGCGCAGCGAGGGATTCTAGATTAGAATCCTGAGCGCAGCGAGGGATTCAAAGGACGTCATCGGAAATAGGAGATTGTTACACATGGTTTGAAAGTAACCTACCTAGGCACGAGATGGTTTGGCGCACGAGCAAAGCGAGGGCGGTAATAGTTCGAGTGCCTAAACAGGTTATTCACATCTATCTTGTAAGAGCTATTAACACGCTGAGACGCTATGGCCGCATCGCCAGCCACGTGGCCAAACAGTTCGTATTGAAATGTATGACAGATAACTCACTTGACTACGGTCTGGCGTCAGGATCCTGATCCTGTGATCCAGATCCCGTGATCCTGACTTCGTGATCCTATTCCCGTGATCCTGATCCCGTGATTCTGATTCTGTGATCCGGATCCAATGATCCTGCATAATCCTGATCCCGTGATCCTTATCCTGTAAACCTAATCCTACGTGATCCTAATCCCGTGATGCTGATCCCGTGATCCTGATCTTCATCTTATGGTAAATAGAAATGTCAAATATAGCTGACAAAGACGACATGGCTCAATAGAAATGTCAAATAGTAGCATGTGATTTATTTAATACTTTGTCAGCAGGGAAAATCGTTTCCCATGGAGAATTGCTTCCCAGGGACGCAAAAGTGTAACAGTTTTATATCATTACATCGCCATCTATTGGCGCATTGCAAAACTAAAACCTTGACTTGTTTGTGCGCAAGAGTTCCATGAGCTAACGAGTGCCAAACTTTTCACCTAGATGGCGGTGCGCTTAGTTGTACATCTCTCAATATCTTTGTCCTTTTGTTAGTAAATATTTAAATTACAAAATTATTAGCTGAATTTAGATAATTCATTTGCGATTTTTGGTGCATTTTAAAAATCAAAATTAACTTAGTAAATAAATACCAAAGACTAGATTTTTTTTGTTTGTTATTATTTTTTTTTTGTTTTACGGATGTCAACGTCATGTCAATATGGCTGTCAACGAAGAGGTTAGTGTTGGAAAGAGGTCGGTGAACTTGGTATCGAAGATTCTGTTTGAAAGTTTTGGAAAATCAAAAGTTGTTTTTTTTTACAGGCGAAATCGTATTTTGTTGCAGGTTTTCTATAATAGGTGAGTTTCCGGCGATCGTTGTCTTTTCCATGTGTGCTACGCCTCCCGACATAAGGGGTTTTTGAAATAATAACTAGGTAGACCCAAAAGGTCAAGGGTCACATCGAACCAAGCTACGTCTTGGACGTTGGAAAAGCAACGCGCCTCACTAGAGAATTTAAAAGTCCTTTTTCATGCTGGGGACTGCTGAAGATGGCGGTCCCTGGAAAGCATTCTGAATTTTATTGTGTTGACTCGGTCTAGTGGATAGATCCTCTTCTATTTTGAAGAATATGAAACCTAAAGATTAATTGCGAGAGAGATATTGGTGAGTATAGGCGAGGGAGCTCCAAGATCGAAGGGATTGAGATCTTGAAAATAGATGCCATGTGGCATATTTGTAAAACGTTTTATCTTTGTTTTAGAACATTTGATAGATGAACAATTTGAAGAAACCTAATTTCTATTGGACAATTGTTGCGGAGTACATTTTGAGGAGTTCTGAAATGTTGCAGTATTAGTTTATCCGGGTGAGTGTCACGTGTCTGTAATCCGGAGTTGTCTCCATCATCATGTTTTATTTGAATTTTGTCTGTAGCAAGCAAGTGTGGTAGGTGCACACATGAAGACATGCTTGCATTTAGTAATTTAGTAAATAAAATTTCAGGTTGAGGCAGATGTTATGGGGGTTTATGCGAGCAGATTTTGTGGATGGGCTCGCTTCGCTCGCTTTTTTATATACAAACCTAACCTAACCTACAGGATGCCCTGTGTCGGATCTGATTTAGTTTCTCTTTTAGATGTTATGGGGGTTTGTGCGACCAGATTTGTGGGTGGGCTCGCTTCGCTCGCTTTTTTATATACAAACCTAACCTAACCTACAGGGTTCCCCGTGTCGGTTCTGATTTAGTTTTTCTTTTAGATGTTATGGGGGTTTATGCGAGCAGATTTTGTGGGTGGGCACCTTGGGCAGGGACAACATCTTACATCCAGCACATCCCGGTCTGCAAGTGGTGAGCCGAAATGTGTCATCCAGGACCGTGTTTTAATGTACATGTCCTCGGCCACGGTATCCCACACCGATTAGTCGTATCAGGTGACTTTGTTCTATTATTTTGGCTCCGTTCTATTGAAATTTATTTATCCTCCGGTACTGCTCCGTCAAAATTTTACAGCGTATTTAATATAGGGAGAGTTTTGTGCATAAGACAAGGTTGATAGGTATTTTAGTTATGATACAGGTTTGAAACCTGGTTGTTGTTTATCTGGGTAGATTGGTACTTAGTATATGATAGTAATTTGACATATAGATTAGAGTGTTCAATGTTTCTCTCACAATTTTTATTTTTTTTGGTGCAAATATTGTTGCACACCATTGCTGCCCTCCTCAAGGGTTATTGTTATTGTTGTTACACCTGCGGTCATCTTTTTTTTTTGTTTTAAAAAATCTATAGAATTATATAAAAATTTTCTTTTGTCATTGTTTGAACTTAACTTAAATTTCTTATTTTGTCATGTTTAGATTCACTTTGTTTGCTTCAAAAATTCAAAATTAGAGTCATAATCTTACTTCTAGAAATAAAACAACGTGCTTGTTACATATCTCACTTCGTTCAATAAACAGGTTATATTGTAACAACATCTGTATCGTTTCATTCTACTTTATTATTGTGTTTAGGACATTCGAGCTTTTGTCCTCATAGGTATCCAAAGTATAAAGCTCGTGGCGCCCATAACAATTCTTCCTGTAGTTCTAGCATAATTTAAGAACCCAGACTAGCCAGGCATACCATCCTTTAGAAAACCAGACAGATCACTTTTATAGGTTACAAAAGTACTGTTTTCATCCCTCTGTTCAGGTAACTTCAAGCGTACTTTCCGAACTTGAGAAATGAAAAATAAATACTTAAGAGACTTTCTCATAAACCTCACATTATTTTGAAATAAAAAACATCCCAATAAATCGAGACTTTCATCGTCTAATCATAATGATTTTAGCTTTTTTGTAAGTTAAACCTTTTCGACTTACATAAATAGAGAACCCTTGGATAGAATTTGATGCGAAATGGCACAGAGAAACAAGGCTTTGATACCTTCTAAGCAAAAGTAGCTATATATAAGCTGTGGCGGTCGTGGGTCCATACATTTATGATTATGCCCAAAAATGCGGTAACAGCCATTTTAACCTCTCTTTAAGTTAAACCTATTCGACTCAAAATAAATAGAGAACCCCGGGACAGAATTTAATGCGCATTGGCACAGAGATACAAGGCTGTGATACCTTCAAAATAAAAGTAGTCTGAGCTGTGGCGGCCGTGGGTGAAGTGCCCATATATTTTTGCCCACACTCGTTTATATGTACTTTATCAGTTATCTGATTTAAGCTTATACTATGGAAATAAATAAATATTGGTGGACATTTCACACAGCGCCATCTAACCCCATTAAACTAATTTAATAACTAAATAAATGGGGTTAGATGGCGCTGTATAAATGTCCACCAATATTTATTTACTTAACTATATTTATTCGACAACAACACCTCAATTCCTTAGAATAACATAATTTCTCACCGGCGCGGCCGCCTTGCGAACAAAGTTGTTGATTTATGTTATACAAATAGAACATAATTTTATTAAGCGCGCAGTTTTACGGCAGTGTCACGCGTGTGAAGAAATTTGTGCCTAATAAAAACGCTATTAATTTTTCTATATATTTCTATAAGTGGATTAAAAATAATAAACAAGCTTCTTTTACAAAGTAAATATTCTTTATTAACCGACTTCAAAAAACGAAGGAGGTTCTCAATTTGTCAAAATCTTATTTTTTATTTTCTTCTAATTAGGATGTTTGCTATCAACATGATAAGGTTTTCAAACATCAGAAGAAAGAAGAAAGAAGATTTTGACAAATTGAACTGACTGAACTGACATATATGACGCCTTGAGACCGATTTTGGTAGCGACCAAAATCGGTCTCAAGGTGTCATATATGTCAGTTCAGTGACCACGCTCTTTCACTCTCATCTCAACGAGACCGAAGGCGACAAAAGATACCGACGCAATCGTTTTGACAGTTTGAGACCAATTTCAGGTTTGAGATAAGTTAGACAATCCAGTTTTTTTTATTCTACTAAGGTAGCAGAAAAGCCCACCTGATGGTAAGCTGTTACCGTAGCCTATGGACGCCTGCGACATCAGAGGAGTCACACTCGCCAGTTTGATTGACATCTGAGTGAAAATTGCTGCCACCGTCAAAATACATACGATATCCAAATACCACTTTCAAAGAGACTCCAGATTTACCTTGATATATGAACATTTCACCCAAATCATGTTAAATGCTCATACAAATTAAGTTTACCTACGCCGTAGAACTTCGTAGCAGTTCGTAGCAGCCCGTAGCTCCGTAGAGGTTTCAAGTTTGCAACACGTTACTAATCTGTGGATGTAGTGCAGGAGACCGCGATTATGAATAATAAACGAAGTTTCATGCATACTAATTGATCTGTCACTTGTCTTTTTACTCGAACAAACTTATGAAGAGTCGGCGTCAGCACTGAAGTCCGATAGACGCAGCGCTGCTATCGCAGAACAAGGTTATGTAAAAAATTACTAATTGTCCAAATAAGGCTTGAACAATAATTTCATGCTAGTTTGTAGGTTCGTTAGCTCTACACACCAGAACAACTGAACGACCTTGACTAAAAGAGCATAATAAAGTAAATAAAACAATTAGTTCCCGCTCTTTCCGTAGGACTTGAGTGCTGAATCCTACTCTATGTAAATAATAATAATAATAATAATAATAGAACGTTTATTTCAGGCAACAATAGTACAAGTGAAGATACTTATAACTACGGCCCATATAAATATATACCTTATAGTCTAACATACATATTATACTGCGCTTCCAGTCCTCTAGATTAGTTGTTTTCTTAGTTATATTACTACTTGTAGTATCGCATAGTTACTACCACTCTGCACTAAGTTGAGAATTCAGACTTTTTTTTTTTTTTTTTTTTGTGGGTACCTGTCTACCCCGCTCGGTAATCGGCCATCTTTCTTCATTCGCATTATAGTGCTCAAGCCACTCGCACTTCTCGCTCGTTATTTTCGCGTATATTTTCGAAAGTGTTTTTTATTTTACGTTTTATTTAAAAAATGAAGTGTTAACTGTGTTGTGCTCCAAGGAATTTTTCTAAGGATCAAGGATGGGAGACTACGTCGATGTGACGACGTCGGGTACATTGGACCTGATTTTTACCAAATCACAAATCACGACATTGTGAGGATAGCGGTGCCAGCGGTACAGGTGATTACCTACCTATAATTTTTTACGTGTTTACGTAATGTAATAAATGCAATCTGAGCTGCCAGTAGACATACATACCTATAATTTTTTACGTGTTTACGTAATGTAATAAATGCAATCTGAGCTGCCATTAGGGCTACCTCGCCGCATAGAAATAAATGCAATCTGAGCTGCCATTGGGGCTACCTCGCCGCATAGATACACGGTTGGCGTTCTTTCCGCTGGGGATCGTAACCTAACCTTTTATGAACAGATAACATTCGTTATCAAATTATACCTACATGTATTTACGTGCAATTTTTTACTTAGAAGCAAATTACCTAAGTACCTACATACTGAGATGGTTTATACATCACGTAGATCTGAGCTGTTTTCGCCGCATAAACTTACGGTTGACGTTCTTTCCCCTGGGGACTGCAACATAACTTTTTACAAACAATCATCAGCCTATTTGGACTACAGGCAGTGGAACAGGTATTTACCTTTCGGAGCAGTAATTGGGGCTGTTTCGCCGCATGGACTTACGGTTGGCGTTCTTTCCGCTGGTAACTGCAACCTAACCTTTTATTAACAATCACAGAATTGGTAAAGGCACTCCTACTTAAGGAGGATCGCTTGTATCGTTGCGGGTTCGAATCCCGTCGGAATTGAAAATTTTGATAAGATTGTTCCTTTTAAAATGAAATAATACCAAAGTGTGGTTTTCCACTGTAAAAATTAAAAAATTATAAGTACAGTATTTATCTTGCGATTTTTACGTATCGATGTATTCTGTGTAAATGCAGTCATTGGCGCTATCTCGCTGCATCGACCTACAGTTGGCGTGTTTTCTACTGGAGAAAAATATATACCTACCTAGACTAAAGTAGTCTTCCACTATACAAAGATACATTCTGTTTAGAATGAGATCAGCATCATCATTATCATAACTAGTCTGAACACCCACTAAGGATAATAAAATATTTACCTACCTATAAGTAGGTATCTAAGTAGGTAGTGTTTTGTAAATTATTACATGACACTACAAAAGTTGGTGACTTCTCTATCATCATCAGTTTATTTTCAATAACGCACCGATGGTTAATTACATCTGTTTACGGTGGGATTTCTGACAGACACGTCTGTGATACAAAATCAAATCAAATTGTTTTAAAAAAGTATGTTTTAACTAAAACAATATTTTTATTGGTTTTTTGATACTCATCTACTTGACTCATTTGAGTCAGTTTAATGACGAACACAGGCCTAAGCCAAGTGCAAATCATTTACTAAACAACATTTCACCTAAATTACGAAGAAGAAGAAGAAGAAGAAGAAGAAGATTTCACCTAATCATCATTTAACCTAACGTTCAATGAATATAACAGTTGAAATAGTTTCATATGCCATAAAATTATTATTTGACATAATTTCATTTGTCCTAATTTTTATTAACTTAATTTCATTTGACTTAATTGTTATTTGACATTATTTCATTTGACCTAATTTTTATTTAACATAATTTCATTTGACCTAATTTTTTATTAACTTAATTTCATTTGACCTAATTGTTACTTGACATAATTTCATTTGACCTAATTTTTATTTAACACAAAATTTGTATTTCACATAATTTTATTTGACCAAATTATTATTTGCACATTTTATATTTAACGGAAATATATTTTTGAAGAGGTCCAATCCAAACCACAGACCGACGTGTCAAGTTTTTAAACCGCACTGCCTAGTAGGCATACAGTTTGCCGGACGGCGCGCCACGTCGCGTCGTCGGTCGCCGTCGGTCACCCCAACTGCGTTCCTCGCAGCGAACCCCTGTGCGCCTCCGCGCCCTGCCTCCTCCGCCGCCATCGAGGCACGCGCACTCATCGCGGACGTCGTCGCAGCAACACTGATACTGGATACCTACAGCTGAGTACCTCGACACCTTTCATATAAAAATAAATTGTCTCGTACAACAAACTTTCGCACTACCTATCCTATTAAGGATAAATAGGTATGAAATAATTTTTTCACGCACTCAGCCAGTAGTGATAAATTTCAATAAATTGACCATTTTAAGCTTAGGTACTAAAGTACTTATTTAGCTATTATTTATTATTTAGCTTCGTTACTGAATGGCAGCTCTTCATCTCAAAATTTTTTTATTACAAAAATTCACCAGGAGTCAAAGAAAGAAAAAATTTCAAAGATTTTTGAAGATTTAAAAAATAAGTGACTTTAGTGTTAGCCTGCCCTGTCGTTGAATAGGTACGGCTGGTTACACATTAACAAATGGAAAGAGTCAACTCTTAATTTTAAAGACGGATATTAAAATAGGTTGAGTACCTATGTTATTTATGTGATTTCCTCAGTCCCCTCAGCCTGATATCAATTGGTAGCATATTAATAGAGATGTTACATCAATTTAGAAGGCGCTGAATTTTCTCTGTCTCTCTCTGACGCCTCAACTATGGGGTGTGGGAGTTTCCTAGAACGGCTGTACTGCGAGCGGTAGTGGTCAATAATGAAACAGAAAAATCTCATTAATTACAATTAATTAATTATTATTTTATTAATTAGGTATCTTGAGCTACTTGCTGTATTCAAAGCTCTTAAAAGTTTTTTGCTCGTAACATTATCTGACTTCCAGATACTTGTACGAATCGACAACACTGCCGCAATTCGCATACCTAAAACAATTCAATAGACTGGAAAGTCCCGGGTGTTAAGTAATGTCTAAGACTGGAAAGTATTCAATATCCACGTTTCGCACAAATTATAAAATTTAATTTTGGTATTGGTGCTAAAGTAGAAGTTATGTGTTTTTGCGTGTTACATTTTCATCAATTTGTGATAACTTTTTGACAATTTTGTCTCAAGTAATTAGATTAAGTATGTCATCCTGACATAGAATCAGCTTATCAGAGTTAAGTGATACGGCCTTTGAAACTTTGACTTATCTTTTGATTTTTATATTGACAGTTTGCACTTTAGTTTTTTAATAATTTATCAATCAAAGATTGAGTATACTACTACCAATAGGTCTTGGCAAAGTGATTCTGAAGCACTGACTGTAGCTTCATTTACCATCTCTTGGACAAAGTAGAAATTTTATGCTTTTCCTTCCTTTCTTCTACTATTCTAGAAACGCTTGCAAAAATTATGACAAACAAAACTAGGAACATCATGGTAGGACCATACTGGCCTACACAACTGTAGTATCCGGTTTTTAAATCCCGTCTCATTACAGAAACTGAAAAATTGCATGCATTATTATCGTACTCCGGTTTCCGGATATGCAACTCAATTCCTGGCGCAGTATTCAAAACTCAGCGTTAGACATAATATTATACGTATAATTAGCAGACATTTCGACGAAATAATATGACACAAGATACTTGTATTTGATGATTATATTATACTGTTAAACTAAGTTACCTAAGTAATTGATTTTTATGACATTTCTGTACCTACTTCAAGTAGGCAATTTATTTTATGATACATCTTTTTAACGAGGGTTTTTACTATGAAACTTATTATTAAACTCGTGATCGGTCATGTCCTTAATTTTAGGACCACAATGACAATCATTTGAAAATTTTGTCTAAATGTGTATTCTTTCCAAGATAACTTCATTCTAGACCGTTCGTTCGTAACGGGTTCGTTGCTTAATAATAAATTTGTTGGTGAAACTAAATAAATGTCACTATGTTACTAGCTCTCGAGCACATTGAGATCATAACATTGTCTAAAAAACAATAAGAATTTATGAGATTAAATAGTAATAATTAAAATTTCATACAAAATTAAAACCTCAAGACTAGGTCATAATAAGCAACCAGTATCACCCCTACCTTTCTTGAATAAAAGGCCTACCTACTGCCTGAACAAAATTAATTTCAGCTCAATTCAATTCAATATAATTTATCGCTTCAAGTTGATTTAGAAAGTCTTATATTATTCCACACTATTAACGCTTACAGCACAGTTGCCATCTCACGAGCTCACTTAGTCGGTGTGAACATTAATACCGTCCGTTACACAGCCGGCTGGCTGGTACAAGCGGTCCATTACCTTTACTCGTTTCTTTAAATACATATACTATGTTTATATTCTATATAGTTAACCATGATACTATAGATCTGACTTATTCGGTGTTTGATTAATATCACAATAACTACCTACATGATTAAGTAGGTACTTAATTAAGTAAATCTAGTGATCTAAATTTGAAACAAGGATTTGCAAGATCTTAAGATCTTCTGTTGAACATGAAATGTTTAGTTACGGTTTATAATGAATACTTACCTCTAAGTTTTCAAAAAACCTACTTCTTAAGTTTTCAGAAACTGACAAGTTTGTTGATTGTTTTCCCTAATGACTCTCAAAGTCTACAAGTAGTAATATAACTAAGAAAACAACTAATCTAGAGGACTGGAAGCGCAGTATAATTAAGGATTAAACGAACTTACCTGTGAGTGAAGTTCTATCCTAATTATACTAGCGCCCAGTCCGAATAGATTAGTGTGTCCCGCCCGCCCAACGCGCGTGAAACACACACTTATCCCTCAATATTGCTTAATTAGGGAAAACATCAATAACATTGTTTGAGATTATTAACTCCTAACTATATGAAGAAAGATGGCCGATTACCGAGCGGGGTAGACAGGTACCCACAAAAAAAAAAAAAAAAAAAGTCTGAATTCTCAACTTAGTGCAGAGTGGTAGTAACTATGCGATACTACAAGTAGTAATATAACTAAGAAAACAACTAATCTATTCGGACTGGGCGCTAGTATAATTAGGATAGAACTTCACTCACAGGTAAGTTCGTTTAATCCTTAATTATAAACTAGTAACAAACTCTGAAGTACTAGATAAGTGGCAAGCGACTAGCAATATGGCTGAGAGCTAAGTCACGTGACCGCCAATTATTATAGGACACACCATGCCTTATCTCAATCCCTGTTTAGGTCTATGTTATCTACAACTGCGAATGGTAACGAAAATAGAGTGGGTAGTCGGTATTCCTACTGTTCAAATATAAGCGAATATCGTTATCGCTATCGCTACTCCATCTTTATCAATGTTACAGGCACTATATAGTGTCCCGTTATGTATAGGCATAGATTGTCTGATGCTTTATAAAATATCATTTATACAGGGTGTGGCAAATTCTTGGTCACTGAAGGGTAGCTACCTTTTCTCTTGTAGTTAGAATGTTTTGTTCTTAGAAAACTTCAGTTTTATTTCGAAAAAAATAATAATTGCATTTTTAGATTTAAAAAAAAAGTACAGTTAGCCTAAAAAATTACATTTGTCAAAAAAAAACAAGTTGTTTTTAATCGACTCTATTTCCCACCAGAAACACTTCTCCCAAAGTAACTTATCAAATCAAATCGTAAGTTTTTGCAATAATTCAAAAAAACACATCCCATACATTTTCTATGAAATTAGTAGTTGTAAACATTATAGTGCCACTTATTCGATCGTTCTTAATTTAATTTCACAACTGCTCCAGCAAGCTGGGAGGCTATTGTAAAGAGCTTATTTAAATTTAGAACAAAATGCTTCCCTGCAGATGTAGTAATGGTATGCTCCATGCATACCATTCTCTCTTGCGGCTCTGTCTTAGGCGCCTAAGGCTTTACAATAGCCTCCCAACATGCCGAAGCAGTTACGAATTTAAATTAATAACCATCGAATAAGTGGCACTATAATGTTAACAACTACTAATTTCATAGAAAATGTATGGGATGTGTTTTTTTGAATTATTGCAAAAACTTACGATTTGATTTGATAAGTTACTTTGGGAGAAGTGTTCCTGGTGGGAAATAGAGTCGATTAAGACCAACTTGTTTTTTTTTGACAAATTAATTTTTTAGGCTAACTGTACTTTTTTTCAAAAATCTAAAAGTGCAATTATTTTTTTCTTCAAAATAAAACTGAAGTTTCCTAAGAACCAAACATTCTAACTACAAGAGAAAAGGTAGCTACCCTTCAGTGACCAAGAATTTGCCACACCCTGTATAGCTAGTATATACCTATAGATGCCAAGTTTTTTAAGAGGTTTTTTTTATTTTTTGTTTTTTTAAGAGGCCTAAGTTTTTTAACGTGTTAACGTCTTATAAATCGATGAACGCCGGCTGCACGCACAAAAAAGTGTCACGTTCCGCCGACGAGACGTAGCGCTGCTACGAAAAATTGATGCACGGCCAGGATTCGAGCCCACGACCTTCGGATTGAAAGTCGAGGCACTATCCCCCTCAGCCAACACATAAATAAGCCATTATTTAAAGAATTAATCGTCGCTTATTAGTCTGTCTCTGCCAGAAGTCGTTTTATTTTTGTCATCTTTTATTATACGAGTATAAGAGTAATTGGGCTCTCAGAATACTAAACATAATTAGGGCTGTCTAGAGTTTAATTGTTTGTTTTATAAAAACGGAAGACGTCATATCACTGAACGTAGGAATGTGTTTTCTAAATTAGTACCCTGACGTTTTATGACAACCGTAAGAGCGCTTGTAGACGTTCGTTTTTTTCGCCGGACAACGGACCGTCAATAAACGAAATCCATATAAACGGCATAAATTGTTCGCCGGACCGATATCCGGCGCGTGTACACACATTCATTACGCGCCATACACCACCGCGAATCCGGTGAAAAACACGGTCCGTTGTCCGGCGAAAAAAACGGACGTCTATAAGCGCTCCAAATTGACGGCACGGCGGCATGGTAAGGTACTTTTAGGCGACGAATAAAAATATAGACTAATAGTATAGAAATAAAGTTGAATTAAAACTGACTAAGCTGACATTTTCGACATTTTCCGACATTTTCCGTAATAAAAAATCCATTCATTTAATGGGCGGAATTCAAGGCCGCGACCCAAATTTGTGATACCTTCCACTAGTTCAACACGGCTCTATTCACCTTTTTTTTTAATTTTATTTACGAGTAAAAACAAAATCAACAGCTCGCTTAAAAATCCATTTCCATCCATTTGGATGGAAATGGATTTACATTTTTTAATTGGCAATATGCATCAATTTTTTTTATGATTTTATACGATAGGTTATATCGTCAAATAACCGTAACAAAAATTCCAGCGCCGAAAAACTAAAATTTTATAACAAAAATAATTTTTAAAATTTATCAACATTTTCATGCACTTGAAACGGACGTGACGTCACAAGTCAGCAAAATTACACGCGCTTGTAGGTAGAAAAAAAAACTTTCTGTCGAGTTTGAAGGAGTGTGACGTCACAGCATACGTGACAAATAGCGTTGCGTTTCAAGTCTTATGAAATTCCCACTATATTTTTGCACTTTTTAATTATTAATTTCTAAGCGAAAATGAAATAATATTAAAAAATAATTACACACACATAATTCTAAAGCCATAATGTTCATAGAAAAATACGTTTAACCCGCTTTTGAATCAGACGCATGTTGCCTATTGTCACCTAAAAAGCGACCGTCAAATATCAGTAACCGTTTTTTAGAGACAGCAGCTTTTCCCAAAATTGTAGGCAATTTGGTATTCCCATTTAAACAGCCCAACAAAATATTAATACGCGAAATTCCCGCTTTTAAACTTTCACTTTAAATATTTTGTGCTGAGGCTAACTAAAACTTTATGGGTGCAGTTTTGCACAAAACATTTTAAAAGCATTTTGGGAGCCCAAAATTAACTTCCGCCCGCGGTTTTGCATGATAATGTGTTCAAATAAATTGCGCGTTGATGACATAAAAACCCTTTTTAAACGACATTATAGATATTTATCAAAAGTATAATTAATCTTTTATTTAGGCTGGATTCGATCAAACTGGATTACTTACCGTTTTTACTCTAATATTATAAATGCGAAAGTTTGGATGTTTGGTTGGATGTATGTTCGTTCCTTTATAAATCGACAACCACTGAACCGATTTGCCTGAAGTTTAAAATATAGATAGATAATGACCGGGAATAGGACATAGTTTACTTTTTAACCGGGTACCACCCGAGCAAAGCCGTGGGTGACAGCTAGTTATAAATTTTGACTGGCCTCTTAGCTCAGTTGGTAATAGCTCTGCACTATAGGTCGTGGGTTCGATTCCCACCCAGGATAAACATTTGTGTGATGAACATAGATGTTTGTTCTGTGTCTGGGTGTTATAAAGTATTCTATGTATGTATTTACAAAAAACAAGTAGATAAGTATTCTAGCAGTTATCTGGTTCCCATAGTACAAGTTTTGCTTAGTCTGGGGCTAGATGGCGCTGTGTGAAATGTCCAGCAATATTTATTTATTTATAAATAATGGGGAAGGTTTTTAGTATGCTGTTAATCTCACATCCATCTAAATATCTAACATACTTCTCTCAACACGAGATTCATCCCACATTATATGAATTCCAAAATTCTCATTTCAGACGGTCCAGCACCGAACTATTACAATGTTTGTAGTAACTGGTAGAAATTCAGTACGCAGTTTGGTTTCTAAATTAAAGGAGACCGTCATTTGACGACTGTTATATTAACATATATTATTTATTTGCGAATATAATGAAAACCATAAACACTTAGCTCGTTTATTCTAATAATATTTTCTTTTTCAAAGCAAATAAAATGTTTTTTTATTTGTTTTGAGCAAATAAAAAACATACATATTTAGTTGAAACGCCATGGATGATAGGAGAAACAGTTATGAAAAACATAATAAATTTTCAGACACGGTTAACATTCGCTCATATTTTTAAAAACTGAAAAATATAGTTGCATGAAATCTTCAGATTTATAAGTTACACTGCATCGAATTAAACCTTGTTTGGTTAATCATCAGGAAAGCAATTGTAACGGCTTAAGATTTTAAGTACCTTCCTGGCTAATGGGTAGGAAGTGCCATTTAAAAAAAACAAGTTTTAGAAGTTTAAATACAAAGTGTTTATTATCAGCTAGAGGATACAAGTAGTTGGGCGCCTTTTAAAAGTTATGAATAAGTTGTATACAATGAACGGTAGAGCACAGACAAGTTAACAGGGTGTGGAGACAGGCCTACACGTCAATTAGTT
Source organism: Camptogramma bilineatum (assembly GCA_958496255.1). Classification (NCBI taxonomy): domain Eukaryota; kingdom Metazoa; phylum Arthropoda; class Insecta; order Lepidoptera; family Geometridae; genus Camptogramma; species Camptogramma bilineatum. The sequence goes on from OY292472.1 coordinate 2,395,453, forward strand.
CTTAGTAACCAGTACTCTTATATATTAAAACTAAACCGGGATATTGCAGCGTTCTTGAAAAAGTGTGTAAGTTAGTGTTGACGGCACAGAATAGTTAAAGCACAGCCGAGAGAGAGCCTCTCTGGCTGTGATACCGGTCACTCAGGCACGGAGGGGAGCACCACAGAAGAAGGGGGCGCCGCCAGCACTCCGTGACCTGGCTCCGGTATCCAGAGACTCGATGAAGATTAGAGTATAACTTGGAACCTGTGGATAGGGAGAAGGCTCTATAGCTTCTATCCAACAGAATTAAATAACCTAAACCAGAGATATAAAGAAACTTACCCCAAGAGGGGTTCCGTTGTTATGAAATTTAATAATTTTCGATCGTCGGGAGGGACGACGACTGCGTCAAGCGCGGCAAAGCTCCAGCTGAGCCCAGCGAAGCACCATGCTGTTGAAAGAAGACTGTTTTAGAACAAAGCCTAGCACGACATGCGCACGTGGCGCGCCCAAGTAGGTTAGCAAGCAAATATTTACCGCGCCGGGGCGCTCGATCCGAGCTTAGCGATGACTCGGTGATCCGCGCGGGTGTACTAGGGCAGATGTGAGGGCCTAACCAATGGTCTCACCACGCGGCCACGTTGTCAAAGCCCCGGACGCTCGCTCACGGACCCTAAAATCAGACGGGATTCCATGAAGGGCGCCGCGCTGATGAAGAAACCATTGTCCTAAAGACAGGCTGCTGGCATACATACCAGCTGAAGCACAATCACTTTAAATTAGACGACACCGACTAGGTTCTCGAAGACCAGGATTGAAAAGGAACCTAATACGTGGCCATACGCCAGTGACATTTCCAAAGTGTTGCCGTCAATGGTCTGCAATTTTCCCATTGACGGACGCTGATAAAAGGACTATTCTAACCAATGAATTTAAATTACTAGAGTGATAAAGTTGTAGATAATTAAAGCAAGAGCCTGAAACAAAATTTGAAAAAGAAGGGAGTCGCACTAATACTTCCGAAACAATAAAAACACTAATCGAAACAAATCCAGGGGAGTTGCCATCTCCGAAATTTACCTGAATAAGTGTGAGAATTAATTTTACGGAAACATCGACATTTGTCTATATGTATTGTAATTTTAATGTCAATGTCAATTTGACAGCGTCATACGATACGAGTAGAATAACCAGGGTTACAGTACACCCCTACGCACGATAGAATTTTCGCCAGAAAATTCACGGCTGCCCACAGCCGTAAACTAAACAAAAAAGAAAGAGCGATCTTACAATAAGACCCAGCAGCAAGAATTAAGAGTTCCTACCTATGCAACCCAAAAAAAAAAACCAAGGAAAATTACCAACTTATTGGCCCACTAAAATCTATTTATGCAAAAACCTACCTACGTAGTAACCTAATGTCAAGTAGTTAGGTACGGACTGGTTTTCGGGACTAGTTCTCTAGGATAGAAGATCCTAGGTAATTCCATTCATTCTTACACAAACACAATTCCTTTCATAGCACCTCACACACTAGAGTTCCATCCAAAATACCCAGTGTAGGCTTATTTTAATAGTCACGACCCGCTATTAGCAATTGGGGAACTTCTAGTGAAACCTTCCATACTATTTATCAAGTGAGGGTTCCATCCAAATACCCAGTGTAGGCTTATTGAATAGTCACGACCCGCTATTATTAGGTAATGGGGAACCTCCTTGTAAAGAAAAATCACCGACAAGAAAAAATCCCAGTTTAAAAAAAACTACAGAACCCAACATACCTACTCCCTAACTCCTACCTACTCTAGAAAAATCCTAAACTACCTAACCTACTTAAACCCTACCTACTCACTACCACGCACTAAACTAACAGACCACGCATAGACTGGGTGAAGGGTGGCGATTTATCAAAATCGAACCACGCGACACCAAGCGAGCCTATGTCACCAACCAAATCATACCTTAAAACCTATCAACCTACTCCTAACATGCAACTAACCTAACGGACCCCGCATAGGCCGGCGTAAAGTGAGGGGTGGCGATTAGAGGAATCGTCCCACGCGACACAATAACAGAGCGGGCCTATGCCACCTACAAGAAAATACCATAACACCAGCAATCCAACATACAAGGTAGTCACATCTAGCCAGGACAGATCTAACGCAGCCTAATCTACGGTCCGGGCGTTCGTTGGAACACCAGAACACAGTCCAGCATTCCCCACCTATCAGACATCCAGAGAGAACTTTATTTGTAGAATAAAGTTTTAAGGCCAGCCCAGAGCAGTATTTAGAGTACTGGTAGGTACTGGGCAAGCAATAGGAATGCCAAGAGAAGCATTCAGAATGTGTGCCTAAGTCTAATTCGTAGAATCTAGACCTAGACAAACAACAAGTCTAAGTTTTGTAAAGTACCTACATACTTATACCTACCTATATAATATAGGCAAACTATATACTTACCTAACATCATTAACCTAACACCTAAAGCTAGGCACACATTTAATCTAAGCTAACCTAAAGTTACCTATATCACAGAACAGTACCTAACTAAACAAACTGTACAAACCTATCTAAGTTCTTATAGAAAACAAAAGCACTCGCCTCTATTTATACTACCTACCTATACATACTATCTTTGTACAAATAGAACTATATACAACATACTAAGTAAGTATGTCCTACTCCAATAAATAGCTCCAACAAAGCTAAAAGTAAGGTTGGAATGGAATGAATCCATCTTCCACATTGCCCCACGTTGGGCGCCACTGTAACGGCTTAAGATTTTAAGTACCTTCCTGGCTAATGGGTAGGAAGTGCCATTTAAAAAAAACAAGTTTTAGAAGTTTAAATACAAAGTGTTTATTATCAGCTAGAGGATACAAGTAGTTGGGCGCCTTTTAAAAGTTATGAATAAGTTGTATACAATGAACGGTAGAGCACAGACAAGTTAACAGGGTGTGGAGACAGGCCTACACGTCAATTAGTTCTTAGTAACCAGTACTCTTATATATTAAAACTAAACCGGGATATTGCAGCGTTCTTGAAAAAGTGTGTAAGTTAGTGTTGACGGCACAGAATAGTTAAAGCACAGCCGAGAGAGAGCCTCTCTGGCTGTGATACCGGTCACTCAGGCACGGAGGGGAGCACCACAGAAGAAGGGGGCGCCGCCAGCACTCCGTGACCTGGCTCCGGTATCCAGAGACTCGATGAAGATTAGAGTATAACTTGGAACCTGTGGATAGGGAGAAGGCTCTATAGCTTCTATCCAACAGAATTAAATAACCTAAACCAGAGATATAAAGAAACTTACCCCAAGAGGGGTTCCGTTGTTATGAAATTTAATAATTTTCGATCGTCGGGAGGGACGACGACTGCGTCAAGCGCGGCAAAGCTCCAGCTGAGCCCAGCGAAGCACCATGCTGTTGAAAGAAGACTGTTTTAGAACAAAGCCTAGCACGACATGCGCACGTGGCGCGCCCAAGTAGGTTAGCAAGCAAATATTTACCGCGCCGGGGCGCTCGATCCGAGCTTAGCGATGACTCGGTGATCCGCGCGGGTGTACTAGGGCAGATGTGAGGGCCTAACCAATGGTCTCACCACGCGGCCACGTTGTCAAAGCCCCGGACGCTCGCTCACGGACCCTAAAATCAGACGGGATTCCATGAAGGGCGCCGCGCTGATGAAGAAACCATTGTCCTAAAGACAGGCTGCTGGCATACATACCAGCTGAAGCACAATCACTTTAAATTAGACGACACCGACTAGGTTCTCGAAGACCAGGATTGAAAAGGAACCTAATACGTGGCCATACGCCAATGACATTTCCAAAGTGTTGCCGTCAATGGTCTGCAATTTTCCCATTGACGGACGCTGATAAAAGGACTATTCTAACCAATGAATTTAAATTACTAGAGTGATAAAGTTGTAGATAATTAAAGCAAGAGCCTGAAACAAAATTTGAAAAAGAAGGGAGTCGCACTAATACTTCTGAAACAATAAAAACACTAATCGAAACAAATCCAGGGGAGTTGCCATCTCCGAAATTTACCTGAATAAGTGTGAGAATTAATTTTACGGAAACATCGACATTTGTCTATATGTATTGTAATTTTAATGTCAATGTCAATTTGACAGCGTCATACGATACGAGTAGAATAACCAGGGTTACACAATATAAAACAAAATGAAAAGAACTAAACAGCTAAGGATACTCGTACAATGTTAAACAGTTATAAGTTTCTATCTACTCTATTACAGCCGTAAAAGTTCGTATGAGCAAGTGGCCAACTCTGGTGCTTTTAGGCCGCCTAAAGGCCCTCATCATGACTTAAAAGCTAGGACCGACAATTTAACGTGCCCTCCGCAGCACAGAAGCGATCAGCTCGTAATGTCACTTGCGGTCACCCATTCAAATAGTATTACAGCCGTAATATACCATTCACCGTCTTTCAAAAACGCTATGCAATAAGGGGGTCGTCGCTTACTAATTGCCGGCATATTTGCCTTTATGCATGCGCTTGTATTGCCGAGCTGAACAACGGAGCTCTTAGCACTAGTATTGACTCAATAACTGTGTCGTCTATTTCAAATTGCTAGCAAAACTATTTGATATTAGAAAATGTCCATGGTTTCGTCGAATTTCAATTTCAACAAGTGATTTAAAAAATCCAACTTCAATGTTATAAGCTAAGCAGCGATCACTCGTATCTACATACAAGTCTCTACTTAGAACGAGTAACTCAAAGCAGAATCTGGAACTAGCTCTCTACACCATTATTGTAAGGGCAATAAGGGCTTGTAGCAGCAATAATATATTGCTATAGAATACCTACTTCTAAGTCTCTTCTCTAGTTTAACCTTATATAGAAATATGTAACATTTGGTAAGACCTTTCTGAATATATTTCATTTCAAGCTGAGCAATTTTCTGCACTCTCGAGGTGCATTTCTGTTCATAACTCTGAAAATCTTCGACAGATCCTCACCAAATTTTTATGGCACCAATCGGAAAGTACCCTTTCAAACACAAAAAAACTTTCCAAATCGGTCCAGGCGCTTTGCGTAATCAGGTAACATTCATAAAAAATCGAATTGGGAACCTCCTTTTTTTTTAAGTCGGTTAAAAGTAGTAATTGGGTACGCTTACGACTGGCAGGCTTGGTTTATTCTCATAATCCCCACTAAGCTGTCCCTACCAGTGGGGATTATGACATTTTTCAAAAAAGTTATGACTTTTTCCCCACTAACTGGAGGCAAAAGCTGTTTTATTGATACATAAAATCACGCCTTTTTCCCACTGGGGTAGGCAGAGACCACAGATTTCCACTTGCTACGATCTTGACACACCTCTTTCACTCTCATCACATTTTTCATACAAGCTCGCCGGTTTAACTTTTGACCTGGCCTTTCTCCAAAATATCAACAATTTGATCCAGGTATGTTCGCCTAGGTCTTCCCCTTCCAGCTGTTCCATTCACACTCGCCTCATACACTATTCACTATTCTGTTTCATTGATTAATATCAATATTATGATGGTATCATAGGGGTGCTACCTCCCTATGCTACCACCATAGGGAGAACCCCTATGGTACCAAACTAGATTGAAGAGGCTAGCAACCATTGATCTAGCTCATAGGTTCTCAACGTGGGAGATAACCCTTTGTGGGCGTTTGAGACTTTCAGGGGGGCAGTAGAAGACCCAGAGAAAATGAGGGGGCATTGAGATGGTGCATTATGGAGGGGTGGAGCTCTTGAAAAAAAATAAATTCTCAAAGTGGGCGGTGGGCGAAATAAGGTTGAGAAACTATAATCTAGCTAGAGTTGGATACTCTAGCTAGATCATAGTTTCAGTGAATGTTTACCACCCTTGTATACCGCAGTGAGGAAAACAGTGTATTTTTGAAATTCGGTTCTGTCTTTGACCTAGTGTTCCAATGAATCTGATATCTGTTGAGTATCTGTGTAGGTGTATCTTGGAAACGTAAAAATAACTACAAAAAGAGTCGAGTGGGTACGATATGTTTACGAGTGATCCCGATCTAGATTGTGGGCAATATTTTATTATCCACTAGTGCGTTATCTGTTTTAGTGGTCATTCCATTAGCTGTGTATTGCAGGGTTGTCACGCAAACTACGCAACAATGTTTTTTTTTTCTAATTTAATAATTTAATCTCTCTTGATTTTATAAAACGATCTGAGATGCTTACCGTGCCTTAGGGATACATACGTGATCTTGTTTAATTTCATATTATTTTTGCTGATTCATGATGCATTACGTAAAATAAGTAGAGTAAATTCTTGTGTACGAATGTACTATAGTTTATTGCTTCAAAATTGCTTATTTATACTGTTGAGAACTAAAGTGTCAGTTTATAAGTCTGAATCAACTGCCTTGAAGTACCAATAAGCTATTTTGATTTTATTTTGCAGGGTTTTTGTACATGCTAAAACTTACTCAACCAATCAATATTATAATATACCTAGAGTATTGGTGATTTTCTATGTATATGATGTATGTATTTACCTACAAAAAAAGTATATAAGCAGTATATCAGTCATGTAGTTCCCATAAGACAAACCTCTGCTTACTTTGGGGCTGATGCAGTGTGAAATATATCATTATTTATTTATTTATTTAAATTTTCGCAAAAATATGCACCATTAAGGTTTTATTGATAAAGCAACATTTATTTTCGTTACATGAAAGTAACGATGACGAAATATTGAAAGAGCTTTGCGATAACAGGTGAATATGAATAATGGACGTGACGTGAATATAAATAATCCATTGGAGAATTGTTATTTTCTATGAACACTTACATCCTGCCCGACTTTTCCCTCTTTATTTATAGCTTTTGCTCGCAATAATGAAGATTTTGTTAATTTTCTATCTCTTTGGAACAGCACTTTTTCTGGATAAAAGGTTCTTTTGAATGAATGAATGAATGAAAATAATCCTCACAAAGTGTCTTCAAAATTTCATGACGATCGGTTGAGTAGTTAAGGCATGAAAGCGAAATAGACAAACAAACTCACATTCGAAATTGTAATATTAATTTACATATTCAAGGTGAAATAAATGTGTCTACAAATATTACTAATATTATAGATACAGATTAAATAGGTGCAGTGAATCCAGAGATTTTACATAAACAAACTTACAATTTTTTTTTCTTTTAGTATAGTTTTGCGACATCCCTAAATATTATATTAATATGACGTTCGTCATTTTTACGATGCTTTTTTATCTAGCCCAAATTAAGGACGGCAGATAGCTAGGGATGAGTGTTGCTCTTTGTAATTTGGTTCCGTACTATTTATGTAGTTTTATGGTACAGCGTAATTTATTTATGTTATGAAATTAATATACATACTGTTGTTGTGATAAAGGCCTAAACTCTCAAGGCTGATTTACATTGATACAGTAACAGTATCCAGCATAAATTACCCACACAATATTAAACACTTTTCACAGGAAGCTAGACTGGATTGGATTGAAAAGTATTTAGGTATATTGATACAGTGCCGATATTCATACTGTACCAATGTAAATTTGCCTTATGATCATCATTGTTTTATTTGTAGGTGTTTAGACAATTTCAAGAGTGCGTAGTTGTGCGAGTTCGTAATTCTCGTAAACGTCCACGTAATGATTTTCTTTTTACCCAACAGAAAGTGACTGAAAGTCACCCGGGTTTTCTTTATCTTTATGGAAATCCTGATTTTATAACTGTTGTGGAAATCTGTTTTTTTTTTCCAAACATTTATATTGACCTTTTTTTTAATATTTATACTTACTTAACCTAATCGCAAAATATTAGCGCCAGTTTTGTAATATTATTTTTTGGTATTCTAGGCAGTAGTTACCTACCATTCTATTAGTTAAATTATGCATCCAAGTTTAGTTAATACTATCTAGTAGGTACCTATAAACCAGTCCTAAGGTTAAGTTGTTTGTCCATTAGGTAGTGCGCAATGTTGGTTTTGTGCAAATTGGACGACATACGCCAATAAACACATTAAGTTAGTTAGTATGTCTCACAGCTACTCTATAGTTATATCATCCATAATACAGTATGAAAATTATATTTAAAACTTAGGCCACTTTTGATGTAGTAGTAGATTTTTCATTTATTGAAATATCTGATAATCAAAATGAAAAATATGATGTTTCATCAAAAGCGCGTTTCATCATTCGCTTACCATCAGGTGAGATTGCGGCTGAACAAAGGTCTATCCAGAATAAATAAAAAATAAAAAAAAAAGTAGCCACTTTAGACCCCCTGAGCGCTTCCGTGTATCGAAGGGCATGTTAAATTGTCAGTCTCTAAGCCATGACGGAGGCTTTTAGGCGGCCCAAAAACATCACCAGAGTTGGCCACTTATACGAACTTACTATAAAACATTTTAATGTATTTATTTAAATAGATAATACTAAAGGTTCCATTGTGTATGAATGCCGCAGTTAGTACTGTCAGCACAATACACACATAACTTAGAGTCGCACTTGCAATAACGGCGAGGATGCTAATCTGACTTGTATTGTTTGGGCACAGAGGAAATAAATCAGAAAGGAAAGTCAAGATTTTGTTTAAATTTAATGTAGTTTTGTTGATTATTTTTTTAAGAGTGGTATAAATAAGTGATACGTGACAGGCATAAAAAACTCGCCAAGACGCACTAGCCAGCGTGGCGTTTTAAGGCTAATTCCCCTTCATGATTAATGCCAATAAGCCTCGGCCCTCAGTCCCCAGCAGCCCCGCTATTCCTGGCTCCGGCAGCGGCCATGGTTCCGGCGGGGCAGAGGGTGCTAAGAATCGCTGGAAGTTGCCCAGCTGCCAAAACCCCACGACCCTGACCTTGGCGTGCTACAACGCCAAGACGATCCGCACGGACGAAAAATTGTTAGAACTGCTTCACGAATTGGATTCCGTTAAATGGGACATAATTGGTTTGTCAGAAGTCCGACGAAAAGGAGAAGATCTTTTAAAATTAACATCTGGAGACCTATTTTACTACAGAGGTCATGAAGACAGCTCCTACGGTGGCGTGGGATTTCTGATTAACAAAAGAGTCGCTAATTCCATACAAAACATCAAGAGTATTTCTACACGCGTTTGTTTCACAGTACTCAAACTAAACAAACGTTACTCTTTTAAAATAGTTCAGGTCTATGCCCCTACGTCTGACCATCCCGATGACGAAGTAGAGTTATTTTACGAAGATATTGAGAAAGCCATTTCAGAGGCACCATGTCATTTCACCGCTATCGTTGGAGATTTTAATTCAAAAATTGGCTCTCCAATAATTAATGAGAAATGCATAGGCAATTTTGGACTTGGGCAGCGCAACGATAGAGGACAAGTTCTGGTCAACTTTCTGGAAAAAAGAAACCTTTACGCAATGAATACCTTTTTCCAAAAGCGTACTTCTAGGAAGTGGACCTGGTCCAGTCCTGGCGGCCACTATAAAAATGAAATAGATTACATTATTTCATCACATAAAACTATAGTAACAGATGTATCTGTCTTATCTCGCTTCAAGACGGGGAGCGACCATAGGCTGGTAAGAGCGACGTTCAAGTTTGATCTCAGGCAGGAAAGAGCGAAGATGATCAGATCTCACAGTCGATTTGAAAAGCAAGAAGTAGCTACTTTGCAAGAACAATTTAGGGAAGACCTTCGAAATCAATTTGACTTACTGGAAGAATCGAACATGGACGTTGACCAAATCAACCAGGTGTTGTGTGATGCTCTGTCCGAGACAGCCCGAAAACATTTAGGTGCTGTCCCGAGAAAAGTCAAAAAGCTCTCATTAGAAACCATAGATATGATTGAGCGCAGACGCCTAATGAAGCAGAACACAACAGCTGACCATCAGGAATTAATAGCTATTAATAAAATCATTCACAAATCCATCAAAAAAGACCTAAGAGCTTACAATACAAATATTATAAATAATACGATTAAACAATTTAGAGGGCCAAAAATTTTCAGGAGAAAAACAAAAATAGGAAACTCGCAAATTTTAAAACTTAAAAATAAAAATAACAACATTGTGACAGATAGACAGCAGATACTAAATATAGTAGAAGAGTTTTATGAAGAATTGTACTCCTCACATTCAACAAGAACCCACGAGGCACCACCTGCAGGAAACCTGGAAAGCGATGAATTACCACCGATTATACCTTGTGAGGTGGAATATGCTCTTGGTCAGATGAAGAGTGAACGATCTCCTGGCCAAGATGGCATTACTGTGGAACTGCTTCGAGCAGGTGGACCACCAGTGATAAGCGTACTAGTTAAACTTTTTAACCAAGCCATGTATCAAGCTCGAACACCAGAGTCTTGGAAAAATGCTGTAGTAACATTAATCCATAAAAAAGGAGATATCTCAAAACTGACTAACTATAGGCCTATAAGTTTGCTCTCCCAAACCTATAAACTGTTTGCTAAGATTCTGTGTAATCGACTTACCCGAAAACTGGATGAGTATCAGTCATCAGAACAAGCTGGCTTCCGAAGTGGGTTCTCTACCATCGACCATATCCATTCAGTCAAACAGCTCATGAAGAAGAGTCACGAGTTCAACCGGCCCCTTTGCATGGCCTTCGTCGACTACGAGAAGGCCTTCGACAGTGTCGAGCATTGGGCCGTGTTTGACTCTCTCCACCGCTGCCACATCGACTCTCGGTACGTGGACCTACTTCGGTAAATATATCGTTCGGCGACATTACAGGCTCGGCTACACAGCTTGACCGACCCTATTCCGATCAAAAGGGGTGTGCGACAGGGAGACACTATTTCACCCAAGCTTTTTACGGCTGTTTTAGAAGACGTCGTAAAAACGCTTTCCTGGGACCAATGTGGTGTAAATGTAAGTGGTGTCTACCTGTCGCATCTACGTTTTGCCGATGATCTTGTATTGTTTGCTGAATCGATGGAAAACCTGGAGACTATGCTAAAAGACCTATATGATGCTTCTCTAGCGGTAGGCCTCAAGATGAACATGAGCAAGACCAAGGTTATGTCGGGTATTTCTGGAACCTCGGTTCCTGACGTCAAAGTTGGGGGCGAGATTCTAGAGATAGTTGACTCATACGTGTATCTTGGCCATGTTCTATCTTTTGGCCGAGAGTATCAAATGAAGGAAGTCACCAGGAGAGTGCAGCTAGGATGGGCAGCTTTTGGGAAGTTAGACGATGTTTTTAAGTCCACCCACATACCGCAATGCCTTAAAACACGGCTTTTTAACCAGTGTGTCCTGCCAACCATGACCTACGCTACTGAGACATGGCGGCTCACTAAGGAGGCTGTGCACAAAATCAGCGTTGCACAGAGAGCCATGGAGCGCGCCATGCTCGGTATTACGCTTTTAGACAAAGTCCCCAACACCGAAATCCGCAAACGGACTAAAGTCCAGGACATAACCGAGCGGATATTGGGACTTAAGTGGAGTTGGGCAGGTCACCTGGCGAGACGGAGCGATGACAGATGGACCAAGAAGTTGACCGAGTGGTGGCCGAGACAAGGACACCGAAATAGGGGACGTCCACCGGCACGATGGGTCGATGACATCCGCAAGACCGTGGGTTGTACGTGGCTGAGGCTAGCGCAGGATCGAGGCGAATGGCAGACACGAAGGGAGGCCTATGCCCAGCAGTGGGTTCAAAATGGCTGATGATGATGATGATGATAAATAAGTGATAGAGAAGTAGTATTTAGTAGTAATTTACTAAATAAATAGTGTGAGTTCCTTTTAAATTCAGTGTGTAAAAAAATCCTGTCTGTGTGAGGTTGTTAAATACTTAAGTTAAAAAATTATTTCGAAAAAAAATATTTTTTTTCAATTAGAAGTAAAACACTCTTGGACGTTTCTTGAACTGTCTAATAGTAAAGTGGACATGGTTAAAAACTTGAAGGTGTTGCCTTTTTATAAAAGTTTGTAAGATTTAAATTCAGTAAAAGGAAAATTGGGGTAATTTAACTACAAAAAGTAAGAAATTCAAATCACAATTCATATTTTTTTAGATTAGATCCAATATAATAATTATTTTTTGGAAAATTACACTCTTTGGGATCATTCGTGTGTTGATCTGTACCTGTACCTACACACACAAAAGTGTTATCATAATTTTGTTTCGGAGTAAAGTAAGTTCGTATGAGCAAGTGGCCAACTCTGGTAACGCGAGATTTAAGGCCTAAAGGAGCTTTTTTAAAAGTTTCGAAGCGCTGGACAGACAGAAAAGACGTAAGACGGCAGACAGGGCGCATACATTTGTCTCTTTCGCGTCCCTTTCATACAAAATGTATAGAAGCGTGACGGGGCGCCCCGTCTCTTTTGTATATTTTGCGTCGCGACGCCATACGTGCGCCCCGTCTGCGTCTTACATCTTTTCTGTCTGGCCCGCGCCAAGGTTTCGGAGTTGTGTTAATGCTTATTTTGATTGGATATATCCTACTGTTTATTCTCCACTGTATCTCAATGCAGTGGGAGTGCCCTTATAACAACGGCTATAAATATGAACACCGTTCGATGGAGCCTGTTCACACATACAGATTTACAGTAGCAGATAGCCTCGGATTTGTGATGTAACTGGGGCTTCTGAGAAACTGTGACCGATATATGACGACCGCACATAATTAGGTATAGTTTTTTTTAACCAATATTAACTTACATCCGCGGGAAGGTGTGCGATTAGCCTAAAGAAGAAAAAACCTTTTGTCATAGGTAATCTTTGGAACTAGATACTTACTGATTAAAGTATGAAAATTATTTCACTACTAAGTAGTAAGCTAAGTTAAATAACAGCTTATAAAAGTAACTTTTTTAATTTTGGACTAGTAAATTGTTGAGGTTGTAGGTTGTAAGTAGTGAACTATTGACATAATAAAAAGCTGTTGATGGTGGATGGCAAGAAACAGCAGAGACCCAAGAAACAGGCTTCTATGCCTAGTTTGGGCCTCACCGAAACTGTAAACTAGCGTAAGATCATTTTGGCAATAAATATTCTTTATTTTTTTCTAGCTGCTGCCCGCGGCTTCGCTCGCATGGTACCCGGATAAAAATTGCCTATGTTACTCTCCAGCCCTCCAACTATCTCCACACAAAAAATCACGTCAATCCGTCGCTCTGTTTTGACGTGAAAGCAGGACAAATAAACAAACAAATAAACACACTTTCACATTTATATGGGTACGGATTTGTTCCATATTTGTACCACGATCAAATTCGGCAGGTCGCACGCGATACAGCATTGATGTTGTCTTGAAAACGCTGAACGATTCGATTAGGTTATTGTTCGGAAGGATGATCTAATGGTGGGTATTGTATTGAATAGCCTGCCAATTTATAATGCAACATTGTTTTATAATTTAGGATTCAATGGAGTGTGTTGTTTGGATACTATTAGTATTATTTCGAGTGTGTGGTTTGGATAATTTATTACTAGTATTATTTCGACTTTAATAAATTGATTGCTTATGGATACTCGTGCAAATCATTGCTTCTCAATCTGATTTTTGACGGCTTATATAAGCCGCAATTATTAGGCGCAATGAGAGAAAGCCCGAATGAAACACTGATAGTTGCGAGTTCGACCCCCGCCGCGAGACAAGTGTTTGTACGATCTGTAAATATTTATGCCGCCCCGGATTCGCACGCGTGCAATGCAGATTTCTCGTAAAAAGTAAATGATAAAAATGGGACTTTTTTGTATACCTTTTTAATGTGTACAATACTATAGTACATTATTTCGATCTATCTCGTAAAGATAATCCTTAATAATATCCTTAATAATAATAAGGTAATCCTTAAAATGGGTTTAAAGTTATAAAATTTTGTCACCAGCGCTGGCCATACAATTTCGTTTCACTTAGGTACCTTGGAGTTCTTCGAAATACCACGTGGTACCAAACAGAGAAATCACTGAACGTTTAAATGCAGTTGTAAATTTGAATATCACGACAGGTATCAAGATTTTGGTGATACGGGGGTTGACGTAATCTAGGGCATACCATTTTGTTCTAAGTTTAGAACTATGACGTCATAATACTTTTCAGTTTTATGTAAAGAGTATAGACATAGATATAGATAAGTACAATAGGTGTAGCAGGATAGAGAGATTTTGGAGGCGTTTGAAATGTGATGCTGGAGGAGGATGGAAAAGATTAGCTGGACGGAGAAGGTTACCAACGAGGAAGTGCTGAAAAGAGTTGAGGAGAAAAGGCTTTTCATGAACACCATACAGAACAGAAGAGGGAAAATGATTGCATATCTTATACAACATGACAGCTTCTTAAGGAACATCATAGAAAGAAGACGAGGAAGGGGAAGACCGAGAATCAATTACATGAGTCAGATTAAGAAGGTTGCTGTCATGTCGTATAAAGAAATAAAAGAAATCGCATTGGAAAGAGATAGATGGAGAGAATTGCATAGGTGCACCGACAAGAGCTGAGCTCTTTAAATAATAACAATAGGTACCTACTTATAAACAGATGTTTATAATCAGTTTTGATAAGGTTTTCTTTTAAGATGAAGGTAATCTCTTCAAAAGCACTGAAAACCTCTCAGGAAATGTAAGCATTCTTTCAACGACCTTTTGAAAATACGTGAATCTTAGGAGTGGGTAAGCAGGAGCATGTCCAAATATATCTGCAATCACTTTTTTTGCTTACAGTGAATTCAATCTGGAACAAAAGTACCAAATAAACAGAGATGTTCCCACTGGATTTGTAGACCGCAATTAAAATTGTCTATCTATGAAAACTTTTAACTATCTGTGAAAACTTTTAATTGGCCTTCTTGTATTATGTAACTCGCCATGGTTACATAACTGATTCTATTTCATAATTATTAAAATAACCTTGTAACCTAGCTGTAAGTTTTCCTAATAAATATAAAATAAATTAAAAATAGATGTAGAAGTATTGTATTTAAAGCGTTAAGAGGTAACGTATGCTTTGAAATCCTACAAACTTACCTGTATCGATTTATAATACACTAGCTGCTGGCCGTGATTTCGCTCGCGTGGTACCCGGATAAAAATTAACCTATTTTACTCTCCAGCCCTTCGACTATCTTCACACAAACAATCACGTTAATCCGTCGCTCTGTTTTGACGTGCAAGCAGGACAAATAAACACACTTTCACATTTATAATATAGGTACGGATTACCCGATAGCACACCTAACATAAACAAAGGCAAGGAACAACGGGTCCTAGGTCTCCTAGGTCAGAAAAATAACACTTAAAATTAGCTAAGTATATTTGGATACTCTTTATTTATTTAAATAAATAGGCAATTTCAATCACATTTACACACGCTAAAATTAAATGAACATGCAGAAATATAAGGAAAAGTCTTTCGTCTTGTACACTATCTACATTGTTTTCTTAATTATATTTATTTACAGACATTACAGATCTAGAGAGTGGCGGCACACTGCATTTTAAAGCGCGTTTGTATCGATACAAACGCGATGCGAACGCGCTGCTCAAAAACGCGCTTCAAAACAAACGTAGTGTGCCCATTCCCGGTTCGCATTCGTATGGATAAAATGAGCGTTTGTATCGATACCGCCTTGTGTGGCTCCCTAAAGTCACACAAAAACAAATAAACAAAGCTCTACAAAATTGAGCTAAAAGCTAAAAATACAACTCTCAATTTTGTACAGCTTTGTGTAGTTATTGATTTTCAAAAATCAAAAGCCTTATTTTTGGGAAAGATATATTATTAAAGTAAAGAATATCCTAAATCCATTCACTTTTTTGGCTGGTTGCTAAGGTTTCATTAAGTTTTTTTTAATTTCAAATAATTTTGACTATAAAACTATTATAATCAAGATTAAAAATAAAAAAACTTACTAACCTTATATCCATTAATTGCCTTACCCATTTACAAAAATAGAATTCCTGTTTTTAAATTATACCGCAACCAGCCGCAACCGCAACAGGTTCAATATTTTTTACAAGATTTTTTTATTTATAAAAACTAGAAATTTAATTTGCTTTTGTGGTTGATTGTTCATGGAAGTTGTGGAGTGGAGTTGTGGTGGAAACATTTCAGGTTTTCGAATTTCCTCACAGTATTATGAACTGTTATTGAATGAAAAATTACAAAAAAAACACAAAAAAATTACACTAGGAACATATCTTTTTAAGTCAAGATTCAAGAGTAGAAAACCGAACTTAAATGTCACAAAGATCAATAATAATTGTACTAGGTACTGTAAATCTGACTATAGATCTAATAACTGTATCTACATGGTATAGAAGTCTTAGGTAGGTACTTCGTAAAAAAACACTCAACAGTCACACATACAGGCTACTAACTAAAAATCAAAATACTGCTATACAACTTTTTTATTTCATACCAAAGACTGGATTGAAAAGCCCTAAAACTTTTAAGTTTCACGTTTTCGCCACTAGTCGGCGCTGTTCTGATCCCATACAAATCCACCTTTACGTCATCGATACCAAATAGTGAAACAAACACGTGTCGTACTTGGCACTCTGGCGTTACGCGACGATACTCGACGCATCTTTCGTCAGATGTGAGTCGACCCTAATAAGTCCATTATGAAAAAACAGGGTAATCAATCATGCCATTTTGATCTTTAGCGTAAATTAAATAAAAACGTTAATATTTTCCTAGTTTTAAAGTCAGTTAACAAGGTAACATTCTAATCTAAAACTACAAATATAATACGTACACAATACTGGCCTGGCCCACATTTTTGTAGATCATGCTAATATTTAGGCACAGCTTCATATCTTTGAGAAAACAAAAAGTGAAAGAAGATAACGATTTTCGGTTATTTCCGAAAACATTGCTTCTTTATCATCATCATCATCACTGGCCTTTTGCAATTTCCCTTTACTGAAATCAGAAATTGAGAAAAATAATCTGTAAAATATGCATTTTACACGCAATCTCAGATTTCAGTCAAACGAAGGTTGATAAGAAAACATGGACCTTATTTATTTTATTTATATACTTGGGGATAGTCTTCTTAGCAATGTAAACAGGCTCACGACTATATCCCCAGGTTTCTACTCAGATCTATAAGCTTTTATTTATCCTATCAGTAATCTTCCATCAAGCATTACTTAGTTTAGGGCTAGATAACGGGTTGTAAAATCTACCAATGTTTATTTACACTAAAGCTACAAAGAAAGAACACACTTAAACAAAACTCTCTGGCTCCTGATCCAAACTCCGCGACTTCTGAAACGCAACTACACAATCGACCTTAACCTTCTGATAACACACTTTCTTATCATCCACACTTTTCGCTTTCGCACTATTTATCAACACGCTACGCCTCAATGAACCGTGGCGGTCGTCCTCAATTTTATTGGAATGAATTTTGCTTGTATCTTCTAAAACATCTATATTACCTTCGCTTTTCATTCTATTTATAACTGGGGGCTTTGTACTTGTACAGACTGGGGCAGATTGTTGTCTTACGAATGTTTTATTCGAGAATATTCTGTCGAAAAGTGATTTACTCTCCGCGTCATCTTTCGATTCGGATTCTACGTCGCTTTTGTCGACGCTACCTCGATGGCTGAAGAACTTCTTCAAGCTATTCGTGGTCCTTGTCAAACTACTGCTGGTTGTAGATCCGTTGGTAATAGTCCTTTGGGTTCTACGATTCAAATCCTCAGACTTTTTATAGCAAATGCATACTTTACAGAAACCAATTCGAAATTTCGAAGACATTAAATTGTATAGGATCGGATTTATCGCCGAATTTATGTAAAGCATTACCCGAGAGAAGTATAAAATGTTATACCATTTCTCTGGAGTTAGATCGTCATAAAATTCGGCTGGAGTCATAATGATCCACATGGTTAAGGCTCTATAAGGCATGAGGCATAAGAAGAAGCATAAAACTACAGTTCCCAGCATTAAAATGACCTGTTTTCTTGCTCTAGCGTTGTATGGATCAAAGGTTTTGTTCATGACGACTTTGGAGGCTGCTGTGATGAGATTCTTAGCTATAATACTGTAGAGTACGATAAGTATGATCAAGGGTAGAAGGTAAAGGAGAATGATAATCATGATGAAGAATGCGATAGGCCAGAAGGTGACAGCTTGAGTGAGACATTGCGCGTAGTTGCTTCCATCTTGTCTGGTGACGGTGTGATGCTCAGCGATAGCCAGGATAGGACTGAAAAAGAAAAAGTAAATGAAGTAAGCTATTAAAAGGAGGTCAGAGTGCGTTTCTATTGGTGCAAAGTGGAGACAAGAGTGAGAATGAACCAATGAGATCAAACTTCATTAGATCACCATGTGAGCCTTGTGAAGTTGTGAAAAGAGGTAATATTTTGCGTGAAAATAAACAAAAATAACATAAAATGTGAAAATATTAATCAAAGCATGGCTTACTTAAAATAATATTAATGAATAAAAATAAGTATGTCTTCATCTTTTTGGGCCAATGTACGTGCAAATTGCCATTATTATATTGTTCAAAAACATCAGATAGTACCTACATGGTCTCAAAGATGAATTCTTTAAACACGACTCAACTTAAGTAGTGTTCTATTTGGGCCATCTTAACTAATCCAAGACTTCACTCTTGCCTCCGTTAGTATATTCAATAACGTATTTACAATATCTACACATAAATCTAAATATCTACACATAAATCCAAATATCTACACATTTATCTACAGGGTGATCTTATATCTACAACAGAGACAAACAACCGAAACATTGATTCTATCTACAACAGCGTGGAGTCGATGTCAGATATAATTAACATTATAGGTACCTATGTAGTTGAAGTTTCGGCGAATGTTCAAAGCCTATTTATAAGTCAGGTTTAAGATCGTTTTTGAGGGGTTAAATTTGCAAATCTTGAGCAAGCTTTAAAGTAATAAATAACGTTTAAAATATTCTCTTTCAGCCGTTAATTATAAATTATTTCTGTATTGTGGAAGACGTGTTTGTTGTTATTCAATCATACCGTTACAGCCTACCCGACTTGAATACAAAAATTGATTTATCTTTTGACAAAAAAATTATAAAACATTGTTAAAAATTATTTGTGGCCAGGGACCACAAGTGAAGCAGCGGTTTTAGGCTTGTATTAAAACTAAAATTACGACCAAACGACTGTTAATAAAACCACAGCAAAACCTAAGATTACCAAGTACCAATAACTATCTGTTGACCTATCTACAGATTGACCTTTCATGCCGACCCCATAACTTACAGCCGTTAAAAATCTGGCATCAATTTCGGGAGACACTTTCTGATTGAAAAAGACGATCGATAAAGGATCGTCCACTCAGGGACGTATATGTCCGATTCTATGATTTTCTTCGGAAACTTGACGATTTACAGAACTTCGGAATACATTCAGAGAAGGTCTGAATCGCACTGCTGGGTACCTAAAGTGGCCACTTTTGATGAAACATCAGATGTTTCATAAATGCTTTTTAGATGCTTCATCGATGCTTCATTAAAGTTTCATCAATGCTTCATCTATGAAGCATATTTTAAAACACCTTTTTTGACAAATGGATTCTATAGAGAACTGTCAAAAAAGGTGTTTTGAAATATGCTTCATAGATGTACCTAGCTTAAATGAAGCATTTATGAAACATCTGATATTTCATCAAAAGTGGCCACTTTAGACCCCCTGGTGTCTATTTTACAATTAGGAACTGTCAAAAGTTTCATATTTACACGAATTTATTCCCTACACAATTTATCTTATAATTAGTCCTGACTTGTCAACTTTGATCCAACGTGGCCTCATTGTACCTAAACATGAATTACGGTCCAGCTAAAATAAACTCATGTTAGGTTTTTGATTATTGTGATTTATTTTGGCCTGTAAAACAAATTAGTCCTTTCCACCAAAAAATACAAAGAAGAGGTATATTTGTTTTCAATCCAAAATGAGGGTATATTTGTTATTGTCTATGGGCTTTTGAACGAACGGACTTGCCACAGGTTTGAACAACGTGGCAATTCAGCCAGCATTTTGTCATCTAAATCAGTTAATTTAGATAAAGATTATGTATTTTTTAACCACAAAACGTAACCAGATTCATATTTTGAGCTTTTTTTTTTTTACCAGGCATTGAGCCTTCGTTCTGTGCATCTGTTCTTGCCTTAATCTGGTGAAGTAGTAAGTAAACTTTAACAGTGACCAGTTAACACAAAAGTCCATCCGAAAAAAAAAAGAAGCAAGATTGTCTATCCGCTTCTTTTTTTTGGTGTTCCCAAAAATAGCCATTATTTTTTCCCAAAAATAAGAATATAATGGCTATTTTCAGTGCATTTCAGATGAATTGTATAAAAGTGTTTAAATAGAACATTAAGTGGAACAAAATTACCAACAGACGTCCATTGTTACTAAATATTTTATGTGTCTTCGAGAATAAAGTTTCTTATCGAAATTGCTCACAGACTTATGGGATTTGTAATGAAAGAAAATAGCCCGTCAAAGTTTTATGGTGCTATAGTCAGTTCATTGAATTCGTGAAGGGATAAACAAGTTTTAAACACCAATAAAGTAAAGGGGTTCCGATTTCACTTCAGGCTTTCGATCCTAAAACAGTCGCTAGAGAAACAATGATTTAGATTTTTGTTAGTAACTGTTGTAGGAAACTTTAAGGGGCCTGCGACAGGCGAATTTCCATAAAATCGTAATACCAAAATCATTTAAAATTTAAGCATTTATTTTTATCAGTTTATGTTGTTAGACTAAGACAGTAGGTATTTATCTATGTTCCTGTTACAATTTTGTTCCGAAAAACTTCCCTAAAAAGAAATGTAAGCAAATTGAATTGAAATCTTTGTAGGTACACCAAAAATTGCATGTTTTCTTTTCATTTGTTCTATGGTAAGTTTATTGGAACAAAACTGTAACAGGAATAAATACTGACTTTATCCAAATAATAACACCAAGTGACAAAAATATGCTCAATTATTACCAAACTTACGTAATACCAAACATTCGTATGGACAATTCACCTGTCACCGGTCCCTTAATGTTTTATATACTTACTAATTATTATAGGTATTATGTAAGAGGTATATTACCTCGACTATGAAACATCTAAAGTGGCCACTTTTTAGGCCCCCTGATCGTGATCAGGAACGAAATTTGATCATGGGATCAGTGGAAACAGAGATATTGTAGGTATTACATAAAATCCTTCCCCAGGATTTTGAGAAAACCAGATCATTACCGCCTTTTACAGCTAAAAGCAATTCTTAGAAGGTGTTGAGTATTCAAATACAACAAAAGCCTGCTAGATAAGGTTTTCATGTAATCAATTCTAATTACCATTAAGGATACCCCAAATAAACATTTATTGGTAGAAGAAAGGTGTATCTTGTATTAGGTAAGTAGCCTTTCTACCTTTTTGGTTATATTTAGGAGGGGCTTTAACCCCATTATTATTCACCTGTCAATTTGGCAAGGCTTAATGTTTTTTTCTTATCAAGGATAGGATCCGCAATGAGACTATTCGGCAGAGAAATAAAGTCATGGCTCAGAGAATTAGCAAGCTGAAGTGGCAGTGGGCCGGCCATCAAGCCAGCCCCTCGATTGTCTATCTTAGACGACCAAAACCGGTCTCAAACTCTCAAATATGACAGTTCAGTGACCACGCAAGTAGCTCTGTCACTCACATCTTATCGAGACCGAGCGCGACAAAAGATACCTACGCGATCGTTCTGACAGTTTGAGGCCAAAATTTGAGGTTTGAGGCAAGTTAGACAACAGCCTGGTGTTAATGCCTCTAGCGGTCGCCCATCCATTTCCTGGAAGATCCATTAAGACCGTTTTTAACGAGGATCAAGAACATCTAAAAACCACCACAAGTGATACTAATTAGTCGAGTTCATAATCGAGACACGAGTCTATAAACCTAAATAAACATTTACACACTATTTATTGGTTTGTTCCACTAATGGACCTGTAGTATTTCGTGTAGAAAGCAGGACGTTACCCTTTTTGGCTTTGAATCAAATAAATGAGTATGAGTAAGAGGTTTGCACACTGATATATTTGGTTTTATTACAAAACACGAAAATATTTCGGTTAAAGTTTTACAATGTTATTAGTTTTGATCATTTTGGTGTATTCTCTAGTTTTAACGTTATTATATTTTAACCTACCTTTATAGTTTATAGTTTTCGTTTAAATATTTAAACTGTTTATATTTGTTTGTTCTGAAACATAGGTTAATGAAATGTCCTGCGCAAATTGTCGGTCGCAAAATCCGCCTCTATCGGACAACCTTTTGCTTAAAATATTTAGCCAGTCTCCTTAAACAGAGAGAAAAACACTTACTTATTATGTACCTAATTACTTTTTTTTGAACCCATGTCGTCCCACTGATGGGCAAAGGTCTCCCCAGTCTGTTCTTCGAGATAACTACTATGAATTAGTATTTAGTTCTTTTTCTAGCTACCAATTTTTCATTAAAAAACAACGCAAAATTTTAAAAATACCTCTCCATTAATTCTCGTATAACCACGTAATCGTAAAACATTGTAAATGTAAATTATTACCATCTATTAAAATAAATTGTAAAGGAGACTGTTTTTAAGTGGTCTATGAACCAATAGCCATACAGCTATGGTATTTCTGTGGGGATACCTCAACTACATCCTTGTGCAAGGGGGCATCAAAATCCAACCCGGCAGTTTTGAGAAAAATAATACTTTAGAATTCACATTTCTTGCAAAAATGTTTTTATTTTAGAAACGTTTTGAACGGTTATTGTGGTTAGTGTCTGTAAAGTTCGGACTACAATGTAATAATATGGTGACAGCGACCTGATCTGATGATGGAGTCAGGAGCTGTTCAACAGAACTTCTCAATAAATAAGCCGATTGAGTTGAAACTCGGCTTGCCTGTTAAGTTTCAACTACAATGTAATAATATGGTGACAACGAGCTGATCTGATCATGGAGTCAGGAGCTGTTCAACAGAACTCCTCAATAAATAAGCCGATTGAGTTGAAACTCGGCATGCTTGTCAAGTTTTAACTACAATGTAATAATATGGTGACAACAAGCTGATCTGATGATGGAGTCAGGAGCTGTTCAACAGAAGTCCTCAATAAATAAGCCGATTGAGTTGAAACTCGGCATGCCTGTGAAGTTTCAACTACAATATAATAATATGGTAACAACGAGCTGATCTGATGATGGAGTCAGGAGCTGTTCAACAGAACTCCTCAATAAATAAGCCGATTGAGTTGAAACTCGGCATGCCTGTTAAGTTTCAACTACAATGTAATAATATGGTGACAACGAGCTGATCTGATGATGGAATCAGGAGCTGTTCAACAGAACTTCTCAATAAATAAGCCGATTGAGTTGAAAGTCGGCATGCCATGCCTGTCAAGTTTCAACTACAATGTAATAATATGGTGACAACGCGAAACTGCAACTAATAGGGACTGCAAACTCGAAAACTATAAAAATAATAATGCTAGTGTACTTAAATAAGTAGACAACTACAGAGAAACAGTTGTCTAGATAGAGAACATAGACTTTTATAATAGCCTAATTTTTATGATGATCAGAAAACGAGAGCAAAATTGATAATGACAATTGATAGTGATCAGTCATTGTACATGCATGTAAAAAATGTAACAACTGCGAAAGAATTGTGGGAAAAACTACAGCAGTTATTTGATGACAACGGCTTTTCGAGAAGAATAAGTCTGCTATGGAATTTAACAAATTAATATTTTTATTATTATTTATTTAATTTAATTTAACTATTATGTAGAATTATTGTATTGCATAGATGGATGTTTGTGATTAATTTGAAATATTGGGGGTGCTGAATTATATCTTTATAATAATCCTTATTTTACTAGTAAGCTAGTAACCTCATTTATTGGCATGAGTTTGTTTATCAGTGTTTGTAACTACAATGTTGCGTTTTCTAAGACAATGTCAATAAATTATAAATTCACTTGTTCTTATGTACATGTCGCAGGCAACTGGTTGAATTAGCCATTCAATTAAATGCCTAAACACTACGTTCCACACTACGGCTAAACGAAGGTCAGCCATTAAATTGAATGGCGGCGCTCAATGAAATGGCTAGGCGTTGAACACTACGTCCCACACTACGGCTAAACGAAGGTCAGCCATTTAATTGAATGGCAGCGCTCAATGAAATGGCTAGGCGGTTCACTTGCACACGGAAAAAGTAAGTAGGTTTTGTTTTTTTTTTATAGCATCAGTGGTTCATAAACCACTTCCCATACAAAAAAAAACAGTCTCCTATGGGGTTTAACACCAAAAATAACCATAATGGCTTTATACAGCCGTAATAAGACCAACACTGACAAACGTTGCTATTGTCTGGTGGAACAGAACAGAACTCAACACTATAATTAGTCTGTGAAGCCCCCAGGAAACTTCTGTGCTTCTGGGAGGAGCTAGGCGGGCTTCAGTTTTAATGAGCCAGGTCATCCCCACGCATAAAGGACCACCTTTGAGTCTAAATGCGGAAAAGGGAGTCCACATACATACATCCATACATATGGGCACAGTTGTTGGTCGTTTCTCGTCCGTACCACCTAATAGATAACTACAGAAAAACAGCCGTCTAACATTGACTTTTATAAAAGCCTATACTTTCACTTATGGAAATAAACAAACTGCGCCGCGCGGTGTAGTGTTAAAAATAATAAACGGACAGGTGGCACAATGTAAATTGTAGTCGCAACTTGACAGACATGCCGAGTTTCAACTCAATCGGCTTATTTATTGAGGAAGTCTGTTGAACAGCTCCTGACTCCATCATCAGATCAGCTCGTTGTCACCATATTATTACATTGTAGTTAAAACTTGACAGACATGCCGAGTTTCAACTCAATCGGCTTATTTATTGAGGAGTTCTGTTGAACAGCTCCTGACTCCATCATCAGATCAGCTCGTTGTCACCATATTATTACATTGTAGTTGAAACTTGACAGACATGCCGAGTTTCAACTCAATCGGCTTATTTATTGAGGAGTTCTGTTGAAAAGCTCCTGACTCCATCATCAGATCAGCTCGTTGTTACCATATTATTACATTTATTATTATTATTATATATTATTATTATCATTATTATAACAAGGACTTACAGCAAGAGTTATCCGAGTGTAGAATTAAGATAGACAACTTAGAACTTAAGCAGGTGCCAGTAATTAACAACTTCAGTAGTCTGGATTTGCAGACTGAGCTTTTGAATAGTGTGCCTAATTCTATGGTAGATCTCACTACTCCAAATTGTAAAAGTAAGTCTGTAACAAAAGGGAGCAACAAAGTCAAAAAATATATAAAATTGAACAATTTTATCAAGAAATCAGAGAAAAAGCTGAAAATTCACAGAAATGTATTTGATCATGCAAAACTTTGCAAAGAGAAATGTCATTTAAAGCAGGAGCTAACTTCATGTTATAATTTAATAGGCCGCAACTCCTTAGAATTAGATCACATGGCTGAGAAAGTAATAGCCCTCGAAAGATCACTACATGACATGACATGTAAATTTAAAAAAGCAGAACAAGAGGTTTTAGATAACCTCAAAAAAATTGACAATATTGTAGATGTAGTGAATAATGACAGTATATATGTGCAAGTCTGTAACAGTAGTTCACAGACAGACCCACCAATTTGTGAAAATGTGTCTTTGGGCATCACACCTCCATCGGTACAATCTTCATCCTGTGATCCCGCTGTACAAATAGTGCAGCCTACTCAGTCCCCGGTTAGACAGCCCAAAATCTGTCGACAGACCCGGAGGACTGTTATATATTCAGATAGAATAGGTGTGGGGATGGGATTTCTGCTTGGCAGTAAATTAAGTCAAAATGTTATAAATAATTGTTTCCAAGATGCCCCCCTAGACCACTTCACTAAAAGTATCAAGTCTGATACATCACTTGACAGCAATACCACATTGATATTGCATTTAGGAGAAAGTAGTAGCATCAAGCGTTTAGATTTGATCAACCTTGTTGAAACTTTGCTAGAAAAGATAGATCTAGGGTTGGGAAAACTAATTATATGTGCTTTTCCTTACTCTAAGTTCTTAGGTGAAAAATTGAACCAGCAAGTTTTTAAAAATAACTTATTATTATATAACTTGACATGTCGTCATAGTGACGTTTTGTATTTAGATACTAATAATTTTATTAGTGATTTTGTTTTGACAAAAGGTACATTGTACCATAGTAAAAGTAGTAAATTGATAATTGCTAAATTGTTAGCATACAATATTTTTGATGGTGTTATAAGTAGTATAACACAGTTACCTGACGAGCCTGTAGTTAGTAGTAGTACTAATAAAGGTAATCATGTATCAGGGACTGCGGGTCAACATTTAAACTGACCCCTTCGACAACGGGTAAGCTAGGCACTTTACATGTTGTACATCAGAACATGCAGGGCCTCCCCAGCAAATTACTAGAATTAGAGTTGTTTTTAAAACAATTTAATGTAGATGTTATGTGTGTGACTGAACACTGGATTTTAGATAATCAGTTGCTCCCTTATTTTGAACAATACAATGTCATAAGTTCATACAAACGTAAGAACGCCATCAGAGGCGGTTCTCTAATGATTGTTAAAAATAATTTAAAATGCAAGGAACGTAAAGATATTGTTAATCTCACTATTGAGAGGACTATTGAGCTGTCGTGCGCTGAGCTGGAGCGACATATCGTTGTGTGTGTTTACCGGCCCCCTGACTCTGATTACAGGCTGTATGAGTCCATTATGGAAGAAGTTTTGCTCAAGATTTATACAAGTAGTAAAGTAGTAATAATATGTGGTGACTTTAATGTAGATATTATACTAGATTCGCTGTCTGAAAGGTTTATTGATCTGTTCAAATGTTATAATTTAAGACATAACTTTAATGAACCGACTAGGGTGACTTCGACAACAGCCACATGTCTAGATAATGTTTTTAGTAGTTGTGAACCAGTTAGCAAAGACTTAATTAAAAATTTTGGTTCTGATCATTATGGTCATAGTGTCAAATTTACTAATGATTGCATACTAAATAAACCCCATGAATTTACTTACCGTCCCATCACAGAGAGTCGGATTATTAAGTTTCAGGGTTGTGTAGAACACAAAATGTCACTTTTACCTTGTTTGGAAGACCCGAATGACCTCTTCACTAGTTTGTCTAATGTAGTTATTGAGGAGCATAAGAAAATATTTAAATTAAAGACATGCAAATCAAAGCCTTGCGCTAGTTTTGCAAACTGGGCAACACCAGGTATTTATAGAAGTAGGAATAAACTTTATGAACTTTATGCTACTAGAGAACTAATGCTTCACGACCCTTCACATAGCCTTTACATAAAGAATTATTCAAAAATATTCAAAAAAGTATGTCAGGCAGCTAAATCAATGTATTTAAAGAACAAAATTGAAACGGCACCTAATATAATTAAAGCCACTTGGAAAATGATTAGTAATGAGACAGGCAAATCAAGAACTGGCCCCAAACAGATAAATTTAAATGTTAATGATAATTTATTAACTAAAAGTAATGAGGTTGCCAATGCATTTGATAGTTTTTTCTCTAATATACCTCATGTTGTGACCCAGTCACTAGATTCTTCCGTCTCTAGCGCACTCACTCTTTTAGAATCTAGTGTTGATCGGTGTGAGTGTGAATTTAAGTTTAATTATATTAACGCAGACGATATTGTCAAAACATTTAAAACTCTTAATATAAAGAATACTGAGGATTTGTGGGGGATATCAACAAAGATATTAGCTTCTATTGTTTGTGATATCGCCCCATGTCTAGCATATATCTTTAACAGATGTGTTGACGAGGGAGTGTTTCCTGATCTAATGAAGTTTAGTAAACTTATTCCTTTGTATAAATCTGGCAATAAAACCGATCCCGCTAATTATAGACCAATTTCAGTTCTGCCCGCGCTAAGTAAAATTTTTGAAAAAGTAATCCTTAATCAAATGCTTTCCTATTTTAATCTTAACGGACTTTTTCATATGCATCAATTTGGATTTACCAAAGGTCGATCAACAACCGATGCCGGTACATTGCTTCTAAAGCACATTTATGATGCCTTTGAAAAATCACAAGATGTTATCGGAGTATTCTGCGATCTGTCGAAAGCGTTTGACTGCGTATGTCATGCGACTTTGATTTCAAAGTTAAAATATTATGGCGTCAACAATCGAGCTATTGACCTTGTTCAATCTTATCTTTCCAATAGAGTCCTTAAAGTTGAAGTAGGAGGTGAAAGGTCGTCAGGGTCTATCATTGATATGGGTGTGCCTCAGGGCTCGATATTAGGCCCTTTCTTATTTCTAGTATATATTAATGATCTCCCTTATTTCGTAAATGAAATGTGCGACATTGTTCTTTTTGCTGATGATACCTCTTTGGTTTTTAAAGTTAATAGGTCCAAAGATAACTATGATGATGTTAATGCGTCTCTATCCTTAGTCTTAAACTGGTTCACTTCTAATAATCTTTTGCTTAACGCGAAAAAAACTAAATGTATTAAATTCACATTGCCTAATGTAGTTCAGAGACCTACAAAAATTGAATTAAATGGAGTTGCACTTAATCTTGTAGATTCAACTATTTTCTTAGGTCTAACAATTGATTCCAAAGTGCAATGGGGTCCTCATATTGATACACTTGCAGATAGACTTAGCTCCGCTGCTTACGCTGTTCGAACGATCAGGCGACTGACTGATGAAGCAACGGCTAAGTTAGTATATTTTAGTTACTTCCATAGTGTGATGTCATATGGTATCTTTCTTTGGGGACAAGCAGCAGATATTCAAACTGTTTTTGTTTTGCAAAAGAGAGCGATCCGTGCTATTTACAAATTAAAACCACGGGACTCGCTGAGAGAACGTTTTAAAGAAATTAATATTCTCACAGTCTTTTCGCAATATATTTATGAAAACTTATTGCACACTCACAAATATATAACCAACTTCAAGAAAAAAAGAGAAGTGCATAATATTAACACTAGAAATAAGAATAAACTATGTGTGCCTAAATTTAGACTAGAAAAAGTAAATGGTTCTTTTATGGGAAATACTGTACTCTTTTATAATAAACTTCCAGAAAACGCAACAAAACTTCCCATTCGCAGATTTAAAACATACATAAAGAATAATCTTGTTAAGAAAGCGTACTATTCTCTTGATAATTATATTAATGATAAAGTCGCGTGGCCTGATGTCGCTCTGCCCCTCGACAGCTGATGTGTACTGTGCAATGTCTTTACTATCTTGCTTAGTTTTATAATTATTTTCAAGTAGGTAACTGCTAGGTACCACCTAAGTTAGCCAAGTGTAGCGTGTGATGCCGGGCGAATTTTTGTTGATGTATTAATCCTCCTTTTTTTCTTTTGACGACTTTGACGAGACTCACATTGTTCGACTGGCTCCACACTGGAACTTGACTATTTAGATTTTAAGCGGATGGATCACCGAAAAGAAAGCTAGGCCCCATACCGTGTTTGTTGCCCTGATTCTTCACGGTGTTGGTCGCGAAAGAACAGGAGTAGAATCACCTAGCTCTTAAGACGATTCAAAGTGGTCATAACGGTCCTACTGAATAAATGATATTTGATTTTGATTTTGATTTTTGACATTGTAGTTGAAACTTGACAGACATGCCGAGTTTCAACTCAATCGGCTTATTTATTGAGGGGTTCTGTTGAACAGCTCCTGACTTCATCATCAGATTAGCTCGTTGTTACCATATTATTACATTGTAGTTGAAACTTGATAGACATGCCAAGTTTCAACTCAATCGGCTTATTTATTGAGGAGTTCTGTTGAATAGCTCCTGACTCCATCATCAGATCATGTCGCTGTCACCATATTATTACATTGTAGTCCGAACTTTACAGACACTAACCACAATAACCGTTCAAAACGTTTCTAAAATAAAAACATTTTTGCAAGAAATGTGAATTCTAAAG
Source organism: Camptogramma bilineatum (assembly GCA_958496255.1). Classification (NCBI taxonomy): domain Eukaryota; kingdom Metazoa; phylum Arthropoda; class Insecta; order Lepidoptera; family Geometridae; genus Camptogramma; species Camptogramma bilineatum. The sequence goes on from OY292472.1 coordinate 2,425,430, forward strand.
TATTATTTTTCTCAAAACTGCCGGGTTGGATTTTGATGCCCCCTTGCACAAGGTTGTAGTTGAGGTATCCCCACAGAAATACCACTACAGTATCGCTATTGGTTCATAGACCACTCCCCATATAAAAAAAAACAGTCTCCTTTTCATAAATCCAAGATTTTAAACTACTAAAGATAATGACAAACGAAAAGACCGTAGACGAGTTTTACAAAAAACAAAATTGATAATAAAGCGATTTGCAACTTTCAGAATACTTTTCCTCTGGTTAATAAATGGTTCAGACATGCTTCAAACTGTCATTTATAACATTACTAGCTTCCTACCGCGGCTTCGCTCGCGTGGTACCCGGATAAAAAGTAGCCCATATCCTATACCCGGTCATTATCTATCTTTATTTCAGTCAAATCGATTGATTGATTGTCGAAATAGAGGAACAAACACACATCCATCAATCCATCCATCCATCCATCTAAACATTAAAACTTTCGCATGTAAATATTAGTGTGATTAAAGTTTGCCGAAAAGATGAATAAGAATATAAAAATTTGAATAATAGTTCGCCCCGAACTGAGATCTCGCGCACCGTAGATGGCTTACATTTAGACTTTCTTCTGACTACCCCTATACTTTCAAGTGCTATTACTGCCCAGTATGCATAATGCGCTAGCTCGTCATGGTAAAAAATACTGACATGCATGCCATACATAATGTCGTGTCTAATTTTTCAATCATTTAATATTTATGAATTCTCGTCGTATTTCAAAAAGTACCTACCTACGTCCTAATTATATAAAAATAAAAATAATAACTTTAGTAACTATTTTGGAAAAAAAATAATAACTATTTTGGAATGTACAACTAAAGACCTTTCATTTGCCAGTCTTTGCTTTCAGCAGTCAAAGCTTTGTGTCGATATTTTTCATACGAATGTCACAGACAAAATATTATAATAAAATGTAACCGGATATGCTCTATCGTGCAAACCTCTTAACATGTTTGACGTCTATTTCCACCCACCCGATACTTCCTAATGGCACGTGAAGTGCCTTCTATGAGCAGAAGCCAAAATACATTTAATGGGCATTCCTTTTACCGATTGCGAAATTTAGCATCGGAAAGTCAGCTTTCAATATTTTATCATTCTTGCCTAGTCGGAATTAGATATTACTTAATGATCTAATTCCGATATATATATTTTTTTGCAAATAAATCTTCTTTCGAAGCGCTCGTGGCGTAGTTTTTAGGTTCTTGATTGGTTGTTAAAGTTAAGCGACGATCTGTACAGTCACAATTTGGATAGGTGACCGCTAGTGGCTTTAAAATAAGTTGAGCGCTTTTGTGATTACCTACCTACATTCAAACTTACAAACGTAACCTTAACCTTTATTAACTTTTATTTATTTATTAACTTTATTTTTATTTAACTGTTATTTTATTTATTAATAACTTAACCTTAATCTAACAACATAAAATGATAAAAATATGCTTAAATTGTAAATGATTTTGGTATTACGTTTTTATGGAAATTCGCCTGTCGCAAGCTCCTTAATAAGACTACAGAAATTCACTATTTATTTAATTTATATAAATGTCTGTATTCATTCTTAAAAAGGTTATCTTTTTATTACCTACACTTAGTTCTACACGATACATCTGTCTGAAAACTTTTGTAAACACTCATAAAATAAAATATTTACATAAAAGCTACCAATAATTCAAAAGGATTGGATCTAATAACCCTAAAATATGTTTCATATAAACTTGTCAAGAAAAACAACATAGTATTTCCAAGTAAAAACATTGAATTTACTTTTATTGGGCAAATCAAGGGTATTTTTCGTAGAAATATATATCGCACGACGACAATGATACTGGTAGGGTGATTTTGACCTTTACAATCCTCTAAAAATTAATAATGCGAGGCTGTGCGAGGCAGTTTAGCTGTCCAGTCAGTTAACATCGATTCCTAATATTATAAAATATTCGTAGCTTTCAACTTTCTCTAATATTTCACAATCCTACTAATATTATAAAGGTGAAAGTTCGTTTGTGTTAATGTTTGTTACCACGTATCTCCATAACTACTAAACCGATTTTGATAAAATTTGGAATGTAGATGTTTTATGTTCTGGAATAACACAAAGACTACTTTTTATCCCGGAAAAATGTATGGTTGCCGTGGGATTAAAAAAGTAGTCCACGCGGGCCAAGCCGCGGGCGTTCACTTGTTGTTACTAAATCCTTAATAAAAAAATAACCTCGTAACTTAAGGGGTTGATAACCCAAAAAGATATTTACTTTGTAAAAAATACTGGAGTTGTTAAGATTATGTCAATTAAAAAGTTTTTGATAGATGAAAATTGAAAAAGTTATGCTGACAATAGGCAATATGCATCAATTTTTTTATGGTTTTAAACGATAGGTTATATCGTCAATTAACCGTAACAAAAATTCCAGCGCCGAAAAACTAAAATTTTATAACAAAAATAATTTTTAAAATTTATCAACATTTTCATGCACTTGAAACGGACGTGACGTCACAAGTCACCAAAATTACACGTGCTTGTAGGTAGAAAAAAAAACTTTCTGTCGAGTTTGAAGGAGTGTGACGTCACAGCATACGTGACAAATAGCGTTGCGTTTCAAGTCTTATGAAATTCCCACTATATTTTTGCACTTTTTAATTATTAATTTCTAAGCGAAAATGAAATAATATTAAAAAATAATTACACACACATAATTCTAAAGCCATAATGTTCATAGAAAAATACGTTTAACCCGCTTTTGAATCAGACGCATATTGCCTATTAGTAGAGTTGTATCCAGTTACAGTTTTCATAGTAACTGAATGAATGAATAAATGAATAATAAATGAAGGAATTAATGGTACAAAAGTATGTTATTATGTAAATACAGTTAATTTAGTTTTGGAAAGTTACGTTTTTCGCTGAAAAACGTCTAATAGGTTGTTTCCGACGAAAATCCTCGAATCGAATGCATTTTCGGAAGTCTAAATCGCACTGCAGCAGCCCCCTGATTGCGTAACTTTGATAGTAAACATTTGATCGGACATTTGTGTCATAAACAGGTAAGGTTTGTAAGTTTGAATGTAGAAGGTAATCTCTGAAACTCATCCTAATTAAAAAATGTTTTATGGGCTGAAATTAGTATCCTACTTTCTTCTTGATATCCTAAGGCTGGTGGTTCACGCTGGAGACCAAGACTGGAGATTGAGACCAGAGACAGAGTCAGGAGATCGTTGTCATTTAAACTAACTGTTCTCTGTCTCCCGTCTTTGTCACGCGCCCCTACAAAGCCCTTAGGTACGCAAGCAAAGCCACAGGCGAAAACTTGAAAATCTACATTCTTCCAATTTGCGCGTCTCAGTTACGTAACCTCTTTGGCGCCAAAAGTCTTTTGTTCATTGTGAACAAAACAGCGGGAACAAATGTTGCCATTCGTCTACCTTTCCGTTGCGAGGCGTCGACTATTGTTTGCATTCGCCGGACTTCCGTAGCGTGGAGGAAATTACTGCACAATTTTTCGGCTTTACTATTTTTTATCTACGTCTACTTCAAAGAAAAATATAAAACCTTTTACTCCTCAACTAATTAGTCTCTCTATGTATATAATACTAGCCGCTGCCCACGGCTTCGCTCGCGTGGTACCCGGATAAAAAGTAACCTTTGTTACTCTCCAGCCCTCCAACTATCTCCACACAAAAAATCACGTCAATCCGTCGCTCTGTTTTGACGTAAAAGCAGGACAAATAAACAAACAAATAAACACACTTTCACATTTATAATATGGGTATGGATTAAGCTCTAAACGGTGAAGGTATGTATGTATAGGGACTCCCTTTTCCGCATTTAGACTCAAAGGTGGTCCTTTATGCGTGGGGATGACCTGACTCACTAGTTGTGAAGCCAGCTTAACGTTGAAGGAAAACATCGTGAGGAAACCCGCAGCTTAGTCAGCCCCAGACGTATTGACCATGTATTTCCTGTGGATATGGCTAGTTAAGCTGAGAGGATGGTGTAGGTGCTGGGCAAGCCTACTCAAACTCCTAAGTGTCCCAGGCACTACAGTGTCCCGATAAGTGGAGGCAAAGATTGCCTCCTAACACTGTATAAATCAGCTTGTAAAGGCCGAAGTTTTTTTATAATATTTTGAATTGATACACACTCAACAAGATCCGTGTCGTCATAAAGTTTTAAAACAAAAGGAACTACTGTATATTTCTGATACAAAATAATAATATTATGATTTGAATAGAATAAACCTGTACGGTCATTGGCATGCCTCATCTTTGCCAAAACCCAAGCTGTTCCAATTTTGGTGAACTATGTAGGTTTACCGGGTGTAATATTAATATTACCGAAAACTGCAATAAGATTGTAACAAAAAAAACACTTTTTTTTTTCATTTTCTTATTTCCTAAAACATAATACTTAGGTCCTAGAGAGTTTTTATAATGGCACAACAACATGTATTAACATCAGAATTTGTATACCTACCTATATTCTGGCAAATGAAGTATTGTTATTCTTACTCTTATTGATGCACGCCCAGGATTCGAACCCACGACCTTTGGGTCGAAAGTGGAGGTATCATCTCCCTCGGCCAACACGGCTGTGTTGTGTGTGTTTTATAATTTTATATGAAACACTTTGTTTTTTAATAGTGGTCTTTTTACACCTAGTACAGCATCCGGTAAGAAAATAGGTCTACAACCTCAGCTAAAGTTTCACAAAAGATACTGACGGCTCAATCTGTTCTTTTATTCACCATCAACTTAACATATGAATAGCATAGCTTGACCAAAATATATGGAAACTTCACAGTTAATATCAGGGCCATCCCTCGCGATATTGAGGTCAGTGGTCCTAAGAGATTTTTACATTGAATACGTACCTATAGAAATCAAAATTCAAAAATTCTACTATCATTTTTATTCAGCAGGACCGCTATGACTTCTTTGAATAGTCTTAAGAGATAGGTGATTCTAATATAAACAAACTAACAGGACTTTATCGCGTGAATATTATTTCCCGACGTTTCGAGTGCGTTACAGCTCTCGTGATTAGTTTTTTTTAATTATGTCTACAGATCGCGAAAGTTTAAAATGTGTGATTCTACTCCTGTTCTTTCACGACCAACACTTTAAAAAAAAACTTTTAGTTTTAAGGTATTCATTTCTATGGGCCATAGATTAAATAAAATAACATCTTGTTACTTATTCTAACGTTGCCTGAAATAAAGTTATGATTATTATTTAATCCACGGAGTTTTTTCTCATTCTACGGAGTCAGACACTGACTTGCTTATTGACTTTAAAGGAGATACATATATTTATTTGCTAAAACTAATCTAATCCATAAAAAATGGACTAGCTGACCAGTCGCACCAAAACCTCACTGTTGGAAACATTAAATAGCATAGTCCTAAGTTGGTAACATTTATATTTTTTATCTGTGTAAAATCTGATGGTTCGTTCTCTCGTCAATAAACGCTGCAACTGTGCATACGCTCAATTTATGTTTTTAATTAAAACTAATTCTAATCAGCCCAAACCCATCGAAGTTAAGCTATATCTTCTTCATGGTCATTTGAGCCGGATATTGGCTGTATTGGAAAGCGTCAATAGTGCCAGTTGGAAGATTTAGTGGTCAGCCGTGTTGGCCACCGAAACGGGAGCAAAGGACGCCATTTTGCTGGTTTGGTCAATTTGGTCAAGAACAACGAGGTGCGTGAGTAGTCTACGCCGTGAAGTTCGCCGACATCGCTGCGTGCAAGCTGCCGCGAGCCAACAGCGCTGCCAACATCGGGGACGTCAAACGTTCAATCCCTAGTTCAAGACAGTGCCGCGATTGGTCGCGAGCTGACAGCGCTGCCAACATCGGGAACGTAATCATTCATTTGATCGATCAACGAGCAAGATCTACAACTTCACTTCATTCGTTCAATTTCGTTCACCAGCCACACCACGTTTTCCAAACCCATCGAAGTTAAGCTATATCTTCTTCACTCACCACATCACTTCGTAATTCTTTGTATGGAATTCTATGGACCAACGCTCACTACATCAACTTCGTAACGTCACCGGATCGCAATCCAAACGTGAAGGAATAAGTGAACGCCGAAAAGGCGATACGGTGCGGAGTCTCAGCTATAACCTTTAGAACCAGTTGAGTCATCTAAGGATCGCTACAAACTATTCAGACATGGCTCCAAGTCACTGTCAGTCGGAAGCGTGCCCAAGAGGCAGCATTGAGACGCTGAATAGCAATGTTGATCCATTGAGCCAAACATGTAGCAGCTCTCGAATCACGCGTCGACTTTGGCTTGCGATGCGACGATCCGGTGACGTTACGAAGTTGATGTAGTGAGCGTTGGTCCATAGAATTCCATGCTAGCGTTGAGTATGACGTGACTGACGCGGCTCGTTTGTCCCGTACAAAATTCAACTTTGTGTGATCGGCTCATTTTCTAAAAATGTCATGCTTCAATTCAAATGTCATGTGACCGTACACAATATGACAAAATCAGAAAATGACGTTACTCTTTCCTCAAGCTTCATTCAATATTCAATCACACCTCGCTTGACAATGACAAGAAAGAATTTTGAACTGATCGGACAGATTGTCATATGAGAATGAGTGAGTAGTTCGCCAAAATAATGAACAGTCAACTGAAAATGACCGGCTCAAATGAACCGGCTCACGGTACCGGCTCAAAATCAAAATGAACCTACTCTGACAAAAGTCAGTCTAAAATCATGTCATGCCCAACATTATTCCATGCAAAGAATAATGAGGCGATGCGGTGAGGTTCGGGTGCGGCGGCGACTGTTCAGCTAACCTTTAAACTATTTAGTTCATGATAGTGCTCAAGGATTCTCCAGTCTGTCAGCTCCTTTACAAAATGGCCAACAAACCCGGTTGACAAAGCGTTACTTGCAAGTTCTCTGCATTTTATTGGCGCTTGTAAAACTGTTCAGTGTTCAGTTTAAGCTAAAACTGAATGTTCAGTTGGAATTGATCATTCGGAGCTCGTTCCGGTTTACGAGGCTTTTATTGCGTTTATAGATTTAAGGGATAGTAAGGGCTAAGGGTTGTTGGACAATTTGATGATCTATTTTGCAAAGATTTAGACCGAGTTTTAGGACGTAGTTTATCACATACCTATAAAGATGAAAAATACTGCGTTACTGGATGATTTTTACAACGTCGAAAGGTTATCTAGGCCAGTGGTTCTGAACCTGTGGGTTTTTTGCTTTAAGCTTTTTTGGAGGAGTAATAGAACGAAAAATAATCGTAACTAAAAGGAGAGGAATTTTAAGATCAAGACATTAAAAAATCTGGGGTAAAATCAGTTTTATTGACATGTCATAGCAGTCATAGGGGTAACAAGGTTAAAAAGGTTAGGAACCACTGATCTAGGCCTATTCTCAACGGAACGCTGTGCGTGGAACATTTTTTGTGTTGAAAAACGTACTTCCTTTTTTTTCCAAACTTCTCAGTATTCCAGGCAAAAAATAAACAATTTCTTTTTTAAAACCTTTATCCGAACTATTATGGGCATTGAAATAATTACCAAATATGTTCACTTACCAACGGATAACATTTTACTTTAATTTTATATCGATTTGGAACAAGGCTTTTTGCTATGGGTAAGTAAGAAACATTCCATATGTAACAGATTGCAAGCTTTCTGCACAAAAATTGTATTATTTAAAGCTGACGATATCAATCGGTTTAAAAATAGTATAAAAAACAATGACATTAGCTTCTACTAGACATGTTTCTAGCTCGCGCAAAATGAAGACTCGAAAACGTCCTAATTGACGACCTAAACGTAGACGAGTTTGTCACGCATAGTGAATTATAAAAACAATAAAAATGCTATTGTGTTATAATAATGTATGTACTATTCATTTGCGGAACTTCACATAGTGTGCAGTATATCGGTATACATACCGACTTTTAAAATCTTTTAGAAGAGATTTTAAACGTCGGCGTCGGCAACTATGAACATAACATGTCTAGGGCAGCCATACTCAAAGTGTGGTCTATGGAGCCCTGGGGCTCCGCAAAGCCTTTGTGGGGGCTCCGCGAGAATACTAATAATAATGAGAATACTATTAAAGAACTAGGTAAGTACTATTAAAGGATGCACGTAACTTTTTTTTTTTTTTTTGGGGTTCTGTCAAAAATTTCGCTTTTCAAAAGGGTTTCGCCATCAAAAAAGCTTGAGAACCACTGGTCTAGGGTATATACCTAATATCATTTATAAAAAACGAAACTTTCACAACTAACCTTTCGCCTATAACTTTAATGAGCTTTTTGTTTTGTGGCTTTTTCCTCTTTGCTACAATCGGTCATCAGCAGATGCTATTTCTTCGTCCATTCATAAGCAAGTAGCTATTGTCCAATAAGTACAAAAGAATTCTTCAATGCGCAGGTCAGACTTGACTGGTTGAAGCGAAGAATGTCAAGCAATATCCAACGTACTGTTCTAAACCGCTCTACATTACTCTTCAAGAATTTTTAATACAAACTGTTTATTGTGGGAGCTTTATTGGTTCCTAGATAGATGGCGCTGCTGTTGACATTTTTGAATAAGCACTACTAACTCTTTACTGTATCACAGTGGTTCCTAACCTTTTTGTGATGAGGGACCATTTGATAAACTTTCTGACTTGTCGCGGACCACCAACAGTACCCAACTGAGGGGGGGGGGGGGGGTTGAGTGTAGTTTCCGAATGCCTTTGTCTAATAAGTTAGCTTGAATAGGTAAGTACCTATTCTTCATTGGAGTAAAACGTTCTTTTGTTCTCCTTTAATCTCACTCAACACATAGTCAACCAATGACGCAACATCAAAAGCAGAAAAGTTTTCTCTTTCAACTTTGAACCTTTATCACTTATTTCATTTTTTTTCGGATAGTTTCGCGGACCACTTCGGATGGTTCCAGGGACCACCAGTGGTCCGCGGACCATAGGTTGGGAACCACTGCTGTATCAGCTAGTTTGTATGTTGTATCTGTGGTTTTGCATACTGGGGTTCGATTTTCAATATTTATTTATGAATTATTCTATTTTTATTAATAAAACTGGCCGTTAGTAAGAACTACTGAAAGCTGCTTATAGCCGGGACAGCCTAGAATCCACTAGGCAACATTTGACGCGCAACACGTGATGCTCAACATGTACGGCAACGTTGCTCAACAGCGCGCGACGTTGCCAGCTGGCGCGCAACATGACATAGTAGTATATTAAATCACATAGTAGTATCTTTATGAAGCATTTTTCGATAAAATTATATCCACTGCCGCTGAAATCAATACTAGATCCACTGGCGACATGTCGACGACTGATGATGCGTAGACAGACAACGTTGTCAAACAAAATTTCCGTACTTACTGCCAACATGTCGCGCGCCAAATGTTGTCTAGTGGAAACGCGGCTTTAACATGCCCTCTGAAGCACGAACGCCACTAACTAACATTCTGTGCTAACGGTAACCTATCCAAATTATGACCTTTCAAAACTTTCTACTAAACTACTTTCAGTTCATTCATTTAATTTACTTTAACAACTATTAGACTGAGACTCCACCAAAGCGGAGATGTGTGAGATGTGTTTTAAACAACCAATAGAATTTCGTTATTCAAACATGTCATCTCGTCTTTTAAAATTCTATTGGTTGTTTAAAATACATCTCACACATCTCCGCTTTGGTGGAGTCTCAGCCTTACTGTCCACTGCAAGGCAAAGACTTCCACTCTTCGCGATTTAACTCAATTACAAGTTTAAAACGACTTAACAAGCTTTGTAGTTCACTGTAAAACAGAATATATAGGACAGTTTCAAGCCCTTTTGGTCGAGTGAGGTAGTACCAATAGTACCATGACTTTCAATCCGAAGGTGGTGAGTTTGAACCTCGGATTTTTTCGGAATTTTTCCGAAAAAATTATATGCGCAATAACGCAAGCTCTAAACGGTGAAGGAAAACATCGTGAGGAAACCAGTGAGCTTTTAAATAGCATCGATGGGCTTGCAACCTCAGCTAACTTCTGAATAAAATTTGAAATTGAATTGAATTGAATGCGAATATAAATATTTGCATTTGATGCATGCAGGCACTAACCCACTCTTATAACAATTAGTGCGAATAAGTATAAATTTTCCGATGTGAAAATCCTTTTTATCAACATTTTGTCTTATGTATAAATCATTATTAAATTCTATACCTATATCTTTTTATTTATAACAGGCATGTTATCTTATATCATAAAAAGCATTTCATATCAACCTATTCATATTACTTATGTCAAAACAATAGCAAAACACCGTCTAGACATTGTTTTATGATTACCTATTAACATTTTAAGAACAGTGAACACTGCACGATCTTTTCATTCTGCACACCAAACTTTCGCTCCATAACGATGTGTTGAAGTCAGCAAATTTAGAATCTGAATATCGAAATGAAGTCACACACTTGAATTTTGGAGAAAGAGCCCCGAAGTTAGCTCTTTCTTTGAGAAAGTTATTACGGAGTCAAATGAGCCGAGCGCGTCTAGCCTTTCGACATTTCCTTTAGTTTATGTGCGCCTGGTACATTCGTTTCGAAACGCAATCCACGAAAAGGACTGTCTATGACTAGCTTAGAATAGGGGAAATATAGTACATTTACTTTGGTTTATGATACTCTGGTAGTTGAATAACAAAAAATAATGTTGTATCATACTCTGAAAAGATTTCGTTGAATATTGACAAAAATACCTACTTATATCGAGGTTTTACCAATAGAGACGTTATACTTATTAGAAAAATCTCTAAAATGCGGCGAATAAAGTGCAGCTTTGTTTAATATCAATCAAGAAAACTAAAAAATTGCAGAGATATATAAAACCCCGTTGTCAGAAAGAGATAAATTATGTGCATGCTGCGTGTAAATGCGTGTAAAATCGGAGCAATACTAAGTGCGACTGAGTTGACTCAAGCTAATTAGCTTGACCTTTATTCGCCACGCAGAGCGGGTTACAACGAACCTACCTCAGTTTATATAGAATATCATTGGAATTTTTGGTGATTTTCAACAAGTATTTTTTACATGTTATTTTAAATTAAAAAAGTAGAGAGTTATAAACAAATTCAACGTGTTTATTATTTACAGAGAAAAAAGCAAAGCATTTGTACAGTACATTTGCTAAATAAAAATCGTGCTTCACACAGTACAACATTAGTAAGCAAACACAACACACACATTAATAATATCAAATTACTTACTCGTAGTAATCTTGTATCAAGCCTTTTGCACTTGCGGTATCACAGATTCTTTCAGCCACATCAATGACCTTGTGGGTGAGGAAAGCACCAGAGTGGTGAGTGGTCACACATATTAGTTCAGGCTGAATGCACAAAACTATTGCCTTTTTTATCCATCATTTCAGTTGAAAGCTGTATTCGAAATTGGAAGATCAACGAGTCGAAATTAACGACTGAAAATTGATTCCATGGAGCAATTTTTGCTGTAATATTAAAAAAACACTTATGTGCCGTTTTTCGGCTGAATTTACGCTCATGCTGACTTTGTTTTACTTTTACGCTGACGTTTCGGTCATAAGTTGCTATTTAATTTAATTTATGATACGATTAAGCCGCGTTTCCACTAGGCAACATTTGGAGCGCAACACGTGACGCTCAACATGTTCGGCAACGTTGCCAGTGAAGACGTGACGCGCAATAATGTCCATAGTTTGTTGTAACGAACGAGTGCTGAAATTAATCGAACTGTACCAAAACTGTGAATGCTTATGGGATACTGCTTTCTGTTTTTTTTCTTTTTGATGCATTTCTCGATAAAATTACAACCACTGTCGCTGAAATCAACACTAGTTCCACTAGCGATATGTTGTCGACGATTGACGATGCGTAGACAGACAACGTTGCTAAACAAAATCGCGCTGACTTTCAATATGTTGTGCAACATGTCGTGCAACGTGTCGCGCGCCAAATGTTGCCTAGTGGATACGAGGCTTTTTTGAGTTGGATTTTCTTTAATTGATCATATTTGCGATGAGACTAGCACAGTACCGTGGTGGATGACACATACTTAGGGAGCAGTGGGTAAAATCTGTCTGTGGATGATGATAATGCTCATATTTTGCCGGGTGGCGCTGCCGAGATCTGAACGGTATAGGTCATGTCATGTAAAAAGAACGCTGGAAGAAAGTGTAGGGGGTGTATTTTGTCTCATGTTTGCGCATGGGTTACCTATTCGCAAACATGCCCCTCCACTTTCTTCCAGCGTTCTTTTTACATGACGCGACCTATACTTTACCTACGTCTAGGCGGGACTTTGTTAGGTATAGTATAACAGAAACTAATCAAAGGTGAAATTAGGACTACAACTACAAGTTAAAAAATAAATATGTAGGTATATTAGAACAAGGAGGGATCGTTTTTTTATGGTTTTATAACTATTTTGGGAAACTATAATCTCGTGCATTTAATTTATTCAAGAAAGTCATTGACATGTCGATGCCAATATTTTCCTCGATTAGGTATATCAATAGTATAAAGGTATAAACCTTCCTACAAAAAAAAAACATACCTACTGTCGACTTAAGAACCTCCTCCTTTTTTGAAGTCGGTTAAAAATGACCGAAACGACAGCATAAAAGTATGGCTATGTTCAGCTTAAAAATGTCACACACTAGAGCTATGTTAAACCTGTATGATGGATTACACTGGATTACGCATAAGCATCACGCATCAAGTCGGTTTTGAGCGTTTGAGGCGTCACTTGTACAGTCAATAGCAAAAATTGACTAACATTTACATTTTTCAAAGTTATTTTTAAAACTTTCGTGAGTTGGACTTGATATTTATAGTAAACGGGGATTACTCACGTCATAATTTCTTCAACTTAGATAAAGACCATGTTTCGATTTTTTTAAAGCTATGTCGGAATTAAGCAAGGAATTTTTTTTTAATTTAAAATGGTAGTGATCGAATGTAAAGGGCTCTATTCACGCTCTCTCGTAAAAACAACTCTTATTATTGTAACTACTTAGTTTCAAAATTGTATGAAAATTTTAAAGTGTTCATCAACTTTTGTGGGTGACTGTACATTCACTTGATCACACTGCAGTCCTGAGTGTCATATAGGATTAGCGAAAATTCACTCCAAACGTTTTTAATCACACCTTGCTCTTATTAATAAAATCACACAAGATGAGACGACCGACGTTTAGCGTTAAGCTTTTCTATTTCTTGTCTAGTTTTAAAGGGACGTATATAATTGACGAAAAAACTCATTCAGACCTCAAATATTCATCATTTTTGAGAATATAAGGTAATTTTTAGGTTTATGTTGATTTTCACTATAATAATAAACCACGAATATTAATACAAAAAATGCGTAAATGTATCATCTTTTCTTACAACAACGGTTTTTAAATCTCAAATAAAATGTGCATAAAAATGTGTCATCTTTTAATAGGTTTATGTTCAATGTAACATTTTATTATTAATGTTATTGAATGTGTAATTAATTACTAATGCACCGTACTTTGGTGCAGTAGTATATTTTCGCTCATAGAATTTTAAAAAGGAATAATAAAAAGTAAGTACCTATTGTATTTTATTAATAAGAGCGTTTAAGCATACCGTTTCTTTAGTGAAATAGTTTAGAAGACCACTTTTATTTCGATCAGATTACATTAAAAACCAGATTATGTAATTTAATTTTTCACATTACATACAACGCTTCAAAACTAAACCTTATTTTAAGATCATTAAGTAACAATTTTCGTATCAGTAAAAGAACAAAATTACAAGTAGGTACTGAGAATAAATGGTATGTCTATGTCTATGTACCTATTGATAGAAATTACAGCCAGAGCCATAGAGGCTAAAGCTTGTAGGATTAAATTTTTTTCTCAATTTTTCCGTGAGTTTGTTTTAGGATGTGCTATTTTGGAAAAAATCCTCATATTAATCACGAATATAGTTGATGTAAGTACTGTACTTATACCTAACTATTATAACAGTCTGATATTTCAAAAGCAATCAAAACTATCGAAGATAATTTAAGGCCAGGTCACACCGGATGCGTATCGTGTGCGTGGCGTGCGTAACGCCAGTTTTAATGTATGAAACGTCACGCATGTAATTTGGCATCTTTCTTACAGTTTCATACTTTTAGACCGAGACTCCACCAAAGTGGAGATGTGTGCGGTGTGCTGTAGATGTTTTTTAAACAACCAATAGAATTGTGTTATTGACACAATATCTCCTCTCCGCTCAGCTTCAGTGGAGATCGCTGTGCGGAGATGTGTAATATTTGTATGGTGCGATGGAAGCGGAGATGTGAGCTGTGCGCGGACGACGCGCAGTGGAGACGAGGGATGTGAGCACACCGCACACATCTCCGCTTTGGTGGAGTCTCGGCCTTACAACTTACATGCCACGCGCACGCCACGCATCATGTATGTGTGACTAGCGCTTTAAATGTATTATATAAGAGCCACTTAAAATGAATGTAACTTCTGTCTTACGCACTGAGTCAATATTCAGTTCAATAAATAATGTTTGTAGCTTGAGCTTGAACTCATGCGGGCTGTGATTTCCTAAAATAAAAGATTGGTAGGTAGGTACTAAAAAAATTAAACAATCCATCCTAAATATACCCAGGCGAGATTTGAACCAGAAAGCTCAATAGATTAGAGCGAGGTCAAGGTTCAAATGTCGTCCAAATTCCGACCAAATATTTTTATTTTGCATGTATTTCAAAATGTGAAAGACCGTGGGCTCAAAAACACATTCCAAAATATTCACCTAGGTGGGATTTGAATGGAAGCTCAATTGATGAGCCAGTCCGAGATTGCGGAATCCCGTCTAAATAAAATTCTTGGGGCGTAGGTATTTAAGAATTTTAAGGATAACTTTTCTAAAATAAAATTTCACACAGGAAAGGTTTGCATTCGGTAGCTCAGTCGATTAGAGCAAGGTCGAGGTTTCAGGTACAAATACCGTTTGAATAAAATTCTTGGAAAGATTTAATAATTATAAAATTTTCTCATAATCCAAATAAAAGGAAAGTATTTAAAAATTTAAAAATAGATTTCTCATCAACCTTTACAAAAAATGTAACTCCTATGCCGGGTTTTAAAGTATTTAAACATTTAAAAAAGAGATTTCTCCTAATCCAAATAAAAGTTAACTCTTCCGAGAAGTATTTAAAAAATAAAAAATAAATGATTTCTCAAAATCTTTTTAAAAAATGTAACTGTACAGTGTACATACCTGGTAAACAAAGCGGCGAAGAACCACACCAGCGCACAGATGAGTGTAGCCCGTGTCTTAGTGCAGACGTAACCCGCGCGTAGAGGCTCGCAGATAGCGTAGTACCGCTCGAAGCTGATAGCAAGGATCGTCAGCACTGACGCGTGGGTCACTGTCAGCTCCACGAACGGGACTGCTAGACCTGCGAAAGAAATTGGTAAAGTATTACCTTTCGATGCCGAGTATTTGATCAATGAAAAGTAAGACCTATTTTTAGCCACATTCATCATGATTTATGTTTCATCCTATTACCACAGAATAATAGTACTACCACTACTGCTCTTTGTATAAAGGTCTACGTTTACGGAGCAAGTGGCCAACTCTGGTGACGGAGTTTTTAGGCTGAAGGCCTCCGTCATGGCTTAACGACTTAAAAGCCTGGACCGAGAATTTAACGTGCCCTCCGAAGCACGGAAGTGCTCCACTCGTGATGCCATGCGGTCACCCATCCAAATTAAGACCGCGCACAATGCTGCTCAACTTCAACGATCAATCAAGAACGTCTAAGCAAGCTACGCCACGAGCACCTACTAAACTAAACTTTGAAATTAGGCTAGCTTAATCAAAATTTTGGCCAAAATTTAAAGGTAGGTATGCTTAGGCATGCCGTGTCGGCAGTTTCAATTCAACTTTATTACTATTTTATTCGTCACCTAAAAATACCTTGCGATGCCGTGCCGTCAATGGGGCTCCAGGCCTTAGAAAAAATATATTATATCATATTCCTAATACATATTAACAGAAAAAACAACTATTAAGTAGGTATAAAAAGCAAATTATCATATTATTATTTTTAATTTTAGAAAAATAGAGTAAGAAAGTACACTATCTATAGTTCAAAATGTCTCTACAAATTCTAACTAAAAAGATTATCATCAGCGCTTTTAAAAGTCAGTTTTGAATTCCTTTCAAGATTTTTATAGCATTCTATTTTTCATACTTTCCCACAAGCGGCAAAAATAAAATACAAAACAATAAAGAGCCAGGCGGATGTTGAAATCGAACGCTCAAACGCTTTTAAGCGCAAAACGCTAAGTGCTGCCTTTAAATACATACGCTGTTTAGCACTATGACGTCACAATACATTCACCCCCTTACTTATGAAAGATGTTTAAAGTTGAACACTGGTTGAACAACGTCCTGTCTCTGTTTGTCACTATCCACAATTAAAGACAGGACGTTGTTTAGCCAGTGTTTAACTTTAAACATCTTTCATAAGTAAGGGGGTCATTCTTCACATCACTACGGGACTTTTCGTATCGGTTAGCTCTGGTAACAGTCTAAAGGCCTCCGTCATGGCTTAACGACTTTAAAGCTGGGACTGGCTATTTGAATTGTCTACGAAGCGCTGAGCTAATTTAATTGACCGCGCGAGCAAAGATCGTAAGTTAAAAAAAAAAAAAAAACTTAACCGACTTCAAAAAATACTTGAGTATACCCTTTGTAACAAAAATAGTATATTTCAGTACAAGTTCGGAAAGGCTGTCATTGCAAAGAGTTCCGACAAATGTCTACCCGAGCCGAGGCGCAGCCGAAGGCGAGGGTTGACAGTCGGAACAAGTTGCAATGACGGTTCCGAACGTGTACTGAACGACTATTTTTAATACAGTTGCGAAAAAATGAAGCAATTTAATCTAGAAAATGGCGCCAACCGTAGAATATAAGAGATTTTTTTTTTCACCGATTCTGGTAGGCAAAGGGAACTATGCCCATACAGCCAAGTCTTCAGTAGAATTTTTTATTGATATGAAATGAAAATGAAATTTAATGAGATGAAATGAAACCTAACCTAACTCATTCAATCAAATCATTAAATCTGATATAGAAACAAATTAGTAGCTTCTTTTTAGAAATATACGTATTTGCATGAATCATAAAAACTTCTATGATTTTTTTTAGTAAAAACTTCATGGTTGGTTTTTCTTTTTAATAGAC
Source organism: Camptogramma bilineatum (assembly GCA_958496255.1). Classification (NCBI taxonomy): domain Eukaryota; kingdom Metazoa; phylum Arthropoda; class Insecta; order Lepidoptera; family Geometridae; genus Camptogramma; species Camptogramma bilineatum. The sequence goes on from OY292472.1 coordinate 2,442,723, forward strand.
ATTATTTTGACAGTTGGGAAAGAGAACGCACGAGTGCGTGAAAGGTAAAAAAAAAGCACGAGTGTGTAATAGCCCACTTCCCGAACGCTATACGTCCCTGCAATACGCCACTTTTTGAGCAACTGTATTAAAAATGAATTTTCAAAATCGGTTCGCGTAACACACATACAAAAAAAAACACAGTCGACTTGAGAACCTCCTTCTTTTTTGAATTAAAGTCGTTTAATAAAAAAAAAATGGTTAACGAACTAATATTCTGTTTTTCTGATAATCTGATAATGTAAATAAATTGTCGCACCTACCACATTGTGAAGACGCAACTTCAAAAACTCAAAAACTTCGTATTGCTTCGCTGGTTTTAATTCGTAGCAAACCGGCCTTTGCAGAGCCAAAACACAACGATAGCGCGTTCTAATCGACTAGTGGCGCCATCTAGTTTGCAATAAAGTATTTGCTCAATGATTTTTTTTTTATTTGTTTTACGTAGAAAGTACAGGCAGTGTAGCCAACACCACAGTTTTAGCTGTAGATTCACAGTTTTTTGGAAATGTTTACAGTTTTCAGTTTAAGCCTACAAGCCAATCTACAGCTTTTTTAATGAATGCTAGCGTCAATTAGTTAAATACGAGCATAAATTTATTGATTTTTCAGCGACATTTTTGACAGCGCCGCGTCTATCGGACTTCATTGCTGAATCCGACTCTATTTCCTAAATGGTATTTTCTACATAAGTGCCCTTTTCCCGTCTTGGCTCCGTTCCTTTCGTATGAAAACATCGATGACAGCTAAATGCATCCCGGATTGTTTGCGCTCAGAAATCGGAGCTGCAACTAATGTTTTTATTCCGCTTCACTTGTCTTAAAGCAATCGGGAAAACAAAGGTATTGCTTAGACGTGTTTTTGGAGAAAGCATTCGTGGGAAAAAGTTTTGAATCTATTTTTTTTTTGTTTTAGGAAGATTTTTTACTCTTAATTTTATCGTTGACGTTGTGATGGTCGTGGGTTGATAAGCCGGCAGTGCATCTAAAGATGCGCATTGACATTGTGTCCTATAATAAATGAAGATGAAATGAAAAAGGGATTAAGGATAACTAAATACCTACAGCAAATGAATGGGATCGTTGTGCAAGCTGCCCTTAGTGTACGGGTGACAAATCAACATCGAGCTATGCTGCGCTGTACTGCGCTGTGCTATGGTTGGTCAACTCGCTCGTCTAATATTTTAATGAGGATACAAACCAGGGTTCGCCGATATATATCAGCGGATATATATCATGATATATATCACGATATATATCAATTGATTTTTATCTTGATATATATCAATGGATTTTTTCCTGTCTTCTGAACTAAAAATTTTGGAGATGAATGTTAACCCTGGCAACACGTAGCGAAAAACTACAATTCCGAATAATTTAGATTGTTTTTTAAGTGTTTTTTTAAGTGTTCATTAAAAAAATATTTTGAAAATGAAAAATGTTTTCAAAATTTTCAATTCCGACGGGATTCGAACCCGCAATGATACATTCATATAAATACCTAAGTGTGGTGTAACACTATAATAAATAAAAAATTATAAAAAATATTTCTCAAATGAACACTAATTCTTTTGATACATTTATTAAGTTTTTCAAATAAAAAATGTGGTAATTTGACACTTATAATATTATTACTTATTTTACAAATTACTTTCATATTTTAAAGTGTTTACAGAATGAAATTCGCTTCTTTTTCTTAGCCTGGATATATATCCGATATATATCGGATAAATATCAAAAAATCGGATTTTTGATATTTATTATAAAAATCGGATTTTTTCGAACCCTGATACAAACAAACCATGCTGTGCTGCGCTGTGTGAGGCTACGCTCTGTTTAAACACGCGGCAGTCTCGAGCGCGCGCTACCCGCCGTGCTGAGCCGCGCTGTGCCGAACTGTGCTATGTTTTTTATGGAGCAGCATAGCTCGATGTTGATTTGTCACCTTATGCAAAGCGCAGAACAGCTTGATGTTGATTGTTAAAAAAACGTAGCTTAAGAAACACAGCACAGCACAGCGCAGTACAGCGCAGCATAACTCGATGTTGATTTGTCACCCTAAATAAGTTCGTATGTATCCAACTTCGGGTATGTCACTTTTAGGCCGTCTCCGAAGGCCTATGTCATGAGATAAAGGTTACCCATCCCAAAGATAAAGTATCAGTATCGTTCCTTCCTGACCCATCCATTTTCTGACAGCAAAAACGTCGCAACTTCAATCTAACATGAACGAGGCGAATCACCGCGAGTGGGAGTAACAAGGACTTGGATTTTATGTTTTAAAAATATGTTACATTGACTCAACTTATAAAGAAAAAAATAAAATTTCGTGAGTTTTTGTCTGTGTCTGTAATCTGCGGATCCACAGGGTCTATTTATAAAACACTAGCTGACGCCAGCTGCTTCGCCTGCGTGGACTACTATTTTGTTTATCCCACGGGAACCATGCAGTTTTTTCGGCATAAAAAGTAGCCTATGTCCTATTCCCGGTCATTATCTACCTATGTTTCAAATTTCAGCCAAATCGGTTTAGTAGTTATGGAGATACGTGGTAACAAACATTCACACACACACACACACGGACTTTCGCCTTTATAATATTAGTAGGATAATTAACAGCATTAAAAAAAATTAAATATAAGAAATATACGACAAAGTCAAAGCGGGCCGCAACTTTCCTTGTTTTATTGGATTCAGTTGGCTTTGAGTTCTCAAAAAGCCAGATTATAAATTGTGCCCGCATACCGTCCACTTATAGTTTCCACATAATCTAGTTACCTACTTACGACACGGCTAGATAATACTGTTTTTTTGGCCTTCGGTAGAATTGAATCACAGTATTCCAACAATTCTATATCTAAGTAAATTGGTTTAGCCGTGATGTTTTGCCTTCAATCGTAACTGTAGGATCATGACTAAATTGTTTTGCGTACCTATTTGAGTTATTTGGTTCGAGATAATACGTTTCATACTAACATTACTTGTAAAGAAATTGCACAACCAATTTTAAACCTCAAGAAAACTAAGGCATTATCGTTTTATCGCAAATCTGTTCTAGAAAGCTATTCAATTCCTTCAAACGGCAATTTGCTGAAAAATGGAACGATTCGATAATAAAATACAGCCACAATACTATAACTTCTAAATGTCCTGGACACCCCGTGAGTAACTTTTGCTAGGCTAAATGCGATCTTAAGATAAGGGTATTGAGTCTTCAATTCCGTAAAGAATAATTTCAATAATGCTCTAATTAAAGTAGGAACAGTGAAATAAGTAAGACGTGTTCACACTGTTCATGTTTTTATTTAACTTGGTTAATTTCGCTTACCTACTTATTTCCTTCGATTATTAAGTCATTTTTTATGAGCCTGTAATATTCCTCTGTCTGTCCAGGTCTGACCAGTACCACCGGTCAAATTGTCTAACTTGTCTCAAAACTCAAATTGGTCTCAAACTGTCAAGGTATCTTTTGTCACGTTTGGTCTCATTGAGATGAGAGTGTCAGAGTGCATGGTCACTGAATTGTCATCTTTGGCAGTTTGAGACCGATTTTCTAAGACAATCAGCTGGTATCGGAGCAACTTGAAATGCCGGTGAATAAAGCACTGCATCAAGCCACAGATCGCTCAAAATGGAGGTCAACCATCCAAAATATTCTGGGAAGGAGTCACGATCCTCAACAAAGAGGGATCGACTAAGGAGGAGGAGGGATATCTCACTGTAAGACAAAAAAATCCGTAAATCCCTTTCCTATCGGTTTCCCTTATCCCTTCTAACTACCTACCTACTCCTTTTAAAAGGTGTCAGTTAAAGTGGTCAGGGCCTGTATTCTATTAAATGACAACCGCTTTGGTTTTGGTTCGAACTCTTAAATGTCAGCCATTTGGTGAAATAGTAGAATAGCTTTTCAAAAATTTGTACTGCCAAAGTTCAAAACCTCACCACAACTGAGTCGTTTGTTATTAGTAGTCATGGAAACAGTCGCTTTAGTTGAGGTTTTGGTTGAGGTTGATAAAAAGTTCGGTACCGGAATCGACGCCCAGGCTTTTAAGTCGTTAAGCCATGATGGAAGAATTCAGGAGTCCTGGAATTAAAACTCTGTCACTAAAGTAAGCATACAACCAAATAAACGAAACCAAAACTTATTTGAAACGGAAAATGTGTGTGAAATGGAACTCTCTGCCGGGTTCTATTTCCAGAAAAGTATAATTTGGGTGTCTTCAAATCTAGAGTCAATAGGTTCCTTCAAGGTTAAGCGTGCTCCATCTTAGACCACACTGTTGCTTTACATCAGGCAGGGTGTGGTCAAACGCATACCTATTAAAAAAAAAACTTCCAAAAACACCTCCAATGTGAAGTGTTCCTATCCCACAGAAGTTCGTGGAAGCGTGTTGTGATCATCAAGTTATTATAAGCACCGGTTAAAGATCTTTTGCAATAACTTTGGCTATAAAGAAGGTATAAACACGGAGATCCGGTATGTTTTTTGCGGTTTGTACAGATTTGGATAACAATAAGATTGAACGCAAAAAGGTACCTACTTAGTACTAAATAAGACGAATGAAAAATTGAGGTTATTGACACAGGACAATTAGTATAAATTGGTAAAAATTTTTCAACAAAAAGATACAAAACAGACGAGAACCATTTTTAACCGACTGCAGAAAAAGGAGGAGGTTCTCTATTCAACGGAATCTTTTTTTTATGTATGTTCACCGATTAGGTACCTACTCGAAGAAGCCTGGACCGATTTGGAAAATTTTTTTTGGAGCCGAGCGTGTAAACGAGAGCGCGAAACAAGCGATATAGGCACGATCGTTCATCAATGTTTTCTTATGACGTTATCACGTAAAATTATCGTCCGTTAGCCGACTTTACAGACAACCATTTTTTTTATTCACTCTGCGAATTTTTGTTGAGGTATTAATCCTCTTTTTTTTCTTTTGACGACTTTGACGAGACTCGCATTGTTCGACTGGCTCCACACTGGAGCTTGACTATTTAGATTTTAAGCGGATGGATCACCGAAAAGAAAGCTAGGCCCCATACCGTGTTTGTTTCCCTGATTCTTCACGGTGTTTATCGCGAAAGAACAGGAGTAGAATCACCTAGCTCTTAAGACGTTTCAAAGTGGTCATAACGGTCCTACTGAATAAATGATATTTGATTTTGATTTTTTTGATCTGCTATCTGGTTCTCAAAGTAAAACCTTTCAAAGAGATAAATGTTTAGATCGGTTAATATTATTTGATGAATCGTGCAAATGCTTACAATTTGGCCTGCACCATACAAACTGCAGTGCGATTTGCTCCCGCGCCAAGACCGAATGGCAGCTTATGCGAGCGTGTGCTTTTGTCACGCATGTAGGCACTTGGCAGCGATGGGCAATACTTGTACAATTTTAGATTTATATCTTGGTTTATGTGAATTTTCTATAGGAATTTAGTACAAGTAGAAAGTTAGGTTCTGCAAGTAGGTAAGTATATCAATGCTGGATGATTTTCATAGCAGGAGGCAACAAAAGCCTTGGTCCCTATACTGTCAACTGTCAAGTGTCATATCTGACAGATTGAGACCGATTTTGGTCGCTATCAAAGATAGATAATCAGGGGGCAGGTCTCGGACGGTCTTAGCGACGCGCCAGCCTAAAAAATGTTAAAGCCTTTCCAAATTGCCTTAGATAATGAAGGATCAAAACGAACATGCTTGATCCTTCATTACATATGGCATTTTTATTTGGGGACAAACTGCCACTTTGTAACCATTTCGTTCGTAACTTCTTATATCCGACAGTAAATTGTGATATTTGGGAGATAACAAGCTTCTTACAGTGTAACACCACTCATAGTCACGATCACAACACTAAAAAAGTGGCTAATGTCGTTAAGCTATGAAAATACGGAGGAATTGTTAAAAATAGTGGAATAAAAAATGGACTTACCAAACATAAAGCAAGAACAGAAATATATATACATACACGCTCACCCGCACGCTCTCACACACTAACACATCCACACACACACAAACTACACACACACACACACACACACACACACACACACGCACACTGAATCCAATTTTTACACACAATACACATTCTCAGTTATTCTAATCCTAAAATTATAAAAATTATAAAATTATAAAATATTGTTATATTATAGAACATAATTATAATATACATTACAATATTTAATTATGAAATAAGATATTTACTACTACTACAATTAATATAAATACATTTAATTCTAAACTTTGGTACCTACTTAACTTGATTGGAAAATAAAATATTCTAAAACTTTTATATAAGTACCTACAATACACATTTTAATATACATCACAATATTTTATTATTAAATAAAATATAATAATTAAGTATACAGATTACTACTACAATTAATATAAATACATGTAAATTTATATTTTGGTTCTTACCTAGGTACTTAAATTGATTAGAAAATATTCTCAAACTTACCTACTTTCCGATTAACTTTAAGATTGATTATGATGGCTATGATATGTGAATAACCAGAAGGAAGCAGGATCTACAACACAAGTTACCTAAACTTAGTGTAGGTCCTGTCTGTTCCCTAAGTTTATGTACAAGCCTAATATATAAATGTTGTTATTTTGTAGTAAATTGTGTATTTGTGCTTGCAAAGGAATAATAAACGAATTGAATTGAATTGAATTGATCTTAATAATATGGTCTATCATTTTTGAGGATTGTTTTCGCCAAGTGCAAGCTGTTGCGAAAAGCAAAACCCAAAACTGTCTACATCTACACATACAACTCTCTTTGGCAATGATTGTTCTGTGCGTCCTGCAATAGGACATTTAAAACTATTTTTTTGGCTGGCAAGTCATAACCACGTTGTCAGAAAGAGATAAATTATGTGCGTGCTGCATGTAAATGCGTATATCTAACATCAAAGCAAGACAAAGTGCGACTGAGTTGGCACAAGCTAATAAGCTTGACTATTAATCGCCACGCAGAGCGGGGTACAACGCAATCCTACGCATCTAAGTACCTCAGTTTATAAAGAAGATCATTGGTTAAAAGTGTCGAAAACTCAGGTACCCTTAAACTGTGCTCCACTCAACATTATTATGCAGAACCCATTACAAAGTTTTTGTGTTCGCTTAACGACAATTTAATGTTCTATAACGTGTCCTCAGTTCCAGATGCAGGCATACGCTTAACTTTTAAGTTCCAAAAGACGGCGACCGTCATTCGACGGAGGAATACAGATCTAAGCAATTAAATTAAAACTAGTAGTTCGCCCCGAAATGACATCGCGCACCGTTTTAATGATAGCCTAGATTTAGACTTGATTCCGACTACCCCTGTACGTTTAAGTGCTAGAGTTCACTACACAATTATGTCTAATGCGCTAGCTCAGTATGGTAAAGATTACAGGCATGAATGCAATACAAAATGTCGTGTCTATTTTTTTCATTTTCAATTAGGTAGGTACCTAGTTTATTTTCAGGTTTCCGGACAATTATTTTCATTTTTTACCAAGAAAAATATCAAGTAACGATGCCATACTCTTTCTAATACCTACCAGCTACAAAGACATTGTGACACTAACAAACGGGAGCTCAGGCTATAGCGGTTTTTTTCTTTTTTACGTTGTATTTTAAAAACTATACATCCTAGAATACAAATAAAAGCCATTTTGATAAAAATCTTAACTCTAAGGTAGGAAAAAAATGATGAACAGACTTTGAGTAAGTGGTGGAAACAGAATAGTTTTTATAAAGAATCGTAGTTTTCATGGTACTGACGAACAGTATTTAAGACGGTCGCCGCTTCTAAGAAATTACAACATTACCCAAAATGTCCATCCTTTTTTGGACTAAGCAAGTCCAATGGTTAATGCTTTTAGGATGGTACTTGTTTGGGATCTAAGTGGTACTTTACCACTTCGTATACATTTAAATCCCGACATCGATAATGGTTTTGAACTGTCCCTTTATTTTAAGGAGGTTAAATTATATTAGAACCTATTTGCACGCCCATTAGTTGAACTTCGAAAATTCCTTTTTGTACAGTCAGAGACATAAGTAAAGTAACAGTTGTGCTATCTATTATGCATTACAAAAATTTTTTAAATTACATTTTTTCAACGTCAAACTCAAGAAAACTTCTTTGTTTCTACCCAATGATATTTAAAAATAATAGATAGATATGTTTCCAGCGCGCTCAAAATGAAGACCAAAAATCGGGTTGCATTATTTTCAAATTCATCATAAATACTCGTATATAACGCTAGGTATTGTGCAATCCACCCTAAGCCTACTGGTTTCTAAGTCTTGAAAGACATACATTACTATTTCTTCAGCATTCGATCGTAAAGAGTGGATGAAGAGGATCTTCCTGATCTTTGCTCTACAGTGAGAAACAACAGGATCTTAAATAAAGTATACTTACATAGTTCCTTGCCCAGCACCCAGGTCTCCGGCCGCGAGCTAACTTCCACCAGAACGGTGGGCGTACACACCAGCAGCACCATCAGATCTGCTATGCTCAAATTCACCAGAAAAATGTTTGTCGAGTTCCTCATGTCCTTAGTCTTCAATATCACTATAGGAACCATAACATTCCCAATCACTCCCAAACACATTATCACTATGCAAAATGTCATCGACGTAGCCTTTATGTAATACGGAATTTCAGCGTAATCGGTGTAGTTACTAGATTCGGTAATGTTCGGGAGGGAGTAATTCGACTCGAAGTTATCCGAATGAAACTCGCTGACAGTCGGGAAACGGGTGCCATTTTGAAAGTCACCAAGATCTGTGACATTTCTGAGTGTGTGAGTGAGATTTGTGTAGAGATTCACATCTGTAGTCGTGTGTGTGTAGTTTGGAGAAATCATGTGTGTCGATTCATTATTTCACATTTTTCCGGCGTTAGTTCTTGCTGATCACCGTTCCATATTTTCCTCTTTTGAAATCTGAAACAAGAGGGTAAGGTTACAAGATATAATTTAGTGGGTCGAGAATTCCGTTTGTCTTTCTATTCAAGAAAAGAATCCTTGAATAAAGATCCATAACAATGAGAACTATTTGACGTCATCGAGGGAGATAGGGATATTTTATCAAGAGAGTATTTAATTATTTATTGCGTATGCCACTTTAAAATAGTTAGGCTTGGTTTTACATGTACCAAATACATAATTAGACTTGCTTCTGACTACCTTTACCTACTTGACAATAATTAATACTTTTTAGGGTTCCGTACCTTAAAAGGTAAAAAAAGGAACCCTTATAAGATCACTTTCTTGTCCGTCTGTCCGTCTGTCCGTCTGTCCGTCTGTCCGTCTGTCCGTCTGTCCGTCTGTCTGTCCGTGTGTCACCATCGATTATCTCAGGAACGGGTAGAGCTAGCAAGTTGAAATGTATACCATATACTAAGGTCTATAGTCCCTATTGTGAGTATAAAAATCAAGGTCCTGAGTCAACACTATAAAAAGATATGGGCAAATTTAGGTTTTCGTGAAAACTTGTGAGTACCAAAACTTACCTTAATTATCAACTTTTTTTATTTTTCGGAATTTTTCCTTTACTTGTGCTGGAAGACCTTGCTTGTAACCAAATTTGACAATTCTAGGTCAACCGGAAGTACCCTAGAGGTTTTGGGTCGAAAACCTAAATGGTAGTTCCCATTGACCTAGAATCACGAAATTTGGCAAAAAGCAAGGTCTTATAGCACAAATAAAGGAAAAATTCCAAAAAGTTAAAAAAGTTGAAAATCAAAGGGTGTTCCCATACATACATAGTTGACGCCAATTAAAATTGTCCTCCGAGTTGTATGGGCGCTCATACAATTAAGCGGACTAGCTTAATTGGCACCATGGCTAGGTACGGAACCCTCGGCGTACGAGTTCGACTCGCACTTGACCGGTTTTTATTTATTTTTATTAAACCTTAATTAATAATTTTAATATATCTTCCCAAGACATTCTTTTAGATTTTTAATAAAATTTGAAACTCTGAAAATCTGAAGGGTTAGACACAGGTATGTCCAAATAGGTATACACTGTGCAGAAATCAGAATACGTGAAAGGTTGCAAGCATGGGCTTGTCCTTTAAATGTTTAAAGGATTTAAAGGATCTTGAATTTTCTTTAAAGAATCAATGAAAAAGTGCCTTGCATTATTTTGAGAATACGAATATTATACAGTCGTTATCTTATGTATGTTGTTATAAGTACAAATATTCTAAAATCTGAATATCGAATGATAGTCAACCATTGATTTTCTTGATATTAATAGAGAAGAAGTGAACTGAAGTTAACTGCATCAGTAAAAACATAAATCTAATAAAACAATAAACATTTTAAGTGTTAAAACTGGGTATTGAACCCACGGCCCTCGTAAACAAGACAAAGTTAATCTATGGTGTAAAGTGAAAATATTGCCGTCTGCGCAAAGACATCTCATCGCTCAGCCGGCACGTTTTGAGGATTGATTGCGAAAAAAATAATTTTATTGGACTGTTTATTACTTTAGCTTTCGAAATGAAACATTGTTGTGTTAAAGAAACATTCGAAAACATGCATAAATTACATTACACATAATCCACAGAAAGCAAACAATTAACTAACTAAAATAATTATTTTCTTATTTAAATAATAATTACTTCGATTTATATTACTTATTATCATAATGTCTATTTAGAGATGTAAAAGAGGTAAAAGTTTGTTTGTATGTAGGAAACTACTCATCCGATTTCAAAAATTATTTTATCAGTATTTAGAATGAACTTTAAGGCCCGATACCCTGACAATGCACCAAAAGGCACTTGCAAGATCCAAAAGTTTAAGAGTTTGGCTGAATTGTATTACATAAAAACAAAAAGGTAGTAGCTCAATAGATGTGCCAACAATAACACCGCGAGATAATTGCAAAATAATTACTTATTTCCGAGAAGAAAATAGATAAACTCTCTCAAAAATCCCGAAATCGACCTTTTTTTGTTCCAATTTTTGAAAATCCCCATTGGAGTTTATAAAAATCTTTATTGTTCACGATAGACACAAAAGTATGAACAAGAGCAATACCGCGCTAGATTTTGATTAAATCTCATCGTAAAGTTGAAATCTACGTCTGAACACTATTTATTTTTCGACGCAAAGCGTGCGCCTGCGTCCATACATTTTACTATGGAGTAGGTACGGACCGAACGTCGCTTTCTGCGCTGTATAAATGGAACGTTGCCGTGCAGGGTTGCCATTTTTACGAGAAATCTCGTACTTTTACGAGATTTAACAGTCTTTTACGAGAAACGAGAAAAGTAAAAATCTCGTAAACTATTTTACGAGATTTTAATAATGTTGACTGCGTGCGATAACTTAAGTATACAAACCAAAAACATTATAAAAAAAATATAAGTCAAACAAAATAATAGAAATAAAAACAATCCCAAGTTTTGTAAACAAATCAGATTGACACTGGCTGACTTGTTTGTCACCACCAAGAAGATTCTAAACTACGTAACTGGAGTGCGAACTGACATTTAATGTACAAAGGATTTTGAACCTTATCGCGACCTTACAACGATCTATTATCATTTAATCTTGGTTATAAGGATTGTTGGTCTTGTTGAGAGGCTTTCTTGGGTGCTTTGTCTCTTTCACATAGTTGCAAAAAGAAAGAGACTTACCGCCCAAGTTTTATTTCAAGCGGACCTTGTTTTCTGTCTCAGTCAGTGTTCCAGATACGTAGTATAGAAATTCCTTGGTCACCACACAGATGCAAAAATCGTGGTTTTGCCGATTGCGTTCGTCTAAAGTCGGCTATTCATGTAAAATCGTGTCAATCGTTCAAATTTCGTGGATCTGTGGGTTTCTCGGCTGAAAAACGGAGATTATTTTTTTTTGCCATAAAGTGAAGCCAATTTCATGACTGATTTAAACCTGAGAGACCGCTCCACTGTGGTTACATTGAGCACAGTTTAAGTCGTAGTTTAGATGTATCCTTTCATAAGTAAGGCCCAGTGTAAATTAGATATAAGAGACTTTATATACTTACCTAATAAAATTGAATAGGTATTTATATATAGGTACTTTTACGAGATTTGTATTGAAATTACGAGATTTTTGGCAGCTCTGGTACGAGATTTTGAATTCGCCACCTGGCAACCCTGTTGCCGTGCGAAAAATGGCAGTGTCGTCGCGGATACCGAGGTGGGAGGACGTCCGTTTTCCATCCGCTCACGGACGCACGCACATTTTAGGGTGGGGTGTGACTGTCTCCGCAATAATTATCATTATCATCACTTTGTATGACGTATTTTTAGTTATAGGAAATACTTACCTATTTTTAACCGACATCGGAAAAAGGAGAACGTTCGTCGGAATCTTTTTTTTTGTTTTTTTTATGTAGGTACATGCTTCTCTCCTTCCATGTTTCTCTTCTTTTCTCCTTCCATGATTACCTACTTACCTACCTTTGATTAATTATATGTCTAGACGGACTCTCTCGCTTCAATCGCAACAAGAACAACAGGGCCCATACCATGAGCTTTAAATGCGATTCAGTTTAGGTCCTAAACTGAACTGCTACGCTAATTTGTCACATGACTTATGCTATGACGCTGACGAAATTCAGAAGCTAAACCAAGGATTTCATATTCTACGTAACTGGATAGTTCACTGAAACAGAAAATGCTGTCCGTCACTGAAACGGAAAACCTAAACTGAACTGAATTGTTTAATAAGACGTCATGGTACGGCTACAGGCCAGGTTTGAAACGCTAGTGTGCGTATTATGCACACAAGTATGCGAATCTTCTATTGTCTATACAGGTGCGCTGCGTCACCTGTCAACATTGTCATCCATTTTTAGTGATACCAGCTCTTGAAAATTTCCCATAAAAGTAGGGGAAAATATGTTATGATATCGAAATGTCTCTAAAATTTGTTTCAAATTTTTTGAGGTCAATACTGGTTTTTGTTTACTTAATTTTTCTTGTAAGTATTCGATCCTTGGTTTCGATCCTGGATTTCGATCCTTGATTTCGATCCTTGATTTCTATCCTTGATTCTTGAATCTGGAATTTGAAATCTTGAATCTTTGAAGTGACAGCTGTCAAACTTCAAACCGCCATATCTCATGAATTACTCGTCCTAGACTCCCCGTTCTCAGTTCAAATGAAAGCTATGACCAAAATCTTCATTTGAACTGACAGCTGTCAAACTTAAAACGGCCATATCTCGGAAACTACTCGTCCTAGACTCCCCGTTCTCAGTTCAAATGAAAGCTATGACCAAGATCTTCTTTTTAAGTGACAGCTGTCAAAATGACATCAGTCATCTGAAATGTAGATCTTGGTCATAGCTTTCATTTGAACTGAGAACGGGGAGTCTAGGACGAGTAGTTTCTGAGATATGACCGTTTTAAGTTTGACAGCTGTCAGTTCAAAGCTTAAACGGCCATATCTCGGAAACTACTTGTCCTAGACTCCCCGTTCTCAGTTCAAATGAAAGCTATGACCAAGATCTTCTTTTTAAGTGACAGCTGTCAAAATGACATCTGTCATCTGAAATGTAGATCTTGGTCATAGCTTTCATTTGAACTGAGAACGGTGAGTCTAGGACGAGTATTTTCCGAGATATGACCGTTTTAAGTTTGACAGCTGTCAGTTCAAAGTTTAAAACAGCCATATCTCGGAAACTACTCGTCCTAGACTCCCCGTTCTCAGTTCAAATGAAAGCTATGACCAAGATCTTCTTTTTAAGTGACAGCTGTTAAAATGACATCTGTCATCTGAAATGTAGATCTTGGTCATAGCTTTCATTTGAACTGAGAACGGTGAGTCTAGGACGAGTAGTTTCCGAGATATGACCGTTTTAAGTTTGACAGCTGTCAGTTCAAAGTTTAAAACAGCCATATCTCGGAAACTACTCGTCCTAGAATCCCCGTTCTCAGTTCAAATGAAAGCTATGACCAAGATCTTCTTTTTAAGTGACAGCTGTCAAAATGACATCTGTCATCTGAAATGTAGATCTTGGTCATAGCTTTCATTTGAACTGAGAACGGGGAGTCTAGGACGAGTAGTTTCCGAGATATGGCCGTTTTAAGTTTGACAGCTGTCAGTTCAAATAAAGATCTTGGTCAAAGCTTTCATTTGAACTGAGAACGGGGAGTCTAGGACGAGTAATTCATGAGATATGGCGGTTTGAAGTTTGACAGCTGTCACTTCAAAGATTCAAGATTCAAGAATCAAGGATCGAAATCAAGGATCGAAATCCAGAATCGTAACCAAGGATCGAAATCAAGGATCGAAACCAAGGATCGAAATCAATAAGGTAAAAATATCCTGTCAATGACTTGGGCACACTACTAATCCAACAACGAGTGTGAAAGAGACAAAGCTACCAAGAAAGCCTCTCAACAAGACCAACAATCCTTATAACCACCTTATCCTTATGACCTTTGTGTAGTCGTGTTAAGGTTCAAAGTCCCTTTTACATTAAAGTCGACTTAACCATCCTGTTTGTATATAAAATCCTTGGATTCAACACTTTTTTTTATTTGCTCACGCTTTCACATGGGTAAAATCAAAGAATAATTATGGCAACCCTCTTAGGGAGTGTACACATTGCGTTTTTTGCAGCGCGTTTGTATCGATACAAACGCGATTCGAACGCGATGCGAACGCGCAGCCCCCCGCGCAGCCCCTCCCGGTTCGCTTTTGTATGGAAAAAAAACGCGTTGCGAACGCGCGTTTGTATCGATACAAACGTGCAGCTCAAAAACGCGCGGCAGAAAACGCAATGTGTACACTCCCTTAGAACATGTTGCTTGTATCCTACAAGCAATTTATTCAAAAATAAAAAAACCCGACTGAACTGAAAAGTTGGAAACAGCATTATCTTATCAATCACAAAACAAAATTAAATTACAATTTTATTATTATGTAGGTATCTAGGGTTCAATGCCGTGCGCATTTTCCTAAACGTTGTTGTCACAGTTGACACACAGATGGCTCTGCGAGCAGGTAGGTACCTAAATTAAATGCATAAGTTATTTCTTAAATATGAGATATCTCCTAAATGGCTGAACCAATTTCGATGCAGTTTGTTCTAAACGTTGCGTGTGACTAAATAGAAAATTTTAGTATGCGTTTTGGCTAGCAATTCTATTTAGGGCGAAAAATAGATTTTCAAAAATTTTGAGACTCGATTTAATCTTCGAAGATGTCATGTTAGATTTAAAAAAAAATATATTTGATTTCAGTCTACCAACCTCTTGATTTTGACATGAATTTTGATATGATAGCGTGATTTTCATTTTGAAAATTCACACATTGTTGCATTTTTTAGCCGCACTATTTGATTTATCGAAATAAAAAGTATCCTAGAGCACAATCGAGATGGAGACGATTCTAACGATACCTCATTCATCAAAATCCATCCAGCCGTTTAGGAGAAACGTGGTAATAAAGAATATTACTTACATACGAACGAACCCACATACATAGAAACGCGCGATCTACATAACCCGGGTGACTTGACAGTCAGCCGGGTAAAAATTACAAAGTTTTATTTTCTTGTTTTCATAACTTATAGTTATTTATATGTCGGCGCCTTGCCGAATTGTCTATAACAAATAAGTATGAACTGGAAGAAGGTAAGGTCGCTGTAGCGGATTGTCTATAACAAGAGTGACATGCATGAACTGCAAGGAGGTCGCTCTAGCGAATCGTCTATAACCAGAGTGACCAAGAAGGTCGCTCTAGCGAAGTGTCGTGTCGATGGAGGCGGGATGACAATCTTGAGAAGGGGACTTCTGGAAAGATGGTCAACTGCGCACCACGTCTTCGACAAATCGCTATGTATTGCTTTGATCCAAGCATAATTTATTAAAATTAGAGTGAATAACGAGTTTGATAAATGTGATCGACGATGTAGAAGCTTTATTTCGAGACTATTGTAAACTGTCAAGAAGAAGACATTTATTTCATCCCAAAGTATCAATCTGCATAACCACGCCTGTGATGAATTCTGATGTAGGCCATCCTGAGTCTACATCAGAAGTGGGATCGAATGAGCTGTTTGATGAAGAAAAACAACTGGATTTGACCTGGATGAGATGTCGATGCTGTATCAGAATGACAGCGGGATACGTCATGAAAAACAAAACTGTACCGGTGTGAATATTTAGAAAATTGAACAAACTGGAAAATATCAGCGACGTTTGGATGATGCAACCTAGAAACCTAAAGCCAATCATTCCCGCACATTTTAGAAAGGACTGTGGGCAAAAATGTATGGAAGGTGTACCTACCTACGACCGCCACAGCATACTACATTTTCTTACAATACTATGGAGAAAAAGATTAAGTACTATGACCTGCTATGTATGTATGTATGTATGGGGACTCTCTTTTCCGCATTTAGACTCAAAGGTGGTCCTTTATGAGTGGGGATGACCTGGCTCACTAGTTGTGGAGCCAGCCTAGCTCCTCCTAGGAACACAAGATTCCTGGGGCCTTCGCAGGCCTCTCGTGGAGTGACCTCGGATTGTCGAGGATCTTATTATTATTATTATTATTTGTAATACACAGGCAGCTCTTAGAGCTGATGCGTGTATATCCTATTTATTGTCAGTGCGCTTTAAATATTTGTCCAGTCTGTTTTTGAAAGCGTTCACTGAGGGGGCACTGATCACTGAGTCTGGTAACTGATTCCAAGTGTCCACGACGCGATTGGGCAATATGTGCTCCCCTGGTAGTACTTGACCTCTTGTGTTAGTTTGAGCTCAGTAAGTAGGTACCTATTGAGAAGTTTGAGGAGTCTTAAGTTGTCCAGGTTTCTCTTTTGAGTAAACGTTATGAGTTCGGTTTTTGTTTTGTGTGATTGCGAATCATCTTGTTCTTTTGTAAAGGAAAGAGTCGTCTTTCGTACTATGATGAGGCCGAGTCGGCGAAAAATGATGTAGATGACATAACTTAGCATAATGATAGAGACAGATAGAAAACAAACAAACAAACAAACAAACAAAAAAAAAAAACATGACATGACAATGTTAAAATGTAATTGAGATTTATAATGAACAAGGTATTTTGCGATCTTAAGTATGTCATCAGGATAGAATGAAGTGGTAGAAGAAAACATGTTGTGACCCCACCTAGTGGGATAAGGGCAGGGAGATGATGATGAAGTGTGTCATCAGGATATTTTGTGTCTTGTATGTGTTTGTTAAGCTGATCCAGGATACTAAGATAGTGGCATTTATTTTAACGTTTGAATTCGCTCGTCAAGTCCCCATAGTTGGTTTTGGACGGACAGTGCCATCCGAGCCTTCCCGGTCTGTCCGGCTGGTTATCGGGTCTCACTCGTCTGGTTCAGAGGTGTGGTTTATATCGTTCCTGATCGGAGGGTGCCATCCGAGCCATCCCGGTCTGTCCGGCTGGTTATCGGGTCTCACTCGTCTGGTTCAGAGGTGTGGTTTATATCGTTCCTGATCGGAGGGTGCCATCCGAGCCATCCCGGTCTGTCCGGCTGGTTATCGGGTCTCGCTCGTCTGGTTCAGTGGTGTGGTTTATATCGTTCCTGATCGGAGGGTGCCATCCGAGCCATCCCGGTCTGTCCGGCTGGTTATCGGGTCTCGCTCGTCTGGTTCAGTGGTGTGGTTTATATCGTTCCTGATCGGAGGGTGCCATCCGAGCCATCCCGGTCTGTCCGGCTGGTTATCGGGTCTCGCTCGTCTGGTTCAGTGGTGTGGTTTATATCGTTCCTGATCGGAGGGTGCCATCCGAGCCATCCCGGTCTGTCCGGCTGGTTATCGGGTCTCGCTCGTCTGGTTCAGAGGTGCGGTTTGTTGTGTTGATCTTGGACGGAGAGTGCCGTCCATGCCAGCCCGTTGTACGGTTGGTTGTTGGGATCTGGTTGGATAATGTGGTTTGGGTTGACTTGACTAGTTGTACTTTTAGTTATGGGGGCGGTGTCATTCGGGTCAGACCGGTAGGTACCGGTTGATTGAAGGGATGCACTTTTGATCTGTGTGGTTCAAATATGATGTTGATGTTGATGATGTTGATGTAATGATGATGTTGATGATGATGGTGTTGTTGACGATGATGATTATGACGATGAAGGTGATGATGTTATTTGATGATGATGTTGTTGATGATGATGATTGTGATGATGATGGTGATGATGTTGATTTGATGGTGATGATGTTGATTTGATGATGATGATGATAAAAGTATGATGATGATGTGGTTGGTGTTAGCAGGATGGACGAGCGGATGTCCTAGTCATCGGATATTGTTTGTTTCAGAAATACAACGCCCGAGGACGGTCGTATGTCAGTATGGCCGTGTCGGCGCCTTGCCGAATTGTCTATAACAAATAAGTATGAACTGGAAGAAGGTAAGGTCGCTGTAGCGGATTGTCTATAACAAGAGTGACATGCATGAACTGCAAGGAGGTCGCTCTAGCGAATCGTCTATAACCAGAGTGACCAAGAAGGTCGCTCTAGCGAAGTGTCGTGTCGATGGAGGCGGGATGACAATCTTGAGAAGGGGACTTCTGGAAAGATGGTCAACTGCGCACCACGTCTTCGACAAATCGCTACCTATGTATTGCTTTGATCCAAGCATAATTTATTAAAATTAGAGTGAATAACGAGTTTGATAAATGTGATCGACGATGTAGAAGCTTTATTTCGAGACTATTGTAAACTGTCAAGAAGAAGACATTTATTTCATCCCAAAGTATCAATCTGCATAACCACGCCTGTGATGAATTCTGATGTAGGCCATCCTGAGTCTACATATAGTTTACTTACCGATGCTATGTAACTTCCTCATTTATTTTTAGTCATCCTTTGTAATTCCTGCACACTTTAATGGCACAAATCACCATTTTTGTTTGCCGCCAAATTCATGTTTACAGTACAACGACCTTAGCGCGACTGAATGAGCGAAACGAACAAGTCAACCAACAGTTGGTTGACTTTTTTTTGGCGTTTTGACGCTCGAAATCGGGGTCTTGATATTTAGTTCGTCCAAGTTACCTACATACTTCTTATCTCACTATATTATAAACCTTCCATCATCATTATGACAATGCACAAAGTAATGAAACCAATCGGAAGTTGCTAGTGTGCTCTAGAACCGAATCTGACACGATAACTCAAGTAGGTACCTACGGCTCGACCGATTTTTATGTTTACCTACAAGTAGGTAGGTACATAAATTAAATAATATTTATAGCGTTTAATAAATCAAAATTGATTGAATGTACAGATATCGGATGTACCTACAGCTTCAATTTATAATACCTACCTAATAGTTCGGTTCGAATATAGACTCAATTCGAACCGTGCAACCGACTTGGATAGCGTCAACCCGGTTTACACTATGGCTCCACCCTTAGGCAACAAACACTCACCATGACATTTACGCCGGCCGGTATACATTGCGCATTTTCTAGGACATGCTTACAAATGCTACAGCGATGACGCGCAATGAGAAACAAACAAACGAATAAACGTTAGTGTGCATGCGTACTACGCTACGAGTTGCAGATGTGTGAGTGTAAAATTTCAAAGTGTGCGTAGAATGAGAAGTTCCCACGCTCACAATGTAGGGGCTTAAGGAAGGACATAGGCTATATTTTATGTAGGTACCTCGTGCGTGGGCAACGAGTGGGAAGCTAGTACCTATATGATTATAAAACGAAGAATTAAAATAGTCTTTTGCCAGATATACTTACCTAATTTGAAATATGCCGATTTGAGTAAAAAAAATATTCAGTCTAATAAAGCCGTATTTCAAGATTTTCAAGACGCAGGCGCAGATCATCCGTTCGGAACTTTAGACATTCAAAACCAATTAAAAAGTTATAGAATTTGTTTATGGTGGTTTATGGTCTTTCCTATAGGTACCTACCTACCTAATATTCTATGATTTTTTTCATTTATTAACTTCGGGCAATGAGCAGTGAGTTAACTTAGTAGTTATCCTGTAGCTGGCGCTCATCGATGCTTTAATCGATAGATATGGTCTTATCAAGATTTTCAACCCTGACGACTAATGATTCCGTAGCCGAATTGGTAAAGGCACTCCGGCTAAAGGAGGATCGCTTGTATTATTGCGGGTTAAAATCCGGTCGGAATTGAAAAAAAATGTTAAGATTTTTCATTTTCAAATGTAATATTACCTAATATTCATACTAATGTAATATACATAATGTACTAATGTAATATACGTAATGTAATATAAGTACCTAATATTCATTCAAAGTGACGTCGCATCGTAAAAGTTCGGAACAACAGTTCATTATCAAGTAGAATTCGTCAAAGCGAACTGGATAACTGTTTTACAATGTTGTAAAAACTTTATGATTTAAATTCTAGACTTGAATATAACTTAAAAACTTATGACTTAAAACTGTTCTTACGAGCGAATTGTGACAAGGGAATATTATTTTATGAGTATTACGTAAAACGTCGGTCCCGGCTTAAGGCGTTAAGGCTGGATTCGACCAAAAGTCATCTTACTCCAGAGTAACTAGCCAACTTAGGCTGGATTCGACCAAACTGGATCAAGTTTATACCCGAGAGTTAGCTACTAGCCGACTTAATTCGAAATACAATTGTTTAGAAAGCGCAACCCAACATTATTACGTGCATACAAATTATACTGGTTATAAAGTGTCAACTTTACAATGTAAAAATATTCAAACAAACAGTAGTTTACTCTCAAGTAAAAACTTAATCCAGTTTGGTCGAATAAGCCATGACGGAAGCCTTTAGGCGGCCTAAACTTCCGTCACGAGAGTTGGCCACTAGCTCATACATAAAGTGATAAAATATGATCTTTTAAATGATTTTGATATTACGTTTGTATGGACAATTCGTCTGTCGCAGGCCCAAATAGTTTGTGGAATGTAAAAACCATTAATAGTTATATCTGCTGAAATAACCAACCATTTAGCATAACATGAACACAAGCAGAAATTCTATTCGAGCTTGCAAGAATTCCGCGTGTCTAGAGAAACTAGATGAGAAGTAACCGCCCATTTCGTAATTTGCACTTATCTGAAATAAAAAGGACATTTTACTCTCAATTTTACCGACATGGTGAATAAAAAATGCATTTTATTCACGAATCTACTTTGCTAAAAATAGCCACTCTGAACTTAGCTTACACTGATCTCTCAAGCCTTGCACTAGACCCCTGGGACCCGTAGCATTAGTTATGAAGTTTTCGAATTTTAAGCGAGTCCGTTTTATATTGCTTACCTAAGTTTAGAGATCAATTTATTTATTAACCTACCTTTAGATTAATTTTGCCTTCTCCGCCTGAGACACAGGTTCGCCTAGTTCAGGCACATTGTAAACCTCTACCTATGTATAAGTATTTAATTAGTATTATAGTATTATTATAAATATTATTTTACATATTGTAACACATAGCACTAAGTTAATGAATAAAGATTTATTTATTATTTATTATTATTATTATATACCTACTTATGACAGAGAAATCCTCACTCGGACTACCACGATACAGGCTTGCGGAGTTTATCATCATTATCATCCTCCTTCCGTTTTTCCTCTTACGTGGGGTCGGCACAACATGTATTCTTCTTCCATTTCCCTCTATCAGCCATCATCTCAACATTCACCCCTTTCTTACTCATGTCGACTTTCACATC
Source organism: Camptogramma bilineatum (assembly GCA_958496255.1). Lineage (NCBI taxonomy): Eukaryota > Metazoa > Arthropoda > Insecta > Lepidoptera > Geometridae > Camptogramma > Camptogramma bilineatum. The sequence continues at coordinate 2,464,443 of OY292472.1, forward strand.
CATCTTTTCTTTGGTCTACCTCTACTCATATATCCATCTCCTTTCACATCAAGCACTCTTCTCGTGTCATGACATTCTTCCCTTCTCATAACATGCCCACATTGGTAGTGCGGGGTTCATTGTAAATTGTTATTGCTCATTTCAACTGAATTACAAAAATATGATTTGAAACACTCGTTTCTCTCTCTCTTTCCCAACCATGTGATGGGTTCCCAACACTAAATGGTACTAAGCACAGAACGTTCCTTCTTTATGTTCTGTGGTAATAAGAGTACTATCCTACTATGGCCATCACAGCTTGCAAAAACCAGTCGACCAATTTCCACTGTATCTTTTCTGACGTCATTCTATCCCCTTCTTTCTATACAGGAAAGACGTCATAAACTAGTGCTACCTTGCTCGTCTAGACATACCTAGATGCCCACCCACGCGATCGGACTATGGCAGGGCTTGCAGAAGCCGGTGCAGGGCCTGAAGCAGGGGTGGACTCGACCAAAAAAGAGGTTTTTCATATTTTCTAGTAACAATAACAAAACCAGCTCCTTGATTATCTTTGATAGCGACCAAAACCGATCTCAAACTATCAAATATGTCAGTTCAGTGACCACGCAAGTAGCTCCGTTACTCTTATTTTAACGAGACAGGACGTGACATAAGATACAGGCTACGCGATCGTTTTGACAGTTTGAGACAAGTTGCTGATTTTCAACTATCTGATAGACTCCTTTTTTGTCGCCGTGATTGAAGAAACCGGTTAATTTTCTAATAGGCGGAGATGAACTTGTTAACTGTCACGTATGAAATGCTAACTTCTATAACACTTGCCTAATATTATGTGTTTGGGAATGCCTCTGACTGCGATCTTATGGTGGCCACCCACGATCAAATCTATCGTCCAATCGTTTGGGTTCTGCCAGTTTGATCATGCCGAACCCACGATCAATTATATCATCCAATCGATTGAATACTGCCAGTTTGATCATGCCGAATGGACCGTGTGTGGACGTGGATCGGCATGAACTGTCAAATGGACAGTTCGAATTGAACGTGTGTGGTGAGCTACCGATTGGATACGATCGATTGGATCCAATCGGAAGGACGATAGAATTGATCGTGGGTGGCTGGCATTAGACTTCTACAAAGATTTGCTTAAAGATTTAAGGGCTTGGATCATTGCTATCTGTTATTTGTTTTTGTGTTTCGAAATATTATACTGAATGAGTCCCTGCTATCGTGTGGGAGTATCTAATTGTTATTTATTTTGTAGCTTGTGGTGAAGACAATCTAATTAAACGCTCAGTTATTTACTGATGTGCACATAACGTTTAAGTCTCAATCTAAATTGAGTATCTTGGCTTCATTTAGCTTTGAATGAATGAATGAATGAATGAACACTTTATTGTACACAAAGAAAAGTAGAATATAACTACAGAATAAAGTATTAATACAATGAGTGGCCTTATCGCTGAGAGCGATTTCTTCCAGACAAGCTTTGGATGGAAAAATTAAAAGAAGCTATAGAGGAGAGTTTTATGACTCGTATTGTAAAACTAGGAAGGAAACCTAAGATTTAGCTAGGCATAGGTTCCCAAACTTTTTTTTCTCATGGACCCCTTTCAAAATTTTACTGGTTTCGGTGGACCCCCTGCTGCTACATTTCTACCACATTCCCAAAAAACTTGTGCACCCCCATTTTTGTTTCTCGCCAACGTGGACCCCTTTCGAGTCTCCCGTGGACCCCTGGGGGTCCACCTGGACCACTTTGGGAATCACTGAGCTAGAGCAACAATGCAATTTTGTAAAGTAATTGAGAATAACATCCAACAGCTACAACAGGTACTGATTTCCCTAACATGCAAACTGAACATCTAGGCCTCTATTAAAAAACTCGTATTAACTTCTGTAATAGTTGCGCCATGGATTTAACTATTGCCATCCTCATTTCTCACTGTCTAACAAAAAAGGATGGCAATAGTTAAATCCGTGGTGCAACTTTGACGGAACTTAATACGAGTTTATTAATAGAGGCCCTCACGTTTCCGCTTAACGCTTTTATTCACTACATACCTAAATAAAAACACAGTTAAAGTATACCTACATTAATAAATAATTAATAAATTCTTTGATATTAATTTCACCACCAGAATAATTCTTAATCTACGCGAAACCGCAATTATGTTTCGACATCATACCCCAGTAAATTAATTGACGGAATGGGGCGAGATAATAACCACTGATGAACCCCCACAATGCAGTTAGCAACATCTATTAATGGAAGTCCCGAGGGATCTGGAGTGGGTCAGTCGGGGTCAATATTGACACGTGTCTTATAACACAGTGTACGATAGTGAGCACAGTTTAATTTTCAATATCTGGGCGACCGAACTCTGCTCGGGTGTATAACGCCATCTAGTGGTTCAATTACGAACCACATTGCACTTGTAAATCTTTTTGCGTGAAAATGCCAAGAAAACGGCTTTTCCCAGATATGAGACCTAGCTAGATCGATTTTTCGCCCCCGTAAACACCCGTATTGCAAATTTCATCAAAATCGTCAGAGCCGTTTTCGAGAACCTCAGTACATAGGTACCTACAATCAAACTTCAAACTTCTTTTTTTTTATCGTTTATTCAGTAGGACCGTTATGACCACTTTGAAACGTCTTAAGAGCTAGGTAGGTGATTCTACTCCTGTTCTTTCGCAACCAACACCGTGAACCTTCAAACATCAAACATCAAACAAATATTGCTCGTTTAATAGAATAAGATGTAATAATTAAATTGGGACTGGGCGGGTCACGTTAGTAGGATGCATCCCGATAATAGGCAATATGCGTCTGATTCAAAAGCGGGTTAAATGTATTTTATTATGAACATTGTTGCTTTAGAGGTATGTGTGTGTAATTATTTTTTAATATTAAACCATTTTCGATTAGAAAATAAATTTTAAAAATTGCAAAAAATAGTAGGAATTTCAAAATACTTGAAAAGGATGTGAAAGGATGTGACGACACGAGTTCATAAGAAAAGTCAAGGACGAGTCAGATATGACGATCCATAGATAAGTTTTTTTTTAATTTTCACAATTCCTATACCTACTCGAACTTATTGTTGTCACAGATTACTGTTGTACTTAGTATCAATTTGACGTCACACGTCAAAGTTCACAAATTGTTACTACAACAGTAATCTGTGACAACAATAATAATCGTGTTTCAGATGCGTGAAAATGTTGGTAAATTTCAAAAATTATTTTTGTTATAAAATTTTAGTATTTCGGCGCTGGAATTTTTATGACGGTTATTTGACGATATAACCTATCGTATAAAATCATAAAAAAAAATTGTGGGAGTTCCCTATTGGGCAAATGCCGCAACACTTTGGCAGCCTGACGGGACGGGTCATGGTCGGCCGAGAAAACGTTGGAGGGACGATCTCGACGCCTTTGACGAGACTTGGTGGGAGATCTCGAAGAACGGAGATGGTTGGAGAGATGTGGGGGAGACCTTTGCCCAGCAGTGGGACGACGTAGGTTAAATAAAATTAAAAATTAAATAAAGTACCTACTTACCTATATTATTGTTTCGCCTTAATTTTTTTAATAAAAAAAAAATTTTGCTCCTGGATTTGCCCTGACTAGCCTGTCATAGTAAGGCTGTGGAAAGTGGGTGGTTGGGTGGCTTTAGCGTGAACATCCCGAAGAAACTTTTACGAGATCCAAAAAAAACGATATAGAAGAATCATGCTTTCTCTACTTTTTTAACGAGAAGAAAATAACCAATCCTAATTTAACATTTGAAATCTTCTGTTTACATCTTTAGCTTGAAGAACTCATATGTTCAAACAAATTGAGCTCACATTTTGACGTCATTACCATCAGCTATTAATAGAGGTTCACGCGGATCTAGGAGGGGTCAACCTGGGTCAATATTGACACACGTGTTCTGTGACACAGTGAACGCAGTTAAACAATTGGAAAAATTAGAGAATTGCACGGCCGTCATGGCTAGAACGCTCGCTAGAACGCTCGCTAGAATGTTCGCTCAAACTTTTTTTTGTAATGTAACATTCGTTAGAATAGAATGCTCATTACAAGTGAATTATCAAGTCTATCTGCATCTAAGTATAACATTTTCAAGAAATTCTAACCTAAAATGGTTTTTTACTACATCTCGGGTCAGCTAAAATATTTTTTTTTATTTTCCGTTCTATCGTCTTCTGCCAGCCTTCCTATTTTTCTGTAATATTTGAGCCCATAAAAGACTCAATTTCAACAAAATATAAATCGAGCCTTTTTATTAGATATACAAATATAATTATTTACCTACAGAAATATAACAATTGATTAAAAAAAAATCTATACTTAAGCATATTTTTTTCTAAAAAACTACGACGCCGGGCATAATTAAATTCCACATTCATTCTCATTTACTACTCCGCTAAGTTAAGTCGAGATCTAGCTTTTTGACGTTTGTACAAAAATACAGTGCACGATATAAAAAGCTGGGTCTCAGGGTGACAAATCTACATCGAGCTATGCTGCGCTGTACTGCGCTGTGCTATGGTTACGTCAAACAAAACGTCGTAAACAGAGCGTAGCCTCACACAGCGCAGCACAGCATGGTTTGTTTGTAACGTCATTGAAATATTAGACGAGCGAGTTGACCAAACATAGCACAGCGCAGTACAGCGCAGCATAGCTCGATGTTGATTTGTCACCCTCAAGCTCAAGTTAACTCGGCCGAGTAGTAGATTAGCCACTGCCAAAAACTACGCTATGTCATGTTTGTCTGTTCACTACGACATCGTAAATCACCGAACTGGCTGCGGGAGGCCACACGTAACTATTCTTGCTTACCGAGCAACATACTGCCTTAGTTTCGTACTAGCGAAACCTTTCTTCAAAGCATTTTAATATAAATTACTTATAAGGGCATGTGCCAAACGAGTTGGGATTGAAAACAGGTCAATAATCCAGTGATTATACAGATTTCCGGGGATATCCCTAACATCTAATCAAATTATTATTATAAAATATCAGATTACTTGAATGACAAAAAGTACGTTCACGAAAACGGCTCTAAAAATTTCGATAAAATTTTCAGCATTGAATCGAATGAGATCTAGCTAGATCGGAAAATCGATCTAGCTACGGGTAGGTCTCATTTCTGGGAAAATTCGTTTTTTCGGTAGATATTTTTCGTAATTGATAATCGAATGATTGGTTCGTGATTTCGCTGTTGCAGCTGTCTGCTGAGCGGCTAAGCGATTACAGTATCGGCCTGCAACGCTGAAGGCTGCGAGATCGAGTCTCTGCCATTTACAGGTATTTTTTGTTTTGTCAGTTTTTTTTTTTTTTTCGGATAATTTTTAATTTTTCTCTATTTGCACCCGCGCAGAGCTCGTTCGCTCAGATAATACAAGCGTAAATTGAGAACCTTCTGAGAACATCTAGTAAGATTGATAAGTGGGGCTGACAGCACGCTTATACACAACCTGATTGTTAATGAATTGTCTACCCTCATCAGACTTACATATGTAACATAACATATACTGCCTAGGCAGGGTGTACAGGTACTACTCTCAAATTCAAAGAAAATCAGGCCTATCTTTATTTACACAGCAGCATTTTATAACTATTGTGGCAAAGCAATAATGATAATAGCATAGGACGTAAAACAGAAAGAAAGAAGAAAAAAGCCCCATGGGGCCAACAGAACTATATCATACATCTATAGGTATTGCTTCAATTATCTAACTTGTAGTCCGTAAATGATTGAACGGATCCAGTCCAGAGTCAGTCGCAGGCAGTGTTGCCAGAAGGTTACTTTTGTAACCTTTTAGGTGATTTTTGAACTGCATTGGTTACTTTTAGGTTACACTAATGAAAAGGTTACTTTTAGTAAGTGATTTTTTGGAATTTGTAGAATTATCTTTTAATTTCTTACATAAGTAAAAGCAACGTGAAACGGAACGCTCGTTTTAGAATTCATGTTGGTAAGCTTCGTTAGCAGTTGAAACAAGAAGAGAGAAAGGGACAAAAATTAAATGAATCTATTGTTTTGTAGTACACCAAGTTCATTATTGTACAGAATTTTAGAACATAGATGTTCTCTACCTACAAAGAGCCGGCACACGATAAGGAACAAAAGATATTATGCTCTGTCTCATTTTTTCACAAGAATTTTGATAATTTTTCTTTATTTTTGTGTGAGTGGGAAGGGACGATCAAAGAAATTGAAATTCATATTTAGTATAGTATCGATATGAATAAATCAAGAAATGCGGGAAAGTGCTCATCGATGTTTCTGTAAGTCAATACAACTAATAGTCTATTTTATCAACTTTTAATACCTTTCCAGTAAAAAAAACTATGAAAGGTTACTTTTTATACAAAAAGGTTACATTTTTTTATATTTCAGGTAATTTCTGACAAGACCCGACTGGCAGCACTGGTCGCAGGGAAGAGTGGACTAACCATAATTATTTTGTGTGATCATTTTAAAGTTTTCAGTTTTAAAATTTAAAATTACCTTCGGAAATCTTTTGAGTCGGTTTTTTTTTATTTTTGTTTTATTTTTACGTGAGTAACTCCCGTGTGTTAAATAATGCCTAAGTACTTGTTCTTCTATGCCGATTGCAACATATTTTTTTAGAGAGAAAATAAATAAATAATGCAAATGGCTGCAAAATTGTTGACTTAGTGACAAGAAAAAAAACACTAAATTATTTTTCTAAATTTACCGCTGATTGTAGTGTAAAACAGGATCGTTAAAAACATGGATATGCTTTGAATATACTGTTTCAGTTTTTGTAAGATTTTTTATTCCACCCAGTAGTGTGAAGATGCTTTCAGCTAATGTTTACCTACATCTAAAATGTAACATTACTTGAAAGCGTGATACATGAAATGCGATATTATAAAAACAATAAGTAGGTACTTACCTACTTACTAATTAGAATTTCAAAGTATCACCCATATTTTCAATTATAGTGGTAGAGTAAAAAATTTTCAAACATGGTATTTTTTTTAATAATTTAGGTACTTAAGTAAGTATTTCTTTTAGCTGAGCGAAAATGGGAAAAACAAGTTTGCATAAGTATAATAAGCACTTTAAAACTTTCTATAGGTACCTACTTAAACATTATAAAACTATTTGCCAAACAGCGCCGTGTTGTCCGTGAGAGCGCTTGTAGACGTCCGTTTTTTTTCGCCGGACAACGGACCGTCAATAAACGGATATAATACTAAAATTGTTCGCCGGACCGATATCCAACGCACGTACACACATTCATTACACGCCATACACCACCGCGAATCCGGTGAAAAAACACAAATCCGTTGTCCGGCGTAAAAAACGGACGTCTACAAGCGCGCCGAGAGATGATTCCTCGATTTTCGAAAGTTCGTGGGTCAGAATCCCTACAGATTTTTGGTTATGAAAATTAGCTGATTATTATTTAATATTGAAGACTGAACCATCATGGCAAATGGCTGATAGCTTGAATTTTGTTTAAAAAATTTGGATTTGCTGGTGTCAAAAATATATAAAGAAATAAACCTAGATAAACACCTGCATAGGATTCAATTTGATTACTACCAAGTTCTGGTAAAAATCTCTGATTAAAAGTCTAAGAAAATTAAAAAACTTTCTAGCTCTTTCCAACTGAGCAATGATTTGATACGATAAAGAACTTATTAAAAAGTTACACTAAGGAAATAACTATCCAATCACGGCGCGGGAATTCAATTCCATCGCAATCTCAGCGTTCTCAATTCAAAATTGAATTATTTCTTTACAAACGGCCATTATCTATGGCTCACTATGGTTCGATCTTGGCAGATTAATTCGATTATACTGCAACATAGAAAAAGGCTTATTGGCGGGAATGTGAAATGTCGTGTTTTCGTTTTAGTTATATTTTCCAAAACTTGTATTTCTTCGAATGTTAATGTGTAATAATGGTGGATTAAACGTGCATCGGTTAGGGGTGGGCAAATAAAACAAAATTGGATTGCATTGCTTTTCGAGTTCTCCCAAAAAGTCCGTGTTGATGTTTCAGTAAAGCCCTACATCATTACTGAGGCACAAGGGTAGGGGTGGGATATTATATTTATGTATTGTAATATGTATTTATGTATTTATATATCTTGTTTATCTATAAACTTGAAACATACAAATTACTTGACACTGGCTGAATACACAAGCCGTGCGGCCGTGCGAAGCCAAAATAAAGAAGAAGAAAAAACGTAGAAAAATAAATTGATTCGCTTTTTTAATTTAAAACCATTGAGAGAAAATAAATGAGTGTAGTAGATAAACGCAAAAAGGGTCGATAAAATAATGTGATAAATTCCTGTAAATACCTACCTGTGTGTTTTGAATACCAAATATTTATTTCTGTTAAGTTTAGGTACTATACAACCCATTCGCTTGTGTAGACAATTAAATCCCATTAAAGTTAGATCCCTGTCAAAGCAAAACTCACCTTACCAAATCCATTCAACAAAACCAGTGGTTTAAGTAAACTCGGTTTGAACTTTCGCACCAGAATTCCTTTGAGGATTTCCTTCACTGCCGCTGTGCGAGCTATTTTAATTATTCTCACTCTTGGTGCATACTTGCAGATATTTACAGAAAGTGGAGGGGGTCAACGAAGTGTGACAAGGGGTGGGAGGGGGTCCTAAGTTTTGTGACGTCACATTTCAAAATCTTATACATCAGTGTTAAAATGTCATGAATTATTAACGAAAAACTTTTTAAATTTAATAATTTTTAGATGTAAAATTGTAAATGTGACGTCACACTAGGGAAGGCGTTTGTATCGATACAAACGCAATGCGAACGCGCAGCCCAAAAACGCGCTGCAAAAAGCGCAGTGTGTCCACTCCCTAACTAAAGCAACAGTGTGGTCTAAGATGGAGCACGATTACCTAGAAGGAACCCATTGACTCTCGATTTGAAGACACGCAAATTATACTTATTTATAAGTAAAGACATTTTATAAATATTTATTTAGGAAAAAAAAAACATTGATTCACTGCTGGGATTCAAACCCACGACCTTCGATCGAAAGTCGGGCACTCTCCCACTCACCCGCTCCAATTACTAATTTAACAACTCATGACGTCAACTTAGTTTTTAACGCTCTTTTAAATAACTCAGCATTTCACGCTGAGTTATTTCTTCAGCAGAACTTAAATACAAAAAGTTGAGTATTCATTCCAGTACGTGGGTACAAGTCGGAGGGTCGTGTCCGTAATAATTAAACTTGCAAACTGGAAGGGTGTAGGGTAACTAAACATATTTTTAAGACGCGACTTATTGTCGCTTCACATTACTTCGCAATTGTTTCATTATGATAAAGAACCTTCGTTTTTGATAACTTTCATAAAATAATAATAATTTAAAATAATAAATAAGTAAGTAGGTAATTATAACATTTCCACTACATTTCAAGATATATTTGAAAACATAATATACTTAGGTCGGTCAGTATCGACCGTTTGATATTGCAAGTGATTGCTTGCGGAACTTATTTTCACTTCTGCTAAGATGTTCATAAAGGTTTTTTTCTTTTATTTATTTCTTTTATCCCTAAAAAATAACATGAAAATAGATCAACTTCAATATAGGTTTGTTGTTTATTTCCTGAATAGTAATTAGGTGTTTTTGCTCTAGACTTCTACAATTTTTGAGAACAGAAACATGTCACTTAGTTATTTTTTTTATATACACCGTTCCCAAACTGGGCAAAGGTCTCTTCATCGTCTAGCAAGCCTTGGGATCGCTAGTTTAATTCCACAATATTGACAGTCCATCGTAGGAAAGTTCACGACTAAAAGTCGCGCCTCATGTTTTCGGCTCCTAGCTAAGCACTAAACTTTTTACGACCCAACAGAAATATTCATTACAAGTAGCACCTGTGTTGGTTTGTCAGAATTTATCTACCACATACCACATTCTTGGTGAAAATGATGTAAGGAAAGTTATGAAGGGAATGTAATGCGGGTTAAATTAGGTAAATACTTTAAGTTTGAGAGTATTACGGCGAATTATGAGAGTTTGTGTAACATTTGTAAAATACCAATTAGGCCAAATATCATAAAAACCCTTGAAAATGCTTTTGCGTATCGAAATGAAAAAGTGACTTATTTCAATGACTTGATAAAAGTTTCATAAAAACGATTACAATAATATTCTCGCGCACGTGGCGTAGCTTGCTGAGACGCAACTTTTTATCCAGGTACCACGCGAGCGAAGCCGCAGTATTTACATTAGCTAGTATTTACATTTAGAAAGTAATCAACCTACTTAACTATTTACGACTAAGTAAACCATTACGGTACTTCGCTTAGCTTTTACCCATTCCGCTCAAGACACTACCTACTAAGATAGTTAATTGATTCAGGCGTGACTTTGCGGAAGTCCATATTCAGATTTTTTTGAAAATTCCTAAATATCTAGTACCTACTTCTCCGCTAATCTATACCAAAAAAGTTTCGTCAAAATTTTCACGCTAAAGCCACCCAACCACCCACTTTCCACAGCCTAGCCTTACTATGCCAGGCTAGTCAGGGCAAATCCGGGAACAGCACCAGCGCGAAAACAAAAACAAAAACTTGATGGTCTTCGACACGTGTTTTACCCCTCCATGGGGCATCTTCGGGAAATAATTGACTCCCTCTGTGTGCTTGCGCAGACGTCTTGTCGCTTCGAGCGCCGAACAGAAAGTCACGCCTGAATCAAATTATTCAAAAAAACATCAGTTTACTCTCCAGATAAAACTAAATCCAGTTTGGTCGAATCCAGCCTAAGTAAGCCATTGCGGTACTTCGCTTAGCGTTTACCCATTCCGCCCAAGACACTACCAACTAAGATTCACAACAACTTTTTTTTAATCCAAATGTTTAAAACTTTAAATACAAATGCAATAAGCATAAATTATAAGTTTCCCCAGTAAAGTCCCGGTGCGATCGCGACTTCAGAAATCGGGGAGCAAAACATTTCTCTCATCCCGGGCTGTTTAATTAATTACCTACATGGAGTATGGAAAAACATCTGTAAAGTGGAGTTGCAGAAAAGTCTAATTCTAGCAATGATAGAGAAATATTGGCCACTTATTACGTCAACGTTCACTTTGAGGCTTGTTTCACTCTTCAGCGTGTCGCCGGTCGCGTCCGCAAGTTGACCATTCACAGAACATTTCTCTGTGCTGTGAATGGTCAACTCGCGGACGCGACCGGCGACACGCTGAAGAGTGAAACAAGCCTTAGCAATGATAGAGAAATATTGTCCACAATTATTAGGTCAACATTTCGTTTTATTTATACCTAAACTTACTTACTCCGCTGGCTCAGTGACCCGAAGTTGACCCAATATTAACAAATTTAATATTTAATTTCGATTGATTAAGGCTATTTAGTTGTTTAAGGTAGCTTGCTTAGACGTTCTTGATTGATCGTTGAAGTTAAACAGCGTTGTGCGCGGCTACAATTTGTATGGGTGGTCACAAGTGGTATTATGAGCCGAGCGCTGCCGTGCTTTGGAGGGCACGTTAAATTGTCGGCTTTTAAGTCGTTAAGCCATGGCGGAGGCTTTTAGACAGCCTTAAAACTCGTCACCAGAATAGGCCACTTGCTCCTACGAACTTACTTAAGGCTATTTAGTAATGTTTTACCTACTACTCTATTTGTGCTCAGTTTCTTAGCTCCATGGCCGTTCTCTTCCTAGAAAATAAATGCACATTTCATCACGCTGAATTATGAGTGGAACATAATTTAAAAGAGGCGAGTAATTCCTTTTAATACTTTCTACTCAAGTTGGTTACTTAAGTTTTATATTTTCACAATTATAACTCATATTTCTAAGTCACATTTAAATTAGCTTTCAGTGCTAAAGCAATGGAGCATTTAAAGTTGCTTTTAATTCAAGAAAATCATCTCAAGATGGTGATACCATTTGAAGTGCTAATTATTACCAGACTACTGTGAAGCAAAGACGATTTGAAATCGGATATTTTTCGGGATTTACTCGTACTTTCTACAAAACTTACAAACTTCACTACTTTATTTTAGTACGAGCAGCGCCCTCGCGGCGTAGCCCCCGTAGTGATGGTGATGATGATAATGACGATGAAAAGTAACCTAAAACCTTCCTCAAGAGTTTAGCTTTAAAATGCAGAAATAATTTTTCAAATCGGACTGGTAGTTCATGAGATTAGCGCGTTCAAACAAACAAAAAAAAAACTCTTCCGCTTTATTACATTAGTAGTTATAGACTTACTAATATAATAAAGCGGAAGAGTTAAGTTTTCATCCAAAACCACCTCCAGGTATAGATAGTTTTGGATGAAAACTTAACAACCTTAGCTAAGATTCTCATCCAAAAACGCCTAGGCTCACATAATTAACCTCACCCATTATTTTGCTGACAAAATCACTTCGCACCTTAATCGCAACATTTTCACTACTTTACCCACAAATCTTGAGTGTCCTTACAAATTAATAGTCCCCTGGGCGTTTACGAGGACCCAAAGGATCCTAGGGCGGGTCATGTTTTCATCTCGTTGGAAAATAAACCTTAACCTATTGTCTTAAGATATAATTTCTGTTAGCTTTATAAGTGAATGATTTATGCACGATTCTGGCATATTTATCCTGTCGTCACACTGGGTATAGCAAACTTTTCAAGGTCAATGACCTCACGATGACTCATAAAAGATAGCTGCATACGTAACGTGACTTTACTCATCGCGGACGGAACGGGACTATTTTCAAACATCAAAAAATTCATTGATGCACGGCCAGAATTCAAACTTCGGATCGAAAGTCACTATACCACTAGGCCAACACGACTCTATCGACAGGTGAATATGCATAACTAACAGCGCCCTCACGGCTTTGCCCCTATAGTGATGGCATATGGTGGTGGTGATGATGATGAAAAGTAGCCTATAACCTTCCTCAAGAGCTTAGCTGTCAAATACAAAAAGATTTTTTGAAATCCAACTGGTTGTTCCTGAGATTAGCGCGTTCAAACAAACAAACAAACTCTTCCGCTATATTATATTAGTACCTATAGATATAGATGGGGTAACACGGTATAATTAGTAAATATTAACACTTCAATTGAATTATATGATCAGTCATAAATCAAAATTACGAAAAACATACTGGTTAAGCGATTATCGGTATTACATCATTGAGGATATAGGATGTTATGTGATTATGATGACTTATTTCGCGAACGGTATAAATATAAAATAATTTATGCGCTGACCTACAAAGCTTTTAAAGAAACGCAATATTTAGAAAGTTATGCTAAATGACTTTTTAAGGAAGATTGAAGACATCATTATCTAAGAATAGATATAGTATTTCAAATTTTTGGCAATTCATATTTCTTGTTTTTAATATTTTCGTTTTTATAGCTTTACGTGGGTGCCTTAGAGATCGTCGTAAGCCTCGTAAGGTAATCTGCGTCATCAACCAATTATTTGGATGTTGTTTCGTTCGTTAATGTCTGTTTGGACGCGAGCGTGTAAACGCGGTAGGTAGAGACTTAATAGACATCATAATCATCATCATCACCTCAGCCGTTGGACGTAAACTGTTGGACATAGGCCTCCCTCAAAAATTTCCTATGTTGTGGCCTGCATCCGACGCCGACCTGCAGTTTTTACAAGGTCGTCTGTCCATCTTGTCGGTGGACGTCCAACACTACGCTTGCCGCTCTGAGGCCTCCACTCGAGAACTCGGTATTAGACTTAATACGCGGCAAATTATTTCATGCAATGTATTCAACAGTTTTAATTAGCGATTTACAAATATCAAACAAATGACAGGCCTCTCAGTACAGTTGGTGGCCCTGCCTTCTGCGCTGTAGGCCGTGGGTTCGAATCCCACCCAGGACAAACATTATGTGTGATGGACATTGATTGTTTGTTCTGTTGAATGTTATAATACTAACGTAATACTATAATAGCGTTCACTTTGAAGAAAATTATGAAATAGTAGAAAAATTATCACGACAATCGACCAAAGAAAAAAATAGCATAGATTGCTAAAAATCTATATCAGACCACAGAACAGATAATAATTCTACGTATAGAATGGACACTGTGCTGTTTGAGCTGACGAGGAGCTGACTATGAGCACGGAACGCGCCACACGCGCAGACGCGTAGACGAGACCGAGACCACAGTGTACATTATTCATACTGTGACAACCTTACTGTGTAAGAACTGACATTGTGTAGTGTAAATATAGGTAGAGATTTCATCGAGTGTCCGGGGTGTGATCGGACGAAAGTTTTGGCATCTTCGATCAATCCCAATAAATTTTGTTAGATAAGATACCTTGTAAAATAACGAGCTCCAATTAATCTCACTTGACAAATTATTTCACAGACCGACATGTTACAAACTAGTACAGGATTAGCTGATAAGGAAGATTTATGATGTAGCGATAAATAACGAAGGAAATACGACAATTTGCTGCTTACCGAGTTCCTGATTTACTCTCAGATTGTTTTCGATATTCTTGTAGCCTACGTGCGGTTGTAGACATCCGTTTTTTTCGCCGGACAACGGACCGCGTTTTTCTCCCGGATTCGCGGTGGTGTATGGCGCGTAATGAATGTGTGTGGGTGTTTCGCAGGACTCGTGTTTTTGGCATGTCCGGCCTTGCGAACCTATTAAAATGACCAGTTTCAGTATTGCTGTATTTTTATTTGGAAATAGTATACGAGTACGCTATTATGGCACTAGTAATATCCTCAATTATATACATAGGAAAGCTGTAATTAATTTCTAAAGTCGTGAAATCTAAGTTCTCTGGTGTGTCCGCGACACCCCTATCTGCATTCAATCGCTTATTACGCAATAATGAAATATAAATTGACACTTTTTATAACGTTAACGTTAATATAGATACTATTAGGTAGTGGTGAATCAAATTTCATGTTATTTTAACTCCACGTTACTGTTTTACAAAGCAAACAAATGTGTCCGCGATAAAAAACTAATTTCTCTGTCGCTAATTTCTGTGGCATTTTCCTAATTTCTCTGGCATTTTGCTAATTTCTTTGGCATTTTGCTAATTTCTCTGGCATTTTTCTAATTTCTCTGGACCAAACCTAATTTCAATGGGCACGAATATATTTAAACCACTAAAACTTCAAAACGGCTTTATCAAATTGAGGGCCGCTAACATTAAAATGCATGTCTTTGAGTGCTTAATTAGGTATGTTATTTTTTTTTTTTAAATAACCAAAAAAAAATTGCGAAAATGGGGTACCGTTTTTCGGACCGCTTCTTGCGAATCATCCATATAGATACTATTAGGTAGTGGTGAATCAAATTTCATGTTATTTTAACTCCACGTTACTGTTTTACAAAGCAAACAAATGTGTCCGCGATAAAAAACTAATTTCTCTGTTGCTAATTTCTGTGGCATTTTCCTAATTTCTCTGGCATTTTGCTAATTTCTTTGGCATTTTGCTAATTTCTCTGGCATTTTTCTAATTTCTCTGGACCAAACCTAATTTCAATGGGCACGAATATATTTAAACCACTAAAACTTCAAAACGGCTTTATCAAATTGAGGGCCGCTAACATTAAAATGCATGTCTTTGAGTGCTTAATTAGGTATGTTATTTTTTTTTTTTAAATAACCAAAAAAAAAATTGCGAAAATGGGGGTACCGTTTTTCGGACCGCTTCTTGCGAATCATCCGTGTACACGCGCCGGATATCGGTCCGGCGAACAATTTATGCCGTTTATATGGATTTCGTTTATTGACGGTCCGTTGTCCGGCGAAAAAAACGGACGTCTCAGGCGCTCTTACTCTCAGATTGTTTTCGATATTCTTGTAGCCTACATCAGAAAATAGGTTAGCAATACGAATTCAAAGAAAACAGAGTAGAAACTTGTATAGTCACACAAATTAGCATAATAGACTCTCTAACAGTATTTTTGAAGTAAAACTTCTTGACGCACGCTTGGGAGTATCTCAGTTAAGCTACTCGACCGCATAAAAAAAACTTAGGCCTTTACATCTTTACTAGATGATTTATACAGTGTCAGGAGGCAATCTTTGCCGACACTTATCGGGACACTGTAGTGCCTGGACCGCATAATGCCCAACTAAACATGCTCATGTTTCGCATAAAAAAAATATTTTTCGTTTGTGGTATACGGTATACCTCCAAAATTTCCGATTTCCTAAATGTACCTTGAACTCAAAAAGTTTGCGGAACACTGGTCTAAAGCACACTCTTTTTTTTTTATTTAACACGTATTTATTCCTACTAGTGGATAACGCCGTAGGCTACGTTATTAATAATTTAAGCTTCGCCAATTCTAGCCAATTTGGCTAGATCTAGCCAAACATTTCGCTAGATTCGGCGAAGTCCACGAAAGCTTTTAGAATAAAGAAAATATTTTGATTGACATAAATACTTATTTCCACTAAATAATGGTATACATACAGAGTAAAGTTAGTACACAACATCGCACTTAGTCGCTCGACTAGGCGAATGTTAACATAACGCCTCGCCGCCGCGTGCTACTCACCACTCAGGGGAAATTATGGTTTCTCGACAATGATTTAGACGCTGGACTTTTGTTTTCCTTTCAATCCGAAGGTCGTGGGTTCGAACCCGGCCGTGCATCAATGGATTTTTCGTTTCGAAAAATTGGGCCTTACTTATGAAAGATGTTTAAAGTGAAACACTGGTTAAACAACGTCCTGTCTTTATTTGTGGATAGTGACAAACAGAGACAGGACGTTGTTCAACCAGTGTTCAACTTTAAACATATTTCATAAGTAAGGGGGTTTATATGCGCTTTAACACGAGCTCTAAACGGTGAAGGAAAAAATCGTGAGGAAACCAGTTAGCTTTCTAATAGCGTCGATGGGCTTGCAACCTGTCACGTATGGAACGTTACCTTCTGCAAAATGTGGGAATGCACCAAATGTGTTTGGACATACCTCTGACTACCCCCGTAGACATCTTCAAAGGATTTAAAAATGCCTAAAGATCTGAAAGAATATGTCTACCGCACCTTGGGAATACAGTCGTTATCATATTACATTTCGCACACCCAGATCAACACTGCACTAAGTCAAAACAGCACTCCTCTCAGAATCGACGAAAAACTCCTCTTTTAACAAAGTTATTGCCAAGGTCTTTATTATTTCATGTAGTTTATTGTGTGTTACATGTGAATTATTAAAGACCTTGGCTATAACTTTGATACAAGAGGAGTTTTTAGTCGATTCTGAGAGGAGTGCTGTTTTGACTTAGTGCAGTGTTGATATGGGTGTGCGATTTTATAAAGTATTTATTATAAAGCCCGTCACAGACTTAGCTATAATATATATTAATATTTTTATAGCTAGGCATATTACTATATATTTTCTATACTAATTTTCGCGTGACCACACACTCAGCTATAATAAATATACGGTATAATAGTACGGTATATTAATATATATTATAGCTAAGGCTGAGGCCCCATTAGTGCGTTGCGTTGCGTCGCGTCGGCAAAATGTATCGACGCAGCGTCGACGCTGCGTCGTTTTACTCATACATTTTGCCGACGCGACGCAACGCAACGCACTAATGGGGCCTCAGCCTTAGTCTGTGACGGGCTTTAGTAGGTATGTATTTACAAATATATAAGTATTCCATCAGTTATCTGGTTCCCATAGTACAAGCTTTGCTTAGTTTGGGGCTAGATGGCGCTGTGTGAAATGTCCAGCAATATTTTTTCCACTGACTTGGACTGTGACAAACCTATTCTAAAGATTACACGGCCTTTACATTTTTACTGGACTGTTGACCGAGCGAGCGAAGCGTCTTTGCTTCAGCTAGGGCGCAGGCCAGATAGAAGAGTCTGGGCGCAGACATTTGTCTCTTCCGCGTCCCTTTCATACAAAATGTGACGGCGCCCCGTCTCTACTGTATGTTTTGCGGCGCGACGCTTCTATACATTTTCTATGAATGGGACGCGGAAGAGACAATGTCTGCTACACGACGCGTCCTCGTCTTACGTCTTTTCTGTATGTCCCGCGCCCGACAAAAACGCTTTCGTTTGTCCGCCGGAAGTCTGTCTGTCTGTATGATCTCCTGACTGAAATACTACTTAAATATACAATCTCGGCCTTACCGTGTCCACCGCTCTACTAATTGTGCTACCGGGCGAATGATTATTTTTTTTCTTTCTTTTCTTTTTTTATTCTGCAGGTCTCTAACAAACTACTTTATGCATAGAGGGTCTTACTTATAAAAGATGTTTAAAGTTGAACACTGGTTATACAACGTCCTATCTTTATTTGTGGATAGTGACGAACAGAGTCAGGACGTTGTTTAACCAGTGTTCAACTTTAAACATCTTTTATAAGTAAGGGGAGAATCCTCTCGAAATATCTGAACCATAAACCTACTTTACAGTAGCTAATCTAGTCCCCCTGTCGAGTTAAGTTAATTTGTAGATTTGGAGCGCAAAATTTGAGACCTCCATTTTATAGTCGAAATTAACAAATTTAATTTTGTTTTGTCCTAAATTTACAGAAATAAATTATCTCTGAGTTACCACTGGAGACAGTTATTTATCGTATCAGGAAGTTTATTTAATTTACAAAGTTTTTAGTAAATACTGGGTGTAGCAAACCTACTGATTAAAAGTGATTTCAAAAATTCAAAGTTTGTTCAAAATAAATAATTTCAATGACTGCAGTCATTTTGACTTTTCTTTGACTTACAACACGACAAAAATAGTGAATTCATAAAAATATTTTGTAATTAGAAGTATGCAATACAAATTATGACATGGTTGGCCTGAAACTTTTGCATTTTTTAAACCAATAGGTAACTTAATTTGGACTTATCGAAATAACTAAGTGTAACGAACATAAAATAGCGAAATCAATCCAGCTGTTCTCAATTATGCGCTTAACTACAAACAATATTTACAAACATACATAAAATCACGCCTCTTTCCCACAGGGGTATGCAGATTTTAATGTAATTTTAACAATATTTAAATAAATGAAAAATGAAAAGAATGTTGCGTCGATGGGCTTGCAACCTGTCACGTATGGAATGCTAACTTCTGCAAAATGTGGGCATGTACCAATTATGTATTTGGACATACCTCTGACTACCCCTTAGACATCTTCAAATGATCTTTAAATGCCTGAAAAAAGATCTGAGAGAATGTCTACCGCGCCTTGGGGATACAGTGGTGATCATATTTCATTTTTTTTTATTAATGAAAATTAAAAAAAAAAAAAAAAAATAGACCAGTAGGGCACAAAGCGAGACCGCGAGCAGAAGTTACTAAATATCTCAGGATATCCTCTTCAAAAGTAATTTCATATCGCTTTAAAACATCAACGATTACTATCGAGTTTCCTTTCCTCTCAACAAGAACTTCAAATAGAACAGTCAACTCTAATGACATGGATTAGAGTCAGTTTGAACCTTTCGTAAATAAATATTAATCATGCAGATCAGATGTTTTTAATAAAAACAGAGAAAGAGTGTCTTGACAGACAGACAGATAACAAAGTGATTTGTCATTTTTTCTTTTAAAGTACGGAAACCTTGAAACGATTATAGATTGACTGACAGAGCTTAGTTTATTTGCCAATAGCAAAAAATATGTAAATGAATAAATAAATCCCTTTGTAAATATTTTGAACGATAACGTTGCCCAATTTCAATTTATTTATGCTTCGGAGGGCACGTTAAATTGTCGGTCCCGGCTTTGAAGTCGTTAAGCCATGACGGAGGCCTTTAGGCGGCCTAAAAACTCCGTCACCAGAGTTGGCCACTTGCTCATACGAACTTACTTACTTACTTTTTATTAATTTATCATCTTCTGATTGCCCGAGTTTAAATATCAACTACATTATAAAGTAAAAGTAAGTTCGTATGAGCAAGTGGCCAACTCTGGTGACGGAGTTTTTAGGCCGCCTAAAGGCCTCCGTCATGGCTTAACGACACCGATAGTTTAACGTGCCCTCCGAAGCACGAAAGCGCTCAGCTCATAATACCACTTGCGGTCACCCATCCAAATTGTGACCGCGCACAACGCTGCTTAATTTCAACGATCAATCAAGAACATCTAAGCAAGCTACGCCACGAGCACTTCGTTTCGAACTACATTATGACGGAGGCTTTCGGGCAGCCTAAAAACTCCATCAACCGAGTAGCTTAGTACTGCTCAGTACAGTTAAATAAAAAAAGTTTTGTCGAAAATCAAATCAAAGCCTCACATGAAACCAAAACAAACAATTCTAAACATCAAACAATGTTACCATAATTCAAAGAGTAATAAATAAGCGCGTATGAACTTTTTGAATCTGAAAGTCAGTGACCCAGACCCGAGAATTATTTTTCGTGTTCACATTACTTATCTCGTGTCACACTTACCCGATATATTTCATTCATTCAGATTGTGATCATTGTGCTATGTTTCTGGCGCATTCCCAAATGTTTTATGTTTACCGCTATGATCTGACCAATAAACTGGCGAGAATTGTGTTCTCAAAAAAGTGTATTTTATTCGATTAGTATCTAAGTAGGTATATTTTTCTTGGGAAAAATGAACAAGGCCAAATCCAAAATAATTAGCCTTGTAAAAAGTTTTTGTATACTTACTAAGTGTAATAAAACTACTCCCGAAATCTTAAAAAAGGACTCTCATTGCTTCCTGATACAATCATCAAAAGGAGTGAAACATTAATTTGTCATTGTCGAACACCTTCTTGGAGTCATTTTTGAAATCACTGTTTCTGAATCTATGTTCCTAAGTAAGGGGTTTTCTATTGCACTTGTAGGTTCCTATGTGGCCACTGACAGGCAGCAGGTTAAAAAGAGAAAAAAGTTAAAAACAAAATTTATTTCTAAATAAAATAAATTTGTACGAACTTAAAATATTATCCAGCCGCAGCTGGACTCACAAGTCAAAAAGTTATAAATTGAACAGACTTCGGAATAAAACAATTCTGTCTCAGTAACCGAATCATTGTCTAAATGCCCTGTTTCAGTTTTCGAGAGTTCTTTTACTACACCCAGTATAGCTAAGTGATTCTTTTGCCTGATTTATAATTCATAGTTATGAATTGTCGTGATAGTAAGCCCCAGAGCAATTCTAAGATCTTTATTAGGGAGAATATTTTATGCGGTGCTTTGCCAAGCAATATCCGCTAAAACTACAAAGTTTACGAAATCAGAAATAAAACCTTAATATTTTTTAGATTCAACGATAAATACTACTCTGGCCGATTGGAAGCGAGATATACGGATCACGTTGTAGCAATAAAATATAAAACAAGATCTTATCTTATAATATTTTTTGTAGAAAAAGATAAGTAGTACTTACCTATTGCGAAACAAACTTAGGAACTTGTAGTGAAAAATACAACAACTTTGTATTTTCTTCTGAGTAGGTAAGTAGGTAAACTATTAAGTACCTGTTAAATATTTTATAATTGTATCTAATAAAAAAAACATTAAAGAGGCTGATGAAGGATAGAGACGGTTGGAAGAACTTAATCATAATCACAATAGAGTAACCTAACCTCATTGTTCATTAGTAGAACGAAATAGTTAACGTTTTGCATTGGTTGAGAAAAAGTTTTTTACTAGAATCGCCCTACTGAGCGGAACGGAGCTTAGTGGCGCATGAGTTGACCAATCAGGGAGCATTTTGACGCATGTCGATTTCATCGTTTTACATGGTCATTGTGATCGGTCAATTCATGCATCGCTATGCTCCGCTCCGCTAAGCCGAGTCATTCTGTAGACTCACTTCGAATTCACTCAAGTGACCGAGCTCACTAAATACACAAGAATGTATTGTGAGATTCAAATTTCGAATACGAAAATTGAAGTCTCACAGCGGATTCAGGCTCTTCGACTTTCGAAGTGAGTTTACAGAATGACTCTGCTGTTCCGGCTGAGTGAAAACGCACCATATTTCTGGCTGAAACAGATCTAAATTCAAGGGCAAACGTAACCGCAAAATATGTGGCCAATGACGTCATTATAACTAAATGTAGCTCAAATTCAAATTCGTGACGTCAATTTATATTAAAACAATAACAGATGAACCAATTTGGGTAAGTGCGCGTGGGCGTTAAGAACCCAATGAACCTGAATTCGTAAGAGAAACAATAGTTTTCAACGTTTCACTTGCGAACTACACTGGCCTGCAAAACTAAATACCTATCACACTTTTAAAATTGCAATAACTTTTTATGTAGGTACATAAGATATACTTTCGAAATAAAAAAGGACTCAAAAAGAGTTTAATTTTGTACAATGGTTTCAAAGAAAGCTGATAAAATTTGCTATGAAACATTTTTTATTTTAAATCTCTAACTTCTATACTTAGTTTAAAAAAAAAAGTGTAGTAGGTACTTAGTTTTGCAGGCCATGTATCACGGTAACACATTTAGAAAACTTTTTCAACTATTTTTTTAGATTCTACAAAATGTGGGCGTGTAAATACGAAGTATTTAAAAATTGGACGTCATTCTGACTACTCCCATAGACTTCAAAGGATCTTAAATGACTAAAAATTGTCTACCGCGCCTTGAGGATCCTGAAAACTCCATTACCAGAGTTGACTAGTAGCTCATACGAACTTACTTACCTACTTTTTAGTCGTAATTTTGTTTTGATTTTTAGTTTAAAATAGATTTAAAAAATGTAACTTCCGGCTGGGCAGAAAGAACATTTATTAGCAGTAATCGGAGTAGGTAGAGCTATTTTATGTATTTGCCTTAGGATAGAATAATATGGATATTCCCCGAATCCCGAGATTCGTTTTTTAGTTAGAAAAATAATAAAAAGCTTTCTGCTTTTTGCTATATACGGGTTTAAGGATTATATAATAAATAGATAGAAACTTGATTCATGAACACACATATATTTTTTATGTAACAATTTCTTTTTCACCTCAGCAGCTCGAAATAGCATCCTTTGCTGCGAGAAACCAGTGTGCAAAATCGCATTTTGCACACTGGTTTCAGTGAGGAAAAGTGATTTGAAATTCGAATGTCGTCGATTGACACGTGATAGTGCATGGCGGTCAATCGCTAGCCTGTCTATGAAAAAAAAAAACAAATAACGCACCTTTTAAAAATAAAATAGCGGGAATTTGTTTCTGTTACGCTAGTTATTTGTTTAAAATTCATAAAACAATAAAGATGAGTGAAACCAGTGGCGAATACACTAATTTATCTCCAGAGAGAAGAGTTGAGACAAAAAGTGATTGTGATGAACAAAGTTCCCTTCCTGAGAAGCACGTAGGTAAGTTCTGAACAAAACAGAAACTTTTAATTTACAAAACTACAATAACTGTTATATGTTCGTTTAATTTCTGAGAAAAATGCGTTATTTTTAAACAGATTTAAATGAATACCTATTATGGATTAGTTGCTTCATTATGTACAAAGTTGTATCTTTTATTTGTAGGTTAATGTTCTCGCTGCTGAGGTGAAAAATTTTGTGTGCTACACGAGACCAAAGTTTTTCACATCTCGTGCCTTTGAATTCCTCGCTAGACTCGGGATTCTAACGTAGAGTCACTCGCTACGCTCGTGATTCAATTCTTAGAATCCCTCCTTCGCTCGGGATTCAAAATCAGCACTCTAGGTAAACATCAACTTTGCTCTCTTGTTGCACAAATAACTATTATTTATACAAGAATCAACAATCATTTAACATTTTCATTCTGAAGTTGTACAAGAACATACCATACAAATTATTAGGTCCTCAAAAATCGAAACATAAAAAGAATTATAATAATCGAATCCCGGAGTTTTAGTCGGAATCCCGTGGAATATCCATATTAACATCAATGTTTGCGGTCAATGACCCTAAATAGCTCTACCTACTCCGATCAGTGCTTATTATAGTCGTATTGCTCATTATACGGACTAAAAGTGAAGGAAAAATGTCATTTTTCCTTCAATTTTGACATAAAACGTATCAAAACTAATCAAAATTGAAGGAAAAATGACATTTTTTCCTTCAATTTTAGTCCGTATAATGAGCAATATGACTATAGACAACTACAAAGGATCTTGAATTTCTGAATTACGTCTATTTTACTGTATAGAATTACTATCTTCCGCCCGCGGCTTCGCTCGCGTCGCGTGGTACCAGGATAAAAAATAGCTTATGTCCTATTCCCGGTCATTATCTATCTATATTTTAAATTTCAGCCTAATCGGTTTAGTGGTTGTCGAGTTATAGAGGAACAAACATGCATCCATCCATCAAAACATACAAACTTCCGCATTTAAATTAAGTGTACCACACACACAGCAGATATCTTCTAAAATGTAATCTTGACAGATCGCACCAAATATATTTTGTAATTTATATTCGCTGTGTGGTCCTTATAGTCCAATAATATGGGCGCAATCTCAAGATTTATATTTCATAAGATATATTATCTGCTGTGTGTGTGATGGGCTAAAGTGTGATGTGATAAGTTGAAAATTTCATTTGTAATCACACACTTTCAGTACATTACCCCTTACTAATGTGTTTCTATCAAGCAAGCTAACGTGTTGGAAAGACATGGGACCATAATGTAGGCTCTTAAATCACAGGAACAAAGGTTTAGTAGGGCCAAAGGTTTGCTGACATAAGGGTGTGAGTTGTAGCACTTGATTAAGACCCGTACTTTTATAAATTATTAGCGACTTTGCCCAAGTTAATATATAGCCTTGGACGAATAAACACACATTCGTCCAAGTATATAGCATACTATGTCCATATGAGACAAAAAAATAGGTCCTTACGTATTTATTAGAAGATTGTTAATAAAAAAATTTTGGACAGGCAATACAGTGTGTAAAAAAACCTGTTTATCCGTGAGGGTGTCATTATGTATCGATATTCGGTTCGATTTATGTAATTATTCCAATTGGGTATGGGTAGTCCAATGTCCATACAATCGGAATAACAAACTCATTTAGGTCCAATTTTGTTTCATTTCAAGCACGTTCACGAACACTCAACAGTTAATAATCCACCATTATTTGATACCTACAGATTAACTTTCGAAGAAACACAAGTTTTGGAAGAAAATACAAAACGAAAACATGACTTCTCAAATTCAGTAAGTATCTATTTTAACTTATCTTGGTATAAAGTGGTTTTTTCTTTCTATTTTTTAAGTGTTCATTCACAATATAGATACTTAGAGAATACTTTATTGCACACCATATAAAATATAATTT
The DNA here is from genome assembly GCA_958496255.1 of Camptogramma bilineatum. NCBI lineage: Eukaryota > Metazoa > Arthropoda > Insecta > Lepidoptera > Geometridae > Camptogramma > Camptogramma bilineatum. The sequence continues at coordinate 2,489,718 of OY292472.1, forward strand.
CATAACTATATTTACAATCGGCGGCTTTATCGCTAAAAAGCGATCTATACCAGACAACGACGATGACAGACAACAAATTAATTAATTTGTTTTCATTTATCATTAAGAACGTATTTTCTCTTAAACCATTTATAGTCTAAGTATTTTCTTGTAATTAGAACATTTTAGGTAATTAGTTTGATACAAACCTGTTGCACCAACCATCACCTAGGCCACTAAACAAGTCACTGACCCCATTCGTCTACGTCAGAACAAATGGTCGCGAACTAAAAAGTTGCCAACAGCAGCGTTTAAAAGTGTCTAATTTAACTTCGTCTGCAGCTGGGTAACTTATTGACAGTTAGGTTAGTGCTGCAACACCCGGCTCTTATTGTGGCGCCTCTCAAAAAGTAGTAAAAGTAAACCAAATTAAATAAAAAAGTATTTTGTTATCAGTTCTTACAACATTATTATTTTTATATTTATCTAAGAGTGATTAGTGTAGATTTATGGATTTTGTGCGAATGTTTCTAAAATATTTTTAACTAGCTTCCGCCCGCGGCTTTGCTCGCGTGGTACCCGGATAAAAAGTAGCCTATGTCCTATTCCCGGTCATTATTTATCTATATTTTAAATTTCAGCCAAATCGATTCAATAGTTGTCGAGTTACAGAGGAACAAACATACATCCATCCATCCAAACATCCAAACTTTCGCATTTATAATAGGGTAGATGCGCCAGTTGGCGACCAATTAGCTGAGTTGTCAGATTCAAGAACCAAAAAGTACATGTTACTGTAATTATTTTGATCTGCAACTTTTTTCATCACATAGCTTACATCCTCTATTTTCATTGAATGTAAAGTGTTTAACCCTAGAGTAATCTGCGAATTTTATAAAAATATTTTTATCTCAAATACCTATTTTGCCCAGTTTTCGACCGAAAAATTCAGTTTTCGACCACCTTCTCCCCAGTTTTCGACCATAAATTCTAAAAGGAAAACATATCGAATATAAGAGTAAAATTGATTAAAATTAAACTCATTTATAATAATCATATCGTTTATTTCAAGATTGATATTAATAATCAAAATATTTGTATTCAAAGTTAAAAAATTAGGCTACTAACTAAGTATTTATTTTTATAATCCAAAATCACAGTTTTACCACCAGATACTAACTTCAGAAGACATTTTTCTTTGGATTTCAGTTTCTACCTATAAAATAATAATATACCTTTAATAGTACTTTGATATTTATTATATTATAGCATTATTTAACATAATTATTTAGTAACTGTATATTTTTGCCCGATGCTGATCAAAAATTCTTCAAACCCCTGGTTTATAGTCTTATGGATTCTTCTGTAATTAAAGCTCGAACTTTGTTGATTCCTTCTGCATTTTTTAGCGATATCTCTTTGTGTATTCTTCCTATTCACCGGAGTGGTCCCAACTGACTGGACACGAAGCTTGGTAGTGATATTTCACAAGAAAGGGGATAATACTCTCTTGAAAAACTATCGCCCCATATCACTGCTAAGCCAAGTTTACAAAGTCTTTTCTAGAGTCATTACAACTAGACTATCTCAAAGGCTCGACGAATATCAACCCAGAGAACAAGCCGGTTTTCGCAAAGGATTTGGAACGATAGACCACATTTTTACGCTAAGGCAGCTAATTCAGAAGACTGAAGAATATAACAGATCACTCTACCTAGCGTACGTGGACTACGAGAAAGCGTTCGACTCTGTGGAACACTGGGCAGTTGTAGACTCTCTCAAAAGATGCCACATAGACGACAGATACATCGAAATACTCAGGAATCTGTGTAAGTCCGCAACAATGACTGTTCAACTAACAGAAAACACCAACCCCATTCAGATTCAAAAAGGCGTGCGCCAGGGAGATATCATATCCCCGAAGCTGTTTAACAACGCACTGGAAGACATCTTCAAGACCCTAGATTGGACTGAGAAGGGAATTAACATCAACGGAATGTACTTAAGCCACTTACGATACGCAGATGATATAGTGATTACAGCGGAATCAGAATCAGAGCTACAAACTATGATAACCCAACTATACCACGCATCACTCGAAGTAGGTCTAAAAATGAACATGGACAAAACAAAGGTGATGACTAATGTCGATACAAGCCTAAATCCCATTTCATTGGAAGATCACGAACTCGAATGGGTGGATGAGTACATTTACCTGGGGCAACGGATCAAACTGGGAAAGAATTCTATGGAGGCAGAAATAAGTCGTAGAATCCAACTAGCATAGGCGGCATGTGGAAAGTTGAAAAGGGTATTCAAATGCAAAAGGCTCCCACAATCCCTCAAAACTAAGGTCTTCAACCAATGTGTCCTTCCAGCAATGACTTATGGTTGCGAAACGTGGTCGTTAGCGGGAAAATGGTCCATAGGCTGAAAGTAACTCAGAGAGCCATGGAACGGAATATGCTCGGAATATCTCTACGAGACAAAGTACGCAACACCGTCATCTGAGAGCGCACCAAAGTGGTAGACGTTGGATACTGCTTTGCAAAACTCAAGTGGGCTTGGGCCGGACATGTGTGCAGACGTGGAGATGGCAGATGGACCAAAAGCATCATGGAGTGGCGACCACGGCTCGGGAAGAGGAGCGCTGGCAGACCATCCGCCCGATGGTCCGACGACATAAAGGCATATGCCGGGACAGACTGGGCCAGGAAGACCAGCGATAGAGCAGTGTGGAGGAACATTGGAGAGACATATGCCCTGCAGTGGGCAAATATATGCTGAGGAAGTAAGGAAGGAAGGATCTCTTTGTGTCTTTCTATAAATTTCTTTAACCACTTGTCACCCGGTCGATTGTCTTTGCTGTGTATGAAGCTGACTTTTTTCTTTTCTTGGGCTCTGAACTCATCTAAAATAAAACATTTTATCAGTCCTATTGTATTATTATGTAAGTAATTAATTACTATGAATGCGAAAGTTAGAAAGCGAGTCTAATTTAATGAGAGGAAGAGAATTTACGGAAAAATATCAATTCCATCTCCGGAACAGCTGAACGTATTTTGCTGAAATTTGGAATACAAATAGTATAAGAACTAAAGCAACGCATAAGCTTTATTCAAATAGGTACCACGCGAGCGGAGCCGCTTGCGGATGCTTGTAAATCAAAACTTTTTTAAATGGTCGAAAACTGATCGGTGGTATCAGTTTTCGACCACAATATTACTATGAATTTAAGAGAACATTTATATGCGAATAAACAAATAACCTGGAGAAAAATTAAAAAAGGTACAAAATACATTTAAGTACTTTATAGTTAGAAATTGGAATTTATTGATGTTTTATAGCATTTTATTGTATTTACTAAAAACATGGTCGAAATCTGGGAGTGTATCTACCCGATCCTGTTCTCGACCGCTAGCATTTTATCATATCTGTATTTTTTGATTGGATCATATTAGCCCGGACGAAAACTGGCCATTAGATTTAGGAGGGTATTAAGGCTTAAAATAGTTTATCAGCAGCAGTTAGTTTCCATACATACAAAAATACAAAATTACACCTTCTTGATATGATTTAGCCAGATTCCGACCACGTAGTCGAAAAAGGGATTTTCGTTCAAAAGCCCGGAACAGTTCTCGTCCACGTAATTTTAATTACTTATTGTTTATATTCAAAGCGAAAAACATCATGAACGTATTTTTTTATCTATTACCAAGGTATACAAACAATCCAAATTGTAAAAGCCGAATATATGAGTGAATAACTTACCGTGAACTGCGACACACTTCACTATTTTTTTTGTTGAAAAGGACGCGTGCGCACCTGTTCGCGGAAGACCACAGATTGATTTTATTGTTTAGTATTGTTTCGTTAGTGCTGGTGGTTTGAAACTTATAAGTGTGTTTGCTTGAACATTCAAGATGGTGCCAAAACGCTTTCTTTCAGTGTGTGCGTGTGAATTAAGCTATTTTTCGGATTTGTTTACTAGTAGTGCGGCGAAAAGTCGAAAAGGGGACCCGGTCGCCTAACAGGCGTACCTACCCTATTAGTGTGATTAGTGTGATAATTGCTTGATTTTAACCGAATAGTAAGTCATAAAAAGCATACATGCGTGTACTTACTGATATGAAGAACGTAATGAAAGCTCATGCAGTGCTCCTAGTATTCTTGAGGTAGGTACAAGAAGCAATTTCAATTATTATTGTTTTACTTACTCAATACGATCATAATGCTTGATAACTTAGGAAATGTTTCTAACTTAATCTAAAAAGTAGTAATCTAGCATTGGTTTCTCGTTCAAGTGCCAGAGCTCTAGCCAAGAAGTATACTTAGAAAGAAATTCCGCAACTTTTAAATGGTTAATTGAAGTTTGAATCATCCATTGGGAGTGGAAAAATGTGGGAAAACAGGCAAGTGTTAGTGGTACATTAACTAATACTTGCGTCAACGTTTGGGTTGGTAGATAAAGGAGTCAATCAATGATCTATACTAATATAATAAAGCGGAAGAGTTTGTTTGTTTGTTTGAACGCGCTAATCTCAGGAACTACCAGTCGGATCTGAATTTTTTTTTCTGCATGTGATAGTAAACTCTTGAGGAAGGATATAGGCTACTTTTCATCATCATCTTCATCATCATTAAAAACCATCACTACGGGGGTTACGCCGCGAGGGCGCCATACGCGGTCCGAGGGTGGGGGGATCATGGGGGCAAAAAACGTAACCCCCAAAATCAAAGTCTGTGACCGCCCCTGGAAGGCGCTGCTAGTCTTCTACAGGGTTGTTCATTATTAGCTACAAATACTGACAGGGCCTAATTTTGGGGTCGTAAATATTTGTTTGGCCGAATCAATTTAATTCCTAAACTGATTTAAGTTTTTAGATCGTAATTTTATTTTTATTAATTTCTGTAAGACATATTGCATAATGACTACCACGGAGAACAAGACAATGACCTATCGTCGCTACCCTATTGCCTAGGTCCCACCCACAATGACCAACTTGGTTATCAGCTGTAGCCTGCCTACAGTCATTGACCTTAGTGTTTTTTCTAATTTAAAGTTTAGACTTTCCATCACACTTTATTCAGGCTTTGAAGAAAGCGTCGACTATTTAGGTACTTACCTATTAATTACGTACTTACAGTTTTTCCGACGGATCTTGGCATTCGTGAATTTAGCCGTTTTGATGCGGAGTAGGTAGGTAGGTACTTACCTACCAGGTAGGTAGGTAGGTTAGGTAAGGTACCTAGGTATGTTGTACCTTATTTTTCAATCACGTCAACTTTTAGGTAATAAAAAAATTAGTTTAGGTTATGAGGTAGAATTGTGGTAGTACCTAGGCACTACGTAATTAATAACGACTTACATCTTAGCGTGTTTAAAAGTCAGTTTATTGAGTTCACTCAGTAGGTATTTACACATCTGAGATTTAGACGGATAGGTACTTACAACAGAGTTAGGTAGGTACTTACTGATTTATTTACAATCCACATACAAAGGCGAAAACACACACAAAACACTGTACACACTCAAACCATCGTGTCTCCTTCAAATCTCCTAGTGAAGACGTTGTGCGTTCACTATTTGCATTTTTAGTTCATCGACATTGGATATTGTGTGACCATCACGTCCATACCTACACTAAGTCTTTTGCACGACCGCACACATGAAAGTCCAGCGGTGTCAGGTCGGATGACCGTGCAGGCCAACTCCGAATAGGTAGCTCTTAGGAGCACCTCACCACTTTCTCAGAAACTAAGCACCATCTCAAGATACCTACTACAAGTTAAAGTAGGTAATTCGACATCGCGGTACGTTAGTTGTAGCGAACTTACTCTCGTGTTTATTTGTTTATTATCACGCGGCTGAACGCAGACTGACTGACCGCTCGCGGCGCGTGGGCACAAGTCAAAGGTCAACCCAATAGCCAATCACAGCGCATCGGCTTACGCCAACAGGTGGCTTCGACGAATCAAATCAAAAGGGGCGGATCACCGCCTCTTTTTGGGCGGCGGCTGGCACAGGCGGCTCGCCTTTGACTATGAAATGGACTTTTACGCCGGCTCCATACGTTGGGACCAACGTTGGTCCCAACGTTGGGGCCAAGATTTCGTGAACCATCCACACGTTGGCGATACACCAGTCTTGTTCCGTCAGAGCCAACGTGCAGACGTCCGATGTCTGCGCGTCCGATACAGAAATTGAAATTTCTCTAAGTGATTTTACATTACTGAATACCAATTTTATCACAATCACATCACATCATGTCACTATCACACTTCACACAACACACTATATTATAAAAGCGAAAGTTTGGATGTTTGGATGTATGTTTGTTCCTCTCTAACACGACAACCACTTAACCGATATGGGTGATATTTAAAATATAGATAGATAATAACCGGAAATAGGACATAGGCTACTTTTTATCCCAAAAAATTGCACGGTTCCCGTAACATAAAAAAAAATAGTAGACTCCATCATCAGATCAGCTCGCTGTCACCATATTATTACATTGTAGTCAGAACTTGACAAATATGCCGAGTTTCAACTCAATCGGCCTATTTACTGAGGAGTTCTGTTGAACAGCTCTTGACTCCATCATCAGATCAGCTTGTTGATACCATAATATTTCATTGTCACCGAGAATCTATAAGTGTGCAAAATTTCAGCCCGATAGTTCTACAAACACAATAAATAAGGAATACGATGACATTCTCGCTCGTCAGTCGACACGTGCGCTCACGATGCGCGTCGAAACGGGACTGAGCATAGCGCCAACGTGTGGACGGATCCCCAACGTTGGCGCGCCAACTTCCTTTGATAAAACCGACACGGCACGGCCAAGCCCCAACGTTGGCCCCAACGTTGGCGCCAAGCTATTTTGTCAGCACCACACGTTGGTGAGAGGCATTGGGACCAACGTTGGCCCCAACGTGTGGATGCGGGGTTAGATGCAAGGACGCGCCAATAATTCGAGAGGATAATCTTCATCGATTTTCTCTGGATTTTCATAACAAAACATAAAAAAATCATTTCATAAATATTTTTTATTTTATATGTTGAACCTAATTCCTGAATATTTGTAGCTAATAATGACAAATCCTGTATATAAACTGAGGTAGATGCGTTGTACCCCGCTCTGCGTGGCGAACAAAAGTCAAGTTAATTAGCTTTAGTCAACTCAGTCGCACTTTGTTTTTCTCCGATGTTACACGCATTTACACGCAGCACGCACATCATTTATTTTTTTCTGACAACGGGGTTTTATCTCTGCTATTTTTTTAGTTTTCTTGATTGATATTAAACAAAGCTGCTTATAATCTACCTATAGCTACGTTTGTTTCGATCGGATGAGATTAGATGGTTTGAGTTATAACGTAATATTTATAACGACTTTGATAACTGTGTTTATAAATACTTCTGCGTATTGCGGACAATAAAACCAATCTAAAAAGATGAAGTTGAAAACATCTTGGAATAAAAGATGAGCGACTGACCGATATACACCGTTTCATTGTGAATTTAAAAATACATCGCTAATTCTGTTTTCATGCGAAAACGTAATGTCTCAATTTTTATATGAATACTAGCGGTTCGCTCCAGCTTCGCATGGGTTTAATATATAAGTTACCCGTGCGAAGTCAGGGCGCAAACTGTACCTACCCTATGTTATATGATAATGTAGGATTCTAATGGTGCAAGAATTTTTCAAATCGGTTCAGTAGTTTCAGAGCCTATTCAATACAAACAAACAATCAAATATTTCCTCTATAGACCTGTATAGACGAATACTAGCTAGCGGCCCGCTCTTACTTCACCCGGACCAAAATATAGCAAGGCACCCTTAGGGCCTTTGTTCACACACGTTTTTTTCGCCGTGAAGATCTACGGTTAATTCGCTGTGTCTATCAGTATTGTATGGAGCTCTTTATAAGCTTGTCCACGGACCGAAGCCGCACGGCGAATTAACCGTGGATTTTTTGTCAAAGCTCTTTTCCACACACGCTTAACTCCATACGGTCGAAAAAACGTGCCATGGACATTAGAGATGAGGCGTATTGCCATTTACAGGGTCCAAGTACAAGGTCTCACGTTTTTCTAACGTACGGCTAACACGCTATGTACGATTGAAACAAGCAATTTATTCAAAAATAAAAAAACCCGGCTGAACTGAAAAGTTGGAAACAGCATTATCTTATCAATCACAAAACAAAATTAAATTACAATTTTATTATTATGTAGGTATCTAGGGTTCGATGCCGTACGCATTTTCCTAAACGTTGTTGTCACAGTTGACACACAGATGGCTCTGTGAGTACCTAAATTAAATGCGTAAGTTATTTCTTAAATATGAGATATCTCCTAAATGGCTAAACCAATTTCGATGCAGTTTGTTCTAAACGTTGCGTGTGACTAAATAGAAAGTTTTAGTTTGCGTTTTGGTTAGCAATTCTATTTAGGGCGAAAAATAGATTTTCAAAAATTTTGAGACTCGATTTAGTCTTCGAAGATGTCATGTTAGATTTTTAAAAAAATTATATTTGATATCAGTCCACCAACCTCTTGATTTTGACATGGATTTTGATATGATAGCGTGATTTTCATTTTGAAAATTCACACATTGTTGCATTTTTTAGCCGCACTATTTGATTTATCGAAATAAAAAGTATCCTAGAGCACAATCGAGATGGAGACGATTCTAACGATACCTCATTCATCAAAATCCATCCAGCCGTTTAGGAGAAACGTGGTAATAAAGAATATTACTTACATACGAACGAACGAACGAACCCACCCACATACATAGAAACGCGCGATCTACATAACCCGGGTGACTTGACAGTCAGCCGGGTAAAAACAGGGCCTCTTGTCCACGGCACGCTTTTTCAACCGTACGGCTAAAAAAAGTGCCGTGGACAAAGGCCCTTAGTCTTGGATATATCTTTATTCTACTGCGCCTAGAGAATAGGATACATTGGTGGTCCTGTTTATTTTTTTTTTCTATTAAAGTTGAACGAGTAGGTAGGTAGGTGCGTTTTTAAGTGAATCCTAGCTACTATTTTCTGATAATAATAATTGAGTATTTTGCTTATCTTCAAGGACTTCCAAGTGTCATTTGAAGTACTTAGCAACATTAGCCGATAAGTTACTAGGGCGACATGATGCGCAGGAGTTGTCATTCTTATCACGTGAATTATGATTATGATCGAGAAAAACTGGTTTTACAAGTTTTAAGAAATGAAAATGTACTAAATTGCAAAGAAAATTATGTATACCTAATCGTTTGTAAGTCACTAACTTCCGCCTATGGCTTTGCTCGTACGCATGTGCAATAAAATGTTCTACCCGTGAAGGAGTTAAAATTGTATTCGTAGTTTAGGGATTACCGCCAAACAAGCTTTACAATTTTATGTTGAGAAGACTAGCTTCCTCCCGCAGTTTCGCTCGCGCGGTATCCGGATAAAAAGTAGCCTATGTCCTATTCCCGGTCATTCTCTATGTATATTTTAAATTTCAGCCAAATCGGTTCATTGGTTGTCAAGTTATAGAGAAACAAACATGCATCCATCCGAACATCCAAACTTTCGCATTTATAATATTAGTTTGATTTTAGTTTCTATGAATAAACAAAGATGGTAAAAACAGTACCTACAGCATATTCCTTGGTCGTCGAGACCGAGTTAATGTAATAACTCCTTCAGAGGAAATCCCGATAATTGCCGAGTTTCCCCGACAGCGCCCGAGCGTATTAACTGCATTAACTTTAGTAGTTTTCGATACTTAGGCTGTGTCCCCAGTAGGCAAACTGTGAGCGGCCGACTAAGTTTGCGGCGTATCGGTTTAGTACGCTCTTCCATATAATTTGAAATGGAGTGTCACAGTTTGCTAGTTTTGCGCGTAACGCTGCAAACTGCGTACAGTGAGCGCAAAACTAGCAAACTGTGGACACTCCATTTCAAATATATGGAAGAGCGTACTAAACCGATACGCCGCAAACTTAGTCGGCCGCTCACAGTTTGCCTACTGGGGACACAGCCTTATGCTGTTTATCTAGTAAATATTAAGAGAGGAATTTAAAATTACCTTACCAAACTATGATCAAAGTGGAAAGGTATTTAAATAACATTTAACAGTCGAACTCATCCTAACTAGGATTAAACTTACGTTATGTAAACGTTTACGTAAACGTTTGGATGTTTTGATGTATGTTTGTTCCTCTATAACTCAACAACCACTGAACCGATTTAGCTGAAATTTAAAATATAGATAGAGAATGACCGGGAATATAACATAGGATGCGAGCGGGGCCGCGAGCGTTCACTAGTGTAAAATAAAACTACTAATATTTGTAAGAAAATCATGAAAATATTAATTTGTAACACCGCTGTAAGAATCCGAACTCACACCTCTTGCGTCTAAGCCGAGCTCCTACTCGCCAAGCAACCGAGGTCGATTATATAAGTTTATTTATTTTTTATATGTATGTTAGTGATAAGCAATGATCGGAATGAGGCGGGCTAAAATTTATTTAGTCTTAGCTTATGTTTTTGTTGTTTTTACTTAGTTGCAAATAAATGTTTTTCTGATTCTGATTCTGATTCTAAAATACCTAAAGTTCGAAAAATAACAGAGACAAATGGAGACGCCTTAGGACTAGATATTTTTCGACCCAATTATTTCCGTTTCCGGGACATTAATAAAGAACATCTAACATTAAGGTGAATCAATTTTTTACCTGAATTAATAAAAAAAACTAAAATGTAAATTATAAGGATAAAAAACTTTTTTCCGTCGGTCAAATAGAAAAATTATTTGAATTAGTTCACAATACTATTAACATTAATTTTAAATATACTTACTCACTGTGAAAATTGTGCCAACCTTCAATAAAAATTTTACTTACTACAAGAATAAAATTCTTGTAGTAAGGAAGTCTCCCCTTTTTTGCCTCTGTTCTTTGAACTTTAGGTAGTTTAGCCCGCCTCATTCCGATCACTGGTGATAAGGTATGTGTTTATATGGGACGTAGTTTAAGTTAATTAACATCCTGTAACTTAAACTAAGTTTGTTGCCTGAAATAAAATTATTAAGAATTATTATAATTATTTAATCTTTATGGACTAAGGATAAACAGGTAACTTTGTAAGGTTTTACGATCTTAATAAAAGCTTATTCTTGTAGGTACTTTTTAAAAACTTGAACATGGATTTATTGGCTAACAATTTTAATAGTGAACTTTATAAACCCAATAATCATTTTCAATACACTTCTTTAAAATTGTCTCAATTACAATAACGTCATAAAATATCTGAAATCGACTCAATAAATTGAGTCTAGCCAATTTTATTCACCGACACTCATAAAAATGCGAATTGATTTCACCAAAAACAAAACAAATTAATCCAAACTCAGCCAAACTATTTTCAATGCGCAATATTTTAACCAATTAAAACTTAAACCATAAAAAATAAAATATAGCTTCAACCACAGACCATAAATCGAATAGAATACTTTGGCGCCCAAAATTTTTGTCCATAAAAAGCAGAAGTTGAAAAGTTAACAAATAGCTGTATATTCAATGACAAAAGTGAAATCTAAATTATGACTCACTTTCACACGAATGGCTATGACAGTTACTTTTTAAACAAATGGCAGAATTTTGGATAGACTCTCTGCAGTTCTATTTTCAAATTCAAATTAGCCATGAGAAGCTTTCGCGCCATATTTTCGACGTAGTTTCGGTTTTAAAAACTAATTTTGGACATAGCTCAATAATTTGATTACTAAAAAAGTTTAAACGTTTCTCTACAAATAAGATTAAAATACACGGAAAGAAATTAAAAAAATCTTGGAAGCTTTGAAACAGATTAGACATTTTGACATTGACTGTTGATTAACAAAATGGCGAAAGAAAACGACTGAAGCCTGAAAAGCCTTTTAAAAGTTTGGGTAATTGATTAAGTTTCGTTATTTATGGAGTTTGTCTGCTTTTACTGTGTTTTTTAAATGTATTTTATCTCTCTCTCTGTTTTTTAAATTATCTCTCTCTCTGTTTTTTAAATGTATTTTATCTCTCTCACGATCTTCAGACATGAAGAGCCGACCACAGTCGGCTCTTCATGTCTGAAGATCGTGATCACTGGTCGTCTTCGTGATAGTGTGGACAGCTTGCCTCCAACGACTTCTATTAGTGGCTAGGTGGACCACATCGTAGAACCTGGCTTTCTTCTCTTGGATCTCTTTCCCTCGACGTTCCCAACGATGACCAGCTTTTCGAGACTCTCATCGCCACGCCTCGCTATATGGCCAAAGAATTTTATAATGACCTACTTGGTAATTTATTTATTTTAGTGTAAAGTCTATATCTAAAAGGGTTATATTTTAAATAGTAGATATCTACTTTTCATCCAGGTAAGAAACTGCAGGTAATACCAAACAAACCAAAGTAACGTCCAGCGCCACTCGTAAACCTGACTTCAAATGTTTTAGCGTAGTAGGTACAAGAGTGATAAATAATTCAAAGAGGGCTCTGTAAGCCCTAGAGATCTCACTTTTGCAAACTAAAAAAAGGCCTAAATCCGTTTTGAAACAAATAAATTGATGTGAAACTTAATTTGTTCTTTATTCTTTTTTCTTTGGGAATTTTGATGCTAAAACTAAAAGTAGATTAGAGAACTTTTGAAGCAAAATTTACATTTACCTACGAGAACTTTATGTTAAACATGCAATGTTAGAACTTTTTGCTTTCTAAACGGTGGAAAATAAGAGTTGTAATATTTTTTAAGCGTGAAAAGTATAATCTAAAATATCTAAATCATCCATAAAACAAGCAATTAATGAAAGCTCCCGGACATTTCCCTTTATTATTATCAACATATTAGAAAACAGCTGATGATATTCAAACGCCTGAACAGATCTTCATAAATTATTGCTAAGAACCACTCGATCACAGGAAGAAATAAGAATATTAGAATAATAAAAATATTCTTTTAATATTAAAAAATAACTTTAATTAACACAGCACTTTCAGCAAATTGTCAAAACATTTCATAACTTTTACGGGCCACTGGAGCATTTACGATAATGGTTTCATAGACAATCAAATAATGAAAATATGTCGGACATGAAAACAAACGATTTTGTTTATGCTCAAACTTTTTATTCGACCATAAACAACACATGCAGCGTTTTTATTTGTTTTTAATTTAACGTATGAGACCTTTCAGGTAGTGTCTGGGCTATTCTCATCAGAATTAGGTCAAGTTTAATATATATATAAAAACAACTCACTTTTTCGTTTTCTTACATTTTTAAATAAAATAAAACTCACTACCTACTAAGTTTAATTTTCTGTTTTTTTTTTTTGAGAATTAACAAAATCAAAGAACAAGTTTGTAATTGTATAACTTTCATAGTTATTTAAACCACTTTTGAACATAATTGTATTTTTTGTTCTTTTTTTTTGGTGAATCTTGTTATTTTTGTAAGTATATAAATAATTTCGTGGAAAATTCGTTTTCTCTATTTTCAACCAGCAGAGCTCGGTCGCCCAGATATCTCAAGTAAAAGCAGAACAAAAGTAAGAAGCTCTAACTTGTTCTAGTCTCTATATTTTGTTCATTCTCTTTCTAACAATATAACAAAAGAAACGCAAACAACTCATTCGAAAGGACAATGTAATAAATTGCTCGGAAACTTGTCAGCCAGTTGGCATTCTTATAATTCGAGAATTTATTTATCACGCTAAAGGCTACCATCCACTGATATACTAAAAGCATTATACTATGTATGTCAACTTCTGTCTTAAGTTTCCATTACTAAGCTCCTATGAAAGCTACTTAAGTTAAAAGATGATTTGTCAACTCCGCACCCTCACCGCATCGCCTTGTGCGGTTTTGGTATTCTTTGTATGGAATTCTTTGGACCAACGCTCACTATACCAACTCCGTAGCGTCACCAGAGGGCCTAGCCAACCGGCCTTCACTATGAAGCGATTCGATTTCTAACTTCGCTAACACTCGAACGTGAGGTTTTCATTGGTCGAACCAAGGTCGAAAGTTAGGTTACGTGGTCTTCCACCAATGAAACATCGGCGATAGCGAAGCGAATTGTAGAATAGAAAAGATTGATGCCACTTGGCTAGAGGCCCTGATCGCTTCATCGCAAGCCATGCGCAGACGACGAGTGAGCGTGTGAGCCTCTAGTTGACATCTCGTTGACCACGTGGCGTCCACCCGTGGACCAGCAGTCAACGAGTCACAGTTAGAAAATATTGTAGCTAAAGCGATACTTCAGTGGACGACCACCTTTAAAACTCCCTATATTTTTACCCTATGTTAGTGTCAGACCGGCTACAGATCGATGGCGTTAATAATTCAATCATGACTTTCAACATTAAGCCACATCGAAATATACCTTTGAAGATCTCAAAGTTAATGACGTCATTTCATCATCGAAGCTCTCGTGGCGTAGCTTGCTGACTTGATTGATCGTTGAAGTTAAGCAACGTTGTGCATGGTCACAATTTGGATGGGTGACATTACGAGCTGAGCGCTTCCGTGCTTCGGAGGGCACGATAAACTGTCGGTCCCGGCTTTTAAGTCGTTCATCCGTGACGGAGGCCTTTTGGCGGCCTAACTCAATAAGAACTTCAGGAAGCTCTGCTTTGTTGCATGAACGGTGTTGTATGAACCAAACGTCAACGATTTATATCGTTTATTTCGATAATAAATGCCGATTTTAACCGATCAATCACCCCTTTATTACGGACCCGATTATTCGAGTTACTCAAAATGCACATTATAGGTAAATACATTGGGCATTTTTTAAGTTGTATACTAAAGCCTGTTTAAAATGCGTTCATTTGGAAACTTTCGTCTTATTTAATAGCAAGCTTCAGGTAAGCTTACTTGAGATGTTTTCCGTGTTGAGTGTACTTCACAAAGTTCTATGGAGCTTGTCTTTACTGCTTTACAAGTCGTGATCACGCTCTGGGGAGTACTTTTATTACCATAAGTATATCATTTTTAAATTATTAACGGGTCTTAATCGCGTAATGAAATTATTTTATTTACCTTGACGTTTCGGCGACATTACAGTAGCCGTGGTCACGATTGTTCGCTCGCACCTTTGACTGATGAAGTAATCAGTATCATCAGGATATCATTTAATTTCTGGTTCTCTTAAGACGATAATATACGCAACAAGAAAACATTACACGTGTTTAAAAAAAACATATTTCCCTTCATAAACTAGAAAAGAGCTGATGCTCATCAAACTGCTGAACCGATTTTGGTGAAACATTTCTAAGAACTACCGCTAGAAAATCAGCTTTCAAAAAAAAACTGCATTCAAATCGGTTCACCCGTTGTGCCACAGACACACAGACACACACACACACACACACACACAGACACACCTAGCAGTCAAACTTATAACACCCCTCTTTTTGCGTTGGGGGTTAAAACTTTAGTGTACTCGTAATAAGTTCCTATGACCCAGCCAAATCAGATTGCGTAGTTTTAGGTAGATTAGAGTTTTCTGTCATAGCTTAAAGATTTTAGAGTCGGAAAGCGCTCACCTATCCATTTTTTGACTAAATCTAATTTATTTAGAGTACATTATCGAAAAATCGAATGTGATAATGATAATTAATGAAATTTTTATCGCAGAAACTTGCAACTTATTCACACTTTTGAAATATTAAAATATCACTATTAGATAGGACAGATTGCTCAATCGACGATGCCCAGCTACTTGCTTTCTTCCGTCTCTAGAGATGATCGTCAATCCTATTGCTGGGATTATTGATGAGTACACTTACAACATCGTCCGGTGCCAGTGTGGCCATGGTTTTAGAATTCCGATATTTTTAAAAACGCATAGGATTAGTAGACATCAAATTCGTATGAATGTCCACACATGGAATGTTGACTTCTACAAAATATGGAAGTGCCAAACATGGACTTTTCACTGACTACCTCCTCAGACATCTTCAAAGAATCTTCAAAGGATCTGAAAGGATGTCTAACGCGCCTTGATACAGTCATGAATCTATTTCATTTCTGTTTTTCTTTTTCAAAATATTGCTCAATAGACAATACTACATGCTTTCTTCCGGTCGTCAATCCAATTACTGGGATTTATTGATGAGTACAGAGTTACCACATTGTCTGGTGTGCGTGTGGTCATGATTTTAGAAGTCCAATATTTTAAAAAGCACAATTTGGATAGGTGACCGCATTAACAGCTGAGCGCTTCCATGCTTCGGAGGGCACGTTAAATTTTTGGTCCCGGCTTTTGCGTCGTGAAGCCATGACGGAGGCCTTAAGGCGGCCTTAAAACTCCACCAGATTTAACAAATAACTCACAAACATACATCCAAAAGTACATTTATAAAGAACACAGATAGTTAAGCAGACAATAATATTCGTAAATCCCCATAAATATACATAAGGACATTATATCCGCTCAATCATACAAATGAATAGGTATGTGTTGGATATATTACAGATACCTCTGAGCTGACATTTCAGATAAATTGCTCTGGTACAAGTTCTTAAGTAAACATACTTAAGTTGGGCAAAGCTTTTTATTTATTTTCGTTTTATATACTCACGCCTGTGGATTTAGTTGAGTAGCTACTCTAATAAATGTCTTCAAACTGGCTCAGAGACATGTTTACTATCTACCAGCACAATTAAATTCAGATCATAAAAAAAAAAACAAACAAACAGTCATTTAAATCACGCATGCTTAACAAACGCAACGTAATATTAAATCAAAAATAACATATAAACGTCGCACACAACGATTGTTAACTCTATATATCAATTTAACAACGTCCGATCTGAATAAATAATTTCTCCTATTTGTTGGCGCGTCTCCAGGCTAGTGCAATGAGGGTAACCTTCAAGGTGAGAAAAAGTTACTAACTAAACCTTCAACCTTTGAATTTAACCGTGTCGATGGCACACGGTTATATTAATTTTGCATAAAAAGTTACCACCTCAACTGCACTTTCTGTGGCAGCGTTGAGGTCTTCCTTTGTGCAGCAGGGCAATTCTACTAGATGACAACGTCAATCATTCCGCTGCGTTTTGTTTCGATCTCTTAAATGTCAGCCATTTGGTGAATAGTAGTGGTGTAGGTATACTGTGCACATTAAATAATTTATTATTATCATTATTATTATTTTAATGTAAGTACCTACCTATGTTATTTTTTTTGTAATTTATTATTTTTGTAATTTATAATAATGTGTTATTTATGATTTAGTGAATTAATTTAATACACTAATACGAGTATGTTAAAAATGTATGAAAGCTGAAATAAATAAATTCGAATTGAATTAAATTTTCAAAAATTTGTTCTGCCAAAATCCAAACCTTAGCTAAAACCTCACCACCTGAACTCGTTTGTCATTGAATAGGAAACCTAACAACAATAAAAAAGCAGAGGCTTTTTGGCGGGAATTTGAGAAGTCAAGTTTCATTTTTGTTTTATTTTCCAAAACTTGTGTTTCTTCGAATGTTAATGTGTAATAATGGTGGATTATTAACCGTTAAGTGTTCGTGAACGTGCATAAGTGTGGGGAAGTGAAACAGAATTGGTTATCATTGCTTTTCAAGTTCTTCCAAAAAAAGTCCGTGTTGATGTTTCAGTAAAGGCCCACATCTTTACTGAGGCACAAGGGGAGGGGTGGGATATTATATTTTATTGTTATATGTATTTATTTATCTTATTTATCTGTAAACTTAAAGTTTATTTATTTACTTGACACTGGCTGAATGCACAACCGTGCGAAGCCAAAATTAAGAAAAAAAAAAAAAAAAAAAAAAAAAGCACAAAAAAAAAAGATGAGTTGAGAACGTCCTCCTTTTTTGAAGTTCGGTTAAAAATAAGCTCAAGATTTTGGTAAATATCATGTTTCTATGGGCAATTTGTCTGTGCCGGCCCCTTAACTGTGGAAACTATTTTTTACGGAGTTATTCGATTCGTTAGGTACATTTAATTATTTTTTATTGCACTGTTTGTTTCCCGAATAAAAAAAGTAATAAACATTTTTGGTTTGCGAAACTACTCAATGATACTTTATGAATACTTAATTAGGCTATTTCGTACTAGCTACGTCATGGCCAGCTCGTAATGATGGAGTTTTTTGGCCGACCAAACGCATAAATTACTATTTTTTACAATTATTACATAGATAAATTTGGTGGGAACTTTTTTAGATTTTGCTATTTTTATTAACGACTGAGTGTTTATACTTATATCTGTAGGTACTAGCTGCTGCCCGCGGCTTCGATCGCGTGGTACCCGGATAAAAAGTAGCATAGGTTACTCTCCAGCCCTCCAACTATCTCCACACAAAAAATCACGTCACGTTTTGACGTGAAAGCAGGACAAATAAACAAACAAATAAACACACTTTAACATTTATAATATGAGTATGTTTGGGTATGTTTCCCAAAGAAAATTAAATAAGAATAAATTATTACTTACATGACTGATAAAAATAAGACGGTAATCTTACTACTAAGTATTATAAATTCGAAAGTTTGGATGGATGTTTGTTACTTATTCACGCCAGAATGGCTGAACGGATCTGAATGAAACTTGGAACATCCAGTTTATGTATGTGTGTCTCAGTTTATATCTATAATCTGGAATAACACATAGGCTACTTTTTATCTGGGTAACCATCACGCGACCCGCCAACGCGACCGAAGCCACAGGCGGAAGTTAGTAATTTAAATTACCTTTGTAATCATACTATCACATCACACTAATCGCACTATCACACTAATACTCGTATTAGGTAAAAATGCGAAAGTTTGGATGTTTGGATGGTTGTATGTTTGTTCCTCTATAACTCGACAACCACTGAAACGATTAACGATTTGCCTGAAATTTAAAATATACATAGATAAATAATAGCCGGGAATAGGACATAAGCTACTTTTTATCCCGGAAAAATGAACGGTTCCCGTGGGATAAAAAAATAGTTGTTCACGTGTGTGAAGCCGCGGGCGTCCACTAGTTATATTGGTGAGTACATTCATTAAATGCAACAGCCTTCAGTTCATTGACCCCACGGGTGACCCACAAACATCCAATAATGAGAACATAAAACATTGTCACCCTCTCACGATATAGAACATTTTGTATCATCTAATGAAGACATATAGGGGTCCAGTAAATTTTCCTTCACGACACGACACATGACACACGAATATATCACAGGTGTGTTTTGAAGGATTTTTTGTTGACATTAATCTTAGGGATGATGTACTTACATATCCATATATATATATAAATGTGAAAGTATGTTTGTTTGTTTGTTCATTCACATTCATAACATCAACTCTCCTAGTAACGTGACATTTTTCTTTCATAACACGCCATCCTTCATTCAATAGATATACACAAACATTCAATTCATAAAATTACACCTCCATTCCATAAGGGTAAAAAAAACTAAGGCCTTTACATCTTAACTATTAAAAATTGTGGGTTTCCTCACGATGTTTTCCTTCACCGTTTAAAGCTCGTGTTAATGCGCATATAAATCCATTGGTGCACGGCCAGGATTCGAACCCACGACCTTCGGATCGAAAGTCGAGGTACTATACTCCTCAGCCAACACGGCAATATAGAGGCTGTTGTAAATAATATTATATTTAACAATATAACAAAATACAAAGTTTAAATTACTAGATTCCGCCAACGGTTTCGCTCACGTCGTACAGTTAGCGTCAAATTAATATGAGCGTCTAGAGATCTCGATGGTCTAGAGTAGTCAAAAGTATCTGAAATACATGAAAACGTCAAATTGCTTTCATACTTTCAGATACTTTTGACTACTCTAGACGCTCATATTAATTTGACGCTGACTGTACCTAGGTACCCAGTTAAAAATTAGCCTATGTGTTATTCCAGACGGATTCCAGAGGTATTCCATGTACCTCATACCATAGGGATAGGCACCTCAGGTCTCCGCATGCTACGTATGATCCTGACATATTATTTCAATCTCATTTACTCCGACACTTTCTTCAAGCAAGATGGAAAGTTCAATGTACTTTTACAAGTACAAAACTTATTTACTTTAGCAACACTTTTACCAATATTTTAAGCGTAATGCTATTCCATATTCCAAATCGGTCCGAAACTATTTTAAAAATCAAACATAGAATTTTTTTACGGTATTTCATGGCGTCAATCATAACGGGGTGTTTGTGGGTTCGGCATACCAAAAGGTCGCTAGACGTCTTACGCGTCCAATATAATAATATCTTCAGGATGATGTTGGGGCTGCCAAGATTCTGCAGCGTATCAGGGATGTTCGCTCATTACCACACAGATGGCTTTCACGCCATCATGCGCAAAAAAACTGTGTCCCTGATGAGCAGAGTTCGAAACAGCCACAACAGCATCCTGAAGACAGTCGCGGAGAATTGTTTTTCTCCTATTTGGAAATCCTTTGTGCAGAGGGTGATTAGTGAAGGAAATCTAGTCCTCCATTAATCATCCTTTGTACTTAGGAACTTAGACTAATTTTTATGTTTCAACTTTTAACTTTTAATTTTAATTTAATATGGACTATACCTAATTGTCTGATATAAAATATTTTTATTTTTTTTTTTTTTTTTTTATAACATCCAGATATAAAAACTTTCAGATTTATGTACGAGTATGTTATCCTAAAATATCTCTTATTAATCAACAGTGAAATACAGTTAACAAGTCTGAACAATCTGACCTATAAGTTTCTGATATTTCAGCTATAAATAGTATTTCGTATATTCAGTAGGTCTAATAAAACTTCATAAAAAAATATGGAAAATACCAGCAGTGCGATTCATATTCCTCGGAGTGCATCCGATTTAAAGATTTTATATATTACTATATTATGTTCTGTGCTTTAGAGCTAGATGACGCTGCTGTGTGAAATGTCCAGCGTTTATTTATTCACTGTTTTTGAAACTTGTATGTGTTCAAATACATTTTTGTAATTAATAATTATTAATTGGTGCACGTCCGGTATTCAAACCCACGATTGGATTTAAATCTACCAAAACATTCCACTCGAATAACACAGATTCTATAAAAATGACTTCCTCGATTAATTATTTTTTAGAACAAGATTAAACTCTAATAATCAATTATGTTGAAGAGCAGACGCAAAATCTTATTTAATTCTGTTACATCTTTATTCGAATTAGCAAATGTGTTTGTAGAATCTTCTGTGTCAGATATATTAATCAAATGTCTAGTTTAATTAATTTACACTCCAATTTGGAGCATTTAAATAATAAAAATCAAACTCTTTGATGCTGTATTCTTAGACAGCCGAGTTCTAGGTTGATGTGGATCACTTGAGCTATCTGTAGATTGCTTCTACGGATCTTTAGATTAGGTACTGAATTGCTACTGTTCTTATATATTTTCTAATTAATGAAAAAAAAAACAAATAATAACAATAGCTTCTGTGAAATTCTCAGAAGTTAAATTGATATGCTGTCGCAGTGACGATTTTTATTATTTACTCCCATGAAAACATTTTTACAAGAAAAAGCTACAGCTAAAGTAGATACGAGTACCTATACCTACCTACTTGTCGTAAAAATTGGCATCAAACATATTTTTGTTACGATTTCAGAAATTATGTTCAGTTTTTTAGTATTTTTTATATCGTTTTATTACTAAAATTATAATTTTCAGCGTTAGTAGATTAATGATCATAAGTGTTCAATTTCATTAACCATAAATAAAAATAAAAATATGGGAGCATAAAATAGGCACTGATATAAAAACGTCACCTGCTTTAATCAAAGTTATTGTAAGATAAATTACAAAAAAACTAATTCAAATTACCTACTTACAATTCTTCGTATTTTTTAACTAGCCACGTTTTGTTTGATCCCTAAATTTCAAATTAAAAACAATTAATAAAATCAAAGTTGACAAAAAACTCACCAGAATTTATCAGGCCGTAGCATTCACAGAAAAATCACACGCACTTTTTCACAATTTGCACACTCGGTAATGATGCGTAAAAAGTTCGCGGGAGTTATAATTGAGAGAGCGCAGATACACGTCCGTTCGCGACGCGGCTCGCGCGTATACTAACTTTCTGAAGGAGATTTTCAACCTCAGAGCAATTTTCGTGAGGGAAAGCCGATTCGAATAATGAATTGCTGGATGATGTCTGTCGTTTCTGGAAGAGAGGTTTATAGAATGGTATGATTGATTATTGGTCTTAGACTGAGATAAAATGTCTAAGTTATTGGGTATACTTTAAAACAAAGTTTAATGGAGCCAGAGTTTCCTCTTTTTTGACAATTCAAACATACCAATATTTATGAACAAAATACTTAATTAATAATTAGGTTTGGTAACCGAATAAGCACTACAGACTTCAAAAGTTTTTAAATAACAATTGAAGAGTAATTATTATCAGTTACAAGAGGGCAGTCAGGACACGACCAAACATTTGACTAGTTCCAAAATTTTACAGAATTCCATAAGGAAGTATTTAATTTAAATTAAAAAATGATTTATTGAGGAAGACATCTGGGATCACATTGAAATGTCTCAAGCTCTAGGTGATTCTCCTCCTATTTATTCGCGACCAACACCGTGAAGAATCAGGGCAACAAACACGGTATGGGGCCTAGCTTTCTTTTCGGTGATCCATTCGTCAAGCTCCGATGGGGAGCTTTTTTTAATCATTTATTGTCTTTCGCTAAGCGAAAATGGAATAATTACAATTATAAATAAGCACTTCAAAAAATAAATCACCTGTAGGTAAGTATAAACTTTATAAAAACTTATTGCCAGGGTGGTATAGTTTTTGACTCTTCTGAATGGACTGGGGATGCAATTGTAATCCCGTTTCAAAAAGCCAAAGTACCTACTCTTTCAATTTTGTTTTGTTATGAATATTTTATATCAATTGATACGTCAAAGCTTGCTACACGATAAATGATTGATTGCATTCTACGCGCTACGCCGTAGCTCATACAGTCGCTATGTTTGGCAATCAATTATATTGATGATTTTGAATGTAATTTGTGTTTTGGGCTTAGTGAATTTGTTACTTAATATCCTTAAGTATCTTCCATTTAAACAATGCCATACAATAAGTCGGATAAGATTAACTTGGGCATAAAATTTCGCAATTTTGGGATTCTGTCCAATAGTTCAAAGTGAAAAAACATAAATAGGGTAGACCGGGGGCAGTTGTATCACGGGGTCATTGCATAGACCATTGCAGCCTGTATGCATCCCTGGGTGTAGTACATACATACATAAAATCACGCCTCTTTCCCACAGGGGTAGGCATAGACCACGGATTTCCACTTACTACGATCCTGACACACCACTTTCGCCTCTTGTGTGTAGTTTAATTTAAAAAAAACATATCGACTGATCTATAATCAGAGACAAAGTAGTGTTTTGCACACATCAACAAGTAGGTACATATACATTACGACTGTATTAGGGGATTACCCCTAACCTCTAGGACGGTAAACATCCTTCCGGATTTCTACCACCAGGGATTCAAATATTCAATTTCCTTTACCCATTATATGCCCAGGAGTCCGAAAACGACCCAATTACTTGGTCAGGCTCTGACGCCTCCTAGATTAAAACTATAAAATTAAAATAAAAATGAATTGTTGACATAGGTAATTCTTTCTGGGTATGTATGGGTTAAGATATCTAAAGAGGTCTGAGATTCAGAGGCACATCAAAAATCAGAACCCGTTCAAGGCTTTTGTCGATATTTGAAATGAAGATCCATTGGACGTTTTTCGACAGGAAAAAGTATTATGAGTCATTCTTTAAACTCACTTCGAACGTCGAAGAGCTAAATCCGCTGTGAGATTTCAAATTTCGTACTTATTCGAAATTTGAATCTTACAATATATTCTTGTGTATTTAGTGAGCTACGTCACTTGAGTGAGTCTACAGAATGACTCTGCAGGGCCTCAATTCCTCTATTTTTCAACGTCAACCATTCAAGTATCATTGCCGCTGCATTTTGTTTCGTTCTCCAAAATGACAGTAATGTGCTAAACTTCATTGGTAATTTGTTTGAAAGCCTCATCACAATAAACCTAACCTCATTGCTCATTATAAGGTTAAGAAACAAAACGAAACGACGTTTTTCTTTGGATGATAAAAAGTTTTTAGAAATAGAAATAGAAATATTTATTGCAATTATGTTGTTACATTGGGTCTTAATGTAAGTAGTAATTTTAGTAGAATCGAGGGGCAGGATTCGTACGACTTTTGAAAGTTGGTCCCGCTTAGCAGTTCTTGCACTTAGCTAACACTATTTCAAGGTTTATAATAAATCTAAGTCAATGTGTCCTCAAAAATACGTGTTAATGGTAACATAATTTACGTTAATGTAGGTCATTTGACTCAATATTCCACAAAAGCCTTGAAATTCACCCAAGGTAAAAATAACCTCATCTGATTTTTCCTCGTTCATCCGA
Source organism: Camptogramma bilineatum (assembly GCA_958496255.1). Classification (NCBI taxonomy): domain Eukaryota; kingdom Metazoa; phylum Arthropoda; class Insecta; order Lepidoptera; family Geometridae; genus Camptogramma; species Camptogramma bilineatum. Next base: position 2,514,216 of record OY292472.1, read on the forward strand.
ATTCCAACGATTTTGCTGTTGAATTGTCGTGTAATTACTATTTAGCCAATTTTCCCGTTGCTTTGACTTCTTGCGAAATGTTCTGACTCAGTTGAGCGTAGAAATTGGCTATTATTACGGTGTTTAGGTGATGTATTAGCCGAATATGTAGTCTAGTTGGTGTACAGTCATCCACAGAAGTTGATTCACATTTAAATTTTTAAGGACTATGTTATTTATAAAAAAAAAATATTTTTAACTGATACTTTACTGTGATTTAAGAGTTCCGTTGCTCCTGACTTGTCATCAGATCAACTCATTGTCACTATAATACTAAACTGTCAGCGAGAATTAAGTGTGCAAAATTTTATCTCAAAGTGCTTCCCTCACTTGGAGGTAGCGTCATGTAAAAAGAACACAGAATTGAGAAAAGCGAGCGTTTCTGTGTTCTGTGAAAAAGAACGCTGAAAGAAAGTGGAGGGGGTGTGTTTTGTCTCATGTTTGCGCATGAGTTACCTGTTCGCAAACATGAGACAAACACACCCCTCTTCTTTTTTCCAGCGTTCTTTTTACATGACACGATCTATACCTACCTAAGTAAATAAAAATTAGTCAATGGCACGCAAATATAGTGTAACTTCCTTAACTTCCTGAGTAGTGAAATAATTTTCAGAATCAGATTAGTACCTACTACCTAATTCCATTACAAACAAAGCATTTTTTCAATTTACGATATTAGTATAGATCACCAATGTTTGTCTTTTGTCACGGAAATATTTTTTCAATTTCATTTTGTAATAAAAATACTCAGCAATTTTCAAACCAGTATGTTCCAAGAAATTTGATCAGTTAGTTCGTCCCAGTTCATAGAATATTGACTCAAACAACTAAAGAGCAAATACTGTTCGTAATGGAAGGAATGAGTTTTATTTGCCTGCTCCCAATGATATTTGAAAACAATAGATATGTTTCTAGCGCGCGCAAAGACTCGAAAACGTCCTAATTGGAACGTCTTGTCTTTAGTCCGGGTCAATCAGAGCGACTACATGGACGATGTTTGTCACGTGTAGTGAATTACAAAAATCACAAAAATGCTCATGTGTATATGTGTAAACTAAAACTTAGGCCTTTACATCTTTACTAGAGGATTTATACAGTGTCAGGAGGCAATCTTTGCCTACACTTAACGGGACACTGTAGTGCCTGGGACAATGTTAAGATGGAGTTGCCTAGCATCTACAGTGTAGAAGCTGAGAGGGTGATGTAGATTCTACACCATCCTCTCAGCTTAACCGGGCTTATCTACAGGAAAGACTAAATAAAATAATACATGTAGGTATGTACTATGCATTTGCGGAAGTTGTCAACATAGTTTTTATCGGTATGTACGTACCTACACTAGTGGGAACAGATTTTAAACGTCGGTAACTATGAACGTAACATATCTAGGGTAGGGGAGACCGGGGACAAACGTAACGGCGGGTGGAAAGTAACAAACGCTCCGTAACCTTGTCCAAAAGCCGGAACGACGTGTGCGACCGTTGGTTGTTAGCTTGCACCGGCCCCCACGCATGAGTCCAGTCTCCGCGCCCGCACCACGCGGCAAGGTTAAGTTAGTGGACGTATCGTGATTTTTTGCACCAAAAGTCGGTTGCTTGTTGTTTATTCATTTAGTGTTTACGTAGAATTAAGATGCTGATAACAATTATGACTATTAGTTCGTTGATTAACCTTAAGATTGTCTTTAGCATGTTATAAGTTGTTTTCGTGTAACACGTTCAGTTTCAAGGTTATTTGGCATCAAATATCAAAAACGGGGTTGGGTACAAAAGTAACATCTCATGGCAGGACATAAGTAACGTGTTACTTTAATAGTAAATATGAGTGCGATGTTATGAAACTTTTTTTTTCTTTTTTTTGTGTAACAGAATGCCACGGCAGCGTATTAGAAAAACTAATAGAGGCACCACTAGCACAGAAGTCTATAGAAAAGCAGCAGATGAACATTTAAAAGACAACACAAAGATAAGAAATATATACTAAATAGAAACAAGAATCTCAAGATAATCTTACATAAAAAGTTAATTATTTTTGTACTAGGTATTTAACTTTGAAATAAATAATTTGATTTAACGTTGTTTTTTATTGTTATTGTAACATAGGGGAGAATTTATACGGTGTTACTTTCGACCCACGCTCTGTTACTATCGCCCTCACCATGGGGTCGAAAGTAACAATTTCCAATTTTTTTTCGCAGCTTAATAATTATCAGAAACCATGACATATTTTATAAAATTATAATGTACATTTATAGACCATAAACGAAAGTTTATTATGGCTATAATTATTTTAACACAATGGTTATTACTAACGAGAAATCTGGCATGGAATACAAACTGTTACGTTTGTCCCCGGTCTCCCCTACAATATCATTGCCTGCTCCATTTTAAGATTCAGATTTTTAACAATGTTCGTAAAGTAGAATGGTTCTGGTGGCGGATTTATTCGCCTGAAGACCTCCGTCATTTATAAATCCAATTTCCATCTAGGATAATGTACGTCTGGTGTAATATATGAACATTTTCTTCAATCGTTTAGCACTCAAGATCATTTAGTAGTTGAAGCATATTCATACGTATTTGGTACAAACCTCAAACCCACATATTGCTAAAGTTAGTATTCCATGCGTGACACTAGGTTGCACGCCCTCTCCTGTACCTTTATATTAATACTAGCTGCTGCTCACGGCTTCGCTCGCGTGGTACCCGGATAAAAAGTAGCCTATGTTACTCATCAGCCCTCCAACTAACTCCACACAAAAAATCACGTCCATCCGTCGCTCTGTTTTGACGTGAAAGCAGGACAAATAAACACACTTTCACATTTTTTGCAAGGCAGCAGCTAGTCCTGTATAAATTAATATAAAGGTGCTTTTAACGGGTACATATGAAAAGTCCGAAAACCGAAATGCCGATCCTTGAAATGCCGATGCTTAAAATAGCGAAATTCGATATGTAGAACGGTTGAAATGCAGAAAGCTTGAAAGATAGAAGTTTGTAAGGTCGAAAGCTAAAAGTCAGAATGCTCGAAATGCCGAAAGTTTCAATTGCCGAACGTTTACAAAGTAGAATGCTTAATAAGTATAAGTTCCAAATGCCGAATGACTAAAACATCGAAAATGATCGAAATAAGTACTTACATAAATTATTGTATTTTTTAGTACTTTATTTCGTGGTAGTTTTTACGGGTGCGAAAGTAGTTTAGGTGTAAAGTAGCTAGATGGAAACGTGATAGTGAAACGACTTAAATACTTACAAAATTATTGTATTCTTAACCGAACTTAAAAAAATAAGGAGGAGGTTCTCAATTCGTCGGATTTTTTTTTTTGTGTTTTTTGTGTACGTTCACCGGTTACTCGAAGACGCCTCGACCGATTTCAAAGATTCTTTTTTTGTTTGAAAGGGTACACTTTTCCAATGTTCCTTTTGATCATCAGGTCAGGATCTGATGATGGGATCTTGGAGAAATCGAGGTCACTCTTCATATTTTAAAGGCATACGCGATTCGGGTATTTTTTAAGAACTTGATAGGATATCAGTGACAATGCAATATGATGGTAGCATTAAGCTGATCTGATGATGGAGTCAGAAGCTGTTCAACAGAACTCCTCAGTAAATAAGCCGATTTAGTTAAAACTCGGCATATCTGTCAAGTTCTGACTACAATGTAATAATATGGTCATAACAAGCTAATCTGAGGATGACATCAGGAGCTGTTCAACAGAACTCTTCAGTAAATAGTCCGATCGAGTTGAATCTTGGAACTCAGCGTATCGGTGAAGTTCCGACTACAATGTAATAATATAGTGACAGCTGCTGATCTGATGGAGTCAGGACCTATTGTGTCAGAACTTCTCAGTGAATAACAGTGGAAGATCCATGTTTGGGTTCATTTTAATCAACTCACCCTAGCCTAACCCAATAACTGCTTGTATTGAAGTCGGTTTTATTTTTAATTTTTAATGTAGTCAGGTAACAATCGTATGATGAAGACTGACCACTGAAAACCAGCGCTCTAACAGCCATGGCGCTGCTGGAGCAAATGCTGAGGGGTAGCCTTATTTTCTTGTCACTGTAATACAACATTTTTGATTTGTGTGCATGTACCGTATAATGGCGAAAATAAAACTTTTTTCTATGTCTATTTCTAAGATTAAATCGACAGAGTATAGGTTCCCTATGCTATGCGGCCCAATGATAGCCTCTACGTAATCAGATCATCAAAGAAACGAAACGATAGCGTGTTTTTTTTTTAAAAATACTTTACTGTACCAGTAGTGCCATCTATTATCGGTAAAGAGAACTAAACCTTATGGAAATTTACGGTGGAGCATATGAGCTTAATGTTGAGCTTAATGTTGTGAAGATATTAGGTTCCTAAGGGGGTAAATTTTTTTTAAAGTTACACAAATATATTGAGTGGGGTGTCATATGAAACGGCTTAATTTGTACATTCCAAAATGGTTTTTATTTTTACTCTAGGATGTATAATAGTTTTTGAAATACGACCAAAGAACAAAAATTAATAAACAGAGCCGCCAGAGCTCCCGTTTCATAGAGTTTCGATGTCTTCGTAGTTCATTAACTGGTCGGTCTTAAAAAGAGAGTGGCATTGTTGCGGTTTGGTTTGCAATGATTTTAGTTGCTACTTGATTTATTTTCATAATAAAAAAAATTTTTGATAAAGAATGAAAATAATTGATGTAAAAAAGTTAAGTAAACAAATATACTTGAGTGGGATGTCAAATGAAATGTCTTTATTTGTACATTCTAAAATAGTTACTATTTTTATTCTAGGACGTATACTTATAGAAATACGACGAGAATTCATAATAAACTGAAAAAACCCAAGTGTAACACTATAACAAAATAACAAGCAATTTATTCAAAAATAAAAAAACCCGGCTGAACTGAAAAGTTGGAAACAGCATTATCTTATCAATCATAAAACAAAATTAAATTACAATTTTATTATTATGTAGGTATCTAGGGTTCGATGCCGTGCGCATTTTCCTAAACGTTGTTGTCACAGTTGACACACAGATGGCTCTGTGAGTACCTAAATTTAATGCGTAAGTTATTTCTTAAATATGAGATATCTCCTAAATGGCTGAACCAATTTCGATGCAGTTTGTTCTAAACGTTGCGTGTGACTAAATAAAAAGTTTTAGTATGCGTTTTGGTTAGCAATTCTATTTAAGGCGAAAAATAGATTTTCAAAAATTTTGAGACTCGATTTAGTCTTCGAAGATGTCATGTTAGATTTTTAAAAAAATTATATGTGATATCAGTCCACCAACCTCTTGATTTTGACATGGATTTTGATATGATAGCGTGATTTTCATTTTGAAAATTCACACATTGTTGCATTTTTTAGCCGCACTATTTGATTTATCGAAATAAAAAGTATACTAGAGCACAATCGAGATGGAGACGATTCTAACGATATCTCATTCATCAAAATCCATCCAGCCGTTTAGGAGCAACGTGGTAATAAAGAATATTACATACATACCCACATAGAAACGCGCGATCTACATAACCCGGGTGACTTGACAGTCAGCCGGGTAAAAATTAGAGAATTCATAAATATCAAATGAATGAAAAATTTGACACGACATTAGGTAGGTATGTATTGCATGCATGCCAGTATTTTTTACCATGAAGAGCTAGCGCAATAGGCATAATCGGCAGTAGTAGCACTTGAAATTATAGAGGTAGTCAGAAGAAAGTCCAAATGTAAGCCATCTACGGTGCGCGAGATCTCAGTTCGGGGCGAACTACTAGTATATTAGGTTTTTAACTCCCTCTTTTCTTTTTAACTTCCCTCTCCCTCTCCCTCTCCCCTCTCCCTCTCCCTCTACCCTCTCCCTCTCCCTCTCCCTCTCCCTCTCCCTCTCCCTCTCCCTCTCCCTCTCCCTCTCCCTCTCCCCTCTCCCTCTCCCTCTCCCTCTCCCTCTCCCTCTCCCTCTCCCTCTCCCTCTACCCTCTCCCTCTCCCTCTCCCTCCTCTCCCTCTCCCTCTCCCTCTCCCTCTCCCTCTCCCTCTCCCTCTCCCTCTCCCTCTCCCTCTCTCCCTCTCCCTCTCCCTCTCCCTCTCCCTCTCCCTCTCCCTCACCCTCTCCCTCTCCCTCTCCCTCTCCCTCTCCCTCTCCCTCTCCCTCTCCCTCTCCCTCTCCCTCTCCCTCTCCCTCTCCCTCTCCCTCTCCCTCTCCCTCTCCCTCTCCCTCTCCCCTCTCCCCTCTCCCTCTCCCTCTCCCTCTCCCCTCTCCCTCTCCCTCTCCCTCTCCTCTCCCTCTCCCTCTCCCTCTCCCTCTCCTCTCCCTCTCCTCTCCCTCTCCCTCTCCTCTCCCTCTCCCTCTCCCTCTCCCTCTCCCTCTCCCTCTCCCTCTCCCTCTCCCTCCTCACCTCTCCCTCTCCCTCCCTCTCCCTCTCCCCTCTCCCTCTCCCTCTCCCTCTCCCCTCTCCCTCTCCCCTCTCCCTCTCCCTCCTCCCTCTCCCTCTCCCTCTCCCTCTCCCTCTCCCTCTCCCTCTCCCTCTCCCTCTCCCTCTCCCTCTCCCTCTCCCTCTCCCTCTCCCTCTCCCTCTCCCTCTCCCTCTCCCTCTCCCTCTCCCTCTCCCTCTCCCTCTCCCTCTCCCTCTCCCTCTCCCTCTCCCTCTCCCTCTCCCTCTCCCTCTCCCTCTCCCTCTCCCTCTCCCTCTCCCTCTCCCCTCTCCCTCTCCCTCTCCCTCTCCCTCGTCCCTCTCCCTCTCCCTCTCCCTCTCCCTCTCCCTCTCCCTCTCCCCTCTCCCTCTCCCTCTCCCTCTCCCTCTCCCTCTCCCTCTCCCTCTCCCTCTCCCTCTCCCTCTCCCTCCCTCCCCCCCTCCCCTCTCCCTCCCCCCCTCCCCTCTCCTTCCCCCTCCCCTCTCCCCTCCCCCCCTCCCCTCATTCTAAATACAGGTGAAAGAATTTTTTAAATCAGATGAGTAGTTTTTAAGATAACCTCCTACATACAAAACACACTTTACCTCTTAATAATAATAAGTAAAGACAAAAAAAAATTCTTACATCTACATAATTATTTCGAGCATTACTTGTTTCAAGCTTTTATATTTCAAGCATTCTAAATTTTGAGCGTCGGCATTTTAAGCTTCTATGTTTTAAGCTTCGGTATTTTGGCTTTCGGCATTTCGAGCATTCTGATTTTTAAGCATTCTACATTTAAAGCTTCTACATTTTAAGCATTCTTCTTTACGAGCATTCGCTTTTTCAAGCATCGGCATTTCAAGGATCGGCATTTCGGTTTTCGGACTTTTCATATGTACCCCTAAGCAAAAACAAGACCCACCCGACCGCCTTGCCTCATGCGGTTAGTATTCTATAGACTTCTATGTCCATACGCTCACAACATCAACTCCATGAAATCCCCTCAGATCAGATACTTAGTCATGATCTTTTTAAGATGTCCAGGAGGTAGTAAAACGTGTATATTGTGTTCTATAATCGTATTCTCATCCTTATATTCGGTTTTCAGAACTAGCTTTCCTCAAAAACCTGCTACACTCATAAACGTCCCACACAGGCCCTAAGCCGTGCGCAAATCTAATCTTTATATTTGTGGACTTCAAAGAGCTTATTTGCTCGCGAGAGTGTATCGCCTGAAATAATAAATATAAACAAACGAACAAAGAACAGAAACCAAACAAAGTTTTTTATCTTGTGAAATACTGATGGCGTAAGACCTATAACCCAAATCTTGATGTTTTAGGGCACCATAGAGAATCAGTATAAGTACCTTGAAAGAGTAGGTAGTAGGAAGATGTGAATTCCATCTCGATCCATACAGTGATAAAGTTTGCAAGATCAGTGCGAGTCAGAACTTCTCGGAATGTATTCCGAATTCGGAATGTGACGTTTCTGAAAAAACGTAAACTTCCAAAGAAAATTTTCGGATGCATTTTCGGAACTCTGAAACGCACTGCTGTTATGTTTTTTTCTTGCATTAGTTTTTCATGGCATACAGCTAATGTTGATCCTCGTATTTTCCTAAACAAAAAATCCATTGAAGCATGGCACGGCTTTGATTAGAATAGCAAAATGAAATCGCAAAATTGATTCCTCAGAAATTATCTGATAGGTATATAAAAAATCTGGTGCAAATCTTTCGGACTCTTATTCCCCATATTTGAACAAAAAGAGGGCTCATGTCAAATATTTTTTCATTCCATCTATTCGAAAAGGACGACTTTGTTCGCCTTTAAGTGCGCCCAAAGTAGATGATTCCTCTTCAAGGAACTTTTAGCGGGCAGTAATGAGTTTTTAATCCTCTTTATAAGTTTAGCGGGCAGTAATGAGTTTTTAATCCCCTTTAAGTGCGCCGGAATTATCTATGAATTATCTTTGCCGCGCACTTTTAAGGTACAACTACTTTCCACATTCATCTCAAATCTACCAAGATGAATGAGGGAGGACTCTTCCAAAAACACCACAGTTGTAATCACATTTAGAGATTTATTACTTAGCAGTTTTCTATCCATACATAATTGTAATTCCAACCTGATAAAATCCTGTGCGTTTTCGTCAGCGCGATCTAGATCGACGGTCTACTGGCGCCATCTAGTTTGTTTTCGTGGAACTATTGAGCAATTCTAGCGGAAGAGATTTTTTGTTTGAACGCGCTAATCTCACAAAACAGGTTTTTATAATAGCTACCTACAACGTTTTTAATATTCATTATTCTGTATATTTATTTAGCTATTTATTTATATTTATATTGTTTGTGAGAGAAATAAATAAATAAATGAAATGAAATGAAATCTCAGGAACTACCAGTCGGATTTGAAAAATTATTTCTGTATTTGATAGCTAAACTCTTGAGGAAGGTTATAGGCTACTTTTCATCATCATCATCATCATCACCATAAACCATCACTACGGGGGCAACGCCGCGAGGGCGCTGCTAGTATCGGATAAACATACCGCCCACCATTCAGCCGGCGCGCGGCCACCGTCTGAATAAAAAAAATTTAATCCCCGATTACTCTTCTCAAGTGGAACTTCGTTGATTAACACATTCCTTTCTCCTCCCTTTTATTTTCTCATAGATTGTAATGAAAAGTAGAGTGTATCACTCGGGCGCAAAATATATTTTTGGCTCGGGCGACGTACTTTAAATCCCTCGCTTCGTTCAGGATTCTACTAAAGAATCCCTCGCTACGCTCGGGATTCTACTCTAGAATCCTTCACTTCGCTCTGGATTCAAAAAAGCGCCCTCGCCGTAAAAATATTATTTTCCCCCCATATAATACAATCTACTATTACGCCCGTCTGACGACCCCTCTTCAAAAGATCTTCTCAAGATCTTCTCAAGATCTGAGTCCACTGTTTGAACAATACAAATAGAACTAGCTTTTACTGCCATCATAGTTCCATTTCCTCATTGGAGATTTCCAATAGAAGTTGAAACTGTTGTTTCATTACGTCAAGTGAATGGACAAGTTGGCACTACCAATATGGCTATCCGCCAACTTCCGATGAGAAACATTGCTTTCATATTTGTATTGGGATCGGTTTCCCATACGATGCGTAGACTTCAGGCCCCTTTTGAAACCAATAATGAATGTGCTCAGTTGTAGTAGTTCAATCCATGGGCGTATTATAAGGGGGGGCTTAGGGGGTTCTAGTGAAATAATGTAGGTATCTATTGGAATAATGTATTGGTGCACGCACGGCTGCGACCCGAACCCTCGACCTTAGGGTCGGAAGTAGTAATTCAGCTCCCGGTAAGTGCTTTTAGCTGAATTATTTGAGTTTTAGCAAACGGAGATCTGTGGTCTCTGCCTACCCCTATGATGGGACACAGGCGTGATTTTATGTATGGATTATGTATGTATTTGAGTTTTGCTTTCTGTTTTAATCACCGTCTTATAAGTCTTCGAAACGAAACTACAGGATCTCAACACTGGCACAGGGTTAGGAAAAGCGGCGTGAAAGTGAGGAGGCCATACACACACAGAACTATTAGTATAAGTACATACCTATGTAGTTCTGTGAGGCCTATACACAGCAGTGAGTTGAGTTGATGAGGATTGATTAGATAGATACCTACTTAGATAGGTACAAGTCCGTATACTATGTGTTTTCTATGTATATTATGTATGTATTTACAAAAAAAATGTATTTAAGTAGTATATCAGTCATGTGGTTCCCATAACATAAGCTCTGCTTAGCTTGGGGCTACATGATGCTGTGTGAAATGTCCAGCATTATTTATTTATTTATATCTACCTACCTACTATCTACATAGCATTATTCAATTATTCAGTAGACTGACTTTACTAGAAATTCATAAATTGATCTGTATCGTACCGGATTGACGCTTGACGCTCCTCAGCTGAAGGATACAGGCAGGGTGACGAGATGATGTCAATGCCCTGAGATCAAGACGCCATCCATCATAGCTGACGCTAAAAGCCTGCCTGTCAGAGCGATAGCATTGACGCTCGTATTACCGTATTACCCATGCCACATTACTTCGGGATCCATTTTGTGGAAGATAATCTAATATTATATACTTAGGTAAGTACAATATAAAACACAGGATTTAATCAACATTATTTTAACAAAAATTGATTTGGCCGAGGTTAACTAACAATTTCGTGACGTACAATATTTTTCAAAATGACCCATACCTAGTTTCAAGACTTATATCAAAACTAGCAGCGCCCTCGCGGCGTTGCCCCCGTAGTGATGGTATATGGTAATGATGATGATGAAAAATAGCCTATAACCTTCCTCAGGAGTTTAGCTATCAAATACAGAAAACATTTTTCAAATCCGACCGGCAGTTCCTGAGATTAGCGCGTGCAAACAAACTCTTCAGCTTTATAATAATTAGTATAGAAGTATAGATATAGATAATCCTTCAATTTAATAAAAATCTTGACAAACAAGGAATAACTTTTATGGAAGTCCTCATGACGTCACTAGTGCAAAGGGGAATGAAAGGGCGATTCGATTACGGAAAACTTTGGTTTTAGTTTCACCCCGAAGACGTTATTTGGGGTAAAACTTTATGTTGATTTCCCATCGGCGAAGGTCAAGTAAAGGTTAAATTTTGTCTTCACTCATCATAACATTTAGATTTTAACCTTCGATGAATTATTCATCAAAGATTTTAGCCTAGTAGCACTAGCACACCCCGGACACTCGACGAAATCTCTATGCAAAAACGGCGTCTAACTACCTATTTACACAGACACTACACAATGTCATTTTTGTACACGCGCAATTGTGTGCGTGAAGTAGGGTTGTCATCGCATGAATAATTATTGTACACTGTGGACTTCAAGAGTTTAGCTAAGTATCAAATGCAGAAAGAATTTTTCAAATCCGACTAGTAGTTCTTGAGATTACCTACCGCGTTCAAACAAACAAACTCTTCCGTTCTAAATATTGGTAAGTAGGTATACCTACCGAGATAAGATAAATAGACTTTCTTGTGCAAAGGATCTTATACTTATGCCTATAGAATGTCTACCACGCCTTGGGGATACAGTAGTGACCAAATAAATAAATACAAATCTCATAGGAAGTATTTAAATCACAACACAAGCGCAAGCTGCATTCATTCAGTGACATGCTAATCCTTTGTATTCGAAAATTTCGTGTTTGATGAAAATACTGCATTTCCCGGATCCAAAACATATTTATTGCGGATTACGTGACCCATCTGTCCCTGTCTGATATTCAGAGATGTTGTAAGTGAAAGTGAAACGACAAATACATCATACTGCAACTGATTATCCAAGGAAAGGTAGAAGGGAGCATGGACGTATATAAGGGGGGGGGTTTAGGGGGTCTGGACCCCCCCCCCTTAGCCCATTAAGTTCGGAGGAAACCTAGTCAATTTTTGTACTTTGGAACCCTTGGACCCCCCCTTAACAAAGATCTTTGGTATATTGGAACCTTTGGACCCCCCCCCCCCCCTTAACAAAGCTATAGCTACACCCCTGGAAGGGAGAAGAGGAGTTGGCAGGAGACACCATTCCTGGTTAAAAAACCTGCGGGGCTGGTTTGGCTGCACATCTCTTTTTACGCTTATTGCCTATGCCACATATTCTATTGAAAAATAATAAGCATCCGAATTAAAAACAACTTCTGTCACACCACGTATTATTACTAAAATCTCAAAACCTCCGTTGTAAACGTAGGTATCTAAATCAAGAAGCCTTTTAGGCTGGCTTTTTGACTTCGAAACTGCCTTGTTCGTCACGTTATTAGACGACTAGCTGACAAAGATGACCACTAAGTGGATCCCACAAAACAAGATTAAGACGACTTGTTAGAAAATCTTGATAAAAACGGTGGGGCGAACTGGACTCTCACCTCAGAACCTAGTCTCTCATAGTTAAGTAGATCACGTAGAGTGGAAAAGGGAATATTTTAGCCCCAATCCTAAGTACATCCACAAAAATAGCTGCACGTCGTCAACAGAGAAGTATGGACAGCTGTGAATGATGCATAGAAAATAAATCTTCACATCCAAAAACGATTTTTGAACGACTAGTAACAGAGACCTTTGTAATTTGTTATCCTTACCTACTTGTGTACAAGCATCTTAATAGACAAGTTCCCGAGTATGATAGATATATTACGCCTTCCTTCTTCGGAGAGCACCCCAGAGACTTGTCAGTGAGAGCATAAAAGAAAAAAGAAAAACCAAACATTATGAAATGAAATGGATTAGTACTTTAGAAAAGCGACGGTAAAACCTAGCAATAAGTTTTTACAAAAAGATCAACGGCTTGCGAACCGACCTCTTACTAGGGGGGATACCAATTAAAGACGCTAGCTGTACCTAACTACATTCAAAATCATGTCAAAAATCTACCTCTTCTAGGGTTCAATGTATTTTTACTCGTTTGTTAGAGAGATCAAAATTAAAATATTTTAATGAAAGGTATTGCATAAAACATGGGCTGCAACGCAAAAAAAATAAAGTTAAAGTTCGTAGGTTGGGAGAGATAGCGTGATAATTATGGAATAGTAGATTGTATTATATGGGGGGAAAATAATATTTTTACGGCGAGGGCGCTTTTTTGAATCCAGAGCGAAGTGAAGGATTCTAGAGTAGAATCCCGAGCGTAGCGAGGGATTCTTTAGTAGAATCCTGAACGTAGCGAGGGATTTAAAGTACGTCGCCCGAGCCAAAAATATATTTTGCGCCCGAGTGATACACTCTACTTTTCATTACAATCTATGAATAAAAGGGAAGAGAAAAGAATGTGTTAAATCGACGAAGTTCCACTTGAGAAGAGTAATCGGGGATTAAATTTTTTTATTTAGACTTTTTATCTGATACTAGCAGCGCCGAGTAGTGATGGTTTATGGTGATGATGATGATGAAAAGTAGCCTATAACCTTCCTCAAGAGTTTAGCTATCAAATACAGAAATAATTTTTCAAATCCGACTGGTAGTTCCTGAGATTTAGCGCGTTCAAACAAAAAACTCTTCCGCTAGAATTGCTCAATAGTTCCACGAAAACAAACTAGATGGCGGTAGTAAAAAAGACCGTTTTCTAGATCGCGCTATGCTATGCTATGCTATGCTATGCTATGCTATGCTATGCTATGGTATGCTATGCTATGCTATGCTATGCTATGCTATGCTATGCTATGCTATGCTATGCTATGCTATGCTATGCTATGGTATGCTATGCTATGCTATGCTATGCTATGCTATGCTATGCTATGCTATGCTATGCTATGCTATGCTATGCTATAGTATGCTATGCTATGCTATGCTATGCTATGCTATGCTATGCTATGCTATAGTATGCTATGCTATGCTATAGTATGCTATGCTATGCTATGCTATAGTATGCTATGCTATGCTATAGTATGCTATGCTATGCTATGCTATGCTATGCTATAGTATGCTATGCTATGCTATGCTATGCTATAGTATGCTATAGTGCTAAGAGTCCTCCCTCATTCATCTTGGTAGATTCGAGATGAATGAATGTGGAAAGTAGTTGTACCTCTAAAGTGCGCGGCAAAGATAATTCCGGCGCACTTAAAGGGGATTAAAAACTCATTACTGCCCGCTAAATTTATAAAGAGGATTAAAAACTCATTACTGCCCGCTAAAAGTTCCTTGAAGAGGAATCATCTACTTTGGGCGCACTTAAAGGCGAACAAAGTCGTCCTTTTCGAATAGATGGAATGAAAATTAATTTACTTACGTCTATTTCAAGGATTTCATACTTTTAAATAGTCTCGGTGATCATCATTGGCAGCTCAAATAATAGCCCACTGCTGGGTTAGCCTCCTCCCTCAAACGCCACTCTAATCGGCCCTGTGCCGTTCTCATCCATGCCTTTCCCTCTAAGCTTTAGAGTACTTAGAGTCTAAGGAGTCTAAGGCCTTGAAATAGTCCACCCGCCTGGCTGATGGTCTGTTTCTGCTTCCTCTTTCTTGGCCACCACTTGGTTACAGCCTTACACCACCAAAAGACGTATAAGTAGGTACTAATTTATTTTTACGAAGATTTGATAGTAGGTAGGTACCTACCTACAATTAAAAATATTTGATTTGATAAAAATAAATAAAAAAAAAACAGCTTTTATTAGTCAACTAAGACTCTATCGAAATCAGGGTTCGAAAAAATCCGATTTTTATAATAAATATCAAAAATCCGATTTTTTGATATTTATCCGATATATATCGGATATATATCCAGGCTAAGAAAAAGAAGCGAATTTAATTCTCTAAGGGGATTAAACACTTTAAAATGTGAAAGTAATTTGTAAAATAATAATAAGTGTCAAATTACCACATTTTTTATTTAAAAAACTTAATAAAGGTATCAAAAGAATTAGTGTTTATTTGAGAAAGAATTTTTTATAATTTTTTATTTGTTATAGTGTCAAACCACACTTAGGTATTTACATTTATGTATCATTGCGGGTTCGGATCCCGTCGGAATTGAAAATTTTCATAGGATTTTTCATTTTAAAAATATTTTTTTAATGAACACTTAGGCTGGGTTGCACCATATTGGCTGTTAAAGCTAAGGTTTATGTCAAATTTGACGATAACTTTAACGTTGACTTTAACATTGACTGCGGAATGCGTTGCACCATCGTATTTCTTGGCGTAGTTATAGTTATCAGGGTGACAAGTCAAATGAGGTCTTATTTACCCCAAATCAGTGGCAAGAAACATTTTTAAATATGGCTATACTAGACGAAAACTCAAATGACGCTGTCAATTGACAAATATTGCTGTCAGTGTCATTGTCTGCGAGACAATGACACTGACAGCCGAGACTCAAAATATATTTTTTTCATAATAATGACTTTTTAGATCTCGTAATTTTTAATAGCCGTAACAGACGCACAGACCCAACCACAGACACAGTGCTCTGTCTCATTTGTTAACATGAATTTTGTATATATCCTTCTTCTTCTTTTGTGCGAGTGAGAAAGAACAGAAAATACAAAATTCATGTGAACAAATGAGACAGAGTACTGTGTCTGCGGTTTGGTCTGTACGTGTGTAAGCACTATTACCGTAGGTATATTTTTTTGTCCGACTTTGTTTTTGAGAAAATCGATGATAAATGTGTCAGTGACGTAGTTCATTTATTTATTTCTCGAAAACTTAACAGTCCAATAGAAAAATGGTTTCCGCAACAAACCTTTGTTTTTGCTCATACTTTATATTAAGCTCGAGAAACTCGGATTTGATTCCAACAAAAAATGTTTTTTTACGGTGAATTCTTAGAAATGGTAGAAGATCGTTGAAAAAGTGATAGACATGTTTGTTGTGTAAAATATGTAAAGTAATTTTGCATTAAATAACTTTAATGTTGTTCGTAAAAAATCAATTTGTTGGAACGAATTCGAGTTAGCGACTTTATATCCCAGCAGGTTTAGGCAAATAGGTAGGTACTTACACTTTTCTTTCCTAGACCTGTTATTACTTAACCATAATATTATTACTTTCGTCTTCAGAACTACTAGATTCCTTTGTAAATTCTAGAAGCAGGGACATGTTGTTTGTTATTTTGAGCACAAACGCTTTATGAAGTATGAGGTTTTTATGATTTTGACGCATCTGGCAGCTATTTAACTTTAACAATAGCTTTAACCAGCGAAGATTGGGCGGTTACGGTTAGCAGTTAAGTTATGACGTCATTTAACAATTGTCAGATGGTGCAACGCATTTTTTGCCTAACTGGTACTTTAACATGTTTGTTATTGTTAAAGTAAGCTGGTGCAACCCACCCTTAAAAAAAACTTCTAAAAAACAATCTAAATTATTCGGAATTGTAGTTTTTCGCTACGTGTTGCCAGGGTTAACATTAATCTCCAAAATTTTTAGTTCAGAAAACAGGAAAAAATCCATTGATATATATCAAGATAAAAATCAATTGATATATATCGTGATATATATCATGATATATATCCGCTGATATATATCGGCGAACCCTGATCGAAATTGATTTAATCAAGAACCCCCTTGACGGGTATAGGCCTCCTCCAAAGCGCTCCAATCTTCTCGTTCAGTATTTGCCTACTGATTTGCATTTACTGCATTTTAAATTTCAGATACCGAGTTGTTTTTGTTCCTTCTCGTTCCACTTTTTATTTTTGATAGTGGGTGGCTGCCATAGGGCTTGTATTACAGAACATTTTTCAAGAGCACTTTTTAAGATCAATGCTTTAGTAACATTATACGAACGTACTCTAGTGGTAGGTAACAGAGTTTGCAAAAGTCCAAATATTTGAGGTGCTATTTTTCTTATATCGGTTACCGCTAATGGCTGGCCACAGAATGATCGACAGTTACTACAGAAACAGCTGGTCATTGCTGTAATTGATACCAGATTCTACATGAAAGTGGGACCATTGCCAATAACAGGTTAACCGGTGGTTAAGATTAATTAGTAGCTCTAACAAATCATGGGGGTAAAGCGCTGGTGACACAAGATGCGTGATGCGTGGCGTGCGCGTGGCGTGTAAGTTGTAAAGTATGAGACTGTAAGAAAGATGATAGACCATGCGTGGCGTGTGCACTTGCGTGACCCGCGTATTTCATAAATTACAACTGATGCTGCCCACGCCACGCACACGCCACGCATGCGGTGTAACCTGCCTACCTAACTATGTTATAAAATTGTTAATGAAATCACGACATGTGATGCAGTAGTACCTACCTAGTATGTTCACTAAGGCTGAAGATGTCACTAAGAAATAATTTTTCCTATTTCATACCATAAATGACAAACTATCAAGAAGGTCCTAAATGTGGCGCTTCGCTCCCGAGACCGAGACAGGAGACCGAGACCAGAGACAGGCTTTATAGGGGCGCGCGAAGTGACACGAGACAGAGAAGAGAACCGTCAGTTTATATGACAACGTTCTGCTGTCTCGGTCTCTTTATGACAATTCAGTGACCACGCAAGTAGCCCTGTCATTCTAATCTCAACGAGACCGAACGTGACAAAAGATACTTACGCGATCGTTTTGACAGTTTGAGACCAATTTGAGGTTTGAGACAAGTTTGACAATGGTCTCGCTGGTCCGCTGGTCTCGGTCTCCTGTCCCGGTCTCGGGCGCGAACCGCCACCTTATGCAAGCTACGCCACGAGCGCTTCAGCCTCAACCTCACATGGGTTCTTACGCCCGACGGATCTAGCTGACGCTAGACTAAGCTGAATTCAGTGTTCTAACCGCTTGTTCATTCATAAATTAGCGATCTGTCTCGCTCTTCGGCCTAAGAATTGCGTATTCTGCATCCTACTTTTACCGATGCTAACTGACTGAAGTTAGCGACAGTTAGCCTCAGTAAAAGTAGGATGCACAATACGCAATTCTTAGGCCAAAGAACGAGACAGAGCGCCAATTTATGAACAAGCAGTTAGTGCACTGAATTCAGCATGGTGTAATGTTGGCTGAAAGCCATCAGATTTCATTTCATCAGATGTGAGTCGACACTTATTAACTGTTGGTGAACCATGGCCCAAGTGGAAATTACTTTCTGTCTGATAGATGGAGCTCTAATATCTTAGCAAGTTAATATCAGGTAACGTTACGAGGGGTTTTGTAGATGCCATAAATCATCATCATTACCAACTTTCGCACTGAAAGTCGTGGATTCGAATCCTAACCTATTCGTTTGGAAGAAATATAGGTATCCCCACGAGCTCAGGCGGTGAAGGAAAACATCACTAGGAAACCAGTTAGTAGTTCTAATAATTTACAAAGAACATGCAATATCATAAAGTATATCAGAAATTACGACCAATATTACGTACTTTCTACACAGAAGCTCCAAGTTATTGACTAAAAAAACCGCCACTCTGTCGCCTGATTAAATTCCTTCGACGTGGGATTAAATCTTTTTTATTTTAACTCCACTATCCAATAAAGCGTTCAGTATGGCTTACGCACAAAAATCAAAGTCAAATTCATTTATTCAATAGTATCACATGGTGTATCAAGTAAAGCTGTGTTGGTTCTACTTCTGTTTCTCCGCGATCAAAAACACGAAGAACCAGAGCTTGTTGCCCTGGTTCTTCACGGTCTTACACATGGTAGTAGGTATTACCAACACAGTAATTACGAGTATAACCAGCTCCCTCTGTGCGGGTGCAGACGTCTTGTCGCTTCGAGCGCCAAACATAAAAACTTCAGACAAACTAAGAGGGAGCTAATTATTTCCTGACGTTACCCCATGAAGAGGCGGACCACCATGTTCCGTGTCGAAGACCTTGATGGTCTTCGACACGGAACATGGTGTCATCATGGTTTTTGATTGAGTTCGCGCTGGTGCTGCTCCCAGATTTGCCCTGACTAGCCTGGCTAGGCTGTGGAAAGTGGGTGGTAGAGTGTCTTTAGCGTGAGCATCCTGAAGAAACTTTACTGTATTCTATCTTTATACTATAGATTGGCGGAGGAGTCCTAAGTATTTTGGAATTTAAAAAAAATCTTAACATTTGTGTGGTTAATCCATACTTTTGAGGCACTATCCTACTTGGCCAATACGGCTCTATAAATACCTACATGGACGAATTGCGTAAAACTTACATTCTTATTTTTTTTAACTTTCTTAATAATGTTTTCTTTTAGTATATAATGCTTCATTGGATAGCAGACCTAACGTTTGAAAATAAGGAAATTTCGTGAAGCTATAAAATCCTTTCTTCTCTGCGGTCCCTTCTATAGCTTTGTTTGTTATCGCGGCTATTCTTGTTACATTAACCTTTTTGTTTGGGATTTACAAAGTTTTATTTGTGTAAGTCACTAAAACAGAGATTTTATTACCAAACAGATTAGCCGTCCTAGCATGAGCGGCGTAGACAACGTATTGACTACAGAAGAAAATGTGTTAGGTAGATATGATTTATTTTATTTTACCTAAGAAAGTATAGAAAACTAACAGTTTAAAAGCCTAGTTAAACATAGAACAAATACTTAATTAACACGTTTTCATGTTTTCAAAGCTTATAGAGAAACATAACAAACCTAATTAATTTTGTTTGTGATTTTCTTAGATTTAAAATATGTAAGTATCTACTAAAACCAAATGTAAGTACCTACTAATGTAACAACACACTTTGTAATTGCGCAATTCTTGACAAATTACCGTTTGGAACACCATTACGGTTTCCTCACAAGTTAAAAGCTGTTCTACCATTCTAATTATCTATTATGAGTAGGTAGTTATTCTGTAGTAAGTAATTAATTAGACACCATTACATGTAAAGTAAGCAGTAGGTATTCCGGTAAAAGTGGTTATTACACTGTCCGATTTAGGATATAAGAAACCGATCTCAAGAGTCATCGCTCTGTCTCGCTCTTTGGCCTACGAATTGCGTATTGTGCATCCTACTTTTTTCATCCTGCATTTGACTGAAGTTGGCTACAGTTAGGATAATTAAAGTATGCCCAATACGCAATTCGTAGGCCAAAGAGCGAGACAGGGAGACGGATACTAGAGGTCGGTTTCCTAAATTTGATAGTGTAGGTAACTGTAATTATATTGGTGCATAACAAACACATCCCTCGCTAGGCATCCTTGCACATCTTTGGTGGAAACGCAGTAACTCAGAGGCGGCGTCATGTAAAAAGAACGCTGAAAGAAAGGGGGGTGTGTTTTGTCTCATGATTGCGCATGGGTTACCTATTCGCAAACATGAGACAAAACACACCCCGTATTTAATGAGAAGGAACTTGATAAAACGTGCACTGAGCACGCACTTAAAATTGATTTATCCTTTCACATTACACTTATGTTAATGAATGTTTGTATCAAGTGCTTATCTACAAAACTAATTGTCCAAAATACCGATGCCTTACTTTGTCCACGTCAAAACATCGCTTAATTTTAACGCTTAATTATGAATGAACAAGCAGTTAGCACACTGAATTCAGCA
The DNA here is from genome assembly GCA_958496255.1 of Camptogramma bilineatum. Taxonomy (NCBI): domain Eukaryota; kingdom Metazoa; phylum Arthropoda; class Insecta; order Lepidoptera; family Geometridae; genus Camptogramma; species Camptogramma bilineatum. Next base: position 2,534,679 of record OY292472.1, read on the forward strand.
TCGTCTACTGTCAGCTTTACGTACCTTTTTGCCTTGTTTACATAGTTACTTTGACCCTAATGAAGCCACGGACAGAAGCTGGTTACGAAGAAGGCAGAAGGTTTAAGAATAGGATTATTATTGTCAGCGGATCCCACTTCTGAAATTCGATTAAAAGCTCTTGCGAAGCTCGAATACTAAGTGTACTAAAGTTTTACAATTTCCCCAGTGAGTGACGTTTTTGGGGGTTTTTTTTAATGATAAACAATATCAGCGCTGCCGTGCTTCGGACATGCGCAGTCCGAGGGGGGGAGGTCATGGGGGTCATTACCGCCCCCCCAAAATCCTTGACAAACCTCTAACATCCAGCAAAAAAATAGGTAGGTACGCACTACCAAAACTAGTGACCCCCCCAAAATCAAAGTCTGCGACCGCCAGTGGCTTCGCAGGCCACATTAAGTCGTTAAGCCATGACAGAGGCCTCTAGGCGGTCTAACAACTCCATCACCAGAATTGGCCACTAGCTCATACGAACTTACTTCTAATAGAGTTAAGTAAGTGATAATAGGACTCCTACATAGGACTCGAATAAATAATTCACGGTCCAATTAATAAGGTTAACTCCTAAACCTCTCATAAAATAAGGTCGTGATAATGGACAACTAAACGAGAACTCATGTAAGGCTGACTGCACACGGGGTAAGTGATTTTGGGCAACTAATCTTGTTGACATTTTTCACGTCAGTTTCAGCCGCGGGCAGCAGCTAGTTTCTTAGAAAAAACAGATGGAACTATATAAGACTGACCACAAAAGAGTTAGGTGCTTGAGCAAGTAGCCGTAAGCCGACTCGTAAGTTTATAGTAAAATAATAGGGCAGTTACTTTCAAAACATCGATGCTACAATTCACATGGTGACCGTTTACCTAAGACTGTGTTTATGATAGACATAGACATATATTTGAGTGTCATTCATCAGTGATCAATTTATGAGACAGATGAAAGGAAATGACGCAATTTTACTTTCATAAAATTTTTTAGAAATATCATGTTCAGTGATTAAGTAAATGGCATTGTAGCTATGAGTTGATTATGATTCGATTTGTTGATTGCTCCATTCTAAATTTAAAACAAAATTCCCTCTACAAGCAAGCAACTTTTTATACTAAGGACGTGTCAAAGCAATCAACCTACATGATCTTGTTGAATAACTAATCTTTGAGTTTTGAAATGTTGACATAATTACCTACTGGGTCGTTGTGCGGTCAGCCTTAAAGCTTAGTAATGGGCGTAATAGTGTAGGAAACTTTTAGGATAAACAGAAACATTACAAACGCTCTATTTCACTAGCATAAACACCATGTAGGATGAACCTTGGTTAAATTTTGGAGCCGTGGTGGCCTAGCGGGCACCATGCCTCGTTGATTAAATTATGAAGGTAGGTAGGTACAGTCAGCGTCATCAATCGGTATCCCCCTATTGATTTTAACAAGGACCCTTTTCATTTCAACTTTGGATTTCAGTCGGATTTGCTAGTATAGGAACTTGAGCGAAATTAGATATCCATAAGTATACTAGCAAATCCGACTGAAATCCAAAGTTGAAATGAAAAGGGTCCTTGTTAAAATCAATAGGGGGATACCGATTGATGACGCTGACTGTACTACCCTAACTAAGGTAGGTACCTACCTTGTCATAGAAGGAAGGCAGCACCTGCAACACAAGTCTCACCACTTAATGCAGGTACTGTAGCCCAGTTTTTAAAAACAAGCCATAAATAAAATGCTTAAATTAGATTATTTTTACTTAGGTACCTACTTACATCTTTTATGTTATACTTTATGCTTGAAATGAAATTAATAAATAAATTGAAATTGAAATTATTAAAAACATTATCATAGGGATATTTCATAATTACCAACTGGAAAAAACAAAAACATATCTGAAGGATATTTCATAATTAGGTACTGGAAAAAAACTGCGTAGGAAAACATATTATTACCTATTAGTGTACAAATTCACGTAAAAATTCACCTACCTACTACCGTATAAAAACCGTTTACATTTTGCTATAAAATGAAATGCAGTGAAAAATATAGTGGAAATCGCTTTGAAGAATTTGCAATAAGCCGAGTCTCCATTCACCCGGTTCTTGCGTCATTTGTTGTCAAGCGTAGTCATGGATTGGTGAAAAACTTAGACTAGTAGTTCGCCCCGAACTGAGATCTCGCGCACCGTTGTGTTGATAGCCTAGATTTGGACTTGTTTCTGACTACCCCTATACCTACGTTAAGTGCTCCTTCTAGTGTTTACCACACAATGATATCTAATGCGCTACCTCAGTATGGTAAAGATTATAGGCATGCATGCAATACATTAAGTCGTGTCGTGTTTATATTCAATAGTTGACCCCGCGAACTTCGTACCGCGCCTCAGGGAAGGCCTCTTAGTTCGAGAAATTATTAAAATAGCAGTTCAATACAAAATGTATGAGAAAATCAATTTCCTCCCCCTCCCTCCCCCTCCCCTCCCCTCCCCCTCCCCGTCTCTCTCCCTCCCCTCCCCTCCCCTTCTCCCTGCCCCTCCCCTTCCCCACCCCCTCCCCCTCCCCCTACCCCTCCCCGTCCCCCTCCGTCTCCCTCTATAATTTTGGTACATGCCCAGCCCACTATTTGCAGGAGTTAGCATTTGCATACGTGACAGGTTGCAAGCCCATCGCCGCTATTAGAACGTTAACTGGTTTCCTCACGATGTTTTCTTTCACCGTTTAGAGCTCGTGTTAATGCGCATTTAAATTTTTCTAATCGAAAAATCCATTGATGAGCACGGCCAGGGTTCGAACTTACGACCTATGAATCGAAAATCGAGCACTCTTCCACTCGGCCAACACGGCTTTTATTTTCAATCTCAAGAAAAAATATCAAGAAGCAACTAAAATCATTGCAAACCAAACCACAACGATGCCACACTCTTTGTCTGATAACCAGACCTACGAATACATCGAAACTCTATGAAACGGGAGCTCTTTCCATACATCCGTTAATTGGTTTTCATCATTTTTATTTTTCTCTGTATTTCAAAAACTATAGAACCTAGAAGAAAACTAAAAACCATTTTGGAATGTATAAATTGAGTACTTTCATATGACACCCCACTCAATATATTTGGGTACCTTTGAAAAAAATTTACCCCCTTGGGAACCCCATATCTTTACAACCCCTTCATCGATTACGCTCATACGCTCCACAGCAAATTTCCATAGCACAACCTATTGACCTATCAAGTTTCATACAGATTGGATAAGCGGTTCAATAGTTATGCGAGAACATAAAAATGAAACATACAAATATACAAACATACAAACATACAAACATACAAACATACAAAGCAAAATCGCCTAACTTGCCACTAAGATCTTCGCTCGCTTCGCTCGCTCGATCGATAAAGGGTAAAAATATCTTCGTGAGACCGCGATATTTAGAAAAAAAAATTTAAACATAGGCATTTTTTACGATTTTAAAATACGTAGGTAGGTATAATAAAAAAGAAAAAGGAAAAACTTACAAAAACACTTTGGCTGAGATTCGAACTCGTAGCCTTCGGCTGGAATGCGGACAGCCTAACCGCTTAGCCACTCTAGTCTCAACAAATCCGTGAAATTATGAACCACCATTCACTGGTAAATATTTTTACGTGAAAATGCCGAGAAAACGAATTTTCCCAGATATGAGACCTAGCTAGATCGATTTTTCATCCCCGTAAACCACCTTAGTCGTATTGCTCATTATACGGACTAAAATTGAAGGGAAAAATGTCATTTTTCCTTCAATTTTGATTAGTTTTGATACGATTTATGTCAAAATTGAAGGAAAAATGACATTTTTCCTTCACTTTTAGTCCGTATACCTAATGAGCAATACGACCTTTCATCGAATTCTTTAGACCCGTTTTCGAGAACGTGAGTACAAACAAACAAATATTGCTCGTCTAATAGAATAGGATAGGATAGAATAGGATCTTATTCTACAATTCCTAGGTAACTTAGGTACATTACATTACATAGTCAAAATGTGCAGTGCAATAACACATCCGAACTTTCTTCGATCCTTGGCTTCCTACGTAAAGTCCATTCATGCCAGTAAAGCAGCGGATATCAAAGCCAACAGACACTTATTGTTAGTGTTTATTATAGAGAATTGCAGAGATATTGCAAGTCAGATAGCACTTGGTGTCCTGACCTATTGACTTCTATACAAAGGATGATGGAAAAGTGACTGGCTTGCAAAATACAAGAGGCTCGTGCGCCCAATGTGTTGTTGACCCTACGTCCAAACACAAAGGCTTCTCCCTGCCCCGCAAATTATGGTGTCGCCTCAACGGACTTCTCACTGGGCACGGCCGATGTAACTACTTTCGGCATAAGTGGGGCTGGACAGACTCAGCGCTCTGCGAATGCGGTGAAGAATACCAGACCATGGAGCACATCATCTCACGCTGCCCTATCCATTCATACCAAGGACCCTGGACTGACCTATTAGATCTTCCTCCTGAAGCAGTATCCTGGCTTGGGAATCTGAACATTGATTTGTAGATTAGTATTATTAATTTTTAAATGAAGTTATCTTTAGATTTAGAAGATTTTTTAATTTTGTTATTTTCTTTTAATTTTTTCGCCTATTACAATTTTGTCATACGATTAAATAAATAATATTCAAAGGACCCGGAGCTTATGAGCATTAGGTACCTATCTTTAAGAAGAATAGGTAGGTACTTGGATGGTACTTAGGTACATAAAGAAAAATTGCATAAAGAAACTAACGTTTAGAATTTTATTCCAAGCACGAAGATAGTAAGAATTTTAAATTGAAGTTGAAACTACCCCTGGATCTAAAATAAACCAAGTCCTTATCAAATCATATTTTCAAACATTAGATCATAGCATTATAATCAGGAACAAATGTGGGGTTCTCTATTGTACCAAACAATAGACGAAATAGGCGCACAATAACGTCATAAATCTAAACCCATAGAAATTCATCTTCAAAGAGTAATGTGGCCAACATGCAGATTTGTCTGTCTGTAACGAGATTGCCTCTGGCGCCATGGACACCCTGTAGCGTGCATTAGGACTTGTATTACAAAATTGGAACGGTTGGTTACCCTGTACTTTTAGATAGAGTTGGGAAAAGACTAAAAAAATGACAACGAAAAACTTATTTTTTAAAATGATAACGAAACACGACTGTACCTACCTACCTGTCCCCATTCTCTAAATCTTTAGGCATTTAAGATCTTTTGCAAATGTCTGAAGGGGTTAGACAGAGGCATGTCCAACAACATTTCATTTCAATACCTAGGTAAGGTACCTAAAATGGCTAAAATTATCTTGCATAAAAGCGCAATATCTCCACACCGAAAAGAATTTTGTCGCTATCTGAGTGTTTCTATGCTTGCGCACGTTCCTGCATTCGTCGATGATGGAGGCCTTCACTTCTAGATGACCAAAGGCTCGGTGCCAAAGGGAAGTAGAAACACATTTGACTGACCTCATAGCTCAGTTGGTAGTAGCTCTGCCTTCTGCGCTGTAGGTCTTCGATTCCCACCCAGGACAAACATTTGTGTGATGAACATAGATGTTTGTTCTGTGTCTGGGTGTTATAAAGTAGGTACTTACCTATAATAAGTAGGTATGTACCTATTTACAAAAATATCTATGTATTCTATCAGTTATCTGGTTCCCATAGTACCTACAAGCTTTGCTTAGTTTGGGGCTAGATGGCGCTGTGTGAAATGTCCACCAATATTTATTTTTATTTACCTAGGTACCTATTTAAAATGATATTATCCACTTTTTCGTCCTCATAGCAACCAAAGCTTGACGTAGCCAGCTCTATTGTTTGTGACGTAGAGAAATACATTTTCTTTGTTTCGTGTGATGCTTTGTCTCATAATGGGAGGAGATGGGTTGAAATAAATAGGCACTTTGGGATTAAAGCCTTGTGTATGTAAGTAATTTAAGCAGGTATGTATCTACATACCTATCTACCAAGGTATAGGTAGGTACTTATAGAGGTAGGTACCTAATGAGAAAGCTTGGCTAATCAAGTTTTAGAAACATCAGTGAACTTATCTGCTCCGAAATTAATAACACGCAACAGGGTCCGTCCATAGTAGGTACCTAGTCCTTACTTTAGATGAGGATAATTATGCCAGGATGGCCAGGAAAATGATTATTTTTAAAATGTAATCATGCAGTTTTACTTCTTATCAAAATCGCTTATGACACTCCTTTGAGTGTTTTTCGCTATTGCTAATAGTTTCAGATTTGGCCATAGAGGCACTCTTTAAAAACTCACCCTGTATAACTCGGTCCTGGCTGAGTGAAGCTGTAGGTATACTGTGCTCACAATATTGTTTGTTATACTCCTAAGAGTTTATATTTTAATAGTTGGTTGATGGCCGCGCGAAAAAAAAAAAGGCATAAACGTCCCATACAAAATCGGCATGGCCCTTTCATCATTAACGGATGACATTGCAGTCACCGTGTGGTCACGTCTAGACTCACGCTTGGTCTTCGCTTGAATTTTCAACTTCCACTGATGAAGTTTTGAACTACCTCATTCAGTTAACACGAAATACCTATTTAAAATATGGTTCTTTCTTACACGTGTAAAAATTAAACTCCAAATAACAATCTCCAAACATTTACAACTGACCAGCACCCGCATCATAATGAATATGGAACACTCTATACGCACAATACTCCATCAAGGCCAGCGCCAAAGGATACATCACCTTCGTACCCGACTGTGGGGCAACAAAATACGCCAACAAACCAGCCCCAGCCGTTAACCAACCCCACTCACGATTATTCTGAATCGAATAGTGGCAAAGCGAAATAATATTGCATGCTATAATCATATTCCCCAGAGGTACGTTGTCGTTTCCCGCCAAAGCCATAGTGAAGGGGATCAGACCAGAGACAAGATGGATGACGCTTAGTCCATGGTTTCCTCTATAGAGGTCGGCCATTAGGCATGGTAAAGCTAGGTAGCGGGACGCTTTGTAGCTAATGCCGTAGGCCGCTGCGAAGTCATTGTTGAATCTGCCACCTGGAATTACATTTTTGTCGTGACTTGGTAGACACTCGTAGTAAGATGGTCTAACCATAAGTCTGTCCGTTCCATCTTTGTAATGAAGTGTCATATCTTTTAAAAGCTTTTTATTGGTCTTTTAACCAGAGATAAATGGAGAATAGTTGACTCATCATCCATAGCCCGATTTTACCCACTGCTGGGTATAGGCCTCTCTAAGTTTGTGGCATCCACCACGATCCTGTGCCAGTCGCATCCACTGACGCCCCGCGACGTGAACTATTATATGTCGTCGACCCACCTCGCCACACCGGTCGCCCGACACTACCTACTCCATTCTCGGCCACCATTCAGTAGTTGACTCATCAACTTTATTTGTAGGATAGGCCCTAATGTAGCTTATGTCCAACTCGTAGATATTTAAATTAAGTAAATTTCAAATACCTACGTGAATTATTTTTTAAAAATATCTAGGTGCAGTAATTCCGGAGGTTACCATCTACCATCACATACGAGCTTACACTATCTCTTTGTAACCAAATCTACCAAGGTTCAGGCTAGGTACCCTGCTCCCGCTCTAGCGCAATAATCTAAACTATTTTGTCGGTGCAACGAGGCTCTCCAATGCGATTTCTTTTATTTATTTTACTTAACTTCGACCTTCTGACTCATGTAATTAATTAATTCTTGGACTTCCCCTTCCTCGCCTTCCTTCTACTATTCCTTCTTAGATGTTCCATAAGAAGCTATCACGTCGTATAAGATGACCACTCATGAATACTAACTCTGATAATGAAGGAATCCAAGAACTCCATGTATGAAGAAGTTTCCGTGCATGCCGGGGTGAGTGAAACTGTTCCCATGCAGTCGACTGATGCCGCGCCCGGCGACGCAGCACAGCACAATATGGGCGATCGACGCATTCACGTCGTCATCTTGGCCCATATCACGTTGAAACTGATCTATTTATTATTTCGTCCGAGATTTATTAATAGAAATACTAAAAACCATTTTAAACTACCTATTTTGAAAATATTAAAGCTTGTAAAAAGTTAACAGGCTGATGTCAAAATGAATGAATGAATTTGTCTTTTTTTTTTGTCTTCTTGAAGTTTGTACCTAATATAATGAGAAAGGTTTGATAAAACTTTTTCAAAGTAGGTAAACTAATAATTTAGCTTTTTAAGGGTCATTATGAAAGATGTTTAAAGTTGAACACTGGTTAAACAACTTCCTGTCTTTGTTTGTGAATAGTGACGAATAGAGACAGGACGTTGTTTAACCAGTGTTCAACTTTAAACATTTTTCATAAGTAAGAGGGAATATTGCGACTGTAATAATAGGTACCTACCTATACTTATCTCCGATTCGTATTGAGCTAGTGGCTAACTTTTAGGCCGTCTATTTAATTTAACGTGCCTTTCATTCAAAGGACAGAAGCAGAAGCGGAAGGTATAGGTACTTTGTGATTGGTGCCACAATTTGGTGAGGATCCGACGAGGATCTTCGGAGTTATGAACAGAAATGCACATCGAGAGTGCAGAAAATAGCTAAGTTTATAATAGGTAGTAGGTAGTAGGTTTTTTTAAATTATGTTTTATCCACTTGTAGTACCTACTGCAGTAGTAGGTACCTAGACTAGAAGCTTTGCTTAGTTTGGGCACAGAATACTGGTCAGATGGCGCTGTATGAAATGTCTACAAATATAGTTTATTTTATTTGGTACCTATCTAAATACATGGCGTGGAGGGTTCACATGTAGTTCACATTATACGGAGAATAAAAGTAGGTTGTACCTACCTATTGTAGTAGGTATTGATAAAACATTTAAAATACATTTTTTATTAGTTTTCATTAAACGACCCTAAAGTTTTTAAAAGAATTTCACTCTGTAATTTTAAGTTAATCATCACTTGACTGTGTATTTCACTCATATTCTTAATCCTGAGTTCGTGTTCCTTTTGAAGGCGGTCATTTTCCAGTACGCGGAAACTGTGCATATCACCGTATGAAGAATTTGCTGACCCCAAACTATCTTTACTTGATAACTGTAACAAATAAAACCTTACATTAAAAGTTCGTATGAGCAAATGGCCGACTCTGGTGACGGAGTTTTTAGATCGCCTAAAGGCCTCCGTCATGGCTTGACGACTTAAAAGCCGGGACCAAGGAAGTTATATTCTACCTGGAATGCTAACTAACATTTAATGAACAAAAGATTTTGAACCTTATCACTACTGTGCAACGTTCTATTATAATTCAATCTTGGTTATAAGGATTGTCGGTCTCGTTGAGAGGCTTTCTTGGTAGCTTTGTCTCTTTTACACTCGTTGTTTGATTAGTAGTGTGCCCATGTCATTTAAATTTCAGGATATTCACTAAGGATTGGGAATGTTTAGTTCATAAATTATGGTCGCCCTTTAGAAAGAGACACAGCGCCCAAGTTTTATCTCTCAAGCGAACCGCGTTTTTTGTCTCAGTTAACCTTCCAGTTACGTTTAGTATACAAATTCCTTGGCCGGGACAGATAATTTGACGTGACCTCCGAAGCACTCTGAAGTGAGTGCGGTCACCAATCCAAATTGTGACCGCATACAACGGTGCTTAACTTCAACGATCAATCAAAAATATGCAAAGCTTGTACACTTTGTACAGGCGCTAACTCAAGTTGGGCCAGCTTAGGCCAGCTTAGGCGAGTGCGAGCGAGAAGGCGAATCGATGCAAGGCGAGAGCGATAGAGAGGCATTGCGACCCTGGGCCAACATGTGTTAGCGCCTTTATATGGCTCAAACACACGCTGGTCCAAGCTCGCCGAGTGAACGCGTTGCCTCTCTCTCGCTCTAGCGATTCGCCTTCTCGCTCGCACTCGCCCAGGCTCGCCTAGACTGGCCCAGCGAGTGTTTGAGCCATTAAAGGTTTTGTTTAATAGTTAAATATAATAGGTAAGTAGGTAGGTACCTACCGGTGTATTTTGTGGAGATTCCTGTAGCTCACTTTCTGTTCCGACATGACCCACATCTTCTATTGGCACCTCCTAGAATAAAGAAATAATTAAGTTATGTTTATTTATTTATTTATTTAATTATTAATTTTTTATAACAGTCAAATTGTGTCCATTTCAAGTTTTATCAAAATTGGTTCAGCAGTTGACATATTTGTATGCTGTGTTTAAGTATAGTCTGGCAAAAAATAATAGACATAAATGGGGGTGCCACTGTGCAAGCTAAATACGCGAAATAGATAAATTCTCTTTTAGAAGGAAATTATTACTTCTGACTGACGTCTTCGTTACCTGTACCATAGACAAGAAACCTGTACTTTACCATAAATTAGTAGAGAAAGGGTTTCCATTGTAATTTATTTATTTATTTATTTAAGTAATGAAATGTTAGTTGCCGTTTCTACCCGTTTTTGCCAGACCTATCATGATAGGATGAATTAGTAGGTATAAAATGGGTAGAAACGGCACACCTATATATAAATTCCTACCTGTATATCAACACAGACAAATTCTTCAGGGATAATCTCTGGTTCGGGCTCCGCTTTTATAACTGTAGGAGATACCAGTCTCAGTCTTAGTTCAGGCTTGAAGTTCTCTCTCCGATTCAAAATCAACTTTTTTTTAAAGTTCATTTTCATACCTTTCCATTGATTCATTAATTGTTTTTTGTCTCTATGTCTTTCATTTGCTGCATTGAATCTGAAAAGTTAAAAAAAATCTGTGTATTAAAGTAGTAAGGTCATATTATTATTATTGTTCAAGCCTATTTGGACAATTAGTAATTTTTTATATAACCTAGTTCTGCGATAGCTCTGCTGCTATCGGACATCAGTAGGCTCATTCTGTAAACTCACTTCGAACGTCGAAGAGCTGAATCCGCTGTGAGATTTCAAATTTTGTATTCGAAATTTGAATCTTACTACAAACACTTACAATACATTCTTGCGTATTTAGTGAGCTCGGTCACTTGAGTGAATTCGAAGTGAGTCTAGTACAGAATGACTCTGCAGTGCTGAATCCGACTCTAAGTAGGTACCTACTTCTCTGTTATTTCAATCCAAGCGTTTCTTTTATCCTTATTTGAGGCCGTTTTTATATCTTTGTTCCCAATTATGGACAAATATGGTCTTATTATACTCCTGAAAAGGATCTGTAATCAAAAACAAAATTATAGGTAAGTACCTACCTGCTTGTAAGTCAATACTTAAAGCATTTTAACATTTTTTTTTATTCTCTTAACAGCTTTGGCCTTATCTTGTTTTTCCTCCAAGATACTTAGAAAGCAAGACTTAGAAAGCAAGACCTTAATAGGGGTTTTGGGGAACAGGGTGGAATTGTTCCCCAAATGCAGAGTGGGTGGCTCCTCTGCAACGGGCCGGCCCATCTGGCCCACTTGCCCGTTGCAGAGGAACCACCCACTCTGCATTTTGAGGAACATTTTGGGGAACCAATTTGGGGAACATGGTGGAATCGTTCCCTAAAGGGGTCTTACTTAAGAAAGATGTTTAAAGTTGAACATTGGTTAAACAACGTCCTGTCTTTATTTTTGAATAGTGACAAACAGAGACAGGACGTTGTTTAACCAGTGTCCAACTTTAAATATCTTTCCTAAGGGGGGTAAATTGATAAATAAAATCAAACCTTTTCTCCTCTCTCCCAGTTAACGCAGCGTTCTCTTTTAATATTTTGCATTATTTTTATTTGATTGCAACTCTTCAATTTGGAGTTGAGAAAGCACAAAACAACAAACGCTGATGAAAGTTTTGTTGAAAATCAAAATTACCGCGTATAAAAACGTCAAACTGATGAAACACACTTAATTATTATATTAGAAGTTTCTAAAAGCAAGAATAGTTCTTTTACCAAGATTAATCCTAGTTTAAAAAAATAAGGATTTCGGTATTCTCACTATTCTCAGCTTATTCTAAACCACAGAATTAAGACAGAATACGCGATCCGCTTCTTTTTCACGCACGGCACTGAGTCCAAAATCGTCACGAACGCCCCGCACCCACCCTACTTCCCACCCGCGTAATGTTGCTAGTTCGGGAGTAATTTCCCACTTTTTGGGGTAAACTTGCAACATCATAGATAAGATATATCTTATCCTAACACTAATCTATACCAATAAATATAGCGGAAGAGTTTGATTGTTTGTTTGATTGATGAGTGTGTCGAATAAACTTTATTGTTTTACTGTTATTAATTCTATTATTATAAATATTGTTATCAACGGGATAATTACCATGACTATTGAGTATTTTACAATATTTATGTTCTACTCACGATTTTATCCCCAGTCACAGTAGACATATTCAAATACCTACCGATTATTATTGGCAGCATAATTAGCATTTTCAAGTTTTAATTTTTACATTTTCAAACTCAAATATCTCGGAAAGTATAAAGATTACGAGATTTTATTACTGAATATATTTTGTTTGTAATCACTTCCCCTATCGATTGACACATGTTTCATCACTGGCTACAAGATCGAGATTTTTTCAAAATGGCGGAAGAGTAGGTATGCCAAAATGTTCGTTCTTTTTTCAACTTGCTAGCTCTACCCATTCCTGAGATAATCGATGGTGACACACGGACAGACGGACAGACAGACAGACAGACGGACAAGAAAGTGATCTTATAAGGGTTCCTTTTTTACCTTTTAAGGTACGGAACCCTAAAAAAGCACAAAAAAACAATTCAACAAACTAAGAACCTCCTTTTTTTTGAAGTCGGTAAAAAAATAACTTATCATTTTTCACAGAGTAATCGGTGAACATACTTACCTACATAAAAAAAAGCACAAAAAAACATTTCAACAAACTAAGAACCTCCTTTTTTTTTAAGTCGGTTAAAAATAAAAACTTATCATTTTTCACAGAGTAATTGGTGAACATACTTACCTACATAAAAAAACATAAAAACATTTCGACAAACTAAGAACCTCCTTTTTTTGAAGTCGGTTAAAAATAAAAACTTATCATTTTTCACAGAGTAATCGGTGAACATACTTACCTACATAAAAAAAAGCACAAAAAAACATTTCGACAAACTAAGAACCTCCTTTTTTTTGAAGTCGGTTCAAAATAAAAACTTATCATTTTTCACAGAGTAATCGGTGAACATAAAAAAAAGCACAAAAAAACATTTCAACAAACTAAGAACCTCCTTTTTTTTGAAGTCGGTTAAAAATAAAAACTTATCATTTTTCACAGAGTAATCGGTGAACAAACTTACCTACATAAAAAAAAGCAAAAAAAAAACATTTCGACAAACTAAGAACCTCCTTTTTTTTGAAGTCGGTTAAAAATAAAAACTTATCATTTTTCACAGAGTAATCGGTGAACATACTTACCTACGTAAAAAAAAGCACAAAAAACATTTCGACAAACTAAGAACCTCCTTTTTTTTGAAGTCGGTTAAAAATAAAAACTTATCATTTTTCACACAGGTACTTACTCACCCAAAAGTTCGTTTAGTTCTTGAGATTAGTGCGTTCAAACAAACAAACCCTTCCGTTTTATATAATTAGTGTAAATATAGATTAGGTACCTATTGAAGTAATTTTCTGTACGTACTAAGTATGTATTAATCTGTATTTATTAATATTTGAAATCGATTTTAACCTACTTCCCATTGTCGCATCGATTTGAAAATTTGCATTTGTATGTAATTCGGTTAAAATTACAATAATTTGGTATTGTGGAGCTGATCTGATGATGGAGTCAGGAGCTGTTCAACAGAACTCCTCAATAAATAGGCCGATTGAGTTGAAAGTCAGGAGTAAGCCATTAGTACCTAATTACAAAAATACGATTTACTACCTTACATGTTTATTTTAACTAAATAAGGCTAACGTAAGTATTTATTTTAGCAAATACCTACCATCCGTCCATCAGCAGTAGGTACCACTGTCTGTCGCGGTGGCGAGTGACACCGCGCGGCGCTCGTTTAAACAAACAAACAACTTTTCCACTTTATATTTGGGTACCTACCTACCTATAGATTAGTGCCCTAAAGAGATTATTAAAAGTTGGTAAAACACTTCGACAAAAATTGGCAACACTAACAAAATGGACTCGCCCGTTTCTAAGACAATTGCAATAAGTAAAATAAATTCAATTATCAAGTGAAATGATAGCTGAAAGTGTTACTTACACATGAAATGTGATCCCCTCCTGTTTCTTCTTAAGTCCAGAGGCATTGTTACACGTAGGAACAACACAACTCGGCATAATTATCTTGAAATATGCACTTGACACGCACGTCACGACGGTACGTGGCCCGCAAAGCGACTGACCAATACTATGCCGATTCGGCATAGTTTTTGCGGTGTGAGTTGAGAAGCGAACAGCTGTTCTGGTTTATTCCTACTTCTGTGTTCTAAACATAACTAATAAGGCCTAAGCACACGACTATTTTAACGACCATTTTGATTGTATGCGTTTGATTCATTATACAAATGAAACGCGCTTCAAACGCACATTGTATTCGTTTTAATACGAAAGCAAGTAAAATGTGCTCTATAGACAACCAAAGAGGGGGTTTTCGTTTTAAAAAACAGCACCAAGGGACTGAGACGCCATCGTTGAGCCACTACTACACGCTGGCGCATGCTCGCCGCCGAGTAAACGTAAACGGTGCGTAAACGCCAACGTGTGGACAGCACTATTTATTTGCCATGCCTTGCCATCAATCGCCTATCTGACCGAGTGAATACAAGCACCAAACCGCTGGACGGTAGCACTTCCCTTGCTTCAATTTGACTTCGCTCGCGCTGGCTTAGGCTCGCCCAACATTGTATGTATAGGCGGCATTATTAATACTCTCTCAACTCTTTCAATTCTGAAAAATGATACAAACGTGCGCTTAAAACGCGTCTGTGTCGACGTATTTTATCTGCGTGTTTGTAGCAATACAAACGCAACGATTTATTTATGATCGTGTGCAAAGGTGATTGAACGTCCAAATCATATTCAACGCGCGTCGTCATCGTCAGATCGTTGTTAAAATCGCGTCGTGTGCCAAGACCCTCATGTGCTTTTACTGAAATCTCGATTATGTGTTATCTGTGGGAGTTACAATTTTTTACCACAGATTATTTAGAGAATCGAGCTGAATGGAGCGTTTCGTTGCCAAGTCCTAACGATTTTTCTAAAAAAAAAAAATCTGCCATTTTGGTACACTGCCTTTGAGTTCAATTGCGTTCGTTTTTACAAAAATATTAAACGCGAATCGCATTGTGTGCCGTGAAATCAGTTTTGAAAACGTTCGTAAGAAATCGAAGCAGCGTATTGTGCTAAAATGGCGGCGAGCGATTCCGGAACGGATGAATCACTTTATCCTATTGCGGTTCTCATTGACGAGTTGAAAAATGAGGATGTACAACTACGATTGAACTCCATCAAGAAACTATCGACCATCGCCTTGGCTTTGGGCGTGGAGAGGACCCGCTCCGAACTTATCCCGTTCCTCACGGAAACCATTTACGATGAAGACGAAGTCTTGCTGGCCCTCGCTGAGCAACTCGGTAAGTTTGTATTAATCGAAGCACATTCAGTGTTCGCAGTTTCGCACCCACACTAATTCGCCAAAAGCTAATTACTTATTTATAAATCACCCATAAGTTCTAAAAAAAGAAGAAAGGTAGGCCTGAAAATGGTTTTGTAACCAAGCTACCAAAATGGTTGTCTGATTCATTCTCAGAAAACGGAATGAAAATAACTCTTGATGATCGATTGCTTTGTGAAATTGGACAGCAGTTTTATGAATTTGTTTCTAAAACATTGAAATAGGAAGATTTTTAACTTCTGTTAAGGCTGATAGCCTCTCCCATGAGATTTCATTATATGATGAAAAAAGTAAATCTGCAAAGAATTTGACAACAAAGATGCCTAAAGCAGAACTTGAAAGGTGCTTCCCCTATTCCAGGCAACTTCATTAACCTGGTCGGCGGTGGAGAGTTTGCCCACTGCCTTCTGCCCCCACTGGAGTCCCTCGCTACAGTCGAGGAGACCGTGGTCCGTGACAAGGCGGTGGCCTCGCTCCGTGCTGTGGCCGCTCATCACACCCCACAGGCCCTGGAGCAGCACTTTGTGCCGTTGGTGCAGCGTTTAGCTGGCGGGGATTGGTTTACATCCCGGGCATCTGCTTGTGGACTGTTCAGGTGATTTTACAGGTTACATTGTAAATTCTGTTGCAAAAGGCTGTCAAATCCATCTTATTATAAAGATTATGGTCTTGTTATTGGCACAATTATTATTATTTTTAGTTTAGCTCTAATTAGTCAAGGAAAACATGAGAAAATCCAGTTCTAAGAGGTGGCTATGGGCTTGTAAACTGTCATGCAGAAGGATGTGGTGTTTTCAAGTTTTGTTACATAAAGAATAAGGAATGACTGATTAAATAATTGAGAGAACTGATTGCAGGTGGATACACACTAGAAAATAAGGGAAAGCAATGGATTTCCACATCTCTTCAAACCACCATTTTAATGTCTTCTACACCTGATGCAATAGTGTATTGTTGCAGCATGTAAATCTGTTATTGGCTGTCAGTAATAAACTTGAGTTTATTTATGCATACAATTTTTATGAGCTGTGGATTTTGTTAAAGAAACATAAATCTTGTTTCGTTTCCAGCATATGCAAACCAGAACAGAAAAAATTAGACTGGAAGGCTTTGGAGGAGGCCATTACCCGTAGAAGGGTCCTCAAATAAACAAACCCTTTTTTTAGATTTAGAACTAGATTCGTTTTAATTTTGTATTTGAGGAATAATAAAGGCTTTTTCTCGTAGTCATGGCATAAAGTATAGTGTGTAACTCTTGAATAAAACGGATTTATATCGAGGGCCATGAACCACTCGCGTCGTTCAGGATCCTAACAGTGAATCCTTCACTTGCTCACTCATCTATGGCCCTCACTATTCAACTCCTAACTCCTTTATTCACTAGTTGCATAATATACTATTTTATTTCATTTATATCCAGTGTATGCTACACCCGCGTGTCGGCGCCCGTGAAGGCCGAGCTGCGTCAGCACTTCCGTTCGCTGTGTCAGGACGACACTCCCATGGTGCGTCGCGCCGCCGCCTACAAGCTCGGCGAGTTCGCACGCTCCGTTGAAGTAGAGTATGTGAAGAGTGACCTCATACCTATGTTCGTGACTCTCGCTCAGGTGAGGATCGTTTGACAAACTTGTTAAAGTATTACACATTCGTGGCCAGCGTCTGCTGTGATTTCTGAAGGAGAGGGCCATAGCATAGCCTTCACAAGTATAACATTTGCGTTGATACGCTAGACTGAACATACTAGTGTCTAGGATTATACGCGGAAGGTCAAATACGCATAAAGTCAAACACTTTTTAAAGGTCAAGTTTTTAAACTTGTGAAAACTTACATCCTCTTGTCATTTTGAGTATTTGACCTTCCGCGGATGATCCGTGTCTAGTGTACAACAAGTTCACTGCCAGGCTCGCTACACTGTCCCAAGGAAGGAAACGCAGCTTAGCCTACAGCATGGTATTGTACAATATTTGCGTCGGATTTTCACTGATTATAAGCATTGTACATTACCATTTTTTGTAAGCGATAAAGAATTTAAGAACATTCATTGATCATCCGATAAATCCGAATACCAAAACATTCTGCTTAAACATTTTTTAGTTTTGTACTCTGCTTACAATAAGGCTGGTTTTAGTGTCACGCGTACCGTCAGCGCTGATAAGCAAGTGATCTTTAATATAATGAAATAAGGATACTGATTGTTCAGCACTGATGAGAGCACTCAGCGTAAGCATTTCTGCTAAACAATTAGTATCCTTATTTCATTGTAATAAAGATCACTCGCCTATCAGCGCCGACGGTACGCGTGACACTAAAACCAGCCTAAAGTGTTTATAAATTCATTCATTCTGTAATAGTACGAGAGCCGACCGCAAAAAACCAACGTCACTTGATACTAAGATAAGCTCCATGGCACACGCTCAAAAAAGTGGTGCTAAGCTTGGATCAATTAGTCAAAAGGCTCCGATTTGGCCGGAAGCACAAAAAAAGGGGCTACTTCCGGTGAAAAAAAACGTGTCAATTTACGTCATTTGATACTAATGGCAGACTTATGGCAGCAGTTACTAATTTTTATGCAGTGACAGATAAATCTAGTCTGCCAGTTCCTGTATGGCCGGAAGTACTTGGCAGACTGTCTCAAAGCTGACGATTCGGACCCCTAATTTACGTCATCTGATACTAAGTTGAAAATAGTGGCAGATGTTAGATATCAACCCTACGTTTCAGTATAAATTAGTCTGCCAAGGCTATTTTGGCCGGAACATCTTCAAAATGTCAATTTAGTGATGATACTAAGAAGAAAAATTTTCGATTTTTTTTTGGTTTATCAATGTTAAGACATTAGAATGAAATAATATTATGTATTTATTCATGTGTAGGTGACCTCACTAATATAATGTTTATTTATTTATTATTAAGCACAGTTACACACACACATAACACACGCCAACATTATCTACTTATTTATTTATATTGCCTACATAATTACACATCACATACATCACTCACACAGTTCACACATTCATAACACTAACAAAATAATTAATACACAAGCATAGCCGCGCGATATCAGTAGTATGCGGATTGCGCTGAGCTTAGCAGTCCGCCGCATTCCATTGCGCCAGCCTTCGGGAAAGCTCGGCTCGGCGACCAGTGGCTACGATCACCTGACGCGAAGCGCACGCCTCTTGCGCCTGCACCGCTATCCCGAAATACTGTCGCGATCTATTTGTTTAAGTGTTTAATGTGTCTTTCTTGCTCTGAACTTTACCTACTTCTTGTGCTTGACTTTCTGTGCTTGTGCTTGTCTCTGTTTTCTCCTTCTGTATGCTTTGTGGAAGCTTAATAAACGTTATAAGTTGGTATTCAAGTGTTTTACCGTTACTTCACCTACCCGAGCTTCTAAACTGGTGACCCCTAGAAGAACACCAAAGAGACAGCATGTCGAAGCCTGCCACAAGCCACGAGTCGAGCGGATCGGACACGGAAAAGTCCCAAGTTCACGTGGACACGCGGCAACGCCGTGCGCGCAACAAAATGGCTACCCCCGTCAAGACTAGCACGTCACCGCCTGCGCACCCCCGCTTGAATATCAAGATACCACCGTTCTGGCCTGAAAAACCTGCGATATGGTTTGCGCAAGTGGAAGGCCAGTTCGCGATCATGCAGGTGACGGACGACAGGGTAAAGTTTTACCACATATTGGCCACGCTCGATCGCCAGTACGCCGCCGAGGTTGAGGACATTCTCACCGGTCCTCCCGACTTCCAACGGCTCAAGGACGAGCTCATCAAGCGACTGTCGGCGTCCCGAGAGAACAAGGTGAAGCAGCTGCTTACCCACGAGCAGCTCGGCACTCGCAAGCCGTCGCAGTTCCTGCGACACCTCCAACACCTCGCCGGACCCGACATCCCCGAAGAGTTCTTGAGGACCATCTGGACTAGCAGGCTGCCTACCACCATGCAGCCGATCGTCGCATCGCAGTCGACTCTGCCTCTCGACGAACTCGCCGAGCTCGCCGACCGCGTCAACGACATCGCGGCCCCAGCTCACCAAGTCGCAGCGACCGCTACATCATCATCATCATCAGCGTCACCTTTGGACGAGCTGACGCGACAGGTAGCCGCGCTAACGCGGCAAGTAAGCGCATTGACTGCGCAGTCGCAGCACCGCTCACGCTCAACCGAGCGCCGAAGAGGAGGTCAACGCAGCCGTTCCACGTCACGTCGTTCCACGTCGAGCTACCGCAAGTTCCCTATTTGTTGGTATCACTCTAGACACGGGACAAAAGCACTCCACTGCACGAAGCCCTGTGACTACAAGCAGGGAAACGCTCCGGGCAGTCAGTGACGGCGACGGACGACTGCCAGAGCGCTAGTACAGGTCGCCTTTTCATTAAGGACCGCGGCACTAATATACAATTTTTAATTGACACTGGTAGTGACATTTGTGTATATCCTATTTCTGCAATTCGTGAACGTCGTCCTAAAACTAATTATCAGCTGTGTGCGGCCAATGGCTCAGTTATTAACACATATGGGTATATTCAACTTAACTTAAATTTAGGCCTACGCCGCGATTTGCCTTGGCGTTTTGTTGTCGCTGACGTCACGAAAGCGATAATAGGAGTAGATTTTTTATCACATTATCGTCTCATCGTCGACGTCAGCCAACAAAAGCTAACCGATAGCCTAACCAATGTTAGTACTGTAGCCAGTGTAGACTTAAGTTGTGACTTAGTTTCTAGTGTGAAAGTAGCCACTGGTGGTGACGGTAAGTACCACAAAATTCTAGCCGAATACCCGGAGATAACGCGCCCTGCTGGTACTCCTGGTATCGTTAAGCACAACACCACACACCACATTCGCACTACACCTGGTCCACCTGTGTCATGTCCCCCGCGCCGTCTCGCCCCTGACAAATTGAAAATAGCGAAGCAGGAGTTCGATGCCATGATAGCCGCCGGGACGGCACGTCCGTCGGACAGTCCGTGGGCATCACCCTTGCACCTCGTTTCTAAAAAAGATAACGGGTGGCGTCCCTGCGGCGATTATAGGCTACTTAACGCACGAACTATTCCCGATCAGTATCCTATTAGACATATACACGACTTTTCACATTGTTTGTCCGGTTGTAAATTTTTTTCAGTCATAGATCTGGTCAAGGCCTACAATCAGGTGCCAGTGGAGAAAGCGGACATCCCTAAGACGGCCATAACTACCCCCTTCGGATTGTTCGATTTCCCCTTTATGAATTTTGGATTGCGGAACGCGGGACAAACCTTTCAGAGATTCGTCGACGAGCTTACCCGTGGACTCGATTTCTGTTACCCGTACCTCGACGATTTTTTAGTCTTCAGTAAATCGTCGAGCGAGCACGAGGACCACTTGCGCCAACTCTTCGAGCGCATGCGCGAGTATGGCGTACTCGTCAACTTGGCCAAGTGTGTCTTCGGCGTATCTGAGGTAACGTTCCTCGGGTACCACATCTCTGAAAGGGGCACCAAACCACTCGACAGCAAGGTACAAGCCATCTCGCAGTTCCCTACCCCAAAAACCGTCAGAGAACTCCGACGATTTTTGGGGATGGTGAATTTTTATAGGCGTTTTTTGCCCAATGCGGCCAAAATTCAGACACCGCTCAATGCCTTGCTGACCGGGTCAGTGAAAGCTTCCCATCCAGTATCCATAGAGGGGGATTCACTGCGTGCATTTGAAGAGTGCAAAAAGAGCCTCTGCGATGCCGCCCTTCTAGCCCACCCCGACCCGCAAGCCAAGTTAGGACTCGTCACTGACGCCTCAGACACAGCGATAGGTGGAGTCCTACAGCAGCTGAAGGATGGAGACTGGCAGCCGCTAGCATTTTTCTCTCGCAAGTTGAGCCCATCGCAGACCAAGTACTCTCCGTACGACCGCGAGCTCCTTGCAATTTACGAGAGCATAAAATACTTTCGGCACATGCTTGAGGCCACTCACTTCACCGTCTATACTGACCACAAGCCGATTTGTTACGCTTTCCATCATCGGAAAAATAACTGCTCGCCGCGTCAGTATAGACACCTCGACTTCATCTCGCAGTTCACCACCGACATTGTTCACATCGCCGGCAAAGACAACTTGGTTGCCGATACTCTGTCGCGCGTCGAAGAACTGCAGATGCCAGTCGACCTTGAAGTGATGGCCCAGCTTCAAGCCAATGATCCAGAGCTCGCTGATCACCTCGGAGGCGATACCTCACTCCGCCTAGCTAGGACGACCATCCCTGGGAGTCGTGCTGTTTTGTACTGCGACGTCAGTACACCGACGCCCAGACCCTTCGTACCACAGCAACTGCGTAAACAGGTTTTCGACTGCCTCCACTCGCTCAGTCACCCTGGAGCCAACGCCACAGCCAAACTCGTTGCCCAACGATACGTTTGGCCACTGATGCGGAAAGACTGCCGTGAATGGGCTAAGGCATGTTTGACTTGCCAGCGTTCGAAGGTAACCAGACACGTTGCATCACCTCTAGGTAAGCACGATTTACCTTCGGCGCGTTTCAAACATGTCCATTTAGACCTGATCGGCCCGCTGCCGCCAGCTGGTGATTTTCGGTACTGCCTCACAGCCGTCGATCGCTTCACGCGATGGCCGGAAGTTGTGCCTATTACTGACATCACCGCCGAAACAGTGGCCAAAGCGTTCGTTTCCTGCTGGGTGGCCCGATACGGTTGTCCTGCGGAGATCGTTACCGATCAAGGTAGGCAATTCCAGTCGGCATTATTCCAACAGCTGTCCAAGTCCATCGGTTTCGATCACCGTAGGACGACGGCATACCACCCGCAGTGCAACGGTTTGGTTGAGCGATTCCACCGACAGTTGAAGGCAGCGATTACCTGTCACGGTGACGCAAACTGGACAGAGACCCTCCCACTCGTCCTCCTCGGCATCAGAAGCGCCTTCAAAGAAGACCTTCAGACTACTTCGGCTGAGCTGATGTACGGTGAGCCTCTTCGTCTTCCCGGCGAATTTTTCGGCCACGCCGAAGCCCACTACACCACCGACATCACCGATTTCTCAGCCCGAATGAAGTCTTTTGCCGAGAAGGTACGTCCAGTCCCACCACAGCACCACTCCAATACACGAAAAGCCTTCGTATTCAAGGAGCTTGCCAGCTGTAGTCACGTATTCCTCCGAGAAGAAGTGCTACGCGGCTCACTCCAGCCCGCCTACAATGGCCCGTACGAAGTGCTAAGGAGAGGTGCTAAAACTTTCATCATCCGTGTTGCGAGCAAAGACGTGACGGTAAGCATAGACCGCCTTAAGCCGGCCTTTATACTGTCCCCCGACACAGCTCCACCGCAAAATTACATTTTACCCCCAACTCCAACTCCCCCAGAACCACCGCCACAAGATCCAGTCGTTAGGACGACACGATCTGGTCGGCGTGTACGTTTCCCAGATTTTTATCGACCCTAGTCAGTGTCTGGGAAGGGAGTGATGTAGGTGACCTCACTAATATAATGTTTATTTATTTATTATTAAGCACAGTTACACACACACATAACACACGCCAACATTATCTACTTATTTATTTATATTGCCTACATAATTACACATCACATACATCACTCACACAGTTCACACATTCATAACACTAACAAAATAATTAATACACAAGCATAGCCGCGCGATATCAGTAGTATGCGGATTGCGCTGAGCTTAGCAGTCCGCCGCATTCCATTGCGCCAGCCTTCGGGAAAGCTCGGCTCGGCGACCAGTGGCTACGATCACCTGACGCGAAGCGCGCGCCTCTTGCGCCTGCACCGCTATCCCGAAATACTGTCGCGATCTATTTGTTTAAGTGTTTAATGTGTCTTTCTTGCTCTGAACTTTACCTACTTCTTGTGCTTGACTTTCTGTGCCTGACTGTCTCTGTTTTCTCCTTCTGTATGCTTTGTGGAAGCTTAATAAACGTTATAAGTTGGTATTCAAGTGTTTTACCGTTACTTCACCTACCCGAGCTTCTAAATCATGTTAATATTATTATTATAACCTACTAGAAGCTGCCCGTGGCTTCGCTCACGTGGTACCCGGATAAAAAGTAGCCTATGTCACTCTCTAGCCCTCCAACTATCTCCACACAAAAAATTACGTCAATCCGTCGCTCTGTTTTGACGTGAAAGCAGGACAAATAAACAAACAAATAAACACACTTTCACATTTATAATATGGGTAGTAGACATGTGCGCCTCGCTGAAAATTGTCGGCGGCGGCGCGCTGCAGTTTTTCGTCCGGTGGCGGCGCGGCGCCGGCGGCGTGGCTTTTTTTTAAATAAAAATACACTAATAAAATCGATCTCTAACGTTTCACTACAACACAAATGACTAGGTACTTACGGATAATTATTATGTTAACAAATCGCGAAAGTTTAACAAGTTATAGGTACATACATAAAATCACGCCTCTTTCCCACAGGGGTAGGCAGAGACCACGAACTTCCACTTGCTACGATCCTGACACACCTCTTTCGCCTCATTCACTTATACTTATAGGTACTTACTGTTCAATAATACTCTAATCATAATCCATGATATCCAGCCTAGATCTTTTACAACAACTTTACGATAAGCTGGGATCGTCTGAAGGGCAGAAGCTCGTCTACAAGGTAGCACGTTTAAGGGTCAAAGCGGCATAGGCTTAGACATTTCTAGGATGAAAGGTCTAAGGGCACTGGATATTTCCAAGTGCCCCTGTGTAAAAGACCCCCGTGGAAATCTATTAAGTATGTAATACCTTGCGGTGAAAGAGAGATGGCGTTCGTACTTTCACGACCTGCTGAACAAGCAGCATAGAGAGGTATAGCCACCGGACCTCCCAATCAAGGACTAGTACTGCCAAAAACGCCTGAAGAAGTAGAAAAAGCTCTTCGCCGCATGAAAAATCGGAAGCCGTCAGAATCGATCCCCATCGAGTCCCCATCGAGGCCTGGAAGGCAATGGGCCCTCGCGGTGTGGTGTGGGCATCTTAACAAATCTTTACAACCGCATGCAAGTAGATGTTTGTGATTGATTGATTGACATACCTACTGCACACTGGAGGGATCCCTCGCCAGAGAAGACTAAGTGCTATCACTCCGGTTTTCAAAGGCAAGGGATCTATCAAGAGTGTGACAGCTACCGCGGTATAAAGATCATGTCCCACACCATGAAACTCTTTGAGCGGATAGGAGACTCTCGGATCCGACTAGAGTGTGTGGTCTCGGAGTGTCAATATGGTTTTCGCCTTGGCCACGGAACCATAGATCCAGTCTTTGCCCTACGGACCGTCATGGAGAAATACAGGACGAAGAATACACCTCTATATTTCCTGTTTTTGAACATGGAGAAGACCTTCAACTGTGTTCCTCGTGCGATGTTCTAGTGGGCATTACGGTCCAAAGGTGTACCAGAGGTTTATATTGACACCATCCGAGACATGAACTTACCATGATTCCGATTCTGTGGTTAGGACCGCTGTTGGTGACACCAAACCCTTCCCCATCACTGTTGGAGTACACCAGGGAACCGTCCTTAGCCCATTCTTGTTCAGCGGGATATTAGACGTAGTGTCGGACAGTATCAGGGACAGACATGAGAAGCTTGGTTACTCATGTATGCTGACGATATCGCGCTGGCAGATGCGGACAGAGGACTTCTGGTAAGACGTGTGAATGCGTGAAAGGAATCGCTTGAGAACGGTGGTCTGAAACTCAACGTGGCGTGGCGAAGACCGAGTACTTGGCTTGCAATAAAGCAGATCCCACATCCATACGCTTAGAAGAAGACATGGTCGAGCGCACGAATCAGTTAAAATATTCTATTCTGGATCTGTGACCCCAAGATGCCAGTTAAGTTGAAAGGATATGGCAGTGAAGCGTGGTCGGTACTTGAGCAGCACAAGCAAGAACTGCTGGTCACTGAGATGAATATGCCGCGCTGGATGTGTAGGGTTACGCGGAAGGACCGCGTCAGGAACTATCGCATTCGTGGCAGCCTCCATGTTCGTGATATAGCAGATAAATTGCAGGACTGCCGCCTACGTTGGCACGGACACGTCTTACGGAAACCGGCAAGCTACGTGGGGAACAAATGCTCAGCTATGTTGGCTCCGCCAGGCCCCGGTAGAAGGGGTGGACCCAAGAAGTGCTGGCTTGACTTCGTAGTGGATGACATGCGTGGCCTCGATGGAGACTCGATGGGGATCGATTCTGACGGCTTCCGATTTTTCATGCGGCGAAGAGCTTTTTCTACTTCTTCAGGCGTTTTTGGCAATACTAGTCCTTGATTTAAAGGGAGGTCCGGTGGCGATACCTCTCTATGCTACTTGTTCAGCAGGTCGTGGAAGTACGAAAACCATCTCTCTTTCACCGCAAGGTCCTCGCATACTCAATAGATTTCCCCGGGGGTCTTTTACACAGGGGCACTTGGAAATATCCAGTGCCCTTAGACCTTTCATCCTAGAAATGTCTAAGCCTATGCCGCTTTGACCCTTAAACGTGCTACCTTGTAGACGAGCCTCTGCCCTTCAGACGATCCCAGCTTATCGTAAAGTTGTTGTAAGAGATCTAGTCTGGATATCATGGATTATGATTAGAGTATTATTGAACAGTAAGTACCTATAAGTATAAGTGAATGAGGCGAAAGAGGTGTGTCAGGATCGTAGCAAGTGGAAGTTCGTGGTCTCTGCCTACCCCTGTGGGAAAGAGGCGTGATTTTATGTATGTACCTATAACTTGTTAAACTTTCGCGATTTGTTAACATAATAATTATCCGTAAGTACCTAGTCATTTGTGTTGTAGTGAAACGTTAGAGATCGATTTTATTAATGTATTTTTATTTAAAAAAAAAGCCACGCCGCCGGCGCCGCGCCGCCACCGGACGAAAAAATGCAGCGCGCCGCCGCCGACAATTTTCAGCGCGGCGCACATGTCTACTACCCTTATTATAAATGTGAAAGTGTGTTTATTTGTTTGTTTATTTGTCCTGCTTTCACGTCAAAACAGAGCAACGGATTGACGTGATTTTTTGTGTGGAGATAGTTGGAGGGCTAGAGAGTGACATAGGCTACTTTTTATCCGGGTACCACGTGAGCGAAGCCACGGGCAGCTTCTAGTAGGTTATAATAATAATATTAACATGAATAAATACATAATATTATTTCATTCTAATGTCTAAACATTGATAAACCAGAAAAAATCGAAAATTTTTCTTCTTAGTATCATCACTAAATTGACATTTTGAAGATGTTCCGGCCAAAATAGCCTTGGCAGACTAATTTATACTGAAACGTAGGGTTGATATCTAACATCTGCCACTATTTTCAACTTAGTATCAGATGACGTAAATTAGGGGTCCGAATCGTCAGCTTTGAGACAGTCTGCCAAGTACTTCCGGCCATACAGGAACTGGCAGACTAGATTTATCTGTCACTGCATATAAATTAGTAACTGCTGCCATAAGTCTGCCATTAGTATCAAATGACGTAAATTGACACGTTTTTTTTCACCGGAAGTAGCCCCTTTTTTTGTGCTTCCGGCCAAATCGGAGCCTTTTGACTAATTGATCCAAGCTTAGCACCACTTTTTACCCGACTGCGCAAAGCAAAGGAAGGGTAATGTGTTTATCAGTCTATGTATGTATGTATGTATGTTTGGATGTTTCTATGTGGCATTCTAGAGGCCAAACGCGTGGACCGATTTTGATGATTCTTACGTCAATCGATTCGTCTGAACCTTGGGAGTGTTGTTACAGGCATGACAGTAATCAAAATTCACCAGTGCCACCACCAGACGCCTTAATGTCAAAATTAAAAAAATCAAAATCGTCACACCATGTCAAGTGGGGTATCGTTGAATAGGTATTTTAAAATCAACTTTATGTTTCTTTTAGCATTTTTCATTTTAAGTAATAGTTTAGGAAAAATAACGGTTTAAAGTTTATTAATAACTAGCTGTACCCGGCATGCGTTGCAATGCCACGTGACGTGAAGTAAAAAGTGTTTGGTTTTATATTCTGTACCTACATAAACAGATTTTTTTGGATTTTAAATTAAATAAGTTTGTGTGTCATGTATCCCCGTCCCCATCCCCGTCCCGTCCCGTCCCGTCCCGTCCCGTCCCGTCCCGTCCCGTCCCGTCCCGTCCCGTCCCGTCCCGTCCCGTC